>OY019133.1:23604185-24852518 GCA_955652365.1 Eristalinus aeneus | reverse complement strand
TAGTGATTAATGACTAATGATTAACGTATTCGAATAACTCATGAATAATGATTGATTTAGTCATAAGTAATTTCTGCGAACAATGAATAATTTACTGGTCAATCATTATTTTTATGAATAATGAATAAATTAGTTTTTAGTCACTTGAATCTGTCATTTGCCATTATTCGAATTAAATTTGCCCAACACTGTTATTCTCTCATCTCTCATTCAGAAAAACAGCTTCCAGCAGATAGCGTTCCCAAAAGAAACCGCAAATGACTAGTCTTTTACTTATGACAGAGAACAAAAACACCAAAACATTCACACTCTTCGAAATCCTCTTAAAAACACATCCCAAACTATTTCTCGAAGCAATACCCCCAAAAGGCGATCCTTTCACTTCAAAAAGTTATCCGCAGTCATCCCCTCTAATCGATGGGACAATTTTAAAACACGTCCATATTGGGCCGCCGCCGCCAAAGAAGCACCACAATTTCGCTAAGTGAACCGTAGCGTCAAAGGCCCAAAGCAAAAACATTACGTATATGCCCCCGAAGTCAGACAGGAATCTATAAATCGAATCACTTTGGAGAAGACTTTTGCACTGACAACAACCTACACGGCGCTTCTATTACAATTACTGTTATTTTCCACCCAAACCCACCCTAAGTGGTCTTTCAAATTGAAATCATCGCCATCGAGCCTAATAAACAGAAATTGGCGGACAACATTTTCAGCATCAGAACCTTTTAACGCTACAAAGGACACATTTGGAGAGCTCCCCAATGATGTTTTCTTCCCGTCCGCCTCCACCATAATAAACAAGAAAACTCCATTTGCAATTTGGTGGGTTTTCTAGGAACAATCCGCCCTCACCACTGCCACTGGTTGTTTGTGTTTGTCCTGGCAAATTGCACGCCTCAAGGGAAGTGCCGACCATTCCGCTTCGTCTTCGGAGGATGAGCTACACGACAAACTAAATGGACCACAGCAGGCGCTATTCGTGGCTGGTAAACCGCAATCACAATTTGTACGAAATTCAACGAAGAACTGCACCCACTACGTCGCCGGGAAGCGAACAAAAAGCCACGAGAATGATGGAAAAACATTCGCAACTCAAAGTTGAACAGTAGCCAAGAATCTGTAAGATGTTTACGGCAACAGAGGGCTTTCGCGGTATGTTTGCGCTTCTTTCCCCCTCCCGCAACTTTGGTCTTGTGTGACAAATTCGCCCATTACCGCAGCCCAGTGTCATCAGACAAAGGGAGGCCATGAGCCAGGCTTCCAGAAATTTACAAGTCTCTTCCGATAATCACAAAACACAAAGGGAATCCGGTGGCATTGTGTAAGCCTCCTTTTCGGCGATGGCGGTGTGGATGGAACTTTTTGGAATTTTTGAGCTTCCATTCGACGAGGTGGTGCTTAAGTGTGGTATGCAAGAGGAGGCATGGGGGGGGGGGAGAGATTAATTTGCTGGTTCTGCAATTTGCTTTGTTCATTCGACTGAATTTGAGATTCTCAACTATTTGCGGAGGGCACATACCAACAACCGACTAAGCTCCGGGAATCGATATAGAACACGACACCGCGTGACATTTTGGCGGGTACAGAGCGGTCAGAGAGGGCGATAGGGAGATAGGTCAACCGCGCCACACAAGTGTTCTTTGTTCTTTTGCAAATTTTTGTGTGGTTTACCGTGATGGAGGAGAGGCATCGTCTAGACCAACTGGGACTTGGGCGGCAGCAGCAAATGGATTTGTGTTCAAATCAACAGTCAACTGGTGTGCAATCGCACTTTGATTGCTTTTTAAGCTGTGGGTTCTGTGTGAGGAAGGTGCGCTGGAAGTTGAAAAGTATAAAGTGTCGGAGTGGTTTGTTTTATTCGTTCTTCACACATATTGCGCGTGTTGGGACGGTAAGGAAGACAGATTTCTACTTCTCAGAGGAACCCCAAGCCCCACGGCAAACGATTTTTCAAGAAAAAGTTCGCTACCCATCAAATTTAATAATTCACAATTGCAAGAAACCTCTTGCGAAACAAATGAAAATGGATATCAGTTCCTGGTGGCCCAGGCTTCGCCTATCAAAGTGGATATCAGTTCCTGTTGGCCCAGGCTTCGCCTGTCAAAGTGGATACAAGTTCTTGGTGGCCCAGGCTTCGCTTCTCAAAATGGATTTCAACTCCTGGTGGCCCAGGCTTCGCCTCTCAAAAGGGTCACCTTCAGACCTTCAGATACTCACCTCCGCACACAGTATGCTCCCGCTGGGTATGTACACACGAAAACGGATTCGGAGGGAAGCAGAGTCAATTAAGTTAATTTTCCCAAGCTAACCCCTTTGGGTCATGTCACCTTTCTGCCTCCCGCCACCACCCGGGTGTAGGCACTCATCTTTGTTCACGTGTCTTCGGTGGATACGGTTCTTCTTTGGCGCTCCAGCTGCCCCTCATGATTAATTACACCCCTTCCTGAGGCGTAGTCGCTGTGCAAATATCCGCAGGAAGTCAAGGCATGGCCGCCGGTGCCCGTTAAGTTTGCACACTCTCCAGAGCACACATTTGGTGGACGCATGCGCTCCACCAAATTAACAACGAAGGCTTCGGTCATTTAGCTGAAGGCCGACACGGGCCAGTAAAATCCGTGATATCGAAAAAGGAAGCACCAGGAAGGGGACAGAATGAGTAATTAATTTTTAAATTGAACACAAAACGACACATAGACCAGTATACTCATGCGCAAAAGTTTCCCTGTCATTGACGCCAGAACCCACATTTCCCAGCACACACGCACACCGCTCCTCCTGAAGTTGGCAAATTTCCAGCAATCAAAAGTCCATTGCAGGACGTTGAGGTTTGCAACATGGTAGCAAACCACACAGAAACTCATGTTTTCATTTCCGTGCCATACTGAGGGTGTCTCCCGGAACAACGACAGGACACCGGACAACGACAAGGAAAATATGTTAATCGAGGGAAATATGACTTGGGGAATATATTCAAAAAGTTAAAAAACGAAAATGAGTCGCCCAGCAGTCGCAAAACGCCCTGTTCCACCCCACCACTCCGCCAACCGTGCGGTCAGGACTAAGTGGCCGGATAATGGATAAAGTTTTGGCAGGTTTTAGCTCAGCAATTAATGGGATCATTTACCGGACAAGGATGTGCTATAAACCGGTCCTCTCACAGCCGGCATCGGATTGCATGGAAGTTGTGTAACGAGTCCGCGGTGAAAGCACTCGACCGCGAGGGAGTGAAAAATCCAATTTGCAGCTCATGTGGCATACCGAAGGGATATGCGGCACTGGACAACCGAGACTGCGGAACCGCTAAATGGACTGCATTAGGAATTGAAATCGCATTTTGCAACGGCATCGAATCAGCAATTAATTGACCTCCCTTGCAACGTGGAAAGGTCTCCCGAAGTTGAAACTGGACCTTAATTCGAACACAAATGTCATCTAATTGACATTTACACGTTTCCCCCTTCCGCAATCGGTCACTCAATACGCACAGCAACAGAAACAGCAACAACGCCGGCAGTCATTGACAATCAGGATAATGGTTCGAAAATGGTAATGATTTCGGAAAATTAAAATCCGACTCAGTTAAGGTTTGTGCCATAAAACCAAAAATCCATCATGTTCTCCGGTCGATAAGCACCCTCTGCCCGCACATCGGGTGTGTCTGTGAATTCATCCCGGCTAATCCGGCCATCTCATCAAAATCAGCGTGGATGCATTGCGGATCGACGACGATGTCGGTTTTATGACGCGCTTGCATTTATTAGGAAGTTTAACGCGGGCTTCGTCCTCGCTGCCAGGTGAAGGGGAGCAGGATTTTATTGGTTTTTCCGCTTTAATGCGAATTTTTGAATCATAATATGCAGAGCGAGGTGCTGGATTAGACGCTGTCTGAATAACTCGATTTTATTGCCCGGCCGAAAGGTGTTCCATTCGGAATGGCTGCGTCGTTATTGTGTTGGTTTTATGGGCGGGAATGGAGTGGGTGCGAAGTGCCGAATACATGCTCGACTTCAATTGAAATTGATTTAATTATTTCAAATTAAGTTGCTCGGTGCAATGCCGGCATCGCCATCGATGAACAAAACCTACTGTGTGGACAACAGTCTACTTTTCGTTCCTCGAATTCTGACAATATGTGTGTCACAGATCCAGATAGATACTCTTGCACAGGGGATAATTTCTCGGAAGTTGTGGGAGAAAACGCTGTTGAGGAAGTCGTCTCCAGGTGTCTGTCGTCTGGGGGCAATTGAAGTGGAAATGAATTGGTTTTTACGTCTGTAGGTGTCACTCTTGTGGGAGATTTTTTGTTTTTGTCGAGAATTTTCGGTAATGATAAGTTTTTATTCAACCTTTGAACACTCGAACGACATGAAGTTTCTTGCTTCACAGGAATTCCGATGAAATCTCTCTTTAGTTCAGCTATTCTGCTTCATTAGTAATGAGAGTTGCTGCTTCTCAGGTAAGAGTGTGAAGCATGCGTGGGAGTGGTGCCATTATTTACCGAGCGAGTTTTTGTACTTGTATCCTTTCTTCATTCTCATCTCTTATAAAAGTAGTTACGTGACAAGACAATAATTACAATTCAATATTGGAGAATAGAGAAAGGCATTAATGTTGGAAAAAATGCAATAGAGAGAGTGTCACTGCAAAAAATAAATTTAAATAATAGGCACTTACCAGTGCGGTTTCCGGCCCGGCAAATCGACTATAGACCAAATCTTCATACTAAGGCAGATCCCGAAGAAGACTAACGAGTTTCAAATCGATACCCACCATCTTTTCATCGATTTTAAAGGCGCATACGACAGCATTAATCGCAAGGAACTATTCCAAGCGAATACCGCATTCGGGATCCCGGGAAAATTGATCCAACTGTGTTGTACTATGCTAACACACCGTGCAGTTCGGTTCGAAAACCTCTGAACCTTTCGAGACCTGCAACGGATTTCGGCGAGGTAGTGTGATTTCTTCAATTTGGTACTGGAGAACATAGTAATAATAATAATAATTGTTGGCGCTACAGTCCACAGGGGGACCAGGGCCTAGGTTGCTCATCAACTACTACTGTTCTCTCACGAGTAGAAGGGTCCTACAGTTTTTTGCCGACTCCGAACGGTGAAATTTGAGAAGCTTTCTTAGACAGTTATTACTCTTTGAGTGTTGTCAGCAGCTGGAAAGAGGTGGTGCCGTGAAATATTAGAAAAATTGGTGTTGAACTGGGAGTCGAACCTAGACCCTTCGGCGTGTGAGCGTCGCACTCTACCCACTACGCCACGGAGACCACCACCACCACCACCACCACTGGATAACATAGTGCGGCGGGCAAAAGTCAACACGGAAGGCACTATCTTCTACATGTCAGTCCAGCTGTTGGGATACGTATATTATATTATCGCTCGGTTCCAACGCGGCGTAGTGGAAACTTTCATGGCAATTGAGGAACAGGCGAAACGAGCTGGTTATAAAGGTCAACAAGGATAAAATAAAGGGTGATTTTTTAGCTAATATCCTTTTGGCATCACTGGTTTAAACAGCTGACGCGGGTTTCGTGTTTTGTTTCATTGTCGAACATCTTCAGTTTGGTCTATAATATAATCATGAATCGTCTTACAAACGAACAACGCTTGCAAATTATTGAATTTTACTATCAAAATGCGTGCTTTGTTAAGAAAGTTCATCGCGCGCTTCTTTCATTTTATGGTCAAAAATGGAGGAAGCTCATTGTTGGGTATCAATGGGTACGTAAATAGGCAGAATTGTCGATTTTGGAATGAATATCAGCCAGAAACATTGCAAGAAAAAGTCACAGGGTGGTGCGGTTTACGGGCTGGTGGCATCATTGGACCGTGCTTCTTCAAAGTCGATGCGAATCGTAACGTAACTGTGAATGGTAAGCGCTACCGTGAGATGTTAACCAACTTTTTTTTTGCCCAAAAAGCAAGACCTTAACTTGCATGACATGTGGTTTCAGCAAGACGGAGCCACATGCCACACAGCACATGCCAGAATGGATTTATTGAGAGGCGAGTTTGGTGAGCATTTTATTTCACTTTCGGGACCGGTCAAATAGTCGCCTAGATCATGCGATTTAACGCCTTTAGACTTTTTTTGTGGGCTCTTTTTTATGTTAAAGCTCATGTCTATACAGACAAGCCCGCTTCAATTGACGCAATGGAAGACAACATTGAAGCATTTATTCGTGAGATACCGGCCGAAATGTTGGAAATAGTATGCCAAAATTGGACTAAGCGGATGGACCATTTGAGGCGCAGTCAAGGTTAACATTTGCATAAAATAATCTTCAAAATAAAGATTTCATGCGTTTTTCTGAATAATTTTTTTTGTAAAACTTTCCTATAGCTTTTAAAAAATCACACCTTATATGCGGTCGAGCGAAAACAGATGTGCCGCACACCACATAGGCCAAAACGTTAAACAGCTACGATTTCGAGGTAGTAAAGGAGTTTGTGTGGCCGCCGTGGCGTAGTGAGTAGAGTTGGACGTTCACACGCTAAAGGGTCTAGGTTCGATTCCCGGCTGAACACCTCGAATTTTTCACGGCACTACTTCTTTCAAGTTGCTGACAACACCCAAAGAGTAGAAAAGAAAAGAAAGTTTCTCAAACTTCGCCGTTCGGAGTGGGTAAAAAAAACCGTAGGTCCCTTCTAATCGTAAGAGAACAGTAGCGCGCACAACACGAGTAGTTGATGAGCAAGCTAGGCCGTGGTCCCCTTGTGGACTGTCGCGCCAACAATTATTAAATCATTATTATTTCCGGACAGAAGAAACGCATCGCAAGCTCACAAAAGGTTTTGTCGCTGTACAGCCCATGGAGTTCGTCAATAAATCTTATCCTGCAGATGCCACCACCGCAACCAAAAACAAAAATCGCACACAAAATTTTTCGATGGAAAAGACTAAGGACTTCCTCATCCACTTTTAGTACCGATCAGGTTTCCGCGCCATAAAGTAGGACTGTTATATAAAGGAATCTTAGTCTTGCCTCTTGAGCCCAAAGAAACAGCGATCGGCAAAATTAATTCTGGGTTGGATTTCGACACTGGTGTTGTTGTTCCTATTGAACATTGTTTGACTCAATATTAAAGCATTTGAAATCACAACTGTTACTTTTATTCAAAGTGCCATTTGAATCGTGCGATGTACTAGTGCAATTCAAGATGTCTTGTCTGCAACAATTAACTGCCTGAAAGGTCAATATTTGTAACTTCTATTGCAGATAAATTGAAAAACATAAGCTTAGTTTTATTACTGACCCCTGGTTTGTGTCTAGCAAACCAGACAAAAAGCAAACAAACGGCGTGGTTAATATGTGCCAGAAGGTTTAAATTGTTTGTAGGCAAAATCAAAATCATCCGTATAAGCTACCAAAAGTTGGAAAAGAAAATAGGGATTTAGCGTAAATTATAAACAGAATGGGACAAAGAACGGAACCCAGGGGAACACCTATATACATTTACTATAATAATAATTGTTGGCGCTGTAGTCCAAAGGGGGACCAGGGCCTAGCTTGCTCATCAACTGCTCGTATTGTGCGTGCTACTGTTCTCTCACGAGTAGAAGGGACCTACAGTTTTTTGCCGACTCCGAACGGCGAAATTTGAGAAGCTTACTTAGACAGTTATTACTCTTTGAGTATTGTCAGCAGCTCGAAAGAGGTGGTGCCATGAAAAATTCGAAAAATTGGTGTTAAGCTGGGAATCGAACCGACACCCTTCGGCGTGTGAGCGTCGCACTCTACCCACTACGCCACGGCGACCACATATATATATATACATTTACTGCAGAGAGTATTTTCAATCTCGACTTGTTGAGTTCTGTATTTTAAACAAGACTTCAATCGATTCAGAATAAGCCCACGAAAATCAACACATTACAATTTGTTTAAAAGAATACAGTGATTCGCCATATATAAAGCTTTTGAACTATCAAGAACAGAATACATTTATTTTTCATAGACAAAAGGACAACAAAAGGACTGAACTCCCCCTTTTGTTGAGTAACCTGTAAAGTAAAGTTTTCTAGAAAACAAAGCAATTTCTCTGATGGTGTATTTGTCGTTCGGACATTTCTGGACCAAAAATTAACCACTTGCACAAACTCTATGAATGTATGGCCAAACGGCGAATTTTGAGAATCATTCTCATGGACAGTTATTACTCTTTGATTGTTTCAAGCAGCTTGAAAGAGGTGATACCGCGTACAAATGTGGTCAGTCAGAGAATCAAAACTAAGGCCTTCGGCGTATGAGTGTCGTACTCTACACGCTACTCCACTGCGTCCATGTTTATACATAATGTAAACGAAAAATCGCAAAGGCACATTAAATGAGAACTTGGGATTTAGAAAATCCAACTTAAGTTGGAGGACGTCCAGGGTAGGAATAATAATAATTGTTGGCGCTATAGTCCAAAGGGGGACCAGGGCCTAGCTTGCTCATCAACTACTCGTGTTGTGCTTGCTACTGTTCTCTCACGAGTAGAAGGGACCTACAGTTTTGTGGCGACTCCGAACGGCGAAATTTAAGAATTTTTCTTAGACAGTTATTACTCTTTGAGTGTTGTCAGCAGCTCGAAAGAGGTGGTGCCGTGAAATATTAGAAAAATTGGTGTTGAACAGGGAGTCGAACCTAGACCCTTCGGCGTGTGAGCGTCGCACTCTACCCACTACGCCACGGCGACCAGTCCAGAGTAGGAAGTACGCAGAAATTCTTCGCTTTCGCACACGGGCACCACTTTGGACATTAAATTAAAACTCCTGCCAAATTAAAGCATGTTCATGTTGTCTTTAAGAGTAGTTTTTGAAATGGAAGCCAAAACTTTTTTTGCCTCGAAGCTTGCTCATCAGTGAAGACCTTTTACACTAAATTGGGACAGACAACGCGCTCCCGATGTCTCCTGTTGAATGATCGTTCTTCCTTCCACATAACTAGGACATAATAAGCAAATTTTGAAAATCTTTAAAAATGAATATATAAGGTTACCAAATATCTCACTTCCGCCATTTTGTTTTCTGAATTTTTTTTGTACAAAGCGCTACAGAGCTCGTATCTGGCAATACTATACATCATTTCAAAGGTACATAACCTACAAAACGACGCTATTCATGAATAGTTTGGATATTGCGTTCAACAGTTATAGACGTGCAAACATGGAGTTCACTAACGCCGAAATTCGCGCTATTTTAAAGTTTTCCTTCGTTAAAGGCAAATCCGCTAGAGAAACGTTCCGTGAGATTAACGATGTTTTGGGGGATGGTACTCTATCACATCGAGCCGCGAAGGAATGGTTTCGACGATTCAGAGTCGGTGAAAACGACATCATGGGTAAGCCAGTCGGCGGAAGACCTGTGACGACGAATACCGATCAAATCGTGGAAATCATCAAGTTAGACCGGCATGTGGCGTGACATCGCCCAGGAGATGGGAGTTAGTCACTAAACCATTTCAAAACATCTGCAGAGGACTAGATACAAAAAAAGCTTGATATTTAGGTGCCGCATGATTTGACGGAAAAAATCTTCTGGACCGAATCAACGCTTGCGATATGCCGCTGAAACGGAACGAAATCGACCCATTTTTGATGGGATAAGAGGTTTTATCGCATCCACCATATTGCCCGGACATAGCGCCAAGTGATTACCACCTTTTCCTGTACATAGAGAACGCCCTTGGAAGTTAAACTCAAAAGAGGCTTGTGAAAAGTGGCTGTCCGAGTTCATCGCAAATAAGGAGGGAGGCTTCTACAAGGGTAGTATTATTAAGTTGGCGTCTAGATGAAAACAGATTATCGAACAAAACGGCGCATATTTAAACTAAATCCGATCACTGTAACACTTTTTATGAAGCATTGAATGAAGAACAAAAAAGCGGAAGGGAGAGATTTGTAACCTTATATAATGTTTGTTGAAAGCCCAAACTCACCTCTGACTGATAAGGAACGTCCCCTTCTCAACCCTTAAAACAAAAATCACTCAAAAAACCACTTAACCAATCCACTTAAAAAAAAACTGCTTTCTTTAGGAATTGTTAGTTAATAATAATTGTTGGTGCTACAGTCCAAAGGGGGACCAGAGCCTTGCTGGCTCGTCAACTACTCGTGTTGTGCGCGCTACTGTTCTCTCACGGCTAAAAAGGACCTACAGTTCTTTGCCGACTCCGAACGGCGAAGTTTGAGAAGCTTTCTTAGACAGTTATTACTCTTTGAGTGTTGTCAGCAGCTCGAAAGAGGTGATGCCGAGAAAAATTCGAGGTATTCAGCCGGGAATCGAACCTAGACCCTTCGACGTGTGAGCGTAGCACTTTACCCACTACGCCACGGCGGCCATGGGAACGTCTACTTCTTCTTCTTTTTTGTGACGCTACAGTCCGGGGTGGACCTGGGCCTCAACCAACATGCCTCTCCAGCCAGCACGATCTTTCGCCAGCTATCTCCAATTGCGCACTCCAAGTTGGTTGAGGTCCTTCTCCACTTGTGTGTACCACCTTAGTCTAGGTCGTCCTCTGTTGCATTGTCCCATTGGCTCAGATTCAAAGACTTTTCGGCAGTCATATCGACCTATCTTAACCCTGTTCTGTTGATATAAACGTTGTTGATCGGTGTTGATCGATCAAGCTATTATTTAAAGAAATAATATAATAATTGTTGGCGTTACAGTCCAGAGGGGGACCAGGGCCTAGCTTGCTCATCAACTACTCGTGTTGTGCGCGCTACTGTTCTCTCACGAGTAGAAGGGACCTACAGTTTTTTGCCGACTCCGAACGGCGAAATTTGAGAAGCTTTCTTAGACAGTTATTACTTTTTGAGTGTTGTCAGCAGTACGAAAGAGGTGGTGCCGTGTAAAATTCGAAAAATTGGTGTTGAACTGGGAGTCGAACTTAGATCCTTCGGCGTGTAAGCGTCGCACTCTACCCACTCCGCCACTCCCACTCCAATCACTTGAGAATTGTTGATTGCTAAATATTCAATTCCCAGCAGAATTCGATCTCTCCTCCGCTTCATGTCTGCTATTCACCTGCCTCCGCACCCTCCATTTTGAATGTTGACCAATTTAATTCAAGACAAAAATCGAATTGTTTTTTTCCCACTCCTCTAGTTCATGGAATGACAACCATTCTCAACCAAGTTGTCAAATGTGTGTCGATTGTGTACTCGTCTTCTTCGAGGACCTACGCATTTAGGAATTATTAAATTCACACATCCGCTAAGGGCAAGAAGTTTATGTAGAGACACGAGCGTACCTAACCTTGACGTCATCAAAATAAAAGAGACTTCTTGGAAAATATGCTCAAGATGCTTTTGGCAGTTCTGTGACCGAAGTACCGAAGCACAATAATGTAGAGTAAAGTTCTGAGAAAAATTGCTCGCATGGAACGTTGTGTGTTGGACACAGCACAACAGGGAGTCCTTTAAGGAGTTCAATTCCATTGAGGCAATTCGTGTCAAAACAATTCTCAAAACTGTTGGCACATTTCTGTCGTTCGACCTCAGACGAAACGCCTATTATCGAAATTGGATTGCAAACCACTTTTAAATGAAATGCAAAAATTATGTTTCATTGATTGGGTGTGCTGAGAGCGGAACCTTTTACTTCTGCCCGTGACACAATGAAGAGCTCGCCTTTTTGTAGAAATTCTTTTACTTCTGGAATTATTTCAGCAATTTCCATCGAAGTGGTGTTCTTCTGCTTCAAGCCTTGTTGATAGGTGTGCAAAATTTAGTTGGGATTGAGGTGAAATGTTGAAGGGCCTTTAATATTGAATTCCGACACGGCAGCTACCATACAATTATCCTCCAAAGAGGACCTACACGAGTATTCTTGATGAATATGTCATGAAAATGACAAACAGTGCAAGCACGAGGGTTGGAATGAGTACAAATAAAATCATTACCATTTAATGCTAATTCGAGCGAAAATTCAATGCCAATGCAACGTAAGCTTAAACGAAGACTAGGGTAAACAAATAAAAAGTTAGAACAAGGAGGCCTTACTTCTGCTCAATCAGTCTTAAAGTGTCAACGTCCCTGAAGAAGCTGAAGAAAATTTCCAAACTTCTCAAATGCGACAAGTATAGATAAGTATAGTATAGTGCAAGTTGCTAACAAGTTACTCGATAGAATATTAAACAGCTGAAAGTGGTAGAAGTGCGTGCTTCCGAAGTTGCTAGAAGTTCAACAAATGCATTAGAATTACTTCTTCTTAAGTCGCCCGATGAAATACGAAGGTTACCTTTTATATTTCGGGATTGGGCAACCCTAGTGTTGCAATCTTGCAACTGCCAGCTCTATCTAAAGTTTGACAATTTAAAGGTTTTACGTACTCAGAATGTTTTGACATATGAGTGCTATTTGTGTTGTTTACAGTAACATAAAAGATTCATCTCGCCCAAACAAATGGAATTAAGTCGTGAAAATTTTCGTGCGATTATTTTTTACAACTTTCGACATAAATTAACCCAACAACAGTGCATCGATGAACTTCATTATATTTGCGGCGATGAAGGTCCACCAAGGACCAGTATTTATCGATGGTATGGTGAATTCAACCGAGGTCGTAGTTCACTCCGAGACGAATTTCGTGAAGGTCGTCCAAAATCAGTTGTTGTTCCGGAAACCATTCATGTTGTGCGCCAACTAATATTGCAAGATCGTCATGTGAACTATCGTGAGATTGGGAAAACCTTAGGCATTAGTGGAATCAGCAAACATTCAACATTGCATGGACATGTGATCGTGGAAAAAATTTGTTCGCATTGGATTCCACAGAATTTGTCAATCGCTCAAAACAGGGCTCGTGTCGATTAATAATAATAATAATTGTTGGCGCTACAGTCCAAAGGGGGACCAGGGCCTAGCTTGCTCATCAACTACTCGTGTTGTGCGCGCTACTGTTCTCTCACGAGTAGAAGGGACCTACAGTTTTTTGCCGACTCCGAACGGCGAAATTTGAGAAGCTTTCTTAGACAGTTGTTACTCTTTGAGTGTTGTCAGCAGCTCGAAAGAGGTGGTGCCGTGAAATATTAGAAAAATTGGTGTTGAGCTGGGAGTCGAACCTAGACCCTTCGGCGTGTGAGCGTCGCAATCTACCCACTACGCCACGGCTACCACACGCTCGTGTCGATTGGTCGACAGAAATGCTATAAAAACACGATCGCAGTGCTTCGAAACGCGTCTTTGACATCGCGACAGGTTCTAAATCATATATTTACGTGTATGAGCCCGAAAGTAAACAGCAGACGACTGTATGGGTGTTTCAAATTGAACCAAATCCAACAAAAGTTGCTCGCGCACGAAGCACTTGCAAGCAAATGATCGCCTGGTTTTTCGTAAAAACTGGACATGTCGCAATCTATCACTAGAACAACGGAGAACAGTCAATTCTGAGTGGTATACGACCATTTGTTTGCCAGTTGCCTTCCACGAAAGCAGGAAAACCAACCACCGAAGACGGATCACTCTTTACCACGACAATACGAGCTCTCACACATCGGCTCTAACAACTGCATTTTTGAGCACTCAAAACACCGATTTGATGAGTCATCCGCCGTATAGTCCTGACTTAGCATCGAATGACTTCTTTTTATTCCCGTACGCAAAAAATAAAATGAGAAGTGAACGTTTTTCGACACCTGAAGAAGCGGTTGATGCGTTCAGAATGCATGGTTTGGAGATACCTCAATCAGAGTGGCAAAAGTTCTTCGACAGTTGCTTCAAAGAAGTGTATAGATCTTAATGCGGGATATTTTGAAAAACAATAAAGCTATTTTCGATGATTAATATTTGTCTTTGTTCTCTAATTGTTCTCTAAATCCGGCTAAAATGGGTCTAGCGGTAAATGAGGGTGAAACGAAGTATATGCTGTCATCAAGGAAGGACGCACAACATCGACGTCTCGGACGGAGCGTCACACTAGGCAACAGAAACTTCGAGGTAGTCAAGGACTTCGTCTATCTCGGCTCCGCGGTAAAAAGGGACAACAACATCAGTACCGAAATCAAACGCAGAATCACTCTTGCCAACCGCTGTTTCTTTGGGCTCAAGAGGCAATTGAGTAATAAAGCCCTCTCTCGAAGGACTAAGCTCGCTTTATATAACAGCTTGATCATCCCCGTCCTACTATATGGCGCGGAATCTTGGACGTTAGCAAAGGCGGATGAGGAAGCCCTTAGTCTTTTCGAGAGAAAAGTTTTGCGTGCGATTTTTGCTCCTGTCTGCGTTGATGGCATCTGGAGGAGACGATTTAATGACGAACTCTATAGGCTGTACAGCGACATACGTCTGGTCAAGCGTCTACGGATACAACGCTTAAGATGGCTAGGCCATGTAGAGCGTATGGACACCACTGCTCCGGCCCGAAAAGTCTTTGAATCCGAGCCATTGGGACAACGTAACAGAGGACGACCTAGACTAAAGTGGCGCACACAAGTGGAGAAGGACCTCAACCAACTTGGAGTGCGCAACTGGAGACAGCTGGCGAAAGATCGTGCTGGCTGGAGAGGCATGTTGGTTGAGACCCAGGTACACCCCGGACTGCAGCGCCAAAAGAAGAAGAAGAATTCCGAAATATAATAACCCTCGTATACAATTAATGTTCTGCGAATGGAGTAGTACAACTGCATACTTTCGACGTGGAGCACTCCGGCTGATGAGGTGTGCACGCACGTGTCCCGTGCAATATATATCAAATTTCTAGTCCACATCCAAGTAAAACTTTCCACTTGATTGACAATCGGCAACAACTGGAGGACAAAACATTCAACCAGATTGTAAGAAAAAAACTGAAACTTTCAGACTCACACCTTGCCATCCATTACCTTGAAGGTCACACCTTTTGGTCAACTACGCCAACGCCCATATATCAACTTCTTAATTTAAGGTTTTTGTCTCTCTCGAAATAGCCTTGCCCCCTTCGCGCACCACCCATGGACCACTTGTCATCGAAATGAGATTGCCCCCAGCAACTCGCCCACGACCCACACACGCATGTTCCTAACAAATTGTGGGCTCAATTTGAACATGGGAACACAGCAGCAGCGAGGACTTAATCACCAAACCGCATCTCTCCCCAATATTCTCCCTCATTTTGTTTCCGCTTCAATGTCGTTTGTTGCCCGATACGGCTCAAGGTCAACCCGGAAAGCAGAGATGACATTCATTTATCAAATTGTCTTGGAAAATATTTTTTCTATCCGCCCTGGCCGCCTTTGCTTCTGTCAGTAAGCTGCTGTTGATTTATTGCCTGTCACGACGCAGGGAACTATCATTAAGGCGAAGAGCAACACTGCTGTACACAAGGAGCTCATCTTTCGATTGGTTTCGTGAACATGGAGGAGGACGAAGAGGAGATTTCAATTTTTGCCAGCGATGATGAGCGATTTCAAAAAACAAAAAAATGCAATTTAATTATAGCTTTACTGCGCTCTGCGGATATGCCCTGCGTCATCGCCGTTGTCGTACGCGTAATAAATTGTTTTCACTGCAGATGAGCATTACTTTATTATGAGCGCATTTTGACAGGAAAATGGGGCGCAATTAAAAAGAATGACGATGCATGGGAATGCGAAGCAGCTCTGCAGGCATAGGAAAGGCTTGGATTGCTGTTTGCCGGGGTTTTTTTTTTATTGAAAACAGGGTAAGATTTGATTTATATGAGAAGTGTGCCAAAAATTTTTATGTCACGGAAAGGCGTTGTCAAGTTTTTAGAGGCTACTTGGCTCTGTGCATGCATGACGGAGGCAATTGAGTTGCATTGTTCTAAGAGTTTTTTAGAAAGCCATTGTCCATTGTTGGAAAGAGGAGAATAACTCGATGCCCAAGCGAAAAAAGTCCTTCAGAGGGTTTGGCTAAAATGCACTAAAATTTCAAAAATCAAAAAATTGCCAGTATGTGTGGACTAGAGTTGTGAAGTTCCGGATCTACATAGTTCCCGGACCTAGTTCCACCATCGGAACTAGTTCCGATCGTTCCATATATTCCACCTAAACATGTCCGATAGTTCCGACATGCTCGGTAGCTCAAACATGACAGATACATCGTGAATGTGTGAATTGAAACATCACGGAACTCAAATAAAATATTTCAGGCACATGTATCAGTCGCAAATTTTGTTGTTTCTTGTGAATTTCTTTGTCTTCTTTGTATGATCTACACCATCAACCGTACGACAAACACTGTGTTCCGCAGACTGAAACGTGTTTGAGCCTGAACATGATGATGGAACTGTTAATGCATAATTCCATGGACATGTAACCAGTGTTGAGTAGTTCCGAAACTATGTCTACATGGGTCCTGGAACTACATATGTAGGTCCGAAAACTACATCGGTCCTGGAACTATATAGGTCCGGGAACTACATCGGTCCCGGAGCTAAATTTACTGTGGTAGTTCTGAATGTTGTTTCGGCTAACATGTTGCCCACTTTGTTTTGTCGACATTTCATGAAACATTGCAGATGTTTTTGACTAGTTTAGTTGCTAGACAAATGCGTTTGTTGAAATTTAACAATATATATATATATATATATAATACACCGGTATAAAATGAGCGTTTTTTTGAAAATAAAACATTAATTATTAATGGGAAAGTAAAAACATTTGTGGTCGCGTGGTGTAGTGGGTAGAGTGAGACGCTCACACGCCGAAGGGTCTAGGTTCGACTCCCAGCTCAACACCAATTTTTCGAATTTTACACGGCACCATTTCTTTCGAACGGCTGACAACACTCAAAAAGTAATAACTGTCTAAGAAAGCTTTTCAAATTTCGCCGTTCGGAGTCGGCAAAAAACTGTAGGTCCCTTGTAGTCGTGACAGAACATTAGCGCGCACAACACGAGTAGTTAATGAGCAAGCTAGGCCCTGGTTCCTCTTTGGACTGTAGCGCCAACAATTATTATTAAAAAAATTTTATTCAAAGTATAAGCAATTGTTTTTTACACATTTTGACCACCTTTCTGGCAATTTGTGAATACCACGCCAATAAAATTGTTCGTCTTTTAAAGCAAACCAATCAGACAATCAATTCTCGACCTCCTCGTAGGAGTCAAAGTGCTGCTCAGCCAATGCGTGTCCCATCGATGAAACCAAATGGTAGTCGGAGGGAGCCAAGTCTGGTGAATACGGCGGCTGGGGTAGCTGCTCCCAGCCAAGTGTTTTGAATGTATCCTGAACCGGTTTTGCTTTGTCTGCAGGTGCATTGTCATGCAGCTAAATTACCTTGCCGTGTCTTCTGGCCCATTCATTTGTTGTCGGTAGCGATCAGTATTAACGGTTTCACCAGGTTTTAGGAGCTCGTGGTACAGCACACCTTTCCGGTCCCACCAAACACACAGCATTGTCTTCTTGCCAGTAACAATCCGATGCAAAACCGATTTTCTTTCGTGTCTTTGAAGCAAAATTCACAAGTGTGTTTTCGGTTTTCCATCTGTCTTTCATTCAATTCATGTGGCACCCATTTTCCAGGCTTTTCGATCTTTCCCATAGCTTTTAAACGGTCAGAAATTGTTTGTTGTGCAACATTTAGCATTACTGCCATTTGCTTTTGATTCAAAGTGTCATCTCCATCCGATATCGTTTCCAATTCGGCATCTTCAAACTTTTTTAGTGGTCTTTTACGTTATTCATTTCTCACATCAAAATCATTATTTCTGAACTCTTGAAACGGTTTCGCATGTGGCTTCTGATAGAGCATGATCACCATATGCCTCGACAAGCATTCGATGCGACTCTGCAGCACTTTTCTTCAAATGAAAATAAAAAATTAATGCTTTCCGCAAATCATCACTTTCTGGTACGAAATTCGACATTTGTAACACGATGAAAAAATATGATGTTGTCTGTTCAATGACTTGATGTATACCAAATATTTTTCACAGATGTCATAGCAAACAAACAAAAAAAAATTGGGCTCGTTTAAAACAAATTTTCCCTATCGAGACATTTGTATCTTGACGCACACTTCATACCGGTATACCTGGTATATCTACTGTACTAGTTCTGAATGTTGTTTCGGCTAACTTGTTGCCCACTTTGTTTTGTCGACATTTCATGAAACAAGTGTCAGATGATTTTGACTAGTTTAGTTGCTAGACAAATGCTCAAATCTTGTTCGGGTATATCAACGTTCTTTGAAATTTAAAACATATTGTTTCAATTGTAACAGGTAGAAGAAAATTGGTAAACAAGAATATAAAATGTATGTAGTAAAAGAAGTAGTTTATGGAGATTTAATTTTAAAACATTTACAAAGTGTTCATTTTCTTATGAGGTATTACCTATACCACAAAGATCTCCTCGGAACTAAATAGGTCCTGGGAGCTAAATATTTCCTGAAACTAGTTCCTTTCCACAAAGGAACCGTTCCATATTCGGTCCGGCAAATGAACTGTTTTGCGGAACTCTAGTGTGTACACTTCCCTGTTAAGGCCTTGCTGAGAGTGCGAAAACCACAAATAATTCGGACATTCATTTGTCACGTACTCTATAAACTCTTTGATTTAGGCATTCGATGGGTCTTATGTCGATTCGATGAGTCAAATTATACTTTCATGAGCTAGTAATATGTCAGAATGTTACATATTTCGTTCAGTCTGAAGCCAAATTTTTGCATATGGATGTCCGTTGTCTAGGACTTATTTGATGCAATTCCCGTACAATTGTAGAAACGCATTATAATCCGTTTTAAAAAATATTTGAAATAAGGATTCGAACCATTTCTTCCCACTTTTGAGGTTTATGTTCGGCTGTCAATAAACAAAAATTACAAACACAGATTATACTACTGCCACATATACCTATACAAGACCGCTGTGCCATAATGGGTAGAAAGCGACAATCACACGCTGAAGGTTCAGGTTTGTTTCTGGAACTGAACATCTGGTATTTTTCACGACACCACCTCGTTTCATTTGTTGGCAACATCCAAAGAGTAAGAACTGCTATAAAATGGCTTATCAAATATCGCCGTGCGGATTTGGTAAGAAACTGTAAGTCCTTTCCACTAGTAAAAGGACAGATGTGGGATTTGGTTTTACGTGATCACCTGCCTTAACGGCTTATATCACGGGGAACCTTTTTCCCAAGAGTCGTAAGTAACGCAAGACTAAACGCCTTAGTTACCCAAGTACCAAACTGGGATCATGCTTGAGGGGCAATCACCCCAACTTGGTTTGATGCGAAGCCTTCCTAAAACCTCTTCCGCTCTTTGGGTCGCAGCGCCCGGTTGAGAATGCAACTCCACACTGAGAAGGGATAGTTCCCTAACCGACTTGCCTAGTTTTGCTTAAACAATGGGCTAGACAAGTCAGCACAGTACACTATCCTCGACGCTACCCGATATGTTAGGTGGTAAACCACAGCCACCACGAAACTCCCACAAGGTCAGGCTGGAACCGAAGTTCCAGGGGCCCCTGACCTCCCGTGGCACCAGAATATAGCCTCTGGTTAAGCTGTCACTACCAGTCAGGTTCCCTCTAAGCCTGGGTCTGTTAGCCGCCATCCCGCCACAGATGGTCCTTCCTCCATCAGTGTTTCCGTTGTCACTATAAATAGTGATACGGATGTGATTTTGAATCATGTGATTCATAAATCCAGTCACATCATCTGGAGTAGTAAAAGGACAGTAGCGCACACAACGCGATTAGTTGATGAAACGGCTATGCCCTGGTGGACTGTCGGGGCATCCAATATATATATAGACCTAATCAGCCATTACGAATAGAAATAGTTATGTACAAGTTAAACTCACGCATTAAAGGTTTCGTTTAAATGTTCAACCCAAACATTTAAAATTCCATTGTTAAATTGAATTAAAAATTAAAATCTCATTTAGAACCCTTATACTTTTTTCGGATCGTAACGCAATCACAGGTTATGTGCATCGCCAGAGTGGAATGTAACATAAAGATTTTGCTCCGCATAGAAATTCACGAAAGCCAAAGGTCTAAAATTCAGACGTCGAAGAGAAGTAAAAACGAATAGAATCCTAAGTAGTCGTGGCAAAGTACGCCCTTCATTTTGCGAATGGTTTCTACTTAAAATGTCAATAATAAAGGTAGTTCAATAAATACGACGTCAAAAAAGAAAAATCTGAATAAAAGCCTCAATAAATTTCTCGGAATAAATCCCCTTAAGGTCAATGCACCTGACTCACTTCTGCCCAGCTAGGAAAAAGTTATGAAATACGATGAGTTTGGTAAGAGTTGAACTAATGGCCAGTTTAGCCATTTCCTTCCTAGCTTCCACACCCTGTCAAAGTTGTAGTCGAGTTGGATTTACGGTAGGCTTTTGAGAGCAGCGCCAGCATTTTGTAGGACCACCATTTTCACTTTGAATCAAACAAATACTTATTGCAGGGACTAGGTTAGAGGCAATTGTAGGAAGGAGTGCGCGCTAGAAAGTCTTTTGTGTTTCTTCATGTTGCGTACATTCTACCACTTCGCGTTTTACAAATGGCTTCAATCAGTTCTACCCCGTGCAACATTCTATTATTTGAACACGTGAAGCTAGTGGAAATGCTGACCTCAAATGTGATTAAACGGTTGTCCTTAGCAAGGCTCAGCTCATAGACGAATCCTTTCATAAAAGAGCTTTGCTTTTCAATAAAGAAATTACAATTCAGCACTGGATTCCTGGGCTGATGCTGTTGTCAATACTTCGGAGATGAGTCAGTATTCTGTTGCTTTCTTTGACGACAAATGTTACTTTGTCTTCTTCTTCTTCTTCTTGTGACACACCGGGCAAATGACGCTGAGATTCTACTCATCGATCATGCTTTCCTCCGACCATATCTTACAGATGAGCTGGTGCATGCGCCCAACCAGGTCATCTCTTTAGTTCATCTCTAAAAAGTTCTGCTTGTAGTCCGTCCGCACCAGCAGGTTTGTTTGAATTCAGCTTAGATATTGCTTTCTTCACCTCGTCTAAGTCGGGAGGACGGAATTCTTGTCTATCATCGTCCAAATTGAGTGGAGCATTCTGCCTAACAACGGAATTGGAGCCATCATCGCCGTTAAGAAGTCTTCAGAAATGATCCTTCCAGATTCTCAGCACAGACTGCGACTCTACCACGAATTGTCCATTTTAGCCCCGGCAGGCTTCGGCCCGAACCTTGTATCCTCCGGATAGCTGTTTTACCTTTCGGTAAAACTTTCGGACTTCGCTCCTGTCATAACACCTTTAAATTTTCTCGTTTGAAACCTTCTCATGCTCCTTCTATTTCCTTCTGAGAAGCCGATACTCTTCCCTTCTTCTCTGTTCGTAGAGCTCACGAACAGCACTCGTCGTTCGATGCAGCGTTGCGTTGTAGGCGTCTTGGTTGGCTGCATGCGCTTGCCTGCACTCGTCGTCAAACCTTGGATTTCTTCTGGGTGGTGTTGTGAAACCCAGCATATTAATGGCGGCTTGTACTTTGTCTACCCCTTTATAAAATATCGGACCCAATTTTTTCATTCCAATGCATCATTGGTGGTTGAACTTGTTTATCTTATGAAGTCAGTCGGCAGTTGAACTAATATTTTTCTTACCTCTAGGTGCACTGCTTTAAATTCAAAAGTCGCAATTTTATTAAACCTTCAATCCATTCCTCCCTTCATCACAGATGCAGCACGATACCTTTTTCGAGGCTCATCCACCGAACTCTCCGTCTTTTGCTGCGCAGTTGCTCATGTTTGAGAATCAATCAAATCTATTCTCAGTTACTCCTTGTTTATCATTCCATTCTAACTCAATCCACATGGAGCGTGTCCCCGAAAACGTAAACATATTTACGTTCCATTCCCTCTCCAGGTCTATCAGTCCACATGCCTCTAATTAGTTATTTTGAAAGAACCAATCCGATTGTCGCATACGCACATCCAAGGAATCCTCATCCGTGTTGGAAGCACGAGCGGATGAGCAGACACATCAACAAAATACCCATAAACAATCTGTCTGCTTAGGTCTTTGGACAAGAGACGTATTTTCGGGATGAGCGCCGTTCGGGTTCGCAAAGTGTGGATGAACTCTTTATCCGGAACGTAAATGGCGTGAGGCTAATGAGTTCGAGAGAATAATTTATGTTATGACGAACGGCAATGAAAGTGAAGGGCGGATGGAATAAATTAACAGATTGGTCCCGATGGTGGGATGGGGCGGGTCAAGAGCACCTGGAAGCACGTATAAAAACAAAAAGTCTCCCTGCCAGCCTTGGGAGATGAAACGGGGAGAATATTAACAAACTTTTACGCTTGAAATATTTTAAATTAAATCAGATTTCAGATTTTTCTCGCGCTAATGAATCCGTTTCAAGGAGAGTTGACAGTTGGTTGGTGTGGGGAATTGTTAAATAAAATGCAAATGATTTTAAATCACTGAAAAATGCTGTTAAGTTGTTTCAGAGAGAAGACAAGCTTTGGAGCTGAATAACAATTTGTGCCAAGAAACAGCGAAAATAGCGAGATTTAAGTCGATGGAAGCTGCTGAAGCAAGCAGACTGGTCATCTAGTTGAGGACATGTCACAACTCGTCCTCAACAAAGTCCCAGAAAAGAGAACCTGGCGATTGGAAGCATTTTTCTTATAAATTGACATCCTTGATCTTGTCAACCTCAAGCTTCTTTCCTTTATTCAGAATTTGAAGCGCAGGCAGAGGAATCACACCACATGAAAATGTGATCCACTTTTTCTGAAATATCATGGAATGCATTGATTTGTGAGAATAAAAGGGTTGAACACTAGCTAATGCAAAATTAGATGATGTCCGAACACTTTGAATATAATTGTCCATGATATTCTTCGAGGTAAAGAACAAAGGTTGTGGTCTAGGAGTAATTCCTCTCTAGGGTATAAATATTCCCCGATCGCTAGTTTTAAAAATTGGAACTTATCCTGGACAACATACTAAGGAACATCTATGGAATCTCTGACAGCTCTGCATTGCTGCAAGAAGCTATTGGAAGCGAAAAAATATTCCAACTGCGCCCTATCCCATTGAAATATATTTCAGTTGCACTACATATTCTCTTCTTTGTTTAAAATGACTTCAGAATTCTGGATAAGCACCATTCGACAAACTGATCAAAAGTAAAAGTTTCTTGCCAATAGACCATCAATCGAATTCTAACCTTTTACGATTGCATTAGAACTCCTTCAGTTGTCATGGATACCTTACAGCAAAATAGGAACTTTTATCAAAGACGCCCAATCACAAGAGCAACACTTTTACTCACTTTGTAGCGTTTCATTCAATCTTGCGGGGCGGGAAAACTCAATTTTCAACAAGTGTCGCAGTTAGAGGCAAAGTGAAACTTTTTCATTGTGAAAGCCCTCCTCAGCTCCTAAGGCATGTCTTAAACCAACTTTGTCTACTTATTTGTCTTCAAGTGGAGTGTGTGTGGAAGGGGTGTGACTGCCTGGGGAATTAAAGTAATAACCGGGAAACCAGACGAAGATATTTTTCTTGTGGAACAAATCCAAGAACTTTTCTCAGAAATGATACAATCACTTTGAAATCAATACCATCAAGGTTAGCGCTGGTTGAAGGAAGGATAAAAAATGAGAGCCAAGCTCCTTTAATGAGATTAAAGTCGTCTCGGTTTGCTTGGTGTTGGAGAACAGAGTTTTTATTCCTCGTTTTTGATGAGTGCTCGCTGTTTTAATTTTCCGAAGACATTTAATGACGTCCATTATTGGTTTTCTCTTGTATAGTGTGAACCATAATACGAGGGTTGCCTTTTATATTTCGGCATTAGGGAACAAAAACATATATTAATCATCGAAAATAGCTTTATTGTTTTTCAAAATTTTCCCCATTAAGATCTATATTATGGGTTTGAACCAATTGTTGAAGAACTTTTGCCACTCTGATTGAGGTATCTCCAAAGCATGCATTCTAAACGCATCAACCGCTTCTTCAGGCGTCGAAAAACGTTGACTTCTCATTTTATTTTTAACTTACGGGAATAAAAAGAAGTCATTCGGTGCCAAGTCAGAACTATACGGCAGATGACTCTTCAAATCAATGTTTTGAGTGCTCAAATATGCAGTTGCTTGAGCCGATGTGTGAGCGCTCGCACTGTCGTGGTGACGAGTGATCCATCTTCGGCGGTTGATTTTCCCGATTTCTTGGAAGACAACTGGCAAACAAATGGATGTGTACCACTCAGAATTGACTGTTCTGCGTTGTTCTAGTTGTACGGCTGCGACATGTCCACTTTTTCCGAAAAAACAGGCGACCATATGCTTGGAAGTGCTTGGCGCGAGCAACTTTTGTTGGATTTGGTTCAATTTGAAACACCCATACAGTCGACTGCTGTTTACTTTCGGGTTCATATGCGTAAATGCACGAATCATAACCTGTCACGATGTCATAGACGTGTTTCGAAGCACCGGGATCGTATTTTTGGAGCATTGCTTTCGACCAATCGACGCGAGCTTTTCTTGAGCGATTGACAAATTGTGTGAGATCTAACGCGAACAACTACCGAGGGATCAGTCTCCTTAACATTGCATATAAGATTTTCTCTGCCGTATTGTGTGACCGCCTGAAACCGTTCGGCAACAACCTGTCAGATCCTTATCCGTGTTGATTCAGGCCAGAGAAGTCCACGATCGACCAGATCTTCACACTGCCGCAGATTCTATTCGTCGATTTCAAGGCCCCTTATGACAGAGTGTATAGAGACGAAATATACAGTGACATGTCTAGTTTTGGCATTCCTACCTAACTCGTCAGATTGTGTAGGATTACGACAGAGAACTCTCGCTGCTCCGTCAAGGTCGGTAGCGAACTTACCGAGAAATTCGATGTCAAAAAAGGATTTAGACAAGGCCACGCGCTGTCATGCGACTTCTTTAACATCATTCTTGAGGGGATCGTGCGGAACTCACACGTCAACATCAGAGGCACGATCTTCCACAAGTTCGTTCAACTGCTAGCTTATGCGGATGACATTGACGTGATCGGTCAAACTCGAGGGTAAACGAGGGCAAAACGAAGTATATGCTGTCATCGAAGAAGGATGCAGAGCATCGACGTCTCGGGCAGAGCTTCACTATGGGCAGCAGACACTTCGAGGTAGTGAAGGACTTCGTCTATCTCGGCTCCGCGGTAAACAGGGACAACAACATCAGTACCGAAATCTAGCGCAGAATCACTCTTGTCAATCGCTGTTTCTTTGGGCTTAAGAGGCAATTAAGTAATAAAGCCCTGTCCAGAACGACCAAAGTGACTTTGTACAACACCTTGATCATCCCAGTCCTGCTTTAACCTGGACGCTACTAAAAGCGGATGAGAAAGTCCTTGGTCTCTTCGAGAGAACAGTTCTGCGTGCGATTTTTGGTCCTGTTTGCGTTGATGTCATCTGGAGGAGAAGATTCAACCACGAACTGTACGGATACAACGCTTAAGGTGGTTATGCCATGTAGAGCGTATGGACAGCACTGCTTCGGCCCGATTCGAATCCGATCCACAGGGACAACGCAACAGAGGACGTCCTAGACTGAGATGGCGCACAGAAGTGGAGAGGCATGTTGATTGAGGCCCAAGTCCACCCCGGACTGTAGCGCCATCCGAAAAAGAAGAAGAAGAAGAAGAAGAAGAAGAAGAAGAAGAAGAAGAAGAAGAAGAAGAAGAAGAAGAAGAAGAAGAAGAAGAAGAAGAAGAAGAATAAGAAGAAGAAGAAGAAGAAGAAGAAGAAGAAGAAGAAGAAGAAGAAGAAGAAGAAGAAAAAAGATCTACGGAGCAATGGTTATACGAGGTCTTTTCAAAAACTACTTAAAATTAAATACGTCCGGAATTCTGGGAAAATAATTTATGGCTTTCGCATCGTGATAATTCACCTACTCACGCGTTACTGCTTGTTCGTAACATTGAAGAGATCCATGAAAATACGACGGCTTGAGGCGATTGAGGAGAAAGAAACAGAATCTCTGAAAGAGTTCAAGGGAATACAAAACGTGCAGCATCAGAATTGCTTCGAGAATTTTGAAAAATACTTTTACAAGTGTATTCATGGTATATCTGACAGAAATCGATGAACAAGTAAATATGTTTTGAAGATCATAAAAATTATTCTGATTTTTTTGAACAGACGTCGTACTTTGTGGCAAAATTTAGCCATCCTTTTAGAAAGGGCTAAGTCTCTTTTTCATATTCATTAGATTCTGCTTTTGAAATATTCTGTTGTCCGTCCTCCAATTTATTTTATTTCCCGTGTCTATCTGTATCACTTTTACTGCTTCAGAACTTGTTACCGTTATTCCTGAGGGCATAAACCTAAAAAAAAACTTCGCTCATCTTGGTCAGTAAGTTCCTTCCTCGTTGTGAACTTTTTATGACATTTTTTGTAAATACCCTTCACTCTCACTTCACTCAGGGAATACAAGTGTAAATGTGTTTAATAGCCAAGCTAGCTGAACATTGTACACGTACATACGTAATATCATTAGGTTACCCACCTGCGGTCAACCAGAATCCTTGACGGTACATTCCTGTGAAGTTTCACTTCTTGGATTTCCAGAGAAAACGAGAATATATGTAATGTGAGGCAGGAGCCTGAATCATTCCTGCACCTAACTGTATATTGCAAAATGCAATATAACCGCAAGAGTACAGAAGAATACAAGAATGAAGGTAAAATCAATAAGTCAAAGTTATCGAAGCGAACGTCTGCAATTAAACGAAAATAACAAAAATAGCTGCAACGATGCAGGGTATTCCGTCCTTCCCCGCCGAAGGGAAATAGTCTACAACATGCCATCTACAAGCAACGACAAGACCATATTCGTGCTCATTTCACTTGCTGACGTCCTTTCGACGATTGCAATTTGATACGACAAGAAATTTGCAAAATAGCCGTCTCCTGACGAAACGTCTTGCTATTCCCCGTGACTCACGCAGACAACCAGACAGTTGCCTTCAATTAAAAGACGAACCATCTACCGAGTCGTCTTCCGGCCTTCTGCCAAACGGCAGCTGTTTTATTTTGAAAACAAATGCATTCCACTGCAGTGGACACAACGTTTGTCATTAATTTAATATTCCTTGCCGAGATACTTAAGTCCGAATGGAAGCCATTCCCCGACCCCCTCAGACAGAACATAAACGGACAAAACAGCGGACGGGTTACAGAATATTTTTCTTTCTCTTTCTGAAATTTAATAATCACTCCCGGAGAGTGTAATTAAATTTTTTTAACGACCCTCCCAAAGGACGCTTCCTCTTAAGCGCACCATTATGCCGGAGATTACCCACCTCCCCGATGGCTGCGGTAGTTGGGACCAACGAGTAGCATGGCGGCAGTACCAGCAGTGAAATCCTAGAAGAGCAAGTGCAAGGTCACCAAGTTCGCATCCTTGTTGGGTTTGCCTTTCTTTTGTTTGTTGTTTTTCTCCTTCTTCTCCATCATCGTCGTTGGTTCCAGAGCTGTTACATTACTTGGAAGTGTACTCAGTAATTGCAAACAGCGTCTGTAGACAGATGAAGCTTAAGGCCCGCCATATGCTTGGTACTTGAAATGGGCGCGCGATTTACAAGTGAACTTACAGCAGAAACACAACTCCGTGACAAGGGCTCTTCGATGTCAAATGGACGGAATGACGACTGAGGATAGGGCTGTGATGTGAGCGACTAATACATATTAAATGGATGAAACGAATGCTACTGCTTTACCGGGGATGTAATGAATTATGAATGAGGATTACAATCTTGTGCTTAACGCGAAAAGTGAACGATTTAGATGAAGCGATGGCGGCGGGGATGGCGAGAAACTAAGCAAACATTTGAGACTTCATTTAATTTACACGTGCTCTCGGGATCTTGACAGCACAAACATCGTGGTGTGGGTGGAAGCATCTTTGGCCCATGTCAATGGTGCTCGCTGAATAACTCATGAACGTTGGGTGCGCTTTGTAATTGGCCTCAAATCGAAATTTCGATTTCGATGGTTTGAGGTGGGGTGGGTGGCTTCTTGTGCGAAAATAACAATCACGCCCATCTGGTGCAAGTCAATTTCACGCCACGAGATGTTATTTCTTCAGACTGTGAGGAGAAAATAAGGAACACTTGTGACCTAAATATGAACCACTTTTCGTGGAACGTAAGGCACTAGGGTACCGATTGGGAGTTGCAAACGCGGTTCAAAGGTTTGGTGGTCAAATTAAAAGAGCAGATTGCACGGAGTAATAAAGTTCTGCACTCCAAACAGTTTTGGAGTCTGTAAAAAGTGGTCTGTGATCAGTGGAAAACCTTGATATCTACTTTTGCCGCCTTCTGCTTTCGGTTATACCACCGATGGCAATGGAAAATTTTCTTTCTTCGTTGACGGTTATTTCAAGCAGCAGTTGCTTTAACTGACAGTGAAATACTAGGCGTATTGATTACATTAGTTTGGTTAGTTATTAATTTGTTTCGTTTTCAATAGATGCCGCCACCTGCAATTTGCCGCGGATCTTGGAAGCGATTATCAACTTCATTGGAAAGGTGTGACATTCGTTGGCAACAATTAGTGTGCCCCAGGAGTTGTTTTAGACAACAACATTGGTTTTCGGCCTATTCGAAAACCGTCCGGATTTGTCATAAATAAGTATTTGTAATAAGTATTTGTATTAAATAAGCATCTGTGGGAAGTTTTGATTTTCTTTTTCAATTGGAAGAAATGTATAGCTGAAGCGCTTTGCACGATTTCCGAGACCTGTAGTGAAACTGCTTTAATCGGTAAATCATGAAAAGAGTGGTTTTGCTACTTCAAAAGTTGTGAGTTTGGAGTTGAAAATAAAGAAAAGTTTGGAGTTGAAAGAGCGCCATGGCTAGTCGAAAAAATATTCAAATTGAAAGGAATTGGAGACTTAACTGGAACAAGGTCTCTAGCAATCGTGAACTCCGCACAATCGTTGGAAGTGACTCAGCAAATGATATCCCTTCGGTTAAAGAAATTCCGATCTATTCAAAAGTAGGGATGGTGGGTGCTGTACGAATTGAAACCGAAAGATGTCGCATCTTCTTCTTGAAAAATAAGAAATATATGAGAAGTGGATAGTGGAAATATTGCAAAACCTATACTGATATATAATTTGGATGGGGCGACACTCCACAGGGCGACCAGGGCCTAGCTGGATCATTAACTACTTCTCTTACGAGTACAAGGGAATTACAGTTATTTTTTGCCGACTCCGAAGCGCGAAGTTCGAGAAGCTTTTTCTTTGGCAGTTGTTACTCTTTGAGTGTTCTCAGCAGCTCCAAAGAAGTGGTGCCGTAAGAGATTCGATGTGTTCAGTCCGAGAATCGAACCTGAAACTTGTGCATGCGAGTATCGGAAGGTATAGAAGTGAAAGTTTCTTCGCTTTTTTTTTATAATATAAAAAAGACCATATTTTGATAGCAGGAGAATTTTATTGTACTGAAACTATATTCAAAATCGGTTAAGGGCTTCAAAAGTTGCAGTTTTATTTCCGTGTTCCCCATTCAAGGGCAACAATGTGCACCGTGTTCTCCGGCCGCGTTACGCATGCCATCAAAAGTTGAATTGTCACAAACAACCTCTATGTCAGTAAATGTACCCGGCACCCGGCATCCGGTCATTTTTCACTATTGAGTGCACTTCAATTATACCAACGAGATTCTGAATCGAAGTCTTGCAAGAAAGCATCTTGCATCTGAGACAGGAGTGTTTTCAAAGAATTTTTGCGCCCATGTAGTTCAACTAGGCTCTCCAAGCTTTTCAGCAAGAGATGGTAAGACTAATAGATCTGAAGTTTTTGGCAGTAGTCCCCCTTATCAAGTTTGGCCATGAAAACTATACTAAATGTGTACCAGGAGCATGGAATGTACTCCAGCGCTGGCTGCTTTTGTGGTAAACTCTTGTGTCAGTCGAAAAGACGAACAGGCTCTTCGGTGGTTTTGCAATCATAATGATCACTCCCCTTATGATCAGTTCCTACTCATCACACTTTTGTGTTACTGCTTTTTCTCCTGAATTCCCAATATGAGCTGCGACGTCCACATTTTCGAGTCCTACTTTCACTCCCTGTTTGTCTCTCTTCAAACAAAATTTCCCTTTACTTCATTTCGCCTATTTCTCCTTCTGCAAGAATTTCAAGCTTCCTGCTCTTCAGCATTCCTCTCCTATGCGATTAAATTCCTTAAAAAAAATTTGTTTTCTTTATACCCACAACAAGAAGAAAAAATCTGTGAACCTGACCACGACCCATTCGATTTCGAAGGTTCCCACACACCTTTAAAAGAAACCTCATTGTTGCGGACCCGAGCGGTCCCTCAAAACTAGCTACGTCTGAGTGTCATTGTTAGTCCAAAATGCCAGCATCCTCGACTGCTGGAGATGTTGCCTGTCATCTCGAGCCGACCACTTGTGGACGAGTTTTATTTTTAGTCTCAAAGCAAGTATGTTTCCTCGGCGCCTCACAAAATCGATGTCATGACCCACTCATATCCCACTTCAAAGCGGAGGATGCTCTCAGAAAACTCTATGGATTCCAAGGAAAGGTTATAAAGTCAAGTGCTGCACACGCCACAGCCGCTTCGATTTCTCTAATCTGTGCAAAAGTTCTTCCACCTTCAGCAGGCAAAAAGTTTCTCCTGTCAGAAGCTGACGTCGCTATCCCGCCGCCAGAGTTTCAAATCACCAAGTGAACTCCTTCTGACGTCTGCTAATGGAACGTAGTCGGGAAGTATAAATTAAGCCATTACGCAGTCAGTGGATAGAGTTACGTGCGCACGTTATCAGGTAGGCTCGTGTGGGCCGTCGTCCTCTGATGAAAAATTGAAATTATCTCCCTGGTTAATTTGCCGCAATATCTCACTATCAACCGCTGCCGCCGCGTGGTGTTGGTTGGCCTGAGGCACTTGTAGGTGTTGCGCGGCCCACTCTTCCCCCGATCACCTCCAACACCCCCGGCTGGGGCTGAACTTTGTGATTGATTGATTTTTCTCGACTATCGTAATTTATCATTTTCTGTGGTGCTCTGGTCGGAGGGGTTGGCTTTTCTTTGGGAGCACATCTAATGAGTCTCACAAAAAGGATTTTGTGTGTTTGTCGCTCGCGTGCGCTATCGGGCTGTAATAAATTTAATGGCATTTGGAAATGATTCCGTCGGGCAGAGTGTGTGCTGCTAGGTCAGATCATCAGCGACGAGCTGTGGGTTTTGCTGATGTGTCTATACGCTGATGGGCCTCGCAGATGACATTTAATTAATTGCAAAAGCCACAAGCGCCGCCCTTGCGATGAACGGCTAAGAGCGATTCAATGTTGCGTTTGGGTGGAAAATGTACATCACTCATGCTGATGCAGGGGTTTATCAGAGTAGAGATGAATCCCGATTGGAAATCGTGGAATTTTGAGCTCTGGGCAATGAAGTCCTCGTCAAGATTCATCATGAATCTAATCCACTCCTCCACCGTGTTTGATTGCCGGGGACACTGCAAATCCATCTAGTGTGCATGTTGATTGACGAGGGATCTGCGATGACAGCGTACGTTAAGATGTCTGTTTCTCGGGGAGGGAAATTAATTCAGAGGGCACATCGATTCAGTGCAGAGGACGAACAGTGAACTTGAACTTGGGGGTATGTTCCTCGCACATATAGAGGGTGGCGAAACCGCGAATCATGCTTCCCACAGTGTGGCGTTTAAGCAAATCAATCGGATCGTTAAAATCGCACTGGAGCTTGCGGTTTACTGCGGCTTGGGGAACAATGACAAATGCGATTTGAACACTCCCATTTGCCGCCCCGCATGACGATGTCTTTAGACTTTCCTTGACGTTGAACTTGACGATTGCAGGCGCTTTCCGTGATTAATATAAACTGCCATCCCTGCCAAACTCAATCATCGGGTAAACAGTGAGTTCCTCCTTCCCTGTAGTCATTCTAATGAGCTCTTCCGAAAACACCTCATCATTCACGGACCCTCTCACAACACCCCTTGACAGGTGGATTTAGCTTAAGCAAATCCCATCGAAGAGGATAACAGTCACATGCACCCAGAGCATGAATCTCCACTCAGCCAGCCACCTCACGTTGGAATCACTAATGGCTGCGCATCGGTGACATCGATCGAGTGATTCAATGTCCCTGTCCTCAAACGACGTCGAGCGCGCTCTCCATCTCATCCACATCTCTGCATGTTTGCACGCTTCAATCGGCGTAACCTCACCCGTGCCAGGGACAAATGAACCAGAGACATTCATTACACCATCGCACAACCGAAGATAGTTCGCCGTTGAAACTGCAGTTTCCCGCCGACACCGACTCCCGCTGGACAGCAAGGACAACGCTGACAGTGACGAAGACAATGTTCACCTTAACATTGTTGACTGTGCAACTATGACGACGCGGATCTTGAGGATTGAGACGTCACGCGCTCAGCGGAATGGACCATTCCACACCCCAGCCAGCCTGTGTCTGTGTGTGCCAAGGAGAATACGGAGAATTTTTTGTTTTAATGGGGCGGTGGCAATTTGCAATTTAATAAAATGACCTCCACAATGAATATCAAACGGATGCCATTTGCATAAAATTTCTTGTCCCCTCCCCAAGCTCCGTCGGCCGCACCACACTCAGCTCAGCGGTGAGAGGAGGACAAACAGATTTACTATGTGAGAATGGTGTCATCTGCAGGTTTGACATTTTGCAGTTGACTGGGTCCGTGCATTCAGCAAGAAACACACAAGACACAGACCAGCTCACTGCTGTGGTCGGTGGTCCGCTGGCGCAGAGCAGAGATGAACGGGGTATTTAAGCAACCGAAAACAGTGTGCGCCGACGGTTGGAATAATTCAATGTCCCTGTCACGAGGACGGAAGCTGGATGTGCTCAACTCTCTGGCGAGGATGTGTAAATAATGTCATCTAGGGGAAATTTGGTTTATGGCCGAGACAGTGATTAATCCCATGACGTTAAGCGGCGTCGGACGAGAATCTGATGACGGCCGGGATACTGGGGTGAAGATTTAATTCGAGGGATTGGTTGTGAGTGATGAAGGCGGTGTGGGAAGGGTGAGACGGGGAGAGGCGGGGAGAGATTGCTAGTCTACGCGGGGGGCGATGAGAGGTGGAGGGAGTTCTGACAGTTTGCGGATAGGGGCTGATGAATCTGAAACCGATTATTCAAGATTGATTGCAGTTTGGAAGACGTTGAGACTTTGCAAGGCTCTTAACCCGAGTCTTCAACCCAGTGGGGTTACAGGATGCTAATGATGCATAAGAGGTGGTTTGATTTCTCATGTCAGGGAAAGGAATCCTTAATTAGAGGCAGGCTGCGGGAAGCGAAACTTGTGGCTCAAATTATTACCTGAGAACATTTTTTTTTTGATTTAGGTTTCAAAATTAAACACTCTCATAAGGGTTTCCCACTAAGGAGGGATTTGGGATTTGAATGTACGAAGATACAATCAAGAGCTTTTTGTAGGTTGTTTTTACCTTACATAGCACCGTGGCGTACAGTTCGACTTCGGTCTTGATTAAGGCGCATAACTACCCTGGTAGCCTTCTTTTCAAAGCAAATGTCAGGTGTCATATCACCGAGATATCGCAGGTTGAGCCAGTCGAAGTCAGTGCACATCATACGAGTTGAGGAACTTTCCGCTAGATGCTTACCCTTTTCCACGATCTGTAAACCATCTTTCCAGGAATATGAAAACGCTTTAGAACCGACAACTCAATAACCGACAATTTAGCATCCTCGCCAATATGACCATGTGATCCAACGGCAAGTCGAACCGAAAAGTCGAGCCTATGTCTGTTCACTGAAGAAGGATGTGTGGTCTTTGGTCTCCAAATTCAAATGCATTGGACGGAGTTTGCCTTCAGGGTCCCTGTTTGAATATACATACTGTGAGTAAACTGTGAGAGTAAGTAAGCAAATATCTGATTACTGTATAAAGATGATAATTGGGTCAAAACAACAGTAAAACTCAAATTCCATTGATACACAAAACAGCTTTATTCAATGTGATTAATTATTCAAAAAATAAGGTACAGTAAAAACAAAAACAAATACATTTTTTTAAATGAAAATCATAACTACTTCAAATATTACGAGTCAAAAGTGAGTAAACAGTATACATTTCCATCAACAAATTGTAGTAAAAACACATCCGCCTGCTTTGCTTGTCACCAAAAGAATGGTCCCTTATGTTCACTATCATGTACATGTATCATATTATGAGAGGCCGACAACAACGTATAAGAGAGTTTGTTGCTGTCGTTCTCTATTACATCGATTAACTTAGAGCTAAGGGAGGGTAGTAACGTCATACTACTCGACACTACTACAGTTCAGCCGTCCTGACAATAAAGATCCCCCGATCTTTTCAACTTTCCTCTTACTTTCTCTTATCATTTTGCTATCATTCGACATGCTGTATTGCAGAGGATTGAACGAACATGTATCAGTTCCCGTCACGAGATTTTCTTGCGCACTTACTCTATCAATCGCGCATGTGTTTCCAATCATATGTTTGCAATCGTTTCCACCATCACCTTCGTCGATCATTTGAATCTCGTTGCTGTCGATAATTCCGCTATCCATTGTTATCTCCTTGTCGATCATTTGTCCGCTATCTTTCGTTTTCTGCTTGTCGATCATTTGCCCGTTATCCTTTGTTCTCTCCTTGTCGATCATTTGCCCGCTATCCTTCGTTTTCTTCATGCCTTGCGCCGTCTCATTTGCCCGCTCCCTTGTCTGCAGATCGGTCATCCTACGAAGCACTTCGTTTTCTCTCATCAGCAAACACTTTTTTCCTCTTTAGCAGATCTGCTTCCCGTTTGTACATCTCCAACTCCTTTTGCTCTGACTGCTGGTGTTCGTCCTTGTTCTTCTTTGCCGTCTCTCCCCGTTGCTCAACTACCCGCTCGTCCACCACACTGTCTTCTTCGTCGCCTGCCTCGTTTTTCGTCTCGGTGGCTCGCCTCGCATTTCAACCGGCACTTCATTGATTCTCATGACTAGTGCACCTTTTGTCCCGTTTGTTGACATGCCGAGACGTAGAAGCCACTCGCGCAGCTGCGCAACGGTAAAGTCTTGCGTTCCGATTGTCTGCTCCGTCTTTCTTCTTTCGAATTTAATTTTTTTGTGGGTGATGAGTCGAATCCCACTTCTAAAGACTGTAGTAAAAACACGTCCGCCTGCTTTGCTTGTCACCAAAAGAATGGTCCTTTATGTTCACTATCATGTACATGTATCATATTATGAGAGGCCGACAACAACGTATAAGAGAGTTTGTTCCTGTCGTTCTCTATTACATCGATTAACTTAGAGCTAAGGGAGGGTAGTAACGTCATACTACTCGACACTACTATAAAATGTACTTATTTATTGTTAAAAAATTAAATTTAGTACTTTGTTGGTCCTCCTTTAGACTTTATTACTTCTTTGAGTCTACGTGGCATAGACATTACCAGTTTATTAGTACTTCTTTAGGAATTTTAACTGGTCACTATGCTTCCTCGATAGTGACGTGGATGCCGCTACTGATGCGATCACAAACATTATTTCGCTGGGCATGAGGTCCTTCATTCCCCACAGAGTGAAGAGCATCAAGCCTAAGGCAAACGCGTGGTACGACTTGAGCTGCAAAAAGGCTATCAGGATGAGAGAGTTAAGTTTCCGGGATTACAAAGCCAACCCTTTTGAGGAAGCCCGGAATAAGTTCAAACGAATCCGAAATGACTGTAATGCATTAATAAGACGTGTTAAATTCTTCTTTGCCAAAAGTTGAGGCAAAAAGTTCTACAATGCCCCAAGGGTAGCAGAATCTTTTGGTCTTTCGCTAAAAACATAAGGAATTCAGCCTCGTCTTCGATCCCAACGCTCATTTGCAATGACATTCCAGCTGTCAGCTCTTTGGACAAAGCTAATCTGCTTGCTGCACACTTTGCAGCTAGCTCAACGCTGCCAGGTAGCATTTTGTCCCCGCCTGTACTTGAGAGCATAAATTTCTCCATGGGGCAAATCCATTTTCGCACTCGTACAGTAGCAAGAGTACTTAAAGATCTAAACATACTCAAATCCGCTGGCACGGATGGTATACCCCCTGTTCTTTTGAAGAGGTGTTCTTCTACGCTGGCAAAACTACTGCGTAAGCTTTTCCGTCTGTCCTACTCTTTAGGGCTCTTTCCGAGTAAGTGAAAAACTGCATTTGTCCAGCCCGTCCCTAATAAGCGCGAATCTTCGTCACCCACCTCCTACCGACCCATAGCACTAACGTCCCTTCTCTCCAAGGTCATGGAAACGCTGATAAACCGTCAGCTTATGAAATATCTTGAGTCCCGGAGGCTTCTTAATGACCGGCAGAACGGCTTCCAAAGCAACCGTTCCACTGGTGATCCGATGGCATATCTCACTGAAAAGTGCAACCAATCTTTGCACAACGCAGGAGAAAGCAAGATTGTTGCGCTTGGTATTTCTAAGGCAGGGTCTGGCACCAGGCTCTCTTGTCGAAAATGCGTGCTTTTGGGATCGATGAGTCTCTTCTTCAATGGATTAGAAATTACAATACAAGTCGTTTTGGGTGGATTCAAGTCTGATATTCACCATATTAATGCTGGTGTTCCCCAGGGCTCAATTTTGTCTCCGTCACTCTTCCTCATTTTTATAAATGATCTCTTGTCTGCTACTTCTAATCCTATTCATTCCTTCGCTGATGACAGTACCCTCAGCTTTTCATATTCGTTCCTTGGCTCACGTCCCTCCACTTCGGCCTTAGACTCGGAACGGCAGCGTAGGTTAAGCACATTAAATTCCGACTTTGACAGCACAATGGATTGGGGAAATAAGAATAGAGTGGAATTTAATGCTTGCTTGTCGTTAAAGCGATCACAAAATAATCAGTCGTTATCCATGAACGGCACTTGCGTTGTTGAAACCGAAAGACTTTCCTCGGTATGTGTATCAACCCAACAATTAGTTGGAACGAGCACATATTTGAGGTCGCCAAAAATGCGGCGAAATGTCTAGGCTACCTTAAACGATGCAAGAAGTACTTCACCCCCTCTTATCTGGCTATAATATACAAGGCCTACATACCCCCAAAACTTGAGTATAACGCTCCTATTTGGTCAGGTGCTCCTAAGACCTCCCTGCACCTGCTGGATAGAATTCAAAAGCGAGCGATAAAACTTATAGGTGACAGTAATATTGCGAAGTCGATTGACTCGTTAGAACACCGACATAATGTCGCGTCGTTGTCACTCTTTTATCGCTATTTTAACAAGAAATGCTCAGGTTAATCAGCCAGTTGCATTCCTCCCCTTCAAGAATTCACCCGCAATACACGCCTCGCTAGGAATGCCCACCAATTCACCCTCAAGCCCTCTTTCGGACGTACAGTCAAATTCAGAGACTCGTTCTGGAATGCTCTTCCCAGCTCGATTTTTCCTCCTCATTACAATCCACAGGCATTTAAAACCAATGTGCATCGGTACCTCCTCTCCCTCTCTTCCCCTATACCTTCGTCCCGTGCTGTGACTTGATGCGGTCACTTAAGGGTGCTCGCGACCCCTTTTGCACGCGTCAATTATAAAAAAAAAGTAACATCGGGTGAAATTTTTGACCATTCTTCTGTTATGGCTTTTTTCAGGTCTTTTTTGTTTTAAATAGTACTCTGTCGAATTCTTCTGTCCAAATGCTCCAAATGCTCCCATAAGTTTTCTATTGGGTTAAGGTCCGGTGATTGCGGGGGATGATCAAGCTGTTTTACTGTTTTGGGGTCCCATAAAGCAACCATATATATACCATAACCATAGGCTGTACAGCGACATGCGCCTGGTCAAGCGTCTACGGATACAACGCTTAAGATGGCTAGGCCGTGTAGAGCGTATGGACACCACTGCTCCGGCCCGAAAAGTCTTTGAATCCGAGCCATTGGGACAACGCAACAGAGGAGTGGCGCACACAAATGGAGAAGGACCTCAACCAACTTTGAGTGCGCAACTGGAGACAGCTGGCGAAAGATCGTGCTGGCTGGAGAGGCATGTTGGTTGAGACCCAGGTCCACCCCGGACTGTAGCGCCACAAGAAGAAGATGAAGATAAAGCAACCATTCATTAACAAGACGTGAGCTATGTATGCTTAGGATCATTGTCTTGCTGAAAGATCCAATTCCTAGCCAAACCTAATTTGTCTACGCCCGGTGGCAAGTTGGTCCTGAGAATATTTAGATAATCTTCCTTCCTCATTGTACTATCAATGAAGATAAGATTACCGACCCCAGATGCTGCTACACACGCCCACACCATCACTGAACCTCCCCCATGTTTCATGACCGGCCTAGTATTTTTTCAGTAAATTCTTCATTTTTTGCTCTTCAAATTTTTTTATTCATATGGCTCTTACAAATTTCGAATAAAGCTAATAATAAATGAATAAAGCTGTTTTTGTGTATCAATGGAATTTGAGATTTGTTGTTGTTTTGACCAAATTTTCATCTTTATACAGTAATCAGATATTTGTTTACTCACTTTTGAAACTCACTACTTCTTCTTCTTCTTCGGATGACGCTACAGTCCGGGGTGGACCTGGGTCTCAACCAACATGCCTCTCCAGCTAGCACGATCTCTGGCCAGCTGCCTCCAATTGCACACTCCAAGTTGGTTGAGGTCCTTTTCCACTTGTGTGCACCATCTCAGTCTAGGACGTCCTCTGTTGAGTTGTTGTTCGGATTCGAAAACTCTTCGGGCCGGAGCAGTGCTGTCCATACGCTCTACATGGCCTAGCCACCTTAAGCGTTGTATTAGTACCCGCTTGGCTAGGCTTATGCCGCCGTACAGCCCATACAGTTCGTGGTTGAATCTTCGCCTCCAGATGCCATCAACGCAAACGGACCAAAAATCGCACGCAGAACTTTTCTCTCGAAGAGACCACGGGCTTCCTCAGCCGCTCTTAGTAGCGTCCAGGTTCCTGCCCCGTAAAGCAGGACTGGGATGATCAAGGTGATGTACAAAATCACTTTGGTCGTTCGGGAGAGGGCTTTGTTACTCAATTGCCTCTTAAGCCCAAAGAAACAGGCAAGAGTGATTCTGCGCTTGATTTCTGTACAGATGTTGTTGTCCCTATTCACCGCGGTGCCGAGATAGACGAAGTCCTTGCCTACCTCGAAGTGTCTGCTGCCGCTCTGTTCGAGACGTCGATGTTCTGCGTCCTTCTTCGATGACAGCATATACTTCGTTTTGCCCTCGTTTACCACCAGTCCCACTTTAGCCGCTTCCGCTTCGATATTAGCAAACGCCTCATTGACGGCTCGCTGAGTTCGACCGATCACGTCAATGTCATCTGCATAAGCTAGCAGTTGAACGGACTTGTGGAAGATTGTGCCTCTGATGTTGACATGTGAGTTCCGCGCGATCCCCTCAAGAATGATTTTAAAGAAGTCGCAAGACAGCGCGTCGCCTTGTCTAAATCCTTTTTTGACATCGAAGGTCTCGGTGAGTTCGCTACCGACCTTGACGGAATAGCGAGAATTCTCCATCGAAATCTTACACAATCTGACGAGTTTGGTAGGGATGCCAAAACATGGCACTGTATCGCTCGCCTCTATGCACGCTGTCATACGCGGCCTTGAAATCGACGAATAGATGGTGAGTGTCGATTTGTACTTCTTGGGACTTCTCCAGGATCTGCCGCAGTGTGAAGATCTGGTCGATCGTGGACTTCCTTGGCCGGAAACCACACTGATAAGGACCTATCAGGTTGTTGACGGACGGTTTCCGGCGCTCAAACAACACGGCAGAGAAAATCTTATATGCGATGTTAAGGAGACTGATCCCTCGGTAGTTGGCGCAGTCTAGGGGGTTTCCTTTTTTGTGGACCGGACAAATGATGCTGAGATTCCACTCGTCGGGCATGCTTTCCTCCGACCATATCTCACAGATGAGCTGGTGCGTGCACTCAAACAGCTCATCCCCAGCCGTTTTGAACTGCTGTGCGGATAGTCCGTCCGCGCCAGCAGCTTTTTTCGACTTTAGTCTCGATATTGTTATCTTGACCTCGTCGAAGTCGGGGGGACGAAATTTTTGTCCATTGTCGTCCAAATTGAGTGGGACACTCTGTGTTACAGAGGGATTTGCGTCGTCATCGCCGTTTAGGAGTCTTTTGACACTCACAGTACGTTCATATGGCTTGATGATTCTGCTCATCTACCGAAGGTAGATGAAGAAGTAACCTTTTGAACTATTCAAAACGTGTTGTTTTGTATTTGTTTGGATTTCCACTATTTTAATTTTGGCGTTCCTCAGGATACTGTGTTGCCTCCGATTCTCTTTCTCATTTTGATAAACAAATCCTCGTTTCGTACTTATAATGCACGTTTTCGATGACGATGTCTTCCTCAGTTTCTACTTTTCTTCCTTGGCTCACGCCTTTCCTATTCGATTATAATCGTTTTATTTATTTATTTATTGTGGCAAGAGTTACAATAGTTTTCGTGTATCTTACATTTTTTAGAGATACGGTCAAACGGATACGGTCAAAATTTTAATATAATTTCTTAAGTAATATACCACAGCTTTAATTTTAAGGAAAAGCCACTAAAAACCTTTATGTCGATCATAGACATTAAGCAGTTGATTTGTATACAGTTTGTAAGGGCTATGGGTGCTCTATGCTTACATACAACACTCCTCTCTGATTTGGTGTTTCAAGAAACCCTTCTCACCTTCTGCGTAAAAAACAGAATCCAGTCATAAAATGCAGTATTTGAGACTACAGTACTAGTTAGTCAATTGAGTCTGAATATTTTCTCCTCTTTGTTACTCCTAAGTCGCCTGGTGTTGGACTAGTCAGCTGTACAGTCAGCTTCACTTTAAAACTCACCACCAATACATGCTGCGTTCGAATTGCCCATCAGTTTGCATTCGTTTGGAAAGTTAAACTTAGGAGCTTGCTTGCACGAGTATGAAAGGCATGTTTATGTTTTCTCCCATTGCACTTTTCCCTTATTTAATACTTGTGTGCTGGATATGTCGCATAATGCCAGGATACCAACAACTCAGCTGCGACGCCTAGACAAAGTCGACTCTCTTGTGTCTAAGATTGGTTCTGGCCAGAAACTCCTTCCGATTGCGATTCAAAAGGAATCGAACATGTCTTCAATGTGTTCTAGAAGTTGACTATGCCTGTTGTTCAGAGAGAACAGTCGTGGAGCCAACCTATTCCTGCCAACCAGGAATAGCAAAAACCGGTGACTCGCAAAATAAGGTTCGATGTTCGCTTTTGAAGTGGTAACTCCAAAGACAGTATCCAAGCAAGGACAGTGATTGTTTCAGGCCCAGTTGGGGTACCAGTTCTGTCAATTTGAAAATAAATCGGGAGTGGCCTCGAGGAAACAGCAGTGACTGTAGGCATTCCTGGGGAGCAGAAAAAATTATTAAGCGCCGTCAAAAAAGCCAGTTTAGGAGAATTACTAGAATTCTCGGTGCCATGGAAGCAGGAGGTGTTCACACCGAAACCGACTTTCGACTTGTAACACATCACTCAATAAGTCAATAGTCGACTTTCTTTTGCTAGTGGCGCCCCCTAGATGTCCCGGTGGTCATTGAGTGGTCTGCTATTATTACTTGGTTATTGAAAGTTTTGCGACAATCACTCCGTTGGTTCAAAAAGAGTTAAAGAGGGGTGTCACAGGGTAGACTGGCGAACAGTTTGATACTCTGAGGGAACAGAGGGGAAGTGTGAAATCGTTTCTCATTTCGCTTAACAGAGGGCTCTGAACTTTCGTCTTCTTCGTTGTCCTTTGTTCTTCAACGCCTCGTCTAAGGCCTTACAGCTAGATCCGTACAAGCAGCCGCATAGCCGTGCAATTGTTCAAGGGCGCGAAAAGCCATGAAATAGCAGCCGCGCTCAGTTTAATAGATATCCACTTAATTAAAATATATTTTTAAGTATACCCAGAGGTTCGGGGGAGGTACCACAATCACACCCCATCCTTTTAAAATAATTGCAATTTTCAGTGCAACTCATCTGATTGATTTAAAGAGCCGATGCACAGCTCACAGCTCAGTCACAAGCGGTTTCTTCACTCAACCACACGATGGCAAGAGCCACAAAGGACCCCATAGACACCACAATCGCGCATTTTTTCCGGTACCTGTCGGTTTTTGGTCTGACAAAGGGCTTTTACAATATCAACACACATCGCCTCGAGTATTCTTTCGGCGCGCACTTCTATTCTCTGCTACTACACTTCCTACTCAGCCCCCCTTACCTTTACTATATAGTGTATTTAGAAATGGTTGTAGGGCCTGATGAATCGGCAAGACCTCTGTTGATTAATATGCGAACGTTGGAGAATTTTATCATGTCATCGACGAACTTCGTGTGCATTATCTCCCAGTGGACGATAAGGACATCCGTTTTGTCGCTTTTCAACGAAGTGTTTGGCATCTGGCAGAAGGACATGGCCCACCTTCCGAGCAGCAAAGAAATCCGGCGTCGTCTGGCCAAGCGATTCATCACGAAAGTGATGCTAGCGGCTATATTGGTTTGCATTAAAGTGCCTGATGTATATATGGTGATCCAGTCTGTTCCCCAATTTTTTTACCAAGTTTACATTTTTGTTTTGAGCCATGTTCTCAATTCATCACTCATGCTATTCTCCTGCGGTCTGATCTTCACTGAGTACCTCTTTGAAGTTCTGAACTACAATCTGAGGCGTGTCGTGGATGAGATTCGGAGTCAGCCTCCTGAAAGGTCGCCAAATGAGCTCGAGGCGGAGCTCAGTGAAATTGCTGAAATTCACTCAAAGCTCCAGAGCTGGACGGTTCGCTTCAAGGACATGTTCCAACTAGAGTACTTCTTATTTCAGCTGTACTTCGGTGTAAAAGTAGTCTTTTATTTGTTTCTCCTGTTGGTGATGTTTAGTAGAGGGAGAATGCTTGATTACGTATACGTTTCGGTTCCTGTAACGACTTTGGCTGGTATAGAGCTGTTGTACGGCTTGGTAATAGCCGAGGGTTTGCTTGGCGCCAGTGCAGAGGCAGGAGAAATATTGCATGAGCTACCGGTGCAAGATCTGGCGAGTGTCGAGCTGAAACGATGTGTAAGTCCATCACTGTATCATTTGGTTGTAGTGAGTGACAGAGACGCTTATTTTCAGGTGGAATCTTTGTGCTTTCAATTCAATTTCGATCGACTGCATTTGACTATCTGCGGCTTGTTCGATTTGGAGTGGAGTAACAGTTTCTGTGTTGCAGAGGCGATTCTCGTGCACTTGATAATTTTGTATCAGTGGGATTTTAACGATATTTTTTAAAAAATTAATTTAAATAAAACGTAATCTTTCACGTTTATGATGAGGAAGAAGGTTGAGTGATATTGCGCGACGAATGGAAGTGATTACAATCCTCAACCGCTCTATCGGATGAGGAAGCCCTTAGTCTTTTCGAGAGTAAAGTTTTGCGTGCGATTTTTGGTCCTGTTTTCGTTGATGGCATCAAGAGAAGAAGATTTATCGACGAACTCCATTGGCTATACAGCGACATGCGCCTGGTCAAGCGTCTACGGATACAACACTTAAGATGGCTAGGTCATATAAAGCGTATGGACACCACTACTCCGGCCCGAAAAGTCTTTGAATCTGAGTCAATGGGGCACGGCAACAGGACGACCTAGACTAAGGTGGTGCACACAAGTGAAGAACGACCTCAACTAACTTGGAGTGCGCAACTGTAGGCAGCTGGCGAAAGATCGTGCTGCCTGGAGAGGCATGTTGGTTGAGGCCCAGGTCCACCCCAGACTATAGCTCCACAAGAAGAAGAAGAAGATGAAACGTTTCTAATTCGATTCCCTTTTTTCGTAGGCATATTTACGCCTTGGCATTTGCTTCTATTTTCATCTTCAGTCCCGTTCCTAACAACAACAAAAGCTGATTCCAGGAAATATCGCGTAACATAGTATTGCACCACGAAACGTGGTTAGGATTTGGTTTCAGGGGTTTGATTTCTGAGAAGAAAAGAGGTGTATTTGAGAATATCCTTTGGGAGAGTGGCACTTGCGAATACTCGATCCATTCTACGGCAATGGAGTTCTCAACTTGGCCTAGAAGTCTTGATTTGTCTGTGTTTGTTCAAAGTTTGGCGCCCAGCGAGGAGTCTTTGTTGAATTTTGTTGGCTTAGAATTTACTAAATTAAATTAACAAAGCGGTCGTCAAGACCAACTTGTTTGAATAATTAAACGCTTTGCTGAGCGCCTTGTGCAAATAGGGCCCACTGGGAAGGAATTGGTCGATCTCGTTGTCTTCAACGCCGTCAGAGTAATTCCACCAGAATCGACAGGATGAACCTGCAGCATCAGAAGACATTCGGTAAATGGGACTTTTGTGTTACACTCGAAAATGTTCTCCCTCAGAGTCCAATTATAAACCCCAAACCTGACAAGAATAGAAATACAGAAGAAGAAATCAGAAATTTGGAGCCCGATTTGAGACTCAAAAAAAAAACAAACTTTTGAATCAACTCGCCACTTTGAAGATATCGTCAAGACGGCGGCTAACACGGTTGAATCTTCGTGAATCCGATACCATCTTAATCCATGGTTTTCATTTACATCACTCTCCCGCCGTTGCCTGAAATCTTACCATCAAGTTCCTTGTAAAATTTCCCAGTGACGCCATCTCCTCAGACAAGTGTACTGTAGCCTAACGAACCTACATAAGTCACAGGTTTTTCTTTTTCTCAGCCCAAACTTCTCCCCCAAAAGAAAACTTTTTGTTCTACACTCCGTGTTCCACAGAATATGTTCGAAGTTTAAAGCGGACCATTTTTTTTCTGCAGAAATAGGAAACTTCCTTTCAAGGCTTGAAAGAATGTTTGTGAATTCTTTTGTCTTCTCTCTTTGGAAGGATTCATTTTTTTAAATCAACATAGAGTTTACCTTATTCGAAGGATGATCTTCTGACATTATTACCAAAGTCCAATATCTTGTGAAAAACCTCCATAGTTTGTTCGATCATAATTTTTATGGAGCTTCAAGTTGCTTTTGCCAACGTTTGTGACCGTTAAACATAAAATACGTGCGAATTTTGTGCCCCAAGTATCCAAAGATTTCCGACCTGTCGACGTAGACCCGCGACAGTACAGAAAATTCCCAAGGGGCGTTAGATGACGCGATCTTGGATACCATTCATCATTCACCAATTCAGGGGCTGCTGACCTGAAGCTACGCCACTGCCAGGCGTTGCCTTCAAGAAATCAATTCTGGCAAATCATTTATGTCACGAACGTCTACAATGCTTGAGATGGCTAAGTCGTGTAAAGCGCATGGATAACGGTGCTCCGGCCCGAAATCCGAGCCATTTGGGCAACGCAACAGAGGACACCTTAGGCTGAGTGCGCAACTGGCGCGAGAGGGTACGAGACTGAGAGGCATGTTGGTTGAGACCCAGGCCTCCACGGACTGCAGTGCCATAGAAAGTAGAAATGGAAGAAGAAGAAAAAGTTGACGCTGTGGCGAGAACATTTGCTTGGTCTAATGCACAAAATCGGAGCCTTTGTCCCTTGTCGGCCTTCTCTGGTTGACAGTGTACACAAATTGTGAATCCCAGAAACATCCCAGCACATTTCTGGACGACAAGATATATTCTTCATCCACTTCGATTCACTTCGTAGATCTAAGTCTGGTAGACGGGCAAAGAGGCTACTTCAAATAACGATTTAAAAGGAATCGAATATTACTTCAAAGAAGTTTATGCCTGTTGTTCAGAGTGAACAGTCGCGGAGCCAACCTATCCTTGCCAACCGTTTCCTGGGCGGTGAGTCTCGCAAAATCAGTTTCGATGGTCGCTGTTGAAGTGGTAACTCCAAAGACAGGACAGTGATTGTTTCAGGCCCAGTTGGGGCACCAGTTCTGCCAATTTGAAAATAAATTGGGAGTGGCCTCGAGGAAGCAGCAGTGACTGTAGGCATTCCTGGGGAGCAGAAAAAATTATTAAGCGCCGTTAAAAAAGCCAGTTTAGGAGAATTAGGAGAATTCTCGGTGCCATGGAAGCAGGAGGTGTTCACACCGAAACCGACTTTTGACTTGTAACACATCACTCAATAAGTCAATAGTCGACTTTCTTTTGCTAGTGGCGCCCCCTAGATGTCCCGGTGGTCATTGAGTGGTCTGCTATTATTACTTGGCTATTGAAAGTTTTGCGACAATCACTCCGTTGGTTCAAAAAGAGTTAAAGAAGGGTGTCACAGGGTAGACTGGCGAACAGTTTGATACTCTGAAGGTACAGAGGGGAAGTGTGAAATCGTTTCTCATTTCGCTTAACAGAGGGCTCTGAACTCAGGAGAGAATATTTCGTCTTCTTCGTCGTCCTTTATTGTTCAACGCATCGTCTAAGACCTTACAGCCAGATCCGTACAAGCAGCCGCATAGCCGTGCAATTGTTCAAGGGCACGAAAAGCCATGAAATAGCAGCCGCGCTCAGGTTAATAGATATCCACTTAATTAAAATACATTTTTAAGTATACCCAGGGGTTCAGGGGAGGTACCACAATCACACTCCAGCCTTTTAAAATAATTGCAATTTTCAGTGCAACTCAACTGATTGATTTAAAGAGCCGATGCACAGCTCACAGCTCAGTCACAAGCGGTTTCTTCACTCAACCACACGATGGCAAGAGCCACAAAGGACCCCATAGACACCACAATCGCGCATTTTTTCCGGTACCTGTCGGTTTTTGGTCTGACAAAGGGCTTTTACAACATCAACACACATCGCCTCGAGTATTCTTTCGGCGCGCACTTCTATTCTCTGCTACTCCACCTCCTACTCAGCCCCCCTTACCTATACTATATAGTGTATTTAGAAATGGTTGTGGGCCCTGATGAATCGACAAGACCTCTGTATGCAAATATGCTAACTTTAGAGAATTTAATCATGTTCTCCACAAACTTCGTGTGCATTATCTCCCAGTGGACGATAAGGACCTCCGTGTTGTCGCTTTTCAATGAAGTGTTTGGCATCTGGCAGAAGGACATGGCCCACCTTCCGAGCAGCAAAGAAATCCGGCGTCGTCTGGCCAAGCGTTTTATCACGAAGATAGTGCTGGCGGGTATTATGCTTTGCATTAAAGTGCCTGATGGATATATGGTGGTCAAATCGGTTTCCGAACTTTTTTTCCAAGTTTACATTTTCTTCCTGAACCATGTTCTCACTGCATCACTGGTACTATTTTCCTGCGGTCTGATCTTCACAGAGTACCTCTTTGAAGTTCTGAACTACAATCTGAGGCGTGTTGTGGATGAGATTCGGAGTCAGCCTCCGCAAAGGTCGCCAAAAAAACTCGAGGCGGAGCTCAGTGAACTTGCTGAAATTCACTCCAAGCTCCAGCGGTGGACGGTTTACTTCAAGGACATGTTCCAACTAGAGTACTTCTTATTTCAGCTGTACTTCTGTGTGAAAGTAGTCTTTTATATGTTTCTCCTGCTGGTGATGTTTCGTAGGAGGGAAATTGTTGACTACATATACGTTACGATTCCTGTCACCGCTTTGGCTGCTATAGACCTTTTGTACGGCTTGGTATTAGCCGAGGATGTGCTTGGCGCCAGTGCAGAGGCAGGAGAAATATTGCATGAGCTACCGGTACAAGATCTGACGAGTGTCGAGCTGAAAAGATGTGTAAGTCCATCACGGTATCATTTGGTTCTAGTGAGTGACGGAGACGCTTATTTTCAGGTGGAATCTTTGTGCTTTCAATTCAATTTCGATCGACTGCATTTGACTATCTGCGGCTTGTACGATTTGGAGTGGAGTAACAGTTTCTGTGTTGCAGAGGCGATTGTCGCGCACTTGATAATTTTAGTTCAGTGGGATTTTGAATTTGTTTAAAAATAAATTAATTTAAATTAAACGTAATCTTTCACGTTTATGGTGCGGAAGACGGTTGAGTGATATTGCGCGACGAATGGAAGTGATCCCAATCCTCAATCGCTCAATCGGAAAGAGCCGCGGGAGGGGAAGATGTCAATCAAGAACCGGAGGTGGGGTCCGGATGGGGGGAAAAATGATTTGTAGCTATTGTAGCTCTTTGCAAGGGTTGGATTTGGATCAAGTAGATCGGGAAGGTACATATCAATCATCTAGTCACATATAGGGGCGACACTAACGAAAAAATCATAGTAGACTATTTTTTTTTTGTTAGAGGCGCCCCCTATATGTCCCGAGACTTATTGAGTGATGTGCAATGTCGTCAAGGATTCTGTGTCTAATGGCTGCAAGTGTCCCACCCAGCAAGAACCTATGTTTTGACGGAGAGTGCAGGCAAGTACATGCAGCCAAACAAAGCAATGCAGCATCGAACGATGACAGCTGGTCACGAGCTCTATAAGAAGAGATGAAAGGAAGACAATCGGCTTCTCGGAAGAAAACGAAGAAGCGTGAAATGGACGAATGCCAGGGATGAAGTCCGAAACAGCTTTCAGGCGCACAAAAAAAAATCCAAAGGGAAGCCTGTCAGGATCCAAATTGACAACTCGTAGCGGAATCGCAATCTGTGCTGAAAATCTGGAAGCATCATTCCGCACACTTCTTATTGGTCTAGATGTCGCTGTTAGGTAGAATGTTCCACACAATCTGGACGACGTGGACAAGAATTCCGTCTCTCTGACATGGACGAGGTCAAGATAGCAATATGGGGACTGAAATCGAGCAAAGCCCCTGAAGCAAATGGATTGCACAGAGACCTATTTAATGCAGCTTCGGATAATCTGGTTGGGCACATACTCAGCTGTAAGAAATGATCGGAAAGAAGCGTGCCCCATGAGGGAAATCTTTGCCTCGTTTGCCCTGTCCAGAAGAAAGGTAACCCCTTTGACTGTGCCAACTATCGAGGGATCAGGCTCTCCAACATCGCCTGTACGCCTATATCCTCTCTGTCGTATTGTGTGAGCGTCTGAAACCACTTGTCTACAACCTGATAGGTCTCTTTTAGTGTGAATTGGGGCTAAGAAAGTCCACGGTAGACCAAATCTTAACTCAACGGCAGGACTTGAAAAAGACTAGACAGGTATAGATTGCACTCACCATTCACCACCTCTTGCTCGATTTTAAGGCAGCATATGACAGTGTGCATAGAAACGAGCTATACAGTGCCATGTTCAAATTTGGCATTTCTGTCAAACTCGTTATATTTTGTAGGATGACGATGGAGAACTCCCGCTGCTTTGCCAAGGTATGTAATGAACTCAACTAGACCTTCTATGCCAAAAAAGGTTTTGGACAAGACGAGGCACTGTTTTTGAGAATTGCGAAACTCATAAGTCAACACCAGAGGCGCGATATTCCAAAAGTCAGTGCAACTGCAAGCTTAAGCGGACAACATTGACATGACTGGACGGACACTGCGGGCCATCCCTGAGGCGTTTGCTGGCTTTGAAGTGGAAGCGGCTTATATGGGTCTGGCGGTAAACTAGGTCAAAACGGAATACGTGTTGTCATCAGAAAGAACACACAACAGTCACACTCGGCAGCAGAAACTATGAGTATAACCTCAAAAATGTCAATTGCGGGATTGCAACACTAGGGTTGCCCAATCCCGAAATATAAAATTCAAGGACTTTGTTCATTTTGACTGCGGGGTAAATAAGGGCAACAACACCAGAATCGGAATTAAACGCTTGAATCACTCCTGCGAGTTGCTGTTACTTAGGGCTCTGAGTAACAGAGCCTTCTCTCGAAAGACTAAGCTTGCATTGATAATCCCACTCATACTCTACGGGGCGGAAACTTGAACGTTACTTTAGGTGGATGAAGAGGCCCTTAGTCTTTTCGAAAGTAAGGTTCTGCGTGTGATTTTTGGTCCTGTTTGCGTTGATGGCATTTGGAGGAGAAGACTCAACGACGATCTCTATGGGCTGTATGGCGGCATGTGCCTGGTCAAACGTCTTTGTATACAACGCTTAAGATGGCTACGCCATGTAGAGCGTATGGCAACCACTGTTCCGGAACGAAAAGTCTACGAACCCGATCCATGGAATCTGCGGAAAGAAAGACAACCTAAGCTGAGATGGCGCACACAAGTGGAGAAGGACTCGAGCCAACTTAGAGTGCGCAACTGGAGGCAGCTGGCGAGATGTCGTGTTAGTTGGGTTGCGAGAGGCTTGAGGCCGAGGTTCACCCCGGACTGTAGCGTCGCATAAAGAAGAAGAAAGGGAAAATATGAGTCAAATGAACATCCCATTAAGTTACAGTATCAGCGGGTCAAGTTTATCGAACTTTGAAGGACACGTTTTGAGAGTTTCGTGCTGTGGTTCAGTGCTGGTATTAAATCTGGAATTTTATGCTTGTAGAAGCACTTGATGGCTGGAGAGACATGTTGATTGAGTATCATATCCACCCCGGACAATAGCGGCATGCTAGTACCGGATAGGGGCAAAACATGTCCTAGACACTTTCTCTCTTCTCTAGATCCTGCTTCCCTTGCATCACTTTATTCACGTGGAAACACCAAAGAAAAGTAAATATACATCGCTTGGCAGCCGACAAAATGGCCGTGAGTTATTACGTTATAGGCGTGGACGTGCTCGTTAGTAGGCGTATCACGGCCAAATTGGGCTCCACCACTACTTTCAGATACGTTAGCATAGGCACTCCTCAAGGTGGAGTCCTCTTCTATGGAACATAGTAGTCAACGAACTGTTACTACTCCTGGAAGGTGAGGGCTACGGATGATATTGCTATTGCGCTCTCTGGCAAATATCCCTCGGTACTTAGGGACCTTATGCAAATGCTCTATCCTACCTAAGTGGACGAGCAAAACTGGACTAAGCATCAATGCCAAAAAAAAACAGAACTAGTCCTCTTCACCAGGAAATACAAAGTTCCCCCTGTTGACCCACCGACCATCAGCGGCCAGCAATGCTCATTTTTCGAGACAGCCAAGTTCCTAGGACTTCCGCTGGAAAGGAAACTTAGCTGGAAGGCAAATATTGCCGAGCGCACCGGCAAAGCCACGACTGCACTCTACATGTGCAGAAGGGCCATTGGGTCTAGATGGGGTATCAAATCGCACATGATGGCCTGGATCTATACTGCTGTGGTGCCCCCATTTTACTATATGGCGTTGCAGTTTGGTGGCCTGCACTAGACACTATAACACTATCAGAAAAGGCCAGCGACTGGCCTCCATATGTATCTGCGGTGCTCTAAGATCCACCCCATCAGATGCATTGGACGTCATTCTTAACCTTATGACCATAGATCTGTTTGCCCAACAGGTGGAGGCTAGAACAGCCATTAGACTGACGACGTTCCTCATCACAATGGAACGTGTCCCACGGACACTCAAAGATCCTTTAAAGAGTAAACTTTGCATACCAAAACCTTGACTATGCGGCGCCGAAGGTCTTCTTGACACAGAAATTCCGCACTATAATCCCTGAACGAGAGGTGTGGTCGGCTAACCCACAATGGCTTGCTGACGCTACGTGCATCTACACAGATGGATCAAAAACAAACGAAGGCGTTGGTTGCGGAGTTTACTCTGAGGATCTTAACTTAAGTCTAAAATTTAGACTTCACAATCACTGTAGCGTGTTCTAAGCTGTAGTAAAGGCCATTCGCGAAACACTGTTTTGGCTGAAGAGGAATAGAATATCCTCAGCTGATATCATTATTCTTACGTACAGTCAGGCAGTATTCAGAGCCCTGGAATCTGTCTCATCAAACTCAAAGACGGCCATGAACTGCCGCACATCCTTAGATGAGATGGCTGAGCAGTTCAATATATGCCTGTGCTGGTTGCCAGGTCACAGAGACATTCCGGGTAACTGTAGAGCAAACGAATTGGCCAGGCTTGCCACAACGCAACCACTACTTCAGGAACACGAACACCTCGGTATCCCTCTCGCCAAATGCAAGTCAGGACTGCACTTGAATGCAATCCATCAGACTAATTAAAGGTGGTCTAGCCATAATCTTTGTCGCGTCTCCAAGGACTTGTGGCCCTCTCTTGAACCTAAACGCTCCAGACTGCTGTTATTGCTCAAAAGATCAGACATAAGTCTGGTCATGGGAGCCATAACCGAGCATTGTCTAATCGGTGAGCATGCTAGCAGGCTAGGGGCTCCCTCAAACGATTTTTGCAGAAAGCTGCAGGGATGAGGAAAAATCAGAAACTCTCCTACATCTGTTATGCACATGCCCGGCGCTCTCGCGCCTCAGACACAAGCATTTTGGAAGCTACTTCCTCAACGGCCTACTTGACCTCAATAAAACCCCTCCCGCCGACATTTTAAACTTAATTATCGGCTCCAGCTGATTTTAGGTTCTTCCCACATAGTGTGGCAGCACAATGGGCCTGTATGGGACTAAGTGCATTCATCAGCCACCTTAATCTACCTACTTACCTATTAAGTTATCAGAAATTCGCCGTGTGATCTCAAGCAATCAGCCAAGGGTGTATACAATTTTGTTCGGTTTATTGAAGAAGTCAGTTTACAACCTCTAAACAGGAACGATGGAACGATGTTTAGGGCGTCTTTCAATGTACCTTTTCTAACATTTCTTCAACCTTTAGAACCCTTGGTAAGTTTCAGTTTCATCGTCATTCAGATGTTTTTTGCCTGCAAGTTATTTAAATGTCGTGCTTAGGCAGATATTTCTTGCGTCCAGCAACGGTTCCGCCGCATCATTTTCGAGAAAATCCCACTGACAAAGGCCAACAGTTCAAGTGATTTTGGTCCCTTTTCCACCGGCCAGAATCTCTGCCAGTCTCCTGATCTTAGTTGTACACCCTTTCCGCCCATGCGGAGTCGCAAACTTTTCTGCATCGCATCGTTTCTCATTTGATTGGCATCAGGGCGACATAACATAACCTGGAGGCGACCAGTGAAGGTGAAAGTTTTCCATGAAACATGCTTAATTACTCCTTGTAGATGACGGCACTGCCAGACATTCCTGTGCCTCTGGCAAAGTTCACCGATGTGAAAGTTGTCACTAGGGGTAGTCAATTAATCGGTAACTTCATCATCAGCCTTTGCGCACGTAGTCGGTCTGTGCTCACCGAAAAAGTTAGTTCGAACTTCATTTGAATCTATTTGCGATTCCAGTTGAGCGTGGCAATGCAAATTTCTTGCAGGGTGACACGGCAGTAAAACTCCATGGATTTTCCAGGCCTGTGACTGTGAAATTATTCAGCCCCGCCACATCTCCCTTTCATTTGCAATGACCCACATTCGATGAGTTTCAAAATGTATTCACCGAAAACCCGCATTTGTAACCTTCCCCCTCTATTACCGGGTATCTGTGTGGATTTTAATTAAATTTTCCATTTTCTCGTTCCCAGGCAAGTCACAGGAAAGAGCCGACAGCCCCGAACGCCTGTCGCTGCCGCCGGCAGACGGCAGCCATCGAAATCAACTGATTTGCATTAATTGGCGTTCATCCCTTATCGATACGTCCCGATGAATAGAACTCGCATTGCCGATACCGATTCCAGGCAACAACGGACGACGTACACGTCAAGATAATGAAGCTCTGAAGGCTGTACATCGAAAACAGCACGACGCTCCCAGCAGTTGTCAGTCGATTGTGTCGATTCTGTCGGAATAGATTAGTAGAAATCAACCCGGTGTCGCAGACGAGGACGAGGAGAGGGAGATTCCCTTGCTACATCACCCTGTGAGTGAATGTCATGATTCGCCATGTGGACATACATGATGGCAGCTGCCCGAGGAGATCGGGCAAATTCAATGTTGTCCTCGAGGCGTCGCACTGAGAGCGAGTCGTCACCGAAGTATGGATACAAGTGAGTTTCAGCATTCCGACCCCCCGCCTTGAATGGGTTCATTCTGTGCTCTGTTTTGCAGCCTTACTCGTCCACTGTACCGGACCACCCGCCTAACTGGAGCAAGCACCGGCAGCGGATTATGCAACCAATACCAACAGTATCCGACGTACGGCAACCAAATGTTCCACCACTCGAACCCGTATGCCTCGCATCACCACGTGACGACAGCGTCTGGCTTCGACGCGCCGCCTTCGACGTCGTCCAGCCAAGATGACGAGGACAGCAGCCTTTTCGGACCAATGTCGAACGAAGACGTCCACGAAAACAGTAGCGTTCCGGTGCCATCGACGGCAGACGCGGGTGGCGACCGACGCTCCATGCCGAATCATATCTTGGCCGTGACACGTTCCGGCGGCAATGCATCCTCGTCCGTGGAGCCGGCGCAGGCAGACGGCACGGTCCCCGCTGCCGGACGGATTGGCGGTCGGCCCCTTCTCTCCAGTCGCATAAGCCACGATGACGAGGAAGTAGACTACCTGGAGAGCGTTTTGGAGAATGGCAAACGAATGTCACAGGTATGTCGGGGAACTGGGACATGAGTTGGCCGTGGGATTAGCCAGGCTCCTGCCAAGGAATTATTAATGAAATCACGTGGTGTTTCCCTGCTCCTTGGTATTCAAGGAAACTCTGTTTATCGAACCACAAAGAAGGTGTTGCCAAACTGGCAGTCCTATTTGAGGGCGGGAGGAAAGTTTCAAGGTCCAGATGGGATTTGTGTTTGTTTTTAATTAACTTGGGCACGTATGCGTCCGTCGAAGGTCTTGGCATCAAATTAGGGATGTTGACATGTGCGTCACAGTTTGATAGAAGCATTTAACTTAACGGTCCCGCACATCGCATGGGTTATGAAGGAGGAGAAACTCGGGACTATTGATCACCAAGCACCGGTTGATTGCATAAGAGAGATTATCGGAAGGGGTTGGGAGACAAGTTGTTGCGAAACTTTTCTGGGCATTTGGCAGCTTAATTACTTGCACGAGATTGACATTTGCCAGATTTGAAGGGGAATTTGTGGTTTGAGGTTGTCGAAATAAAGAATTCTACAAATAAGTGGAAGTGCAGGCTTCAAGGTAATTAAGCAGACGTTACCGAGGTTTGCTTTGCTTGTGTGTTGTCCCCTTCATTTCAAAATGTGGAGCCGTTTGCGTCACGACGTTCACGTCGAAAGTAGATTCTATTGGTTTGGCTTGTCGAAAATGGCGCCCGACATCGAACCGTTTTATCTTTCTCAGATAGACTCAAATTCTACCATCTTAAAAATTAAGTGTTATAAGTAGTTTCATGTGCTTGCTCGTGGGCGTTCTATTTTCTTATCAAAACCTGCTGCAAGTGGACATAAGTTTTCAAAAAGGGAGAAAACGCATTTTGAAGCAAGAGGAAATGTCTGTTGACAATTATGCACTCAGTGGGGGTGCGTTGAATGGCGCTTTAGTTCAGGCTGGATCTAATCGTAAATCAATTTATTTCTTCAGCTGTTTTTAATTTCTTCAAGTTTCCCAACTTACTCCCTTCTACTTGAGGACATGTTTTCTGTTGAAAGGATGAAATGGGCTCTGCAGGTTTTCAGCAACTGAGTTGGTTCTGTGCTAGAGGATTTTTTTCCGACTATAAAGTGTCTGTTGTTGACAATATCAAAGGGTCTTTCAAATTTTTGACAATTTTGCGTACAAGTCTCATATCAACACGAACAGGTCGGGCTTTTTTCCACCGAATATTGAAAAATTCGAAAAGGCTTACTTACACGCCAAAGGGTCTAGGTTCGACTCCCAGCTCAACATCAATTTTTCGCATTTTTCACGGCACCACCTCTTTCGAGCTGCTGACAACACTCAAAGAGTTATAACTGTCTTAGAAAGCTTCTCAAGTTTCGCCGAGCCGGCAAAAAACTGTAGGTCCCTTCTACTCGTGAGAGAACAGTAGCGGGCACAACACGAGTAGTTGATGAGCAAGCTAGGTCCTGGTCCCCCTTGTACTGTAGCACCAACAATTATTAGTGTCTTTAAGTTTCAATTCAGTTTTATTATGCATACAAAGGTTACATGTTTCTGCGAAGTCGAGAGGATTTCTGCAGAAGGTTGTAGCTCAATTGTTTATAGTTTTGTTAGGTTAGATTAAGATAAATTATAAACTACTATTTTAAGAAATTAAAGACAAAATAATAATTCTAATAAAAAGTTAATTGTGTTTAAAATATTTCAGTTTAATTCTAAAATTTAGAATTACAGAAACAGTTAAACATTTTCACATTCGAGTTATAGTTCAGTTCTTGTATTTAGGAAACAAATTTTTATATATTTCTTTCTACTTTTGGGATTTCGGACATTTCTTAGTTCTTGAGGAAGCGCGTTAAGTATCTCAGGCACATTGCATTTGAATTGTCTTCTGCCGCAGTTATTGCGAAAACGAGGTTCATTAAGCATATTTTGGGCACGTCTTCTTGTATGAATTCTATGGTCAATTGGGCTTATAAATCGTCTATCGTCGTAGTACTCCAATATAAGAGTCATCTTAAAAATGTCTTTAATTTGAAGGACTTTGAAGCTGTCATGTTCACTTTTTCCGCAAGAAGATGTATTTATTCGTTTGAGTGCTGCGTTTTGTAATTTTTGAAGTTTTTTTAAATGCGTTGCTGAAGCGTTGCCCCTTGCGAGTATTCCATACCTCAGTTTGGATTCCACTAATGCATAGTACACTTGTTTTAGTACATTGCTTGTGGCATGGTACTTTAAATGGGTCAGCGCGTGAAGTGTCTCTCTCAAGGTAATGCGTAACTCCTCAGTATGCAGATTCCATATAAATTTGCTGTCTATTGTGGCTCCTAGGTACCTGTAGCTTTCCACTATCGCTATAGGGCAGCTAGCTCCATATAAAACTGAACCGCAGGAATCATTCCTGAAGTAGATTTGTTGTTGGGTTACTGCAAGAATCATTCCTGAAGTAGATTTGTTGTTGGGTTACTGCAAACTGCGGGTCCCTAATATGCATCATTTTGGTCTTTGATGCATTAATAGTTAGGCCCTGATCATGACACCATTTAGCTGCATTGTCAAATTCTTCTTGCAGTATTGTTGTTGCTGCCTCCAGGGATCTATGGCACACTACAATTGCAGTATCGTCCGCATATGCAAAAGGTTTGGCTTTCTTAAAGGTGCGAAGAAGCTCATTGGCATATAGGATGAAAAGAATTGGCCCCAATTCCGATCCTTGTGGAACTCCGTAGAGTGCGTCTTCCCTATCACTATAGGTTTCACTGATCTTTATACAGTAAAGCCGATTGTGCAGGTAGTCCTTTAGCCAGTCTGCCATCAGTCCTCGTATTCCAATACGTTCAAGAGCTTCAATTAGCTTAGTATGATTAAGCGTATCAAAAGTTTAACGGAGGTCCATAAAAACGATCAGTACGTGATAGCTCTTGTCCAGGTTTTCGTTGACATAGTTAGCAAACTCGGCAAGTAGTTTACCTGTGCTCTTCGCTTTTTGAAAGCCATACTGACTTTCGTGTATGAGGGAATGTTTTTCCATGAAGTTTTGCAACCTTTTAACTACAACTTCTTCCAGGCACTTTTCTACAACAGGTAGCATCGATATCGGTCTGTAATTATTCAGTTGTCTCTTGTTTCCTCCTTTATATATTGGTCTGACAATGGCTGTTTTTGAAGTTTCTGGTACTTTTGCTTGTGTTATACTTAAATTCACTAGTTTGCACAAGATTGGAGCAAAGGTTGTAACATGTTTTTTTTATGTCAATTGCCAAATGTCAAAAAAATTACATCGATACCAGGCGACTTGGTTTCGCCAAGCTGATTAACTGCATTTACTATTTCCGTTATATCGCTTTCTTGGAAAAAAATGGAATTATCTACTCTTCAGTTTGAGTGTATCGAGGTAATCGCGGCGCAATGGTATGTGATGTGTACAATTTGCTCTTTGAAATTTTTTGCAAATTCATTGGTGAGATTGCTCAAACACATTTGACCACTGAAGCTCTTAATAATTGTGTCATCTAAACTAGGCTTTTTTCTTCCCAGAATTTCATTAATTAAACTCCATATCTTGCGTGGGTCTAGTCTAGCTTCATTGAACTTGTTTTTGTAAAAAGCAGCTCATATCTCCTATTCAATCTGTTGTTCTTCCATTTTTTGTATAGTTCATCTCTTTCTTTTTGTGATCGCCGTGGCGTAGTGGGTAGAGTGCGACGCTCACACGCCGATGGGTCTAGGTTCGACTCCCAGTTCAACACCGATTTTTCTAATATTTCACGGCACCACCTCTTTCGAGCTGCTGACAACACTCAAAGAGTAATAACTGTCTAAGAAAGCTGCTCACTTTTCGCCGTTCGCAGTCGGCAAAAAACTGTAGGTCCCTTCTACTCGTGAGAGAACAGTAGCGCGCACAACTCGAGTAGTTGATGAGCAAGCTAGGCCCTGGTCCCCCTTTGGACTGTAGCGCCAACAATTATTATTATTATTATTATCTCTTTTTTGCATTTGACTATTAAGTCTGTAGACATCCAAGGGTTGTATTTTCTTTTGTTTCAAACTGTTTTAATACATGTCGACTCATCGTAAATGTTTTTCATTTTTTTTCCCGAATTTTCCATACAGAGAATCAGCATCATTTTCGACAATCACATCATTCCAGTTAGCTCCGGAAATTAGCTCGTCTCAGAACAGCTTCTAAAATTAATAATTCGGTTTTTCACCACATGGAAAACAAAACAGACACAAAGTTGTGCACATTGTAAATTTGACAAATACTTTGAGTAGGATTTCGTGTTCATAAACGATCATATCTGTTCACAAACGTTTCTTGAACAAAATTCAAGTTTTTTCCCATCACCATCATCTTCATCTTTTTTGCGGCGTATGTAGGACTAAAGGGTTTGTGGTAGGAGTGCACGCACGAAGGCCCACCAAGCCTCTCGATTCTCCGCCATCGATTCTAACTTATCAGTGACTTTTCTCAATCAGAGGAGTTTATGGATTTGATTCAACCACCTCATCCTGGGTCTACCGAAAGCTCGCATACCTGCTGGAATAGCATCTCCTTGAATGCATTACGCCTTGAATGTCGTGATGAAGGGGACATCCGTACCATGCGCCCAAAACAAACGAAATAAATCCCTTTTCGTCCTTCGAAGAAGCTGCTCAACATTGAGATACCCCCACACAGTTGCGTTTCTCAGTCTGTCACGACGAGTAACTCCCGCAATCAGAGGCATTTGTAGGACCCGAACCCACCTTGAGATTACCCGCGTCCCTGGTCAGGGCCTCCGTCGATGGTTGGGTCTCCCTACAGCACAACCAGAGATGGCGTGACTCTCCAGGATGTAGGGTGACCAAGAGTATGCTCCCAAACGTCTGCAAGAAATCCGCTTCTTTTCTGCTATCTCTAGACAGAAACGAGTGCAGAAGACTTTTTGGCGTATTAACAGGACATTTTACCTACGCTATGCACCTGAGACGGCTTGGGCTTAGTGATGTTACACTCTGCGACGCCTGCGGAGAAGGTGAAGAGACTTCAGAGCACTTTCTCTGTCAGTGTCCTACTTTCGCTTGTATCAGGTGGCGGCTATTTGGGGCTGAAGTGGTGGGAACTGAAAACCTAAGTTCTATATCACAGAAGCGCATCTTGGCCTTTCTTCGGAAAACCAAGAAATTACATTAAATGATGGTTACTGCCTGGTAGTACAATGGACCAGTATTTGAGTCTGAGTGCTCCAGTGTAGTTGATCCCAACCTCCAAAAAAAAAACTCCCGCAACGGCACAGCTGCATGTATACGAGATCTTGTACTTGTCGTCATTACCCAAGAAATTAGGTGAGAGTTAAAAACCGATAACTTGGCTTTGACGCCGAGCTCATTGTTTAAAAATTGATCTTGCCAGGAACGAGCTCCAAAGATGATCCTAACAAGGAACCCACCGTTGAGATTGAAGCTTTTTTGATATCTGCATTAAAATGTAAAGCAACTCCACCTTAATGTAGAATAAGGTAAAAATCAACGAACTCAACCTCCTCCAACATATTTTTAGAAATTCACCGCCACATAAGATTTGTCCTGAAGCACAGATCTTCCATTGCAAATATACCTGACAATATATCAGACCTGACAATATACCAGAAATTCTTTCAGGAACAAGAACTTAACGCCACCAACGTGTACACCGAGAAATCTTCACAAAATAAATGTACCCACACATTTTCCACACATCTTTCCAAAGTGGCATTAGCTGAAGCAAACATTTTTTCTAAAACCGCTTTCACACCCTGCTCTCAACTTTCAGAACGAAGTGCCCACTTTCTCTGAAAACCTGACGATTCTCGAGTTCGTTTTAAAAGGCCCTTCCCAGGAAGCAATCCCAACTCAGCACAGCGTGGGCAGCTATCACACATCTCCAATATTATTTACTCTCTCTCATCTCGGTGGCATCAAGCCAAAATTATTTCAAACGCTTTTGCAGTGCCTCCTCCGTCCAAAAGAATCCATCCCAAATTAAGCAACAAACACGTTAAATCAAGGACACTCTCGAAAATATCCAAATTCGATTACCCACACGATTCCTTTGTCCCTGGAGTAAGTCCTTCAGAAGAGCAGGCACTCCTCCCAGTGGTTTGTTGAAAAATTTGCTTACCATGCCACTTGAATTTTTCATGACTCCCACAAAAGCAGTCGTTCTCGGCACGTTCTCTCCGGGAATGAGACGAGCGCAAACTTTGGAGCCCCTCCACTGCCCCGACGGGCGTTCCGCTCCACCAGTCGACAACAAATGCGTGGCGGGCGCCTTCCGGAGAAATGAGCAAATAAATACTGTTAAAATCATATTCTGATTATTCCTCTCTCGGCGCACCTTTCTTTCAGACGAATAAATGTTCAAGTTCGCACCTCCTGCTGAGAGCGGAGAGGCGCTGCAGGGGCTGGTAAGTTTGGAGAAAGAAGAAAAATTTAAATTCAAGTGAATCCCCGGGGAGGGGTAGAGCTCCATTTTCTCGTTTCAATGCGAGCAGGGGAGTAATCAATTTATTTCACCTTGGATACATTCTTTCTTCGGCGACACAAACGAGTGTTGGACCAGCTGCAAGGGGGAGTGGTGATCTTTTCTGAGCTTATTTTCGCAGTCGACTGGCGCGGGCGGGACAGTGACGAAGAGTAAAAAAAAGTAAAAAAAAAAAGGTGAACAAGTCAGGACTTAAAAAATGCGAACGGGAAGGATAATTGAATTTGCGGCGGTATCCAATTTATTCTCATTTAGGCGGATGGAAGACTCATCAATAAATCCCCTCGACGTATCTCCCGTCCATAGAGTTGTGCACTTACGTACCTGTGCGTGTGTGTTTCTTTCAGGTTCAATCAGTTTAGCTCTGCAATTTGTAATCAACCATTCAAATGATTAGAGGACGACTAGGGGTCTATTCTTTTCCCAATGCCCTTTGCTGTAGGACATAATCCGGTTGATAAGGAAGGGATGGAGACTTTGGGTTGTTAGATGTGAAGTAGGCGATTTTCTAGGAAATCGATTTTTTTTCGTTCAATTGTGACCCACTCTATGATAGAGGAAGTATGAAACATTCTGCATTCATGCTCACTTCGTTTTAACATTCTTTATTGTAACAGAAGTGCAGGAAGATCAAAATGAAGGGGTTGTTTCAGGCCTTGTTCCAGGGAACTTTTCGGGTGTACTGATAAATTTGTAACATGATAACATTTCAAAGAAACTTAGAAAATTATATCAAAATTGATCGGGGGCGTATACGTAACCTTCTCTTCAATTTTCCTTTAATTTTGAGAAGTCCTCTCTATTATGGGACCCTATGGCTAAAATATAACCTTGTGATTCTCAGAACAATTTACTTTACTTTGAGCAAATTCAAGCAAGGTGAGTATATAGGGCCTGATTACTTTCAAATAGCCGCCCTCTTGAGTACAAGCGATTGAGCACGATAGAAATTGTTCCAAGAAAAGCCAAAATTAAATTCGACCTGGCAGTTTATATACCGCTTCCATTAGAAAACTAAGACCTTTCAAACGTCTTCACTTCGTACGTTGTCATTTATAACCTCTTAGACGTTAGACTTAGGAATTAGTAGCCGACATAGCAGAGGGGAAACTTAAATGTTAACTCAAGAACGCTGCATCGAACGACGAAGGCTGCTCATGAGCTCTACAAACAGAGAAGAAGGAAAGAGTACCAGCTTCTCAGAAGGTAAAAGAAGGAGCATGAGAAGCGCTCGGTCAAGAAAATGAAAAGGTGGTATGGCAGGAGTGAAGTCCAGAAGCTTTATCGAAAGGTAAAAGAGCTATCCGGAGGATACAAGGTTCCGATCGAAGCCTGCCGGTATTTAAATGGACAGCTAGTGATGGAGTCGCAGTCTGTGCAAAGAAACTAGAAGAATCATTTCTGCAGATTTCTTAACAGCGATGACGGTCCCAATTCCGCCGAATATTCCACTCAATTTGGACAATGATAGAAAAGAGTTCAGTCCCCCGTCTTAGGCGAGGTGAAGATGGAAATATCCAAGCTGAAGTCAAATAAAGCTGCTGGAGCGGGCGGACTGTCCGCAGAACAATTTAAAGCAGTCGCATATGGTGTGGTTGGGTGCATGCACCAGCTCATCTGTAAGATATGGCCGGAAGAAAGCATGCCCGATGAGTGGAATCTCAGCGTCGTTTCCCCAGTCCACAAGAAAGGAGACCCTTTTGACTGCGCCAACTATCGAGGGATCAGCCTTCTTAACATCGCCTACAAGATCCTTTCTGCCGTATTGTGTAAGCATCTGAAACCGTTTGTGCATAATCTAACTGATCCCTTTGAGTGTGATTTCAAACCAGGGAAGTCCACAATACACAGATCTGATTTTCACATTACGGCCCAATAAGACCGAAGAAGTGCAAGTCAACACCCACCAAGGCCACATATGACAGTGTGCATAGAGACGAGCTATACAGTGCCTTGTCTAGTTTTGGCATACCTACCACATTCGTCAGATTGTATATGATAACGGTGGAAGACTCTCGCTGCCCCGTCAGGGTCGGTAACGAACTCACCGAGACCTTCACTGTCAAGAAAAAGTTTTAGACAAGGCGGCGCACTGTTGGGTGATTTCTTTAACATAGAGGCACGATCTTCCAGAGGTTAGATCAATTGATAGCTTATGCTGATGACATTGCTGTGATTGGACGAACATAGCGAGCCGTCAATGAGGCGTTTGTTGAAGCGGAAGCAACTAAATCTGGCGGTAAATGAAGGTAAAAATAAGTACATGCTGTCATCAAGAAAGGACACACAACATCGACGTCTCGGATAGAGCGTCACACTAGGCAGCAGAAACTTCGGGGTAATCAGGGACTTCGTCTATTCCGGCTTCGCGGTTAATAGGGACAACGACATCAGTATCGAAATCAAACGCAGAATCACTCTTGCCAATCGTTGTTTCTTTGGGATCAAGAGGCAATTTAGTAAGAAAGCATTCTCTCGAAGGACTATGCATGCTTAATCAACAGCTTGATCATCCCCGTCCTACTTTATGGCGCGGAAACTTGTACGTTAGCAAAAGCGGATGAGGAAGCCATTAGTCTTTTCGAGAGGAAAGTTTTGCGTGGCGTTTTTGGTCCTGTTTGCGTTGATGGCATCTGGAGGAGAAGATTTAATGAGGAACTCTATGGACTGTACAGCGACATGCGCCTGGTCAGGCGTCCATGGATACAACGCTTAAGATGGCTATGCCATGTAGAGCGTATGGGCACCACTGCTCCGGCCCGAAAAGTCTTTGAATCCGAGCCATTGGGACAACGCAACAGAGGACGACCTAGACTGAAGTGGCGCACACAAGTGGAGAAGGACCTCAACCAATTTAGAGTGCGCAACTGGTGGCAGCTGGCGAAAGACCGTGCTGGAGGGGCATGTTGGTTGAGGCCCAAGCTCACCCCGGGATGTAGCGCCATTTCGGAAATTTGAAGTACGAAAAGTGCGGCAGCGAAGTTCGTTTTGAAGAAAGTTCGAAACGAACTTCGGTGCCGAAGATCGTTGCCAAAATTTCCGAAATGTTCGCATGGCATGAGCCAACCTACAGTATATCGCATGATCATCGCTAAGGAATTGGTTTAAAAGGGCGAAACCAAAGTTCCCACGAAAGCCAGGGCCAAAGAAACTCGCAAAGTTCGGTCAAATGTGCAGGTCTTGCTGACTGTTTTTTTTTTCGATTACCGTGGCGGTAGGGAGGAGAAGTTCTTGCCACATGGTCGTACGGTCAATAAGGAGTGATTAAGAGTTACCTAAGAAAAATTTAATATGCGAAGCGTTCTAATTAACTGGCAAGCAATGAACCCCAACAATTAAAATATGCAATTTGACTTCGCCCCTTCTGTTTCGGTGAAGAACAGGAAGAAAATTTTCTTCAAAGCGAATTATGCACTTGGCCAAGCCAGTGTTGCAGACGACATCAATAATCTGGACTGCCACTGCGGTTATTTTCCGAGATCATCGCATGCCGATATCGACTGAAAAGGCCAACGCAAGTGCACAGATCAGCAGATGTATCTGTGATGGATGAGTAAAACACATTTTTGAAAACCACCAAAGGCACCATAGTCATAGGGTATTATTTAAAGTGTTCGGCAAGGTATTTTAAAAATTTAATTTTTCATTCGGTTTAATTTCTTAACAAGGAGTACAGTCTTAAAAGTATGCCCCGCTTACAAGAAGCAATGCGAGGAAAAAGAGCGGAATTGTGGAAAGAGATTTCCTGATTTGGCTCTGCTTACTCGCCAGTTTGTTCGTATTTTTTTGATATAAGACCACACCTGCGACTTTTTTATATTTTCAAAATTGAAGAAATCCATGAAAGGACGGTGTTTGAATATAAACACACCAAATCACTGAGGGAGCTCAAGGGGTATGCCCTTGAACTTGCATATAAGAACATCTTCGAGGATTGTTCAAATAATTAGAAATGCGATGATTTCATCGCCAACTAGATTTTCTACAGCAAAATCAAAACTTGTGGTTTGATTGCAAATCCCCCAGTGAAGCAACAGTGCAAAGATTCTGTCCGGGCAGAAATGTATGACCACACATCAATCAAACCTGTACTCTCTCCTAAATTGTCTCTCGTCTTCCTCTTTTTCACTTCCAAGAAGGAAATGCTTGAACTGACAGTTTATCAGGGGTTTGAGCCACAAATCAGTAGTAGCTTAGAGCAGAAGACCTTTCTGCTCCTTTCTGATCCCGCTCCTTCACACCGACATTCTCCTGTCAAATGGTTGCCCCATAAATTGAAATCCTAATCTGTTTCAAAACATCTCCAAATCATCGAGTCTCACCTCACATCCCTTCCAATTAGCCAGAACTCATATCGCACAAATTTGCTTCACATTGATGTGTTGTCAGTTATTAGCATCCCTTGGGGGAAGTGGGTCTGTCTTTCGTGGAAGAGGTAGCACGTCACATTCTCATTTGATTGAAAGGATTCTTGAATTTCTGGGAATTCAGGGATTTTTCAAAGGTACACCCTGATTGGTCTCACCCAGTCCCTCAGGTGACAAAACAGACGAATAGACTGACAATTTTGGTGGCCATTCGAACCTAGGATCAGTACACCCGAAAAAGGGGACGCAGGAGGAGTCGCAATAAAAGTGAAATTCCTTGTTTAATGTGTCCTTCGGTTCGCAGAGAGTTCATTAAACCAAAAACACCAGTAATGGCACAACACGGCGACACAGCATCCGCTTACTCACCCTTCATGGCAATCAGAGATTCGGAAGAACGATGGCTGCTGGCGCTTTCTGACAGTTGACACTGAATTCTGATGAGGATGGCAGGCGGGTGTGGAAAGCAATTCCACACGGTGGCGTGTGAAAGTCGATGTGGTGGATGAATTTTTATTGAACCCCAGCTGCGGCAAAGTGTCCCCTTGCCCCGCCTCCATTCGGGTCAAGGAAGGATATCCGGAGGCAGTCATTCGACTGTTGCATGACAATTTAATTCCGATTACAGCCCCGGCAAATGATTATTTGTGTTCGACGAATTGCTATCCATTTTCTGAGTGAATGAAGGGAGGGATTCAAGCCTGTCGGCCATCACTTGTCGGAATGTATTCGGCGTCCAAAATAAATTGTAATCGGGGAAGAGATTACTGTCGTACTTTATCCGTTTCTGATATGCAATCAGTTAGGCCGGAATGGTAGGGCTTTTGAAGTTATACGGTCCCGGATCTAAGCTCTAACCTCCTTCACGGCTCTTGGCCACAGGTTGGAAGGATGACAGAGTCCGGGAAAATTCAATTAAACGAATTATGTTTGTTTTGAGAGGGTTGAAAATTTGCCCTGTGTTCCGTCATCAAACGCCCGAACTCTGGCTATGGAGTATGCGGGTAATTTGGCAAATTGCTCTTGTTTCCGGGTTAGCATAAATTAAAGCTTCAAAGGAAGGGGATGGATAAGGCTGCGATAAGGGCCTCCATCGCGTCGTGGGGACGATTAAAGGAGTTGCATTCTGAATTTAATTCTTGACATGATTGAGTTATTGTCGTCATCATCGTGCGTACATTGGGAGGGCTGTGGATCACCAAGCAGGGGAGACCATTAATCATCGTCAGGGGTACCCGAAATTCGTTGAGTTCAGGATCACATAATCGGTGTTCACGCTTCGGATGAGTGTCGACAGACATTCGATGACTTATTTTTGGTTTCTGGTGGGGAACGTCATTCTCTCCTCTGGTTGCAGTGGTCTGAGGGTGAGGGCAATCTAAGCTACTTCTTGATTGACTGGCTTAAACATTTTTCAACAAATATGTGCCGGAAAAACTGTGCCCAAGTATTTCTGTGGTTCGTGACTGTCAGATGTTTGAGTATTGCCTTGCGACATGACGAATTATGTTTTTTTTTTTAAGAATTTTTGTATTTGAATCAAGAAGAGATTTGGTAGAATTAAGCTCCTTCCCATCGTGGATATAAGGGCTTGCTTGCGAGGAGTGTGACTATACTTCTCTACATTTCATTGAAAAAAAGGCTACAAGTGCATCGAAATGTCATGCAAATTTTAATCGAAGAAGCGTTTTCCCCAGCCTTGAACTTGACTAGAGACAGATCAACTAAACAAAATAAATAATAAACAATGAGAACGTAGGCTCTTCAATTCTTGTTGTGCGTGGCAATATTTCCTTAGCGGTGAAGGGGAACTACCAGCTTTTAATAAAAATAATAATAATAGAATAGTAATAGTCCACAGGGGGTCCACCAGGACCTAGCTTGTTCATCAACTTCTCATATTGTGCGCGCTCCTTTTCTTCTTTTACTCTGTACTGTAGACCTACAGTTCTTTGCCGCCTCTTAACAGCGAAGTTTGAGAAGCTTTTTCTTACAATATTACTACTCTTTGAGTGTTGTCAGCAGCTCCAAAGAAGTAATAATAATTGTTGGCGCGACAGTCCACAGGGGGGCCAGGGCCTAGCTTTTTCTACAACTACTCGTGTTGTGCGCGCTACTGTTCTCTCACGAGTAGAAGAGTCCTACAGTTTCTTGCCGACTCCAAACGGCGAAATTTGAGAAGATTTCTTACACAGTTATTACTCTTTGAGTATTGTCAGCAACTCGAAAGAGGTGGTGCCGTGAAAAATTCGAGGTGTTCAGCCGGGAATCTAACCTAGACCCTTCGGCGTGTGAGCGTCGCACTCTACCCAAAGCTCCAAAGAAGTGGTGCCGTAAAAGATTCGATGTGTTCAGTCAGGGAATCGAACCTGAAACTTCTGCATGTGAGTATCGGAAGGTATAGAGGTGACACCTTCTTTGCTTTTTTTATAATTGGGGCGCAATAAAGTGACTATTTAGTACATACTAGTGGCTGAGTTGTAATTTGTGCGGTGGACTGCTTTGTAAACTTGAGAACGAAACTACTACGAGGATCGCCTTTAATATTTCGGGATTAGAGAACAAAAACAAAAATTATTCATCAAAAAAAGCTTTATTGCTTTTGAAAATATTCCACATTGAGATCTAAAAACTCTTGCTATCTCTATAAACTATATAAACTCTATAAACTCACTTTTGCCACTCTGATTGAAGTATCTCCAAAACATTCATTCTGAATGCATCAACCGCTTCTTCAGGTGTCGAAAAACGTTAACCTCTTATTTTATTTTTTGCGTACGGGAATAAAAAGAAGTCATTCGGTGCTAAGTCAGGAGTATACGGTGGACCAGTATAAGGGACCAGTATTTGAGTCTGTGCTCCAGTGCTTCCATACGTTTTGTTGTTTGAGTTGATTCAGTTGTTTAAGCCGATGTGTGAGAGCGTGCATTGTCGTGGTGAAGAATGATCCGTCTTCGGCGGAAGGTTTTCCTAATTTCTTGGAAGACAACTGCAAAACAAATGGCTGTGTACCACTCAGAATTGACTGTTCTGCTTTGTTCTAGTAGTATTGTTGCGACATGTCCAATTCTTCCGAAAAAACAGACCATTTGCTTGGAAGTGCTCCGTGCGCGAGCAACTTTTGTTGGATTTGGCTCAATTTGAAACACCACACAGTCGACTGCTGTTTACTTTCGGGCTCGTACGCGTAAATCCACGATTCATCTCCTGTCACGATGTTATTGACGTTTTTTGAAGCACTACGATCGTGATTTTGGAGCATTTCTTTAGACCAATCGACACGAGTCTTTTTTGAGCGATTGACAAATTGTGAGGGATCCAACGCAAACAATTTTTTTTGACGGTTGTTGAATGTATGCTGGTCCCACTAATGCCCAAGGCTGTCTCAATCTCACGATAGGTCACATGACAATCTTAAAATATCAGTTGGCACACAGCATTAATGGTTTCCGGAACAACAACGGATTTTGGACGACGAACGGATTTTTCGGATTTTTCACGAAAGTCGTCTTGGAGTGACATACGACCTCGGTTGAAATCACAATACCTTTGATAAACGCTGGTCCTTGATGGAGCTTCATCGCCAAAACTAGAATTAATTTTATCGATGCACTGTTGTTGAGTTAATCCACGTCGAAAGTTGTAAAATATAATCACACGAAAATTTTCACGATTTAATTCCATTTATTTGGCGAGATGAGTCTTTTAAGTTACTGTAAACAGCACAAATAGCGCTCGTATGGCAAAACGTTCTGAGTACGTATAACCTCAAAAATGCCAAACTTAACGATAGAGCTAGCAGTTGCCAGATTGCAACACTAAGATTGCCCAATCCCGAAATATAAAAGTCAACCTTCGTACCTACCTACTAACCGGGATTAGGGCACAGTATAGGCCGAATGAAAAGAAGGAGAGGAGAAAGAGATGGATTGTAGTGAGGAGGGAAAATTTAAGTTGCCAAGAATATGGTGGGGAGCAGCTGAAGACCGAGTCTTTTATTGCTCTGCTTTGCTTTGCTATCATGACTAATCACCACGCCGAGTGTACCGTTATCAGTACACGATGCAAAAATTCCTCTAAACATCACTAAATAACATAAAACAATCATAACGAGAATTAAAATTTAGAAGAAAAAAATTGTTATTTGAAAAAAACACGTTGGCGTAGAAATGAAGCTAAGCGTGTACTGTTTTCGGTACACGCGGCAGTGAACGTGTTAAACAGATCAAAAGAGATGAAATATTTCATGCATTACTTTAAGACACATGGACATTTCGCTGCACTTTTGGCGATCTCAATTATTTGATTGTGATCTAATGTAGTTTTGAGTTGAGACACAAACCGAGGATGGAAAGTCGTTGGGTTTCAACAATTTAAGAGCCATTCATGGATAATGGCTGGTTATATTGACTATGAAAACTTGAGTGACTTAATTCCGGTCAGTTTTGGGTATAAAAAATCCCTTTACCGCTCACCTTTAATTGAAAAAAGAACACTTAGTTATGGAAGCATTTAATTCCACTTTATTATTTTACGTCACTTGAGCATGTTGCCAAGATCGGAATTTAATAAGCCTTACATACCCTGCTCCAAGTCTATGGCTGGAGAGGATGGTCAAGGGTCAAGGAAGGACTGAAATGAAAATGAAAAGCTAAGGGGACTGTCATGAATGAAAAACTAAGGGGGCTGTCATCGGCGAAGGAGTGTGTCACATTAGATGTTATCGACAAGTGATCATTTATTAGTGGCCGCTGTAACGCTGTGGGTTGAGTGCCAAAGTTACACTTCGAAGGTCCAGCTTCGACTACCGGCTGAACACCTCGATTTTTTCACCTCACCACCACCTTCGAGTTGCTAAATACACTCAAAGGATAATGACTGTCTTAGGAAAATAGCTTCTCAAACTTCACCGTTCGGAGTCGGCAAAAAACTGTAGGTCCCTTCTACTCGTGAGAGAACAGTAGCGGGCACAACACGAGTAGTTGATGAGCAAGCTAGGTCTTGGTCCCCCTGTGGACTGTCGCGCCAACAATTATTATTACTTCTGTGGAGCTGCTGACAAAACTCAAAGAGTAGTAATATTCTAAGAAAAAGCTTCTGAAACTCCGGGGTTCGGAGACGGCAAAGAACTGTAGGTCTACAGTACAGAGTAGAAGAAGAACAGTAGCCCGCACAACACGAGTAGTTGATTAGCAAGCTAGGCCTCGCTCCTCCTGTGGACTGTAGCGCCATACAATTTTTATTATTGATCGGGTACAAAACGGAGCCCTGTGGAACACCAGCATTTGTATGGTTAATATCAGAGTTGAGCCCATTCTATACAACTTGCATTGAAAGGCTCTAAAGCTTATTTCAAGGCCATTAACACCGAAAGCGCGCAGCTCTCACCAGGTATACCCTTATGAAGTGAGCGTCAAGATACAAATGTCTCGATAGGAAAAATTTGTTGTGAACGAGCCCTTGTTTGTTTTTTTGTTTGTTTGCTATGACATCTGTGAAAAATATTTAGTATAAATCAATTCATTGAACAGGCATGTTGGTTGAGGCCCAGGTCCACCCCGGACTGTAGCGCCATCCGAAGAAGAAGAATTCATTGAACAGACAACAACATGTTTTTTCATCCTGTTAAAAATGTCGAATTTTGTACCAGAAAGTGATGATTTGCGGAAAGCATTAATTTTTTGTTTTCATTTGAAGAAAAGTGCTGCAGAGTCGCATCGAGTTCTTGTCGAGGCATATGCTGATCATGCTCTGTCATAAGCAACATGCAAAAGATTCAGTTCAGAAATAATGATTTTGATGTGAGAAATGAAGAACGTGGAAGACCACCAAAAAAGTTTGAAGACGCCGAATTGCAAACGATATCGGATGGAGATGACACTTTGAGTCAAAAGCAAATGGCAGCAATGCTAAATGTTGCACAACAAACAATTTCTGACCGTTTAAAAGCTATGGGATAGATCCAAAAGTGTGGAAAATGAGTGCCACATGAATTGAATGAAAGCCAGATGGAAAACCGAAAAAACACTTGTGAAGTTTGTTCAATGGTACGAAAGAAAATCGGTTTTGCATCGGATTGTTACTGGCGATGAAAAATGGAATTTAAGAATCCTAAACGGAAAAAATCATGGGTTAGTCTGGTACAACCATCAACATCGACTGCAAAATCAGATCGATTCTGCAAGAAGACAATGCTGTGTGTTTGGTGGGACCAGAAAGGTGTGCTGTACCACGAACTCCTATAACCTGGTGAAACCGTTAATACTGATAGCTACCGACAAAAAATGATCAATTTGAACCATGCATTGATCGAGAAACGACCAGAATGGGCCAGAAGACACGGCAAGATAATTTTGGTCCATGACAATGCACCTGCACACAAAGCAAAACCGGTTCCGGATACGATCAAAACACTTGGCTGGGAGCAGCTACCCTACCACCCGTATTCACCAGACTTGGCTCTTTCCGACTATCATTTGTTTTCATCGATGGGACATGCATTGGCTGAGCAGCACTTTGATTCCTACGAGGAGGTCGAGAATTGATTGTCTGATTGGTTTGTCAGAAAGGTGGTCAAAATGTGTAGAAAATGTGTGGCCAATACTTTGAATAAAATGTTTTTACTTCCTATATACCCTACAAATTCCACGACGCTGATTAAGTGGGTTTCCGGCCTGAACACATTTGTCCCAAAAATATGTAGGAGTACCAACGAACTGTTGTCTCTGCCCGCACTCATTGCATTACTCAGAAATGTGCACCTTGGTACTGGTATAACAGTAAATAAGAAAAATATATATCTATTGCAAGTTTATAGAAAACAATAAAAATCGCGGCACGAGTTCACTTTTCCCAGCCTCTAGTTTACCCTGCTTACATATTTTCGTAGTTGTAGTCATTGCATATACTTAGGCGCAAGAAACAAATTCAATGGTATCAAATATTTGATCCACAGGCGGCTCCGTAATGGGCATCACTTTGTTGAGTTTGTGGATCATATTCCCACTGATACCCATTTCCTATGGAAAATCATTAAAAGCCAGGACTGATTGAATCGTTTCCCTGCAGAGTCCTCTATTAAAAGATAAAAATTTCGATTACCTTGAAACCTATCACCGAACTGAACGCCTCCAATCCGCACACACAACCGCCGTCCACCATCAAGCAGCCACCTCAAGCCACAAGCGTTCAATTAACTTCACAAATCGATTCGCTTCCCCCGAGGAAATCCCTTTCTCACTGGCCAACTGTTGGAATGGCGAGATTATCGGCTTATTGATCGGGCGCGGGGTTAGTTTTCGGGACCGTTTTCATTTAGCAGAGATCAGATTAAAATACCCGGGCCCAATGTTTGCCAATAAATTAAACGAAAGGAATGATGTGATGTCCTGTCCTGTCCCAAATCGAAGGACATCTCGGATTGCCATGTTTTTACTGGCCTCGAATGGTTGCCCACTCCATCCTTCCTCGAACGCTTCCGCTTCGCCAGCCCCCTCCCAGACTTGCGTGGAATTCTATTTAAATTCCCGCAAAGGGAAGCGGGGCAACAGCTGCTGTTTGTCTGTTTGCAGCGAAAACAACATGCCACTGACCTTTGCTTCTCGGTCCGAGTGAGGAATTCTAGCAAGGGTCTCGGTGTTGTCCTTTTAAAATTGCGCTTCGACGAATGAACAGGAACAAAATGAATGTATTGAAGGGCGGGTGACGAAATGAGATATCTCCAGGCCGGTGTTTGATGTGTACATGGTCATTTGTGCGTGACTTTGACGCAAATATGCCCTTTGGCTGTGCTCTCGGAACTGGGGTTTGGGGGAAGGAGTTTAAGGTCAGCTCTGGAAGTATGGTATGCGAGGAAAGTTGACACAAATTATAAGTAATTCGCAGTTGGATCACGTAGTTCCCTTTGTTCGGAAGTTCGCTGCGTAAGAGGGAGATGTAGTAGACTGCTGGATGAATGCTCCTTTTGTTGTTATGCCGCAATTCGGAAGGAGGGGCGGGCGAATTTATGCTCTTCTAATGCTCAATGGGTTGAGGAAGTGTTGGCGAGCTCGGTATTTGTGTAAAGGTGGTTCCAGTCAGTGTCTGTTTGGTGAGCTATCAAATGAAAAACCTGTACTGGCTCTAAAAGTCCATTTTCAGCGCATCGCCATTGCCCGCGCTCAAAAACCAAATTTTGATGGCAATCAAAATCAGCATGTTCGTGAAACTGAGTACCAATGTGGCGGTTCGGGCCGAGAGGCGAAAAAGGGATAATTGCTTTTTGCGATACGCTCAAGCGGAATTTTAAAACTTTTTGCTGCTTTTGGTGAGGACGTGCTGTGCATGCATTGCTTGTGACATCCTTGGACTTCCATGGAACTCAGAGCCATCCTCTGGGGCATAAACTAATTTTGAAAGTCATCTTGTGTCGTGCATGAGGCCTGAGATTAGTTCGGATACATAAATAAATTTCCTTCTCGGGGAACAGGGAGTGTCAGATTATGTCACAATTTGAAGGCGCAATTGAGTGATGTCACGGGGAAAGGGGTTGAGTGAGCCAGTGATTAATTTTGAGTTCAGACGATTTCGTTTGCTGGTGTTGAGGGCACGCACTCATTCGGTTTTCTGTGGAGATCTGCGCAGATCTGAAATCTATTCAAGTGGCAAACATCATTATTTCTTAGTCTAGTTGAATGCTATTCAAATTATCCCAAAGTGGAGTCATTTGGAATTTCGGTGGTGTGGAAGTATTGCCGGGGACAAGTATTTCTTTTCCCAGAGGACGATCAGGTGAAGCATTGTCGAAGACTATCACTTGACATTTGTTTTATGATTTCTGCTTAGTTTTTAAAAACAAACATTTGAGGAAAGGCTGTGATTACTTAAATATACGCCTCTATAATGGTACATCACTTAAGGTATTGTATGTCGGAAGCGAACACACTTTCATATCTCTCTGGCAATTCGTACGTGCGTAGCCTTTCTTATTTCGGGATAAGAGAACAAACAAAAAATGTTAATCTTCGAAAATAGCTTTATTGTTTTTCAAAATATTCGCCATTAACATCTATATACTTTTGCATGCGTTTGAACCAATTTTCGAAACACTATTGCCACTCTGATTGAGGTATCTCCAAAAGCTTGCATTCTGAACGCATCAACCGCTTCTTCAGGTGTCAAAAAACTTTGACATCTCATTTTCTTTTTTACGTACGGGAATAAAAAGAAGTCATTTGGTGCCAAGTCGGGACTATACGGCAGATGACTCATCAAATCGATGTTTTGAGTCCTCAAAAATGCAGTTGTTTGAGCCGATGTGTGAGAGCTCGCATTGTCGTGGTGAAGTGATCCGTCTTCGGCGGTGGGTTTTCCTGATTTCTTGGAAGACAACGGCAAAACAAATGGCTGTGTACCACTCAGAATTGACTGTTTTGCGTTGTTCTAGTGGTATGGTTGCGACATGTCCAGTTCTTCCGAAAAAACAGACCATTTGCTTGGAAGTGCTCAGTGCGCGAGCAACTTTTGTTGGATTTGGCTCAATTTGAAACACCACACAGTCGACTGCTGTTTACTTTCGGGCTCATACGCATAAATCCACGAATCATCCTGTCACGATGTCATAGACGTGTTTCGAAGCACCGCGATCGTATTTTTGGAGCATTTCTTTCGACCAATCGCCACGAGCCTTTTTTGAGCGATTGAAAAATTTTGTGGGATTCTAAGCGCACGATCAAATGTTCACGCAATATTGAATGTACGCTGTTCTTACTAATGCCCAAGGTTGTCTCAATCTCACAATAGGTCACATGACGATCTTCAAATATCAGTTGGCGCACAGCATCAATGGTTTCCAAAGCAATAGTTGAATTTGAACGACATTCACGAAATTCTTCTTTGAGTGAACAACGACCTCGGTTAAAATCACCATACCATCGATAAACACTCACTGTGGTCGCCGTGGCGTAGTGGGTAGAGTGCGACGCTCACACGCCGAAGGGTCTAGGTTCGATTCTCGGCTGAACACTCCGAATTTTTCACGGCACCACCTCTTTCGAGCTGCTGACAACACTCAAAGCGTAATAAATGTCTAAGAAAGCTTCTCAAACCTCGCCGTTCGTAGTCGACAAAAAAAAATTGTAGGTCCCTTCTACTCGTGTGAGAACAGTAGCGCGCACAACACGAGTAGTTGTTGACCAAGTTAGGCCCTGGTCCCCCGGGGGACTATCGCATCAACAATTATCACTATTATCGATAAATACTGGTCGTTGATGGAGCTTCATCGCCAAAAATTGAATTAAGTTCATCGATGCACTGTTGTTGAGTCAATCCACGTCGAAAGTTGAACAAAATAATCGCACGAAAATTTTAACGACTTAATTCCATTTTTTGGGCGAGATAAATCTTTTAACTTACTGTAAAGAACACAAATAGCGCTCGTGTGTCAAAACGTTCTGAGTACGTATAACCTCAAAAACGTCAAACTTAACGATAGAGCTGGCAGTTGCCAGGTTGCAACACTTGGGTTGCCCAAATCCCGAAATATAAAAGGCAACATTCGTTATCGAATTCCATTGCTAAAAAGTGGGTCTTCTCTGGCATCGGTCCAATCATTGAGCCAATCTTCGATTTCTTCATCAAATACAATATTCAGCATCCTTACTGTATAAATGAGGAAAACAGCTTAGGGAGGAAAGATTAAGATTTTAGCTAAACTTACTAGCCCAATAGAATAGGCACTCATCTGAAGTCGTGAAAGGAATTGAGTCGGTTTGTGAAGACTTGGCTCAGAAATGAAGGTAAAAAATGCTCGTTCTAAAACGTCTTAATGTCAGTGGCGTTGAAAATGTAAGACAACGATATTTAACAAAAGAACTTAGAAATAACATTGCGTGCTGGAAACAAAGTGAGAATAGAACAAATCGTGCTTAAGATGACACAAAATTGTAAAAATCTGCGAAGATTTCCCTCCGAAGGAAACTGATAGCGTACTCTATCACAGGTGTATAATTTCTTTAACAGATTTAGATCTTTTCTAAAGTTTGTGAGTGACTTCGTGAAAAGTGTGTGTTTTTCAAAGTTTGCATGATTATATGTACTACACCAGAAGGGAGATTTACCAGGTATACCGGTATGAAATTTCGACCACTTTTCTGGCAATTTGTGACACACCCATAAAATTGTTCGTCTTTTAAAGCAGACCAATCAGACACCCAATTTTCGACCTCCTCGTAGGAGTCAACGTGCTGCTCAGCCAATGCGTGTCCCATCGATTAAAACAAATGGAAGTCGGAAGGAGCCAAGTCTGGTGAATCGGCTGGTGGAGTAGCTGCCCCCAGCCAAGTGTTTTGATTGTATCCTGAACCGGTTTTGCTTTGTGTGCAGGTGCATTGTCATGGAGCAAAATTACCTTCCGTGTCTTCTGGCCCATTCTGGTCGTTTCTTGTCGTGTGTTTTTTGTCGGTAATAATTAATAATAATTGTTGGCGCTACAGTCTAAAGGGGGACCAGGGCCTAGCTTGCTCATCAACTACTCGTGTTGTGCGCGCTACTGTTCTCTCACGAGTAGAAGGGACCTACAGTTTTTTGCCGACTCCGAACGGCGAAATTTGAGAAGCTTTCTTAGACAGTTATTACTCTTTGAGTGTTGTCAGCAGCTCGAAAGAGGTGGTGCCGTGAAATATTAAAAAAATTGGTGTTGAACTGGGAGTCGAACCTAGACCCTTCGGCGTGTGACCGTCGCACTCCACCCACTCCGCCACGGCGACCACGTCGGTAGCGATCAGTATTAAGGGTTTCACCAGGTTTTAGAAGCTCGTGGTACAGCACACCTTTCTGGTCCCACCAAACACACAGCATTGCCTTCTTGCCGAATCGACCTGGTTTCGCAGTCGATGTTGATGGTTGTCCCAGATTAACCCAAGATTTTTTCTAAATCCATTTTTAATTGCCAGTAACAATCCAATGCAACACCGATTTTCTTCCGTGTCTTTGAAGCAAACTTCAGAAGTGTGTTTTCGGTTTTCCATCTGTCTTTCATTCAATTCATGTGGCACCCATTTTTCACACTTTTGGATCTTTCCCATAGCTTTTAAACAGTCAGAAATTGTTTGTCATGCAACATTTAACATTGCGGCCATTTGCTTTTGACTCAAAGTGTCATCTCCATCCGATATCGTTTGCTATTCGGCGTCTTCAAACTTCTTTGGTGGTCTTCCACGTTCTTCATTTCTCACATCAAAATCATTATATCTGAACCGTTTAAACTATCGTTTGCATGTTGCTTCTGATAGAGCATGATCAGCATATGCCTCGACAAGCATTCTATGCGACTCTGCAGCACTTTTCTTCAAATAAAAACAAAAGATTAATGCTTTCCGCAAATCATCACTTTCTGGTACAAAATTCGAAATCTTTAACACGATGAAAAAATATGATGTTGTCTGTTCCATGACTTGATGTATACTTAATATTTTTCACAGATATCATAGCGAACAAACAAAAAAAAAATAATAAGGGCTCGTTCACAGCAAATGTTCCCTATCGAGACATTAGTATCGCTCACTTCACTTCATACAGGCGCTCACTTCATACCGGTGTACCTGGTAAAAGATGCTGCAGAGTTTGAACATGGGATACATCACCAATCCCACATTCGTTGAGCATTTATTTCCTTCTGCTGCGGGTTGGATGCTGGAAAACTGCAACGAATCAAGGCACGAATTATCTCACTAAAAGGTGCTTGTAATAACAACCGATTCAAGTTGTTTGTTAAAATTTACCAAATCAAAGACAGTTTCCCCTGCATAATAACCACCGACTCATTTAATTCTATATTAAGTTGCATTCTGTAGCGTTTTGGAATGTAGAAGTTAAAACAATTTGTGAGAGTCAAATCAAAACTAATGTATTTTTATTTTTCTTTTGCTCTCTTCCTTAACCTACCTTAAAAATTATCGGTGCTGGGACTTATGCGAGAATTGCTGAATTGGGGATATGCGTTTCTGGTGATCGCATTAAGGTTAGAAAATGCTGATTCGGAAAAGTGTAGTGTGTGAGGGAAGTACAATGGAAACGTGTGACAGAAGTGTATGTTGAATGGATTAAATATGTTGAGTGTTGACCTCGGTTAACTTAGACATATCGAATATTACGACTATCTTGCAGAAGAACTTGGTGACAAACAGAACAGAATCGTTTACACATTTTATTTCACTTTTAATTAAAATAAATAAAACATTTTAGTCAAACCATTCGGCGCTGATGCGGAACCGTTTCTTGTTTCCGCTGTACCTGTGTCCAAGTTCCAACGTTACTACAGAAACCTCGGCTCGCCTTGCATTAGTTTGTTTAAGTGATACGAGTATTTGCCTGTCTGGCTTTATTTTTAAACTGGATTAAACTTTCGGGGGACAAACTTAAACTCTTGACAATTATCCAATTCAGTGCCCAGGAGTGATACAATTTTTAATCTGTGACTGAATTTAAAAAAGACCTAAGAAATGCAGTTCAGGTAAGGAGCTGCAGACCACAAGATAAGCAGTGATAGGCTTCTTTAAGAATTAACAGTGTTATATGTGTCATTTTTGTTACACAAGTAGAATGGATCTACAGTTTTGTTTTGAAGAAAGATTTGGTACCCGAAAAAAAAAATTCATTCTTTTTTGCCTTTAAATCGAACCTAGATCCTTCCCCGTATGGGGAGAAACGAAAACAATTTTTTTTATTTCGAACTAATCAAAGAACCAGGACTTGCCAAAAATTGAAGAATGGATTTTAAATACGAGGGGTCAAAAGTATTGAAGATTTGAAAATATGTTTTAAATTCAATTCCACATTTATGTATTTCTTGCAAATTTTAAGCCCGATTATGTAAAGGGTGTTTTCTTAAAAGCTGTAGAAAAGCTTAAAAAAAAACACATACAATTCAGAAAAAATGCATGAAATCTTTATTTGAATCGATAGTACGGTCCATATAATTTATTGTTTGAAGATTATTTCATGCAGATGTTGACCTTAACTGCGCCTTAAATGGTCCATCCGCTTAGTCAAATTTTTGCATACTCTTTGTAACATTTCGGCCGATACCCACGAATAAATGCTTCAATGTTGTCGTCCAATGCGTCAATTGAAGCGGGCTTGTCTGTATAGACATAAGCTTTCACATGCCCCACAAAAAATAGCCTAAAAGCGTTACGCACAATTTAGGCGGCCAATTGACCGGCCCCGAACGTGAAATAAAATGTTCACCGAACTCGCCTCTCAATAAGTCCATTGTGCTGAGTGGCATTTGGCACTGTCTCGTTGAAAACACATGTCATGCAAGTCAAGCTCGTGCATTTTGGGCAAAACCAAGTTGGATATCATCTCACCGTAGCGCTCACCATTCACAGTTACGTTAGGATTCGCATCATCTTTGAAAAAGTATGGTCCAATGATTCCACCAGCCCATAAACCGCACCAAACTGTGACTTTTTCTGGATGCTTTGGTAGCTCTTGCAATGTTTCTGGCTGATATTCACTCCAAAATCGACAATTATTTTTTTGCTTATTTACGTACCCATTAAGCCAAAAATGAGCTTGGCTTTTCGTTTGGTTGGTGCGTGGTTTAAGCTCGGTTTGAACCCATGCCTTGTCAACGATTCAAACACTCCTTCACTTATAGCCTGACAAGTCTTAGACTGTTCTAAAGTGGTCGTACAGCTAAGCTGAGTTGAGCTTCTTGTTTAAATGGGGAACCATGGAACAGATAGCTTGTTTGAGTGCAAAAAGTAAATGGTTTTTGTGTTAGCTCGTAACCGAGTACGTGGGCGGTATGGTGTCGTTCTACCACGATGAATCGGTTGAGAGTTGCCGTCGCAGATAAAAAACCATTATTTAAACATTTTTCGATATCGTTGGATAGCTTTCAGTTTTCTTACGATTATTTTAGGGCAACAAGCAACAAGAACAAAGCGTGTTAGTGGGAGATAAACGTTAAAGTTCAAATTTAAAGCAGATTCAGCAGGTCTGCTGTGTCAATTCCCATATGAAACCTTTTAAGCATTGGTTACTGATAGTTGTCTTGGTGGATATTTCGTTGACAAGCACTCTTGTCGACATCTTGTTCTTCTTCTTGTGACGCTACAGTCCGGGGTGGACCTGGGCCTCAACCAACATGCCTCTCCAGCCAGCACGATCTTCCGCCAGCTGCCTCCAATTGCGCACTCTAAGTTGGTTGAGGTCCTTCTCCACTTGTGTGCGCCATCTCAGTCTAGGTCGTTCTCTGTTGCGTTGTCCCAATGGCACGAATTCAAAGACGTGTCGACGTCTTTACCGTAAAGCCATGACAACATTTATCGCTTCATGCCGAAGACCAAATAAACTAAACGATAGTTTTCGAATAAGCATGGAAACATTCCAAACACACATTTTTGTAAGTTTAACAAGAACGCACTATGTTCACTGTCTTGTCTATAATCATCAGCATCAACGACCCTGTGCGTTAAGTCACAACAGAGAGGTTGCAGCACGCGGTCTGAAGCCATTGACATGTTTAGTTGTAAAAGTTAATTAACTTTACACGATCATTGTAATTACGTACTCATTTAAATATAAAGGCCAGTGAAGCAACAAATACGTGCCACTGAGCCTCCCATCACCGGGTTTTTTTCCACACTGGACAGCGGTGGTGTGGGCTCAAATTAGATTAATTGAGCAGCCGTTGTGCGTGGCGATTATGGCTGTGGCTGCAGCGAGTTTTGATTATTAACATTTATTCAATTCACCGAGGAACGTGAACGCATGCCATCACAGTACGAGTACGCGATACAAACATACATTACAGGAGGTAAGGAATTTAACGGCAAATCTGAAAGATTCAGCTTCAGACCATGTTCCGTGCCAATCAGCTCTACGAGATTGTAACAGAATTTGAGTGTCATAAATAGAGTCCGCTGAGAGATCTTAATTACTATGTTAATCCTCTTGTTAACCCGTTTTCTTCAAGCTCCTACAAGCACAAGAAATGCTGCATCCTCTAACGTAAGAAATGTTTCTTGGCTTCGATCAAACGTTTCTGATGACGGCCCTTTAATATGCTGCATCTCTACATGCCCTTCTTCTGTTCGCCTTTGACTGCCTCTGCTTCGGAAGTCTAAGTCCGCAGTGAATTGACGCACGTTGGACGGCGTGTATAACCAATGGCTCACTCCCGAATATTTCATCTGGCAGCGAAACAGTAGAAGCAGCACGATTTTAATCATAAATTTGTTTTTCTATTTCTCAAAAGCTACGGCACCGCCAGATAAAGCCACGTTTCATATTTGCTGCCGCCAGATGATGTTTTTCTCAAGAAACTGCGTTGCAATTCGTTATAATTTATTTCCTATTTTTGATTTAAGGGGAAGCGTCTATCGGTAGAGTGGAACTTCTAGATAGAGTCCGAACTTTTAGTCTTTCATTCCACTGATTGCACGAAAACTGAACACCTCGTGTATGAGTTCTATTTTAATACACAACCCAAGTGTGTTCAGAGCTTAAGCCTGCAGAATTCAACGATCCCGTCAATCAGGTTTCAGTCAAAGCTACACGTTCATTGACATCATTCTTTCGAAGATCATGCGTAACTCACAAGTCAACACCAAAGACACAATCTTCTAAAAGTCAGCTCAATTGCAAGCTTGAGCGGACAAAATACGCTCTACGTGCTAGGCCATGTAGAGCGTATGGACACCACAGTTCCAACCCGAAAAGTATGCATTGAGACAACGCAACAGAAGACGGCTCAGCCTAAGGCGGCGCACACAAGTGGAGAAGGACCTGAACCAAAGTGGACTGCGAAACTGGAGGCAACTGGCGAAAGATCGTTCTAGCTGGAGAGGTTTGTTGGTTGAGGCCCAGGTTGTCGGACTGTAGCGCCACAAGAAGAAGAAAAAAAAGAATAAGAAGAAGCGGACAACATTGACAAAGTTGGACGAACACAGCGGGCCATCAATGGAGCGTTTTCTGGCTTTGAAGTGGAAGCGGCTAAAATGGATCTGGGGCAAAACGAAGATTATGCTGTCGTCATGCGAGAACACACAACATCGACTTCTCGGACAGAGCGTCATAATAGGCAACAAAAACTTCGAAGTAGTCAAGGACTTCGTCTACCTCGGCTCCGCAGTAAATAGGGACAACAACACCAGTATCGAAGTCAAACACAGAACCGCTCGCTGGGGCAATTGAGTAATAAAGCCCTCTCTCGAACGCCTAGAGTCGATTAAGTAAAACCCCAGCCGTAATAACGGTGAGAGACAAGGCCATCAGTTCCACAATTAAACGCGGAATCATCTTGGCAATCGCTGTGGGCTTAGTAAGCTTGATCATTCCAGTTCTACTTTATGGCACGGTAACCTGGGCGTTACTTACAGCGTATAAGGAAGACTTCCGTAACCTTGACTCGGCGGTAAATAGGGACAAGAACATCAGCACCGAAATCAAACGTAAAAACGCTCTTCTTCGGATTTAAGAGGCTTTTGAGTAAGAGAGCCCCTTCTCGAATGATTAAGCTTGCTTAAACTGTGCCAGTTTTAGGCGCAGAAGCTTGGATATTACTGAAAGCAAATGAGCCCTTAGTTTTTTCGATTAAAAAGTTCTTCCTCCGGCTTTTATTCCGATTTGCGATGATGCCACCTTGAGGAGGAGCATCAACGACGAACATTAAGGCACGTATGCCGGCAAACGCCTGGTCAAAAGTTTTCGAAAACATGTCGAGCCCCTGTCGAGTGTATGGGCAGAACTGCTTCACTCCGAAAATTCTTCGAATCCGAGCTAGTTGGATATCGCAACAGGGGACGGCCTAGTCTGAGCTGTCACACACAAGTGGAAAAGGAACCTCAACGCACTTGGAGTGTGTATTTGAAAGCAGCTGGCAAGAGTCCGCGCTTGCTGGGGAAACGTGTTGGTTGAGGCCCTAGACTATAGCAGCACACAAAGAAAAACGATCTTGTGTTGTCAGATATCCAAATGAAGGTGGCTGAAATTTTAGACCTTTCCCAGATCCCGCATCAATGAAGGGACAGGAGGATTGCTGCCTTCCTGAGTGAGGGGTTTCTTTACGCCTAGCTCAAATGTAAGACCGAGCGTATTCCGAGGGAATTTATACTTCATTTTGGGACCATCGATCTAGTGATTTATCGGCCCACAAAAGGCACCAAATTAGATGGGAAAGAGGAAACTTCACTCACAGAGCATGGCGTGCTTCGAAGAAGGCGAATACAGTCTTATAGAGTGGAAGGTCATGACCATCGCTAAGGAAAGAAAAACGATCACGATATTCTACAGTGCCGCTTTCCTTTGTCGATTTGTCTCCGAATTGTGAAAAATGTACCGACATTTGGCGGAGACAAAAATGTTGTGACGCAGTGAGAAGTAACCCACTTACACATCCATCGTTGCATTGGCTTAATAGGCCAAACTATGTAGGGAACTGCTTTCGAATCCCCTGTGTTGTCTCGATTTGACTTTGGCCAACTTCTTCTCACTCATCCTCAGAAATTCGACTTACGAATGAAGGAGATGACGCCACCACTGAGGCCTTAATTATTTCTTAGGAAACGCATTCTTGCGGAAGAGTAAAACAAACTGGAGCACCGTTGTATGGAGCTGGAAAGGGCTTTGTTCTCAATAAAATCGCCATTTTTATAAAATGTTTCATTCTTCACTAAGGGCTGTTCTCGGCTATTCAAATGAGTAATGTTTCACAAATTCCAGTGATACCTGAAGATCAAAATGAGATTTTGGAAGTTTTGTTGTTCTTTCTAATGGAACCATTGGAAATCACATTCCCAATCTTAAATGGATCTCCAGTCTGTCCTTCGGTTTTACTTTCGGTTTGCTGTCCACGTCTCTCCTGCAATCCAACCATTGACGGGAGTCTTGGAATTATTGATGGAAAACAAGCATCTACCTTTCCTTCCTACACTTCAATTTGTACTTCTGAGTGCGAGTACCTCCAATCAGACTAGACCTGAGCTAGCCACTACATGCTGACTAGAAGTACAGGAACTAGTTCTTTCAATTAACGTGCTTGTTTGACTAACTTGTTGGTCTGTCAAACAAACGGTGGTCTGCGCCGTTTTGTTCGAAAATCTGTTTCCATCTAGACAGCAACTTCATAATACCCCCGTCGTAGAAGTTCCCCTCCTTATTTGCGATGAACTCGGACAGCCACTTCTCACAAGCCTTTTTTGAGTTCAAATTCACACCAGCAATCCTGTTCGCCATGGACAGGAATAGGTGGTAATCACTTGGCTCTATGTCCGAGCTGTATAGTGAATGCGGTAAAACCTCCCATCCGAGCTCCCGTAGCTTCTGACGAGTCATCAACGAAGTGTATGGTCTGGTGTTGTCCTGGAAGTGTGTGGTCTGGTGTTGTCCTGGAAGTGTGTGGTCTGCCGTTGTTATGTTGGAATGCTAAACCCTTCCTGTTGGCCAATTCTGGACGCTTCTGGTCGATCGCCTGCTTCAAGCGGTCCAGTTGTTCGCAGTAGATGGTAGAATTAAGCGTCTGGCCAAATGGGTGCAGCTCAGAGTCGATGATTCCCTTCCAATCCCACTAAACACACAGCAAAACCTTCCTGGTCGTCAATCCCGGCTTGGCCACTGTTTGGGACGATTCACCGGCCTTCAACCACGACCGTTATCGCTTGATATTATCGTATGTGATCCATTTTTCGTTGCCAGTCACCATCCGCTTCAAAAATGGGTCGAGTTCGTTCCGTTTCAGCAGCATATAGCAGGCGTTGATTCGGTCCAGAGGGTTGTTTTGCGTCAAATCATGCGGCATCCAACTTTCAAGCTTTTTTTTGTATCCAGCCTTCTGCAGATGGTTTCAAATGGGTTGGTGACTAACTCCCATCTCCTGGGCAATGTCACGAGATGCCACATGCCGGTCTTACTCGATGATGGTACAAGCTCTGTAGCGCTATGTACATAGCCGAAAAATGTAAAAGACTACAAGGCGGAAGGAGATGTTTGACAACCTTATACAAACCTTTCATGTTATGGACAAACGGTTACAGACGCTCACACAAAACGGCACAGAGGATCTTGTAGGCGATGTTGAGAAGGCTGATCCCTCGATAATTGGCGCAGTCAAAGTGGTCTCTTTTCTTGCGAACCGGGCAATCGACACTGAGATTCCACTTATCGGGTATGTTTTCCTCCGATGAGATGGTGCATGCGCACAACCAAGTTTACCTTCTATCAGGTCCAGCAGCTTTGTTCGACTTCAGCTTAGATATTGCTATCGGGGGTATGGGATTCTTGTCTTTCATTGTCCAAATCGAGTAGAACATCCTGCCTAACAGCGGTATCGGGGCCGGAATCGCCGTTATGGTGTCTGCAGAAATGATCCTTCCAGATTCTCACCGACTGCAACTCTGCCACGAGTTGTCCATTTTGATCCCGGCAGGCTTCGGTCCGAACCTTGTATCCTCCTGCCATAAAATCTTTCCATTCCCTCGACCGCGCGCTTTTCATGTTTCTTCTTTTTTCTTCTGATTAGCCGGTGCTCTTCCCTTCTACTCTGTTCGTAGAGCTCACGACCAGCCCTCATCGTTCGATGCAGCGTTGCCTTGTAGGCGTCTTGCTTAGCTGCATGCGCTTGTCTGCACTCGTCGTCAAACCATGGGTTCCTTCTGGGTGGTTACATAAAACCCACCACATCAGTGGCAGCTTCTTTGTTGGCTTCTTGACAACGTTTCCAGTCCCTGTCTTCAGTTCATATTTTGGCGGAACTTTTTGACGTTCACCGACAACGGTTAATCCGCGGTCCAGCAATCAGTAGTTCCTTGAAGTGTCACTCAAATACTAATCGCCCTCCTGTGCGGAATAATTACAAGTCTTCCCACTCTACTTAGTTGTGACACGCTCCAGCGTCGAGCTAGTGCGCAAAACACTTCCCCCAGGTGGGGTGGCTTTCTCCGCGCCTCTGCGAAGAATGTAATTACAGGGAACAAGAAGAACCATTCTCTCGTCATCCATCTCCCTGGCGGGGCATTTCAATTTCATTTCAACTTTTACCTTCACCGTCGACCTTCCCGCGCCAACCGTCAATGTCGCGGAGTTTCCTTCATTTTAATTATCAAGTTTAAGAAACCAATTAAGACGTTTTCGATTTCCTTGCTCCATTCCGCCGACTTTGACACCGTCGTCGCTGCTGCCGCTGCGATCGTGACCACCACAAGTCCATTGCCAACTGGCGCGTGGAGGAGTGAAGGGAGGAGGTCCATTGCGGCAGTCCTTGTAGACAATTTGTAAACAATGCGAAATTATTATTTATCGCCCAATGCTACAATTATGAGTTTGTGCAGCAGTGTCCCTTTATCCTTTCACACCGTCCACGACAGCGCTCAACCGCGTGCGCCCTCCCCTGCCATTGTTTGACTCGGTATTTGAAGGTCAAGCCGCCGCGCGCACGGTGACTGTGCGGGTGTCAGTGTCACAGACAATGGGACAAGTGTGTCTTCGGATAAAGAATGCCAATGTGATGGCCATCGCGGGGGGGAGAACCCGGACTGCGCAAGAGACACACACAAAACGCAAAATATGGCAAAGGAGTCATAAAAATACGAAAATAATTGCCAATTGATTACGCTAACAGCTACCACCCAGCACTGGCAGCAGCACCGCGGCCCGCAGCTGCTGACTCCGCACGGCTCTAGGTGGCAGCGCCAAAAGCAAACACTTAACCCGACAAACACCACCATCTCGGGCTGGTGTATGGTTTGAGTGGTTTTTTGTTTTGTTTTTCATGCGCAATGTTTTTGTTTTATTTTTGCGCTCCGCCGTCCACTCGGCCAGTCGAGGCAGCTAGTCAGTCATCGAAAGTTATTTGATCCACGGGTTTTGACGGTTTCGCTAGCCTGGCGCACTTGTTCTGAGCCGCAAGCCACTGTACGACGCCAACGACGGTGATGTGCACTCCGATCGGTAGCATATCGACGATAACGACGACGACAACGACGGCGGACGGTATGCTAAGCGCACACGACGTCCGCAGCACACACGGCTAGTCCGATCCGTATTTAGATAGTCTCCGATGTGCAGTAAGTGGCGCGCATACGGTCAGTTTGAAAAATCACCGCGTACACGACGACGACTACTAAAGCAAGCGCGCGAGTGCGAACACACGGCGTATACGTAACAAAATTCAAATTCTCGCCGACCCATCACTTTGATTCCCTGGAAAATTCGTCGCGTAAGTTTTCCCCCGTCGCGAAGGAGTGCCTAGTGTAGTGAGTGACTGGATGGACATCTATAAGATCGATTGATTGCGAACGAAAAACGTGCCGATAAACTTGGAATGTTCGTGTGCCACCAGCGGGAGCAGTGAAGTGCTGACCTTAACGACGGATTGTGTGGGTTGCTTTAAATCGAAGCCTAAGCCGAGGATATGAATGGGATTCACCGCGTAGTGGCACACAGTTGGATGGGTTTGAACTCTTTGTCGGTGACTCGAGGGGGAGGGGGGGGGGTCGTTGATTATTTGGTTGGAACCGAGTGGATCTTGAATGAAGTTTTTTTTTAACAAGCCTGATGAAAGATAGGCGTCAAAGCCTACAACTTGTTGCAACCATCGAATGAATGGGATGCAACCGTCGTCGTTGGCTGGCGTCATGTTCTGTGTCAAGTTGACGCTGACGCCTGTGCAGTACGCACTGCTCATTTGAATTATGGAAAATCAACTTGTTCATCTTGAGTGCAGTGGTATTCGATTAACAAGCTCCATCAGGTGTAGTGTTTTGTTGCCACACAAAGTTGCTTGAGGTCCCTCTCGGCTTGCGCGTGGCTGTCGAAGCAATGTTATTTACGAGCCGTACATGGCGCCTAAGAGGAAACATACATGGAGATGTTTTTCTTCCTCTAGTGAATAGAATGTTTTCGAGTAGGTGTTCGTTCTGAGAAAGTGGTTTGCTTTTGGGAAATTTTTTTCTTTTTTGTAAATGACGTCGGACTTGTGAATTTCTTACTAAACAGAATTAGGAGTTCTGATTCTTGTCGAACAAGCAACGTCTCTAGATTGATACGAACGACTTCTTTTCCGAGTGCAAGGGAGTTTTTCTTCAGTCCAACCCAAGGTGGGTTTAAATTGTAATCTCCTAAATCAGGATTTTGGATTCAAAATGTGCGCACTCTGACACAGTTTATATCGATGGATGGCGGCAATTTGAAAATGTGCCCTGCCTCACCGGAATCATCTTCTCAAAGTTTTGATAAATTGCGTCGTTATCAGTGGAGTTAAATAGTGAGTTTTTCGTTAATATTATTCTACCCTGAAGATGATTGACTTAAACTGAAGACTTGGAGGTGTTCCTTGTCTGCAATCGATCGCATGTGACGTTTTGATTATCAAAAATAAATTTTCGCTTAATAATCTAACTCCAGCAACCATAATTCATTCTGTAAGAGTCGACTTACTCCTTTTGTACGAGGAGTGTAGGAGGAATTTTTGAGGAATTTTTGAGTCAAATCCACTGTCCCTTGAAAGTTGTCTTACTTTTATGTGAGGAGGGCGGAATTAATATTGACTTCCTAAATTTTCACACACTTTATAAAGAAGAACATCTTGATCGAGGACATCTCCTAAGACAGATGATGACATGATTCCTTATTCCTTATTCTTTTCATACTTTCATACTTCAATACCTTGGTCAGCGTTGTTGTTTTTCTTCTTCTGTGTGACGCTACAGTCTGTTTGGCCCTACAATCTGTGAGGCGTTACAGTCTGTGAGGCGCTACAGTCTGTGAGGAGCTGCAGTCTGTATTGCGCTATAGTCTGTGAGGCGCTACAGTCTGTGAGGCGCTACAGTTTCTGTGGGGCTACGGTCTGTGAGGCGCTGCAGTCTGTGAGGCGCTACAGTCTGTATGGTGCTACGGTCTGTGAGGCGCTGCAGTCTGTGAGGAGTTGCAGTCTGTATTGCGCTATAGTCTGTGAGGCGCTATAGTCTGTGAGGCGCTGCAGTCTGTATTGCGCTATAGTCTGTGAGGCGCTACAGTCTGTGAGGCGCTACAGTCTGTATGGGGCTACGGTCTGTGAGGCGCTGCAGTCTGTGAGGCGCTACAGTCTGTGTGGGGCTACGGTCTGTGAGGCGCTACAGTCTGTGTGGGGCTACGGTCTGTGAGGCGGTACAGTCTGTGTGTCGCTATAGCCTGTGTGGCGCTATAGTCTGTGAGGCGCTACAGTCTGTGAGGAGCTGCAGCCTGTATGGCGCTATAGTCTGTGAGGCGCTACAGTCTGTGAGGAGCTGCAGTCTGTGAGGCGCTACAGTCTGTATGGGGCTACGGTCTGTGAGGCGCTGCAGTCTGTGAGGCGCTACAGTCTGTGTGGGGCTACGGTCTGTGAGGCGCTACAGTCTGTGTGGGGCTACGGTCTGTGAGGCGGTACAGTCTGTGTGTCGCTATAGCCTGTGTGGCGCTATAGTCTGTGAGGCGCTACAGTCTGTGAGGAGCTGCAGCCTGTATGGCGCTATAGTCTGTGAGGCGCTACAGTCTGTGAGGAGCTGCAGTCTGTGAGGCGCTACAGTCTGTATGGGGCTACGGTCTGTGAGGCGCTGCAGTCTGTGAGGCGCTACAGTCTGTGTGGGGCTACGGTCTGTGAGGCGCTACAGTCTGCGTGGGGCTACGGTCTGTGAGGCGCTACAGTCTGTGTGAGGCTACGGTCTGTGAGGCGCTACAGTCTGTGTGTCGCTATAGCCTGTGTGGCGCTACAGTCTATGTGGTGCTACAGTCCAGGGTGAACCTGTGCCTCAACCAATATGCTTGCCCATCTTGCACGATCTTCCACAATCAGCCTCCCGCTGCACATTCTCAGTGGGTTGAAGTTCTCCTCCACTTGTGGGCGCCATCTCAGCTTAGGCCGTTCTCTGTTGTGTTGTCTCTCTAGAATATTTTTCGGGTTGGAACAGCATTGTTCATACGCTCACCATAGCCTAGCCATCTTTCGTGTTAATCCCGACAAACGGTTGATCAGGCGCCTGCCGCCGTACAGTCAGTAAGAATCTTCAACTCCAGCTGCCATCAACACAAACAGGATGAAAAATCGTACGCAGCACTTTTCTCTCGAAAAGACCTTGGTCTTATTCCTTATTCCTGACACTTTATATTATTTTCGTATTAATTTTATGCATACTTTAATACCTTGGTCAGCGTAAGGGCTTCCTCATCCGCTCTAAGAAACGTCAAAGTTTCGTGGTATGAAGCAAAACTGGGATGTTAAGGACAAGTTAAGTCTCTCGAGACATGGCTCTGTTAGTCAATCGTCCTATGGACCCAAGAAACAGCGATTGGCAAGAGCGATTTTGTGTTTGATTAGGGTACTGATGTTGTTGAGTTTGTTTACCGCGAAACCGAGGTAGACAAAGTCCTTGACTTCCTCAAAGTTTCTTCCGCCTAGCGTGACTTTCTCTCCGAGACATCAATGTCGTGTGTGATTCCTTGACGTCAGTGTGCATTTAGTTTTGCCCTGATTTACCCCCAGACCCATTTTAGCCTCTTCCGCTTCGATGCGAGCAAACGCCTCATTGACAGTTCGCTATGTTTGTCCAATCTTGTCAATTTTGTACGCTTAAATTGAATTTTCAAACCGCGCCTCTGGTGTTGACTTTTGAGTTACGCACGATCTTTTCAAGAATGATTTTAAAGAAGGCACGTGACAGTGCGTTGCCTTTGCTAAAACCATTGATGGTGTCAGTGAGTTCATTACTCACCTTGACGGAACAGCGGGAGTTCTTTATCCCACAAATTCTGACCAGTTTGGTAGATATACCAGGTGAAGGCATCGCCCTGTATAGGCCGTCCCTGTGTGCACTGTCACATAACAATAATAATAATAATTGTTGCCGCGACAGTCCACAGGGGTACCAGGGCCTAGCGTGCTCATCAACTACTCGCGTTGTGCGGATTACTGTTCTCTCACGAGTAGAAGGGACCTACTGTTTTTGGCCGATTTCGAACGGCGAGGTTTGACAAGCTTTTTTAGACAGTTATTGCTCTTTAACTGTTGTCTGCAGCCCGAAAGAGGTGGTGCCGTGAAACATTCGAGGTGTTCAGCAGGAAATCAAGCCTAGACCCTTTGGCGTGTGAGCGGCGCAGTCTACCTACTACGCCTGGGTAGTCTGGGGTGAACCTGGGCCTACACTGTCACATGCGGCCTTAAAATCAACGAATAGGTGGTGAGTGTCGATCCGTGCTTCTTGGGTCTTTTCAAGGACTTACCGTGAAGTGAAAGTCTGATATATTCTGGACGTTCTCTTCCAGGACTTGCCGTGAAGTGAAAGTCTGGACGTTCTCTTCCAGCACTTGCCGTGAAGTGAAAGTCTGATATATTGTGAAAGTTCCTGGACGTTCCTGTCTGATATATCGTCCACAATATTCCTGGACATTCCGGACATTCCGACGTCAGGAAAGTCCACAATATATCTGACTTTCATTTTATTTCAAGTCCTGGAAAAGACAAAAAAAGTACAGATCGATACTCACCACCATTCACTTTAATTGGAAACGATGCGATTATTGATAAAAAAAGCATTTTTATTTAAGAACTTAAATATCCTCCCTCAGACGTCATAGCTTCCAAAGATTCGGAGACAAATTCACCTTCTTCAATAGATCTTTCAAATTTTGCCATCAAGATACTTAGCCTCCGTCCGTTGGCTTTTAGTGTATTTGGTCCGAAGACTTAAATCATCGATCTAATTAACAGATAACTCAATAAGCGTCGGGACACATAGGGGGCGCCACTAATACAAAATAATAATTTAGTACCTTTTTTCGTTAGCGGCGACCCCTATATGATCTGGGACCTATTGAGTAATATTATAAACATTTGCAACATTCATTTCACTGTGTACTCCTAATTTGTTTACTTTTCTACGGAATCTCGAAGAACCTGTCAACTATCTACCCTTAAGCCCACCTTCGGACGTACAGTAAAGCTTAGTGAGTCGTTCTTTAGCCCTGCCACATGAATTCAACTCAACCTTTCTCCCTCATAACAATCAAAAGGCACTTAAGACCAGTGTGCGTCGGTACCTTCTCTTCTTCCCTTTCAAAATACCTTCGGCCAGTGATGTGACTTAATAATAGCCACTTAAGCGTACAAAATATTTCCTTTTACCCGCCCCAAAAGCAGTTCTTCGTGAACTGAACTGCGAATCGTCAAAATATTTATGAGCCGTTGAAATAAATGCTATTTTACAAAAGGTCCTCATGTTGTCTCTATTTTCTCGTTTTTTAAAACAGTGGCTTGGAATACTTCCATACCGAATAGAAAAACAAATGAAATTCCAATATTTCGATAAAGTTAACTAATCATTGTCCTTTAGTGCATTGAATAGCGGTTTCTATTTGCAGTTTATCGATAGCATACGTAAGGATAGCGAAGACCCAAAAATCCCCACAGAATGTACAATTTTTTATTATAGTCTGCGCCCCGACACTCCTTTGTTTAGTTGTTTAAAAATGCTTTCAATGTTTTACAAATATGGTAAAGAAAAAAGCTGCTTCACAAGTACAATGGCGGCCATTGCCGATCATTAGTTCAGACACCACATCTTTTGAGTTGAATCAGAGTAGTGATCATCTACGTTCTCCACCCGTGGGAGAACAATAGCACGGACACCACGAGCTGTTGCTAAAGAATTCTAGTCGTGACCCAGACCATCCATACAAACAGAGACAACCACGAAGGGAAACATTGAAACTCATCCCGCCCATGTTGGCAAGACCAACAACATCTTTGATGGAATTATTCGTCAAACATGAACTCTAACCCCTTTCCTAAAATCAGTTTAAAAGTTCCCACAAAAGACTCAACAGAACAAAGCATCTCTCGACCACCCTAACATGACAACTTCCCGATCCATCAAGCCTCATCTATTCAGATTCAGATTCTCACCCCACCCTCATCAAACAAAGGCCAAATGCCCAATGAGTCTCACTCTCCAGTCCAATATAGATCACAAATCAGACGTGATAAAAGTCGAACATTTTTAAGTGGCTCCACAGAGCACGCGATAAGCCAGAAGGGAACAAAGGAAAATCCCAAATAAGACCCAGAGAAAAAGCAGAAAACTTTGTTGGCACTGCACACAACCGCACACCGCGCCACCGACGGTGCTACAATCTCCTTAAACAGATTACAAGGGTTTTGCTTATTTTTATCTCTCACCGATTCCACCTTTGCCGACACCTCCACCTCCAGCCGGTTTGCCAGCAACAATGACATGGAGGGTCCTTGGAAATTGAGAAAGCACACTTTTTGTTTGCTTTGATAACCCTTTCACAGATGTGCCTCCCCTGGCCGTGGGACCACTCCAAATTATTGGACACTCCTGAACCTCTGCAGCTTCAATAAAGGATTGCTTTGTGTCCTTAACTGTTTGGCTTTGTGCTGTTGCAATATTTTTCGAAATAACATTTTATGAAACTGCCTGGCATCTGACCAATTTGGATGGCGATGGTGGGGACGGTGTGGAGAGAGAATGCGCATAGACGAGGGCATGTAATACCTCGTGAAGCGGTTTTCAAATTGAATCCAGGCCGGATGGCTGCCACAGCAACAGAACAAGAGCCGGAGCTCAACGCTTGATGAAACTATTCTGCAAGGCACCGAAGGAGACTGTGCCGTTCGTCCGAGATTTATGTACGTGCATTCGTTGGGCTGTACATGACCTGGATTCAGGAGCGGGAAACGCTTCACAGATATTCGATGGATTATTTAATTAAGCGGAAAGGATTTATTCGCAAATAAAACACCGCTTTCTTATTCAATTGCTGTCGGTTGTGGGTTGTCCTTGGGGTTGTTTCCTCAATCCTTTTCATTTTACGTGTGTGTTTTCTTTTGCTCTGTTGATGGTTTGGAAGGGATGTCGATTGGAAGAGGGAAGGGGATGTTCGTGTGTTTTGGTATTCTGCTTGGCACCCAATTTACGCTTTTCCAATATAGAGAGAGCAACGCGGGGCGGGCGTCGCAGGCATGGGAGTAGTGCAAGGGTTTTTGTCAGGTTAAAGCGGTTTGGAAGCTAACCAAATTCAGTTTTGCAAAAATTACCTGCAAACACTTACAACGATGACAACGCGGTTTCTCTGATTTGGTAGCCCAATGTGTTTACTTCCGTGTTTCGTGTCGTAACTCTGGGACTGTTTGTAAAGTATGGGTGCCTCCTTAGCGATTTGGAGGATTGGATTGTCCTGCCAGTGAGATTATGGTGATGGTGACATGCAAGTTTGCTAATTAACTTGTCATCCTTTACATTATCGACGGTCTTTTGAAGCCACGCTCAGACACACTCCCAGCCCAACCACAACGTGAATGTCATGTCCTCTATTTTCCGCCACGCAAAAGGAATCACGTGCCGCGCCACTAAAAAGTTCCCTTCAAAGCGCGAAAGAAAAAAAAACGCCAAGGGTTCAGATCAACCTTTCAGCTGTCACCTGAAAAGTGCCAATTCACGGAGACAAAGCGTCAGTCTAAGGCCAAGGCCCTCGTTCATTCATTCACACCCACCCGCCGCAACGCATAATGCGCGGAAAGCTGCGCCCAGTGAATACTAATAATCGCTCGCCTTTCAGCTGCTCTACATTCAGTTCCACCAAAAGCCGTGAAATGCCTTTCGGTGTCGCCAATTTCTCGCATTCCGCTCGACGCTAGCAAGGCGAATTTGGCATGTGCCAATGGCACCGCATCCCCCTTCCCCGCAGTAACCCGGCCACCACACAGATACGCTCCGGAATCAAATGTTCCAAGCGTAACCGATAAACAGTGTCCCCAAGCAGATGAGGAAGTACCGGCATATCTTTGCAGTTCCAGTCCATAAATTCCATTCGCCACCCGGCCCGGATGGGTTTTGTGCCCCCATCCGCGGCGGGGGAAACTCCAGAGTTCCGTCTCGCGCCACAACTAACGAAAACCCCATTTTCATGTGATGGCCTATCAGCGCTTTGTATGCGGTAAGCGTGCACAAGCACCAGCCGCAAGCAGCCGACGAGTGTGCTCTTCACTGACGAATTAATATTCCAGCAGGGTGGACACTCGGCTCAACTAACAAAGCTGAAGGGTAAACGCAATCGTTGATTTATCGCCCGTCCCCTGCTTCGCAGCCGAAAAGTCTATCATTGTGAGCTTGCACTGTTGCCGCAATTATGGAGGAAGCGTTGTCGTTTGGTAGTTTGGTGGGTCGTGCGTTGTCGTGTGACCATCGGCCGGTCGGTGGTCTGGTGTGATGACCTTGCTGATTCACGCAGAATGCGCTGTCGATCGAGTGACGACAACGAGCGGCGGCACAGTTTTTAGGCATTTGTCCAGCAGTCCTTAGGCAGCAGCGACGCGTCGAATTTCGGGGTCATGTTGCGAACCTGGAGTGAGTAATGAACTCTGCCCCATTGGCATGCTTGACGTGACATGGCTGCATGGAGTGTGGTGTGCCAACGTGTGCTTGTTGAAGGAAATGGAATATATTCGACTGAGTGGAGAGCTTATGCACGCGGTAGGTCAAGAAACGTTGACAAGGTAGAGACCAGACTGCTTGTTGGTTCATTATTTAGAAGACGATAATTGGGCGTATTCTCGCCGGGGTACGGTTGATAGTTTATGTCTCCCTGTCTGCGTTGCACAATTGATTTTGGTTTGTCGGAATTATTGTATCTCCTGATGTTGTGAAGTTTCGGGGTATTAGGGTCTCTGAGATTTTAGACACTTGGGGATATTAAAAACTTCGGCATTTCGGCCAATACGGAATATTTGACAACAAAATTTTTGACACATCTGGATTGTTGGGCCCCGTGGTTTTTGGAACACTTTAAAATTTTGATCACTTTGTGATTTCAGGGGGACTATGGAACTACATAATTTTTTCCATTTTGGGCACCTTGAGAATTCTGCTTGCTTCTGAATTTCGGAATGGAATTTGAGACTCAGTGGTTGGGGCAGTTTAAATTTAGGACACTTAATTTTTTGACCTCTTCGAAAATTCGGTGGAATTTTGAGACTGTGCAATTTTGGAAAAAAATGAATTTTGAACATCTCGAGATTTTTAAGACCTCGGAGTTTCAGGCACATTTTGCTTCTCCGACATTTGACATTTTTGACTTAAGACACATTAAGATTTTGACCGTTTCAGGATTTAAAGAATGCGCGATTCTGGATTTTGGACAACTTTAGATTTTGATTACTTCCGATTTCGAAGAAGTTTTGAAACTCCGCCATTTCGTCCATTTTGGATTTTGGACACCTTAAGGTTTCAACTACTTCGGATTCTGTTAAGATTTTTGGATCAATTCGGAATTTCAATGAAATTTCGGAACTCTACAATTTTTGCCATTTCGGATTTTAAACAACTTACAATTTTTTATCACTTCGAAATTAGGATGGAATTTTGAAACTTCGGAACTTCGCATTTTGAATTTTGAACACCTGACGATTCAGAATACTTCGGGATTAAGGAGAAATGTTTGGAGATCGCTATATTCGACAGTTGGACCTTTTAATATTTTGACTTCTTCGGGGTTTGGGGAAGATTTCGGCCCTCCGTAGTTGTTGGATTTTGGACACCTTAAGACTTGTACCACTGGATTCCACGAAGATTTGTTTTTGGCGATTTTGGTCTAGGACACCCTAAAATTTTGTTCACTTCGGATTTCAAGATAATTTCGGTATTCCGCGACTTAGGGCATTTTGGATTTTGGACACCTTAAGATTTAGAACATTTCGGTATTTCGGAGAGATTTTTAGACTTCGTAATTTTGGGCAGTGGGGACTTTAAACACCTTAATATTGTGACCACTGGACTTTGCAGAAATTTTGAAAATCCGTGATTTTGCGCTTTAAGACTTTGGCCACTTCGGAATTTTTGCAAGTTCCTTCGCGGACTCGGCCGTTTTGGATTTTTGACATCTTAAGATTTAAATCATTTCGGTTTTTCGGAGAGATTTTTGGACTCCGTAATTTTGGACAGTTTGGATTTTGGACACTTTAATATTTTGACCATTGGATTTTGCGGACACTTTGAAAATCCGCAATTTTGCGCTTTAAGACTTTTGCCATTTCAGAATTTTTGCCAGATTAAGGTCCTTCGCGGACTCGGCCATTTTGGATTTTGGGTGCTTTAAGACTTTGACCACATCAGAATCTTTGCAAAATTTCGATACGTCGTGGGCTTGGCGATTTTGGGTTTTAGTTACCAAACAATTTTTACCACTTCGGGATTTCGGGTAAAATTTTGCTCCTCCGTAGCTTCTCCATTTTAAAATTTGGACACATTAAGATTTGGATTTCGATTCCGGGGAGATTTTTTGATCAATTCGAAATTTCAGTGAAGTTTCGGTCCTTCGTGATGACCCTGCTTATTTTTTGACCAATTCGGAATTTTAGTGAGGTTTCGGTCCTTCGTGATGACCTTGCTTATTTTTTGACCAATTCGGAATTTGAGTGAAGTTTCGGTCCTTCACGCTTTTGGATCTTAAGTACCTTAAAATTTTGATCATTTCGGATTTCGAGGAGATTTTGGTGTTCAGTATTTTGGGATTCTTAATACCTTACAATTTTAATCACTTCAGGAATTCGGGACTCCACGATTTTGGCCATTTCTAATTTTTCACACCTTTAGATTTTGACTATTTGGAACTTTTTAACTTTCAGTCCGTCTTTCGGATTCGCCACCACCGCGTCATACTACCCAATCACGACATTCGTTAGATCATTGCACTGATCGAAGGACATATATTGCCTCATAGAAAACACCAAAACGAGAAACAACACTTCACTCTCCCGCTGCTGGAGATTCCTGATGTAAAAGAACAATAATATGTCTGTGCATCCTAATCTTGCTTGAATCTTTCATTGTTACACATTCCCCCTCTCTATTTGTTCTGAAAGTCGAAGACCACTCGATGTAGCCAATGCTAAAAGCTTGTTTTTTTTTCCAATAAGTGAAAATATTTAATGTTCCTTTTCTAAATACAATTCTTAATTTGCAAATTAAAACCGGCCCCAAAATGTCCGCTGTCGCGAAAACATCTGAAGTGTCCTCATTTCTAAATGAGACATTTTCATCGCTCAAGAACTTCAAGTGCAAGTCCCCCACATGAGTCCAATCAGCGAACACCTGCAACATCAAACTCAATCGATGTTACACCTTCAAAGGATTCCCCTCCACACATGCAGAGATAATTGGATTAACTCACCAGATCTACGCAAAAAATTGAAAAAATAGCCAACTATTTGCACATAATTATCCAGGTGCCGCCCTGAACCATATTCCAGCCCTCAATCAATTACACGGGCGGGCGTATCGATTTTAATTACCCTCTACATATCCACGCAGCTCATCAATTATCCTTCAATTAAGTGACGTCCAACTCAAATGACAACTCCTCCTTCCTTGCAGCGAATCTATCTAATTAAGCACGTATCATACGAGAATGTACGAGTCTCTTAAGTGATTGGCTCAGTAATTGTAAAACTGAACTGCAAGGCGGCATCAGCCCCCCGAGGGTGAGGAACTGCCCACAGCAGCGCCACTGTGACCCACAAACTTTGTCTTTGAGAAGACAAGTTTTCGCTCCGATGTGCAATTGCAAGCACTCGTGTCGTGGTGTCTCCCGTAATTATTTATCCACCCATCTGTCATTGCCAGTTGGTGTGGCGACAACGGCGACATGCGTGTGTGCGACTCAAGTGTCTCTTGAGCAGTTTCCAGAAATGCTGAATCCACTGACGAACGACTTCGTACGCGAGCATGTCAACGGGCCCGCTGACAACGACAGTGGCAGTGATCTGCCGAAGATGGCCACAACCACAATAAGTTCGTCGCTTTTAGCATTCATTGACTATTCGCCAAAATCGGTCGCAATAAAATATTCAAATGATTAATTAACCGGCACATCGGAGTACGCTTCGCTGCCGGGCAGGCCGCATCGCGCTCCCCGGGTGGCGGTGGAGTGACAATAAAATATTCAAATGTCTGTCTAATCAGACATCTAATTGATCGTCGGCATATTATCCTCAAACGCAAAAGGTTAAGAGCATCATCAGCATTCCCGGCTGGGAGCTGATCATAAAGCCACGACGTAAGCCATTGGCTTCTGATCTGCTCCGAGGTGGAGTTTGTAAACATTGTACAGTCGAGAGGGCTTCCCGCCAGCAGGGCAAAAAGACGATGACTCAGACGTGGCGATAATGATGGCGTGATGAGATTTCCGTCCCACTGGTGCTTCTGTTAATTGAGTCTGCTGATGAACTCGGATGGTCCCCGGTGACTTCCGTGAAACGACTCTGCATCGTAAAGCGTCTCGCCATCGGAACTGTCATTTCGTTTTGCGAAATGATGAATGGATAGTGATATATGGGTGGTTCCGTGATGGGTTTCGCAGCTGAACTCTGCGTCGAGGAGGAGGTTATTTCAGTTGAAGGACGTCCTGAGTTGCGTGCGACTTTGATGTCTGGGGTGAGAGGTTTTTCCCCGTTGGTTAGTTTTATTAAACAGCTTTTCTGTGGTCAAGGAAAGATGTGCTGTAGGATAAACCGCTCAAGGAAGTTTTGGGAAAATTCAAACTCGTTGCGGGGTTGAGGGGTGTGGTTGTTTGATGGTTTTTGACAAAGTTACAAAGTAGAACAGAGTTTGCTTCGTACTGGAGTTTAACGCGTTATGAAGTTGCTCTCAATCTCTTTGAACCACAAGCCACCAATTAAATCGAAATGACTCGTTCCATTGCACATGCCTCTCCAACCAGCAGATCTCTCTCTCCCAGCTGTCTCGATAAGAACATTAGTTCGCCGCAAAAGTCTTCATTTGCCGAAGTTGTCAATGGGTTCCAGAAATTTATGTTTTCTTTAATGTTTGTCACAAAGTTTCTCTGTTGTTCGTAACGTAGGACTTCGTCGCATACACTTTCCTACGCTAAAGACGTGACAACGTAATTCAGTTTGCTGGTACATTTAATTAGGGTAGTTGAAGCGAGGCGGAGGACTGAAGTCACTCGCCGAAAAGGGCATTAGAGGGATGTTTGCTAGCAGAAGCGGCAAGTCTGACAGCTGAAGGGGGAACCTTGAATAAGTCATCGATCTTTAAATGCTGAGACAGGACATGCAGATCTCGATTTTCAGAAGATCTTATTCTATAGTTATGTTGTGCCACAGTTCACTTGCAAAATAGACAAGAATCGCTTCAATGTGCCATTTTACTGACTAAGTTGGAGGATAGTTGTGAGTCGGTTTCATGCTCGGGGTTAAAGCAGTCTATGTACACCTGCCGAAGTGTCAGGGTGCCCAGCAGAGGAACATTTTTCTATTAATGCAGACAATAAAGCTGTGAGGACTTAAATGCCACTGACACCACTTGGCTTAATGAAATCCGACTTTAGAAATCCTGGCTGTCTAAACCAATGATCGTTGGTTATTGAAAAGTTACCGCATAAGTCTCTTTGTGAGTGTTTACAACAAAACGTATCGATTTTGATCTTTAAAGCCGTGTAGAAGGAACGGTCACTACTCACGTGTTGGAAGTCCCAAGCTTGTTTCCTAGGGTACACCTTTCAGACTCAACTCAAGGTTACATCTTCTAGGTTAGATTTCAAGGCTACACCTCCCAGATTCGATTCCATGCTACAACTCACAGGTTCGATTTCATGGTTACGCTTCTAATGGTTCCATTCCTAGGCTACTCCTGCACCCTGGATTTTTGTCAGTGTATCTCAGAGAAGAAAACAATTTACTATCGCCATTGAAGAAGCTTTTCAACTTTCTTAGTTGAAAACAAACATCAATTCCCCTCTACTCGTGAGAAAACAGCCACAAAACAGGTGTAGGTCCTGCAGAAGCTATACCGCCATCCCTTTTCGACTTTAATCCCTACGTTCCTTCTTTGTACCTTTTGATGTAAAATTTTGCAATCGTTTTTGAAACTGTCGTTTTTATTATTCTCCATGTCCTCCGAGGTTTTTATCTCAACTACCGTACAGAACATTACCATTAGACCTTCTATGTGCGAGTTACCACCGTGAATTGAACGCGAATGCGAGCAGTACAGTTCCCTGTAAAATTTGTCGGATAGTTTATTTGTTGCCTTACAGGAAGAGCTTCGAGGTAGGCTCTTCACGAACATTGACTCCTTCTCGGCAAAATCATAAAATACTTAGAATTCTGATGCTTTGAGAATTTTGTGAGAGCATGGCTTGATATGCCGCCGTGGCGTAGTGGGTAGAGTGCGACGCTCACACGCAGAAGGGTCTAGGTTGGATTCCCGGCTGAACTCCTCGAATTTTTCATGGCACCTCCTATTTCGAGCTGCTGACAACACTCAAAGAGTAAAAACTGTCTAAGAAAGCTTCTCAAACTTCGCCGTACGGAGTCGGCAAAAAATCGTAGGTCCATTCTACTCGTGAGAGAACAGTAGCGCGCACAACACGAGTAGTTGCTAAGTAAGCTAGGCCTTGGCCCCCCTGTGGACTGTTGCGCCAACAACTATTATTTATTATTATGGCTTGATTGGACTTTTGTTATTTACAGAAATTGTGTGCCTTACCCAGTAAGCTGTCAATTTAATTTTTGTTAAGGAATAAACAAGTCTTCTGTTGCCGTTGTCCCGTTTCTCTCAACTTCTTTGTCGAACATTTTTGTCGGACCTCTTTATCGAATTTCTTCGTCGAACTTCTTCGTTGAGTTCTTTGTCAGAACTCTCTGTCGGACTTCTTCGTCGAGCTTCTTCGTCGGAGTTCTTTGTCGGACCTCTCTGTCGGACTTCTTGGTCGAGCTTCTTCGTCGGAGTTCTTTGTCGGACCTCTCTGTCGGACTTCTTCGTCAAGCTTCCTTGTCTCATACATTCGTCAGACTTGTTGGTCGTACTTCTTCGTCGCACTTCTTCGTCGGAGTTCTTTCCGGCTTCTCATCAAACTTCTTCGTCGGACTTCTCTGTCGCACTTTTTTGTCGAACTTCTTTGTCGTACTTCTTCGTCGGAGTTCTATGTCAGACTTCTTGGTCGTACTTCTTCATCGAACTTCTTCGTCAGAGTTCTTTCCGGCTTCTCATCAAACTTCTTCGTCGGACTTCTCTGTCGCACTTTTTTGTCGAACTTCTTTGTCGAACTTCTTCGTCGGAGTTCTTTTCCGGACTTCTCATCAAACTTCTTCATCGAACCTCTCCGTTGGAGTTTTTTGTCAGACTTCTTTGTCGGACATATTTGTCGGACATCTTTGTCGGACATCTTTGTCGGACCTCTCTGTCGGACTTCTTGGTCGAGCTTCTTCGTCGGAGTTCTTTGTCGGACCTCTCTGTCGGACTTCTTCGTCAAGCTTCATCGTCGGAGTTCCTTGTCTCATACATTCGTCAGACTTGTTGGTCGTACTTCTTCGTCGCACTTCTTCGTCGGAGTTCTTTCCGGCTTCTCATCAAACTTCTTCGTCGGACTTCTCTGTCGCACTTTTTTGTCGAACTTCTTTGTCGTACTTCTTCGTTGGAGTTCTATATCAGACTTCTTGGTCGTACTTCTTCATCGAACTTCTTCGTCAGAGTTCTTTCCGGACTTCTCATCAAACTTCTTCGTCGAACTCCTCCGTCGGAGTTCTTTGTCTCACTTCTTCTTCAGATTTTTTCGTTGAACGTCTTCGTCGGACTTCTTTGTCGGACTTCTTTGTCGGACATCTTTGTCGGACATCTTTGTCGGACATCTTTGTCGAACTTCTTATCGTCGATAAAGAAGTGAAGTGATGTGAGTTTATCTCTTAAGGTTGTTTTTATGAGAACCGCCACCAGAGTTCTGAAGGAATTCATGTCCTCTTCGATTTCTGCCACAGTGTTTCTTCATACCAGACTAGTCTCTTCAGTGATTTCTTTACGAAATTGTTTGATTCAATTCATGACGTACTTTCTGTCTCATGCAATTTTCCTTGACCTGCGACTGCACACCACCTGTCTTTGCTTTAGCGTCTTAACAGTGCCAAGAAAAACAACCTGTGAGTCAAATAAGTCTACTCAAATATTAGGAAATTTGAAAAAATCACCTCCAAGCATTTGTTTACAAAACTATCCCTGCATCCTCCTCCACCCGTCCCATTTCATTTTTCAGTCATCCCTGGGACTCAGAACAAAATCGATGAAAAATTGTAAAATTTACTTGCCTGCAAATCGAACGCACAACACGAACCGAAATCGAAAAAAAAATCCCAGAACTCAATTCAATCGGAAATCGTGAGCACAATAAACATGCCCATGCGACCATGGGATATTCCACAGAAGACTCAAGTGTCCGTCCGGTTTTAACGAACAAACCCGTACCTACGCCAGCGTGATTCTTGCATAAATATGAAGCCCCTCAAGTCACGCACAAAGATTGATGAGCCATTCATATCCTTGGTAGTTCGATGTATGTACACACCAACTGGATTGCCGTCAAGTTGGATTGCGAATCGGCTGCATTTGCGGTGGTCGTAGAATTGCATACGAATTGTTGTGTTTCCAGGATTGGAGGTAACATTTTGATTTTTTTTTCCGCAGTTTCCAGTGAAAGACAATAAATTTGACATGACTTTGAAAGCCGAACGTGCCTTGGGACTGTACAACAACGAATTCGAATAGAGTGTTTTAACGCGTTGCTACATTTTGTGGCAGTGACAGTGTGTGACGAGTGAAGTGTTTCGACCGAGTTTGGGAAAGTGGGGAAAAGATAAAATTGTTTGTGTTTTTAAGTGTGATTAGTGCGTACAAATTTGACATCGTGGATAACCCGGATCATAGAATATGGTGCAGTCAATTGACATTGCTGCGATCACTGGCATTGACTCGGTAATTATTGTCTTGTGGTTTGATTTTTATTTTGTTCTAGGTTAACGATTTTAATGTAAATCTTGTCAAGCCTCTATCTCTCTGGTCCAAGGTTTTGGTGAAGACCTTGCAGCCCGATGAGGTTAACCCTGGAAGAAATGGTTGCATAAACAATTTTATGGCTAAGGGATATTTCAGGGGGGCTTAGGTATACACAAATTCGGATCAAACACATTAATTTCGGAATTCTCTAAATAGTTTTTTAAGAGTACAAGTTTTTGAGATAACATTTCCATTGTCTTTGCAGACATTTTAATTTGCAATACCGTTATACAACAAGAAATACAAATTGTATCACCTCCAGTTTCTCCACCGATACTCCAATTCTGATTTTGAAAACATTTAAGTACAAGAAATCACAGTGTAAACTTCAAGAGAAATTGTTTCAGAAATTTTGGCCTAAAAAGATTGAAGTAAATAGTCTCAGAGTAATTGGCCAGAGGGAAATGGTTCAAAATATTATTTTGAAGTACAGTACGATTTGCAATATCTCGCAGCTGAGTTTTTGAATTTTCGACGTAGGACTTAAGGCCTGGAACTGTAGGCCTAGTTAATCATCTGTCCATTAATCAAAAAGTGTCATAATTCAGAGTTATACAGATTTCAGGCAAAAGAGCTAGGTGTATTGCCTTCTATGATGCTTATACTGTTAGCAAAAAAATTTCGGACTAACTTCGACGAAGAGGTATAACGCTCCTTTTTGGTCAGGTGCTTCTAAGACCTCCCTGCACCTGCTGGATAGAATTCAAAAGCGGGCGATAAAACTTATAGGTGACAGTTATATTGCGAAGTCAATTGACTCGTTAGAACACCGACGTAATGTCGCGTCGTTGTCACTCTTTTATCGCTATTTAAACAAGAAATGTTCAGATGAATTAACCAGTTGCATTCTTCCCCTTCAAGAATTCACCCGCAATACACGCCTCGCTAGGAATACCCACCAATTCACCCTCAAGCCCTCTTTCGGACGTACAGTCAAATTCAGAGACTCGTTCTTTAGCTGCACTACACGAATCTGGAATACTCTTCCCAGCTCGATTTTTCCTCCTCATTACAATCCACAGGCATTTAAAACCAATTTGCATCGGTACCTCCTCTCCCTCTCTTCCTCTATACCTTCGGCCCGTGCTGTGACTTGATGCGGTCACCTAAGGGTACTCGCGACCCCTTTTGCACGCGTCAATTAAAAAAAAAATAATCCAACGAAGAACTCTGACGAGGAAGTCCGTCGAAGAAGTTCGAGTTTACATCGAAGTGGTTCTCGCCCTTTAACCAAATTCTTCCTGTACTGTTTTTTTATATAATAATATCAAAACCGGCTTTGGAGGCAAGTCTCTCATTGGAAAACCAGAAGTTGGACTCAGCAAGTCCAATCCGCCTTATTCAGTGGGTTTAGGCTTTTTGTTAAAATTTTCTAGCCCCATATACGAGTTTGAAGTTTTGGGTTAATTTCCGGCGCAAATATTCATTCAGAGTGATGTTCACAGATCATTCCGGTTTCCAAGAAGACTGTTAGAGCATTTCCGGCGCAAATAGTCATTCAGAGTGATGTTCGCAGATCATTCCGGTTTCCAAGAAGACTGGTAGAGCGTTCGACTCTCAAGAGAGGAGCTAGGAGGAACAATTTCTTGATTATGTTCATAAGCAGCTCACGGTAATCGTTGTGCCTGTCTCCAACACCTTCACACACTTTCTATAAATCGAAAGCCTCTACATTCGGTTGACGTCAGTGCTTTTAACCTTTCCCCTGGCCGTCAAATTTAAGGAAGTAAACTATTGAGTCCTTTTAAACATTAAACAAAGACACGATAATAATAATGGCGCGACAGTCCCCCGGGGGACCAGGGCCTAACTTGCTCATCAACTACTCGTGTTGTGCGCGCTACTGTTCTCTCACGAGTAGAATAAACCTACAATTTTTGCTGACTACTAACGGCGAAGTTTGAGAAGCTTTCTTATACAGTCATTACTCCTCGAGTGTTGTCAGCAGCTCGAAAGGTGGTGCCGTGAAAAAATTCAAGACGTTGAGCCGGGAATCGAACCTAAACCCTTCGGAGTGTGAGCGTCGCACTCTACCCACTACGCCACGGCGGGTAGACTTTTATAGAACTTTTATAAAAACTAGTTGGGACTGAGGTCAAAGACATCATTGCCTATTAAAAATTAAAAACGAATCGAATATCCCCAAAGAATTAAGTCCGATTTCAACGGCATTCACTTACTGTGCCTTCCGAACAAGACATAATTTACTGGGTGTTTCTTCTAGAATGTAGAATTTTGACATGAAATTAAGCAAAGGCAGCTGTTATTCAATTGCCATAAAATTTATTTTATTCGAATGATAATCTTTTGGCATTTTAATATAAGTATGACTTTTGTATGCGTGATAACCGCGGCTGACTTGAACGCAGTCTAATCTAGAGGTCGACCACATTTGCCAACATATGTGGACGTAAGTCATCAATAACGCGGCGAATGTTGTGCTTCAAATTGTTACACAGTTTTTCGTCGCCGGTACGCGATCACGTTTGGGAGGCTGCCTGACTAACTGCAGAAAAGAAGAAGTTTTCTCCAGTTGCGCACTCCAAGTTGGTTGAGGTCCTTCTCCACTTGTGTGCGTCATCTTAGCCTAGGCCGTTATCTGTTGCGTTGTCCCAATGGCTTAGATTCAAAGATTTTTCGGGCCGTAGAAGTGATGTCAACACGCTCTATATGTCTTAGCCAACTTCAGTGTTGTATCCGAAGACGCTTAACCATGCACATGTCGCTGTACAACGCATAGAGTTCGTCGTTAAATCTTCTCCTCCACATGCCATCAACGCAAATAGGACCAAAAATCGCACGCAGAACTTTGCTCTGGAAGAGACTAAGAGCTTTCATAAAGTTTACGCTCCATACAGCAGCACTGCGATGATCAAGCTGTTATGGAAAGCAAACTTAGTCTTTCGAGAAAGAGCTCTGCTTCTCAACTGTCTGGCAAGAGTAATTCTAATTTTGATTTCGGTATTGATGTCGTTGTCCCTTTTTACAGCAGAACCGAGATGGTCGAAGTCCTTGACTACATCGAAGTTTCTGCTGGCATATGTGATGCACGGTCCGAGACGTCGATGTTATGTGTTCTTCCCTGACGACAGCACGTGCTTCGTTTTAGACTTATGAACCACCAGTTTCACAGTCACTTTCACTAAATACAAGGATTGTTTCCACCAAGCACAAGCAAAGAGAACGAAAGGTCTCGAAACCCTTTGAAAAGAATTTATTATAAATTGATCTTCGAAAAGCTTTGAAAAGTTTTAAAAAGAATTTATTATAAATTGAGCTAGTTTCCTACTTTCCGCTCTTTACAAAACAAATTTCAACAGCTTAGCAAAAGAAAAAAAATATGAACTACACAAAACTAGAAATTCTTTTTAACTGCTTAGTCAAATTTAGACTGAGGCAAATTTGCTTAGCAGTCCTCTTTATGAGTGAATTTTGGAGAGATGCCTATCTCCACAGCATCATGTCACCCGCAATGCCGATAATTCCAGATGAATGTTTGTTTTTTTTTGATTTTTGGGAAACACTGCACTAAAGCACTCCAAAAAATTGGTCCATTGTACTAGCAGTCAGTAAGCTACATTTAATGTTATTTCGAAAGCAAACAAGCAATCGCCTCTGTGATGAAGAGCCTAGGTTTACAGTTCACAACACAATAGCGTCAAACAGCCACCACCTGATGGTAGGAAAGGCGAAATTGACAGAGACATAGCTCAGTTTACAGCTTCTTTACAGGCGCCGGATAGGGTACCGTCACTAATTCCAAACACACTTTAGTGGTAAACCAAGGCGAATTGTCTCATTTCTATGCCAACAAGTTGTTTGCAGCCTTCTGTATTTGGAGGTACAGTGAACCAAAAATAAACTGGGACACTTATTCCTTCGGATTCAGCTTAAAATATTTCAGCCATTTTTTAATATATTAAGACGAAATAAATTGCATATGAAACTGCATTTTAATATGGTTTTAGTAATTCAAACACATTAATTGTTAATTTTTTAATTTAAGCAACTAAACGTTTAAATCAAAAATAGTGCAAATTTATCGACCAAAAAAAACTGGGATAGTTACAAAAAATGGAAATAATTATTTTTTTTTTAATATCTTGTGTGTTGTCCTTTTGCTTTTGTAACTTTCTGCAATCTTCTGCTTAACGATCCGACCAGGTTTTTTGTTACAGCTGATGACATTTTTCACCATTCTTAATACATGATAAATGAACACTCGTAATTTTTATATTACATGTTTTATTAACGTGTACATTTGTTGGAATTTAAAATCGAAGTGAAAAAACAAAAATAAACATGAAGAGAAATTTAAGCAAAGGAAAATTCACTATGGCAATAGAAAGAAAACTTAAAGCTACGAGTTGCTTACATTTAATTTTGGACAGTAACGTTTGTATTGCTTCCCAACAATACAATTCTGTCTTTAACACTTCTCTGGTATAAATGGTTTTTTTTCGAACTTCCTTTTCTAAAACTGCCCAAAGGTGCTCAACGTATCCAAACTTTGTTCAATTTCCTTTAATTACATGAAGTGAACCAACTCCGTTTGTTGCCATTGAACTCCAAACCATTATTTTCCCACCACCATGATTAACTGAGAAGTGACATTTTTGGGATCCAAAGCAGTTCCGTCCCTCCTCCATATAAAGCGTCACCCACACCATTGCCAAAAAAATTGCTCACTGTTTGCGGATGAACTTCTACAGTATTTTCTTTCTTCAAAGTTTTAGCAATTTCCACAGCTGATTCCTTCGGGTTTCTATTTCTTCTTCTTCTTCTTGTGGCGCTACAGTGCGGGGTGGACCTGGGCCTCAACCAACATACCTCTCCAGCCAGCACGATCTTTCGCCAGCTGTCTCCAGTTGCGCACTCCAAGTTGGTTGTACTTGTATGCGCCACTTCAGTCTAGGTCGTCCTCTGTTGCGTTGTCCCAATGGCTCGGATTCAAAGACTTTTCGGGCCGGAGCAGTGGTGTCCATACGCTCTACATGGCCTAGCCATCTCAAGCGTTGTATCTGAAGACGCTTGACCAGGCGCATGTCGCTGTATAGCCTATAGAGTTCGTCATTAAATCTTCTCCTCCAGATGCCATCAACTCAAACAGGACCAAAAATCGCACGCAAAACTTTTCTCTCGAAAAGACTTAGGGCTTCCTCATCCGCCTTTGCTAACGTCCAAGATTCTGCGCCATATAGTAGGACGGGGATGATCAAGCTGTTATATAAAGCGAGCTTAGTCCTTCGAGAGAGGGCTTTATTACTCAATTGCCTCTTGAGCCCAAAGAAACAGCGGTTGGCAAGAGTGATTCTGCGTTTGATTTCGGTACTGATGTTGTTGTCCCTGTTTACTGCGGAGCCGAGGTAGACGAAGTCCTTAACTACCTCGAAGCTTTTGCTGCCTAGTGTGACGCTCCGTCCGAGACGTCGATGTTGTGTGTCCTTCCTTGATGACAGCATGTACTTCGTTTTGCCCTCATTTACCGCAAGACCCATTTTAGCCGCTTCCGCTTCAATGCCAGCAAACGCCTCATTGACGGCTCGCTGTGTTCGTCCAATCACGTCAATGTCATCAGCGTAAGCTAACAATTGAACTGACTTCTGGAAGGTCGTGCCTCTGGTGTTGACTTGTGAGTTACGCACGATCTTCTCGAGGATGATGTTAAAGAAGTCACATGACAGTGCGTCGCCTTGTCTAAAACCTTTTTTGACATTGAAGGTCTCGGTGAGTTCGGTACCGGGTTTCTATTTATCACCCTTAAAATTCTTCGTTTACTATGATCCGTAGAAATTTTAAAAGGCCTTTCACTTGTCAAACCGCGATGAAGAAAACCGTTATCTTTAAAAGACTCTTTAAAATCCTCGGATGTTTTGCTGTCGTTGCACTTGGTCAGCCATCTCTAGCTGTGCGATCTCAATCAAAGTTGGTACAAGGTCATGATGCATGAAAATTAGTGCTCAGAAGAAGATTTTAATCTAAGTCCATGAAGCCAAACGGACATTTAGCTTACGAATATAACTAGACTATATGTACATGGGGAAGTGCTTCCTTAGTAACGATTGTTAATTCTACTAAAGAGGTCAATCGTTTCGGGCTGATCAACGCAGACCAGCGCTTTCACATAGCCCAACAGCACCAACTCAAAAAACGTTGAATCGCATGATCTTGAAGGCCAATTCCCGAGCCCGTTTCTTTTAACTATACGACGACCAAGCTTGTCGCTTGTGTCTATAAAATTTGGCACGAACTGTGCAGCATGTTGTGACGTTTGTTGAAATCACACTTCCTACACATCACGGCTGATCGATCGAGAAAATCTATAATCTTGGCTCTTGAGCAGCCACCACCGACTATATCGTTACAGCCAGCATCGTTTTTAATGAACCAATTAGTCCTCCCATCCATAGAGCACACCAATCTGTGAATCTGACAGTCTGCATCAATACACACTTGAGGATTATCATCATTCCAAATACGGCAGTTACGGCAAATGACGTATCCATCCAACCAAAAGTGTGTTCCATTGGAAAATTCGCTCGACATTGCTTTTGAACAAAGCTGTGATTTTAAAAATAAATTTTGCACATTTTGCAAGTTTTACACACGCATCCGTCAATTCATGTTGAAATGTCATGCCGAACTTAAACTAAATCACTTCACATCCGAAAAAATGGCCCCCAGCAAAACTATTGAAGCCAACACAAAGTTCCACACCTCTTAAAAATGCCCAATAAAAAGCCATTGTCCACACACGCGATGTGTGGGATGTTCTACCGCCCGTCGTCTGCTGCATAATTCATATTTCCCAGCTAGTCTACGTCTAGGTCATTGAGCTCCTCGAAGTCATTCAAATGCACATGTCCCAACTTTGACTTCTCGCCTTTACCAAAAAATAATTCGTATTTTGCCAGTCACGGCCCCACAGCAGCGTCTGAAGTGGAAAATATAATTTATCCAAGGTCCACGTCCCGATGCGACACAAGCCACAAACACATAAGTGACTCTCGACAAGTCAACACTCGCCCAGCCATCATCGCCCCACGAGCTTGATTAGCCCACGTGATATCGATCATGGGACGTCTTCATTTATAACAGGATAATATTTTCTTTCCAAACGAACAACCACACACAAACTTTGGGCGCCTTTCAGCGAAAATATTTTCCATCACAACTCGTAAAATATTTCCACAGCCGGGGTAATAAAAAGAAAACAATCTCCTCAAGAGGAAAGTGCAGTGGCTGCGAAACGATAAGCTCCTTGACAGGATGAGGCCATAAAGACCACACAAGGAACGAACCAAAAATGTGCAGAAATGACGATGTTTGTGTGTTTGTTTATTTATTTTTTATTTTTTCAAAAAAACTGACAGTAGGTTGATTCCTGTCGATCTGCGGATAATGTCCCGCACCCTGGGCCAGCGTTCAGACCCAACTCGTGCGAGGATAATGAACGAGAGTCATTAATTGCTCGAAGTCTGTCAGTTATTGTTCGTCTCAATTAATTACCCCTTGGATCGGCTTCAAGGAGGCCACAAAACAAGGCATTCGGTAGACAAATTTACACAACGATTTGTTAGATGTCATTCGAGTTGTCCGCCGCCACGTCCCTCCGCCACCTAGGCTGGAGCTTAATTAATGAATCCAATTCCTCAGACGGTTGACACTTCTGGCAATGAATCGGCAGACAGTTTGAAAATCTGTGCTTACCGCCAGTCGACAGGACGATGAGGACACATCGGGAATGCCGAATTTATTGGTTGGGGGCGGCGTTAATGTTTACGGGGTCTTCTTAAAACCGCTCAGCACCCAGAGGCGATTAATTTGAACTGATAAATGGTCTTTGATTTCCCGTAATTGAAGGAATGGGAGAGCGATTGATGGGACTTATGTGGGGGGAGGCGCTCGAATGATGTGTAAGTCGCTTGTGGGCGATGGTCAAAAAAATTTTCACAAGTACTGAGAAATTAACAAGAAATGTCTTAAGGGAACTTTAAAAATTTGCATGCAGACATGGGCGAGGTCTTGTCACTCTTCCGCTGTTAATTTGCTAGTTAGAAAACCACCATGTACTGGAGCGGCAAGCAGATGCAGGGCGACCACGAAATCAAATGCAGAATTATTTCGCCAATTGCCAATGATGACGAAAGGAGACCTTTCACGACAGACCTTGTGTCACCTTAAAAAGCGTGCTCACTCTCCTTGGCACAGAGGAGTGAAGACTGTTACGAATGGACAAAGCTCTTAATCAATTTGAATGATGACAAATGGAGTAGAAGATTCAACGACGGGCTGTGAACGCTTCCCATTATGAACTGTCGCTTGCCATGTGTATGTCATGGCCAGAGGGCTTTTCAAATTTTGTTTTAGATGGAAGACGGGCGAAAACATCCTTATAACTTGTTGCATGATTCTGAAGACAGCTGAATAAGTGGGGAGTCAGTTGGGAGGCACAGTGTAAAGTGAAGGATGAAGATGTCAGCACGTGGAGGGTTTTCTTTGTTTACCGAGTTGAGTTGCAATTGAATGAATTCTGCTGCAGTGTATGGCGAACAGTTAAATGAATTGAACTAACGTGATTACCTGCCCTAACATTTTCTCAAAGTAATAATAATAATTGTTGGCGCTACAGTCCACAGGGGGACCACGGCCTAGCTTGCTCATTAACTACTCGTGTTGTGCGCGCTACTGTTCTCTCACGAGTAGAAGGGACCTACAGTTTTTTGCCGACTCCGAACGGCGAAGTTTGAGAAGCTTTCATAGACAGTTGAGTGTGGTGCTCGAAAGAGGTTGTGCCGTGAAAAATTCCAAAAATTGGTGTTGAGCTGGGAGTCGAGCCTAGACCCTTCAGCGCGTGAGCGTCGCAATCTACCCACTACGCCACGGCGACCACAGAGTGGAATTTAACGCTTCCAAAACTCAGAGCTGTCTACTGTCACTCAAGCGATCTCAAAATAAGCAGCCATTTTCCATGAGTGGCTCCTGCGTTCTTGAAAAAGAGCTACTTTCAATCTTCGGTTTGTGTCTCAACTCAACACAAAGTTGGAATGATCACATATTCGAGATCGCCAAAAATGCAGCGGAATGCCTAGGCGATGCAAAAAATATTTCACCTCTCTTGACCTGATAATATTCAAGGCGTCCATCCATCAAGAGCTTGAGTATAACGCTTCTATCTGGTCTGGTACTTCTTAGACCTCTGTGCACCTACTGCACAGAATAATCCGCCCAAATCATGGATATAACGCCCCTCTCTGATTTACTACTCCTTAGACCTCTTATATAGAATCCAACGGCGAGCGATAAAACTTATTGGTAATCATAATGCTACGAAGTTCATCGACTAGAACATCAACGTAATGTTGCATATTTATCATTTTTAACAAAAAATGTTCCAATGAGTTAGCCAGCTGCATTCCTCCCTTTTAAGAATTCATCCGCAACACCCGCCTCGTTTGGAATGCTCACCCGTTCACCCTTAAGCCCACCTTCAGACGTTCAACTAAGTTAACAGACTCTTTCTTCAGCCGCACCGCACGAATATGGAATGCTCTTTCCAGTCCAACTGTTCCCCCTCACAGGCATTTACAACCAATGTACATCGGTACTTCCTTTCCCTTTCTTCCTCTATACTTTTGGCCCGTGCTGTTACTTAATTCCGGTTTATTTAGGGTACAAATCACACCAATCTGAAGTGTGACGAGTTTTTCTTGAAGAAAGCCCTTTAGAGCGCATCGATTATAAATATCGAGTTTATCGTAAATGCAATGTCAACCACGGATAAAACTTTAAAGCCCTCCATCCTGGAAATCTTCAAGAATGACTCCAACACGCAGCAATGAATGGGAAAATGAGCATTCCTTAATGAATTCAGTATGCTTATCCTTGGCACTTGGTTTAACTGGACATCGCAGTGAATTCCTGGCGCATGAGACGAGCAGTTTCTTCCAATGGGGAAGAAATTCATAGCAAAATGCATCTGGAATTGGCAACAAAAGCAGCATTTTGCCGCATACAGTGAAAGCTATTAGATGCAATTTTAATTTTTTTTTTCGGTCCATTGCCAAAAGCACTATTTCAAAAGATTTGTCCCGGGACATGTGGCATCGCAGCGGTTCTATACGACGACTTAGCAAGCTCTAGAAGATCTATTGCAGCAGTCATCTTACCAACTCTTAGTTTCTGCACCTAGACGTGTTGAGTATGTTGCTAATTCACAATACATAGGTTGCCTTTTATATTTCGGGATTGGGCAACCCTAGCAACACTATGGCTGGCAACTGCCAGCTCTATCGTAAAGTTTGACGTTTTTGAGGTTATACGTACTCAGAACGTTTTGACATACGAGCGCTATTTGTGTTCTTTACAGCTACTTAAAAGACTCATCTTGCCCAAAAATTGGAATTAAATCGTGAAAATTTTCATGCGATTATTTTGTACAACTTTCGACGTGGATTAACTCAACAACAGTGCGATGAAGCTCCATTAGGGACCAGTGTTTATCGATTGTATGGTGAATTCAACCGAGGTCGTTGTTCACTCCAAGACGAATTTCGTGAAGGTCGCCCAAAATCAGTTGTTGTTCCTGAAACCATTGATGCTGTGCGCGAACTGATATTGCAAGATCGTCATGTGACCTATCGTGAGGTTGAAACAACCTTAGGCATTAGTAGGACCTGCATACAGTTAACATTACATGAACATTTAACCGTGAAAAAACTTTATTCGCATTGGATCCCACACAATCTAGCAATCGCTCAAAAAAAGGTTTGTCTCGTTTGGCCGAAAGAAATGCTCAGAAAATACGGTCGCGGTACTTTGAAGCACGTCTATGACATCGTGACAGGTGATGAATCGAGGATTTACGCGTATGAGCCCGAAAGTAAACAGCAGTCGACTGTATGGGTGTTCCAAATTGAGCCAAAACCAACAAAAGTTGCTCGCGCACGAAGTACTTCTGTCTGTTTTTTCAGAAAAACTGGACATGTCGCAACCATACCACTAGAACAACGCAAAACAGTCAATTCTGAGTGGTACACAGCCATTTGTTTTGCCGTTGTCTTCCAAGAAATCAGGAAAACCAACCGCCGAAGACGGATCACTCGTCTCCACGACAATGCGAGGTCTCAAACATCGGCTCAAGCAACTGCATTTTTGAGCACTCAAAACATCGATTTGATGAGTCATCCGCCGTATAGTCTTGACTTGGCATCGAATGACTTCTTTTTATTCCCGTACGTAAAAAAGAAAACGAGAGGTCAACGTTTATCGACACCTGAAGAAGCGGTTGATGCGTTCAGAATGCATGTTGTGGACATACCGCAATCAGAGTGGCAAAAGTGCTTCGATAATTGGTTCAAACGCATGCAAAAGTTAATAGATCTCAATGGGGAATATTTTGAAAAAGCTATTTTCGATGATTAATATTTATCTTTGTTCTCTAATCCCGAAATATAAAAGCCAACCCTCGTATTGCCCCGTGCATGGTCGCATATTTCTACTACTGAGTTGTCCATTAATGGTTTCAAGCGGTTTTAGTACCTAATAATACAGCACCCACTTCTGATGCCTTTAAATATAGAGCGTTACCTTCGCGCCATGGATTTGGCTGGTTGCCCGGGTTTCACATACGATTTTTTTGCGCTTGGGGCTGTCGTAGTGGATCCATTTTTCATCACCAGCAACAATCCGATGAAAAAATGACTTCTTTTTCCGGCATTACAGCAGCATTTCAGACATCCAAAACCGCTTATCGACGTCTATCGGCTTGAGTTAATGTGGAACTCAATTTCCTTGCTTTTGAATTCCATCATAATCTTCAGAAACAAAAGATTACAACAGTGTGAAATTCCAGTGCAAAGCAAAAGCAACATTCATCTACACAGTTTTTGGAATTGGTTTCTTTGACTTCAGTCGGGAAGCAAAATTCGTTTTTCAAAATAAATTGAACGACCTATGTTTTCTTGTATTTTGTATATTTCGACTCATTCGAGACGTACGAACCTGATCTATGCAAAATTATAGCTTAGAGAATAATTATAATAATTGTTGGCGCTACAGTCCAAAGGGGTACCAGGGCCTAGCTTGCTCAACAACTGCTTGTGTTGTGCGCACTACTGTTCTCGCACGAGTAGAAGGGGCCTACAGTTTTTTGCCGACCCCGAACGGCGAAATTTGAGAAGCTTTCTTGGACAGTTATTACTCTTTGAGTGTTGTCAGCAGCTCAAAAGATGTGGTGCCGTGAAAAATTCGAAAAATTGGTGCTGAGATGGGAATCGAACCTACACCCTTCGGTAGGTGAGCGTCGAACTCTATCCACTACGCCACGGCGGCCACAAGAAAAAAGAATAATAAGTTCCAATAATAATAAAAAAGTTGTGTTTTTTATACAAATATTGCCAGATTGGATACGAAGATATCCAGCGTTTAAACGTTTTGAAATGGCTACTTGATTGACACTCAAAGATTTTGTGAGCACTTCTAGTATTTGACAACAATGTTCACAGAGTAATGCTCCCAAATCTTCACCTTCAAACTATTTTGTCTGGTTAGGTCGTTCACCGCTTTTCAAGCCAAAATCACAATTTTTAAATCGTGCAAACCACGTTCGTTGGAACGTTGGACGTTTGCGCAGCTAGCGCATGTTAACCATACAATTCTGCCAAAATACATTGACTTTCCGTAGCAGTTTTCTTCACATTTAAGAAATGAAGAAGAACTCCCTCTGACATATTTCAGTAAATAAAATATTGTTGTTTAATGACAGTAGCTTTCCAGTGCATGTTATAATGCAATAATAATGGAATAGTACATGTTACGCCATCTTTTAACAAACCGCAAGAGGTTAAGTTATAGACCCAATATATTAAGTCGTGGCCGCCTTGGCGTAACGGGTGGAGCGCGACGCTCACATGTGTAAGAGTCTAGGTACGATCCCCGTCTAAACACCTCGAATTTTTCACGACACCACCTTTTTCGAGCTGCTGACAACACTCAAAGAGTAATAACTGTCTAAGAAAGCTTCTCAAATTTCGCCGTTCGGAGTCGTCGTTCGGAGTAGGTCCCTTCTACTCGTGAGAGAACAGAAGCGCGCACAACACGAGTAGTTGATGAGCAAGCTAGGCCCTGGTTCCTTCGTGTACTGTCGCTTCATCCAATAATAATTAATAATTATATAAAGTCAAGTACTTCCAGTATAAATTTCTTCTATTTAGTCAGACATTATAAATAAGGGTTGATGTATTATCTTCACTAAGGCTACCATATTTAAAACAAATTTTCTTAATCCGGGCTCGTGATGTAGGCGTGTCCTTATTATTTAAAAATCGATTGCAAACCTCTTAAGCCTGAATGAATCAACACTAACACTTAAATCAAATAAAAAAAACAACAACGAAACCTCTTACGCGTGAGTATAACTCGCAACTGTTTAATAAGTCAGTTTACTTCCGGGTAAAGGTGTGTTTGTGGATCAAACTCAAATTGGCGAAAAAATAAGTTTATTCAACCTTTACAAGAGCCCCGATAAGTGGAAAGATTTTCGTAGAAAATGTTCCACAATGAGGAGCATTCAAACTTTTTGTCATTGCAATCGAACGTTATTTATTCAATTCGAAAAGAGGGTGTAAAATAAAACTCCTGCATTCTCAATTGGCTTACGCTCTTCTTAAATAGAACCGGAAAGATTTATGTCAAACCAAAGAAAATTTGTACGAAAGTTCAGTTCTCCCCTCCTCCCCAATTTCCTTCCGCAGAGCGGTAGACAAAATTCTAAGAATAATTTCATCACACTGCAGGCAAGATTCCTTGCAAACCCCGATTCTACCAGATAATTAACCCCCTTTGGCAGCCTCCAATGAATAATAGATTATTGTCGCACTGCGACAGCATTGCCATTGAACTTACACAACATGCTGTCGTTTGTTTATCCTCGCCTAGCGCACATCACGCCAAAAGCAATGAACTGGAAATGAAAATGTCTAGGATGAAGGGACATGTAAGCCCTTATTCCACCAATGTCACGAACTTAACCCCAGTATCAGTAAGAGAAGCCATCCGACGGGATTACAAGGGATAATCGCAAGTGAAATTCCAGCAGCGCAACCGCCAATAAAATTCAAAATCCCCACCAACGGCAGTATCGACGCCACGGCGGTACGGCTTCAAGGACACCATCAATCCAGACCACTCGAGCACATTGTTGAATACTTTAAATCAACAAATTTGTGACTGCGTCTCGGGGAAAGTTGAATCTATCCTAATCCGCGCGCTTTTTGAAATTTGATGTTCTTCCCCCAAAAAAGATAATGATAACTTATTGCAGATCCCTATCCATCTCATCCTTATGCCAGGACGTTGATAAATCGCTCACCACCCGCACCACCATTCAGACTACAATTAATTCTTTTGTTCTGCGAAACAGTGACACGGGACCAAAGGACGAGTGACACATGAAAGCAGACAGAACTCAAAACAAACAAGGCGAAATAATCCTTTAATTGCTTGAATTAAAACACAACAACGACCGCACCCAAGATGACTATTCAGTTCATGGGACAAGGATGACAAGGGCGATGATAAGACTAACGAGGGGAACGAGCTTGTCACAAAACCGACATGACTGATTGGACACCTCCTTCCAGCGCTTCGAGACCAGAATTAATGGATTCATTTTGAAAATTGCCTTTTCCTTCACCCTGAAATGAGTTCCTGCACACGCACCGCACTAATTAAGTGCTCACAAGTGTATCCCTGTCCCCCGCCCCCACAAACATCTAAAGGACATCGCAACGGACGATTGCAAATAAAACACACAGCGGAGAGTAAAGTAAACGCAAACCAAACCGGCGGCCTTGAAAGATTTGAATGCCAAGACTCATTATGGCGGAGCCGCATCGAACCGCGTGCCCTCGCCAAAGCAATTTATTTCGACGGCCATCCCACCGCCAGGAACCCCTTGGCGGCTAGGAACAGACAATGTTTCCTTTGCTGTCGCTCGGTTCTTACATTTAATTAAAAAGGAAGAGACACGCTTAATGGTTACCGTTGTCGGGGTGAAAGAATGCCGTTCAAGTGCTGCTTGCGACGAGCACATAATCTGTCTGTTGCTAGGTCCCAAACGGCATCACTTCTCGAAGATGGCCAGACACGAAACGGTTATTCTCTCGACCCCACCTCACCACTGCCGCTATTGTGGAGGTGTAATGTTTGAGGTGAATCCCGAGTCGGGAACGACTGTGAATTTTTGAATTTTTAATGAACAGCTATTTCTGAACCGAATGACATCCTTTCACTTGCCTTGGTCTTATTGTTTAAAGGACCCTTGACGCAAAAACTTCTTAATTTGATTCAGAATTTGTAATGAATGAATTTGAAAGCAAATTTTAAATGCAAACCTTTTTCACTTGTTCTCTTGCAGGACCAAACAAAACAAACCAAACCATCAGCCCTGCGACGCACGCTCAATGCACTCCGAAATAGGATAACGAAACGTGGCCGTGCCAAGCCACCCGATTGGTTTCTTGATAAATTCTCAACCGCCAACAATGCCGAAAAAATTGGCAAATCCGCCACAGATGACAGCAGACAAACGCCCGAGATAACAGGAACCAGCCGGTTATGCAATCGTTTGTCGGTGGACCCATCACTGCCATCACATTACAGAGTAAGGCAATTGAACTTGAATTGAATATGTCTCCAACTTTCTTCCTTCCAGTGGCTGGCCATAGTCTCCTTAGCTGTACTCTACAATATCATCTTCGTCGTGGGAAGAGCCGTCTTCTGGGAGATCAACCGAAACGCCTCGCCAGTGTGGTACTTCCTCGACTACCTATGTGATTTCATATATCTATTAGATACATTAGTGCATATGCACGAAGGTGAGTAGCATTCGTCTGCCACACAATTTCATCACCCGTCCCCCCACCCCCGACCAGTAGCACAAACTTTTCTAGTTAACCAAGTTTCCAAACCGAAATAGAGTGCAAAAGATTGCACAACTTTGTCCTTGAACTCATCCAAGCACCAGCTTCGCAGTCGCCGTGCCAACGAGTCCCTTCCCCACACTAGGTGGGGACTTCTTAGAACTTCTGATTGTAGTAGCTCACGATGTCTAAATATCCTGCCAAGCCAGCCCTAGCAAGCGTCCGTCCCCGCGGCCTACAGCGCAATCCGTTGAATTTGTTGTGTTCTCTTATGTACGTGGTGGCGCGACGGGATGAGATTTAAGCTCGGAGGGGCTTACTGTGTCACCACGTACTGCACACGCCCCCAGGATTTACTTATCACTGTCATGTGTGAAAATGTGAAAATGAGGGGATCGCTTTTGGATTCAGCACGTGGTTCCACGCTTGATTCACTCAGGCGGACGGACCGGACGCCTGCAACAGCGACACAAGGCTTAAGCAGAACGAAGAAAGACCGGATCGAAATTATGCTGCGATGCCGACGACGGGTGCTGAATAATTAAGATGAATGTGCCTGGATTAGCTGGATTCAAGCGAGAAGCGCGCAGGCACGGAACACCATCCACCCACCCACCGACAGTTTAAAGTCGAAGCGGAAGGGCTCTGCTGTCGTTTAAATTTTCCTCTAATCGAAAACGCTCTTCTGTGAGGGATAAGTGGTCTTCCTCGTGAGAAAGTAACTCGCTGCGGAAAGGATGTGCGAGGCAAGAAACGCTTAACGCACATGCTTTGAAGTGCGCTGAAGCAGGAGGAATCTGACAGAGAATAGAGCATCTCAAGCGGTATGGTGGAGCTTCCACTTAATTAGTTGAGGACTCGTTGAAGGGGTCTGTGCCAAATTGAAATTTTCTTGAAGCTTTGCTCTCTCTCTCGTTCTCTCGGTTATGGATCTTCAATTGTCGGGAATTTTATTAATTTTTTTGTGGTTCAGTCGAAGATGTCTTTGTATTCATAGCGGATTAAATTCCTTCATAGGGCAATGAACTTGAGGAAAAATATTTACTCTTGTTGACATTTCTTCAAATTAGGGGCGAAGGTCTTTGGCCGTTTTAAGAACTTGAAAAAAATATTGATTCAATGATTCTGCACGGGACTCTGAAAATTTCTCTTACCACAGCAAGCGTTTTTTTGCACAGCAGCCGCTTTCCGCTTCGTCTTTAGTCTTGGTGCTCTTTTCCAAAAGCATCTTGTAAGATTCTTAAAAATGAGGTGACCGTCTGGTTAAATTGATTAAGGGGAATAAGAACCAATTTTGAAGACAGGTCTAGGCGACCTGTGACCCTGATCAAATCACGTTTCGACAGATTTTGTCATGCACTTGCTGACAACGCTGAAGTAAGTTAGCACTTATCCGTGACATCCAATCCAATTCTAGAACCACAACCTCTTTGAGGGATAAATTGAACCTTGGGAAATTATTTGAGACCAGTTTCTGACGCCGCCGTGGCGTAGTGGGTTGAGTGCGACGCTCACACGCCGAAGGGTCTAGGTTCGATTCCCGACTGAACACCTCGAATTTTTCACGGCACCATTTATTTCGAGTTGCTGACAACACCCAAAGAGTAAAAACTGTCTGAGAAAGCCTCTCAAACTTCGCCGTTCGGAGTTAGCAAAAACTGTAGGTCCCTTCTACTCGTGAGAGAACAGTAGCGCGCACAACACGAGTAGTTGATGAGCAAACTAGGCCCTGTTCCCACAATTTTTATAGTTCCCGACAAGGGCACTTAAAGAAACGTCGTTTTGTTGGAGTTGGCTCTGCAGATGGAAAGCAGGTGACACTCAAGAACAACATTCAATGATCATTTCTCGACAAACGTAGCAGACATTTGTTTAACATTTACGACCATTTTCTTCGGATAGTGAACGAATCCGAAATGGTTCATACTGAGGTCTTCTTCAAGTTGTAGTGTGACTCAATTTTCTCATCTCGAAGGTTATTATCTCCGCTTCCAAAATTCTTGAACCAACATCTTTCTGTGCCGCCACATATTAAATGATGATGCTCCCTTAGTTTGAATTGAAAGAAATGGTACAAGTTTGATTTTTAGACGTGTTTTATTATTGAATTCTAAAACAGTAGACAGACCTAACAGTGATTACATAGCTGAAGCAAAGACACTTTGCTACAAGAAGGGCGTCTTTCTTACAGGTGTAGAACTTTGAGAAGTTATAACTCAAAGGAAAATTGTTAAAAATTGACAATGAATTCACTATTTTCAAAAAACAATTACTCGGCATTATAATTCATATTTCTAATTTTCGAGTTTAATCATAATTATTGATTCAATGTTTAATATGCAGGTTCAATTTTCGATTACATTCTTCAACATTTGTTGCCGTATAACGTAAATGACACGTCGGATGCTGTCTTGCAAGTTGTCAAACGTTGTGGGCTTATCTGCATAAACATCACATAGCCTTACAGAAAATGAAGAAGCGGCCTTGGATGGCATGATCGTGAAAACCAATTCAGGGGTCCTTAACCTGAATCTTTGCACTTGCCAAACATTTCTCTCAATAAATCAATTGTGGCACGAGCTGTGTGGCCTGTTGCGCCGTCTTTTTAAAATTAAAACTCATGCGTATCTATTGATAAAAGAAAAAGAGTGTAATGTCGGATCTTTCGCAGAATCGTGTTTTAAAAACGTTTTTAGACTTTATTCTACCAACTCATAGAGCATATCAAACTCTTAGTTTTCGTGTCTCAATATATTTTGGATCATCACCCCAAATACGGTGGTTTTGTAAAATGCCTTATCAATTTAACTAAAAGTCAGCTTTGTCGGTTAACAAAATTTGCACGAACACGTATTTCAAACAGACTAATTTTTTCAGAATAAATTTTCACAAATTCGAAGCGTTGTTCATGCACTTATCTTTTCACGTGGAAATGCCAAGTAAAACTTTAGGAAAATCACTTGGCAGCTGATATAATAGCTGACAGTTGAAGTAGTGTTCCCAACTTAAAATTCTAAACCTCTACTCGAACAAATTTTATCTAGAGAAAGCAAATTTTTACAGAGCATATCTCAAAATGCAGAGGACCATTTTGGGTGTCCCAACAAGAACGCAAGATTTAAATTCGAATTGTCATTGTTTGACATTTGAAAAATTATTATTGTTTGTTAGTAGAAGGTGTAAAGTTAATAAAAATGGAGCGCTATACGAATGAACAACACATTCTCATTGTGAAATTGTTTTACCAAAATGGTGAAAGTTTTGCGGCTACAGTTCGCAAATTGCGATCAATTTGGGGTTACAATAATGCTCCAAAAGAGTCAACTGTAAAGCGATTAATGGAAAAATTAGCTGAAACTGGGTCTGTAACTGATGTAAAGACAACAACGCGCCTTCGACCAGGTCGATCGACTGAAAATATCGCAGCAGTACGTGATGATGTCGCTCAAACACCATCCACCTCAAGTCGACACCGGGCTCAGCAAATTGGTGTTTCCAAATCCACTATACAGCGAATTTTAACGAAAGATTTGCATCTTCATGTATACAAGGTTCAATTGACTCGGGAACTGAAACCAGCTGACCATGCACAGCGAAGGGAGTTCGTTAATTGGGTATTGGAGAGACAACATGAAAATGCTGATTTTGCCAATAAAATCATCTTTGGTGACTAGGCCCATTTCCATCTTGATGGCTTCGTCAATAGGCAGAATTGTCGCATTTGAGGCGAGGAAACTCCCCGAGGGATTCACGAGAAGCAAATGCATCCTCACCGTGTCACTGAATGGTTTCGATTTTGGGCTGGAGCAATCTGTGGACTTTTTTTTATTAAAATGAGTCAGGTCAAGCGCATAAAGAAAACGGTAATTGAAAATTTCATTAAAAGATTGCGTATGTGCCAGCAATGCCGCGGCGGCCATCTGGCCGATATGTTATTCCACATATAACCTCATCCTGTCTACTTTATGATATAATAATGAGTTTACCATTTTTTTTTGTTTTAAATATCTGCGTTTTATTTAAAATCTAAATCTTGCGTTCTTGTTGGGACAACCAACAAACTTAAAACTTAAATAATTAAAATTCGTAAAATGTTGATTGCTTGACAACATTTCTATGTGCAAAGCAGTCGACTGTGAGCAAACTTGTTCAAAATTAAGTTCACACTAGTGACTTAACTTACGATGTCTCTCCCAAGTATACCTCAACCCATAAACATGTAATGAAGAAGGAATAATGGAGCCAAATCTAGCTGATCTTATCTTGAATGAACTGATTTACTTTGCTTTCTATGGTGACTTTGCTTTTTTAAATGAACAAAATCTTAATTTACTTTTATGTATCAACCCGTCGTGTCTTTTACGTTCTTTATATCCCCTGAACCAAAAGCTGCTAAATATTATATAAGGAGTTCATAAGACTTGTGACCGCCATGGCGCAGTGGATAGAGTGCGACGCTCACACGCCGAAGGGTCAAGGTTCGATCCCTGGCTGAACACCACAAATTTTTCACGACACCACCTCTTTCAAGCTGCTGAAAACACACAAGGAGTAATAATTGTCTAAGATAGCATCTTAAACTTCGCCCTTCGGAGTCGGCAAAAAACTGTAGGTCACTTCCGCTAGTGAGAAAATATTAGTGCGTGCGCACTAGTAGTAGTAGTTGATGAGCAAGCTAGGACCTGGTCCCCCTATGGACTGTCGCACCAACAATTATTAATATTAATATAAGAAGTAATTAATTTTGAGACGTGTTTCAAGGGTACATGAAGTAAATTGTAAATTGCATTGTAGTCCAGCATATTATTTATTAATAGATAAATCCTTGGAAATTAAGTTTATGTTACTTAAATAGCATAATCTTCTACAGCGGTTTATCGTAGCGAGTGCGAATGTTTCTGTCCCTTCGCCAGCTTCAACACTGTTGTAATGGAAAATCGAAAATAACATCTCAAAAAAGTTGTGTTCCAGTACCAAATTGTGAAAGCTGTCATTTGAGAAAAAGTAGGAGTAGGAGTAGTAGGAGAGTAAGAAAAGGCGAAATATTAAAAAAACATAGGTGAGCACAGCTAAACAAATTGTTTAAATTATCCCTAGGGAACAATAAGAAAAGAAGACCCACAGCTTTCACGTTTCCCGCCCTCGGATTTAATTTGACAGAGTTTTTTTTATAAAATTTCCCCTCCTTGAACAGCTGGTTCACAGACAACATTTTTTTTGTTCTTAAATGAGAATACGTGGAGCTCCTTAAACAGTGAATATCTTTCTCCACTGAAGCTGTTAAAAGGAGAGGACATATACATCATACAATTGAAAGAGAGAAGAGATAGTTTTTTTCACCACCAAGCAATGACTGACGGTAGCAACGTTCAAAAATTAAATTTATATAGAAGTAGTTGCATTTAAACAAAAAAGAGTCTTTATGTTATGTTTATCTTAACTTTATGATTAATTCAGAAACAAACATATGACAAAAACTTATTTTGAAGGCAATAAAGTAAAATTTTTACAAACCTCTTAATAAATGTTACTGCTACTCTTAAATTCTAAAATTCGTGTTTTAAAAACGTATATCGTTTATATAACTACTGTTAATATATATTTTTCTTGTAATATTTTGTACTAATATCAGATGTAATGTAATATAATGTGGTCGCCGTGGCGTAGTGGGTAGAGTGGTCTAGGTTCGACTCCCAGTTCAACACCAATTTTTCTAATATTTCACGGCACCACCTCTTTTGAGCTGCTGACAACACTCAAAGAGTAATAACTGTCTAAGAAAGCTTCTCAAATGTCGCCGTTCGGGGTCGGCAAAAAACTATAGGTCCCTTCTACTCGTGAGAGAACAGTAGCGCGCACAACACGAGTAGTTGATGAGCAAGCTACGCCCTGGTCCCCCTTTGGACTGTAGCGCCAACAATTATTATTATTATCAGATGTAATGTGGCCGCCGGGGCGTAGTGGGTAGATCGCGACACACACCGAAAATCTACGTTCGATTCCCGCTTAAACACATCGAACTTTTCACGGCACCACCTCTTTGTAAGTCCCTTCTATTCGTGAGGGAACAGTAGCGTGCCTAACACGAGTACTAGATGAGCAAGTTAGGCCTTGGTCACAGTCGACAGGGGGACCAAGTCTTAGCTAGGCCTAGTGAGAGAACAGTAGCGCGCCTAACACGAGTACTAGATGAGCAAGCTAGGCCTTGATCACAGTCCACAGGGGGACCAAGGCCTATCTAGGCCTTAGTCACAGTCCACAGGGGGACCAAGGCCTAGCAAGGCCTTAGGCATAGTCCATAGGGGGACCAAGGCCTAGCTTGCTCATCCAGTACTCTTGTTAAGTGCGCTACTGTTCTCTCACGAATAGAAGGGACCTACAAAGAGGTGGTGCCGTGAAAAATTCGCCATGTAATTATTATTATTATTTATCAGAAATAATACTTGAAAAGTATCGTTATTCTGTAAAAATGTCATCCAACAAGTTGCAATAGATATGAAGAACGCATTGTATGAGTATACACAAGACGTCTGAAAAATTCACGAATTGTGGGCAATCTACGAGTGTATGATACTATTTGGGACAAAAACTCAGAAAACACCCTCCATGTTGCTTTATTTGAAGGGAAAAGTAAACATGATTGAGCAAAATGAGACAATGTTCGATGTCACGTATATAACTTTCGGAAATTTCACCATTTTCACCTTCTTCTTTTTCTTCTATAGTCCGGAATGGACCCCGGGCCTCAACCGAAAAGCCCTTCCAGCCAGCAAGATCTTTCGCTAGCTGCCTCCAGTTCCGCGCTCCAAGTTGGTGAGGTCCTTTTCCACTATTGTGCGCCGCCTTATCCTAGGCCGTCCTCTTCTGCGTTGTACCAATGGCTCTGCTTCGAAGACTTTTCAGGCCGGAGTAATGGTGTCCATACGCTCTACATGGCCTAGCTATCTCAGACGTTGTATTCGAAGACGCTTGACCAAGCGCATGTCGCTGTACAATCCATAGAGTTCGTCGTTAAAGCTTCCCCTCAAATGGCATTAACGCAAACAGGTCCAAAAGCAAAGAAAAGACCAAGACCTGCCTAATCCGCTTTAGTAACTATTTTAAACACAACTCGAAATCAACAGTCGAGCTTTTGATGTCAAAAGAGCAAATCAACTGTGAAGCTGTGCATCTCCTTCCTCATTCGTACGAGATTACCATATGTCATTTAAGATATGTCAAATCAGACGAGGTGTATTCCTGTACCCAAAGAAAACTGTACAAAACTAAGAAATATTTTTCCCGTCGTGCCAAATGTCAAACCAAAGAGATGTACACATCAATCTGTTTGACAGAAAATCAACAACCTGCCCAAAAAATTTCGGGCATAAAATGGAAAGGGCTGGTATATCTTTCGAATGACCGCTCGTTTGACATAAAGCCCATTTTTTGGAACTTTTGTTGATTTGCGCACCTTTGGACTGTTTTCTGGTATTTATTTTATGTAAGGGAACACACTTCATTTTTGCTTTCGAGCTGTACTTCCATCTGAATTTGTTTCCTCAAACAGTTAGCTCAAACCGTTTTGTCGTTTGTCAGAAACCGTAAAACATTAAAGGCGAGGAAGTTAGTAATTCTGATAAGGCAGTTTTCAAAGTCTCTTTGAACGCATTCAGCATTGCACATAAATAAAAAGTGAATTCCCAAAAAAAAAATTTAGTAGCAAAGAATATGGTATGCAGTATGATTCACATCGTTAATGTTTTCCGCTTGAGCAGAAAAAGTGAATGCGAATGTTTCGGGTTTGGCGCACATTCACTAGGTTTGTTCGTGTTTCATGCGAATTCAAAGGTGCGCTTAAATTTTCGTAGTTGCTAATACAGATATAGATGCTTCTGCGTGGTAAATAAGACTCAAGTTAACCTCACCGCTTTTAATAATAATAATTGTTGGCGCTACAGTCCAAAGGGGGACCAGGGCCAAGCTTGCTCATCAACTGCTCGTGTTGTGCGCGCTACTGTTCTCTCACAAGGGGAAGGGACCTGCAGTTTTTTTGCCGACTCCGAACGGCGGAATTTGAGAAGCTTTCTTGGACAATTATTACCCTTTGAGTATTGTCAGCAGCTCGAAAGAGGTGGTGCCGTAAAAAATTCGAAAAATTGTTGTTGAGCTGGGAATCGAACCTACACCCTTCGGCGGGTGAGCGTCGCACTCTACCCACTACGCCACAGCGGCCACCACCTCACCGCTTTTGCCACTTCCTATATCTGATCAGCTAAAGGATACCTTTTCCTAGAAGACCACAACTAGATGTTGAGAATGTAACACGAGTCTCGCAAATTGACTCAAAATGTTCAAAGAGGATGAAACTCAACCAACATTAGCAGCGCAGTAGGTATTGTTGGAAGACATAGAATTTTAGCCAATCGTGCAAGAAGACCAGATCATTCCTGAACCTATACCGTGGGTATAAGGAGAAAGAAGAAAACATTTTTTTCGTTCTATCTGCACGCATGTCATACTTCAAGTTCACTTATAGGACAGCCTCTATGATTTCAACAGAACCTCCATCAGAAACTCAACCCCCTTCGTAGAGAGCTCAAATGTCAGGTGCCTAGCGTGATAGACCTCAAGCCGGTATCGCTGATTCAAATCACTTTTCAGTGTCGATACACATATACATTGTGTAAGCTTTCAGGGTAATTGAGGAACAGGCGAAACGAGCTGGTCTAAATGTCAACGAGGACAAAACCAAATATATGCTGTCGAGCAAAACACGACCCACCGCACACCACCTAGGCCAAAACGTTACAATCGACAGCTACAATTTCGAGGTAGTTTGTCTACCTCGCGGCAAACCTCAACTCCGCGAATGACATATTTTGAATGCCACTAAAATTACAAGAAATTTGAATGAGCAGACATTGGAACAGTACCGGACTCTCCAGCACTCAAGTTCTCACAACTTACTCACCCTAATTCGAAGATGAGCCCGAATTTCTGAATTTCTTAGAATCGGTAACATGCTATTCTCGGTTTACTTATGATTCCCCTGAATCGAATAAAATGTTTTTAGCATCGAATCCGTGTATACAGGAAACACTATGCAGGGCATTCTGTTGAAAGTGATTTGTCGTTTCCTTCCTGCTCTTGAGTACATTGGTTCCATTTGCTGCTTCCATTTTGTTTCGTACGAAATTTTCGGCTTTACTCTCAAGAGAGCTCTCCTTCGAGCAGTGTCCTATTACCAGTTTCAATTTTGATGTAAACAGTTTTTTGTGGTTTTCGCCAGACCACACTTGCCAATCCTTAAACAAATCTTCAAACTTAAATTTAAAAGTTGAACTTAGATATCACCGCTTCTGCGATTCACTCTCCACAAGAGGTTTCACTTAATATTCGATCAACACGAAGCGATAATCAAGAGAAGGCGGCAAAACTTTGCGTTCGTGAAATTAAACTTCATCCACTGCATTTACTGTGGCGCTTAAAACTCATAGAAACTAAGTTCCAACTTCCTCCCGACCGCTGGCGAATGATTCACTGTTTTAATTTGACCTACATCTACGACGACAATCGCAAACCCGGACACAGTTAATTAGAGCGCGAATCCCTAGACAGCCGGAGAGAGCCGCAAAACTTTTGCGGATTCTGAACGAAAACTTTCCCATATCTCGACCCAATCTCCTCCCATGACTTGTTTCCAGTTGAGTTGAGGCCACTCCATGTCATCTGCACACACCACAAAAGCGCCAAATCATTCCCGCCTGCCCTTTCCACAGGTTACCTCGAACAGGGCCTCCTGGTGCGTGACGCCTATAAACTGCGTAAGCATTACTTCTCCACCAAGGGCTGGTCAATCGATGTCCTCTCCATGCTGCCCACAGACCTGGCGTACATCTGGTGGCCGGCCAATTCGTGCAGCTTCAACTACCTGCCATGCCCGGTGATTGTTCGGCTCAATCGTCTGCTCCGTCTTCCAAGGATGTGGGAATGGTTCGACCGCACCGAGACCGCAACCGGATACCCGAACGCGTTCCGCATCTGCAAAGTGGTCCTCGCCATCTTGGTGCTGATCCACTGGAACGCCTGCATGTACTTCGCCATCAGCTACGCCCTCGGCTTCGGCACAGACAACTGGGTGTACAACTTGAACGGCTACCGTAACTCAACCCTCCAGCGGCAGTACATCTACAGCTTCTACTGGTCCACACTGACCCTGACCACCATCGGGGAGACGCCGACCCCGGAAAACGATGCGGAGTACCTCTTCGTGGTGGCGGACTTCTTGGCTGGGGTCCTCATTTTCGCCACCATTGTGGGTGAGTACCGCCACCGACCCGTGACCCTTTCGCCGCAGATTCTCATTTATTTCTCCAATCGACAGGAAACATCGGTTCGATGATTTCGAACATGAACGTTGCTAGAGTCGAGTTCCAGAATCGCATGGACGGGGTGAAGCAATACATGGCCTTCCGGAAGGTGGGCAATGAGCTGGAAGCTCGTGTCATACGATGGTTTGCCTACACGTGGTCGCAGAGCGGGGCCCTGGACGAGGAGCGGGTGCTGGCCGCCCTCCCCGACAAGCTTAAAGCCGAAATTGCCATTCGAGTACATATGGACACACTGAAGCAGGTGCGGATATTCCAGGACTGCGAGCCGGGCCTGCTGGAGGCCCTGGTGCTCAAACTGAAGCTCCAGGTGTTCAGCCCGGGCGACTACATCTGCCGGAAGGGGGACGTGGGCAAGGAAATGTACATCGTGAAGCGGGGAAAGCTGTCCGTGGTTGCCGACGACGGAGTGACTGTGTTCGCCACACTAAGTGCAGGCTCGGTTTTCGGCGAGGTGTCGGTTCTGGAAATCGCCGGCAACCGCACGGGCAACAGGCGGACGGCCAATGTCCGCTCGCTGGGCTACTCCGACCTGTTCTGTCTGGCGAAGCGGGACCTGTGGGAGACACTGGCAGATTACCCCGAGGCGAGGGCCACCCTCACCGAGCGGGGATGTCAATTACTGCGGAAGGACGGACTGCTCGACGAGGATGTTTTTGCAAGTGAGTGCCGCACTTCGAGCGAGGCTTTTTGGCAACGAACTTAAATGGGCCACTTTCCGTATTTTTTTGTGCGTTTCAGATTCACAACGTGTTCAAGACAGTATAGAGGGGGGCATTGAGAAGCTCGAGGTGTCGGTGGAGAACCTGAACGTTCGCCTGGCCCGTTTGCTGGCCGAGTACACGGCCAGCCAGGCCAAACTGAAGCAGCGATTGGCCAAATTGGAAGTCAAGTGAGTATTAATCGAGAGAGAGAGAATGTGAAAGGGAGTGAAAACATCCCTCCCCTTCTTCTTGTTTTTTTTTTCATTTCAGTGCACAACTCGTGAACAAAGAACAACTGGAGAACTCCCAAAAAATGCGCAGCGGTCGTCTGTACTCGCTGCAGCCCAAGAAACGTCGACCACGACCCGTCACCTCCAAGTCCCTGGACAACAAGCAGAACACCTTATGAAGGGAATTTTTTTCGTTTCACTTGCAATTCTGCGTCTCGATCCAATCGAAGATGCACCTCCTCTAAGTCAGACCACAGCCGACAAGCCAATGTTTCATATACACAACAAAATAGGAAAACACATTTTTTATTATCTTCCCCAGATAAGAACAAAGATCAATGCGTCCACGGACAACTCTAGATTTAATTCAAAACAAAGCAAAAATTTATATTTTTGTGTTAAGTTTGTTAAGAAACATGTGCCTCGAAAACCAAAATTTGTAGTTTAATTGACGACGTGAATGAGAACACCTAGATAGCGTATTTGTTTTGTGAATTTACTATATATAGTGTATGTATCTATTTACTTATATGAATAAAACAATGTATAAATATATTTTTAATGATAAATGTTGAGCACACAGAAAAGTGAGGTTAGAGCCGAAGTCACGGCGGTGGATGTGTTGACTAGTGATTAAGTGAAATGTGTGTGCCTGTGCAGGCGGCATAGGCAGACGGAGAGGTAAGTGGAAAGTTGTTGTTAGTGTGAATGCAAATTGAAGAAACGTACAGAATGCTTGTGAGGGGGGATACGTTTTGTTGTTGTTGGATTTTTGTTCGGTGTTTGATCACAATTGAAACTTTTTGGAATAAGACTTTTTTTTTCTTTTCGAAAAAATGTTCTTGAGAAGGTCAGGCTGTTTGCCTTCCTCTTGAGGGGGCCTCGGAATGAGTTCATTTTTTTTTCCAGAGAAGAAGTTCTGCCTACGCGGTCTTTTGGTACTGGGAACGTTGCCAAAAGCCTTGTGGCATTCCCTTTGAGTTTGAGACAGGTTTGCCTTTCCTTGCCACCTACACCTTTGAACCGCGGTTTAAAAATGTTTTCTTTGCTAGTACTGAAGCTTGCAAGAATAAAACCATCGCTTTTACTTTTTGGACTTAATCCACGTCTATGAGCCGTAAAAAGAGTCTGTTCTTGCTGTACAGTCCCCGGCATGTTGTTGGCGGTAATTCACACAAAGCGTCTTGACAGTCTTCATGGATTTAATGGAAACCATCATAGAGGTTTTAAGGATCAGAATTGAAAAGAGCTATAGTGCTTCAGTCCCTTCACACGGGTTTTGATTTTTTATAATTATTTTAAGGGTCTTTCTTCCTCTTCCTCGTGGTCCGGAATGGAACTGAGACAACACACAAACAACATGCCTCTCCAGCCAGCACGATCTTTCGCCAGCTGTCTCCAGTAGCGCACTTCAAGTTGCTTGAGGTCCTTCTCCACTTGTGTGCGCCACCTTAGCCTAGGCCGTCCTCAGTTGCGTTTTCCCAATGGCTCTTTTTCGAAGACTTTTCGGGCCGGAGCAGTGGTGTCCATACGGTCTACATGGCCTAGCCACTTTAAGCGTTGCATCCGAAGACGCTTGACCAGGAGCATGTCGCCCATAGAGCTTCTATTCCTATCCAGCCAGTTCAATTATTCGGCAGATGGCTCCAGTTGGGCACTCCAAGTCAGTTGAGGTCCTTCTTCGCTTATGTGCGTGGAGGAGGCATGGAGTTCGTCGTTAAATCTTTCCCTCCAGACGCCATCAACGCAAACAGGACCAAAGATCGCACGTAAAAGTTTTCTCTCGAAAACTCTTAGGGCTTCTTCCTCTTTTGCTAACGTCCAAGTTTTAGCACCATAATGTAGGAATGGGATAATCAAACTGTTAAAGCGGTGATAAAGGGAGCTTAGTCCTTCCTTACTCAATTGCCTTTTGAGGTAAGAGAAACAGCGATTTGCAAGAGTGATTCTGCGTTTGATTTCGGCACTGATGCTGTTGTCTCTATTTACCGCGGAGCCGAGGTAGACGAAGTCCTTGACTCCAAGTTTCCGCTGCCTTCCGTGTGACGCTCTGTCCAATACGTCGATGTTGTGTTTCCTTCCTTGATGACAGCATGTACTTTGTTTTGCTCTCATTTACCGCCAGACCCATTTCAGCCGCTTCTGCTTCAATGCCAGCAAACGCCTCGTTGACGGCTCGCTGTGTTCGTCCAATCGCGTCAATATCATCAGCGTATGGTAGAAATTGAACTGACTTCTGGAAGATCGTGCCTCTGGTGTTGACTTGTAAGTTACGCACGATCTTCTCGAGGATGATGTTGAAAAAGTCAGATGACAGTGCGTCGCCTTTTTTGACATTGAAGGTCTCGGTGAGTTCGGTACCGACCTTGACGGAGCAGCGAGAGTTCTCCATCGTCATCCTACACAATCTGACGAGTTTGGTAGGAATGCCAAAACTAGACATGGCACTGTGTAGCTCGTGTCTATGCACACTGTCATATGCAGCCTTGAAATCGACGAATAGGTGGTGAGTGTCAATTTGCATTTCTTGGGTCTTTTCCAGGATCTGCCGTAATGTGAAGATCTGGTCTATTGTGGACTTCCCTGGCCTGAAACCACACTGATAGGGACCTATCAGGTCATGGACAAACGGCTTCAGACGCTCACACAATACGGCAGAGAGGATCTTGTATGCGATGTTCAGGAGACTAATCCCTCGGTAGATAGCGCTGTCAAAGGCGTCTCCTTTCTTGTGAACCGGACAAACGACGCTGACATTCCACTCATCGGGCATGCTTTCCTCCGTCCATATCTTACAGATGAGCTGGTGCATGCGCCCAACCAGGTCATCTCCAGCTGCTTTAAATAGTTCTGCGGACAGTCCGTCCGCTCCAGCAGCTTTTACTGCAAGCATTGTGATTTATAAATAAAGTGTTGTTTCGGACGAATTTAATTTTTTATCACTTTTTTTTCGATACTCAGGATTTGGATACTTTTAAGTTCTTGCGGAATACTGTTCAAGATTTGAGGTACATTGCACTTCGGCTGTCGTCTTCCTCAATTGTTATTAAAAAGAGACTCATAAAGCATGCCTTGAGCACGCCTTCTGGTGTTGACTTCATGTGCGTACTAAAGGGATTGTTTATACTCTTAAGTAACTGGAATTAAGTCACAGCCGAAAGTGTAGAGGAAGAGAGGAAAAAGAATTGAGAGGTTTGTGGAATGCCTACCGTATTAATGAGGACTTGAACAAAACAAACACCGCTCTGAACGACGTTGAACTCGCATAAAGGAAGCAACAGGAAATTTGGAAAGGCAACAAATCTGCCCATTCAGTATGCAGTTCCAAACAGAATACCCTTAAAACCTGCAGTAACTTAAAAGCGTTTAAGATAAAGAAAAGACATTGCTGATAAAACAACACAAGAGGGACCTAGCCTCTTTAGCAAATACCCGGATGGAGCATTCAATTCCTTTCCCATGAGAAAATTATTTTCAGTCTTGTCCCAACTTCAGGATAAGAGTTGCATGAAAGTGTCAAATCGAATATTTTAGATCTCAGTGATCCCAGTAGCTCCCGCATACTTAATTTCCGAATCCGTATGTTAGTTTAAAATCTTTTGTAGAAAACTTCCAAAAAATTATACATTGCGTTTTGTTATTGGCGGGGACGTCACATACGAGTAGCAGAGTTCGTAAATCAGTTCTCTGCACCTCTGGACTTCGGGTACTCATTTAAGCTGGTTTTAAGCATTTTTGTCTAGCAACTAAGTTAACGAATTGGAAAGTATTAATAAAAATGCGTTACAAACTCAAACTCCAAATTCGAGTACACATGACATTGCCATGCCCCAAAATCAGTAGCTGTAGTGCTATTAAAGATGGTTCCTCTAGTATTTAAATGAGAAGATGGCAGGATATTTTTAAAGTTCGTAATAATAATTGTTGGCGCTACAGTCCAAAGGTGGACCAGGGCCTAGCTTGCTCATCAACTACTCGTGTTGTGCGCGCTACTGTTCTCTTACAAGTAGAAGGAACCTACAGTTTTTTGCCGACTCCGAACGGTGGAATTTGAGAAGCTTTCTTGGACAGTTATTACTCTTTGAGTGTTGTCAGCAGCTCGAAAGAGGTGGTGCCGTGAAAAATTCGAAAAATTAGTGTTGAGCTAGGAGTCGCACCTAGACCCTTCGGCGTGTGAGCGACGCACTTTACCCACGACGCCACGGCGACCACATTAAATCATTTTTAAAGTTGATGAGAAAATTAATTTTTGGCATCAAAATTTCCTTCAACACAAGCAACAGCTAAAAGACTGCGTATGTCATTTTCGTTTTAGGCGAAATTTTGCTTCCGTCGCACTTAGTGTTTTGCTTTGTTTTAAGCGTTGAAAACTTGTAACTCATCATGTAGGTGATCTTTTCCCATAACCATCATCAACTACAAACAGTCCTAGTCCAATTTTTAGCATCAAACGTTTCATCAACACAAGCAACAGCTAAAAGGCTGCGTATGTCGTTTTCGTTTTAGACGAAATTTTGCTTCCGTCGCTCCTAGCGTTTTGTTTTGTTTTAAGCGTTGAAAATATGTAACTCATTATCTAGGTGGTCTTTTCCCATAACCACTCTCAACTACAAGCAGTCCCCGAACGTGGCCTACATCATCTCATTGGGCTTGCTGCTGGTACCGTCAAACCAAGAACGAAAAGTTCAATATCGAGTGTACCTCTCAAGCCGGCACGATCTTTCGCCAGCTGTCTCCATTTGCGGTCCTTCTCCACTTGTGTGCGCCACATTGGTCTATTTCGTCCTCTGTTGCGTTGTCCCAGTGGCACGGATTCAAAGACTCTTGGGGCCGGAGCAGTGGTTTCCATAGGCTCTACATGGCCTAGCCATCTTAAGCGTTGTATCCGTAGACGCTTGACCAGGCGCATGTCGCTGTACAGCCCATAGAGTTCGTCATTAAATCTTCTCCCCCAGATGCCATCAACGCAAACGCGTTGAGACTAAGGGCTTCCTCATCCGCCTTTGCTAACGTCCAAGATTCCGCGCCATATAGTAGGACGGGGATGATCAAGCTGTTATATAAAGTTAGCTTAGCCCTTCGAGAGAGGCCAGACCCATTTTAGCCGCTTCCGCTTCAATGCCAGCAAACGCCTCATTGACGGCTCGCTGTGTTCGTCCAATCAGGTCAATGTCATCAGCGTATGCTAGAAATTGAACTGACTTCTGGAAGATCGTGCCTCTGGTGTTGACTTGTAAGTTACGCACGATCTTCTCGAGGATGATGTTAAAGAAGTCACATGACAGTGCGTCGCCTTGTCTAAAACCTTTTTTGACATTGAAGGTCTCGGTGAGTTCGGTACCGACCTTGACGGAGCAGCGAGAGTTCTCCATCGTCATCCTACACAATCTGACGAGTTTGGTAGGAATGCCAAAACTAGACATGGCACTGTGTAGCTCGTGTCTATGCACACTGTCATATGCAGCCTTGAAATCGACGAATAGGTGGTGAGTGTCAATTTGCATTTCTTGGGTCTTTTCCAGGATCTGCCGTAATGTGAAGATCTGGTCTATTGTGGACTTCCCTGGCCTGAAACCACACTGATAGGGACCTATCAGGTCATGGACAAACGGCTTCAGACGCTCACACAATACGGCAGAGAGGATCTTGTATGCGATGTTCAGGAGACTAATCCCTCGGTAGATAGCGCTGTCAAAGGCGTCTCCTTTCTTGTGAACCAGACAAACGACGCTGACATTCCACTCATCGGGCATGCTTTCCTCCGACCATATCTTACAGATGAGCTGGTGCATGCGCCCAACCAGGTCATCTCCAGCTGCTTTAAATAGTTCTGCGGACAGTCCGTCTGCTCCAGCAGCTTTTACTACAAGCATTGTGATTTATAAATAAAGTGTTGTTTAGGACGAATTTAATTTTTTATCACTTTTTTTTCGATACTCAGGATTTGGATACTTTTAAGTTCTTGCGGAATACTGTTCAAGATTTGAGGTACATTGCACTTCGGCTGTCGTCTTCCTCAATTGTTATTAAAAAGAGACTCATAAAGCATGCCTTGAGCACGCCTTCTGGTGTTGACTTCATGTGCGTACTAAAGGGATTGTTTATACTCTTAAGTAACTGGAATTAAGTCACAGCCGAAAGTGTAGAGGAAGAGAGGAAAAAGAATTGAGAGGTTTGTGGAATGCCTACCGTATTAATGAGGACTTGAACAAAACAAACACCGCTCTGAACGACGTTGAACTCGCATAAAGGAAGCAACAGGAAATTTGGAAAGGCAACAAATCTGCCCATTCAGTATGCAGTTCCAAACAGAATACCCTTAAAACCTGCAGTAACTTAAAAGCGTTTAAGATAAAGAAAAGACATTGCTGATAAAACAACACAAGAGGGACCTAGCCTCTTTAGCAAATACCCGGATGGAGCATTCAATTCCTTTCCCATGAGAAAATTATTTTCAGTCTTGTCCCAACTTCAGGATAAGAGTTGCATGAAAGTGTCAAATCGAATATTTTAGATCTCAGTGATCCCAGTAGCTCCCGCATACTTAATTTCCGAATCCGTATGTTAGTTTAAAATCTTTTGTAGAAAACTTCCAAAAAATTATACATTGCGTTTTGTTATTGGCGGGGACGTCACATACGAGTAGCAGAGTTCGTAAATCAGTTCTCTGCACCTCTGGACTTCGGGTACTCATTTAAGCTGGTTTTAAGCATTTTTGTCTAGCAACTAAGTTAACGAATTGGAAAGTATTAATAAAAATGCGTTACAAACTCAAACTCCAAATTCGAGTACACATGACATTGCCATGCCCCAAAATCAGTAGCTGTAGTGCTATTAAAGATGGTTCCTCTAGTATTTAAATGAGAAGATGGCAGGATATTTTTAAAGTTCGTAATAATAATTGTTGGCGCTACAGTCCAAAGGTGGACCAGGGCCTAGCTTGCTCATCAACTACTCGTGTTGTGCGCGCTACTGTTCTCTTACAAGTAGAAGGAACCTACAGTTTTTTGCCGACTCCGAACGGTGGAATTTGAGAAGCTTTCTTGGACAGTTATTACTCTTTGAGTGTTGTCAGCAGCTCGAAAGAGGTGGTGCCGTGAAAAATTCGAAAAATTAGTGTTGAGCTAGGAGTCGCACCTAGACCCTTCGGCGTGTGAGCGACGCACTTTACCCACGACGCCACGGCGACCACATTAAATCATTTTTAAAGTTGATGAGAAAATTAATTTTTGGCATCAAAATTTCCTTCAACACAAGCAACAGCTAAAAGACTGCGTATGTCATTTTCGTTTTAGGCGAAATTTTGCTTCCGTCGCACTTAGTGTTTTGCTTTGTTTTAAGCGTTGAAAACTTGTAACTCATCATGTAGGTGATCTTTTCCCATAACCATCATCAACTACAAACAGTCCTAGTCCAATTTTTAGCATCAAACGTTTCATCAACACAAGCAACAGCTAAAAGGCTGCGTATGTCGTTTTCGTTTTAGACGAAATTTTGCTTCCGTCGCTCCTAGCGTTTTGTTTTGTTTTAAGCGTTGAAAATATGTAACTCATTATCTAGGTGGTCTTTTCCCATAACCACTCTCAACTACAAGCAGTCCCCGAACGTGGCCTACATCATCTCATTGGGCTTGCTGCTGGTACCGTCAAACCAAGAACGAAAAGTTCAATATCGAGTTCCTATTCCTCATTCTTCGGAATGGGTGCGCATATTCCTGATACACATACTGATCTTCGATCGCGTACATCACCTTTGACTCAGTTTTTAGTTCCTTTTATCATCTACAACGGAAGCCTTTCAGTAGTCAGGTAGAAGAAAGGCAAAACTGGTTAAAATTGTTAAATATTTATCTGTTTGGGTAGTTTGGCTTTTTACTTTACAATTGCCCTTCTTCTTCGTCGATATTGCTTCCTTCTTTGATTCCCCTCCATGTTCTTCTGTTTTAAGTGCTGCTACAATTAAGGAAGAACTTGTCCCCCAACTAAAATGTTTCATCCAGCTGCTTCTCCAAACTATTCGTTTTTCATTGAACCCCCTTCCTCATACCGATCAAAAACCAACACAACACCAACAACCTTCCTCTCACATACAGAAAATCGAAAAAGAAGAGAAAAATTATTTATCCTATTTCTTCGAAAAGAAATGTGTAAATTTCAGTCAAACCAAAACTAAAGCGTTCTTATATCTAAATAGAATTTAAGTACACTCCACACAGCCCGCATTCAACCAGCTCGTAGAGGGTTGATGTGGCAAGGCCTAGACTTAAGATTAAATTCCTTGTATTTTCACGGCATATCCTAGAGTTCTTTCCTTCTATTCCCCTTTCAACTAATTATCCTCGTTGTAAGTCCTTTCCAAACACGAATCCCACGAATGCGAAATACTAAACTAAGTCAAGAATTAATTTTTTTTAAATGCTCTCAAAATTTGTGCAAAGAATATCTTTTGAAAAAAAAAGTTAACTTAATTTATACGATCAAAAATGAATCTGTGCATAAACAAAAAAGTATATTTAACAATTGTATAAAAGATACGTAGATGATGATAAGTCCTAGGCTTAAGCAACAACAATACGACGGAACGAGGAGCGACCAGTGATTCAAGTGAATGCGGAACAGAGATTTATACGAACGTGTTAACAGATGAAAATGCTATTTTATAGAATATACTATACACATACATAACCTATATACAAACTAGCTGTTGAAAGTGTAAGTGGGATCTTGAAATGAAGTAACTAACGTTCTACCTTTCGTAAGCATTTAAGAGGTAACCTTGTGCCCTGGATGCACTCTAAACAAAAGTGAACATATTTTTTGTAACGACATTAGGAGTAATAAAAAATACAAGAACACAAAAACAAACAATTAGCGTGTAAGGCAAAGAAACCAACAAACTGAAAAACCTTTAAAATAAATCAATTTTAATTAAATCACAAAACGATGTTGTCTTTCTTTTCAGAAGGAATATTGAAGAAGTTTTGTTTCAGAGGGGATATTGAAGGAGTGCTTAAACCGTACATTTTACCATTTTCCTCTTCTTTTTGTTGTGGCGCCACAGTCCGGGGCGGATGTGGACCTTAAGCAACATGCGTCTCCAGGCAGCATGATATTTCGCCTGCTGCCTTCAGTTGCGCACTCCACGTTGGTTAAGGTCCTTCTCCACTTGTGTGCGCCACCTTAGCCTAGGCCGTCCTCTGTTGCGTTGTCCCAATGGCTCGGATTCGAAGACTTATGGGGTCGGAGCAGTGGTGTCCATACGGTCTACATGGTTTAGCTATCTTAAGCGTTGTATCCGTAGACGCTTGACTAGGCGCATGTCGCTTTACAGCCCATACAGTGCCTATTCTTATCCAGCCAGCTCAATTATTCGGCAGATGGCTCTAGTTGCACACTCCAAGTCGGTTGCGGTTATTTTTCGCTTATGTGCATTGAGAAGGCATGGAGTTCGTGGATAAATCTTTTCCCCCAGTTGCCAACAACGCAAACACGAAAAACTTTTCTCTTGAAAAGGCCAAGGGATTCCTCATCCGCTTAAAGTAACGTCCAAATTTCCATGCCATAGAGCAGGACTGTCATGATCAAGCTGTTGTATAGGGTAAGATAAGTTCGTCGAGAGAGGACTTTATTACTCAATTATCTCTTGAGCCCGAAGAAACAGCGATTGGCAAAGTGATTCTACGTTTGATTTCGATACTGATTGCACCGAAATCAAACGCAGTTGTTGTCTCTGTTTACCGCGGGGCCGAGGTAGACGAAGTCATTGACTACCTCGAAATTTCCGAGGGATAGTGTGACGCTCTGTCCGATACGTCGATGTTGTGTGTCCTTTCTTGATAACAGCATGCACTTCGTTTTGCCGTCATTGACCGCCAGACCCATTTTAGCCGCTTCCGCTTCAATGCCAGCAAACGCCTCATTGACGGTTCGCCCTGGTCGTCCAATCACATCAATGTCATCAGCGTAAGCTAGCAATTGAACTGACTTTCAGATGATCGTTCCTCTGTCGTTGACTTGTGAGTTACGCACGATCTTCTCGAGGATTATGTCAGATGACAGTACGTCGCCTTGCCTAAAACCATTTTTGACATTAAAGGTGTCTCGGAGAGTTCGTTCCCGACCTTGAAGAAAGCAGCAAGAGTTCTCCATCGTCATCCTACACAATCTGAGGAGTTTGGTAGGTATGTCAAAACTAGACATGGCACTGTATAGCTCGTCTCTATGCAAACTGTCATATGCAGCCTTGAAATCGACGAATAGGTGGTGAGTGTCAATGTGCATTTCTTGAGTTTTTTCCAGGATCTGCCGTAATGTGAAAATTTGGTCTATTGTGGACTTCCCTGGTCTGAAACCACACTGATAGGGACCTATCAGGTTATGGAAAAACGGTTTCAGACGCTCACACAATACGACGGAGACGATCTTGTATGCGATGTTAAAAAGATTAATCCCTCGAGGATTGGCGCAGTCAAAGGGGTCTGCTTTCTTTTGGACTGAGCAAACAACTGTTAGATTCTACTCATCGGGCATGCTTTTTTCCGACAATATCTTATAGATGAGCTGGTGCATGCGCCCAACTAGGGTCATCTCCAGCTGCTTTAAATAGTTCTGCGGGCAGCCCATCCGCTTCAGCAGCTTTGTTCGGCTTCAGCTTGGATATTGCTATATTCACTTCGTCTACGCCGAGGGGACGGAATTCTTGTCTATCATCGTTCAAATAAGTGGAACATTCTGCCCAATAGCGGAATCGTTTTCGTTATCGCCGTTAAGTAGTCTGCAGAAATGATCCTCAGTGATATTTTACCATCTGCACAACGAAATATTGTCAAACAACCCGAGAGACAAAAAATTCTTAAATTGTGAAAAATTTGATGTGGGAAATTCCCGAAGTCATAAAAAAAATGTCAAAACCGCATTACTTCCACACCTGCGCACACTCATTAGGTGTGTTCCCGTACCCGAAAAAAATAACACAAAACAACACAAAGTCCGTTCACGTATACCGAGAATATCGGTTTTACATCAAATGAGCTATCTCTCTGGAGAGTAAAATATTTGCCCACCCTGCCCATTTTAACATAAGAAATTTTTGTAGGTAGATTGTTGAGTTTCTGTCAAATTAATTGGTGTGCGTACAGAAATAAGTGAGCCTTAGCACATTATCTTTGGATATGTGTCTCAAATCTTGTCGTTGTTTTTATTTTCTCTATCGAAGAAGTGAATTTGACAATTCCTAATGATATAGAATGCGTTCTCGTAATTTGCTTTTTTTAAGAAAGACTAACCCCGACTCCATAACAAATGACAGAATTTAAAATTAAAGTACAGAAAGTACTGGAACACACCTCTTAAAAGTACGCGATACTGAGAACTTTCAAAAAATTGAAAACATAGAAATCACAAAATTCCAAAAGCACGGAAAACATAAAATCTTTGAAGTGTCATGAAACTAAAACGCCTAAGAATCCCGAATGCATAAAAATTGACAAATTTCCATGAAGACGCCTTTCCTGCTTTGGACAAAGTTACAAGACATGTTAAAAATGTGAGAACGTCGTAAAGATTAAAATTATAAGACACTTGTAATGAGGGAAGGGCCCCTGGCCGTATATTTTAAATCCCAAAAGACCAAAAAAAAATGTGAAACTCTGTTTAGTTTACACGAAAAACTCAAAAACGCAAAAATCGTAAAGTCAAATAAATCAAATATCAAAATAATCAAAATAAATAAAATCAAAGTAATAAAATTTTCAAAATGCGGAAAGCCTTAAATCGTTGAGCTGTTAAGATCTAAAACCGCCAAACGTTCGCGGAATCATAAATATTAATAAACTTCCACCGAGACCGAGAGCGAGACTGAGAACGAAACCAAGACCAAGACCACCCCTACGCCTTGAGTTCGGAAACAAGATCAGGATCACAAAATAAACACAATAAGGAAAGGCCTAAATTGGCGCAATCAAAAAAAAAAAATAAAAACTCATAAAAATTTACATGGAGCCTTGTAAATTATTTATATATATTTCTGTTAGAAATATTGAATTAATCTCTTGGAAAAATTTAATTATTTCTTGATTAACTCAGCTTGCCAACACTGTTTCTCACTGGAAATTACATGTTCTACTAATAATAATAATTGTTGGCGCTACAGTCCAAAAGGGGACCAGGGCCTAGCTTGCTCATCAACTACTCGTGTTGTGCGCGCTACTGTTCTCTCACGAGTAGATGGGATCTACAGTTTTTTACCGACTCCAAACGGCGAAATTTGAGAAGATTTCTTAGACAGTCATTACTCTTTGAGTGTTATAAGCAGCTCGAAAGAGGTGGTGCCGTGAAAAATTCGAAAAATTGGTGTTGAGCTGGGAGTCGAACCTAGACCCTTCGGCGTGTGAGCGTCGCACTCTACCCTCTACACCACGGCGACCACATGTTCAACTACTTATATGTAATAATAAGTCGGTCGTCTTTTATAGTTCTTTCGGTTCAACACTTTCCTGCTTTCAAAAAGCTTCAAAACGCCCAAAAGATGTAAAAGTTCCGGAAAGATCACAACCAAAAAAATGCCCACAATACGGAAAGGATAAAGGGTCCAAATTTTCGTCATTCCAAAATGTTGATATCCCCGAAGTCAATACCATGGTCAATACCAATGGTAGTAATGACAGATCTCCAATATCCAGATTGAGACATACTTCAAATCCCACAGCCAACCCTGAGTTTGGTTGCATGTGGCAACAGAGGAATCTGCCACTTTCCGGGTTTTCTAAAATTGTTCATATCGAGATATTGTAATTGTGGCCGCCGTGGCGTAGTGGGTAAAGTGCGACACTTAAATCCAGCAGGTCTGTGTTCGATTCCCGGCTAATAACCTCGCAATTTTCACGGCACCGCCTCTTTCTAGCTGCTGCTCAAAGAGTAATAATTGTCTAAGAAAGCTTCTAAAACTTCGCCGTTCGGAGTTGGCAAAAAACTGTCTACTCGTGAGAGAACAGTATTGTGCACAACACGAATATTTGATTGGCAAGCTGGGCAGTGATCCCCCGTGGACTGAAGCTCTATACAATTATTAATTATATTGTAAATTGCTCATTTTAAAATTTGTATTCATTGGAGTAAAAGGACGCCAAAAGATTAAGCTTTTATTTGTTGAATGGCCTGGATCAGCTAAAATGCATACTCTGGACCCGATCTGGTGTATCTTGGTCGGAACGAAGTCGCTTGGTTACATTTGTATTGCTCCACTCAAAATTCAGTTCACACAAGGCGTCGGAATCATTAAAAATTAAAACTTGCTTAAAATGATTTGTTTTTCTTCTTTGACTTTTTTAAACTGTTGGGTAGAATTTATGACGTTAGAGTGAACGCGATATGGGCACGCTTATGTTTGTAGAAAGATATTGGAAAAACAACATCGTTTGTGAGTGAGTAAAACTCGCAGCTGAAAAGTGGATTTTCGCTGCCTTTCTATGCTATGGGAAATTGCTCCATCATCATCACTCTAGTCTCAATTTTAAGACCTAGCCAAAATTTGAGAATAAATCATAAATCATCTTCTTTAAAAAGAGGTACGTTTGTTGTTTTGTAAATCATCCTCTTCAGCAAAGGCGGAAGTACTTTAAAAAGGCATCAAAAAGCTGTGTGAAATACTCCTAAACTGTTTGACAAGCTTCAAAAGTATATGGTCATATGTGAAGGACATACAAAATTTTACCCTGTTTACGATACCTACACCCACTGTGACTAGTCATAAGTCTGAGTTAGGCAAACCTTCCACATGGCTGCTTTAAAAGTATTTCAATGCACTTAGACTGTACACTTGTTGGCGCAGATATGGCCATGGAACGGATTTGGTTTCACACAAGTGCATGTTCACGTGCCCGCGCTGAACTGCCTTATTCTGTTTGTCTTTAGGGCTCCAAACCAAGTAAATGAAAAATAAGAGGCCAGGTTCAGGCTTCTTCTAGAGCAACTCTTGTTTTGCGCACTATTGCCCTCCCGCAAGTCGAAGAGACTTCCAGTCTTTTGCCCTATCCTAAGGACGAATTTTGTTTAAGTTTCTTGATAGACAAACAAAGAGGTGTTCAGTCCAGGAATCGAACCTGGAATCCTCCGCATATGAGTGTTGCACTTAAAATCTACGCTGATCCCGATCCGACTTCAATCAACTCAAATTACAAAATTGAATATCCTTTTTAAAACCTGAAACCATCGTGACACGGATTGCCCAGGTTACCGACAAGGGCAGAAGGTTTCATTTTCGAAACATACCTCCCCGGTCGTTCCACACAGCCATTCCACTGAAAACCCACTCGCCAATTCTCTACATATTTGCATACTCTTCACACCCCGAGCACTTCCATTCAGAATATTCCCCCACACCGCACTTGAACGTCAAACATTCTTATCAACTGAATAATTCACACCTTCTACGGCCACCGGGAAATGCCGAGCGTTCATTGGAGCCAACCACAAAGCAACCTCCTCCAAGCAGCTCATCATAACCAGGCCGATTCTGTCAACTGCACCGTCACCCCTATCACACACAAAAGAATCAAAAATCGATTGAATGCCCTTTCATCATACCCAGCGAGCCATGAAGCGAATTCTGCTGACTCGGGTCCCTTCCGCATACTCTCCCCGGATGTATCTGTCGCCGGCACACCAAGGCCCAGGCAGCAGGCAGCATAAGTCAGCTCTACGGCATTCATACTCAGGCACCCATGCCCCAGGGCGGCTTCCAATTGGATGCACTTGTATCGAGGAAGCGTTTGACGCAAATTGCCCCTCACAAGCACTGGGCGACGATATTCTGCGGACAATTGGCTACGGAGGGAGCTCTCAAAATGCATCGCACACCCACCGACCCCGCTGAGACTTGTGCGGGATCCGATATTTCAGAACATTCTGCTGGTTTCGCTTTAAAGACTAACGAACGATAGCTGCCGGCATGGCTGCACTTTAGATTGAGGTCAAGCTCGCATGCATGTCTAATCAACTCGAAACCGCAGATAGCGGAGTCGTGCCCCGTCGGGATGCGTACACCTCATAGTCACAGGTCATTTGCCGCATCGCATCTCCCGACAGAATCTCCGGATCCCATGGCAACCCCGAGCTCATGGCGCATTCGAAAGCGAATCACTTCTCTCGATTTAATTGCAATCGTCTTGCGTCCGGAGGGAATCACCTCCATACTCGCCGACCCAGTCGTTCAATAAGAACCTCATCTCTGGTGATCGTAAAGCCGAGTGGAAAAGGAGTCACGTCGTCAGCACGCACCCGGTCCCAGCGTGGTGTTCGTAAAATGAATTTTTACGGCTGGACTGTGTCGGATTCGAGAAAGAGCGTCTACATCCGGCCAACGAGATGACGATTGAAGGAACAGCGATAACTGCGGCCATCGATGGTGGTGTTTATGGAGAGAACGATGACGAAGATGATGATGATGATTGCGTTGAGGACCGAGCCTGCCTGCCTAGAAAGCAAAACGATACCTTTGAGGATTTGCAGTTAAATGAACGCAAACACAGACTACTCAGATGAACCGTGGAATGGGTTCTGAACGAGGTCCTCCCCGCGTGAAATGGATTGGGGGCGCCGTCGGTGTTTTTGATTTGAATTAAATTGAAAGGGAGCGGGAATGAAAATGTTGGCTGTGGATTTGACTTTCGAACAAAAAGCCATCAGACTCGTGCGCCCATACGCCACTGTTTGTCTAGATTGGCGCTGAAGCAATGCTTGATTGACACGTGCTAGTCATGCTGGCATTTCACACTTTTTTGTCTTAATTTGTTGAAGGTATGAGACTTGGTGAATCGACTTTTTGCGGTTTGATGTCAAATCGGGAAGCCGTCATTTCGGGATGCGATGACGACGATATGACACCCTTTAAATTTATCTTCTGTGGCGCCCCTATGCTCTTCTTTAGTAAACATAATCCGAATTCCTCTGCCTGAGGAAACCTTCTCTTGACTGGAGCTAGAGAAACAAGTATCGTGAGAACGTATTCCCCGGATTACCTAAAACGGCTAGAAAGGATCATGACTGGCAAATGCCGCCACTTGCATAATCGGAAAGAACACATATGTCCGATGCGACGGAGTGTCAATATGAGGTCCGTCTGAGAAAATGAACAGATCTTGTCTCTTCATTCAGGCTGACTGTAACTGCAACCACTTTCAGACTGCTATAATTTTCAAAATGTTCATGACACTGATCTCAAGTTGTACCACATGACAGACAATTTTTTTGTGAACGATTTGCGTCGTAGTTATGTCTACAAATGTTTACCTGCTTGGAGTTCAAGTTATACTGTAATTGATTTATACTTGGTTGGAGAACCACAAGTAGCTTTCGTTAGAACCTCCTGGCATCTCATGTTCCTTAATTATTAGTGTCTCGAACCAAAGCTCGTTACCGTGATACTGACAGCTTCACAATACACCACAGCAGTGGTCCGGAGGGTAAAGGTTCGAATTGATCGAAATATGTATCGAAGCGGAAGAAAAATGGCTCCTGTGCTCAGCATAGCATTGGAACGTTAGCAACATATACTGAAAAATGAGCTTGGGCTCAAACTATTGAGGTCCCAAAACGCATACGATTCTTAATATAAAAAAGTTGGAGGAAATAGCGTAAAACTTCCTACACTTACACAAAAGTGGTGCGTTGCCGAATTTGTCTTTTTGGAAACCATTTGTTATATCGGAAATTTTAAATAAACACAAAACAGAGATGATTTAAGCTGTTATACAGGTCCTTCGAACGCATCAACCGCTCCTTCTGGTGTCGAAAAACTTTGACCTCTCATTTTATTTTTTACATACGGGAATAAAAAGAAGTCATTCGGTGGAAAGTCAGGACTATGCGGCGGATGACTCATCAAATCGGTGTTTTGAGTGCTCAAAAATGCAGTTGCTTGAGCCGATGTGTGAGAGCTCGCATTGTCTTGGTGAAGAGTGATCCGTCTTCGACGGTTGGTTATCATGATTTCTTGGAAGACACCTGGCAAACAAATGGTTGTGTAAAACTCAGAATTGACTGTTCTGCGTTGTTCTAGTGGTACGGCTGCGACATGTCCAGTTTTCCGGAATAAACAGGCGACCATTTGCTTAGAAGTGCTTTGTGCGCGAGCAACTTTTGTTGGATTTGGCTCAATTTGAAGCACCCACACAGTCGACTGCTGTTTACTTTCGGGCTCATACGCGTAAGTCCTCGATTCATCACCTGTCACGATGTCATAGATGTGTTTCAAAGCACCGCGATCGTATATTTGGAGCATTTCTTTCGACCAATCGACACGAGCCTTTTTTTGAGCGATTGAGAAATTGTGTGGGATCCAACGCGAACAAAGTTTTTTGACGGTCAAATGTTCATGCAATGTTGAATGTATGCAGGTCCTACTAATGCCTAAGGTTGTTTCAACCTCACGATAGGTCACATGACGATCTTGCAAAATCAGTTCGCGCACAACATCAATGGTTTCAGGAACAACAACTGATTTTGGGCGACCTTCACGAAATTCGTCTTGGAGTGAACTACGACCTCGGCTGAATTCATTATACCATCGATAAACACTGGTCCTTGATAGAACTTCATCGCCAAAAATTAAATTAAGTTCATCGTTGCACTATTGTGGAGCTAATCCACGTCGAAAGTTGTACAAAATTTTACCGATTTAATTCCATTTTTTGGGCAAAATGAGTCTTTTAAGTAACTGTAAACAACACAAATAGCGCTCGTATGTCAAAACGTTCTGAGTACGTATAGCCTCAAAAATGTCAAACTTTGGCTGGCAGTTGCCAGATTGCAACACTAGAGTTGCCCAATCCCTAAATTTAAAAGACAACCTACGTAATACTATTAATTTAGTGCATTCATGTAAAATTTCATACAAATGTGATACTTAATTCGGGTTTTATCTCTAGTTAAATAGAATCATAATGGCAACTGAGACGATGATGGTGCAAATTGAGCATAGCACTGTAATTAAATTTCTCACTAAGCAAGGAAAGAGTCAAAAAACTATTCATGAACAGATGGCGGCTGTTTACCGGAGTTCCACACCTTCATTATCAACTGTACAAAAGTGGTTAAGTGAGTTCAAGAGAGCCAGAGACAGATTGAAGACGACCCGCGCTCCGGCGCTCCGGCTACTGCTTGTACGGGAGAAAGCATCAAAGAAGTCGGAAAACTTGTTCTTGAGTATGTCCGAATAAAGATGAAAATGATGACAGAGATTATCAAGCTTGCAACTGGTACCATTCACACCATTCTTCAGGACCATCTAAGCTTCTCAGAGGTCTGTGCAAGGTGGGTGCCACGAATGCTCGCAGCGCCTTAAAAAAAAGTGAGAATCGCATGCTGTAGAGAGCTCTTGTAGATGTGTAGTGAGAAAGCGAACGGTGTTATGGATCGATTTGTTACTGGGGACGAAATATGAATTCACCACTATGACCCGGAAAGCAAACAACAGTCCATGCAGTGGCATAAAAAAAGAACAGACCTCACGAAGAAGTTTTAAGTCACTCCGTCTGCCAGGAAGCTCATGCCCACAGCTTTTTTAGGACTCGAAGGAAATTTTACTCATCGAGTACAAGAAAAAGGTGAAACCATCAATGCCACATCCTACGCTTTCACTTTGCATAATTTGAGGGAGGAAATAAATAAGAAAAGACGGGGTAAACTCGCAGCGGGTATGTTGCTTCTTCATGACAACGCTCCTGTTCGTACGGCCCGAGTTTCCAAGGCTGCTGCGCGAGATTGTGATTTCGAAGAAATCCAACTCCCACCCTACAGTCCAGACCTTGTGCCTAGTGATTATTTGATGCTTCCGGATTTGAAAAAATGTCTTCGTGGAAAAAGATTTTCGAATGATGAAGAATTCAAGTCGGCAATGAATAGATATTTAGCAGAGAAAGAGGACATTTTTTTTTTTTGAGGATTTAAAAAAATTTATCTTAAGATGTAACAAATGATTTGTTTGGTAAAGGAGATTATATTGAAAAATAAAAAAAAATTATATTAAATTCGCATTTTTCTTCATATCGATACCGAGAATATATAGCACGCCCCTCGTACAACTTCGAACTGCTGCTAGAAGGCAGTCGCACTGATAGCGATAATTGTGCAACGTCCTGGACCCGAGCTGTTGTAGCTCTGAACGAATTCGCTCTGTAATATTTATGTTTCTCACTCACCCAAGAATGGATTGCCACATATACAGCACCGATGGCAATGGATTGGGCTCCTCAAACCCGATTTACGTTCGTATTTCTGGACAACTTTTATACGACCGCATACCGTGAAACTCAGAGGTAGAATTGAATGCTTGGGCAAACTAATATTTCTATCGGAGACCGTAGACGATTTAACAAGAGTCGTCACCGTGACAGGAAGCGAGCGTCAACCAAGATTGTTTAGAAAACAATGCTCCACATGTCATTTCTATGACACAATTAATTGGAAATACTCCAGATGTAACCGTTCGATGTCTCTATCTGGGGTATTTTAAAGGCTTAAGTCGACAAAAGTTCGGATTGCCTCAGACATGAATGGGCTAAAACAGCGGAAAGCCAATTGCAAGCGCCAAAGTCGGCTAAATTGAATGCTGTTGATACAAATTGAAAATTAATTTTGTACAAAGTTGTTGGCCTCAGTGCAATATAATTTATCAAAATATTGAAACTACAACGGAGACCGCCGTGGCGTAGTGGAAAGATTGCGAAGCTCACACCGCGAAGGATTGGGTTTGATTCCCGATTGAACACTTAGCATTTTTCACCTCAATAATCGTCTTCGAGAAAGCTTCCCAAATTTCGCCATTCGTGCGTCACGAATATGTAAGTCCCATCTACTCGCGACAGAACAGTAGCGCACACAACACGAGTAGATGAGACTTACAGTTTTTTTTCCCGACTACTCGTGATTAATGAGCACATCGATTCCGAGAAGGCGGGGAACCATCCACCAGCTGCTTAATTTTTCAGGACAATCTCGCCAATCTCCAAAAAAATGCGTGACGACATCCAGCCGCCTTGACGTATTCAAGAAAACCATTGTCAACGTCAACCACCTACGTCAATGAAGCTGCGCTCAATCGAAACCCGTCACCGTTTCATCACTCATTTCTTTGAGCCTTTGAAGAAAACTTGTCACTTTCTTGCTTTCTTTCCGCCCCCGGCAAGAGTTCCAAATACACAGATGAGCGAACCGGTTTGTTCTGCGGCTGCCGCCGCAAGCACTACCCAAGCGCTTACATGCGATTTTCAATTATAATGAAATCCTCAACCTCCTCGGTCGATCGGTCGATTGGCTTCAGTCAAATTTGCACGCTCGACAGGTCTGTGCTGCGCAGATTTACGTCGAGTTCAATGAATTTGACCAGCGCCTAGTGAAAGCAATTACTTTCCTTAAGTGTCTCCATCCACGTCTGTTCCCGGTGTTTTTGTTTTTTTTTCCAGGGGGTCAGAGACTGCATCCTTCCTTCGTTCAAAGGGTTAAGAAACCGTTCTTCTGTCGAAGCGCATTTGTGGCGGTTGTACAGTCACCCCTGACCTCGGACCGATAACTGTGGCCCGTGCAAAGGCTCGGATTATGATGCGGTCCTCAACTCGGGTGCCTTAGGAGTGATTGACACTTGCGAGGTAATTGCCCGAGAGGAATCGCATCGCATGAGTTCCGTCCTGAATGATGGGGCACTTGAAAGCGCATTTGATGGGAGAGCGGCAAGTTCGTTTGCCGCTTAGTGGTGTAGGTCAGTCGGATTTGAGTTGAGGTTCGGTATAGTTTTGAGGTTTTTCTTCTGTGAGAGCTTTGTTTGCATAGTCCAGGGAGGAGGACGTCTGTTGAACTTTCAATGTGCGGTTGATGCAGACGAACCACGGGAGAACGATGGAGATTAGGGGTGGTTGGGCAATTGAGTGAGGGATTTGGATTGTTGTACGCGTTAATTAGGGAGTTCGTCTGTGGAAGGAAACGGTGAGGATATCAATTTCTATTCCTCTCTACCTCATATTGGGAGAATCCAGAGCTGGCATCACTGCGAAAGTCAGTCAATAACCAAGGCAATGTTTGGAAACACGGGCTGTGCATTCGACTAGGCGACGCAAAGTAGACCCACAGAGCGATAAATTGGCAGTTGGAAAAATGTACTCAGACAGGCTTTTCTCTTAAAATAGTATCATCATCTCGACGCGACATCCCGGATCCGGTCTTGGCATCCAGCAACAAGCCTCTCTATCCGTCATGGTCGCAGGCCGACGTCATCTATCTGCGCCGGCCTGGTCTTCGTAAAATCTCCAACCTAGACACGCTGTCGTCTACCATAAAACGAGCTGCAAGGTTCTCTCCGAGCCGGTTCCTTAAAACTAATGCAAGTTAGATGACCTGCCCACAGGAGTATAATTTGGTCACAATATAAGCTTCGAAGTCTACTATATTGTCTGTACAGCGACATGCGGCTGCGTCAATCGTCTTCGGATACAACGCTTAGGATGACTAGGCCATGTAGAGCGTATGGACACCACTGCTCCGGCCCGAAAAGTCAAAGCCATTGGGACAACGCAACGGAGGGCGGCCTAGGCTAGGATTTCGCACACAAGTGGAGAAGGACTTCAACCAACTTTAAGTGCGCTCCTGGACCCATCTGACGAAAGATTGTGTTGCCTGGATAGGAATGTTCCCTGAGACTCTGTTGCACGACAAAAAGAAAAAGGAGATAAGATCCAAGGTCGACGGCGTACAGCCCGTGGGTGTAGCGGCTCTGCAATAGTCCTTCCTCAATTACGGGGTCAACCACTTTCCATAAAATGTTTTTCTGGAATGCAGTCTATCTTTCGAATGTCATTTACTTAGAACGCAATATTCGGATTCATTTGTGAGTACTTTCAGCATCAGCATTCTATATAGGAGTGCCTTCGATGATACGATGTGATTCCTCGATTCGAGAGGTCATGAGAGATTTGTGCAGCCGCCCGGTCTGCAAATGATGGTCCAAGGTAGCTGAAGGATTCTACTTCTTGACATTCGTGGTCTGATTGTTTAACGAACTGCTCTCCTCGCATATGGCGTCACCATGTATTTCGTCGTTCCTTCATTGATATGCAGTCCCAGGCTTTTTGCCGTCCGCTTAATCTGCTTGCTGGACTCATGTACAGCTTATGCATTCATCCATTGAAGTCTGTATAGTTTGGAAATATCTCAATGAGCTTGGCGGCGGTGGTCCCTCTTGTGGACAGATTGGTTCTTCGATGACCGGTTGCCAGACCGTCCGCTTGGCTCCTCACTTGGCTTATTACATTGGTCATGGTCAGACTACAAAACCGTGTCAATTTATTTGGGATTCCGAATTCTTTCATGGCTCCGTATATTTCTACTCGCGCGAAGATGTCATAGGTGGCTTTAAATTCTTCACAAGGATGATGGAATGCGAAGCTAATGACGTCTCAGTGAATACATAACGATTTCTTAATTTTCCTGTGAATATAAAACACTGGAAGTTCCAATGAAGTTTGTTGTATATGGGACTATCCGTTCTTAAAGAACGGAGAATATTGTCTTCTTGACGGTACCCAAAGACGTAATATCCTTCAACTGCTGCAAGTTGAGACATATGATGCATTTCTTTCAGTTTTTAAGCACTATGTACTATGTAGGCGTTGTAGATCTGACCCGCGTTGGTTCAAACTGCGTGCTCTTTTACAAAAGTCTATCCTGGCACTAGCCTATGACCATACTTTGAAGTTAAAATAGACTCAAACTCTATTTTAATTTTTAATTTTTAAAACAGTCTCAAACTCTATTTTAATTTTTTTCTAAATTAATTCGTTCCATTTTCAAAAGATGGCGCCACCTGCAGGATGTGTGTAGCTCGTTGCCACAAGTATGTCCTACTTGGAGTTAATTAAAAGGCGAGGAGTCGATTTATGTATACAATATTTTATTTAGATAAGTTATCATCGGCGATTTCAATGTAAGTATTGATCAGTGTCACTATCCCACTGCTAGTTATGATCCGTGTGGCTTTCTAATTGCGAGTGTCTTTTGTGTGACCCAACCCACTCCTTTTATTGTTCCTTAGGCACATGCCCACATTGCATCCCTCGGCGTTGGTGGGATGCGAAGGGTATCCTCTTGTGCGTCGCGGGCACCGTTGGGTTCGTTGGGTTGTTTACCCAACGACGTACTGACCGCGATCGCAGATGTTATTTTGCGTGGAAGGATATCCTCGCGTGGGTTATGTGCCGTTGGGTTAGTTCACGTACTGCGATGTGCTGCTGAGTGTTCCGTTGAGTAGTCCGTTCAGTATGCTCAGCTGCACTGGTTGGCCGGACCGTTGGTATGGTTGTCTGCCACATGTGGATGATCTTGGAAGCGATTACCCACTTCATTGGAAAGGTGTGACATCTGACAGAAATAATTAGTGTGCCTCTGTTTTTTACAGTCAGTTTGTTTTTTATCTCTTTAAGTGTTACGGATTTAATGAAGCAGCATTTGCGGAAAGCTTTGATTTTTTGTTTAATGGGTGATTCTAGCGTAAAACACAATGAGCATCTTGGACGGCCCACAAAAAAGACGTTAAGATGGCCAGTCCATGTAAGACGTATCGGCACCACTGCTCCGGCCCGAAAAGTCTTCGAATCTAAGCCATTGGGACAACGCAACGGAGGACGGCTAGGGTGGCGGACACAAGTGGAGAAGGACTTCAACCAACTTGGAGTGCACAACTGGAGGCAGCTAGCGACCGATCGCGCCGGCTAAAGAGGCATTTTGGTTGAGACCCAGGTCCATTAAGGATTGTAGCGCCATAACAAGAAGAAGAAGAATCGAGGTGCTATTGGACCAAGATCCGCGGCAAACGCAACGTGAACCCACAGACTCGTTGCGATTGACTCAACAAACCGTTTTCGTTCAGTTCTCAAAACTGTGGATTTATTCAAGAGCAAGGAAATTAGGTGCCAAATAAGTTGAAGGAAGGTGATTTCTCACGTCGCAACTGAAAGGCATGATAGATGTCAGAGTAGGGGATTTTCGCCCTGGATCCTTATTTGAAAAAGAAAAGTGGACTAACTACGATAAGCTCAAGAGGAAAATGCTGTGCATGTCTCTGGTGAGACCATTCAATCAGAAAAAAACATCCAAGTTGAAGGATTATGCTTCGCATGTTGTGGCACAAGACAGGTGTGATGTTTTTTGATGCTAGAAAGTGCAACAAATTGGTTGAGGAGGTGAGGCTATGTTACATCTATCGGACCGCTCTCGAAAGATAGCTAGGCTAGCTAGTGTCGCAATCTGGCGACTGCCAGGTCTGTCGTAAAGTTTGACATTTTTGAGGTTATACGTACTCAAAACGTTTTGACATACAAGATTTTAATTGTTTCGACCTGAATTAACTTAATAACAATGAATCGATAAACATAATTCAATTTTTGGCGAGTAAGCTCCATCAAGGACCAGTGTTTATCGGTAATAATAATAATTGTTGGCGCGAGAGTCCACAGGGGGACCAGGGCCTAGCTTGCTCATCAACTATTCGTGTTGTGCGCGCTACTGTTCTCTCACGAGTAGAAGGGACCTACAGTTTTTTTTGCCGACTCCGAACGGCGAAGTTTGAGAAGCTGTCTTAAACAGTTATTACGCTTTGAGTGTTATCAGCAGCTCGAAAGAGGTGGTGCCTAGAAAAATTTGAGGTGTTCAACCGGGAATCGAACCTAGACACCTCGGCGTGTGAGTGTCGCACTCTGACCACTACGCCACGGCGGCGGTATGGTGAATTCAACCGAGGTCGTAGTTCACTCCAAGACGAATTTCGTGAAGGTCGTCCAAAATCAGTTGTTGTTTCTGAAACCATTGATGCTGTGCGCCAACTGATATTGCAATATCGTCATGTGACCTATCATGAGGTTGAAACAACCTTAGACATTAGTGGGACCTGCATATATTCAACATTGCATGAACATTTGACCGTTAAAAAACTTTGTTCGCGTTGGATCCCACACAATTTCTCAATCGCTCAAAAAAAGGCTCGTGTCGATTGGTCGAAAGAAATGCTCCAAATATACGATCGCGGTGCTTTGAAACACATCTATGACATCGTGACAGGTGATGAATCGAGGACTTACGCGTATGAGCCCGAAAGTAAACAGCAGTCGACTGTGTGGGTGCTTCAAATTGAGCCAAATCCAACTAAAGTTGCTCGCACACTTCAAAGCAAATGGTAGCCTGTTTATTCCGTAAAACTGGACATGTCGCAAACTCGAACAACGCATTACAGTCAATTCTGAGGGGTACACAACCACTAGTTTGCCAGTTGCCTTCCAAGAAATCAGGAAAACCAACCGCCGAAGACGAGTCACTCTTCACCACAACAATGCGAGGTCTCACACATCGGCTCAAACAACTGCATTTTTGAGCACTCAAAACATCGATTTGATGAGTCTCCCGCCGTATAGTCCTGACTTGGCACCGAATGACTTCTTTTTATTTCCGTACGTAAAAAATAAAATGAGAGGTCAACGTTTATCGACACCTGAAGAAGCGGTTGATGCGTTCAGAATGTATGTTTTGGAGATACGTCATTCAGAGTGGCAAAAGTGCTTCGACAATTGGTTGAAAGGCATGCAAAGTGTATAGATCTTAATGGAGAATATTTTGAAAAACAATAAAGCTATTTTCAATGATTAAGACTTGTTTTTGTTCTCTAATCCCGAAATGTAAAAGGCAACCCTCGTAGGTAATGAGGACCATCGAAAAAAAAGAACTACCCTGAAGTAGAATACCGATCGCACGTAAAAAAAATGTTAAACTCAAATCGTGTAAGTGGTGTCATAGCCGAGTTGGTCGAGCAGTCAGTCTGCCACAAGGTTTTGTTCAAGAACGAGGGTTCCAATATCGGGAGGGTTTCGTACGTATCACGTGTGTGTTTTGTTATTTCACTTCCTTTTTGTCCTATTATTTTGGTACTATTTCGTTAATTTAACGATTGGAGTTATTGCGGAATTTTGGTTAGCATTGTGTAGGTTAAGTGAAAAATGTTGAATTATATCAAGTCACCTAGATATAAGAATAGACTTAAGGGAATATTGTTTTGTTAAGAAAGTTGTTAAATTAGATTAAGGGCCGATTTTTCTATATTCAGATAAACAATCAGATAGGAGTTAACTGACAGTTAAGGCATAAATGCATTTTTCAATAGTTGTTTACCAGCTATCTGAGGAATATACCATCTAACTGTCTGTTAAAGTTATCTGTCCGTTTCTGTGTCAGATAAAATGTAATCCCCTAGTTAAAGTAAATGGGCTGTCAAATTCAAACATGTAAATAATTACAAATTGTTTTTTTTAAAATAGATTTTTTGGACGATGATTTAAGAAAGAAAAGAGTAGTGAGGAAGCGACCTGATCATTATAAGGAATGAGAAGAGGAAGATTTCAAACGAAGACGCAGGTTGCAGAAAGATCCTGTCGAATACCTACCTAATAAACCTAATAAAGGACATAATTGTGCATAAAACAGAAAGGTTAGTTACGCAGATACATTCGAATATACATATGTATATTTTTCATTTCTATATTGAACTAAACATTTTGGGGATTTATTTTAGAAATCAATGCATTTTACCCATGACACAATTGTTGATTGCTTTACGGTTTTATGCTACAGGAAGTTTTTATATTACGGTAGGAGACTTTTCGTGTGTCACTGCTTCGACTATATGCGACGTTGTGAAAAGAGTTACGCTAGCCATTGCTGCGTTGAGACCGATGTTTGTAAGATTGCCAAGAAACCAAGAAGAAATTTTACAAATACAGCAGGGTTTCCAACAAATAGCGCGGTTTCCTCGAGTAGTTTCATCAATAGACTGTACTCATGTGCATATAGTTTCACGAGGTATGTTCAATTATTTATCACTTGTCCTAAACGTTTTGAAAAATTTCATTTTAGGAGGAGATATTGCTGAAAATTTCAGAAATCGAAAAGGCTATTTTTCCATCAATGTACAAGCTATGTGCACATCAAAGTTAAAGTTTATTAATGTAGTTACTCGATGGCCGGGCTCGACTCATGACAGCCTCATATTTCACAATTCTGCGGCTAAATTTCATTTCGAAAATGGTTTTGTTGGAAATGGAATAATTTTAGGAGATGTGGATATTTCTTAAATGAATATCTTTTGACTCCCTTGAATGATCCACAAACAGCAGCGGAACGTTTGTACAATGAATCACAAATTCGAACAAGAAATACTATTGAGAGAAGCTTTGGTGTGTGGAAAAGAAGGTTTCCGGTTTTGAGCATTGGAATGCGGTGCAAACTTCCTCTAGTGCAAGACATTATCATAGCAACTTCAATACTTCATAACTTAGCTATTGATAGAAATGAGGAAGTTCCGCCAGTGGATCCGGATATACATGTTGAAGCTGAAGAATCATTTGAAGAAATACATTCAAACCTCACAGGTAATCGCGGCACGAGGGATACTTTCTTGGAGTACTTTCCAGCTATGATTAATTCATGAACATAATAAAACTAAAATAAAAGTTTGTTAATTTGGTTTGATACGTGCCATACGCACATTTTAATTGAAACAAAAAAAGAAATTAACTACTTTTTAAATTCTTGTATTTTTAAATTGTGTGCTTCTTGTTTTCTCTTTTCGTCGTTGTGAAGATAAAGAATTCTGAGTTCATGCTCTTCTGTTTTATGTTGAATATGGAGGTCATGTTCAATTTGCTTAGATTCTAATTCTTTTTGCACTAGTCGTTTTTGTAATTCCACCAATCCTAGACGGGATTCACCCAACTCATCATATTTAGATTTGATGCTTGTCTTTGTATTGTTTCGTCTTAAAACTGGATTGGTCTTAGTTTTAAGTGCCTTTGGAGTTCAGGTCTGCCATTTAGAATAAGATGCACCTGCAAATATAAAAAAAATTTAGAAACATGTACTTCTTGTATGTTAATATTACATTACCTTCGTTGTCATTCAATGCATTTTCAACATTCAACTCTATTTGTTCCTGGTCCATCATTATATCTGTTGCATCGTTGGAAGGGCTAGCTGGGCTTGTTTTCTGTATAGTGCCTGGTGTGATCGAGGTACTCAAAGCTGCGAAATATTTATTTGAGCATGTTTTACGGTTGTGGGAAATATTTTACTATTGGCTTAATTGCTAGGGAGTCACTGTCGTTTCAAGCTTCCAAGCCGTCAATGTTGGAACACATAGCCAGTACTTTTTCTTCCGCGACTGAGAATACTGCAGGTGTGGCTTCTCCACCATCTGTTTTGTATAATTCTTGGCGATTGTGTGCGGCTTTCTTTTTTGTATTTTCCTTAACGCTCTCATACTTCAGCTTCAAATTTTTAGATAATCGTATGTTCACGCCACTCGCACTGTTAAACAGATCTGCAATTTTGGTCCACGCAGTATCTTTTTCTTTGTTGGTAATTGCATCTGTCTTTATTTTCTATTATGTTTCGAAATTTGAACACCAAATCCATTAAAAACCGCGTTTCACTAGGCATAAAATTAACAGCCCTCTCGCGCTTTTTTGTCTGTAGGTCAACGTTTTCCATTTCAACTAATTATTACTTGAAACTTCGAAAATATTCGGGAAATTATTTAAAATATACGGAGATCTCAAGATAGACGTTTATCTGAGAGCATAACCAGCTCATTTGCTCTAACACAAACAATTACCAATTAATCTGTTTCATTCATACAAATACCGTGTGAAGTTAGACACAATTGATATTTGCCGCTCTGCAAAATACGGTCAAATAACTATCCAGCTGTTAGTTTTCGATTGAAAAACTGAAACTACTTATCTAGCAGATAAAGAGTCGAATAAATTTATTCGTTCGTTAGCAATCAGTCTGTTTATCTGACTATTGAAAAATCGGCCCTAAGTTAGCTAATAAATGGAGTACTGTAAACGCGTATTGTATTTTTCGTATACTAAGGTCCCCGTGAACGGATCTAGTCGCGATTTTAGGTCCGGAAACCGGAAAATAAGAAGGGAAGAGGGTAATCGCGTGGCTCCCAAAATCATCCCGCGACCTTTCTCCAAGCTGGTCGGCAAAACCCCCCCTCTTTCCCTGAGTATCTTCATGAAAAAAAAATGTAACAAGGGAAAACACATGAAAAGGGGGTTGGTTCTCCAACCTTTCAAGCATGCCAATGCAGCAATCAGACCTATCTTGAGACAAGTTTTTTGCATGACCCACTCCAAACTGCTGACACCACATCTGACTACAAGCTTTGCGATATGTAATTGGAAACTCTCTTATTTCTTGAAGCAATCTATTCTTGATGTAAGCCGATCATGCTGGCTATAGAATTGTTTAACTCGCACATATTGGCACTAACATACAAAAATGGAAATCCACAAAAACCAGCGAGACACAAAAAACAGCGATAAATACAACTCATGGTTGTCCCATAAACTGCTATCCGGTCAATTCTCAACTCAGTCTCCTCACTGTGTCATTGTGTCAGATAATGACACAGTGACACACTGAACTTTTGGCCGCATTCCAGGGTACATTCCATCACCAATTCGCTGGAAATTCCCCAGGAATCCGCTAACCAACGAATATGAGTCGTGGAATTTGTCGCATCCCCCAAAACACTCATTGACTCGCTGCCCTTCAGTCCACTGAAACCACTTTAAGCAAACGACAATTCCCCAAAATCTCCAGTCGGTATCAGATCTCTCGAATTCTGCCGCTCCTGACGCAGTTGATTTCACTTAACTGAACAAATAATCGTATTCCTCGAGTAATCGATGGATTCCCATCCCACAAAGTTATCCCGAATTTGTGAGAGAAGCAAATAAATCCACCTCCCAGACCGTTCCCTGTAATCAGGACAAATTCGCATTACTCACCGTCAATGGCGTGCGGCGGTAGGAGAAATATAACAACAGTGAGGCGAACGTGATTTCGATATTCCCGCATTTCACCTGACTTGTGATCTAATTTTCCAGCATTTTTACAGGGCTTCGCTTAAGACAGAAGGTCGATCAATGCTGGTGCCTGCTGGAAAAGGAGGTGAAGCAGGAGGGACGTGAGTCAAGTCACTTACCTCGCTTATTTCCGTTAACATCCGTCATAATGAATAAGGAATCCTTGTCAATTTCGTCGTTATTTTGTCAATTTATGTTTTTTTTTTTTAGAAACGCAGTCCACGCACGCTCACACAGAGGGGCTCGTACCAAACGTCTGTGGCACGTTTACTCTCTCCTCGCGTCGCATCCTTAAATCAAAAACCAATTTCCATAACAAATGTGAAAAGTTGAGAATAGAAATTTGCTCCCATCTTCGGTGTCCTTGTCGCCCTGCCAACGAACGAGACACCGTCAAGCGCCGTCTGCTCGCTTGTCGTTGTGGTATAAATTGTTGCATGCGACGAACTCATTAAAGGACAAAGAACACAGAATTCATTGAGGGGGAAGAAAAAATCGGCTCAGAGGACGGAGGATTGGTTGGTGCTCGTTGCTCACACGTTCATGTGTTACTCGGCGGCGGAGGGGTGGAGGGGTGGAAGCCTTGGGGTTAGGAAGGCAACTCTGATACGGTTAATGTCGTTACTTTGCCATTAATTTGTCGCCCGCTCTACAGGGGAGACAGGTTTGGGTGCTTCAACGAGAAATTGATCGGCCACTTGATGGCCACTGTTGATGGTTGTTTGGCCTTGTCTGATAATCGGAGCGTGAACAAGGATTTGACACCTTCTGGACGCGTGCATATGTTTCTTGTTTTCACATCCTGCTGCAAATCAAATGAAGGAGATTCAGCATAACTGGCTGTCGCAATGGTGCATGATGTTCCCCAAAGATCAGTAAATGATTCACAAGTGAGGCGTTTTGAGTCAAGATGGAGCTCGTTGGTTGTTCACCTCATTTTCTAAAACGACGTTTTCAATTCCTCTCCACCGCATAGTCCCGATTATAAGGTCATTTGCAGATATCTCATGCGTACTTTAACTTCATCTGGAATAAGGCACGAACCCGATGGCATATTCGAGTGCCTCGAAATCGGGCAAACAAGCCTCGCTCTCCGGCTTGACCCACTTTCAGCATCTCCTCTTCCACGCAAAGTTTGTTGCCATAATTAGCATCTCCCAGTTGGAAACAACAACCGCTCGGCTTGGGAGCTCCCAGGATCATCTGCCCACCTGACTGTCCATAAAGTTTGGCACGTTCGTTGATTCAAAGCACTGATCCGTTGATTTAATTGCTTCTGACGTGGTCAGGGCGGTATGCCCCGTTCACACTCTACAAAGGCAGAAGCGAATTATGAAACTAACATCCTCCCTGAGGAGGAGCGTATCTCATTGATAAAGCACTCCCGACGGTTAAAAGTTAAAGTGAATTAAATGCGATTGGGTAGCGGATATCCTTGTTAATGCGGAGATTTATTCCGCCAGGGCATTGTTTGTGCAGCTTCAAGAGTGCACCTCGAGTGCAGCGCGTCGCTTGCCGCTGCCTGCATCGTTCAAATTTGCATTTACGTGATTATAATGTCCTTTGCTGCTGTCGCGAGGGGGAGACAACTTATTCGTTTTACTTCGCGTTGCGCACGCGGTTTCCGTGTGACGGTGGGTGGCAGTAGAATGCCAGCGACACTTATGCAAATGGAAGAAGGGGGCGGGGGGTGGGGGGGACTTGGATGTCTGAATAAATTGTTTTAAAGGGGGGGGAATTTAATGCAGCTGCAGACATGATTTTAAATTCATTGCGTTTAGGGTTGACTGGCTGCCTTCATTTTTGGAACGGAGGGAGAATGTTTTGAGTGGAAGTGAAATTAATTCCAGCAGGGAAGCCAAGGAAACATTTGTGCAGCTCATAAAAGTGGAAAGCGGATGCAAATATTGGTGGAATGAGTTGACATTTTGAATTAGGAAAAATTGCATCCTTGCAAGGACCTTCAAATGTGAATAAGACCATGGCCGTGGGAATTATCCACGTTATATAATTTTGCAATGTTTCGTTGTGTGACATCTTAATAATAACAATAATTGTATGGCGCGACAACAAGGACCAGGGTCTAGCTTGCTCATCAACTTCTCGTGTTGTGCGCGCTTCTGTTCTGTTACGAGTAAAAGGGACCTACAGCTTTCTGCCAACTCCGAATGGCGAAGTTTGAGAAGCTTTCTTAGACAATTATTACTCTTTAAGTGTTGTCAGCAGCTCGAAAGGTGCCGTGAAAAATTCGAGGTGCCAGCCGAGGATCAAACCTAACCCCTCTGCATGTGCGCGTCGCACTCTATCCACTACGCCATGATGTCACACCGCATGGCGTAGTGGATAGAGTGCGAGTTTATCAAACTTAAGGAATTGTAAATGAATGTACATTGATGCATTCGTTGGAATGATATTTTGGGTTAAATGGTGAAAATTCCTTACCGGGAGCAACATGTTAAGATCGTCGCTAATCTGGTGCGAGTTGTAGGCACTCGTCAAAGGCCTTGTTGGCTTTGAGTTTGGTTCTGGTCTTGTTATAGTTTTAAACCTATCATTGGATGTGCTTATCGGTCCGTTTGTCGTATTCAAAAAAATTGTTTCCTAAAGGAAGGATCAAATATAAATCATCAGCCAAAGTCTTGTCCGTCGACTACCTTTCGTTATATCTCGGGTAATATCGAATTTTCTTCTTCTTCTTCTTATGGTGGCGCTAAAGTCAAGGATGAACCTGGGCCTCAATCAATATACCTTTCCAGCCAGCACGATCTTTTGCCAGCTGCCTCCAACTGCGCACTCCAAGTTTGTTGATTGCATTCTTCACTTGTGTGGGCCACCTTAGCCTAGACCGTCCTCCGTTGAGTTGTCAAACTCGACTTTATGGGCCGGAGAAGTGGGTCCATATGCTCCATATGGCCTGGCTATCTTAAGCATTTTATCCGAAGACGCTTGACCATATACATGTTGCTGTACTGCCCATAGAGTTGCCATACGCTCTACATGGCGTAGCCATCTTAAGCGTTGTATATAGATCGTCGTTGAGTCTTCTCCTCCATATGCCATAAACGCAAACAGGAGCAAAAATCGCAGGCGAAACTTATCTCTCAAAAAGACTAAGAGCTCCTTCAACCGCCTTTGGTAACGTCCAGGTTTGCGCGCCATTAAGTAGGACTGGGATGATCAAGCTGTTGTATAAAGTGAGCTTAGTCATTCGGGAAAGGGCTTTATTACTCAATTGCCTCTTGAGCCCATAGAAAAAGCAATTGGCAAGAGTGATTCTGCACTTGATTTCGGTACTGATGTTGTTGTTCCTATTAAGCGCGAAGTCGAGATTGACGAAGTCCTTGACTACCTCGAAGATTCTGCTGACTAGTGTGACCGAGACGTCGATGTTGTGTGTCCTTCCTTAATGACAACATGTATTTCGTTTTGCCCACATTAACCGCCAGACCCATTCTTGCCGCTTCCGCTTAAATGCCGACAAACTCCTCATTGACGGCTCGCTGTGTCCTCCAATCACGTCAAAGTCTTCAGCGTAAGCCCACAATTGATCTGACTTTTGGAATATCGTGCCTTTGGTGCTGACTTGTGAGCTAAGCGCGATCTTTTCGACTTCTGAGTTAAGCACCATTTTCTGTCATGTGATATTAGAGTTAAAGTTAACAGTTAAACTTAAAGTCACATGACAGTGCGTGGCCTTGTCTTAAACCTTTTTTGACTTTGAAGATCTCGGTGAGTTCGTTCCCGACCTTGACGGAGCAGGGAGAGTTCTCCATCATCATCATATACAATCTGACGAGTTTGGTAGGAATGCCATAACTAGATATGGCTCTATATATCTCGTCATAATGCACACTGTCACATTCCTCTTGTGGCGCTACAATCTGGGGTGCACCTGGCCCTACACTGTCATATGCGGCCTTAAAGTCAATGAATAGGTGGTGAGTTGCGACTTACATTTCTTAAGTGTTTGCCAGGATCTGCCGTAAAGTGAAGATCTGGTCTCTATCACACTTCCCTGGCTTGAAACTACACTGATAAAGGTTGTCGAATATTTCCTTCTGTTTTCGTTTTCTTCATTCAATGCGTCATAAAAAATGTTGCAGTGATCGGATTTTGTGGCAGCCGTGGCGTAGTGCGTAGAGTACGACGCTCACACGCCGAAGGGTCAAGGTTCGAATCCAGGCTGAACACCTAGAATTTTTCACGGCACCACCTCTTTCAAGCTGCTGACAACACTCAAAGTGTAATAAGTGTCTAAGAAAGCTTCTCAAATTTGGCCGTTCGGAGTCGGCAAAAAACTGTAGGCCCCTTCTACTCGTCAGAGATTAGTAGCGCGCACAACACGAGTATTTGATGAGCAAGCTAGGCCCTGGTCTCCCTGTGGACTGTCGCACCAACAAGTTGGTGATCGGATTTAGTTCAAATATGCGCTGTTTTGTTCGATTATCTGCTTCCATCTAGACGGCAACTTCTTAATACCCCCTCGTAGAAACCCCAACCGTATTTGCGAAGAACTCGGACAGACACTTTTCACAAGCCTCTTTTTAGTTCAACTTCACACCACCAAGGCGTTAGCCATTGACAGAACAGAGGATGTGATAAAACGTCCCATCCGAGCTCCCGTATCTTCTGACGAGTCATCAACGAAGTGTGTGGTCTGGTGTTGTCCTGGAAGTGTGTGGTCTGGCATTGTCCTGGTGGAACACTACACCCTTCTTGTTGGCCAATTCTGGACGCTTCTGGTGGATCGCCTTCTTCAAGCAGTCCAGTTGTTTGCAGAAGATGGTAGAATTAAGCGTCTGGGCGTATGGGAGCAGCTCATAGTTAATGATTCCCTTCCAATCTCACCAAATACATAGCAAAACCTTCCTGGCCGTCAATCCCGGCTTGGCCACTGTTTGAGACGATTCACTAGCCTTCAGCCACGACGTTTTCGCTGTATACTGTCGTATGTGATTCAGTTTTTGTCGCCAGTCACCATCTGCTTAAAAAGCGGGTCGAGTTCGTTCCGTTTCAGCAGCATATCGCAGGCGTTGATTCGGTCCAGAAGGCTTTTTGCGTCAAATCGTGCGGCAGCCAAACATCAACCTTTTTTGTATCCAGCCTTCTGCAGATAGTTTAAAATGGTTTGGTGACTAACTCTCATCTCCTGGACGATGTCACGAGATGCCACATACTGGTCTAACGCAATGATTTCCATGATTCGATCGGTATTCGTCGTCACAGGTTTTCCGGCGGCTGGCTTATCCATGGTGTCGTTTTTGCCGGCTCTGAGTCGTCGGAACACTTCCTCCGCGGTTCAAAGTGATGGAGTACCATCCCCCAAAACACCATTAATCTCAAGGAACGTTTCTCTAGCGAACTTACCCTAAACGAAGGAAAACTTTAAAATAGCGCGTATTTCGGTGTTAATGAACTCCATGTTTATACGTCTATAACTGTTGAACGCAATATCCAAACTAGTCATGCATAGCGTCTTGTAGTTTATGTCAAGACCTTTCAAATAATGTATAGTGTTGCCAGAAACGAGCCTTTTAGCGCTTTGTACATAGCCGGAAAATTCAAAAGTTAAAAAGGCGGAAGGGAGATGTTTGACGACCTTATGCAAACCTATCAGGCTATGGACAAACGGTTACAGACGCTCACGCAATACGGTTAAGAGGATATTGTAGGCGATGTTAGGAAGACTAATCCCTCGATAATTGGCGCAGTCAAAGGGGTCTCCTTTCTTGTGGACTGGGCAAACAAGTGTGAGATTGCACTCATCGGGCATGCTTTCCTCCGAACATATCTCACAGATGAGCTAGTGCATGCGCCCAATGTGGTTGTCTCCAGCTGCTTTAAATAGTTCTGCGGGTAGTCCGTCCACTCCAGCAGCTTTGTTCGACTTTAGCTTCGGTATTGCTATCTTCAGGTAATCCCGAATACCATCCCTAAAAAATGTTGCAATCATTTAGTTATTTTCAAATGCCGGTAGTGGAAAGGAGCAATGTCTAAAGAATATGGCGGGTAGGGTAGCATCTTCTATTTAAGCGTTTCCAGGTCGCCTTTCGACATCTTTCGGTTTCTACTCGTACGTCGCCCAACTTCTTGGCCTTAAGCTAAAGTAAATTTTCTTAGACCGAACGGTTATGAGTTGCTGAGTTACTCCTATCTATTCCGCGAGTTCACTTTTGAACCCAGGAAAGCAACACCTTCCCAATAAAGTCATTAATCGCTTCCAAGATCAATAAAAACTTGAAGGTGGCTCCATCTTTTGAAAACCGAACGAAATAATTTGTGCCCCCGATAATCAGCAACTCTCAGTAAAATTCGTGTGCAAAAAACCTTTGCAATCGATCAGCAACACAGCGCCAAAACAGTGTTTACAAGGCTCTCAGTTAAATAAATCTGATGTGCAATTGCATCAATGAACATCAATTTCCTTCATAGACAACGACCATGGACAAGGATGCAAATCCCACCAAATCTGTGACCAATGTCATGGGTCGACCTCGTCGTGAGTGGCCAATGCAAACGGGGAGTCGCCTTTCACCTCCAACGGTGCTCCATTGCATTACATTTCGAAGCAATCCTCTCAAAGCCGCTTCTACATTCTTCTGCTACAAAACACACCTCTGTAAGCAGCATCCAGTGACCAGCTATGAATAAAGGCACAGACCCACCCACTGCCGCACCCACACATCATATAAAAGGTCCAACCACCCTCTGAAGTAACAGAGTAAGAAACGCAGCACACGCCTGAAGTGCTAAACATTTCTCGTTTGTTCGAGTGGAAAGGACGAGGCGACAAGTAAGTCTGCATCCCCTTGAGCACGTCACCGCATTCCGCATTTCGCATTCAGGTGCTGAGAGTTGCTCTTGCAAGCGAATCTGTTTTCCTAATTCCCAGGATTTCCCCCATTCCGTCTCGTAGTTCCCTCGCGTGCCGACTGCTCACGTAGAAAATATGAAAACTGCACCGTCACGCCGCCGCCATCCGAAAATTCTCCTCAGACTCCGAGTGCAGGTACGCGTGACATCGAATTGTTTTTCTAAGGACCTGCAAGTGAAGCCGGCAGAGCAGAACGTTGGCAAAGTGGCCTTGAACTCTAACGTGGAGCACCGAAGCAGTCCTTGAAAACACTGAACCTGCCACTCAATCAGGACCTGAAATTTTCGTTGTCAATCAATTCTCGTTTGTTTCCTCGCGGAGGCAATGGCATAGCATGGCCACGCGTGTGCGATGCCTTAGATGTTTAAAAATTATTGAGTGCTCCCCATATGACACGCTGATCCTCTTGGACCACATCAGGACCGAGCATCCAGAGATCGAGTTGCCCGACGATGAGATGGAGACCCGGGCACGCACAACTGAGGGGTCTGCGACGAGTAATCCAGTGCGAGTTGTTGAAGAGACGCGTGCAAATGATCCACTTCAGCCACAACAAGAAGCCGTCGGGGAAGAAGAGACCATTCGCCACATCGGCCAGAAGCCGATGTACACGCGAAGGTATAATATCCGCAGTCCGCTGAGGGCAAAGAGCCCTCAGAAGCGCCGGATGTACAAAACGTCTGTCGAGAAATGGCGCCCAGCCAAGGGAACCATCTACTGCCCAAAATGCTGCTGCAACAAAAGACCGATAGTGCGCTCCAGGTCCGAAAAGGTAATTCAATTGGAACTGATTCGTCAGACTCGTGTGATTGACTCGTTTTACTCGCAGGTATCATACTCCTCGGCTGGTGCCGCTTGTATCCTGACCTGTTGGCCGCTGTGCTTCTTTCCCTGCCTCTTTCCGTCGCCCGCCAAGGAGTACCTCCACTGCGCCGAGTGCAACAACTTCCTTGGCATGTACGACAAGCGCAACAACTGTGTCCAGCCCAATCGGGATTTCGTGGAAGACTCCGACAACAGGTCCTCGGGACGACTATCGAGGGCGTCTGATCGTTGTTCACAAACAGGCGGGGAGTCGATTCCGATGACAAATTCCAATCAAAAGGAGCGTCAATTGGAAACCTTTGCGCAAATACACGAACCCCCTAGAACAGGATCCGACTAACCAGGGAAGTGAGGAGCCGAGAATGTTAAATTCACGAAGGACACTCCACAGTTGCGGTGATGTGGTGCGATGCTGAATTCTCAGAAAAAATTTTCGGAAATGTGAAAGTTGTGTGCGGAATAAATGGGAGAGAGCGAAAATCTTTCAAGTCTCTGGGGTTTGTCTATGCAGGCCTACTGAACTGTGCGATGATATGACTGTCATCTCCAATCATTCTCCCGTCATTGACTGTACTTTGTAGGGAACCCGTACAATCGTCACCCACTCACATCCCTTTTTTCAAAGGTCATTAAAAGGCTGATGAGACAACAATTTAAGAAGAAGACCGAATAGTGGAAACTTCCCAATGATCGGTGATTCGGCTTCCGCATCATTATGTCCACAGGTGATCTCACTGAAGAGTCGAGAGGAAAATGGGAGATCCTTGCGATTGATGTTTCAAGGCTTTCGACAGAGTCTGACGTCAGGATGTCTCGACAAAAATGAGGGCTTATGGTTGTAAAAGTCACTTCTGTCATGAATCAAAATTTGCCTTTTAAACTAGATCTAGGTCGTATGTCTCCATATCAATGCTGAAGTTTCCTGATGTTCTTTTTCCGTTTTTCTTTTGAACTCAGCTCTACTTCTAAGCCTTGCCAGTCCTTCGTCTATGGTACCCAAAGCATTGCTGTCTCCTTGGCCCTCTTCTTCTCAAATTTTAATTTTGACAGGATAGTCAAATGGAGTTAAAGCAACGGAAACAGTCGTCTGAAACCATTTAGACTTTTGTCCAATTTTTAGACTTTAGCAAGAGATGGCACTCACGTCGATAGGACCGTCACATCGAAGGAAAGAGTGCCTCTCCTAAACACGTTAAATAATAACAATAATTGTTGGCGCGACGGTCCACAGGGGGTTCAGGACCTAGCTTGCTCATCAACTACTCGTGTTGTTCGCGGTACTCTTCTCGCACGAGTAGAAAGGACCTACTGATTTTTGCTGACTCCAAACGGCGAAGTTTGCCCAACTTTCTTAGACAGTTATTACTCTTTAAGTGTTATCAGCAGTCGAAAGAGGTGGTGCAGTGAAAAATTCGAGGTGTTCAACCGGGAATCGAACCTAGACCCTTTGGCGTGTGAGCGTCGCACTCTACCCATTACCCCACGGCGGTCACAATAATGCAAACTGCTAGAAAATGTGGCAAAGGATGTTTAAGTCCAAAGTCCGAAGCTCGAGTACGGAACTCCTATTTAGCCTGAACCTCCTCAGAACTCCACGACTGTTATGAACCATCTAAACACGTATGATTGAACTTATGCAACACCTGCAAAATCAATTGACTCTTCCGTAGAGTGTGACTGTCGTGCCGTAGCGGCTAAAAGCGTCGCACTAAAGGTCCCAGTACTTAATGCGTTGCCTTTTCTCTCTTCTCACATCCCGATACATAAAGGCACCGATTATTGTTTTTTCTTGTCAGTGGCGCCCTCTATGTGTCCTGGTACTTATTGATTGATGAGTGGCGTCGCGTTTATGTCTCAGGACTTATTGAGTGATGTGTAATACTTTTCAGCAAATATCCACGTTGTGTGTCTCTATAAATCTGTCAAGTATTGAACTGTAGGTCGCGTTCCTAGAGTTCATATAAAGGACATATCTTGTGGACTGTTTGATCGTAGAGGTAGACAGAATGCAGAAGCAGTGTCTTAAAGAATTTGTCCGCGTCTCTCTAAATGCCCATCAATTTGGACTTAAGCCTTCCTCTTACCGCCAATTGTAGGTACAATGAAGAAATTTATATTTTTAGGCTATAATCAACGGCATTTTGTCAGAATTGTTTGGATAAAAATGAATTTGATGGCGATAGAGTTTTCAGGACATTGGGGCTAACAATGTTCAGTTCATGTTCTGCATTCCCCCCCTTCAAGAATTCACCCGCAATACACGCCTCGCTAGGAATGCCCACCAATTCACCCTCAAGCCCTCTTTCGGACGTACAGTCAAATTCAGAGACTCGTTCTTTAGCCGCACTACACGAATCTGGAATGCTCTTCCCAGCTCGATTTTTCCTCCTCATTACAATCCACAGGCATTTAAAACCAATGTGCATCGGTACCTCCTCTCCCTCTCTTCCTCTATACCTTCGGCCCGTGCTGTGACTTGATCCGGTCACTTAAGGGTACTCGCAACCCCTTTTGCACGCGCCAATTATAAAAAAAGTAACTAATCGAGTGGCACGAGTTATTGCTCATTTTAGACTTAAAATAGCTTCTGGCTTGTACCAACTCCAAACACTAGTTTTTAAATACTTGTCAGCACCACTACACTAAGGCGGCCACTGTTACATGGGGGCCTCTAAACTAAAACGAACACTATGCCACGGCAGCCACAATATCACTGCGCTGACTATGCAACGGAGGCTACTATGTCACGGCATCTACTTTGCTAATACGCCCACTACGTTCAGGCTCCAACTATGCCATAACGTCAACCATGTCATTGCAGGAGATATGTCATGGCGGCAACTTAGCCTTTGTAGCCTGTTTGCCAAGGCGGTCATTATGCCACGACGCACAGTGGTGTAAAAGTGGAAAAAAAACATAATATTAAATAATTTTCTCGACCAAGTTGCTTTAGTTTTTTGAATTTATTTGAGAACATAGAAAGCCAAGATTTTGTTGACCCATAACCGGTATGACCAGGTATACCCATATGATTTTTTATTTTTTTTTTTGAAACAAAATGGAAAAGTTTAATTATAAATGGCAAAGTAAAAACATTTTATTCAAAGTATTGGCAATTGTTTTCTACACATTTTGACCACCTTTCTGGCAATTTATGAATACCACATCAATAAAATTGTTCGTCTTTTAGAGCAAACCAATCAGACTCTCAATTTTCGCCCTCCTCGTAGGAATCAAAGTGCTGCTCAGCCAATGCGTGTCCCATCGATGAAAACAAATGGAAGTCGGAAGGAGCCAAGTCTGGTGAATACGGCGGGTGGTGTAGCTGCTCCCAGCCAAGTATTTTGATTGTATCCTGAACCGGTTTTGCTTTGTGTGCAAATGCATTGTCATGGAGCAAAATTACCTTGCCGTGTCTTCTGGCCCATTCTGGTCGTTTCTCGATCAATGCATGGTTCAAATTGATCATTTGCTGTCGGTAGCGATCAGTATTAACGGTTTCACCAGGTTTTAGAAGCTCGTGGTACAGCACACCTTTCTGGTCCCACCAAACACACAGCATTGTCTTCTTGCCGAATCGATCTGGTTTTGCAGTCGATGTTGATGGTTGTCTCAGATTAACCCAAGATTTTTTCTAAATCCAATTTTCATCGCCAGTAACAAACCGATTTTCTTTCGTGTCTTTGAAGCAAAATTTCACAAGGGTTTTTTCGGTTTTCCATCCATTTTCCCACCCATTTTCCACACTTTAGGATCTTTCCCATAGCTTTAAAACGGTCAGAAATTGTTTGTTGTGCAACATTTAACATTGCGGCCATTTGCTTTTGACTGAAAGTGTCATCTCCATCCGATATCGTTTGCGATTCGGCGTCTTCAAGCTTTTTTGGTGGTCTTCCACGTTCTTCATTTCTCACATCAAAACCATTATTTCATGTTGCTTCTGATAGAGCATGATAACCATACGCCTCGACAAGCATTCGATGCGATTCTGGATCACTTTTCTTCAAATGAAAACAAAAAATTAATGCTTTCGGCAAATCATCACTTTCTGGTACAAAATTCGACATTTTAAACACGATGAAAAAATATGATGTTATCTGTTCTATGACTTGATGTATACCAAATATTTTTCACAGATGTCATAGCAAACAAACAAAAAAAAGTAAGGGCTCGTTCACAACAAATGTTCCCTATCGAGACATTTGTTTTTTGGCGCTCACTTCATACCGGTATACCTAGCAATGAGCCGATTCGTTGTAAGACTGGGATGGTGTAGAAATAAAAATACATGCACTTTTGCATTTTGATGCAAAAGGCAACAGCATCGGCATCGGCATCGGCATCGGCATCGGCATCGGCATCGGCATCGGCATCGGCATCGGCATCGGCATCGGCATCGGCATCGGCATCGGCATCGGCATCGGCATCGGCATCGGCATCGGCATCGGCATCGGCATCGGCATCGGCATCGGCATCGGCATCGGCATCGGCATCGGCATCGGCATCGGCATCGGCATCGGCATCGGCATCGGCATCGGCATCGGCATCGGCATCGGCATCGGCATCGGCATCGGCATCGGCATCGGCATCGGCATCGGCATCGGCATCGGCATCGGCATCGGCATCGGCATCGGCATCGGCATCGGCATCGGCATCGGCATCGGCATCGGCATCGGCATCGGCATCGGCATCGGTATCGGCATCGGCATCGGCATTGGCATCGCCTAATGGCGTCGATAATGAGCTGTTGCCGCATATTCCGGCTAACTGCACGCAAAATTGCTAACGATTCTTTCAATGGCAATCATTCACTCCATCCAACTTCCCGCAAATATGTTAAATACTCTCCAAAGTCAGTAAGCATCGAAATTTCAATCATTCAAAACGAATTTTTCCCAACTTTCATTTCATTCCACAATTATTCGAAATTCATCAAAATTCTTAGAATGGTTCATCCGAATAGGAAACTCGACTTTTGTTAACCCCAAAAAGTGCCATATGCGGTTTCCGAAAGGGGGGTAGCATGGAATTGTATCCAAATACTAGTGTCTTTCAAGATGGTTACCAAACTTCGGCGGTCCCGGACAATCAAGAAGGCAACCAAAAGTTGCAAGTTCCATCGTACCATCGAAGGGTAAGGATATTGCAGTTTGATGATGATAGAATTCTCCAAAGTTAACTACACCCATCCCAGGTCCCTCCTTACCCTATTTTGGCCGCAATCCGTGTGTCATCAGATGACGCAGCGCATTCAAGCAGAGCTTCCAACCCGGACGCATCCAGAATGTTCCAGAGCACAATTCAATTCGTCTCCGCTCCTCCAGGCACAGAGAAAGTGTTCAAATGCAACATCTGCGAGTATAGAAGTTCCATTGAGAAGTGGCACTTCCCAGACGGACTCATATTCTGCCCGAAGTGTTTGCACGTCGAAGCACCACTTTTAAGAACAAAAGCCAACAAGGTGAGCCATCTTCTTCCGAAAACCGCGCCTTCGTTGACTGACTCCTTGCTCTCTTAGCCAAAAAATTCCTCACCGCTTTGCCTTAACTTCATTTTACACTGCTGGCCGCTGTGCTTCGTGCCATACCTGACGCTACCGCCACCTCTAAACTATTTGCACTGCCCACAGTGCTTCACATTCCTGGGAATTTACAACGAACGCCGGCAGTGCATTCAACCGACCCACGAGTTTGTCGAGTACAATGGTTGTTTCTCCGCTGAGGAGTCACGAAGGCTAGCGCGGCGAAACGAGGAACAGCGTCGGAAGGACGGTGGGTTTCACATTCTTCCGTTCGATTAATAAGCCGAAGTGAAGCTTTTTGGTAATTTAGTAGAGATAGCAACCTTGCATAGCGCTCAGTGGAGCCTCTCAAACTTCAAATTGTTTGAACAGGAACTAGCTCGGACACATGCTGTAGCAAGCTTTCGGAATCATTTGAATAAGCTTTCTACTAACCTTAAACGGTTGTCAACAACAAAAATTAAACACCATCCCAAGCACTTTTAAAAAAAGAAACTTTAATGAAAGACTGAGTAAAAGCTTATAAAATTCATAACTTATTTTGTATTCTATGTTTTTTGTGCGTCTAGTCGACAGCCTTAAGGATTGCCGCAGTAAGAGACCGATGTCACTGCTGATTGCGCTGAGTTGCGCGGTTTTTTCTCTCGGCCACCTGCCTGAGCTGCTTGAACCTCCGCCATTGCATGTCCTCTTCAAGGGCGGAACGTCGTGCTTTGAACAACTGACGCTTGTACCAACTGAGTTTTATAGTGCGCCCGATGAAGCAGCCGCATTTGGAGCAGTAGTGGTTAAAGTCGTGACGTCCTTCCCATCGAATTGGCGTACTGAAAGGAGAGAAGAAGTTGATTGGCAATTCGTTCTTTGCTGTTGAATTGTTGGACAAAGGAAAAGTTATTTCTGAAATCTGTAAGTTTGCTCGTAATCTACAATTGCAAGACTAAACCACGAACCCATGCTAGCGATAAAGAAGCTTCGTGTGTCAATGGCTGCAATTCCCTTCGAATTTAGCAGTAAATCTTAAGCCTTCGCTATGATCGATCAAATTCAAGGAGAAATATAATATGTGTTCTCCGTATTATTTTTTCCACCCTACTCCTTAAAAGCCCTCATTTTCCTTCTCTCACAAATAAAACTGTTGAAGACGGCCTTCAAAAGATGGCGCCACCTGCAACCAACTTGTGGCTGATCTTGGAAACGATTACCTATTTCATTGGAAAGGTGTGACATTTTTTTAGCAATCATTAGTGTGCTTCAGTGTCATAACAAGGAGATTTTGCAACATGATAATGATAACTGTCGAAAAATAAGAGCTTCGGTGTGTAAAAAGAAGCACTCACCCAATTCGACAGTGCTCCAAACATTCTTACAATCTAAACGCCATTTGTGACATTTCTTCTTCTCTTTTCATAAACCAAAAAGTGATGAAAGAATTCATGAAGTTATCTGTCACCCAGAATTATAATATTTTCCAGTCACGAGCAGATATTCAATGGCGCAACGTGCTTAGATTTTCAACCGTTGTTCCTAAAGTGTACGCAAAGCAAACTCACTGTCATATACTGTGAAGCGGGTGCATTTGTTTGGTGCGTGTGTGTGGCCAAGCGAAGCGTGAAGCTTCGAACTTAGGGCACCCATTCTAAGAGACTGGGTCAGCAGTAGATGTGAAGTCATCGGAGCGTGTGTTCGTAGGTCGATTAACCAAAAGCGTGGTGGCGTAACTCGCCAATTTGAACTAGAGATAAGTTTAAAGCAAAGATCACACGAGCCAATTCTTCACGCTTTGGCAACCCACAGAGAAGACTAGGTTCCATCGCATAATCCTATTGATCAATAACAAAGCCGCATAAAAAAAGAAATACCAATAGCAAGGAACTGCTCTATGCGATGGCCGTAATTTAGAGCCCTAACGCTAACAAATGCGCGTTGCACCCTGTAATTCAACTCATGGTCATCCAAACTGTTTGGAATTCCTACCGGATTTCTACAAGGAGATGTACAGTCCTCTGATTCTGTCAATTTTGTACCCAAAAGAGTTGTGCGCAGGCTGCTGGCAACAAATCCGGACCATTTCGCAAATAACATTGAAATAGCAATAGCTCAGGCTTATATCCTTCATTGGTCGCTGGCCTGATAAGTAAGTTAGTAAGCTCACACAGCACTATGGCTTGATGAGCAAGCTAGACTCTTGTTTCATTGTGGGTTGGGCTGTCGTGATCATAGACTCTAGTAGCAAGACGCATATTGTGATCGTTCACAACAATAACGAAGCACGACGCCAAGCGATGAAGCTCAGCGCTCAAGAACGCAAAACAGCGCGATTCATTCATCTTTGTGCGTTTTCCTGCGTTTTCTTATTATTATCGTAGAGTAACCAAATTTGTGGTAATTAAGTGAAATTATTTGTAAATAAAGGGCAGTTCATTAAAGTAGCCAGCACACATTGACTTCCCCTCACCAACGGTAAGGAGTCATAATTTTTGTTCTGTTTGACTACTAGAGCAAACAACGCAACATGGTTGAACTTCTAAAGATTGTAATTCTATAGCGCGACAGTCTATAGGGGGACCATGGCCTAGCTTACTTATCAACTCCTGGTGGTGTGCGCGTAACTGTTCTCTCACGAATCGAAGGGACCTACAGTTTCTTGCCGACTCCGAACGGAGAAGTTTGAGAAGCTGTCCTAGACAGTTGTTACTCTTTTAGTGTTGTCAGCAGCTCGAAAGAGGTGGTGCCGTAAAACATTCGTGGTGTTTAGGCGGAAATCGAGCGCAGACCTTGTGCGTATGAGTGTCGCACTCTAACCACAACGCCACAGCGGTCAAAACAATTCAAAAAAGTTACAAATAAAAAAATCATTGTGAGGTACTTCGTACAACCTCTATATTTATTTCGACCTTGCCAAAGTAGTCGCGAAATAGTTGCAATACACTTGTGGAAGAGTTTATCTCCAGTTTTCAAAATACCTTACAAAGTTCAGTTGAGTAGATTCAGACGTTGTAAAAGATAAAAAAAACGATTTTGCAAAACAACGCGTGCCCCCGGCACAACACAATGTTTTGGTACAATTATTAAAGAAAGTGGGGACACTAATAAAAACGCGTTTCTTTATCAGAAACCCAAGAGGGTTCTATTCGAAATGCTCTATAATTTTTTGAACTTGCAAATACAAGGTTGCCAAATATCTCCCTTCGACCAATAAGCCTTTTAAGTAACCTTAGTAAGGTTTATGAAAGAATTCTAAAGGAAAAGATTATGAAAATCATTGATGATAACCATATATTTGAACAGTTTGGTTTTAGACGCAACCACAACACTGCCTATCAAGTTCAAAGAATTTATAATCATGTTAAAAGTAACCGGTCGAAAGGAAAATCGACCGACATGATCTTACTTGATAATAAAAAGGCCTTTGACTGTGTTTGGCATAATGGATTGATACATAAAATGATGAATCTAAACTTTCCTCCTTATATGTGCAATATAATCCTAAATTTTCTGTCTGACCGTCGTTTTCAAGTGCATGTCAATAGTGGTGTATCTAATGTAGTCTACTTGAAGTGCGGTGTACTGGGGCCCATTCACTATAATTTATATACCTCAGACCTTCCAGATCTGCCTGAATGTGGATTAGCTGTTTTTGCTGATGATACAGCTGTATTTTCATCCCATGAATTTGCTCTCAACATTGAGATCAATCTAAAATATGCGATGGAAATACTTGAAATGTATTTTAATAAATGGAAAATCCAATTAAACAAGGACAAGCTGAAAGCCATCTTTTTCACTAGAAAAAGGAAAGCTTGTTGTTTGCCCTCCTCAAATGTACAGATTAATGGAACAAATGTAAAGTTTCAGAAATCTGTTAAATATTTACGTATTTATCTTGATTCCAAATTAACATTCCAGGAACATATCTCACGGACTGTTAATGAGGTTAATATTGCAACAAGAGTCCTTTGCCCATTTATAAATAGAAGATCATCTCTTTCCCTGCCAAATAAAATAATTATATTTTAGGTAATATTTCAAGCCATTCTTCTTTATGGTTGTTCAGTTTGGGGAAACTCCGCTCGTTGCCACATAAAAAAATTACAAGTTGCTCAAAATAAAGTACCATGGGATTATCCTACTCTACATCTTCATAAAAGAGCTGGTGTCGAATTTCTGTTAGAGAGAATATCCAAAATCACTAAAAAGTATACGAATTCTTGCGCTTTTGCTGACAATCCCCTAGTTAATAATCTGTTTGCAACTACTAGTCAAAATTGATGATTTATTTATTTATTTATTGATTTCTTGCCTGTTTATTTATATATTTTTCTATTTTCATCTTAATAATTAATTATTAATTTAATTAAATTATTTATTTATTAACTTATGTGCTTATTAAATTATTTCTATTTATTAAATTATTTCTATTTATTTATTTATTTATATATTTATTTATTTATTTATTTATTGGTTTATTTAGTTGTTTATTTATTTATTTATTTTTTTGTATTTTATTTATTTAATTTTTTTTATTTATATATTTCTTTGTTTTTTTAAACTTATATTGAAGGTTTTGTCGTGTTTCCTTTAAAGTTCAAGTTCTTGTCCAGTTTTATATTTAAAATGTTTGTAATAACTTCTCAGAAGAAATATGTATAATAAAAATATCAAATCTCTGTAATTAACAGTATATTATGCAATAACGAAGCCATTGTAAATTTATAACGAAATAAAGCTATCTATCTAAAAATCTCCCTTCCGCTTTTTTGCTCTTCATTCAATGCTTCATTAAAAGTGTTACAGTGATCGGATTTAGCTCAAATTTAAAACGTTTTATTCGATGATCTGTTTCCATCTAGACGGCAACTTCGTAATACCCCCTCGCAGAGGCCACTCCTTATTTGTGAAGAACTCGGACAGACACTTTTCAAAAGCCTCTTTTGAGTTTGGCTTCACACCACCAAGTGCGTTTGCCATGGACAGGAACAGGTGGTAATCACTTTGCGCTATGTCCGGGCTATATGGTGGATGCAATAAAAGCTCTCCTGCGAGCTCTCGTAGCTTCTGACGTGTCATCAACGAAGTGTGTGATCTGGTGTTGTCCTGGAAGTGTGTGGTCTGGCGTTGTTCTGTTGGAACACTACACCCTTCCTGTTGGCCAATTCTGGACGCTTCTGGTTGATCGCCTGCTTCAAGCGGTCCAGTTGTTTGCAGTAGATGGTAGAATTAAGCGTCTGGCCATATGGGAGCAGCTCATAGTGGATGATTCCCTTCCAATCTCACCAAATACACAGCCAAACCTTCCTGGCCGTTAATCCCGGCTTGGCCACTGTTTGGGACGATTCACCGGCATTCAACCACGACCATTTTCGCTGTATATTGTCGTATGTGATCCATTTTCGTCGCCAGTCACCATCGGCTGGGTCGAGTTCTTTCCGTTTCAGCAGCATATCGCAGGCGTTGATTCGGTCCAGAAGGCTTTTTGCGTCAAATCGTGCGGCACCCAAACATCAGGCTTTTTTTTGTATCCAGCCTTCTGCAGATGGTTTTAAATGGTTTGGTGACTAACTCCCATCTCTTGGGCGATGTCACGAGATGCCACATGCCGGTCTAACTCCATGAGTTCCATGATTCGATCGGTATTCATCGTCATAGGTCTTTCGCCAGCTGGCTTATCCATGGTGTCGTTTTCGCCGGATCTGAATCGTCGGAACCCTTCCTCCGCGGTTCAAAGTGATAGAGTACCATCCCCCAAAATAAGATTGATGTCACGGAACGTTTCTCTAGCGGATTTGCCTTTAACCAAGGAAAACTTTAAAATAGCGCGAATTTTGGTGTTAGTGAACTCCATGTTTACACGTCTATAGCTGTTGAATGCATTATCCAAACTTTGTAGGTTATGTCCAGACCTTTCAAATGATATATTGCCAGATACGAGCTCTGTAGCGCTTTGTACATAGCCGAAAAATTCAAAACACATTAAGACGGAAGGGAGATATTTGGCGACCTTGTATTAGGAAACATGAACCCCTGCAACCGAAATGTTCAGAGAAAGTTCAGTAAAGAATCAAGCACGAAATTGAATTTGTTTATTTTTAATTTTTAAACAAATTGCTCACTATTCAGTTAATTTAGCCTCAAGCTGAACTAACTAACAAAAGCAGACAACATACAACAAAATTATAAATTTAACTGAAAACGACCAAAGCTCACAAGAGCCACTCATCCATCACAAATTTAATTTGACTCCGTTCCATATTGCATTTCTAACGTTTTTGAAAATAACTGCACCGCACATTCAAAATCCGAACAAACGAGCAAATATGTGCATAAATTTCCATCCGAAATCAAATTGACCCACTGTAGAGATTGCTGACATCTGCGAACCGCGACGCTCCGCAGCGCAGTGTCGTCGTTGAATCGAACAGTACAAGGAGCGATAGGTGCAACTTTTCCCAAACCACACTCACTTCCCACCAGTCGGATCAACTCGCCTACACGCCACCACGTCTTTCGAGAATAATTCCTTTCGTGATCTACTCAACGGGCAATGACAGCTTCAGTGGGCGCGATACACATCGTGACGTCACATCTGAGATTATATCACTCAACGCAAAGCCACCTCTTAACCTAGATCAACAATCGATTGAGACCCATCCACCACCACTTACCAACAGCAACAGAAATTAATGACAGCAACGATCTTCTGTATGCAGGTGACCACCTCCTGACGCAATGTACTCAAGCCGACGGCGTTGCACGCGGGACAGACAATTTCGGTGGGCTCCTTCAGGAGATGCCCGATGTTTGTGTCGAGCGGCACAACCTCCTCCACAACCTCGCTCATCGCAAAAGCTCTCTCGCTCTCCGCCTCTTCGAATCAGACGCCACTCTCTCGGATCGCCGTCGTTCACAAAAAATCGAAAACTCTCGGACAAATCTTCGCCGACTCATCCACCGCTGGACTAAGTCAGGAAACAACTAACACGACACAGCGCAGCGGCCATAGACTCCAACAATGACAGCCAGAACCAGAGCTTTCGCTCTGCCTCCCCCAACCACGCCAACCCGCCAGCCGGCGAGAAGCGGACATTCTCAAACAATGCGCGAGTGATTTATTTTTACATTTATTTAGTTTTAAATTTAGCAACAACATCGATACAAAGAAAGTCGGGAAACAAAGTGCGTCCTCCTAGAGCTGCGGCCGTCGGAAGGTGCCGAGGTACTCGCCGCAGCTGGAGCAGAAGTGCTGGCGATACCAGCGCAGCCACTTCCTCTTGGTGTTTGTCTTGCCCTGTGCCTGACAGAACGGGCAAGTTACCTCGTGTGAACTCGGCCCTACGGCGAAATAGAAGACCTTGGGGGCGGCTGGCTCCACCGCTGGAACAATCGGCTCATCGGCGATCAGCGTCGTCTGTACCTCAACCATGACGTCTGCTAATTGGCTCTCGGCACGGCCGTGATCTTAATTTTTTGCTTCAGCTCTAATTAGAACCAGTTTTGAGGAGGCAGGAGATCGCTCGAAATCTGTCCGGAGCACTGCGTCTAATTCTGCGAGCAAGTTGTGACTGTGTGCCCGAATGGCTGCGTGTGTCTAGATTCGCTCTTGTGGTCACGAAGCTTTCTCTTCAATTTCTTTTCGGTTGTCAGATCTCCACCGCGTCTGGACGAGGCGAAGTGCGCGTGGCACATTTGAGTTCTTTCTCTGTCGCTCCAGATGGCGTCTTTTGTGGGGGGATTAAGGTCGTTTTAATTGAGCCACCAAGTGGACTCCGGCAGCAGTGTCTGGACAGAATGAAGTCAGACAATCGGGAAATGGATTGGGATGCTGGTGGGAGAGACCAACGAGTTACATCACCGACCGAGTGAGAGGGTGTAGAAGTGGCTCTCTAATGAAAAACGGATGTGATTGTTTGGTTTGTTCGGGTGGATGTGCTGGTGGAATGTAATTAGTAAATAGAAGCGTTTGGTTTTGTGGAAAGGGAAGCTCCGCGGCAAATGTCGCACATTCCAGAGAAATGACGAGCTGTTCCCCCCATGGAGAGGGATGACACACATGTTTACTTTGAGCAATATGTGTGCCACATTGATAGACTGGTGGTAGAAGGGGTAATAGTTTGCTTGGAACGTATTCACATGACACAATGCTGTCTGCTGTCTGTCGCTCATGGTTAAAGAAAACTCGCAATTATCGGCTGAAGGTCTGCTTTTTTCAATGTTTTGGAAATTCAATTCTCATTTCGAAATAAAATGTTGGGTTGCTGGATTTAGAAATGCAGCAATGGGGCCCTTGCGCATGTTGCTAAGCTTAAGCATTAGTGGCGAAGCATCTTTAAAGACATCCTTTTTTACCGTTCAAAACCATCACAATTTGTAAATGAGTCCTAAAATGTCCAACAGGTCGATGCTAACTTCAGTTTCCAGGTTTCAAGATGTCCAGTGTTTCAAAGGTATCTTATATTCCTTCTATACAGGCTCAGTAGCGACTAAGACGTTTCGTCTCTTTTTTCATGTACCCCCGCCATGTCTCTTTGTACATGTCCATTCAAATATTTTGTTCTTTCATTCCTATCGTTGCCTCGTGTCCTATATCCCTTCGCAAATAGCATAGAAGTCTAGTCTTTGACCTGGATGTTCCCAAGCAAAAATTGCTTTAAATTCCGCCTTTATTCCACATCACTCAATAAGTCCCGGAACTGACATAGGGGGCGCCACTAACAGAAAATCCATACTATTTTAAGGATGTTCAAACGTTCAAATGATACCTTTTTATGGAACGATTTACCTTTGGCCTCAAAATAGGCTAGTTAGTTAGTTAGATAGGCAGTTTCGACGATCATCTTCGTACTCGAGCCATATTTTTTTCCAGCGAGCATCTTTTTGAGGTCTGAAAAGAGGTAGAAGTCGCTGGGGCCCAGATTTGGAGAATACAGTGTGTGTGGGAGCAATTTAAAGCCCATTTCCTGCAATTTTGCCAACTACTTGTGCCACAGTGCTGACTCCCAATATGACTCTGGAGTGTAGTGATGGACCTATGTTTCATCGATTGTGACATATCGAAGCCATCCTGTTTATTCTGGGGAAACAGCTATAAGCAGCTTTCAAAATCATCGACCCGTTCTTGTTTTTGGTCCATTGTGAGCAAACGCGGCACTCATTTTGAAAACAGCTTTCTCATGGATTACTGTTCACGCAAAATGGTGAACACACTGCCTTCTGATATTTTTAAGGTGTCAGCTATCTCACGCAATGTCACTTTGCGGTTTTCCAAAACGATTTTGTATACATTTTGATGTTTTCATGTGTAACCACCTCAAATGGCCTCCCGTCAGCCGTCATTTGTTCAATTCAGAGGCGCCACATCACTGCTTCAGCGGCTTTTACTCTTTCGGAGCATAGACGCTTCAAGCACTTTGGGTGTTTCGGGTGCTGAATTTTTTTTTTTTTTTTTTTGCAGTGTAAGCAGTTAGTCATTAGAAACGGAGAGACCGTGTAAATTCTTGAAGGTCAAGACGGAGCGATCTATAGACGCTTGACTATTTTTGTTTGGGTAAACGTGAAGTCAATATGCCGATAAGCGCGAAACGACGACTGACCGCTTGGAGGACAATATTCAACTCGTTATTGCCGATATACAGCCACACATGTTGCAAGTCGTCATCAAAACTTGGACCACCAGATTAGACACTGCTGTAGACAGCCAGTCAAATGTAATAATAATAATTGTTGGCGCGACAGTCCACAGGGGACCAGGGCCTAGCTTGCTCCTCAACTACTCGTGTTGTGCGCGCTACTTTTCTCTCACGAGTAGAAGGGACCTACAGTTTTTTTTGCCGACTCCGAACGGCGAAGTTTAAGAAGCTTTCTTGGACAGTTATTACTCTTTGAGTGTTGTCAGCAGCTCGAAAGGGGTGGCGCCGTGAAAAATTCGAAAAATTGGTGTTGAGCTGGGAGTCGAACCTAGATCCTTCGGCACGTGAGCGTCGCACTCTACCCACTGCGCCACGGCGACCACATCTCGAAAGAGGTGGTGCCGTGAAAAATTCGAGGTGTTCAGCCGGGAATCGAACCTAGAACCTTCGTAGTGTGAGCTTCGCACTCTACCCACTGCGCCACTGCCAGTCATATGGACACGATTATAAAATGCCAAAAAATTATTTTGCTAATAAACTAAACTTTACTTCAATTAAAAAAAAAAACTTTTAGTAAATTGCGTTTCAAAATTCTATATCTCCGAAAAAACGCCCTTTATGCCGAGACTATGCTAGAAATGCTTTAAGGAACTTAAACGCAGTCAGAATTTGAGACTCGGGTATAAATATACGATATGATGTTGTACCCGTGCTGGCATTCTTCCGTTTGGCATTTTCGACAACGCTCAACTCATGCCGAAATCGAATGAAATTTTCAATTCATCAGAAAACACAAAATTTTGTAACATCCAAATGGTCGAAGAAGCGTCAAATCGCGTGCCGCTAATACCGACCATGGAGAAATATTTTTTGGCGATTCGCCAGATACTATGGAATTTGAAATCTTCTTGTGTTCGAGTATCAGGCACGTGAAGAACATTAAAACGAATATTTGTGGGCACAGAAGGGAACCACCTTAAGTGGACTTAAGGGGAAAGTTTATTGGATTGTTTTGAAATGTTCTATTCACGCCAACAGCACGTGGAGCATGTTGTGAGTAGACGGGCGCTTTTAAAACTTTTGTCAGTCCTTGATTTAATAATTTGTGAACGACATCGAATTTGTTTGAATTTATATTTGGATGATCGACATTTTTGAGGCACCGAGGGAAACTAAACCCCCTCAATTCTCTACGTACTGTGAGCGTCAAAAGTGAGTAAACAAATATATGATTACTGTATAAAGATGAAAATGGGGTCAAAATAACAACAAAACTCAAATTCCATTGATACACAAAAACCGTTATATTCAATGTGATCAATTATTCAACAAATAAAGTACGGTCAAAACAAAAACAAATACATTTTTTTAATGAAAATTAAAAATATAACGTATCAAAAGTGAGTACAAATTTCAACAAATGTACTTTTTTATTGCTTAAAAAATTAAATTAAGTAATTTGTTGGTCCTCCTTTTGACTTTATTACTTCCTTGAGTCTACGCGGCATAGACATTGCCAGCTTATTGGTAACATCGGGGAAAATTTTTAACCATTCTCCTGTTATAGCTTTTTTCAGGTATTCCTTGTTGTTAATAGTACTCTGTTGAATTCTTCTATCCAAATGGTCCCATAAGTGTTCTATTGGGTTAAGGTCCAGTGATTGCGGGGGATTATCAAGCTGTTTTGAGGTCATGTAAAGCAACCATTCCTTAACAAGACGTGAGGTATGCTTAGGATCATTGTATTACTGAAAGATCCAATTCCTAGCTAAGCCTAACTTGTCTACGATTGGTTGCAAGTTGTTCCGGAGAATATTTAGATAATCTTCCTTCCTCATTAATTTATCAATGAAGACAAGATTACCGACCCCAGATGTTGCTACACACCCCCACACCATCACTGAACCTCCCCCATGTTTCACGACCGGCCTAATATTTTTTTTCAGTAAATTCTTCATCTTTCGCTCTCCAAATTTTTATTCATATGGCTCTTAAAAATTTCGAATTTGCTTTCGTCACTAAATAAAATGTTTTTTCCAAAACGAAATGTCATTGTTTCTCTTTGTGTTAATTTTTTTGGTCTCCCTTTTGACCCAATTTTCATCTTTATACAGATGTGGGATTTGGTTTTACGTGATCACCTGCCTTAACGGCTTATATCACGGGGAACCTTTTTCCCAAGAGTCGTAAGTAACGCAAGACTAAACGCCTTAGTTACCCTAGTACCAAACTGGGATCATGTTTGAGGGGCAATCACCCCACCTTGGTTTGATGCGAAGCCTTCCTAAAACCTCTTCCGCTCTTTGGGTCGCAGCGCCCGGTTGAGAATGCAACTCCACACCGAGAAGGGATAGTCTCCTAACCGACTTGCCTAGTTTTGCTTAAACAATGGGCTAGACAAGTCAGCACAGTACACTATCCTCGACTCTACCCGCGATGTTAGGTGTTAAACCACAGCCACTACGAAACTCCCACAAGGGGGCCTACCGCAATGGTCAGGCTGGAACCGAAGTTCCAGGGGCCCCTGACCTCCCGTGGCACCAAAATATAGCCTCTGGTTAAGCTGTCACTACCAGTCAGGTTCCCTCTAAGCCTGGGTCTGTTAGCCGCCATCCCGCCACAGATGGTCTTTCCTCCATCAGTGTTTCCGTTGTCACTATAAATAGTGATACGGATGTGATTTTGAATCATGTGATTCATAAATCCAGTCACATCATCTGGAGTATGTTTATACAGTAATCACTTTTGAAGCTCACAGTATGCCTGCAATCCCAGAATTTACACGACCTCTTCCTTACTATTCACCACTTGCTACTGGCCGTTCAAAAAAAATGTTTCTTTTAACCATCCGAGAGCAACCGAAACACCCAAAGGTCTTGAATTGCTCCTAACACGAAAGTTCAAAAACCACTGAAGCAGTGAATCGCTTCTCCTCTGAATTGATTGAATGATTCCGCTTTGTGAAACGTTCAATTTGAAGTATTAAAGTGAAGTTCTAGAATACTGTGGGAGTAGTAAGAGGAGTTTTCACTGCTTAGATAATAAGAATTTTTTTTTTCCATATTTTCAGACTTAAGGATTTTCAAGCCTTTGTTTGTTTGTCTGTCTGTCTCCCTCTCTTGTCTCTCCCTCTGTCTGTCAAACCACAAAGTACAGATGATCAAGTACCTCAAATTCAATTCAATTCAATTCAATTCAGTTTATGATACAAAAGTTTACAAAGATTATATGTTTCTGCGAAACCGAGAGGCAAGGTTGTGTCTCAATTGTTGACAGTTTATGTAAGCTTAAATTAAGATAAATTATAAATTACTATTTTAACAAATTAAAGACAAATTAATAATCATAATAATATAATATAATATATAAATATTTCGGTTAAATTCAAAAATGTAAAACTACAGTAACAGTTAAACATTTCCACGAGTATTCCATACCTCAGTTTGGATTCCACTAATGCATAGTACAGTTGTTTTTATACATTGCTTGTTGCATGGTACTTGTGTGTGTGTGTGTGTGTGTGTGTGTGTGTGTTTCTCAAGGTAATGCGTAACTCCTCAGGATGCAGATTCCATATAGAATTGCTGTTATGACGCCTGTAGCTTTCCACTATCATTATGCAGGGGAAACTGTCTTTCCTTCGTCGACTTTTTTGGTCACTGTTGTTTTTTAATGAAACCAGGTTATTTCATTGTTGTTATCCCAACGTTTCGGCAGGGGTTGCTGCCTTCATCAGGGGATCTTTTTTATTGAAACAATAAGACAAATTTTTTTACATACATACATAGTAACAATGCAATTTTACAAAAGAACAATAAACTTACATTAATTGTAATGTTGTTACAAGTGGATGTGGATGTGGATGTTGGAGTCTAAATGTTGCTTAAAATTATCACAAAAAACAAAATTCACAATTAAACAAAATATTGAGCACTTCTGTATGTGAAGATCATTTTTGTTTCGACTGGCATAAAAAAGACACAGGGAGACTAGTCAACTGTCGTTCCAACCAAGCCAAGCACATTATAATCAACACAGCTTCTAACTTGGTTAAAAAAGTGTTCAAGCTAAGTGGCAGTTAGTTCCATCAAAAAAACGAACGAATTGTTACAGATATCCTTATGGACAATGGTTATTCGACGCAAGTTATTAGGAACTTAATAACGCAATACAAACACAACATACACTCCGAAACACAGACAATCACCACAGTAGATTATATCTATAAAAGCATGGTGTACATCCCAACATTGTCAACAAATTTTAAGAACGTAATTGCTGGTCGCTGTGACAATATAAAAATAGCGTTCAAGTTCAAAGACTTCCTCTTCTTCTTCTTCTTCTTCTTCTTCTTCTTCTTCTTCTTCTTCTTCTTCTTCTTCTTCTTCTTCTTCTTCATCTTCTTCTTGTGGCGCTACAGTCCGAGATGGACCTGAGCCTCAACCAACATGCCTTTCCAGCCAGCACGATCTTTCGCTAGCTGTCTCCAGTTGCGCACTCCAAGTTGGTTGAGGACCTTCTCCACTTGTGGCGCCATTTTAGTCTAGGTCGTTCTCTGTTGCGTTGTCCCAATGGCTCGGATTCAAAGACTTTTCGGGCCAGAGCAGTGGTTTCCATACGCTCTACATGGCCTAACCATCTTAAGCGTTGGATCTGTAGACGCTTGACCAGGCGCATATCGCTGTACAGTCCATAGAGTTCGTCATTAAATCTCTTCCTCCAGATGCCATCAACGCAAACAGGACCAAAAATCGCACGCAAAACTTTTCTCTCGAAAAGACTTCCTCATCCGCCTTTGCTAACGTCCAAGATTCTGTGCCATATAGTAGGACGGGGATAATCAAGCTGTTATATAAAGCAAGCTTAGTCCTTCGAGAGAGTGCTTTATTACTCAATTGCCTCTTGAGCCCAAAGAAACAGTGATTGGCAAGAGTGATTCTGCGCTTGATTTCGGTACTGGTGTTGTTGTCCCTATTTACCGCGGAGCCGAGGTAGACGAAGTCCTTGACTACCTCGAAGTTTCTGCTGTCTAGTGTGACGCTCCGTCCGAGACGTCGATGTTGTGTGTCCTTCCTTGATGATAGCTTCGTTTTGCCCTCATTTACCGCCAGACCCATTTAAGCCGCTTCCGCTTCAATGCCAGCAAACGCCTCATTGACGGCTCGCTGTGTTCGTCCAATCACGTCAATGTCATCAGTGCATGCTAGCAATTGAACTGACTTCTCTGACTTCTGGAAGATCGTGCCTCTGGTGTTGACTTGTGAGTTACGCACGATCTTCTCGAGGATGATGTTAAAGAAGTCACATGACAGTGCGTCGCCTTGTCTGAAACCTTTTTTGACATCGAAGGTCTCGGTGAGTTCGTTACCGACCTTGACGGAGCAGCGAGAGTACTCCATCGTCATCATACACAATCTGACGAGTTTGGTAGGAATGCCAAAACTAGAGATGGCACTGTATAGCTCGTCTCTATGTAAACTGTCATATGCAGCCTTGAAATCGACGAATAGGTGGTGAGTGTCAATTTGCATTTCTTGGGTCTTTTCCAGGATCTGCCGTAATGTGAAGATCTGGTCTATTGTGGACTTCCCTGGCATGAAACCACACTGATAGGGACCTACCAGGTCATGGACAAATGGTTTCAGACGCTCACACAATACGGCAGAGAAGATCTTGTATGCGATGTTCAGGAGACTAATCCCTCTGTAGTTGGCGCAGTCAAAGGGGTCTCCTTTCTTGTGGACTGCGCAAACGACGCTGAGATTCCACTCATCGGGCATGCTTTCCTCCGACCAAATCTTACAGATGAGCTGGTGCATGCGCCCAATCAGGTCATCTCCAGCTGCTTTAAATAGTTTTGCGGACAGTCCGTCCGTTCCAGCAGCTTTGTTTGACTTTAGCTTGGATATTGCTATCTTCACCTCGTATAAGTCGGGGGGACGGAATGCTTGTCTATCATCGTCCAAATTGAGTGGAACATTCTGCCTAACAGCGGGATTTAGGTCGTCATCGCCGTTTAGGAGTCTGCAGAAATGACCGACCGCGCGCTTCTCATGCTCCTTCTTCTTCCTTCTGAGAAGCCGGTGCTCTTCCCTTCTTCTGTGTTCGTAGAGTTCACGAACAGCTCGCGTTGTTCGATGCAGCGTCGCTTTATAGGCGTCTTGTTTAGCTGCGTGCGCTTGCCTGCACTCGTCGTCAAACAATGGGTTCCTTCTGTGTGGTGACGTGAAACCCAGCACATCAGTGGCAGCATCTTTGATGGCTTCTTGACAACGTTTTCATTCTTCTTCTATGCTTAGTGCAGGAAGCGTCGAACTCTGAGCGAGTTTTCGGGAGACTCGGTCGGTTCAAAGACTAGCTGGACATAAATCAGACATCAACAACAAGAACTCAGGGAAAACAGAATAAGCTAATCACTGCGTCCAGACAAATCATCTACCCGACCTTGATGACGTCGAAATTCTGCAAACGAAAAAACATACTAGCAAAAGGTACACTCCGGAAACCCCACACATAATCAAGACCAACAACAATATGAATAGGAAACAGGACATACAGAACATATCTGCCGTATATTCAGCGCTTGTAACGGCTTAGACAGATTGTATTTAAATCAAAATTTAAATATCACATTATCCTAGACTGATCTTCACACACAGAAGTGCTCAATATTTTGTTTAATTGTGAATTTTGTTTTTTGTGATAATTTTAAGCAACATTTAGACTCCAACATCCACATCCACTTGTAACAACAACACAATTAATGTAAGTTTATTGTTCTTTTGTAAAATTGCATTGTTACTATGTATGTATGTAAAATATTTTGTTTTATTGTTTCAATAAAAAAGATCCCCTGATGAAGACTGCAATCCCTGCCGAAACATTGGGATAATAACAATTAAATAACCTGGTTTCATTGAAAAACAACAGTGACCAAAAAAGCCGACGAAGGAAAGACAGTTTCCCCTGCATAACAATAATTGATTTGGTCAATTTTAACAAACAGCTTTCCTCTATCGCTATAGAGCAACGAACTGATGTGCTGCAGGAATCATTCCTGAAGTATATTGGTTGTTGGGTTACTGCAAACTGCGGATTTCTAATATGCATCATTTTGGTCTTTGATGCATTAATAGTTAGACCCTGATCATGACACCATTTAGCTGCGTTGTCAAATTCTTCTTTCATTACTGCTGTCGCTGCCTCTAGAAATCTATGGCACACTACGATTGCGATCATATGCAAAAGGTTTGGCTCTTTTAAAGGTGCGAAGAAGCCCATTGGCATAATGAATGAAAAGAATTGGCCCCAATTTCGATCCTTGTGGAACTCCGTTGGGTGCGTCTTCTTTATCATAATTCAATTCCTTGAGTTAATCAAAAACAGTCACGCATTGAAAAGTACAATAAAATACTGTCAGCCGAACCCGACATTCCTTCAGCAGCCCCGATATGATCTAACGTTCTCTTAAGTAGCTGAATCACCGCAAAACATCTTCAGCTACAGAAACTGTCAGCACAATCAACATTGCCTCAACGGCCCACTTTCGCAATGAGCATCTAAAACCTTATGTCTCTCAAAAACCATCGCGCTACGTGGACGACAGCAATAACGTCCCACTGTGCTTCAGCGGCTACGCAACTCAACGAGCCGTTTTATTTTTACTACGAACTCAATGCATAAATCCATCAAGCACCGCAAAAGACCCCCACCGCTCATTCAATAAGCGACGAAGCGACAGCAGTGCCAGCGATATTTGCTTTCCTTTCTCGGCATTCGCCGCCTGGATCTCAAAACAGTTCACGATCACAAAAATCGATTCGCCCAACTCTGCTCGCATTGTCGATCACTCCGTGGCATCCGAGATAGCCGCGTGCTTGTACCGCAAACTCGTTCACAAAAATGAAAAGAACAAACAGCAACTGTTTCCAAAAATAAATTTATTCGCACTCGATGAAAAGTAAAAAAAGGAAATCTCTAATAGCCGCTAGCCAGCTCATTTCGCCTTCGTCTTGCTGTTCTTCAGATACTTTTTCGGCTTCATCACGCGTCCGAAGTAGCAGCCACAGTTCTTGCAGTAATGGTTTATGTCGGTGTGCTTGCAGGGATGCGAGAACTCCAGGCAGCAGCAGCAGCAGAACAGCCTGCAAAACAATGCAAAAAAAGCGAGGAGCGTCACTCGCCCCAAATAAGTGCGAATTTAATTCAGATTTTGATCTCTCAGATGCCGGGGCGATTGCACACCATATGACATCATCTGTGGAGCCACCGCCCACCGTGGGATGAACTTACACAAAGAAACACGAGAAGATGCCGTTCACGGTGCCAGTGTACCACTTGAGGTCGTGAATCATTTCGGAGGGCGCACGGACATGACACGCAGGGCAGGTGATCTCGACGGGCTCGCGGGGCAAGTTCAGGAACTGCCCCACCAGAGGTGTCGCATAGTTGTCGTAGATTGTCTGATCGCTAATCTGTTTGTCGGCAGCCTTCTGCGGGTCGGGGGAGGCGGGAACCGACATCGTTTGTCGCACACAGACCAGAACGTCCGCAACGTAAACACTGTGAGACTGAATCGGGGCCGGATGATCGCGGCCGCCGCTGCGATCGGATACACTAGGCGATCAGCTGAGAGGCAAACAATTCTGGAGAGCTTTCTGTAGGAGAGAACAAAAGCTCTCTCACATGGGGAGGTAGGTTGAGGCGGCGACCGCAAAAGAAAAACAAAATAATGAGATATTTGCGTCTGGTGTGCGTGTCATTTGGATACGATTCGTAGAAATGTATTTTTATTCCACGAAGATCAAGCATTCATGGATATACATGGAATTGTGTCGAAATTACAGTCGGTTTTATGGCTGGCTGGGCACTTGACTGTGAATTGAAGATAGAAAGGGAGGGCTCCGAGAACACTGAATCGAACAGAAATTCTTATGTTCCCACGATAAGCCTCCTCACAGACATTACCCTCATTTTCCCCTTTTCTACGCTTATCCTTGTTAGCATTCTGTTTACTTTCCAAATGACCTCTTAACGATGTCCTCATTGCTTCGCACTGGTCCTCATCTTCACCCTATCACTCATCGTGGACTGTTTCTTGTCCTTATCTGATATATCATCCTCACTATGGTGAAACGCCTTACGTTGATCCTCAGTCCTTTTCCTTTTCCTCGAACCGATCTTCAACCTCACTTTGATCTGGCTCCGCACTTATACTTACCACAGCCGTTATGCTTATATTCATACTGATCCTCACCTTCGTCCCTATCCTCATCCTCTATCATTATGTTCGCCATGCTCCCTTTCTTTGTGGTGCTTCGCTCACATACTTGGCAGTAACTCAACCTTGTACCTCATCATGACAACGATCTGCTTTCATCATTCTGATCCTGCCTTTCACTCTGATCTTCATCCTCACCTCCATAATAACATTTGGCGTTATTTTCGTTCTCGGTTCCTTCTGCACACATTCCACGGCCCACTTTACCTTGATCTGCATCAACCCTTCCTGCCTTCCAGACCTGATCATGACTTGCCCTTCAACTAGGAATTAAATACAATCCTCGCCCTGAATTTTAACCTTCTATTTCTCTCCACTTCCATCCTGACGTTGATCCCCATTCTTGACATCATCATATTGAACTGATCCATGGCGGTTGAACTGATCCTCATGCCGATCCTCGATTGGCCAAATATACCTTACCGCTGTCACCGTCGATCTCCGATCCATCTCCGGTCCATCTCCCATCGATCGCCGCCCACGATTGTCTAAAACCTCGCTCAATCTGACATAAGACCCTTGACACAGTTTCTCTGCCGCGAGCATTTGCTTTCGCTTTCGAAACCGTTCCATTTTTCGCTCCAGACAGCTGAACACTCCAAACTTCAGCTAACTGAAGCCACGATCAACTTCAAAAGCAAACAATGTTCGTTGCAACACACTCTTCTCTTTATTCGACACGTCAACAGAAACAAATTCATTCGCTTTTCGGTCACACAGGCCGATCGTAGAAGCCCAAATGTCCACCGCACTTGTTGCAGAACATCCGCTTGCTCTTGTAGTGGCTCGACAGACAGCAGTATAGGAACGACAGCGAAAATATCGGGAAGCAGCTGGAAGCAGAAAAGAAGGTCACATTAGAGAGACGACCGCACTTCCGCAGCAAATAGCTTACCATGACAGTATTGACAGCAGTGAGCTGAGTTGGCCCACCATTCCCGACATCTGGACAATCTCGGTGTCAGCCCGCGCTCCGCAGAGGGGGCATTTGATGTGCAGTGAGCTCGGACCTACAGTAAAGTATCTGATGCGTGGCTTGCCATCCTCAGCGCCGCTGGTGTGTTTGGACGCCCAGTACAGCTGGTTGGCCTGTCTCGCCTCGATGGTCTCGTCCGCGTTGTCGATGAACGGGAGGTTGGCACCCTTGGCCAGACATATGCTCCCAACGATGTTGCTGCTCTTCTCCTCCGGCGTTGTCGGCGGATTCAGATTCACCTCGACCAAGCCCGAATCGTCTGTCATTTTGTGCGCACGCCGATGCTGTGCACTGATGTGTACTGCGGTACTCCGTCACAGCGATACAAAGAATTGCCTGTCTATGAGACTCATTTAATGTGAGAGAGTGAAAGGCGAAAGAGGGAAAGAAAGGAGCTTTAAAGCTTGAACAGTAACAACACAGTGTGGGAGAGCACAATCCAAATACGTATCCCACGCTGACAGAGATCAGATTAGAAAAATGTGCTGCATAAGTTGGACTGTTTTTAAAGAGACCTAACTTGCGAGATGTGCAGTGTTAGTAAACAGCGCACGCTGGCGACATGGACTCAGGCTGTTCAAGGCCAGCTGGCGGTTGCTCCTGTATGGCGGCAAGAATCTTTCTGCGAAATGCTTCTTGGCAACGCTCCCTGGGTATCCACGAGCAAAACGTTTGCTTTGACCACGATTGGCAGTGAAGATTTTTTTGTCTAAGATTTTCAGCAGAACAAATTCAACGGGGCTAAAAACTGGAGGAGAAGACTAAGAATTTCTGTTCCGCGTGTGGGATTTAAGAAGGGCTTGTAGCCAATGAACTTGCACAAGCCTTAGTCGGTGTAATATAGGTCCGGCAAAAGAAACAACAACATGGTAATCGATGAGGAGAGTCAAGACGGTGTATATGTGGGCGAAGGTTTAATATACAACACAAACCTTATCCATGCTTCAGCTTCTGGATTATATGTGGGCAACTCATAAAACTTTTTGTGTCAGAATCTGAATTAGCTCCGCGTCAGCAAAGAAGACTCACTTTAACAGTCTCCTAAAATGCCCAAAAAGGCATCATTGACAGTGTCATCGAAAAACACTGCTTCCGCGACAACTCCAAGGGAATTACTAATGAACTTTATCTCGAGAAGGATTTTCCCTGTAGGCATTTCCTGTACCTTAACTGCCATAAAGGAACAAAGCAGTTTGCTGATCCGCCAGATTGATGATATTGCAGTCGGCGTGAACCAGCATTCTCAAAATCTGAATATATTTTGATGTCAGTGTCGGTGTCAAAATCGGCTTAGATTAATTCATTACAAAGGTTGCCTTTTATATTTCGGGATTGGGCAACCCTAGCTGGTAACGGCCAGCTCTATCGTAAAGTTCCTCATTTTTGAGGTTATACATACTCAGAAGGTTTTGACACACAGGCGCTATTTGTGTTGTTTACAGTAACTTAAAAGATTTATCTCTCCCAAAAAATGGAATTAAATTGTGAAAATTTTCGTGCGACTGTTTTTTACAACTTTCGACGTAGATTGACTCAACAACAGTGCATCGATGAACTTAATTCAATTTTTGGCGATGACGCTCCATCAAGGACCAGTATTTATCGATAACAGTCGCGATAACGGCGCGACAGTCCACCGGGGGACCAGGGCCTAGCTTGCTCATCAACTACTCGTGTTGTGCGCGCTACTGTTCACTCACGAGCAGAAGGGACCTACAGTTGTTTTTGTTGCCGACTCAGAACGGCGAGGTTTGACAAGCGTTCTGTTATTATTCTTTGAGTTTTATCAGAAGCTCGAAAGAAGTTGTGCCGTGAAAATTTCGAAATGTTCAGCCGGGAATTGAACCTAGACCCTGCGTCGCACACTACCCACTACGCCAAAGCGGCCACAGTGAGTATTTATCGATGGTATGGTGAATTCAACCGAGGTCGTAGTTCACTCCAAGACGAATTTCATGAAAGTCGTCCAAAATCAGTTGTTGTTCCGGAAACCATTGATGCTGTGACCGATATTGTAAGATCGTCATGTGACCTATCGTGAGGTTGAGACAACCTTAGGCATTAGTGGGACCAGCATACATTCAATATTGCATGAAAATTTGACCGTCAACAAAATTTGGTCACGTTGGATCCCACACAATTTGTCAATCGCTCAAAAAAAGGCTCGTGTTGATTGGCCGAAAGAAATGCTCGAAAAATACGATCGCGGTACTTCGGAACACGTCTATGATATCGTGACATTTGATGAATTGAGGATTTACGCATATGAGCACGAAAGTAAACATCAGTCGACTGTGTGCGTGTTTCAAATTGAGCCAAATCCAACAAAAGTTGCTCGCAAACGGAGCACTTCCAAGCAAATGGTCTGTTTTTTCGGAAGAACTGGACATGTCGCAACCATACCACTAGAACAACGCAGAACAGTCAATTCTGAGTTGTACACTGCCATTTGTTTGGCAGTTGTCTTCCAAGAAATCAGGAAAACCAACCGCCGAAGACGGATCACTCTTCACCGCGACAATGCAAGCTCTCACACATCGGCTCAATCAACTGAATCAACTCAAACAAAAAAACGCTTGGGATCAACTGCACTGGAGCGGTCAGACTCAAATACTGGCCCATTGTACTGGTCCGCAGTATAGTCGTGACCTGGCACCGAACGACTTCTTTTTATTCCCGTACGCAAAAAATAAAATTAAACGTCAACGTTTTTCGACATCTGAAGAAGCGGTTGATGCGTTCAGAATGCATGTTTTGGAGATACCTCAATCAGAGTGACAAAAGTGCTTCGACAATTGGTTCAAACGCATGCAAAAGCTAATAGATCTCTACGGGGAATATTTTGAAAAACAATAAAGCTATTCTCGATGATTAGTATTTGTTTTTGTTCTCTAATCCCTAAATATAAAAGGCAACCCTCGTATTTGTATGTTAAACATTAAAATTCTATATACGCCATAGTTCACAGGTCCGTATTTTGACAGAACATTCTTCTTCTTGTGGCGCTACAGTCCGGGGTGGACCTGAGTCTCAAACAACATGCTGTTATATAAAGCAAGCTTCGTCTTTCGAGAGAGGGCTTTATTACTCATTTGCCCTTTGAGCCCAAAGAAACAGCGATTGGCAAGAGTGATTCTGCGTTTGATTTCGGTACTGATGTTGTTGTCCCTTTTTACCGCGGAGCCGAGGTAGACGAAGTACTTAACTACCTCGAAGTTTCTGTTGCCTAGTGTGACGCTCCGTCCGAGACGTCGATGTTATGTGTCCTTCCTTGATGACAGCATGTACTTAGTTTTGCCCTCATTTACCGCCAGACCTATTTTAACCGCTTCCGCTTCAATGCCAGCAAACGCCTCATTGACGGCTCGCTGTCTTCGTCCAATCACGTCAAGCTAGCAATTAACCTGACTTCTGGAAGATCTTGCCTCTGGTGTTGACTTGTGAGTTACGCACTATCTTCTCGAGGATGACGTTAAAAAAGTCACATGACAGTGCGTCGCCTTGTCTGAAACCTTTTTTGAGGTTTCAGACAGCGAGAGTACTCCATCGTCATCCTACACAATCTGACGAGTTTGGTAGGAATGCCAAAACTAGACATGGCACTGTATAGCTCGTCTCTATGCAAACTGTCATATGCAGCCTTGAAATCGATGAATAGGTGGTGCGTGTCAATTTCTTTCTTAGGTCTTTTCCAGGATCTACCGTAATGTGAAGATCTGGTCTATTGTGGACTTCCCTGGCCTGAAACCACACTAATAGGGACCTATCAGGTCATGGACAAACACACAATACGGCAGAGACACTCACACAATACGGCAGAGAGGATCCTGTATGCGATGTTCAGGAGACTTATCCCTCGGTAGTTGGCGCAGTCAAAGGGGTCTCCTTTTTTGTGAACCGGGCAAACAACTGTGAGATTCCACTCATCGGGCATGCTTTCCTCCGACCATATCTTACAGATGAGCTGGTGCATGCGCCCAACCAGGTCATCTGTCCGCTCCAGCAACTTTGTTCGACTTCAGCTTGGATATTGCTATCCTCACCTCGTCTAAGTCAGGGGGACGGAATTCTTGTCTATCTCCGTCCAAATTGAGTGGGACATTCTGCCTAACAGCGGGATTTGGGCCGTCATAGCCGTCAAGTTTGACAGAACATAATAATAATAATAATAATTGTTGGCGCTACAGTGCAAAGGATGACCAGAGCCTAGCTTGCTCATCAATTACTCGTGTTGTGCGCGCTACTGTTCTCTCACGAGTAGAAGGGACCTGCAGGTTTTTGCCGATTTCAAGCAGAAAAGTTTGAGAAGCTTTCTTAGACAGTTATCAGTCTTTGAGTGTTGTCAGCAGCTCGAAAGAGGTGGTACCGAAAAATTGGTGTTGAGCTGGGAGTCGAACCTAGATCCTTCGGCGTGTGAGCGTCGCACTGTACCCACTACACCACGGCGACCACAGGGCATAGTTTAGTTTTATTTCTTGATAAATCTTAGTTAAGTTAAAATTTAGGACACCAAATGAGCCAAATTATTATATTAAAAAAAATCATTTTACTGTGCCCAAAGAAAATTGTGTAGCTTATTGCAGTAGCTTTACTACTAACTGCTGCTGTTATAGAAGGCTGTTGCGAAATATGGAAGAGTACTTTGCTTCGATTAAATTCAACCAACAGCAATGATCCTTAAACTATGCCTGTGCCAGGCTTTTTCAAATTTAAATTGTTGACTAACAAATGTTCCAATACTTCAATCATGTCCTCCATTTCCACACTCCAACGCTAATGGCATATATAGATTTTGTACACACAAAGCGTGCATCGACTGCAACCAGAAATGACCGACTTTTATGAACACCGGTTACTCTGCTTAGAGATAAAACTTGCCTCGATCCTACCAAAGGTGCGTTTAGTGCACTGCTCGGATGAAATATTGGACTTCCAAATAGAGTCATCAGAATCTTGATCATTGTCTCAAGTGCTCCGGGTACTCTGGTAGCGCCATATTGACAAAGTATTCATGTCGATCGCACCAGTCCTCCCGCCGTTTGAAGGAAATGAGCGACCTTTTCGCATGTTTCTTCGCCGAGGGCTGTATGAGACCGGAAAACAATGTAAAATGTTTGACTTTGCGAGGAAGAAAGAAAGCCCATAAATTGGAAGCGAATTATAATTTCACTTATATCCTTCTTCTTCTTCTTGATATGACGCTACAGCCCCAGCGTGGACCTCAGCTTCAACCAACATGCCTCTCCACCCAGCACAATCTTTTGCGAGCTGCATTCAATTGCGCACTCCAAGTTGGTTGAGATGATTCTCCACTTGTGTGAGCGACCTTAGCCTGAGCCGTCCCCTGTTGCGATGTCCCAAAGGCTCAGATTCGAAGACTTTTCGGGCCGGAGCAGTGGTGTCCATACGCCCTACATGCCATCTTAAGCGTTCTATTTGAAGACCCTTGACCAGGCGCATGTCGCTGTACAGCCCATAAAGTTCGTCATCAAATCTTCTCCTCCAGATGCCATCAACGCAAACAGGACCAAAAATCGCACGCAAAACGTTTCTCTCGAAAAGACTAAGAGCTTCCTCATACGCATTTGCTAATGTCAAAGTTTCCACGCCATAAAGTAGGACTGGGATGATAAAACTGTTATATGAAGCGAGCTTAAGCCTTCGCGAGAGTGCTTTAGTATTCAATTGCCTCTTGAGCCCAAAGAAACAACGATTGGCAAGAGTGATTCTACGTTTGATTTCGGTACTGATTGCACCGAAATCAAACGCTGTTGTCCCTGTAAATCGCGGGGCTGAGATAGACAAAATCCTTGACCACCTCAAAGATTCTGCTGCCTAGTGTGACGCTCTGTCCGAGACGTCGATGTTGCGTGTTCTTCCTCGATGAGAGCATGTACATAGTTTTGTCCTAATTAACCACTAGACCCATTTTAGCTGCATCCGGTTCATTGCCAGCAAACGCCTCATTGACGACTCACTCTGTTCGTCAATCACGTCAATGTCATCAGCTTGAACTGACTTGTGGGAGATCGTGCCTCTGGTGTTGACTTGTGAGTTGCGCACTATCTTCTCAAGAATGATCTTTAAAAAGTCACATGACAGTGCGTCGCCTTGCCTAAAACCATTTTTGACATTAAAGGTGTCTCGGAGAGTTCGTTCCCGACCTTGAAGAAAGCAGCGAGAGACCTCCATAGTCATCCTACACCATCTGACGAGTTTGGTAGGAATGCTAAAACTAGACATGGCACAGTATAGCTCGTCTCTATGCACACTGTCATATTCTTCTTATGGCGCTACAGTCTGGGGTGGACCTCGGCCTACACTGTCATATACGGCCTTCATATCGATGAATAGGTGGTGAGTGTCGATTTGCACTTTTTCGGTCTTTTTCAGGATCTGCAGAAATGTGAAGATCTGGTCTATTCTGGTCTTCATTGGTCTGAAACCACAGTGATAGGGTAATATCCTATCAAGTCATAGACAAACGGTTACAGACGCTCACACAATACGGCAGATAGGATCTTATATGCGATGTTAAGAAGACTAATCCCTCGGTAGTCGACGCAGTCAAAGTGATCTCTTTTCTTGTGAACCGGGCAATCGACACTGATATTCCACTCATCGGGCATGCTTTCCTCCGACCAAATTTTTCAGGTGAGCTGGTGCATACGCCCAACCAGGTCATTTCCAGCTGCTTTAAATAGTTCTGCGGGCAGTCCGTTCGGTCCAGCAGCTTTGTTCGACTTCAGCTTGGATACTGCTATCTTCACCTCGTCTAAGTCGGGGGGATGGAATGCTTGTCTATCATCGTCCAAATTTAGTTTATCATTTTGCCCAACAGCAGCAGGCCATCATCGCCGTTAAGGAGTCTGCAGAAATGATCCTTCCAGATTCTCAGTATGCGAATCTACCACGAGTTGTCCTTTTCGGTCCCGCCAGGATTCGGTCCGAACCTTGTATCCTCCGGATGGCTGCTTTACCTTTCATTAAAACTTTCGGACTTCACTCCTGCCATAACACCTTTCCATTTCCTCGACGGCGCGCTTCTCATGCTCCTTTTGCCTTCTGGGATGCCGATACTCTTCCGTTCTTCTTTCTTCGTAGAGCTCACGAACAGCCCTCGTTGTTCGATGCAGCGTCGCCTTATAGGTGTCTTGTTTAGCTGCGTGCGCTTGCCTGCACTAGTCGTCAAACCATGGGTTCCTTCTGCGTAGCGACATAAAACTCAAGAAGCCATCAAAGAAGCTGCCACTAATGGGCAGTGGTGCAGTTAGTGCAGGCAGCGCCGAAATCTGAGTGAGTTTCAGGTGGGTATAGATAAGAAGTATTAATTTGGTCTTAGATTGGACGTAGACTTGAGTTTTAGATGTTGGTAGTCCAAATATAGGGAATTTAGGAGACTGATCTTTGTTGGCAATCCTTCTGAGAAGCCGGTGCTCTTCCCTTCTTCTCTGTTCGTAGAGCTCACGAACAGCCCTCGTCGCTTGCTGCAGCGTTCACTTATTTCTGCGATCTACAAAAGTTCATTTCTCGCATGTATTCTAATCTGTAGCAAGGCTTAAGCGACCATTCCCCACAAAGTATGTCGACATTGGCATTCGTGCTGCTAAACCTCGCACAAAAAGGTTCATATATTGGACTCGAAATGAAAACAACGATGGATACATCAAGTGGGCCATTAGTCACAGCTCTTTGAAAACGGCATCGCCGTTAAATGCGCATGCTCCTCGCAAATTAAACTCCCCTACACGCCTTTGAGTGCTTATCTTTCAAACTGGAAGCCCCTAGAAATTATTCATCAGAACGAGTGTACTGGAAAAGATAAGAATAGAAAATATAAATGTTCTTATCAGATAATTTCACAGTAACGGTTAAGAAGCAGCGCCACAACTTCAAACTCAGTCTAACTTAACGATTTCAGTGGCAAAGTTCGTAGTGAAAGTGCGTTGAAAAAATGAGCAAAAATCCACCACCGTACAGTGACACTCCACCAGGATGGACACCGGCGCAGACGTACCAACCGGGGATGCCACCACCTGGAGCTCCTCAGCCGTCGCATACCGTTGTGGTCACCAATGTCGCTCAACGGCCTATTCATCCGGCCGTTGGCCCCGACCCGGTTCGAGTCATCTGTCCCAGTTGCCACGCTGAGGTGCTGACAACTATGAAGCACGAACCGACAACCAAAACGCATTTAATGGCCCTGTGCCTGTTCTGTTTTATGTAAGTGTGCATTTTGTGAAATATTTAGGTGGGCGCTGCTCTTGGTGTTTGAGAGATTATTTATTTTTATTTGTGTGTTATCTTATCGGAGGTTATTGTTTTTTCTTAGAAATCTGAGTTTGCTATCGTTCGGTCAAATTTTAAATGACGTTAAATGTGTTAAGGGTAATGATCGAAGGCGGTCTTAACCAGTTTTAGAGAAGGCGTTTGATTTGTACAAAGCCGACAAATGCAAGTCAATCATTAGCCAAAGCTAGGGAAGTCATCCATCATTTCGGGGCAAGTCGGTCGACTTAGCCTTGTTTGGAAAGACAACTTGTTAGTTTCAAGTCAGCTCAGGCTGAAACAAAGTTGACTTTGTTCTTTTCTAAGCCATGATCAAATTTCTGAACTAAATATTCAAGTTTCACAGTGTTTTGGAAAGAGGGAAAAAGCAGGAAATTTTGCAAGCAATCTCGAAGCACCAGTCTGCCAGCGTTACATAAAATGGAAATTCAAAAAATTCACTTTAGAGCCTAGAGTCTAGCTTCTTAAATTCTTCGCATCGTGTGAGTAGCAGATCTGTACTGTGTTACCGAACGTGAAAGGCTCTGAACCGAAGTGTAGTCAGTTCCTAAGATAGACCACAAACAGTGATCTTCTAAAACCAAAAAAAAACTCGGTTAACTCAACCAATTATACCGATCTGGGATGTAATCATTCGTGTCGTATAATTTTTCAAATACATACCAATGAGCCGACTCGCAACTTCATCTCAGATTCTGTAGCCTTGCCTCAATTCGCGTTGCGCAGATCTCCCCTCTAAACTTCTAGTTTCTCATATTCCCAAACAAACTCCAATCGTCACCCTCTCAAATTTTTTGCTTCGACTCACACTACACGATAACAAAATTGCGCTGAGCTCAGCGAAAGGTTCTCATCTCGGAGCCTGAGTATCACGCAAATAAAATTTATTCAAAATAGTAAGCAGTCAGTTCCCTGTCGTCCGTTGTTCAAAATTGTTCAAATTGGAGTGCAGTGCAATTCGAGCATAAGAAACATGTCAGTAAACGTTGGACCGCATCCTTCTCGGTTAATCTGCCCATACTGTCAAAGTTCCATCGAGACGCGAATGACAACAAAGGCCACGACGAAAACGCACTTGGTCGCACTACTTTTGTGCTGCTGTCTGTAAGTAAACAAAAGCATTCATTTCAACTTCAAGGTGTTTCGAAATTCTGAGTGCAATAAATTTGGCTGCGATGCGGCTGTGGTGTGAACGTTGTTAAATTTTGAAATTTTATCCTGCCTTCAGAAACGTGTCCGAAATTGTGCGTGAAAAAATGTACTGCCTCAGGCCTTTTGCGTGCTAAGTGTATGTGGCCACAAGAATCGTAAACAACGACAAAGCTCAAATAAACTCCACCCTGTACCCGCGGTCCAGATATAGTGGACTGTGGCGATTTTCTTCAAACTAGTGCACTTTCTTTCTTAAAGAGATCTGCCTCGCATTCAGGCTGAGACAAAATTTCACTGGTCAGCCTGGCACTTCCAGCTTCATTTACAAATTTGTCTTGTGGATGCTTTTGCCTTTGGCTCAAATGCGATAATGCTTTGAAATCCTCTGTCCAGGAATGAGACTAGCAATTGTAGTCTAGGATTACTCGTTTCCATTTCACACTGCAGTTCCTCTGCATTGATCCGTATTTGACACTAGAAGCCGGCTAACAGAAGCGTCATTTTGCCACGTGTGCATTCGATTTACACATGATACTGACAACTACCCAGAATTTTCACTAAATGCTTATTTCTTGCCTATCACCCTGTAATAATAAAAATTGTTGGCGCGAGAGTCCACAGTGGACCAAGACCAAGCTTGCTCATCAACTACTCGTGTTGTGCATCCTAATGTTCTATCAAGACTAGACGGGACCTACAGTTTTTGCCGACTCCGGTGAAGTTTGAGAAGCTTTCTTAGACAGTATTGCTTTTTGAGTGATGTCAGCAGATCGAAAGAGATGGTGCCGTGAAAAATTCGAAAAATTCCAAACATTCGAGATGTTGAGCTGGGAATCGAACCTAGACCTTTTGGTGTGTGAGCGTTGCACTCTTCAAACTACTCCATCGAAAGAGGTGGTTCCGTGAAAAATTCGAAAAATTCGAGGTCTTCAGCCGAAAATCGAATTTTCACTCTTCGGCGTGTGAGCGTTGCACTCTACACACTACGCCACGCCGGCCACCTTATCAGCCTGCACACATGACAAATCCCAGACATTGCCTCAGAACCCTTTATGAGCGTACATAAGACAAAAAATTGTATGAACACATAGTTCTTCCCAGAGCGCCTTTCAAGTGCATTACTCATTCTCAGCCTATAAGTATGCACTGTCACACATAGTCTAAGCCGATACATCCGCCTCGAATGCACCCACTTTCCAAATCGCACACCAATCCTCGCTCAACTTCAGCAAACGACAAACTTCGCCTCATTTCAAGTGCCTTGAATATTTCTTTGAATCTAATCACTTCATATCCAGACAAAATCAAATCGCTAGAAGCTCTGCAATTACCATCGTGGTAAACTTTTTTCCTTTTGTAAACAAAAACCCTTATCGCGACTCATTATATCAGCGCTTGTTTAAGACTAAAAAAACACGCCGGAAGTTCTTTGATTGGATTTCGCGATACAGCAATAGCGTGCAACACTTTACACTCCCTGACTCATTAATACATATTTCTGAGTGTGAGCGCACCGCATTCTTGTGCTTTTCGTTAAAAGGCGTACAATAAGGAACTCAGTCTGATGTTTTTATGTTTGGCTCAAACTCGAACTTTTCTGAACTTTTTACTGAGCAAGGCGTTGCGGTTAAGAATGTATTGGTATCGTACAGAATGTCGCGTCACCCTTAACAACTTAAGCAATCTGCAAATTTAATTTATTAATTCACTTTTGAAGTGGTTTACCTGAAATGTGTCACACTCACATATAATTTGGAGCGTATTTAAGGTTTCGTTATCACAAACGAAAGGCTTTTTATACTACTCTTATTTGCAGAAGGTGATTGTAATTGGAATTTAAGAGACGGATGTATTTTACATAAAAACCAGTAAAATATAACCTTGGATATAATCGAACACGTGGGAATGGTCATGAATCGGCCCCGCGACTTGTATATATGGGAGCCAATCGTGGTTCCAAGATCAAAATATTTTACAACAACTCTCTATTCACTTGAGTCCAAATATAGAGTGACTTAAAGCTACGGTAACATAAAAATAAAATTTTTTTTCACAGAGTTTCTAACCGTACTTTTACGAAGAGAGAAAAGAAGAATAGTAGAGAATTGTTGTTGGGCTTACATGCAGCGTACAAAACAACAGAGGAGAAAGAGATAAGTACTCTTTCGGCAGCTTCTGCATGCATCAACAGCGTGTTTGGCCTCATGGTATTACCGCTTGACAATGAATATCTTAGATTGTGTCGTCTGCTGGCTTCTGCTGTCAATATTTTTACAGCATGCAGACTTATATTAGTTGCAAACACGTGATGAGGTTTTCTATGGCATCTATTCTAATACCGTTTCACAATACATGGCCTGGCTTTTTGTTTCTGTTGCTAAGATCGGTACAGACTGCATAGTTGTAAGCATGTGCCTCATGATGCCTTCTCAGCTACCATTTTTTATTTTCAATACAGACTTGAGGAGAATTGACGAAATGTCAAACTGATCTGCTAAATATAAGGAATCTAACAAACTACATATGTTCAAGACAAGGACAGAAAATTCTTAAGACTTTTCTAAATTTTTGGTTTGCATTTGCTTGTTCCACTTTGGAGGGACACATTTGAGACGCAATTTCGATGTTCTCTAAAATTTTTGTTCGCAAAGGCGACAACTTTGCAGATGTCAGTCATCTCTTAATAAAACACTGCAAAGTTAAAGAATCGGTTGATAAATTGCTGCCTTACTCTATGGACTACGCTCTATAGTCCTCGAAACATATCGTACAGACCGAGATCATGCATCCTTCAGAAAATAGTGCATTCTTAAGCAGTTCGGAAGTTGCAAAAAGCAGCAGACCCCTTCGCTTGAGTTGTTGAAGACACTGATGGCACAAATAGAACAAATTTCTACAAAAGTTCAACTTCAATCTCCACCTCCATGGTAAATTTATTTATTCTATTATAAATAAAATCTATAGACTTGATTTTTTAAGTTCAATTCCATAAGGAATTGTTTTGTCGCTTTGTTAAATGCCTCTAAAAATTTTAAGCTGTTCCTCCAAGTAAAAAATATTTTGAAACAAGAAAATTTTGAGTTCAGACTCAGTTTTAAGTTGGTGAGGCTGTTGGTTGATTGGTTGAATCGTTGATTGGTGAGCAGCTCACTCGTGTCCTTTCATTTCAATGGTGTTGTCAAAATATCAACCGCAGATCTATTGAAAAGAATTTGAGGTTTCCCTCTCGGATAAACATTCAATCACATTTCCTTCTTCCTTGATTGGTGCTGCAGTCCGACGTAAAGCTGGGCCTCAACCAACATGCCTCCATAGTTAGCACGATATCTCCCCAGACGCCTCTCATTGCGCATCCTTAGTTGTTTGGGTTCATGTATGCCATCTAAGCCTAGGCCGTCCTCTGTTGCGTTGTCCCAACGGCCCGGATTAGAAGACCTTTCGGGCCGGATCAGTGGTGTCCTTACGCTCAACGTAGCCTAGCCATAATAAGCGTTGCATTCGAAGGCCCTTGACAAGGAGCGTGCATATAATGGAATCTTCTCCTCCCTACTAATGCCATCAACGCAAACATGAAAAAAAATATAAACTTTTCTTTCTAAAATACCAAGGGCCTTCTCATCGGCCCTTGATAGCGTCCAAGTTTCCGCGCCATAAGGCAGAAATAGATAATGAAGCTCTTTTATAAAAAAAAACTTAGTCTTTTGCTAAATGGCTCTGGTTCTCAATTGTCTTGAAAGAGTCATTCTGATTTTAATTTCGGTACTGTTGCTATGGCCGCCGTGGCATAGTGGGCAGAGTGCGACGCTCACACACCGCAGGGTCTAGGTTCGATTCCCGGCTGACAGCCTCGAATTTTTCACGGCACTACCACTTTTGAGCTGCTGACAATACTCAAAGAGTTATAACTGTCCAAGAAAAAGCTTCTCAAAATTCGCCGTTCGGAATCGGCAAAACACTGTAGGTCCCTTCTACTCGTGAGAGAACAGTAGCGCGCACAACACGAGTAGTTGATGAGCAAACTAGCCCCAGGCCCCCCTGTGAACTGTTGCGCCAACAATTATTATTACTGTTGTTGTGGTCTCTATTTACAGCGGTGCCAAGATAGAAGAAGACCTTGACCCGAAGTTTCAACTGCCTAGTGTGACGTTCTGGCCGAAGCGACGATTTTGTGTGTCCCTTCTTAACAACAACTACATTTACTGTCGGGCCCATTTTAGCCAATTTTCCTTCATTGCCGGAAAACGCCTCCTTAAGAGCTTACATGCTCAACCAACATGCGTCTCCAGAAAGCACGATTTTTCGTTACCTGCCTCCGGTTGCACACTCTAAGTTGGTTGATGTCCTTCTTCACTAGTGTGCGCCACCTAAGTCTAGACCTATCCAACAGCTCGGATTAGAAGATTTTCGGGTCGAAAAAGTGTTGTCCTTACGCTCAAGGTAGCCTAGCCATCTTAAGCGTTGCATTCGAAGGCCCTTGACAACAAGCCTGCAGGTGTACATCCCATAAAGTTCGTCGGTGAATCTTCTCCTACTAATGCCATCAACGCAAACATGAACAAAAATCTGACGCAGAGCTTTTCTTTCCAAAATACTAAGGGCCTCCTCATCCGCGTTTTTTTATAGTCCATTTTTCCGTGACATAAAGAAGAACTAGGATGATCAACGCAGAGGGGGCTTTCTTACTCAAAGGAAGGATTCAGCGTTTGATTTTAGCATTGATGTTGTTGCACCTTTTTACCGCAGAGCCGAATTAAATGAAGTCCAAGTCCTATCTCGAAGTTTCAACTGCCTAAAGTGACGTTCTGTCCAAGATGTCGATGTTGTGTGTTGTTCCTTGATAAAAACATGTACTTCGTTTTGATTCATTCACCGCCAAACTCATTTTAACATCTTTCGCTTCAATGCCAGTAAACGCCTCATTGACGGCTGGTTGTATTCGTCTAATCATGTCAATGTTGTCCACTTAAGCTAGCAGAGGAGCTGACTAATGAAATATTGTATTTCTGGCGCTGACTTGTGAGCTCCGCACGATCTTCTCGAGAACGATGTTTAAGAAGTCACATGACAGTGTGTCGCCTTGAACCTTTTTCGACATTGAAGGTCTCGTTGATTTCCTTGCCGACCTTGATGGAACAGCTAGAGTTTTCCATCGTCATCTTACACGATCTGACGAGTTTGGTAGGAATGCCAAAACTAGGTGTGGCACTGTATAGCTCGTCCCTGTGCACACTGTATGACAGCCGTCTTAAATTCGAGGAATAGGTGGTAAGTATCGATGTGTCTTTTTCAAGATTAAAAAAAAATCCCGTTCAGAGACAACAGCACGCCTCTGATAAGGGCGGATCAACTTAGAGTACAATGCGCAAGTACAATCAGGCAGTGGGCTTTTATTTGATCCTACTTTAAGGGATTATTATTTAAAAGAAACACAAATTTTTACTGTTTCTTTTTAAACTTTATTATTGCTCCGAATACTACGAACGCTCGTCTATCGACTGTGTATTCTTACAATATTATTTCCCTGACCTAACCGGCAGTCCTCTCTTCTGTCATGATCTATACTCCTATTCTCTCTTCGACTCACGTTTCCCTTTTTCTCTGAAATTATTCTAACTAGTAGATTCCAAATCCTTTGATTAAAACCTTACTTTTAAGCCTTCATCAATGTACAGGTCTTAGTAATCTTTTTAAAAGTTCGTACTCTTCTCGGTTTTTGCACTCTTCAAATTTATTAGGCACTTCGATTGCCTAACACCTCTTGATTTGAGCCTAAAATTAGAAGTGAAAAAATGTTTTCCCCTTTTGTTGGCTTGTCTTGTAATTCCCCATTTCTATCTTCTTGAGATTACAAATATGATTTCCTGTGTGGAGCTGTGTTGATAGCCAAAAAAGGGCGCGAATTGATAATCTTTGTTATAACAATAAATTCATAATCTATTTGAGTGACGTCAAAATCACTTCGATTGGATCTATAAGCAAGATTTGTTGTTTAAAGGTTACATTGCTAATGTAACTTCTATCGATGTATGTTAGGCAGAAAATTTTCGATTAAAGGCCCAATGTCTGATGCAACGATCGTACACCATGAACTGTGCAATAAACTAGGATTAGCAAATTTGAAAAAAATTCAAATTATTTTCGACGGCTTTGAAGGTACTTGGAAAATATGAAATAATGGCTTACTCTAAATCCTGATTCTCTTTCCTGTCAGCCTTCCATACTTCACCAACTACGCACACATGTTGTGTGCGTTACTCTTCTCTGGCGCACTCACTTTCAGTTTATTGCAGACCATTTGAATTTTGTCTGTAACTCGAAAAAATGCAAGTTGAAATGAAATGCAATCAGTTTCGAACCTTTGTTTGTGTCTTTGTCCATAAACACCTGCTGACAATAGCCTAAACCAGATGGTTCTTCTTCTTCTTCTTCTCCTTCTTCTTCTTTTTCTTTTTCTTCTTCTTCATCTCCTCCTTCTTGTTCTTCTCCTCCTCCTTCTTCTTCTTCTTCTTCTTCGGATAGCGCTACAGACCGGGGTGGATCTGCGCCTCAACCAACTTGCCTCTCCAGCTAGCACGATCTCTTGCCAATTGCGCACTCCAATTTGGTTGAGGCCCTTTTCCACTTGTGTACGCCATCTGAGTCTGGGACGTCCTCTATTGCGTTGTCCCTGTGGTTCGGATTCGAAAACTATTTGGGCCGGAGCTGTGCTGTACGCTCTACATGACCTAGCCATCTTAAGCGTTGTTTCCGTAGACGCTTGACCAGGGGCATGTCGCTGTACAGCCCATAGAGTTCGTCATTAAATCTTCTCCTCCAGATGCCATCAACGCAAACAGGACCGAAAATCGCACGCAGAACTTTTCTCTCGAAGACCTAACGTCTTTGCTAACGTCCAAGATTCCGCGCCATAAAGTGGGACGGGGATAATCAATCTGTTATATAAATAATATGTTATAAAATCGCCTCTTGAACCCAAAGAAACAGCGATTGGCAAGAGTGATTATGCGTCTGATTTCGGTATTGATGCTGTTGTCCCTGTTTACCGCGGAGCCGAGATAGACCACTTCGAAGTTTCTGCAGCCTAGGGTGACGCTCTGTCCGAGACGTCGATGTTGCGTGTTCTCGTGTTTTGCTTCCACACCATGTGGGAAGAACCTAAAATCAGCTGGAGCCGATGATAAAGTTTAAACTATCGGCGGGAGGGCCGTTGAGGAAATAGCTTCCAAAGTGTTTGTGTCTGAGGCGCGAGAGCGCCGGGAATGTGCATAACAGGTGTAGGAGAGTTTCTGATTCTTCCTCATCCCTGCAGCTTCTGCAAAAATCGTTTGACGGAGCCCCTAGCCTACTAGCATGCTCACCGATTAGACAGTGCCCGGTTATAGCTCCCATGATCAGGCTTATGTCTGATCTTTTGAGCGATAGTAGCAGTCTGGAGCATTTGGGTTCAAGAGAGGGCCACACCTCCTTGGAGACGCGACAACGGTTATGGGTAGACCATCTTTGATTAGTCTGATGGATCGCGTTCAAATGCGGGAGGGATACCGAGGTGTTCGTGTTCCTGAAGTAGTGGTTGCGTTGTGGCAAGCCTGGCCAATTCTACTGCTTGGCAGTTGCCCGAAATGTCTCTGTGACCTGGTACCCAGCACAGGCTAACGTTGGTTGGATACCCCATCTAGCTCTTTTGCTCATGAAGAGTGCAGTCGTGGCTTTGCGGGCGCGTTCGGCAATACTTGCGTTCCAGCTGAGTTTTCTGTCCAGCGTAAGTCCTAGGAACTTGGCTGTCTCGAAAAGAGAGCATTGCTGGTCGCTGATGGTCGGTGGGTCAACATCGGGAACTTTGTATTTCCTGGTGAAGAGGACTAGTTCTGTTTATTAGCATTGATGCTTAGTCCATTTTTGCTCGTCCACTTTGAGAGGACCGAAGGAAAATTTTGCATAAGATCCCTAAGTACCAAGGGATAAGCATGTACTTAGTTTTTCCCTAATTAACCACCAAACCCATTTCAGCCGCTTCCGCTTCAATGCCAGCAAACGCCTCATTGACGACTCACTCTGTTCGTCCAATCACGTCAATTTCATCAGCTTGAACTGACTTCTGGATGATCGTGCCTCTGGTGTTGACTTCTGAGTTACGCACTATCTTCTCAAGAACGATGCTTAAGAAGTCACATGAAAGTGGGTCGCCTTGTCTGAAACCTTTTTTGACATTGAAGGTCTCGGTGAGTTCGTTCCCGACCTTGACGGAGCAGCGATAGCTCTCCACCGTCATCCTACACAATTTGACGAGTTTGGAATTCCATAACTAGACATGGCTCTATATACCTCGTCTCTATACACACTGTCATATGTGGCCTTCAAATCGATGAATAGGTGGTGTGTGTCGATTTGCACTTCTTGAGTCTTTTCCATGATCTGCCATAATGTGAAGATCTGGTCTATTGTGGACTTCCCTGGTCTGACCTATCAGGTCATGGACAAACGGTTTCAGACGCTCACACAATACGCCAGAGAGGAACTTTAATACGATGCTGAGGAGACTAATCCCTCGGTAGTTGGCGCAGGCAAAGGGGTCTCCTTTCTTGTGAACAGGGCAAAGGACGCTGAGATTCCACTCAACGGGCATGCTTTTCTCCGACCATATCTTACAGATGTACTGGTGCATGCAAAACAAATGGTTCTTCAGAATTAATAAAACACTGCAGCCTAAGGATCTGTATAATTCCTTGCACGACAATCTCATTGCTACCTTCGTAGAGTAATCATCTCTAAAGCCTTCCAAATAATTGTGTGCATTTCATATGTCTGCGAAAAACGCTCATCAGGTGGCGGCACTGACATGAGGCGATAGCAAAACCACACCGAAGACAACGCTCCGGAAGAAATAAGACACCTGTTGCTTGTGGAAAAGTCAATACACCTTTTTGCAATTCAAGCTCTATACAACATCAGGATTGGAGGTTAAGTTGGACAGTACCAACGGCTACAGAAACCAAAAAAACTCTCATCCTTAGCACAACCGCTCACAGGTCCCACATGAGAGCTGACCTCAAGCCTAAATCTTCATATAAAAACTTCCCCACTTATCTCCATTCATTTCTGTGAAACATCATTAAGTAACTAGTGACTAATAACGAAGGTTATAAAGTATATCTTTCGCACACAAAATACTATCTGACGATGAAACATTTCCGATAAGCTCGTGCAGCACTCTAGAGAACCGTTGAATCGATAAGATAATTCCCGTTTTCCTCAGAATTTCTTCCGTACTAATAGAAGTTGCGTTGCGTACATCAGTATCAGTCTTCCTTAAACCCTACTCACTGTCACAGCTCCGATTAAAGTTGTTCAATTCACAAAATGGCGAACCAAGGACAACCTGGATGGACTTCAGCTCAGACATATCAGCCATCCGGTCCAGCGATTGTGGTGACGGGCCCGCAACCAGTCCATCACACTCCTGTGGGACCGACCTCCTGCAGACTCATTTGCCCATCGTGTCACGCAGACGTTCAGACAAACCTTAAACACGAAGCCACAACGAAAACTCATCTAATGGCCTTGGCGCTTTGTTGCTTTTTGTAAGTCAAACATTTGTGATGAAAATAATGTGAAATGTGAAACTAGCGGCAATTTGTGTCAAGTGTTAAGTTGACACTTGTAAAAAGAATCAGCTTTAAGATTGCAGTTTGAAGGTTTGTTTATTTAATGAATGTAAACTGATTTCACTTTGGAGGCCAGTGCTGACATAGACCTTCTTTCGAATCAGATCTGATTCTTGTGTTGACATTTGTCAACAATAACAACGATCGGGGTCCGTTAATTGGGATTCGAACGAAATTCAGTGCGGACGTATCGAATTTCCGTTGAGTTCGGTGGAATTTCTGGCAAGTGTTAGAATAGAAATTATAATAAGCTTCTAAATGGAAGTGTAAACAATTCAATTTTCGATGTCTTTAAGACTTGATATTTGAAGTGAGCAATGACTCTGAAATCAACTGCTATTTATTTAATCATTTTTAAGCATAGTTTGGAGTTTTTTTTTTTTCTTCATATTCCTCCAACCTTATTTTACGAGGGGTTCAATGGTACATTAGGCTATTAAAGTGAGAGAATTGCTAAGACCCAGTGGAGCTCTTGAAACTTGAACGATATCTTCAGTAAATAAGTGACAAATGGAAAATATAGACAAGATCGTATAAGACATTGTTTTACTAGATTTGACCTATCCCAGTCAAGTGACAGCCCTGTTTTTTTTTTAAGTTTAATAATAATAATTGTTGGCGCTACAGTCCAAAGGGGACCAGGGCCTAGCTTGCTCATCAGCTACTCGTGTTGTGCGCGCTACTATTCTCTCACAAGTAGAAGGGACCTACAGTTTTTTGCCGACTCCGAACGGCGAAATTTGAGAAGCTTTCTTAGACAGTTATTACTATTTGAGTGTTGTCAGCAGCTCGAAAGAGGTGGTGCCGTGAAATATTAGAAAAATTGGTGCTGAACTGGGAGTCGAACCTAGACCCTTCGGCGTGTGAGCGTCGCACTCTACCTACTACGCCACGGCGACCACAAGTCGCAGTTTAACAATCATTTTAATAATAATAATTGGATGGCGAAACAGTCCACAAGGGAGACCAAGGCCTAGCTAGCTCATCAACTACTCGTGTGGTGCGAGTAGAAGTAACCTACAGCTTTTTAACCGACTCCAAACGGCGAAGTTGAGAAGCTTTTTCTTAGCTGAAGAGACGTGTCTTTTACAGCATAGCAAGTTGTAATCTATTTTGATCAAAGAACACTGTCTTGCAGTGAGTTGTACTTCAGACAAGTGGGAACCCTGATTTTTCTTTAGCTTAGCAAGTGCAATCAAAGTTCTGTGTGGTTTTCCGTTTCCCAATTTAGTGTGCCTTTCCGTGCCCCTGTTCGAGAAGTGAATTATTCGATTCCAAATTTTATCAAGTGATGATAGAAATTTAACATTTTAGGAATGTTCAAAATGCAAATATGCACAAGGTTTAACACAAGTTTCCATTCCTCTTGTGGAAAACGTTCCCTCTGCGACTGTTAAAAATAAATGAGAAAATGGAAGCGGAACATAACTGTGACAAAACGATTTGTCGTAGTTTCTTAACGTCTTTACAACACAAAAGCGATAACAAATCCTCCTTCTAAATTTGTCAAATATCCACATGACAACTGCTGTCAAAAGTTCTGCTTCTTCTTCTACTTCTTTTTACAACAAATTGTACTTTTTTGTTTCATACCTTATAATTGTAACACAGGAGGATTTGAAGACTTTTTATAAATTTAAACATTACAACTGTAGGCTGTTTCAACAATTTCAAGACCTCCATACTTTCTTTTTCTACAATTTCTATTTTTTCACTTTCACTTCACTCTTTTCGACTGTAGGCGGCACTTATAAAAAAAAAAGTCCCTCAAACAGGGTAAAGTGAGTCACTTGCCACAGTAGTTCTATGTACAAGTTTCTTTATATTCTTCCTTATTCTTCCTGTCATGTAAAATGACAGATCTGTTGGTCGAGGTCCTTGCGCTCCTAAGACAGTCATCGCAAAACTGAAAACATTCCTATTGGGCGTACAAATAAATTCAATTCATTTTTGTGTTCAAGAAAGTAAGAAAGAAATTGTCCATTGAAAGCGACTACTTTTTCCCATCTCCTTGAACATTTTGTCACAGCCACGTTGGGCCGAGCTTTATCATTTGCCAAATAACCTTCTCTTGCCTTTCCATCTTCTCTGACCATTTTTCTCGCAATACACGACCAAATGCATTTCTTGTAGTCGGTAACGTTTCCCATCATAAGTATCGCCTGGTTTTAGCAGCTCATAGTACACCCTGCCCGTGTGGCTCCACCCCACTCAGAGTACCACCTTATAAACGTGCATTTTTTTTCTTTGACATCGATGTAGACGATGATGGATCGGCTCAAGCAATCTTTGTATAGTAACTTTCTGTTTGCCGGTTATCGTATCATATCCAATTTTCATCTCCAGTCATGATCCGGTGCAAAAATCCCTTCCTTTGATGTCTTGCAAGAAACAGTTCCGAGATGAAAATCCATCGGTTTCACCCGCGTGACACTCTGTTATAATAATAATTGTTGGCGCTACAGTCCAGAGGGGGACCAGGGCCTAGCTTGCTCATCAACTACTCGTCTTGTGCGCGCTACTGTTCTCTCACGAGTAGACACTCTGTTTCCTTGCCTTTTAATAGATCCAAATTTCCCTAATAGAACGGCAACTGTTCACTGAGTAACTTTCAATGTTCCTCCGAGTTCATTTTATGTTTGTTACGAATCTTGATCCAGTAAAGCCTCCTTTTCCTTATAGTAAAATTTTGTGATGCCCCCAAGACGCTTAAATCACAATTCACGCATCAACGCTTAAATCACAAGTTTTGAAGCGTGAAAACCACTACATCCATCGGAGCAGATTAACCATAAACTTGTTAAAGCATTTTATTCGATGGGCTTCAGTTGCACTATTCTTCCAATTAAAAAAAAAAGAAAACAAAATCAAAACTTCCATCAAACGCTGTTCATTTAGAATAAATCCGAATATTTTCGGAGAGGCAAAAAACAATATTCTCTTAAACAGACTCTGATACAACCCTAATACAGATGAAACTCACACCTTTTCAATAAAGCTCTAGTCGTTTCCAAGATCAGCCACAACTTGCAGGTGGCGCCATCTTTTGAAAACAAACAGAATTTATACCGCCAATTGTATCAAATATCCAAAGCTTCCTGAAGTTTTGTGTAATCAGACCCATTTTTTGACATACAGCGCTGATAATTTGTTTTCAGTTTTTTTTTTCAACACAAAGCATGTGTCATACTCCAACTTTATAATGTATGACAAATGTCAAAATCATCTGTTTTTCTTCCAAGTTATCGCATGACTCACAGTAGCCGCTTTCCATTTCCATTTCCGATCGCAATCTCCCACCAATCGAATCGTTGCTTTGTTTCAAATGCATAGCCTCCACTCGACTATTACGCTTAATCTAATCTCTTCAAAAAGTGAACATCAAGTAGTTCTCATTCCACAATCTTATCAAAAATCCTGTGTTCCTCATAATAACTGTTCAAATGCGGTAAAGATAAGGCCTAAGCCAGTGGTACTAGATTGATAGCACACTCCAATTCGAACAGCAACCGCACTTCCCAAGACAGGCACTTTCCATCTGGCAATGCCTGTTTTCCAGGTGAACAAAACAAGATAACACGCTGGAACTGTGCTATCAGCAATCCACAGAAAGCAAATCGCAACACCGTCCGATTCCCAACAGTTGCCAGAGAGGCATTTAGTTAAAAGTCGTGATCGCTCGTGTTCGTGTGCAACAGCGCTCCTCTCTTGAAAATGTCGCAACCCCCCGTGTACGTGCAAACCCCCGGCTACAGCCAGCCCATTCCGGCCGAGTACTTTCAACCCCAACAGACCCAAGGCGGTGTTTACACATATGGGCCACCACCACCCGGCACGTCGACAGTGATCATCACACAGCAGCCCACTGCAACCACAGTGCACAGATACACGCCAGTTGGCTCATCACCATCCCGTATCAACTGCCCCTCCTGTCACGCCGACATCATGACAACAGTGCGCTACGAGCCGAGCTCAAAGACTCACTTGATCGCACTCTGCCTGTTCTGCTTTATGTAAGTTTCCATTTCATTCTCCATAGCAAATACGCACGCATACGCCACGGTGTCCCGTGAAGACAAGTCATGACGAAAACCTCTCTGCAGTGCTAATTGAACTTTATGCGTTTATTGACTTAATCGCCTCGGATGAGTGGTCGGTTCGGGGAGCATTTGTCGAACTTGAGACCGTGTCGCTGTGACTCACTCGCTCGAGCGAAACTAGATCGAAGCGATGTTTGTGCGGTGATTAGCGGTGATACTCACTGCTTGTTGAGTAATCGGCGATTGGCAACGCACCGGCTGCTGACGCATGTGGAAATTACATTGACTTGCACTGCACTTGATCATCGTACTCGTTTGTGACGTTTCATGAATCCAATTAAACAGCATTCACCTTGTGACACTAGTGCTTCTGTGCGAACGACGTACCAAATGACCGGTGCTTGTGGGTAATCTACAACCTGTGGCCTTTATCTGGGATCAGTTTGCTGCTGATAAGATTGCCATTGGCGCACAAAATGCTGGGAATTTGTTCGCTGATTCTTAGTTACGGTTGCTTTTGTTCGTTTATCGAAATTCGGGCATACTTATGGAAAAAAATTGTGAACAACAAAACACAGTAGTGGCACAGGCACAAGCACAGTAGTGCCTGTTTGAAGCAATTACTTCAGATTTGAACAAAGGCGCAGTGAAGGGGATCAAAGCCATGTAGATTCTAGAGGAACTACTTGTGTTGCGCAAGTTATTGTTCTGAGCTGAAGGAACCCACAGTTTTTTTGCCGACGTCGAACATCGAAGTTTGAAAAACAGTTCTCTTTGAGTATTGTCAGCAACTAACTAATAGGTGGTGTCGTGAATACATCCAAGCCCAGGAATCGAACCTGGGATTTTCGGTGTGTCTCACGTCACCCTTTACGCCACAGCGGCTGGGAAGTTCTACAGAGTTCTGTGTTCGTCCTAAGACACAAACCCAATCAGCCATAAACCGAATCCAAAGATTTATGATTCAGAGAAAAACGTTCAGAATGTGCCACTCCACAATACCGACGTTGACCTTAACTGTCACAAGCTATTATATGTCATGCGTCAAGCGGCTTCAATCAATGTGTAAGGACTCACTCACTTTCAAATTAACTTGTTTTCTTTGATGGAAACGTAATGTACAGAAAGCAAAAGTCTGCAGCATCTAAAACTTCTGCAATCAATGCAAATGTTGGTATCGTCCCATCCATATAACAATTAAAGAGCCCCTCAAAGCTTTACAGTTTCCGGGCCACAATACCCGAAACATTTTTATTTTCTAAAATTGCTTTTGAAATTTTATTTGAATATTTGTCTTGTGATTGAAATGTTTACATTATGACAGCACTCGTAGGGGAAAAGTTTACTCTTCTTCTTCTTCTCGTGGCGCTACAGTCCAGGAGTGGAACTCAACCAACATGACTCACCAGCCAGCACGATCTTTTGCCAGCTGCCTTCAATTGCGCACGCCAAGTTCATTGAGGGCCTTCTCCACTTGTGTGCGCCATCTTAGTCTAGATCGTCCTCTGTTGCGTTGTCCCAATGGCTCACATTCGAAGACTTTTCAGCCCGGGGCAGTGGTGTCCATACGCTCTACATGGCCAAGCCACTTTAAGCTTTGTATCCGAAGACGCTTGACCAGGCGCATGTCGCTGTACAGGCCATAAAGTTCGTCATTAAATCTTCTCTTACAGATGGCATCAACGTAAACAGGACCAAAAATCGCACGCTCAACATTTCTCTCGAAAAGACTAAGGCCTTCCTCATCCTTTTAATTAACGTCCTCGTCCTTTTAATTTACATAAAAGTTTCCGCGACATAGAGTAGGACTGGGATGATCAAACTGTTATATAAAGCGAGCTTAGTACCTCGCGAGAGGGCTTTATTACTCAATTGCCTCTTGAGCCCAAGGATACAGCGATTTGCAAGAGTGATTCTACGTTTGATTTCGGTACTGATGTTGTTGTCCCAGTTTACCTTGGAGCCGGAGTAGACAAAGTTCTTGACCACCTCGAAGTTTCTGCTGCCTGGTGTAACGCTCTGTCCGAGACGTCGATTGTCTGTGTCCCTCCTTGATGGCTTTGTACTTTGTAATTTGTTTTGCCCTCACTTACCGCCAGACCTATTTTAGCCACTTTCGCTTCAATGCAAGCAAACGCGTCATTGACGGTTCGCCCTGTTCGTCGAATTGCATCAATGTCATCAGCGTATGGTAGAAATTGAACTGACTTCTGGAATATCGTGCCTCTGGTGTTGGCGTGTGAGCTACGCACTATCCTTTCGAGGATTATGTTACAAAAATCACAGAACAGTGCGTCGCCTTGTCTAAAACCTTTTATGACATCGAAAGTCTCTGTGAGTTCGCTACTGACCTTGACGGAGCAGCCAGAGTTCTCCTCGTATTCCTACGCAATCTAATGAGTTTGGTAGGTATGCCATAACTAAACATGGCTCTGTGTATCTTGTCTCTATGCACACTCTTCTTCTTGTGGCGCTACAGTCTGGGGTAGATCGGGGCCTACACTATCGTTTGTCCAGCTAGACATCTTTGAAGAGTCGATAATCAGAAACTTGTCAGTCTGGTCTGCCTATAATAAGGAGAGAACCTTCGGAGAAAGGAATAGCAAAAATGTGTAGGACATGGTCTGTTTAAAGGCCAAACCAAAAGTGCACATCATAACTGCTTTGAGGAGTAAACAAAATACTAGCACAAATGTGATTCACTTTAATATTTTTGAATAATTTAATTCTTTGGACACACATCGTACATTTTCGAAAATTTATAACTTCTAAATTTACTTTCAAGAAGACCAGCAAATTATCAAACACATCCTTAAACAGTGACAACCGTGGCACCGTGGGTAGAGTGCGACGCTCACACGCCAAAGGTCCAAGTTCGATTCCCAGCTTAACACATCGAATTTTTCGCGACCCCACCTTTATCGAGCTGCTGACAACACTCAAATAGAAATAACTGTCTAAGAAACCTTCTTAAACTTCGACGTTCGGAGTTGGTAAAAATGTACAAGTCCCTTCTAGTCGTGATAGAATAGTAGCGAGCACAACACGAGTAGTTGATGAGCAAGCTAGGCCCTGATCCCCCTGTAAACTGTCGCGCCATACTGTTATTAATAATTTCACGTTAAAGTCTGCAAGTAAATTAACAAACTTATCCTTAAACAGTGAACACATAGTTTTTTTCGATATTTCATATATACACGGCAGCATAGCGTCTTGTACTTCAAATATAAAAAAATGTTTGCAAAGCCTCTTAAGATCATCGTTTAATTGAAGCCGCAAATCAGCTTCAAATTTGAAACGATTTGGAAAAAAAGTTAAAGTTCTCTGATTTTATTCAAGTATGCAGATTCAATCCTGTATTAACGAATCCCAGAAACGTTATTAACAAGTCTCGTGCAGTTTTTGATGGATATCCACACTTTCTACCCACTGCTGTAGACTCCCTAACGTCTCCCGCCCTTAATCACAATGAGTTATATTACGCGCATTCTTGACATCCATTCGTAGTTTCGAATGAAGAGGTGAAGACATATTGCAAGCTTTCATCGAGACGGATTTATGTCCGAAAGTGTTTTCATTTGATACTCGGAAATTCTGTCTCAACAACTGAATGTTTCAAAAGCTCTGTACAAACTCAACCACCGGCTTTGGTGTCTCACTTGCACAGTTCTTTGATGTTGTTCATAGATTACCTTATTGCCACAGGCATGTGACTGAAACTTTGTTCTTTGCCTCAGAAAAATATTTAAGTTAAGAACTCGCAGAAAGATCTTCAAACTCTCGAGACTTGTCGTCCACTTTTCAACTTAGAAAAACTGCAAATGCTGATTTTCCTATTAAATTAATTCAATTTTGTAAACATTACTTTTTGTAATTCAGGCCAAGGTACTGAACGTATGTAGAAGAAAAATAAACTCAATAAAAGAGCACTTGCATCACACACTGTCATGAGATAAATAGTGCTATCTCGTTCTGGCTTAGAAAAGTGCAAGCCAGCTGATCAGTTGAACGACCCGAAGTCTAAAAAATCAAAATTCATTTTTGATATAAATACGTTGACCTTCTTTGGCAGCGACAATTTTGAATAAAGAACGTTTCAATTGTAACAGTTTAGTTTCATTTGATATTTTCTCCAACTACACTTAATGCCACCACACATCACAGCCTTTCTTCTAACCACTTTATTGTCTTTGTTTCCCTTTCAGATGCTGGCCTTGTGTTTGTCTGCCATACTGCATGGACTCCTGCCAGAATGCCAACCACTACTGTCCCAATTGTAGCGCATTCATCGGAACATACCAGAGCTAAGCTTGCCACAACATCAACGCCAACAATGAGCACTTTCAACCAACACCCTATTTGTCTGGATTTTTAAATGAACATATATTTAATAAATTTCATAATGTTAAAAAAAAATACAATAAAGTCAATGTCTAATAAAACAAAACAGTCCAGATAATCTGAACTCTTGCGCATCTCGCGCCAGCACATGGAAAGTTAATTTAAATGACATTCCAAAAATAAATGACGACGCTGCCGAAATTCGAATTATCTCATCTTCCACCCATACGCCCGAACGGGTGTCTCATTAATTACTTCGTTTGCTTGCACGTAATTAAAACAACCGACCTTGACCTTGTTTAGCTGAAGCGTAAAGCTTTGTTGTCGGCCCGACGGCAGTCCGTGTCCGTGAAAACGTCTGTGGGGGACAGTTTAAAAATAAACGGACACCAGAAGCGTTTGTTAATAAAATTTTATATTGCCGCACGTTACGTTACCCTATAAAAGAATTTTAAGTACGAATCTGCAGAAGGTGTCTATGTAAACGCACATGCCTGGCTTACGGGGAGAAATTGTTTCTCTCCAAACTTGTTCAACATAACAATATGCCTGTGCAATGGAATGATGATTTCTTCGAAGAGTATTGGAAACAAAATAGTTTAAGAGAAACCTCAGCAACTGCCACAGAACTTCACAAAGATGGTACATTTATTTTTCAAGCGTAAGAGCAATAAATAACAGCCTTGTTGGGCGCGGTTTTAGACAAGCCGATGCGCTGTCTTCTGTGACTTCCTTAACATCATTCTTTAGAAGATCGTCCCGAAAGTTAGCTCAACAGCTTGCTCACGCATACGACATTTACGTGATTGAACCAAAGCCGAGGGCTGTCAATGTCTCATTGAAGCCTGCTGGCATTGAAACAGAAGCGGCCAAAATGGGTCCAGCGGGAAAGAAGGAAAGAAGGCAAAATAAAGTACATTTTGTCTCCAATTCATCGATGTCTCAGACAGAGGCAGAAGGACTTCGGTCAAGGACTTCGGCCACCCCAGCTCCACAGTAAATATGGACAACAACGTCACTACTGACATCAAAGATAGAATCACTCTTGCTCAAGTGTCAATTGAGTAATATTCGTAGAACCATCTCTCAGGAGACAAATCTTGCTTTCATCCCAATCGGATAAGAAAGTCCTTGGTTTCTTGAACGTGAATGTTTTTCGGCTGATTTTCGTCCCTGTTTGCGTTGATGATACTTGAAGGAGGAGATTCAGAAAATAACTTTATGGGCTTAAGGCGGCATGCGCTTGGTCAAGGGTCTTCGGGGCACTATTGCGTTTAAGATGGATATGCTAAGTAGTGCGTATGGAAACCATGCTCCATGAAAATCGTCCAACAATTCCAGGTCATCAACAGAAAGCGGTGATAAGGATGTTATAAAAAAATTTAATCGTGTTGTTCGTTTGTGAGAGGTTATAAGAAAGCAGGGAATTTTCAAATTTTTTCTCAGAGCTCGAATCTCAGGACTAATAATTGTTGGCGCTACAGTCCAAAGGGGGACCAGGGCCTAGCTTGCTCATAAACTACTCGTGTTGTGCGCGCTACTGTTCTCTCACGAGGAGAAAGGACCTACAATTTTTTGCCGACTCCGAACGGCGAAATTTGAGAAGCTTTCTTAGACAGTTATTACTCTTTGAGTGTTGTCAGCAGCTCGAAAGAGGTGGTGCCGTGAAATATTAGAAAAATTGGTGTTGAACTGGGAGTCGAACCTAGACGCTTCGGCATATGAGCGTCGCACTGTACCCAATACGCCACGGCGACTGAATCTAAGAACTAGTGCTTTATAAAAGGGCTGTATTAATTTCTAAGGAAATTGATCTTCAAGCGTAAATGTAAAAATAAAATGAATAACAGAACCGTAAAAAACTAAAACACACATAAAAATCTGAAAACAAGTGAAATAGAGTATTAAGAGAAGTCACTTTTGCTACACGAATGGTGAAAACCTGTAAATATATAAATATGTATTGGCCGTCTCCTAGGGAATAAGGGCCCAACGTTCAACAACTATTCGTGTTATGCGTGCAGTTACTGTCTCAGGAGAAGATGAGACCTACAGTTTTTGCCAACTCCGAAAAGCAATTGTTGAAAGCATATTCGTAGACACAGTGTATGGTGGTCAGTCCAGGAATCAAACCTGAGACCTGTGGCACTTGAGCATCGCACTTTACCCACTACGTCACTGCGACCACGACAAAAACCCGTACACGGCTTGAAATTTTGGGAACGCATTGCTTTGATGAAAGAAAACACCTGAGTCTAGTTGCGGATAAGTGAAATAATTTGTTGGTACATCTTTTAAAACAAGGCTAGCCAGGATGGATAATTATAAAAATTGTATAATAGTTCACGAGTAGAAAGAACCTACAGTTTTTTGCCGACTCCGAACGGCGAAATTTGAGAAGCTTTCTTAGACAGTCATTACTCTTTGAGTGTTGTCAGCAGGTGGTGCCGTGAAAAATTCGAAAAATTGGTGTTGAGCTGGGAATCGAACCTACACCCTTCGGCGTGTGAACGTCGCACTCTACCCACTACGCCACGGCGGCCACGACCAGGATGGATAGTGACCTCAATAAAGTCATGTCTGATATGTTCGCTCAACAATTGAATAACCATGATGCGCAGGAGCTGACTTCAACAGGACTTCGTTGTCTTGCTAGCCATATTGTTGTCACAAAACCTATAGCAGCATTCAGTAACCGCAGAGTTTCTGAAGTTAGAGCTCTGAAGTTAGAGTTTCCATCAGGTCGCTTGAATGATTTCTGTAAGGATATTTGAAATCTTCGGTCTAAGCCTCTAAGCCCGAAACAATGAGGGTGCAATTATCGATAGACGGACACAAACGTAGAAAAAAGACATCGAAAAAATCAAAAGACATCAAATCAAAAAAAAATCATGAAGCTGCGAAAGCTTCAGACTGAGCCAGACGTGTAAGCAAGGGATTATATGTTTTAAAGTAGAACGCTTAAAGGTTACATTTCGGAAAAAAATAAATTTAATTAAGATTAGAAAACAGTGTAATTTTGTCATATCTAGCATTTTTTTGTGCCCGCCGTTGCATAGTGGATAAAGTGCGACAGTCACAAGCCGAAGGTCCCGGTTCGGTTCCCGGCTGAACACATCGAAGTTTCCACGGCACCACCTCTTTCGAGCTACTGACAACACTCAAAGAGTAGTAACTGTCTAAGAAAAAGTTTCTTTAAATTTGACGTCTCCGAATCAGAGCCATTGGGACAACGCAAAGAAGGACCTTAACCAACTTGGAGTGCGCAATTGGAGGCAGCTAGCGAAAGATCGTGCTGGCATGTTGTGTGAGGCCCAGGTCCATCCCGGACTGTAACGTCATAAGAAGAAGAAGAACTTTACCGTTGAGAGTCAGCAAAAAACAACACGAGTAGCTGATAAGCAAGCTAACCACTGGTCTCCCTGTCGCGCCATCCAAATATTTTTATTATTAGCAGTTTTGTGTGAATGCTTCCTTAGACTCATTCAAACTGCTTTTTTTTATAATATCTTAAAACACGGTATTTTTGACAAGTACTTTTGTTTATCGTTAGAAGGTAAACATTTTTAAACTTTGTTTCTTAAAAAGCCTGTAAAAATAGGTTTAATCAAAGTATGTATAAAGAAACCTAGAATTACTTTCCAAAGATCTTTTGGGTGAAATACATAGAGGGTCGGTTAGATGCTTTTTTTTAAATCAACCACCAAAATGATACAAAGTTTCAAATGTAATACCCAATATTATTTTTTAGGTCTTTTAGGTAAAAATTTGTACGCAGAACTTTCATAAATACGGGACATGTAGGGAATATGTGAATCAAGTCGAACTTATTTATTTAACGAAATAAGACTGGTTTCGTCTAAAAAAAAAACTAGTTGATTTTAATCAAAACATAAAGCTTATACTTTCTTATTGTCTTATGCGTCATCTTACGCAATCCGCAGAGCATGTTTAGTCCACGGTAAAATTTATATTATCTCCCTGTTCCATGGTCTCCTTCTGGGACATGCCTTAAAATTTTAATAAAATGCGTATTGTTTAAAAGTAATTTTGTTTATCAATACGCAGTTTCTTGTATTGATAAAAAAAATATTTTTAAACAAAAGCTAGCCTAAGATACACTTAACTCCACAAGGAACCGGGCCTAGTTTCTTCAAACATTACGTGTGTTGTCTTTGCTTAGTTCTATCGCCAGCAGAAGAAACCCACAGTTTAAATGAAATATCGATAGGCTTAGGTTCAAAAAAGAAACTTATGGAAACCCCCATTCTTCTTCTTCTACTTCTTCAGGTGCTACAGTCTTGGGTGGACCTGGGCCTTAACCAACATGCCTCTCCAGCTAATACGATCTTTTGCCAGCTGCCTTCAATTGCCCACTCAAACTTGGTTGAGCGCCATTACCTTTTGCGTTGTCCGAATAACTCAGGTTCGAAGACTTTGCGGGTCGGAACAGTGGTGTCCATACGCTGTACATGGCCAAGCCACTTTAAGCCTAGTATCCGAAGACGCTTAACCAGGCGCATGTCGCTGTACAGCCCAAAGAGTTCGTCGTTACATCTTCTCCTCCAGATGCCATCATCGCAAACAAGACCAAAAATCGGACACAAAACTTTTCTCTCGAAAAAACTAAGGGCTTTCTCATCCGCTTTTAGTAGGATTTTAGCTTTAGGCCTCTGCGCCATAAAGTAGGACTGGGATGATTATGCTGTTATATAAAGCGAGATTAGTCCTTCGAGAGAGGGCTTTATTACTCAACCGCCTTTTGAGCCCAAAGAAACAGCGATTGGTAAGAGTGATTCTGCGTTTGATTTCGGCCCTGATGTTGTTGTCCCTGTTTACCGCAAAACCGAGTCAGACGAAGTCCTTGGCTACCTCGAAGTTTCTACTGCCTAGTGTAACGCTCTGTCCGAGACGTCGATGTCATGTGTCTTTTCTTGGTGACAGCATGTACTTTGTTTTGCCCTAATCTACCGCCATTTTAGTCACAAAACTCCTCAATGATGGCTCGCTGCGTTCGTCCAACCACTACTTCAGAGTAAACTAGCAATTGAAATGAGTTTAAGAAGATCGTGCCTCTGGCGTTGACTTGTGAGTTACGCACTATTTTCTCGAGAATGATGTTTAAGAAGTCACATGACAGTGCGTCGCCTTGACTAAAACCTTTTTTGGCATTGAAGGTTTCGGTGAGTTCGTTCCGTACCTCGATGGAGCAGCGAGAGCTCTGCATCGTCATCCTACACAATCTGATGAGTTTGGTAGTGTAGGCAAATTTAATTTCAAATTCACTTTTCTAAACTATGCACCACTGTGAATGCATTCTATGTTATTGGTTATTGTATGGGTTAGTGGAAGCGAACTGCTAACACACCGTGCCATATGATGGGTTGATGATACCGAAAACTCTCCACTAACGTTATACTTAAGAACGTCTATAAAAGCAAGTTGTTTACTTCAATAAAGCCTTCTTTCTGATATTTCACCTCGAGTTGAAGCTGTCAGTGTGTTTTTTTTGATCGAAATCCCCCACAGCTTTTCAGAAGTGGGATAGAGCACATGTGATTTTACCGAAGTAACTTCGATCGCAGTCTAAATCCGTTGTTGTTTCTATTGAACAAATATACCGCGTATAGTTCGTAGTAATTAGTTACATAATGTCCGAAGAATGGTCGGTTTTCATAGAATCGGCAACGGTTGTAAAATTAAAGGAAATTTTACGGAATTTGAAATCGCAAACTACGGGCACCAAGGCGGAGCTAAAAGTTCGAGTACTCGAAGCAACAAGAGATTGGCTGCAAGAGGATCTTCAGAAATTGATACAAGATGCCTCCGCGAAGAGCATTGAAAATGGGATAGACGATTCAAATACACATGATGATGCTGAATCAGAGGACGAAATCCGTTCCGAGGACACCGAGGAAGAACGTCTGGATGAGGAGTTGGCGAAATTGAAACGAATCATGGAGAAGAAAAAAGAAATAGCCAAATTAAAACGGAAGCTACGTGAACTGCAAATGGAGGAAGCAACAATCGCTAGTTCAAGTTCAACTACTACTTGTAACTTCAGAGACATCGAGGATTCAATCACACCATTCAGCGGAGATGACAATTTTTCAATAGAGAAGTGGATCGAGCAGTTCGAGGAATGCTCAGAAATTATACATCTGGACGAAAGAGCAAAATATATTTACTGCAAAAGACTTCTCACGGGGACAGCGAGATTGTATATTAGGACAGTTAGTCCAAAAAATTGGCTTGATCTTAAAATTGCATTAAAGAGTGAGTTTCGAAAAATTGTCACAAGATCAGATGTGTATAGTGAGCTCCGCGATAGAAAAAAACGTAAGGATGAAACCCTACAACAATATGTCTTGCATATGCAAGAAATCGCTTCGCATAGCGATGTTGATGAATTGGAATTAACACAATTCATAATCAAAGGCATACCCGATGCGGAACTAAATAAAACAATTTTATATAGTGCAAACAATATTGCGGAATTGAAAGTGGCATTAAGAAAATACCAAAAGCAAAGACAAAACTCCTATCATAGCAATTCGGGAAAAGCGGTGAAGGCGACATCTACTACATCGAGTTATCATACGCGAGTGGCCGTCACCCATAACCCTAAAACACCAGAAGCGACTTCCAGTAGCCGTGAACCACGTGTAAGATATTCTAGGAGGAATGTTGTTTGTTTCAAATGTGGCAAGCCAGGACACATATCGACAGCATGTGGAAGCCAGGATCCAGTGATGGTATTAAGCAACGAAAACGAAGAGACAACCAGTGCGACTTCTATAAATAATCAAGCTCTGGAGAATACACTCCTCACCACCTCTTCCGTTAATGAGAACTACAACGACTTCGAGAAGGTACTAGAATTCCGGTGGACAACAGAGTTCGGAAGAAGTTCAACGTCACTCTTAACTCTCTTAGACTCGGGAAGCCCCATAAGTTTTGTTCAGGAAAGATTCCTTCCGGCAGTGTTACTGACAGAATTAGGTGAAACAACACGATCGTATTACGGAGTCAATGGCAGTCGTCTTGAAACTTTGGGAAGTATAAATACTTGTATCGCATTTGAAAATAAATTAATAGATTTGGTTCTACTAGTTGTGAAAAATGACTCTATGAATTATCCAGCAATCTTAGGAAGAGATTTTTTCGGAAAGTCGGGCTTGGCGCTTCAAGTTCATCACGGCAGCGAGAAGAATCAAAATCCTCAGAAGACGTCCGACGGCTGCGAAGATACGTCCAATAGTTGCACCGAAAACGTCATCGTTGACGTTGAAGACAACGGATTCCTTCAACAAATAATGAACATTGATGTCGATGAGAAATCGGGTGAGTTTCAAATTAATATTAATACAGAATTAAGTGAATCAATTAAAGAAAAAGTGTATAAAATTGTTGAGCCCGCCTATTTCGCAAGTAAAAGTTTGTTCAACCCAGACTCTGATTTCAAAATGCAAATTATCTTGACAAAAGACACCCCTTTTCATTGTACACCGCGAAGACTTCCGTATACTCATAAGATAGAGCTTCAAAAGATAATAGATGACCTCATTAAAAACGATATTATTCGAGAATCCAATTCTCCATATGTATCTCCGATTGTTCTTGTCCACAAAAAGAACAAGGAGTTGCGACTTTGTGTCGACTTCCGTGAACTTAACAAGATCACTGTACGGGATAATTACCCATTACCTTTGATCGAAGACCATCTCGATCTTCTCAAAAATAAAAAGTATTTTACGTCATTAGATTTGAAAAATGGGTTTTATCATGTCCAGTTATCCGATGATTCCACAAGGTACACATCTTTCATTACTCCAATGGGTCAATACGAGTTTAAAAGGATGCCGTTTGGTCTCAAAAACGCGCCTTCAGTCTTCGAGAGGTACATGAAGCAAGTCTTCAAAAATTTAATTTCGGAAGGTAAAATTATTACATATCTTGATGATCTTCTTATCGCAACTGAGAGTATTGACGAACATCTGGACATCTTATCGAATGTCATAAACATTGTTGTTAAAAATGGTCTGAGACTCCGGTTTGATAAGTGTACATTTTTACAACAAGAAATAACTTATTTGGGTTATAAAATCAGTCAAAATGGAGTACGACCTAACGATACTAACCTAAATGCAATTAGGCGTTTTCCAACTCCGACTTGTGTGAAAGACGTACACAGCTTTTTAGGACTCTGCTCCTACTTCCGTAAATTTATAAAAAACTTCGCTAATATTGCAAAACCTTTGTACGATTTACTAAAGAAGAATACACCTTTCGTATTTGGCCTTAAAGATATTGAAACTTTTGAACTGTTAAAGGACAAACTTGTGGCATCCCCAGTTTTAGCTATTTACAGCCCTCATTGCATTACTGAGCTTCATTGTGATGCGAGTAGCATCGGGTTTGGGGCAGTTTTAATGCAAAAGCAAGGGGACGGAAAATTCCACCCCGTTTTTTATTTTTCAAAGCGAGCAACTGAGGCTGAAAGTAAATACCACAGCTATGAGCTCGAAACCCTATCTATTATCTATGCACTCAGAAGATTCAAAGTTTATCTTATCGGAATACCTTTTAAGATTGTTACCGATTGTCAGGCTCTTACTCTTACCTTGAAAAAGAAAACACTAAATGCACGTATATCCCGTTGGGCGCTTGAACTACAGAGTTTTGAATACGTGGTGGAACACAGAAAGGCAGAACGCATGACACATGTCGATGCATTGAGTCGATCGTTCAATATTCTTCATGTTGACGATGAGGCCTTCGAATTTGTGCTAGCAGCAGCGCAGCGACAAGACCCCAAAATTGTTTCGATCTCTTCCAAATTAGAAAAGGCAGAAAGCTCGCAATTTGAAATGATTGACGGGCTAATATACCGCAAATGGAAAGATAAAGTTCGATTTTATGTTCCATTCAACATGGAAGACCAAGTCATACGGACACATCATGAAGCGATGTGCCATTTGGGAGTCGACAAGTGCTATGAACACTTGTCTGGAACTTATTGGTTCCCCAGAATGAAACAAAAGATTAAAGACTATATCGGCAAATGCTTAAAGTGCATCTACTTCTCGCCTCCATCTGGTAAAATAGAGGGTTCATTGCACTCTATTCCTAAAGGGGAAGTACCTTTTGACATACTGCACATTGACCATCTAGGTCCATTGCCTAATTCTCAAGGAAAGAAAAAGCACATATTTCTGATTGTGGATAGTTTCACAAAATTCACTAAGCTATACCCAGTAAAAACGACTTCAAGCAAAGAAGCTGTAGCTTGTCTCAAGTCATATTTCGAAAATTATTCGAGACCGAACAGGATTATTTCGGACCGCGGAACATGTTTCACTTCAAATGAGTTTGTAGTTTTCTTGCAGGAAAATGGTGTGCAACATGTAAAGACCCCAGTCGAACGGGCAAGTCGAGCGTGTGAATCGTGCTCTCATACCTATGCTGGCAAAAGAATGCGACGCAACCACAACTAGTTGTTGGGACAAGCAACTGTCTAAAGTTGAGTTTGCTATTAACAACACTATTAATAGAAGCACGGGATTCACTCCAAGCGTTCTTTTGTTCGGGCAAAATCAGAAGGGTGTGTTATCTGATCGGGTTAAGGAGTTTCTTGCACATGCTTTGGGGAGCAAACGGGCTGACTTTAAAGAGATTAGAAGTCAGGCGAGCACTAATATCATAAGGGCCCAGGAACAAAATAAAATGTACTACGATGGTCACCATAAAAAACCCAGAACATACCAACAGGGCGAATACGTAATGCTTAAAAATGTTAGCACTACCCTGGGGGTTAACAAAAAGTTACTTGCGAAATATCGAGGGCCATACGAGGTCAAAAAGGTTTTACCCAATGACAGGTATTTAATAGCAGATGTTGAAGGTCTGCAGTTAACCCGTTTGCCGTACAGGGGTATCTCATCGCCCAGCAACATGAGGCCTTACAATGTAGAACAACAACAACTATTGGAAGACGTTGACAAAGCCGACGGGTGTCCTGAGGAATTTGATTCGTAAAAAAAAAAATAATAGTTTTTTTTTGTTGAAATGCTAAAATGATTGTTTATATCCATGCCTAAGCCTAATTTTCTGGAATTATCGAACAGATTTGTTAAAAAGTTCACTTCTTAATAGGATGTTAAGCCATGTAATTTTCTTGAATTTGTTAACTAATACACTGTTGGATTTTTGAATTATTTATTTCTTATGAAACTACATTTAACTTAATTTTGCTTAGTGGGTTACTGTAATCGGGTCGATTAACCTATCAGGATGGCCGAGCTGTAGGCAAATTTAATTTCAAATTCACTTTTCTAAACTATGCACCACTGTGAATGCATTCTATGTTATTGGTTATTGTATGGGTTAGTGGAAGCGAACTGCTAACACACCGTGCCATATGATGGGTTGATGATACCGAAAACTCTCCACTAACGTTATACTTAAGAACGTCTATAAAAGCAAGTTGTTTACTTCAATAAAGCCTTCTTTCTGATATTTCACCTCGAGTTGAAGCTGTCAGTGTGTTTTTTTTGATCGAAATCCCCCACAGTAGGAATGCCAAAACTAGACATGGCACTGTATAGCTCGTCTCTATGCACGCTGTCATATAATAATAATAATAATTGCTGGCGCGACAGTTCACACCTGCCCCCCTGTGTTCAGGGCCTAGCTTGCTCATCAACTACTCGTGTGGCGCGCGGTACTGTTCTCTCACGAGTAGAAGGGACCTACATTTTTTTGCAGACTCCGAACGGCGAAATTTGAGAAGCTTTCTTAGACAGTTATTACTGTTTGAGTGTTGTCAGCAGCTTGAAAAGTAGTGCCGTGAAAAATTCGAGGTGTTCAGCCGGAAATCGAACCTTTACCCTTCGGCGTGTGAGCGTCGCACTCTACTCACTACGCCACGGCGGCCATGCTGTCATATGCGGCCTTAAAAGCGACGAATAGCTGGTGAATGTCAAATGTACTTCTCGGGTCAAAACCTCCAATTATTACATGAAAACAAATAATTCACAGTATAGATTTTAATTAAGTGAAGTAATTAAAATTAAGTTATATTTTGAGGAAACATGATGTCATCAATTCCCTTTATTTTATATTTTTCAACTCCATTGCCCACATTCTAAGAAACACTTCATCCAATGGCAGAGAAGTTTGCCTTTCAAGATGTTAATGTCTTAACCAAGCAACACATACCATACACATTACATACACATCAACATCAGACACATACATGTGTTTGAAATCGATTGGAATAAATAAGAGGAAACAGCCAACTACCTCAAAAGTTCCATTAGTGTCTCCAAACAGAATTGAGAAGTTTACAACCAGAATGTTGCTATCAACATTCTCGGAAAACACAACACAAAAGCTCCATAAACATTCCTACGGGCAACAGATACACATACAATTCTTAATTTGTGCTTTTCATGCTCAGACTTCACACGAGACCAAATAAATTTTGTTCCCTCACGCAAGATGCTTCTGGTGATCTGACATTATTGTTTTAGATACCAAACAGTAAGCATTTCTACTCCCATCGTTTTTCTTCCCGTTCACTAGTACGAGTAAGTAGTGTTTTAGCTGTTTGCACTCACAAGGAATTTTGTTCCGAAATAAAAAGAATTATTGTTAAGACAGAAAGTAAATATATATGTATCTCCGTGCGTGTGCGTTTGGTGAATGTAAACAAAACTTCTGTGAGAAAGATGGCCGTCGGTTGGTTGTTCGCATGTGTTTCTGGCAAAATGTAAACAAGTTTTGGTGGATATGCTCAGAACTCGTTTCGCAGTTAGTTCCCCTGCAGTTCCTTTTGTCCCAGTGATAATGAAGTGGATTTTTTTATTTTAAAAAATAAATATAGAAACAGACTTTTGATGTGTGCATAGAAGGAATTAAGGAATCCTTCTAAAGTGGAAATTTAAAGGTTCTTGAGCAGCTGCACGGAACTCCAAAAGAATGTGTGAATCGAATCGAATGTACTAATTTTGTTTGAAGACAATACATTTATGTCATCTGAAAACTTAATAATTGGCTTGAAAATTTGACAAGTTTGGGTCTTATTTGTGTTTTTTTAATGAAAAGATGTGTGTATGCTAAAAATTTAATTAATCTAATGTATGACATAATGTCGTTTGAAAGCACGGGTTTGAATGCCAAGAAATTAAAGTCGTCTAGTGCCAATTGTTGCCGCTGTCTGAGCCGGAAGTTTTGTTATTTCTTTTATTTTGGGTTGAGTGAGTGAGTGTGAGTGCAAAGAGATCTATCAATTTACTTTCTATACCAACAGCCAGAGCGTCAGAGTAAACAATGTTGTAAAGCTGACCACACCCTTGTAATATTGGGCGACTACCACGACATTTGCACGCTGTTCATAAAAATTCCCCTTTTGTTGTGAACATTTAGTTTTGCATTAACTCTGCATTGAATTAAGTATGTAAAGAGTGCACATCTTGAAATCAAAATGTCAGCCACAATTCAGATCAACAAGTGATCACGGCTTATGGATCTAAATAGAATCCTAGATGTCGAGATCATAGTTCTCGTCAACTGAAATAACGAATTTAAAATACGGCGTTCGACTGAAATTTATATTATTAATTAATTATTAATTTAATAATAAAAATTAATATTAAAATTATAATTTATTTAATTTTAAACAAAATTAAATTTAAATATTTTTTTTAAACTACAACTTTGCTTATAAATTTGTGCAGTATTTCTTTCCTTTTTTATTCTTTTTAAACATCAATCACCGATCATAACAATTCATTTGTGGCTTGTACGGCCTGGTAAAAAGTGAGTTTTTAAAAATCTTTCAGAATTCTTTTTTTTAAATATTTCGTTTAATCTTAAAATTCAAAACTCTGGTCGAAATTTTGATATAAATAGTCTTCCAACAAGAACGCAAGACTTAAATTTGACGTCATTCGAATTGTCATTGTTTGACATTTGAACAATTATTATTGTTTGTTAGCAGAAGGTATAAAGTTAATAAAAATCCAGCCCTACACGAATGAAGAACGAATTCTCATTGTGAAATTGTTTTACCAAAATTGTGAAAACTTTGCGGCTACAGTTCGCAAATTGCGATCAATCTGGTGTTATAATAATGCTCCAAAAGAGTCAACTGTAAAGCGATTAATGGAAAAATTTACTGAAACTGGGTCTATTAGTGATGTAAAGAAAACAACGCGTTTTCGATCAGGTCGATCGACCGAAAATATTGTAGCAGTACGTGATGATGTCGTGGTCGCCGTGGCGTAGTGGGTAGAGTGCGACCTCACACGCCGAAGGGTCTCGGTTCGATTCCCGGCTGAATACATCGAATTTTTCACTTCACCACCTCTTTGGAGCTGCTGACAACACACAAAGAGTAATGACTGTCTAAGAAAGCTTCTCAAATCTCGCCGTTCGAAGTCGGCAAAAAACTGTAGGTCCCTTCTACTCGTGAGAGAACAGTAGCGCGCACAAAACGAGTAGTTGATGAGCAAGCTAGGCCCTGGTCCTCCTGCGGACTGTCGCGCCAACAATTATTATTATAACTATTACGTGATGATGTCGCTCAAACTCGGTCCACTACAATTCGACCCCGAGCTCAGCAAATTGGTGTTTCCAAATCCACTGTGCAGTGAATTTTGACGAAAGATTTACATCTTCATGCATACAAAGTTCAATTGACTCAGGAACTGAAGCCAGCTGACCATGCACAGCGAAAGAAGTTCGTTAATTGGGTATTGGAGAGACAACATGAAAATGCTGATTTTACCGATAAAGTCATCTTTAGTGACGAGGCCCATTTCCATCTTGATGGCTTCGTCAATAGGCAGAATAATTGCATTTGGGACGAGGAAAATCGACGATCACGAATCACGAGATGCAACGTGGGACTGTGTGGTGTGAATTTTGGGCTGGAGGAATCATTGCACCTTTTTTCTATGAAAGTGAGTCAGGTCAAGCGCAAACAGTCAATGGTGTTCGGTATCGTGAAATGATAAACAATTTTTTCGTGCCTATAATTGAAGAAATAAATGTGAACAGGATGTGGTTTCAACAAGACTGCGCCACATCTCATACAGACAGAGAAACAATTCAATTGCTGCACCAGTCATTTAAATCTTGCGTTCTTGTTGGGACTCTTTTTAGATGATGTTGAAGTGGAGTAAGATTCTGAGACAAAAATGTATCTTCAAGAAATAGCAAACGTCAATTTGTACACGACTCTTCATCTTGATTTAAAAATATGACAACTTGTTCCGAATTATTTGTTTATTGACTTATACAGTGTACAATTCGAACGTCCTCTGTTTTAGTTTCTCTATTGAACATTTCTTTTAAAGAGAACGCCCATCTGTTCAATAGAAATTGTTTGTTGAACATTTCATTTCACCTGACACAGAGGAAGAGATACTGAAAAAAAGATTAACATTCTCGACAGTTAGTCAAGTGGTCTTCTTTTTTTTATACGTTTCTTACATTTGGCACATTTCGGTAGAAGGGATAAGAACGATAACATATCCATCCTTCCTTTTTCATCTTAGCCATCAAAATTAGAGCAAACAATTGAAAACGTTCGTGGCCGCCGTGGCGTAGTGGGTAGAGTGCGACGCTCACACGCCGAAGGGTCTAGGTTCGATTCCCGGCTGAACACCTCGAATGTTTCACGGCACCACTTCTTTCGAGCTGCTGACAACACTCAAAGAGTAATAACTGTCTAAGAAAGCTTCTCAAAGTTCGCCGTTCGGATTCGGCAAAACACTGCTGGTCCCTTTTAATCGTGAGAGAACAGTAGCGCGCACAACACGAGTAGTTGATGAGCAGGGTTCTGGCCCCGCTGTGGACTGTCGCCCCAACAATTATTATTATGAAGTGCAGCTTAGTATAGAGCTTGGTCTCAACCGACGAACCAATTAATTCCATCCTTTGGCAATAATATTCCGTTCCAAAAACTAAGTCGCTCATCACGTTGCCAGTGGGACAACGCAACAAAGGGCGGTCTAGACTGAGGTGACGCACGCAAGGTGAGAAGGACCACAACCCACTTGGAATGCGCAATTGACAAGAGACTCTGGCACCAACAATTGTTACATTAATTGAAAACGTTCACAGAGTTTGTTAAAACAAGGCCGACCTTCACAGATATTTTTTTTAAATTAATTATGCGGCAGTACAACAAACTCAAGGTTCATTAAACCATTCTTTACACTTGACCTTACCTACAAATTCCATCAAGCAGAACCATTAATAAGTATGTCAACAAAGAAAAAATCGGACAACCAATCTGGTCTCTACTCAACAAATGTCTTTTTTATCACAAATGAAGTCACCTCCTGCTGCAATTGATTAACCACCACATTGGTTCTTCTGCTTCTTCTTTATGTCACCCCTCCCGTCTAACACCAATGATATCATCGCGGGTGTATACAAATGGACAAACATACTTACATACATACAGTTAAGTTTTATACCAAAAACATACAACGTACAATTAATTTTCATACCAACAAGCCGACGAAGACCTTCCCCGAAAGCACCCGTTCGGGAAACTCGCAATCCTCTGAAGAGAAGTTTTATTGGCTGTTTGACCCAAAATTTGATTCGAAACCTTATTCTTCGCCTGTCAACCAAGCCCCCGTCGCTCGTCCAACACGGGAGTGGCGCCCGTTGAAAAATTAGCATGTTTCGGCTTGTCGATGCCACTCCTGTTTGTCCCTACTACCCTTATGGCCTTCACCCTCCCAATATGTGTCTTAGACGCTGCCACTCATACAAACGCTTGTGTTCTTTGTGCTCGTCGCCGTAAATTATTGAGGATTGATTAATTTATTTTGGTGCCAAGCGATGATCCCATCCAGACTCCATTCAAATGCGCCCACAAAGGGTGACAACAACTGTGAACCGCTTGTCTGCCTTTATGTACTTCACATCCAAAGGGACGCGCACACACACACACTTCGTCACAGCGTCCGACAGAAGTGATGTCATCTTTTTGGCTGCAAACTACGAAAAAACAAAAACAATCCGAAACTCGTTCAAAGACACACTGGCTCACGCGTCTACAAACAACACTGCATCTCACCACCGCCCTCACCCACATGCGCGCTCGCCAAGAGGGAGTGTCAGCGCGCAGCGTGGAATTCACAACCACGACTCATAAGACGTTTTGTTTATTTTTGTTTACTTCGTCGCTGGGCGAAGATTATCCCGCAGACAGATGTGTCTGGTGTGTGTCAATTTTTGTTGTCGGAGCCTTGGAATTCATCACCGGGCAGGGAGCTTAGAATTTTTGGTGGGTGCGAGACGGTTTTAGAATTTTTATTATTCGTGGCATTGGGACGTGTACGAGGTTAGCTCTGACGTCATGTAGTAATGAAAACATGTGACACACACACACGCACCTTGACGTAACATACACACATATGTATGTGTCCAAAACGAAGCGTCATCGCTTTGCATTTGAAATTCATTTCCCCGATGGGCTGTGTGCCTGGTTTTCGCCAGCCAGGCAGGGAGTACAATGGACATTTGATTGTCGTGAATAACAATCAGTCCGTGGCCTTGGGTTCGGGCGAATATCATCGACTTCACAAACAGGTTCTGCCGGCGATGACGGTTCGCTTGCTTGTTATGTGCGAGCAGATGCGTAGAAGTTATGCTTCATATGCCTCAATGGTGCGCATGGACGACAACTCTGGTGATATTGGTGTGTCTTTGATTCACTCACAGGGAATAAAAATAGAAAAACTCGTTTGCTCAGATGTCAGTGGTTAAGAAGTGCATTCCTTCTATTCGCTCTCTCTGTGTACATCGTTTAATTGAGGACATAGTACAAGTTTGACTTAATGCGTTCCGTTGACATCTGTAAAGTGACAAGCAGTGACCAAAGCAGTGTGGGTCAAGGACTTTAAATGAGTCATGGTGTCATAACATTCTTTAAGCCTTCGAAAATACAGAAAAAAAAGAAAGGAAAGTTGTTGCTGAAGCGTTTTTAAAGTTCGTTAATGAATTTAATATAATCTTACAATAAATGATCTAAAAGTGGAAAAGAAACATTTCTACAAATATTTTAAACAGTAACAAAGCGATACAGACTTGGTTTGTATACGTCCCGTTTTGCTTTTATCTAGGATGCGCCCACGGATTTGATAATCATCCGAAGCAGCAGCCAATAATATCACTATAATCCATTACGGGCAAACGCCTACTTACTAATCCACACTCTACACACTTCAACCACTGGCCTCCGGATTAGCGACTCACGCTCTGCCCTGGAGGAAAGTCCTTTCTTCTTCTGCTTCAGTCTGTGTAAGTTTTGAATGAACCTTCACAATGAATGAGCATACCTCATTTCAGTGCTCTGCAGATCTCATCATGTAAGGGATCATATTATAGGCGCCTGGTAGGTTTACCAACTCCCTCTGCTGCGCAAAGCGGCTGCAGGAAAGAACTGCGTGCTCTGCTTCCCTCTCGGAATTTGGGCATTGTGAGCACAGTGGCGAGTTGTCGTGCCCAAACCTGTGCAGATATTTTCGGTAGCCGCCGTTTTCAGAAGGGAACTGTGAGAGTTGGTAGTTGCACTCCCCTTCAAATCTTGATATCCAGGTCTCGATGACGGGGATGAGCATATGCATGCGTCCACCTACGTTTTGTGGAGGCGTCCCATCTGGCTTGCCACATTGTTATGGATGCTGCTCGTTCTTCTCCTTTAATCATTTTGGCTTGGTGCCTTGTAATTCTGTGGAGCGACAGTCTACAAGAGAACCAGGGTCTAGCTTGCTCAGCAAATACTCGTGTTGTGCGCCCTACTGATCTATCACGAGTAGAGAGGACTTATAGTTTTTTGCCGACTCCGAACGGAGATGTTTGCGAAGCTAGCAGCCCTTCGACCCCCACCCGAGCTCCCACGAAAAACCCGAACAATTACAATGCAAATCATGTCGAAGGACGGCTTGATGCACTCTTGGCGGTGGATCTGTTAAAAATCACCTACCAGTGGTAATGTAGTTTACCTATTCTGTGTTTCTTCTTTACCAGCCAGATCTAGACTTAACCCTAATTAAAGATACAGCTGTCAAGTGCCAATTACTGATTACATTTCAACAAGTGTCAGATAATAATACTAATTGTTGGCGCGACAGTCCACAGGGGACCAGGGCCTAGCTTGATCAGCAACTACTCGTGTTGTGCACGCTACTGTTCTATCACGAGTAGAAGGGACCTATAGTTTTCTTCGATTCCGAAGGGTGAAGTTTCAGAAGCTTTCTTAGACAGTTGCAGCTCTGTGCAAAAAATAGCACCACGTTGAGTTCTGCAATTTGGATGCTAATTACTTTTCTCCATGCTCATGTAAAGACACGATATTTATTGTAGGACATCTGTCGGGTATCAGTAATAAAATGCAAGAAACAAGATAAGCGAAGATGCATTTTAAGACAAGAAAATTCCCGTTATACGAAATGAAACCGAAATTTTGGTGTGCAAAATAATAGCACCACAAGTAAAACGTCGTAAATAAAATGCAAAATTTAGTGGAATAGTACGGTTTTTATTTTTTTTATTTATACTACTGTTCCAGTACTTCGTCTTATAACCTTTATTTTTGAGCACAGCGGCACAACGTCGTGGCACAGAGTCGATTAGTGCCTGACATCGCCGAATTGGAATATCCCTCCACGCAGCCTGCACAGCTTCCCATATCTGTAGTGTATTTTTTGATTTCGCTTTAAAACCAGCTTTCTTAACATCTGTCCAAAGATTTTCAATGGGGTTTAGGTCTGGAGATTGCGGCGACCATTCCATAACTTGGACCCTATTCCTCGCAAAAAATTCCTTGGCCAATTTGCTCGTATGTTTCGTATGTTTCGTATGTTTCGGGTCATTGTCTTGCTGCAGGACCCATCTGAGAGGCATATTCCAGTCGGCGTAGGGCAACATGGTTTCCCTCATTATGCCAACATAAATTTCGGCGGTCATCATTGGTTTTATCCAAAATATAGGACCAGTACCGTTACAGGAGAAGCATTCCCATATGCGCCACCGTGCTTAATCGTTTTTAAAGTACACTCCGGTTTAAACTCTTGGTTTTTTTGCCTACGAACAAATGTCCTGGTCCCAGGAGTTCCAAATAAAAAAAAATTTTTGACTCATCTGTCCATAATATATTACGTCATTTGGTAACTTCCCAGTTCAAATGTTCTTGCGCAAATTGTTTTCTTTTATGAAGATGGACCTTTGTCAGCAAGGGTACTTTTCTGGGACTTCTGGCAGGTAGTTCCTTCTCTATCAACTTCCTTCCTATGGTTGATGTTGATACGGGCAGATTTAGTTAATCTTTTATTTTGTTTGATGTGATGAATGGGTTTTGCTTCACTAATCTGATCATTCTTCGCTCGTCGGCAGAGGTTAATTTCGATTTTCTACCTATTGTTTCTTCTTTTTCGACGTGTTTTTTGCATTAGTAATCTTCTTATTCGAACAATCAACGATTTCCCGAATAAATTTGTACGTTTCCGTCAGAAATTAATTTTCACGTTTCACGTTCATGTTTCTTAGGAGTACAATGCACACCGCGACCCATTTTAATTGTTTATAACGTTGTATTCTAAAAATACTAGTTTCAAAATACTTAAATATTTCTACTTAAATCTTTTGGCGCACAAAAAAAAACTAAATACCACCAAAGACTTCGAAAACACTTTTTAGAATGGAATGGTGCTATTATTTTGCACACCAAAATTTCGGTTTCATTTCGTATAACGGGAATTTTCTTGTCTTAAAATGCATCTTCGCTTATCTTGTTTTTTGCATTTTATTACTGATACCCAACAGATGTCCTACAATAAATATCGTGTCTTTACATGAGCATGGAGAAAAGTAATTAGCATCCAAAGTGCAGAACTCAACGTGGTGCTATTTTCTTGCACAGAGCTGTATTAATCTTTGAGTGCTGTCAGCAGCTCGAAAGAGTTGGTGCCGTGAAAAATTCGAGGTGTTGAGCCGGGAATCGAATCTAGACCTTTGGCGTGTGAACGTCGCACTCATCAAGGAAGCTTGTTCGGATTTTTCTGGTGGTTCGGATTTTTCTGGTGGTATACCCTCATAAGCTTGTCTGCAAGTATGCTTATGGGTATCATTCCTGGTATGACGAACGCCGCCTCATCAAAAATAGTCCTGAATCCACTGATAGTTCATATTGCGCAGAGACTGCATGCTGACGCTATCATCCATTTCAGTCGCCCTGAAGTGAGTGCTCTAGCCTAAATCGGAGCTGCATTCAGGAAAACTGAACTGACAATTCGTTAAAGTAAAATTCTGTGTCGTGGGGTGGTGGGTAGAGTGCGACACTCACGCGCAGAAGGTCTGGGTTCGATTCCCATCCGAACACCTCGAATTTTTTACGGCACCACCACTTTGGAGCTGCTAACAACTCTCAAAGAGTAATAACTTTCTAAGAAAGCTTCTCAAACTTCGCCATTCGATGTCGACAAAAACTGAAGGCCCCTTCTACTCGAAAAAGGATAGTAGCGCGCACAACACGAGTAGCTGATGAGCAAGCTAGACCCTGTCCCCGGTAGACTGTCGCGCCATACAATTTTTATTCGGATGCTGTGTGCATACCCAGATCCACCAATATTTGGAAGGATTCCAGAGAATGCTCCTTGTCTACGTCGTGCCCTCTTACTGGCATACTTTATGTGTTTCTAGGTACTTCACGCACTGCTTAGCCCAAAAATGTATACGTCCCGTGGCTCTTCAGATGTGAATTCTAGGTGTTTCTTCTCATCTTTAAACAATTGAATTCCTGCGAGAACACATCTAATATCAGGTTGCCAAATACCTCCCTTTCGCCTTTTTGCCTTTTGAATTTTCGGGGTATGCGCAAAGCGCTACAGATCTGCCTCGTACCTGGCAATACTCTACATCATTTGAAAGGTCTTGACGTAACCTACAAGACGACGCTATGCATGATTAGTTTGCATATTGCGTTCAACAGTTATAGACGTGTAAACATTGAGTTCACTAACGCCGAAATGTATATTTCAGGCATCCTTTGAGAAAAATTGGTCAAATTTGCAAATTCGAAACAACGAACAATGCAATATGTACAAACTGATGTTCAAAACGGCGATAAACGGTACATCACCAACAAAGCTGCATTTCATGAAACTTGCACAGTTTCTGACTACATTTGCGAATCACTGTATTTCCGTCAAATTTTGTTGAATGCTTTTAAATGTCCTCCACCAGAGAACTCTCGTCTTCCCTAGTGGGAAAAATCAGGTTCTTCTCTGACGTAGTTTATTTCTTATTGTGCACAACTTGTTGCTGGAGTTCCCCCACTTTCGAGTGCATCAAAGGAGATCATCTTCCCATCATCCCATCTTACGTGTTGGGGATACAAATTACAAATTTGGTCCATTAATAATAATAATTGTTGGCGCTACAGTCCAAAGGGCGACCAGGGCCTAGCTTGCTCATCAACTACTCGTGTTGTGCGCACTACTGTTCTCTCACGAGTAGAAGGGACCTACAGTTTTTTGCCGACTCCGAACGGCGAGATTTGAGAAGCTTTCTTAGACAGTTATTACTCTTTGAGTGTTGTCAGCAGCTCGAAGGAGGTGGTGCCGTGAAAAATGTGAAAAATTGGTGTTGAGCTGGGAGTCGAACCTAGACCCTTCGGCGTGTGAGCGTCGCACTCTACCCGCTACGCCACGGCGACCACTGGTCCATTTATTGTGTCAAAAAATCACTCAAACTATTGTGTAATCGAAGCGACCATCTCTCTGAATACGAAACCTAGAAAATTTTTTCTTCCCGCCATCAATCCAATCACTGAACAATTCTTCAATTTATTTTAAAAAATCGTTCCAATGAATCAACAAATCGTTTTGCTTCCCTCGAAAAAGCCGGAAGTTGGAAGCAACAATGTCTAGAGAGTACGTCGGGTGAGGCAAGACGCCCTGTTTAAGCGTTTCCGCAGTGTTTATAACTGCTACAGCCATGTGGGGCTGAGCTTTATGGTGTTACAAAATAAGCTTGTCTTGCCTTTTGGCCGTTTCGGGTCGTTTTTCAGGCAATACACGACCTAAACGAATTGTAGCCAATTACTTTTCCTCATAGTACTCCCCACCCTGTTCTGATCACACTCCCATCACATGCAGAACATGACCTTTGAATCGTTTTCTTTTTCTTTGTCGTCGATGTAGACAATGATGGAACAGGCTAACCACTTCTCAATTTTCCTCTTTGGGGATATAGCAAAATATCCACGTTTTGTCTCCAGTCACGATCTGATACAAAAATTTCTTCCTTTGATGTTTTTCAAAAAGCAGTTCCGAAATGAAAAATCGCCTTTCAACATCTCTACGTTTAAGCTCGTGCGGCTTCCAATTTCCTTGCTTTTTAATATAAATTCAAATTTCTTCAATTCAAAGGAAATTCTTTGCTGAGTCACTTCCAACGATTCTGCGATCTTATGCGTTTGGCACGGAACTTGATCCCGTGAAACATCCAATTCTTCTTCTTCAAACTTTCTGGGCTGGCCGTGACACTGCTTGCCTCAGACGTTAAGTTCTCCAGTTTCGAAGGGTCGAAACCTTGCTCTGTATTTTTTATTAGTCGAAGTACATTCTTCATAAACTTCAACAACTATTCGATAAGCTTCAGCTGCATTTTCTTCCAATTGAAGGTGAAAATCAAAACTTCTCACAATTGCCCTTATTTAAGAGAAATCTGTAAATTTCCGAAGAGACAGAAACAATGTTGTTTTCAAAAACAGAAGCACAGTAATTTTTGCAGACAGATGTCACACCTTTCCAATGAAGTAGGTAATCGCTTCCAATATCAGACACAACTTGCAGGTGGTGCCATCTTTTGAAAAACGAACTAATTTGTATCTCCCATTCAATGCCGCGAATTCAAAGACTCTTCTAAGCAGTGCACAGTTTTCTATACTCTCCATACAGCCCTACTTTTGGGGGGGACCGGACAAAAGGTGCGTCTCACTTTCTTAGGCCATCCATCTCCTCAAGACTACATTAAAAATTGCCAATAGCTTTCACATCCGCAAGACACCATCAAAAATTGCCAATTGCTTTCACATCAAATTTAAAAAGTGTCCACAGTTCTAAGCCATGGAATAAAACTGAGATGATCAAACATGACTTTTAGAGAACGGGGCTTTGTACGGCGTTGAATTTTGAACCCACAGAAATAGCGCGTGGAAAGAGTTAGTCCACTCCCACAAGAGAAGCAGCCCCGACAGACACCAATCAAGTCTGCTGAAAAACCACTTCTTCTTCTTCTTCTTCTTCTTCTTCTTCTTCTTTTTTTTTATTCTAACTCTTAATGCAAGTTTGAAATACCACTGAACACGCAAGAGCTAAAAGCCAACCCTCAAGCGCAGAGGTCAAGGTGATTGCAATTATATCCCCGCAACACAAATCAAGGCCAAAGCAGAAATAATAATCGGACGCACATGGCAGAACCAGTTTGCTCGGTATCTCATTTCCCTCATCTTCGGTGTCAGTAGAATCCCGCTTGTCGCCACGAAAGCGTTAACTCCCCAAATGGCCGGTAATTGATTGTCACTGAGAGTAATTATGAAATCGATAACCGGCTGTGGCCACCGGATTTGCATGCTTAAGCATTATTAAGTGTTGTTCTAGTACGGCTCGCTTGTCGTGAGTAAATGACGACCCACTGAGGCCAGTGCGGGCGTTATGATTAAGGGAAATAAAAAAAATAAATGGAACAGGCATGTGGGAGTGTTTGATTCCGTTGGTGGGTGATGTCATTCGGCACCGCTATCGAATGGCATTGAATGAAATCCGAGTATACCTCAAGGATGTGTTTGTTTGGGTATACTGGGGACAATCTTGAAAAAACATAGAATTAAGGACAGGTGTGACAGTTATTGTGGAACTTCTATCAATTGAACTTTAACCTTTTCGGAAAGTTGCTGTTGTCGCCAGAAAATAAAAATAAAGAGGGATCCCTATCGGTTAAGGCAACGAAAGAATTGGTTTCGAAAGTGGTCGGAGCATAACACATCACTCAATAAGTTCCGGGATTGGCATGTAGGGGCTCCACTTACAAAAATCCAGTTAATTTTTAGGAAGTACAAATATTCAAATGATACCTGTCAAATTATAATGCCAATCTGATTATAGCGTTTCAGGCTACAGTGCTTCAAGTGACGCTACTTTTGCGATTTTTGAAACAATGGAGAAAACAGAATTTCGTGTGCTGATTAAACACTGCCGTGCAAGCTCAGCAATGGCTTGAAAAGTGAGACAGGGACTCTGTTCTGTCGGAAACAACTATTTGTCGGTGGTATGCTGACTTTAAACGGCCGTTCAGACACCAACGAGTCTGAACGCTCTGGAAGTCCATTTGATGTGGTTACACATGAAAACGTCAAAAAAGTACTCAAAATCGTTTTGAAAAACCGCAAAGTGAAATTACGTGAGACAGCTGGCACCTTAGATACGCCAGAAGGCAGTCTGTACACTATTTTGCGTAAACACTTATCCATGTCTAATCGGCGAGCATGCTATCAGGCTAGGGGCTCCCTCAAACGGTTTTGCAGCTGCAGGGATGAGGAAGAACCAGAAACTCTCCTACACCTGTTATGCACATGCCCGGCGCTCTCGCGCCTCAGACACAAATACTTTGGAAGCTATTTCCTCAACGGCCTACATGACCTCAATAAAACCCCTCCCGCCGACATTTTAAAATTTATCATCGGCTCCAGCTGGTTTTAGGTTCTTCCCACATGGTGTGGTAGCACAATGGTCCTGTATGGGACTAAGTGCATTCATCAGCCACCTTAACCTACCTACCTATCCATGAGAAAGCTGTTTTCGAAATGAGTGCAGCGTTTGCTCACAATGAACCAAAAACAAGAACGTGTCGATAATTCTGAGAGCTGTTTGGATCTGTTTTGCCAGAATAAACAGGACGACGGCGGTATGTCACAATGGATGAAACATGGAACACTCCAGAGTCAAATTGGCAGTCAGTGGAGTGGACAGCATAAGGTGAACCCCGCACAAGGCGTCCAAAACCACAAATGTCTTCCGGCAAGGTTATGGCATCTGTATTTCGGGATGCGCATGGATTTTTATCCTTCGACTATCCTGGGAAACGGTGTGGCCGCCATTGCGTAGCGGGTAAAGTGCGACAGTCACACGCAAAATATCTAGGTGCGATTCCCGGCTGAACACCTAAAATTTTTCATGGTACAACCAACCTCTTTCGAGCTGCTGACAACACTCAAAGAGTTATAACTGTCTAAGAAAACGCTTCTCAAGCTTCGCCGTTTGGAGTGGACAAAAAACTGTAGGTCCCTTCTATTCGCAAGAGAACAGTAGCGCGCACAACACGAGTAGTTGATGAACAAGCTAGGCCCTGGTCCCCCTGTGGACTGTTGCGCCATCCAATTATTATTTTTATTATCTTGAGAAAGTCATAAGGATGAGCAGTGAATACTACACGACATTGTCGGTGCATTGGAAGGAAGAAAAAAAACCGTCCCAAATGAAGGGGAAAAAAATTCTCTTCCACAAAGACAATGCACCGTGTCACAAGTCGTTTGCTACCGCGGCCAAATTGCATGAATTGGGCTTTGAATTGCTTCCGCACCCAACGTATTCTCCAGACCTGGCCTCCAGCTACTTCTTCCTCTTTTCAGACCATAAAAATATGGCTCGAATGAGGATGGGATCGCTGAAACTGAAGCCTTTTTGAGCCCAAAAAAAAATTGCTCTATAAAAAAGGTATCGAAACATTAGCTTGTCATGAAAATTTGACAGGTGTAATTTTTTGTGCTCCCTATAAATGATATGGAGTTTTTGTTAGTGGCGCCCCCTATATGTCAGTCAGGACATGAATGCGTGCTATTTAGAGGCACCTAGATATAAAACTTGAACAATGTTTGGTTAATATGTTTTATAACCGGAGTTTCAATAAAACCGCGTTCTCTATCGCTGAATTATTTGGGTTTAAAAAAAAGCCAATAAGAAGGAATGAGGGTATTCGTTTATCGCCCAAATCGTCCCGCGACCTTCCCCCCAACTGTTCGGCAAAACTCCCCTGTTTCTCGGAATATATTGACGAAGGGGACAACAAAATCGAATTCTGATGCAGTAGGCATGACAATCTTACCAAAGTTTGATGGGATTTAAGATATCTCTTCAGCCTTTTTGTCTTTTGAAGTTTCCGGCTATGAACAAAGCGCTACAGAGCTCGTATCAGGCAATATATCATTTGAAAGGTCTGGACATAACCTACAAAACGATGCTATGCATGACTAGTTTGGATATTGCGTTCAACAGCTATAGACGTGAAAACATGGACTTCACTAACGCCGAAATTCGCGCTATTTTAAAGTTTTCCTTCGTTAATGGCAAATCCGCTAAAGAAACGTTCCGTGAGATTAATGGTGTTTTGAGGGATGGTAGTCTATCACTTCGAACCGCGGAGGAAGGGTTCCGACGATTCAGATCCGGCGAAAACGACACCATGGATAAGCCAGCTGGCGAAAGACCTGTGACGACGAATACCGATCGAATCAAAGAAATCATCGAGTTCGACCGGCATGTGGCGTGACATCGCCCACCAAACCATTTTAAACCATTTGCAGAAGGCTGGAAACAAATAAATACTTTAAGTTTGGGTGCCGCATGATTTGACACAAAAAAAAAAAACCTCCTTGACCGAATCAACGCCTGCGATATGCTGCTGAAGCGGAACGAACTTGACCCATTTTTGAAGCGGATGGTGACTGGCGATGAAAAATGGATTACATACGACCATATCAAGCGCAAACAGTCGTGGTTGAAGACCGGTGAATCATCTTAAATAGTAGCCAAGCCGGGATTGACGGACAGGAAGGTTTTGCTGTGTGTTTGGTGGGATTGGAAGGATTGGAAGGAATCATCCACTATGAGCTGCTCGAATATGGCCAGACGCTTAATTGTACCATCTCCTGCGAACAACTGGAAAAAATATTTGGCGTTCATCGTCTTCCAAGACAAAATCCCAATTTTTAAACGTGCAAACACTTTTGACACGTTCGCTCAGCTATCGCATGTTCAAAATAAAATCGCATCAATATACAAGTTTCAAATTTCGGAAGAAGAAGAACTCCCCGCAAAAACACTTTCAGTCAAAAAGTTCGTCATATTTGAATGAAAAAAATTATTATAACAAATGACGTACACTGATAGTAGCTTTCCAACGAATGTCCCAATGGAAAAATACAAGTTACGCCATCTCTTAGCAAAACGCACGAATTAAGTTAACACACTTGTGAAAAGTAAAAATCTGAACATACCAACAAAAAATCAAAAATTACAAAACACTGTCGAAATTCTGAATTCATGTGTGATTTTTGGGCCTTTTGGAACATATGACTTTTGGGTTAGAGGCCCAAAAATCGCACATGAAATCTAACCTTTGAGTTAGAGGATACGCTATGTTCCAAAACGCCCAAAAATCACACATGAATTCTTAAGTGTCCAAAATCAGGAAATGGCTACCAGACTCAACGGCCAAAATTTCAAAATACCCATAATCTCTAATTGTAATTGAATGACGCCACAGTCCACAGGGCGATCAGAGCCTAGCTAGTTCATCAATTACTCGTGTTGTGCGCACTACTGTTCTCTCACGAGTAGAAGGGACCTTCTATTTTTTGCCGACTCTGAACGGCGAAATTTGAGAAGCTTTCTTAGACAGTTATTACTCTTTGAGTGTTGTCAGAAGCTCGAAAGAGGTGGTGCCGTGAAAAATTCGAGGCGTTATGCTGGGAATCGAACCTAGACCCTTCGGCGTGTGAGCGTCGCACTCTACCCACTTCGCCACGGCGTCCTGCCATTTTCTCCAAGTATCCAAGACCTATAGTTAGTTATAGTTTTCTGCCGACACCGAACAATGAAGTTTGAGAAGCTTTTTTTCTTAAGAATTCATTGTTCTTTGAGTGCTGTCAGCAGCTCGCAAGATGTGGTGCCGTGACAAATGCGAGGTGTCCAGCCGGGAATGGAACCTAGACCTTCGGCGTGCGAGCGTCGCACTCTACCCGAAGTTCTAAAACCCTGGATCACAGAAAGTTACAAAATTTCAAACTCGAAATTTGACAATACTTAACTTTTAAAAATAAATCAAAATTCATCAGAAGAGCCTAAGTTTCAGAATTCTCAATTTTTCAAAGTTCAAAAATATACAATATTGTATAAATGTCTAAATCTCAAAATCCCAAGAAGTAAATTTACGTCGGAACATGCCGCTTGTTTACCAATCGTTTCAATCTGAAGCACGTGCCTCTTCCGGGCCACACGAGAAATACATGTAAGCTAAGGTCCACCACAAAGGCTCCCAAAAGGTGAAAAGAAACATCTTGATATTATTGAACTTCCTTTTCCTCATCAAAGCACTTTTTCATATTCCTCTATTGCTTTCTTTTCAGGACTAAAGCACCCTCAATTAAAACCCACCGAAAATGTCTAGTAAGTCACCCAGTTTGCCACTCAAAATGCACTTAAACGATCAAGTTTTTCGTCAATTTCAGCTCCAGTCAGCTCAGAGCCATGCAACGTAGTCTGCCCCTCATGCCGGAAGCAGGTCCTGACGACGATTTCGCATAAAGCGACAACCAAAACTCACCTAATCGCCCTGGTGCTCTGCATTATCGGGTAAGTTATCCACCAGTCCCCGCAGTCAAGACACTAACAGCTTCCCTCCCCTAGATGCTGGCCATGCGCGGGATGCCTGTACTGCACGGGATGCGCTCGCAACGCCGAGCACTACTGCCCATCGTGCAACGCCTTCATTGGAGTCTACGAGAATTGAAAACGCGTAAGACGGCGACACGCCTCGAGAGATTTTGCGCGTCTCGCCACTTAGATTTAAGACAAACCCCCCTAAAAATCTTCTAAGTGTGTGTCTAGTTTAATGTTAACGTTTTCTTAAGTCTCTCAACTGCACCTTAGTTGAACTCTGTTTCGTGAGCGCCTCCTGCGATCGTCGGCTGTCTTTGCGAGACCTAAAGATCACCAGTTCGACGAGAAGAGTGCACAAATCCCCGCAGCACACGGCACCTTCGTACGAAATATTTGAAAGCGGAACAAATATTTATGGTATAAACATACGTATTTACAATGGCGTCTTAGATGTTTTGTCTTTTTGTATATATTCGTTTTAATAAAGAATGCCTTTCGATTTTTTAATTCGTGGCGGGTGTTTTATTGTGTCTGGTGAAGAGCTCCCCACATGAGGAGGGGAATGCAGCGACAGTGCGGTTATTTTGTGCGATGACGACTGCCATGATGGATGCACAAAATTACACGGCATTTGTCTCGGAACGTTGCGGTGGGACGTCGGAAATTTGTTGACGCCAATGACTGCTTAATGTGGGTGCATTTTCCCTGCCTTATGGGGGACACATTTTCGGAACGTTTTAGTGAAATTGAAATATACAGGGTGTGCTGGAAAGAGCTGGAGGGAATTTTTTATTTAAGTCAGTTAAGGATTTTTGTTTTGTTCTGGTTCTGTTTTGAGTAGCCAAACAAATTGTTTTTTCTCAAAGTGTAGAAATGATGCGTTTTAGAGGATGAGCAGGAGACATTTAGCGTTGTCTGAATGTTGGAGATTTTTGAAGTTAAGGATGATGAGAGAAATATGAGTTGCGCTGAATCTTCTAACACTGTAAGAAGTGTGTACTAATTTTATTTTCGTTCTTAATATTGTTCTCGGATCTTGGCATCCAACAGCCAAAAAGCATGTCTGCACAAATTTGCATAAATCGCGCAAGGATTTAAGGAAGTAAATGAAATCTCCAGTTATCGAAATTCAATATCAAAAGAACACATCTTTTGAAAATGAAAACCTCTACAGTCAAATCCCTAAAAAAATTAATTTATGAGTTCGGATTTTTTTAAACTTTGTGATTTCACAAATATCAACGTCGTTTGGCCAGTTCGCAAGAAAGGAGACCCCTTTGACTGCGCCAACTACCGAGGGATTAGTCTCCTGAACATCGTATACAATACGGCAGAGAGGATGTATTGTGTGAGCGTCTGAAACCGTTTGTCCATGACCTGATAGCTCCCAACCAGTGTGGTTTCAGGCCAGGGAAGTCCACTATAGACCAGATCTTCACATTACGGCAGATCCTGGGAAAGACCCAAGAAATGCAAATTGACACTCACCACCTATTCGTCGATTTCAAAGCCGCATATGACAGTGTGCATAGAGACGAGCTATACAGTGCCATGTCTAGTTTTGGCATCCCTACCACACTCGTCAGATTGTGTATGATAACGATGGAAGACTCTCGCTGCTCTGTCGAGGTCGGTAAAGAACTCACCGACCGACATTAATGTCAAAAATGGTTTTAGACAAGGCGACGCACTGTCATGTGACTTCTTTCACATCGTCCTCGAGAAGATCGTGAGTGACTCACAAGTCAACACCAGAGGCACGATCTTCCAGAAGTCAGTTCAATTGCTAACTTGACGTGATTGGACGAAGACAGCGAGCTGTCAATAAGGCGTTTGCTGGCAGTGAATGGGTCTGGCGGTTAATGAGGCTAAAACAAAGTACATGCTGTCATCAAGGAAGGACACACAACATCGACGTCTCGGACGGAGCATCACACTAGGCAGCAGAAACTTCAAGGTAGTCAAGGACTTTGTCTACCTCGACTTCGCGGTCAAAAGGGACAAACACATCAGTACCGAAATCAAACGCAGAATCACTCTTGCCAATCGCTGTTTCTTTGGGCTCAAGAGGCAATTGAGTAATAAGGCCCTCTTTCGAAACACTAAGCTTGCTTTATATACCTGCTTAATCATCCCAGTCCTACTTTATGGCGCGGAAACGTGGACCGTTCCAGAGGCGGATGAGGAAGACCTTAGTCTTTTCGACAGAAAAGTTTTACGTGCGATTTTTGGTCCTGTTTGCGTTAATGACATCTTGAGGAGAAGATTTAACGACGAACTCTATGGGCTGTACAGCGACATGCGTCTGGTCAAGCGTCTACATATACAGTGCTTAAGATGGCTAGGCCATGTAGAGCGTGTGTACTGCTCCGGCCCGAAAAGTCTTTGAATCCGAGCCATTGGGACAACGCAACAGAGGACGACCTAGACTAAAGTGGGGCACACAAGTGGAGAAGGACTTCAACCAATTTGGAGTGGACAACTGGAGACAGCTGGCTAAAGATCGTGCTGGTTGGAGAGGCATGTTGGTTGAGACCCAGGTCCACAACGGACTGTAGCGCCACAAGTAGAAGAAGAAGATTTCAAAAATACCTGGAATATTTGGAGCTTTAGATTCTTAGGATTTTGGGCTTTATCTTTGGAATTCAATTTTGATCCTGCTGTAGAATTTTGATACCAATTCCAACGAAAAATTTCAAAAGTAAAAAAATTAACGTAGATTCAAAGAGTGTCCACATTAGTTGGTAAGTATATTTTTCTTTTTATTTTCTGACAACACTCGTGGAGTAATAAACAAAAAGAAGAACAGAAGAAAATTATTATTATAAGCATGAGCTGAAACGATTACATTATACATTTGGTCATCTCCAATTAAATGACCAGATTGACCTTATTCACCTCGAAATCCTTGTAAACTGTCGAAGAGACAGGGACTCATTATCTTGTCAGCAGCTCACTGCACATTTGGCTGGTCTCCGCGTAGTCCATCGACTGCTCGCCAAAAAGCTGATAACCGTTTTAGTTCATATGCATATTGGAATATATTCGAATGTATCCTATTGAAACGTATAAATTCAAAAGTATTTATATTATGCTGACACTGCACCGTGTAATTAAGGGCAGCTGACAACCGTTTTAGTTCATGCATATTGGAATATATTCGAATGTTGCCTATTGAAACGTATAGATTCAAAAGTATTATTATTTCGCTCACACTGCACCGTGACACTTTAGGGCAAATACGCTACAACAGTCTACAAGGGGATCAGGGCCAAGTTTTGTCATTTACTACTCGTCTTGTGGCCGCCGTGGCGTAGTGGGTAGAGTGCGACGTTCACACACCGAAGGGTGTAGGTTCGATTCCCAGCTCAACACCAATTTTTTCTAATTTTTCACGGAACCACCTCTTTCGAGCTGCTGACAACACTCAAAGAGTAATAACTGTCTAAGAAAGCTTCTCAAATTTCGCCGTTCGGAGTCGGCAAAAAACTGTAGGTCCCTTCTACTCATGAGAGAACAGTAGCGCGCACAACACGAGCAGTTGATGAGCAAGCTAGGCCCTTGTCCCCCTTTGGACTGTAGCGCCAACAATTATTACTCGTCTTGTGCTCGGTACTGTTCTCTCACGAGTGGAAGAGACCTACAGTTTTTTGTCGACTCCAAACGGCGAAGTTTAAGAAGAAAAGGATTTCAATTGCTGAATTAAACACAACATGTCAGGTTGATGATTTGTTAAGAGATTTTGTTGATGTCATACACAATGCCGTGGAATTTGCTATTCCTAAACGTTCAGCTACAATCCTCAATAAGCTACGTATTCCTACTGAAATCCAAGATCTTATTCGTCGCAGAAATGCAGAGAGAAGGAAGTGGATACGCTATCGAATGGATTGCTTCTATGAGAATACCAAAATGCTTAACTCAATTATCAAAGGCAAAATTTTAGCTTTCAGGAATGAACGTTGGAACCTTCTTCTCTCCACGTTTGACAAGGCTAGTTATTAAAAACTGAGGCAATATTGTGCCTCCACTTAAAGTGAACAACAACCTTCATATTTCTCAGAAGGAAAAGGAAAATATCTTGACATCCACATTTAAGGGATATTATTTATCAGGAGCTCACCTCAGCGATATTGCTACCAAAAATCTCCTCTCTATCCACAATTTCTGATATTCCTTTTGTCATTAAAAAAAACCTATTTTCCTAACTTAATTGAAATAAATAATATACTTAAAAGTTGAAAAACACGAAAATCGCCAGGAATTGATAATATAAATAATACGCTTTTGAAGGCATTACCTAAAAAAGGTGTAAAGGTGTTGCAACTAATTTTCAGTTCATGCCTAAAACTGTGTTGTTTTCCCATCGATTGGAAAATTGCTAAGGTTATTTCAATAGCCAAACCAGGTAAAACCAAGGAAGATGCTAGTAGCTACAGGCCTATTAGCTTACTAAACAGTTTTAGTAAAATATTTGAAAGAATAATCAAAGTAAGAATTGAACAACATATTGAAGAAAATAATATCATTCCTGAAACCCAGTTTGGTTTCCGCAGAGATTATTCAACTTGCCATCAGATTGTAAGAATTAAGCGACGTATCAAAAATGACAAAAAAATGAACTGGCTTGGTATAGCTAGATTTAGAAAAAGCCTTCGATACGGTGTGGCATGATGCGCTTGTTCATAAACTTTATCGGCATGATTTTCCAATTTTTTTAAAAAATAGAAAGTTTATGATGCGCTTGGGTAATACCTATTCATCCATGCAAAGTGCTGTTTTTGGTGTTCCTCAAGGATCAAATCTTGCAACTATTTTATTCAACCTATTAGTGTCCGACATACAAATACAAGCCGAAAGTTCTGAACTTGCAATGTTTGCTGACGATACCGCCGTATTCGCATCTGGTGTAAAGTTCTCGGATGTGTTCACGACGTTGCAAAATGCACTTCATCAAATTGAACATTATTGCACAAAATGGAAGCTAAAGATAAACGCTGAAAAAACTCAAGCAGTCTGGTTCACTAGACGAAGAAAAGACTGCTTTATACCTAACAGAAGGCTTAATCTAAATGCAATCGAAATAGAATGGTCGGATTCGTGCAAATACCTACGACTAGTCCTAGATAAAAGACTAACCTTCCAAAAGCATATTGCCAATCGTATAGATAAAGTAAATAACGTAACCAGAATCGTTTATCCGTTTATAAATAAGAAATGTATGCTTAGCAATATTAACAAAATCATTTTGTTCAAACCTATTTTTCAACCCATACTCTTATATGGTTGCCCTGTTTGGTTTGATTGTGCAAAAACGCAAATATTGAAACTGCAAAGATGTCAAAATAAATTACTTAAAATGATGATTGGATTGCCTAAAGATTTTCCTACTGCTCATCGTCATGATATAACCTGCGTCAACCTTATAATTACTATGTTAAATAAAATTAAAATAAAATTCTACAATAATTGTTCTTTTTCGGAACATAGACTAATTGCTCAATTAAGTGTGCAAGAGGGTTAATGTGCAAAATAGTATGTTTAAGATTTAAGTATGGGTTTTTGTTGGTAGCTTTTCCTTTGAAGTAAAATAATGCAGCAAATAGAAACTTTATTTTATAAATACATTGAATTACAGTTGTAAAGGAAACTCTCCTAAATCTCTAAATTGTATCGAATTGGCTACTGAATAAATTAAATTGAATTGAATTAAGAAGCATTTTTCTTGGCCAATTAACACTTTTTGAATGTTTCAACAGCCCGAAAGGAGTGGTGCCCTGAAAAAAGTGTTCTGCACGGGAATCGAAGTTGGAACATTCGGGATGTAAGTGTCGCCCTCTACCCACCTGACCACGACGGCCTCTCAAGTATTTACATTGTGAATATTTCAGAAATTTATGTTTCTCAGTTTAACTTTTTAAAGCCTAGAATTGGCGGTTTTTAAACCCCTTAGTTTTAATTAAGAGGTTTTAAGCTGGTTGAGATGGAAGAAAGGTTTGAAGGGTCTCCTTAATCATTAAAAACATTAGTCCCTTGCATTTATTCCTGCCATTGACAAGTAATGTAATTCGATGAAGGAATAATGTAAATTAAGTTTAAGGTTTTTATCTACATCATTTACACGGTGGGTGTTTTGAGTGTTTGATCAGTTGGCATTGTAGTTGTGCATTCCATCACCAAAAGTTTTTTGATGATTTCAGGCAATAGTCCACAAATTGATTGGTAACATTATTCTTAAGTAATCGAATTGGTTTCAGTTTATGTGCCATCATTTGCTCTTCACGGTTCCACCCCAGAAGAAAATTCAAAGGAGTCAGATGGCGGTTTCGAGGCTTTCACTTAAAGACGACTGAAAACACTATTTGAAAACTTGAGCAATAGACTGCCATCTGAATTCGTGTCTTAAATTTTGTACATTTCTTCTTTTTCTTCTTGTTGTGGCGCTGCAGCCCGGAGTGGAACTGAGCCTCAACCAATATGCCTCTCAAGCCAGTACGATCTTTCGCCAGCTGCCTCCGGTTCCGCACTCCAAGTTGATAGAGGTACTTCTCCAATTGTGTGCGCCACCTTATACTAGGCCGTCGTCTGTTGCGTTGTCCTTATGGTTCAGATTGCCCAGGCGCATGTCGCTGTACAGCCCAGATGCTTTGATGGCTTCTGGTTAAATCTTCTCCTCCAGATGCCATGTACCAAAATTGTGGTACACAAATCCCGCCAAAAAATTGTGTCATACACGCTGACAATGCGAATTGGTTTAAAGAATATCTACACAATAGACAATTCTGTGTAAAGATAAACCAAACTTGCAGTAAGAACGAAAGTGTACAATATGGAGTCCCACAAGGATCTAAATTAGGACCAATTCTGTTTATTTTATACACTAATGAGCTCTTACGAGTATTTAAACTGGCAATACCATTTGCTTTTGCAGACGATACAGCTATAGTGGTGCGTCATAGGTCTCTCCATACGGCAACCGAAATAATGCAAAAAGAGTTTGACAGGGCAGTCAAATGGTGTCACGATCACGGACTTGTGATCAATGCGTCAAAGACTAAGATGATGCACATACGAAGTCCACAATTCAAGGCCACCCAAGAACCAATACTCTACAGAAATAATTCCTGTAACAGATCAATTAGTTGTCCAATTGAGATTGTTGAGAACTATAAATATCTCGGCGTCACAATTGATAGCAATTTTCTGTGGGATACGCATATTGATAAGTTGCGCGCAAGCCTTAAAAAAGCTTTGTACGCAATTACACATTTAAGATTTCATGCCACAACGCCAGTGTTACGACAAGTTTATTATGCTTTGGTGGAATCTAAACTAAGGTATGGCATTCTTGCTTGGGGCAGTGCTTCTGCCACACATCTCAACAAACTTAAAAAACTCCAAGATGCAGTACTCAAAAAGATAGCTCCATATCAACAACGCAGCACTCCAGAGCAATCAAACTTTAAAGTTCTCTCGGTAGACGACATCTTTAAGATGACCTTAATCCTAGAGTACTATGAAGACAGCCGGTTTAGCGTGCCAATCCAGCATGGACTTAATACCAGAAGACGGGCTCAAGGTATGCTACATGAACCCCGTTTCTACAACAACTACGGCAAGAGAGAGTTAAAGTGCAGTGTACCAAAAATCCTCAACACCCTACCTCAAGATCTAAGAAGTATTTCCAATATAAGAACAAGAAAATCTCGAATAAAAAGTTTCCTTCTGAATAACACAAACATTTAAAAACTAGAAAGTCAATTGTTAAAATAGTTTTGAATTCTTTTATATAGCAATTTAATTTGTTCTTGAATTATATAATTTTATTATAAATTGTATTGTATATGATGAATTATGTTTATATTGAACTAAGTTTACTTAAACAGATTTTTTATATTAGTAACGTAACCTTCTGCAGAAAAGCCTAATAAGGCTTCGCAGAAACACATGCTTATTGTTAATTAATAATTTGAAAAATAAAATCAAATCAAATCAAATCAAATCAAATCAATCGAATGACCATTCGCAGATGCATTGGCAGGTTTTTTTTACATTTTTTCGAATTTTCACTTAAAACAGTCGTCAATTTCAAGCAACTCTAAGTCTCAGGCGGATAGTCGAACTTTTAAACTTTTAATTTAACTATGCAAGCGACCTACCTAAGCTCAAACTTCTGGAAAAAACATGTACAATTTATCCTGTTCCCTGAACTACTTCCAACAAACAGCAGTGACGGTAGGTTCATGATTTTGGCAATAAACTATGTTTTTTATCATTTCCAACATTCTTCAGAGGTAAAGCAAATCATTTCGTCCCTCGAAGAGTGCAGTCTGACTTTGCTTTGAGTGTCAAAATTACGTTGTCCTCGTGACATTACTTTGCTACAGTTCATCATACAGTAAAAACCCCTGATCAAGGTGTTGTACAAAGTCACTTTGGTCGTTCGGGAGAGGACTTTATTACTCAATTGCCTCCTAAGCCCACAGAAACAGCAATTGGCAAGAGTGATTCTGCGCTTGATTTCGGTACTGATGTTGTTGTCCCTATTCACCGCGGAGCCGAGATAGACGAAGTCCTTCACAACCTCGAAGTGTCTGCTGCCCATAGTGACGCCCTGTCCGAGACGTCGATGTTCTGTGTTCTTCTTCGATGACAGCATATACTTCGTTTTGCCCTCGCTTACCACCAGTCCCACTTTAGCCGCTTCCGCTTCAATTCTAGCAAATGCCTCATTGACGGCTCGCTGAGTTCGGCCGATCACGTCAACGTCATCCGCATAAGCTAGCAGTTGAACGGACTTGTGGAAGATCGTGCCTCTGATGTTGACGTGTGAGTTCCGCACGATCCCCGCACGTGGGTGTCGAATTGTAGTTCTTGGGACTTCTCAAGGATCTGCAGTGTAAAGATCTGGTCGATTGTGGACTTCCCTGGCCTGAAACCACACTGATAAGGACCTATCAGGTTGTTGACAAACGGTTTCAGGCGCTCATACAGTGCGGCAGAGAAAATCTTATATGCGATGTTAAGGAGACTGATCCCTCGGTAGTTGGCGCAGTTGAAAGGGTCTCCTTTCTTGTGAACCGGACAAATACAATGACAATTCGGACAATAACAATTCCAAAACAATTAGTTTCAAAACAAAAGAAACAACAATGTGGTACAAAAAGCCGACGAAGGAATGAGACAGTTTCATCTGCATAATAATAATTGATTTGGTGAAACTCAACAAACAACTTCAACAGTATGGTCTACAAAGTACTTCCATTATTCTTAATGACCATCCAAAAGCTCAAGGTAGAGCAAAGCAGGTCTTGCATAGTCAACAAAATGTTAGTTTTCTTATTGCTAACACCTACTCGTAGACCCCCAAGACTGTAACTTTCAAAACAACTGTGCAACGGCCTTCAAGGAAAATATGTTTAATATACCAAACCAGAAGCCAAAGCTGTTTCCAGTTAAAAGTTCGTCCCACTCCCAAAATAAAAGCCCTTCGGCCCCGGAAGTGTTTGTGCTTGAACAGAATGTTTTCAGAGCACAACGAGTGACGCAAACTTTGCTTCGCCCCTTTGGCGGAACACAGACAATACCGCGCACACTCTAGTAGCCTTTTTGAGACTAAATGGAGAAGCGTCACTTCATCGACATCATTTAGCCTTGAGATTCCTAAATGTTTTGGATAAACAGAAACATTTCCACACACACCGTGTGTAATTTTTGTTTGACTCGCCCTTATCTGCGTTCAAATGTTTTTCATCGCAGAAATAATACTTAGAGAAATTGGCTACCGCCTGCCTACCTACCGACAAAGTCGAAACATCGGCGAGCGGTTCTCATCATCGGTGCTGACGTATGGGTGGATTTATGAAATAAGCGGATCGACCATATGCGAGTTGAAGTGCTTGGGCCTCTTTTCACTCGATCTGATGAACCTGGGTAGAGCCCAATAGATCGTATGGACACTACTACTCCGGCCCAAAAAGTCTTCGAATCTGAGCCATTGGGACAACGCAACAGAGAACGGCCTAGGCTAAGATGGCGCACACTAGTGGAGAAGGATCTCAACCAAATTGGAGTGCTCAACTGGAGGCAGCTAGCGAAAGATCGTGTTGGCTGGAGAGGCATGTTGATTAAGGCCCAGGTCCCCCCGGACTGTGGCGCCACAAGAAGAAGAAGAAGACGGACCTGGGTCTCTTTATTTCCTGCCTCCGTAGAAAATCGGAATTCACATTTAACGAATGCGGTCTAACAAGACTGGATGACTGACACTTGCCTAAGGGCAGCTGTGATGTTGGCTGCAAGAACCAAAGTGGATTTGTCTTTCCTTAAAATACTGCATTGAGCGGGGGACTTTCACGACTCTTACAATTTTGATTAATATACAGGGCCGCGAGGCAATATACCACCGAACGGTTTCCCTGTCTCACCTCAGGCAGAGCACATTGCAACTCGTACAATTTGCGTCTGTCAAAAAGATTCCGACTGTTGGGAGTCCATGTACTTCCTGTACTTTAACTTCTACTGCCATTCTGACTTCCCGAAGGCGACCGTAGTCTTTCAGGTTGGTGTCCTCAGTAGGCAAAAATCAATGCGTCGATGTTCTCTGTTCAAGCACACTATAGATTGGGGATCATACTGTTTTAGGCCTTCACATTTCTCCATCTATGTGAAAACCAAATTTCTCGATCTCCGAAAAGAAACCGTTCACATTTCTCCATCCATGTGGAAACCAAAATCCTTGAGTTCCGAAAAGAAACCATTCAACATTTTCAAAAGGTTATCACAGCCATCAGATTTACAAAACATTCCTACAACTTTGCATATTCCAAAACTTCAGTTTTTACCTCAAACAATGACTTCAGAGGATCAGTGTGTGCCCCTTACAATTTCCCTATCCCCACAGGTGAATGAGATGAATGAACAACTCTTTTACAGCCCATCATCCATCCCAGCCATCGAGGTCATTTCATTTACACTTTCTGCCAGTCAGTTAATTCCTTAGTGGCACCCTGTTACACATTCTACGCAATTACCTCTGACGCACTCACAAACACCCCTTCAACCACCGACCCCCTCCGCAATTACCTAAATTGCACTCAGCCAACTAGTGCGCGTCTCGCCATCGGGTCTTTCAAAAATTTCACTTTCACTTCGATTCAGGTGTCCCCTCAAAGTGTTCGGTTTCTCTTTCGATATCAGTTCACAACCGAAGCCACACAATGGAAAAATCATCAGGCTTCAACCAGAATTTCATCGCTCCTCAGCCTATACCATACGCCCCACCGATGTACCCGAGCATGGAGAATCAGCTGCAGCCGCAATCGCAACCGCAGCCTCAGCCGCAAATGCTGCCGCAGCCACAGCCACAGCATCACCAATTGTTGCCCCCAGTGGTGTTCCACAACGGCCCACCACCACCTCAAGCCGAGTCGAGACCAACTAGCGTCTTCATTTTGAATGGTACGATGACAAGCACCCTGACACCAGATGAGTTGGTTCACTGTAAGCTCTTCTCTTAGGAAAACCACCGATGGGACCAGAGCCAGTGAAGGCGATGTGTCCACATTGCCAGCAGCCGATGACGTCCAAGGTTATCGCCAAGGTCAGTCTGAAAACTCACTTTGCCGCATTAATCTGCTGCGTGTTGGGGTAAGCTGTTGCTCATATTCATACTTTGTAGAATTCTTTTTGGATTTTGACTGCGTCCTGCTTCGTGTTTCTCATGTCAAGTCGTTGGTTGAGAGACAGCCTGACACATATTATGGCTTTGGCCTCTTTATCTGTCGAGGCTTAGGGGTGAATCGCAATTGAAATTACTTCCCGTGAATTGAAATTTTAGAAACTATTTAAATTGGTGAAGCTTAGACAAGGTAAATAAAGTGGCTTGAGAGAGATTTATTCAAGGGAAGCTTTGATACATTTCTTTATATCTTTGGAGCAAGCAAGAACACTTTCCGGTTGCTATTAAGCACAGTCCTGCTCAGAAAATGCCTGCAAATAAGTGGCAATGTCAAAAAGCCAAATTACGCAAGAAATAAAATGGCGGCAGGACTCTGTATTTTGTTATTCCATCTCGAATTGGCATAGAGAAAACTTTACTTTGTTTTGCGGCAGGACTCTGTATTTTGTTGTTTCATCTCGAATGGGCATAGAGAAAACTTTACTTTGTTTTGCGGCAGGACTCTGTATTTTGTTGTTCCATCTCGAATGGGCATAGAGAAAACTTTACTTTGTGTAGCCTCTTCCGATATTCTAGCCTTTTGCTTGCATCCAACGCCTCAATCAATTCCCAAGCTCATAAAACGCAGGTTTTACCAAGTGCCGAACATATTTTTAAAGGTTTTGGCTCACAATGTGGTTGATCCCCAACAGGATGCATGCATGATCAAAAGGCCGATCTTCTTTTGCTCTAAGCTGCTAAACTGATGAGCATTACTGCACGTTTCGACTTGTATGCTTCCATAAGGCCTTTTGAAAACTCCACTATTGGCAGGTGTGGCAGGTTGCTTCATGTTTGCAAATTTTGTTCGTCAAAAAATCCTTGAACTAGAACAGCATTTTTGTAAAACCAAGGGAACTCTAAGAAGTACAGTGCGCGAATAAAATATAGCACAATTCGTTTTTTTAATTTCTTTTTTTTATTTTGGTACACGAAACAAATACAGCGAATTTATTTTTGAACACAAATTGGAATACTTCTTATTCATGTATAGAGTTTTTTTTTTTTGAGTAAAATAATGCAATACACAGGAAATAAAAACATACCAAATTTTGGTGCGAAAAAAAAATTGCACATTTGCAGCATGTAGTTTATTAAAAATATATTTATTACTATTTAATTTTCTTTTAACTCTTGATAATGAATAGTTCCTCCACTTTTTTTTTATTATTTCTGCCATTCTGTTTGGTAAAGATTTAAACACATTTTTAATGTTTTTTTATGGTAATTTGCTCCAATTTGATACAATGCTTTATTTAAGCTCATTAACACTTTCGTATTGCCTGTCTTCGACATAAACAGCCCTGGAAAGAAGACCCCAACGGTTTTCAATACTATTTATATCTGGCGATCATGCTGGCCAATCTAAGACGTCAGCGTTGTTTTTTTTTTTAAATGCATTTTTTTATTACTTCATCACAGTTTTCTTAAATGCTAGACAAAATACTTAAACTAGCTTACGTATCTAATCTTTGATTTTAATTCTAACTTACTAACTTTTCATAAGTACTCTAAGCTAACCTAGTATTATTTTTTCCTTTTTTAATTCTCAAGTTCTATGTATTTTATAACTGTCTTAATGCCAGCTTCAATTTGTTCCAAGAAAACTTTAAAAACTTGGACATTAAAGTTCTTCAGTTTACTTAATACTAAGACTAAAACCTATGATAAAACTATCTAACTCGAACTTACGTCTAAACTTATATGTACTTATCTATTTTCAATACTCTTAACTATGCCCGTACCATTATACGGACGTGTGCACCCGGACGTATGTGTCATTTATATGCCTTACATATATATCTGATACCCCGTGGTGCACCTTTTGTTCAGTTTTTTGGGTTTTTTTTTTTTTTTTATTTTTAAACTTTTTTTGGTTTTTATAATGTCTTAACCTTAACACGTTCCCTGCCGCGTGTACCGAAAACAGTACACGCTTAGCTTCATTTCTACGCCAACGTGTTTTTTTCAAATTAAAATTTTTTTTCTAACTTTTAATTCTCGTTATGATTGTTTTATGTTATTTAGTGATGTTTAGAGGAATTTTTGCATCGTGTACTGATAACGGTACACGCGGCGTGGTGATTAGTCATGATAGCAAAGCATAGCACAGCACATAAGAACATATACAAAATTATTAAAGCGCTTTCCGTGTACTGTTTTCGGTACACGCGGCGTAGAAATGACACCTAGTGAAAAACAGCTTGGCAGGGAACGTGTTAACCTATGTGAGCTGGCCCTAGTGAATCAGCCATCCTGTCTTTTGCTTTAAGTTAGCGGCATCGAAAGTTGATTATGGTGTAACCACCAGTAGAAATGCCGTTCCTTGTCAGAAACTGCTCTGTCGCGGGTAGAAATCGCTCTACTGAACCGTAGGAGGTCCTCATGGCTGCGAGCGACGTCCGGTTCGTATTGGAGTTGCCTTTCTACTGTTCGGCGTGCGACGTGGAAGATGATAGGGTAGCCGTACCTATCTTGTATCAAGCCTTTCGAATCCAAATAAAGGAAAGCTTCAGGTGGAATGAAGCCGTTAAGACGTACTCTTTCATGGTACATTTCATTTGGGTAGTATGCCCCAAAGATCAGACTGTTGGTTGAAGCCATAGCACGAGCAGTGTGACTCCAAATCAACTTAATAATAAAATTATCTTTTCTTAGAAGATTTGCCTCGTTGTACAGAACCTCGTTGGGGTAGAATTTCTTGTACTGAGATTCTGGTGTTCGATATAAACGAAGACAGGCTCGAAAGCACCGTCTCTCGAACACCCTCATCTTTTCCATCTGGGAAGGACTCACGTTGAACCACACAGGACAACCATATACCATGATTGGACGGATGAGGGCCATGTAGCAGATTACCTTCACTCTGGTGTCAAGTTTATAATAATAATAATAATAATAATTGTTGGCGCTACAGTCCAAAGGGGGACCAGGGCCTAGCTTGCTCATCAACTACTCGTGTTGTACGCGCTACTGTTCTCTGACGAGTAGAAGGGATCTACAGTTTTTTGCCGACTCCGAACGGCGAGATTTGAGAAGCTTTTTTAGACAGTTATTACTCTTTGAGTGTTCTCAGCAGCTCGAAAGAGGTGGTTCCGTGAAAAATTCGAAAACTTGGTGTTGAGCTGGGAATCGAACCGACACCCTTCGGCGTGTGAGCGCCGCACTCTACCCACTACGCCACGGCGACCACACGGTGTCAAGTTTACTGCTATAAAACAGTCCTCTTGCCATAGCGAAGGCATTCTTAGCCCTGGTCAGAGCTGTATCTAGATGGATATCACCATATACATACTGGTCCAACCAGATGCCTTAATATCTTACTACATTTTTCACGGACAACGGATCAACTATGCCGAACTTGCGCCATTTTTCATTTCGTGACCCTTGAGGCTCTGGACAGCGGGGTTCTGAAAAGGATAGTTTCACACTTCTGGTAGTTGATCTTCAACTTCCAGTTGTCGCAAAATCGTTGAATTGCATCGAAGTCACTCTGCAACAAACCGTGTATTTCTTCTACCTTAGGACCTGATCTGTACACGATAAGATCATCGGCAAACGCTATTATGTTAGGCATAGAACCTGTAAGATCGCTAGTGAATATAGTGAACAAGATCGGCGAATCCACCGCCCCTTGTTGCAACCCATTTTTTATATGGAACACAGTGGTGGAAATTTCGTTGCCATTTTTCACAACGAACTTCCTACCTGGTACCATGTCGTAGATCATATATAGCAATGTTTTATGAATGCCAAGCCTGATCAACTTGAGGAAGAGCCCTTCTAACCATACGGTGTCGAAAGCCTTTTCCATGTCGATCAAGCAGGCCCCTGTGCACTGTGTTTTATTTCTATTCCACTGAATGTCGGAAACCAATTTAGACGGGGCATGAATGGTGTCGTGCCCCGCCCTGAAGCCAAATTGTTTTTCCTCAACCCATCCTTTCAGAGCTCTAATGACTATCTTCTCGAATACTTTGCTTATGCACGGAAGAAGACTTATAGAACGAAGATTCGTCGGGATGGAGGTATCTTTGCCCCGTTTCGGAATTGGCTGTACCACAGCTGTTTTCCAATGCACCGGGTAATATGCATTACTCAGCGTATTGTTGAACAGAGTTGTGTATACATCCACCGCCTCAGAGGGCAGATGGCGCAGAACAATATTTGGTATCCCAGCATCAACGTTGTTATCTGAAAAATATTATTTAACAATTTTCACCTTTTGCACCGCAGCATTGTCTTGCGGAAAAATAAGTGGCAACTCCGTAATTTCAGCAGTTGATTCTGTTATTTCATCGGCAATCAAATTCAGGTACATTTTGCTTTCCATTCTTTGTGGTACGAACTTTATATCAGTTTTACCATGGTATCCTATTCCAGCACATATCATAACAGTTCCTCCACCATCTTGCCGACGACTCAATATTGTCTCCTCTTTTCTTAAGTCGTGATAGTAATATGCCAGGCCGTCGGGATCGTTGAGATTAAACTTCTTCTCGTCCGTGAATAATATCCGACGCCATCCTCTTTTCCAATGAATATGCTCCATGGCGAATTTTACCCTGTCATCCTTGTTTTTTGCCGTATGTGGTGGCCTCTTCTTAATTTTTTTGCGCTGAATAACTGGTCGCCGTGGCGTAGTGGGTAGAGTGCGACGCTCACACGCCGAAGGGTCAAGGTTCGACTCCCAGCTCAACACCAATTTTGCGAGTTTTTCACGGCACCACCTCTTTCGAGCAGCTGGCAACACTCAAAGAGTAATAACTGTCTAAGAAAACTTCTCAAACTTCGACGTTCGGAGCCGGCAAAAAACTGTAGGTCCCATCTACTCGTGAGAGAACAGTAGAACGCATAACACGGGTAGTTGATGAGTAAACTAAGCCCCGGTCCCCCTGTGGACTGTAGCGCCATCCAATTATATTCAATTACACGTCTCGCTAAAAATACCCGTCCGTTCACCCCTAAGCTTACCTTCGGACGTGCAGTTGAGTTTAAAGACGCGGTCTGCAGACCGACTACATGAATATGGAATACTCTTTCCGGCTCAATTTCTCTCTCTAATTGCACTCCACAGACATTAAAAACCAATGTAAACCGATTCCCCTTCTCTCCCCTTCTTTACCTGCACCCCATTCTTCTTCTTCTTCTTCCAATGTAAACTGATACCTCTCCTCTCTGCCTCTTTACCAGCATCCCATTCTTCTTCTTCTTCTTCTTCTTCTTGTGGCGCTACAATCCGGGGTGGACCTGGGCCTCAACCAACATGCCTCTCCAGCCAGCACGATCTTTCGCTAGCTGTCTCCAGTTGCGCACTCCAAGTTGGTTGAGGTCCTTCTCCACTTGTGTGCGCCACTTTAGTCTAGGTCGTCCTCTGCTGCGTTGTCCCAATGGCACGGATTCAAACACTTTTCGGGCCGGAGCAGTGGTTTCCATACGCTCTTCCATACCTGCATTCCATGCTGTGACTTAATCCCGGTCACTTAAAAATACCTCCAAAATTAGTAAATTAACTTTTGTCCTGAATTTCCCCTTTCCCAAAGTCTTTTGAAGATACTTTAAAATATTCCTTTCATTTCAGACTATTCTGCCTCGCTCCAATACCGTATTGTATGAATGCATTCAAAAATCTTCATCACTACTGCAACAACTGTGGTCAGTACTTGGGACTGTATACGGCAAAGTAAATGACGAGCAAGGACGTTTAAAAAAGGAAGTTTAACATGTGTGAAATTGTAAACCAACTTTTTTCGCGCACAAGTAATTCTCACAAGTTTCACACAACAAAAAGGACATACATACATATATCTGCTCAACTCAATTTTTGGTTTGTCAGTTTTAGTTGCACTGCCCGTTCACTTGAAAGTTGTAAAATCAGCAAATTGGTTGAAATAAAGACAATCCTGAGTGAAAATGTTCCCTTCGGTGCTTGTATTTGTGGTTCCATTTCCAGGGTCGTTGGTCGTGCCTCGAAAAATACCAAAGTCGGAAAAAAATTCTTTTGCAACACGGACAACGAATGTTATTGGTAGGGAGGAGACACAATTCGTATACAGAAAGGGGTCTCGAAGAAAGGGGATCGAAGGATGTATTTGGAAGCGCAAGTAGAACGCACGCGCACTCGCCGGGTTATTGAGTAACTGCGCTCTGGTTCCTTTTTAAATGAGAAGATTTGCTAAACGATTTGTATTGCGTTTGAGTGTATAGCGATCAATTTCCTTTGCACCTTTGCATGAATCTATTCGATGAATACAATTTTCGACCAATTTTTCGCACAAATTCGGTGGAATTTCAGCTATTTTACGTTCAATGTTGGCTCTGAATCCATCCATCGTTGCCAGCTGCCAGCGTTGGGTAAGCAGCTTGTTGGGAAATCAGCTTGTTGGGAACATAGTTCCAAAGAAAATAGTCCAAAGTCATTAAGTCACTAGAATGAGGAGGTCATGCGACGAATCCATTTCTTGGAATAACGCTCTCACCAAACAGACTCAACAAAAAATATAAAAACAAAACTTATTGGTGACAATAATACTGCTAAGTCAATCGACTCGATGAAACTTGCAGGTGGCTCCATCTTTTGAAAACGGATGGAACTAATCCAGAAGTCTGACGGATATCCATTAACATACCACGTGATACATGTGGGATTCGGGAAATAAAACTCACTTTTAATACTTTGATTTACAGAATTTATTTAATTATGAAATATTGTTTCGCGTTTGGTGACGACTGACGTGTTCGATGGCTCAACTACTACTCTCTGTTCTCTTTTTACTATTCTTCCTTTTATCTTCCCAGGGTGTCCGCTTGTCAAGGGTATGTGTGTGTACGTCTGATCGTCCGTGTTCATCGCCTGTTTGTCCGTCTTCTGTGTATGCGTTCGTATGATTTTGTCTTACAGTTTGGTCGCCTGATCCTAGCTGTTGTTTCGTCGCGTGATTTGTATGTCATTGTAGGGTAAGGTGAGTTCGTTTGGCTCCTGATTCCACATACATAGGAAGATGAATTGAAAATTGCCTTGCCACAGACATACCGGAAAATTCGGTACAGTGTCTCTAGCTTTCTTTATAAATATTTGAATTTTAACTGCGTGGCTAGCTTTAAAAGAATGTTAGAATGTTGGGACACCAAACCGCTACATTAAGATCGAATGTAAGATGGCTATGGAAGGATTGCATAATTCATCGTGGGGCTTGATATAAGTTAAGGATTTTTGCGCGGCGGAGACGGAAAAAAAACGATTTAATTTTTTACCTAATTTGTTGCTGAGGCAATCGTTGCGTTGGTGACCTGTTGACGTCTTCTGCTGACACAAGCACCAGGCTTGCAGTTGGCGGATGTCGTGTCTCGTATTTCAGCAAGGTGTGGGAATGGTTGGATGAGTGTGTTATCGGTTATATTGACGTTGCACTTGATCGGTGGGATCAACGTATTTCGTGTTGACATATATAACGTCAAATAAACTCATAGATTCAAACGAGAACTAAACATTCTTAATTCAACAATTCAAACATTCACAATTCATGACATTTAATTTTTAAAACGATATGATGTAAATGTTGGCCATGACTATGTCTGAAGCGGTTCATTCAGAGGGTAAAGTTGGGCCAAGTCGTTCAAGCATAGCTTCTAAACAGTAATTTTTTTAAAAGCTATAGGAAAGTTTAAAAAAAACACAAACAATTCAGAAAAATGCATGAAACAAAGATGAATCTATAGCATGATCCATATGTTTTAATGTCTGAAGATTATTTTATGCAAATGTTGACCTTAACTGCGCCTCAAATGGTCCATCCGCTTAGTCCAATTTAAGCATACTCTTTCCAACATTTCGGCCGATATCTCACGAATAAATGCCTTAATGTTGTCTCCAATGCGTCAATTGAAGCGGGCTTGTCTGTATAGACATGAGCTTTAACATAGCCCCACAAAAGATGGTCTAAAGGCGTTAAATCGCACGATCTAGGCGGCCAGTTGACCGGTCCCAAACGTGAAATAAAATGTTCACCGAACTCGCCTCTCAATAAGTCCATTGTTGCGCGTGCTGTGTGGCATGTGGCACCGTCTTGTTGAAACCACATGTCATCCAAGTCAAGTTCTTGCATTTTGGGCAACAAAAAAAGTTGGTTATCTTCTCACTGTGGCGCTCATCATTCACGGTTACGTTACGATTTGCATCATCTTTGAAGAACAACGGTCCAATGATGCCACCAGCAAATAAACCGCACCAAACTGTGACTTTTTCTGGATGCATTGGTAGCTCTTGCAATGCTTCTGGCTGATATTCACTACAAAATCGACAATTCTGCTTATTTACGTACTCTTTGAGCCAAAAATGAGCTTCGTCCATTTTTGACCATAAAATGGAAGAAGCGCGCGATGAACTTTCTTTACAGAGCACGCATTTTGATAATAAATGTGTGGTCGCCGTGGCTGAGTGGGTAGAGTGCGACACTCACACGCCGAAGGGTCTAGGTTCGACTCCCAGCTCAACACCAATTTTTCGAATTAAACGGCACCACCTCTTTCGAGCTGCTGACAACACTCAAAGAGTATTACTGTCTAAGAAAGCTTCTCAAATCTCGCCGTTCGCAGTCGGCAAAAAACTGTAGGTCCCTTCTACTCGTGAGAGAATAGTAGCGCGCACAACACGAGTAGTTGATGAGCAAGCTAGGCCCTGGTCCCCCTTTGGACTGTAGCGCCAACAATTATTATTAAACTGAAGATGTTTGGCAGTGAAACAAAACACGAAACGTGCGTAAGCTGTCCAAGCCAGTGTTGCCAAAGAGATAATAGCTAAAAAATCACCCTTTAGTAGCTCGCATGTAGCACGAATAATGTTCACTTCGCAACTGACTTATTCTCGAGACATTGCATGTCATTGAGAAAACGGTTAATACATGTGATATCGCACAATCAAGGTAAACAATTTACCGCGGCAAAGCGGGAAATGACCTGATAGGTCCCAGTGTGGTTTCAGGCCAGGGAAGTCCACAATAGACCAGATCTTCACATTACGGCAGATCCGTGAAAAGACCCAAGAAATGCAAATTGACACTCACCACCTATTCGTCGATTTTAAGGCTGTATATGACAGTGTGCATAGAGACGAGCTATACAGTGCCATGTCTAGTTCTGGCATTCCTACCAAACTCGTCAGATTGTGTAGGATAACGATGGAGAACTCTCGCTGCTCCGTCAAGGTCGGTACCGAACTCACCGAGACCTTCAATGTCAAAAAAGGTTTTAGACAAGGCGACGCCATGTGACTTCTTTAACATCATCCTCGAGAAGATCGTGCGTAACTTACAGGTCAACACCAGAGGCACGATCTTCCAGAAGTCAGTTCAATTGCTAGCATACGCTGACGACATTGACGTGATTGGACGAACCCAGCGAGGCGTCAATGAGGCGTTTGCTGGCATTGAAGCGGAAGCGGCTAAAATGGGTCAGGCGGTAAATGAGGGCAAAACTAAGTACATGCTGTCATCAAGGAAGGACACACAACATCGACGTCTCGGACGGAGCGTCACACTAGGCAGCAGAAACTTCGAGGTAGTCAAGGACTTCGTCTATCTCTTCTCCGCGGTAAATAGGGACAACAACACCAGTAGCGAAATCAAACGCTGTTTCTTTGGGCTCAAGAGGCAATTGAGTAATAAAGCCCTCTCTCGAAAGACGAAGCTCTCTTTATACAACAGCTTGATCATCCCCGTCCTACTTTATGGCGTGGAATCTTGGACGTTAGCAAAGGCGGATGAGGAAGCACTTAGTCTCTTCGAGAGAAAAGTTCTGCGTGCGATTTTTGGTCCTGGTTGCGTTGATGGCATCTGGAGGAGAAGATTTAATGACGAACTCTATGGGCTGTACAGCGACATGCGTCTGGTCAAGCGTCTACGGATACAACGCTTAAGATGGCTAGGCCATGTAGAGCGTATGGACACCACTGCTCCGGCCCGAAAAGTCTTTGAATCCGAGCCATTGGGACAACGCAACAGAGGACGGCCTAGACTGAAGTGGCGCACACAAGTGGAGAAGGACCTCAATCAACTTGGAGTGCGCAACTGGAGACAGCTGGCGAAAGATCGTGCTGGCTGGAGAGGCAAGTTGGTTGAGGCCCAGGTCCACCCCGGACTGTAGCGCCACAAGAAGAAGAAGAAGAAGAAGAAAGCGTGAAATCAAATACCCACCATAGTCATTTTCGAAAAACTCAGTTTCATCTAGCGCAGCATGGTTTGAAGGACCGTCTTGTTAAAAACATTTTTTCAAATCCGGAAACAGGAAATAATCATTAGGGGCAAGGTCTGGACTGCAGAGTGGGTGTTGGATTTTTTCGAAACCACAATCTCGCATAGCAGCCTTGGAAACTCGCGCCGTGTGAACAGGAGCGTTGTCATGAAGAAGCAACACACCCGCTGCGAGTTTACCCCGTATTTTCTTTTTTAATTTTCCCCCGCAAATTATGCAAAATGGAAGCGTAGGATGTGGCGTTGATGGTTTTACCTTTTTATTGTACACAATGAGCAAGATCCTTTTTGAGTCCCAAAAAACTGTGGGCATGAGCATCCCGGCAGACGGAGTGACTTTGAACTTCTTCGGGGGATCTGTTCCTTTTTTATGCCACTGCATTGACTCTTGTTTATTTCCATTGCATAATGGTGAAACCCTGCTTCGTCACCAGGAACAATTCGATTCGTAACACCGTCCGCGTACTCACTACACATCTCCAAAAGCTCTCTTCAGCATGCGATTCTCACTTTCTTCCGAGACGTTGTGAGCATTCGTGGCAGCCACCTTGCACTTACCTTTGAAAGGTTAAGATGGTCCTGAAGAATGGTGTGCATGGTATCAGTTGACAGCTTGATAATGTCTGGCATCATTTTCACCTTTATTCGAGCATCCTCAAGAACAAGTTTTTCTAAAGGGTGTCCCAACAAGAACGCAAAATTTAAATTTGGCCCCATTCGAATTGTCATTGTTCGACATTTGAACAATTATTATTGTTTGTTAGTAGAAGGTATAAGGTTAATTAAAATCTAGCGCTACACGAAGGATTAACGCACTCTCATTGTGAAATTGCTTTACCAAAATAGTGAAAGTTTTGCAGCTACAGTTCGCAAATTGCGATCAATTTGGGGTTACAATAATGCTCCAAAAGTGTCAACTGTAAAGCAATTAATGGAAAAATTTGCTGAAACTGGGTCTGTAACTGATGTAGAGACAACAACGCGCCTTCGACCAGGTCGATCGACCGAAAATATCGCAGCAGTACCTGATGATGTCGCTCAAGCTCCATCCACCTCAATTCGACACCGAGCTCAGCAAATTGGGGTTTCCAAATCCACTATGCAGCGAATTTTGACGAAAAATTTGCATCTTCATGCATACAAAGTTCAATTTAATCAGGAATTGAAGCCAGCTGACCAGGCACAACGAAGGATTGGGTTAATTGGGTATTGATGAGACAACATGAACATGCCGATAAAGTCATCTTTGGTGACGAGGCCCATTCCATCTTGATAGCTTCGTCAATAGGCAAAATTGTCGCATTTGGGGCGAGGAAAATCCTCAATTGATTCACGAGATACAAATGCATCCTCAACGTGTCACTGTGTGGTGTGGATTTTGGGCTGGAGGAATCATTGGACCATTTTTTATGAAAATCAGTCTGGTCAAGCGCAAACAGGCAATGGTGTTCGGTATCGTGATATGATAACCAATTTTTTCGTGCCCAGAATTGAAGAAATGAATGTGGAGGGGATGTGGTTTCAACAAGACGCCGCCACATCTCATACAGCCAGAGAAACAATTCAATTGCTGCATCAGACATTTCCCAGTCATGTTATTTCGCGTTTTGGAGACCGGAATTTGGCGCCTATATCGTGTGATTTAACAGCATTGAACTTTTTTCTGTGGGGTTTTTTGAAGTCGATGGTTTATGTGAATAAGCCGACGACGACTCAAGCCTTAAAAGGGGAAATTGAACGCTGCCTTAATGAAATACCGCAGCATTTATGCAAAACTGTCATTGAAAATGTCATTAAAAGGTCGCGTATGTGCCAGCAAATGTGCCGTATGTGCCGCGGCGGGCATCTGGCCAATGTGTTATTCCACACACAACCTTATCCTGTGTACTTTACGATGTAATAAAGAATTCACGGTTTTTTTTAAATATCTGTGCTTTATTTAAAATTTAAATATTGCGTTCTTGTTGGAACACCCTTTACTTCTTTGATGCTTTCTTCCATATAAGCAGTAACCGGAGCGGGGGTCGTCTTCAGTGCTCTCTCTACCTCTCTTGAACTCACTTGACCGCTTTTAAAAATGAAGGTGCTGAACCTTGGTAAACAACCACCATCCCTTTATGAATAGTTTTTTGACTTTTTCCTTGCTTAGTGAGAAATTTAATTACAGCGCGATGCTCAGTTTTCATCATCATCGTCTCAGTTGCCATTATGATTCTGTTTAACTAGAGATAAAACGCGAATAAATAATCACATTTATATGAAATTTTACATGGATGCACTAAAATAATAGTATAACTTGATAAATAAGTCGATTTATGTAAATAACCACAGATTAAACCCGATATCGATAATATATTAAAGGCCTCCGTAAATCGTTGTGGCAAACTGCAAGGATACTCATTAAACTTTACAAATTTAATCTTGGTTCACATTTTTCTGAGACCGCAAAACATCATTCCCTTTTCCTACAATACTTAGGTGGAACTTAATTCTCATTTCACTAGTTCTTCCAAGAAAACGTCAGGAATCAACAATTTAAGTGTAAATCATGAATTAACACGACCCTCCTGATTGAATTGTTTGCAGTACCGCCCTTAATGACCAATCCAACTTAAATGCCCTGTTTACATTATAACGCATAGCCGCATTGAGAATTCCTGGTAGTACTGTATTTTCATAGAATCAGAGAATTTCACCAAATGAACAAACAGCACAAGACAGTCCCATTTGAGCTGCCAGCCCGTGTTTGCACTCACATTTCACAACGTGGTTGCTTCACAGGCCAGTAATACACTCTTTATTCAAAGCACAGCGAAAACCAAACCCTTCGGAAACTTCACACGTCAAGTGTAACATACACAGAAAAGCTTTGTCCCGCATCCGGCAACATGTTGCCAAGGGCCCCACATCAACATCTCTCAATCGAAAGAATTCGTTTCGATCTAGCACGCTCACTCCCAAGCACTTCTGTCCGATGAGCATTAGTTCGCGTGAAGCTTCGGATTGACAAGCACCACTTCCACTGCCTGCATACTTTCACGGCCAGCGCCAATCTTCAGCTCATTCGAAATAAAATGGAGAAGAATATATACCCCGCAGTGCCGCCCATTGGCGGCGTGCCCGACTCTCCGCCGACCTACAATGAAACAGTCCACCCGGCGTCGGCTCCAATGCCACCGATGCCGATACACGGAGGAGGACAGCCTCTCCAGCAACCATTCGTTCAACCACAAATGGTCTACATACAGCAAGGTGAGTGCAAAAATCCGACCACAAGTGAATGCGCGAATCTCAAATCAAATTTTGTTGCAGGTCCACAAGTGGGTCCGCTGGGCCCGCGACCATGCGTGGTCACCTGTCCCAGCTGCCATGAGCAGAAAACGACGAAAGTGCGCTACGAGACGTCCACTAAGACCCATCTCTTTGCAGCCGTCATATGCGTGCTTGGGTAAGAATTTCGAGTTTCTGCGGGTGAACAACTCATGCTTTGGTTTCGTTCCCTCAACAGGTTCTTCTGCTGTGCGTGCATCCCCTACTGCATGGACACTTGCAAGAACCCCAACCACTACTGTGCCAACTGTAATGCTTATCTGGGAACATACAAATAAGCGGAAGCAAGATTCCAAAGGCTCCAAGTCCTTCTCTCTAGGTTAAGGGTTTTAAGTTACGTCATTGTCATTCGCCTCGTCCCTCTAGGCAGTGTGATGCTAGATGGAAACGAGGGCGGTCCCTACACTTTTTCTCTCACTCTGTCTGTCTCCTCCTTTGTCATGTATTCTGTGTATCTTCAAGTATGTACATATTTCGGCTGAAGTCAAATAAAAAAACAAAACCGGCCACTATGACTGTTTGATTGTTTGATGCACGGCGGCTTGCGATTGCCGGGAGGTGCCGATAAGACAGAAGATGATACAAAGCAGCAAAAAAAGTATTTTTGTTTATTTTCGTTTTTTACCAGCTGGATGTGCGACAGCGTTTGATTAAAATAATTTATTTTCCCCCCGAGTGGGCGATAAAATCGACTCCGAGCCACATGCAAGTGATTTTTGAAAAATTGAATATGACACTCCGATCCCGAATCGTGCTCTTGCCCGCTGTCAGATGAACAGAAAACAGAGGGGAAATGAACTATTGCGATGTTTCGCATCAAAAAGAATGAAAAATATTTTCGACCATTGCTTTGATAAAAATTTAACTAAACATATTTAAGAATAATGGGAAAAGAGTAAATCAACCGAGTAAGTCAAACTTATTGTAAAAGAAAAAAACGCGCTGCCTCGATCAACAAAACTGTTCAAAACTTGCTTTCTGAAGGGTGGCACATGAAAAACATCAAAACGGTCATTCAATATGGTCCTGCAGTTTCCCACAATTGAACTGCAGGTCCGTATCAGTCCTTAAATTTATTGCATTCTCAAACATGTGCTCTGAACAAATTGAAGGTTTTGGGAGGCGAGAGGCTCTATCGCGTCACATACGACAAGGCTACAACCAGAACAACAGTTGTATCGTCTTCCCAAACCATGATTTGCCATACAAAAACCAATGGTTCGTATAGATAAGAAGTATTAATTTGGAACATGTCTTAGATTGGACGTAGACTTGGGTTGTAAATGTTGGTAGTCCAAATGTAGTAGATATCGATATCTACTACAGCAATGGCTAAAGAGAGAGAAGGCAGCATTTATTCGGATGCGGAGGATATCTTTGCTGGAGGACATTTTTGCTGGAGTCATCGGTAATCACAGCCTGCACGACAACACATCCGGAAACGCATTCAGGCTGTTGGACTTTGCCTCGGGGCGGAACCTCTCTGTAGCTAGGATGCTGTTCCCACACCTGGACATTCACAAAGGGACCTGGCGATCTCCTGATCAATCAACCGTCAACCAGATTGATCACGTTGCGATCGACGTCAGACACTCCTCCAGTATTCTCGATGTTCGAACCTTCCGAGGTGCAAACATCGACTCGGATTATCACCTTGTTGTAGCCAAGGTAAGAATCCGGATATCGAGAGGACAACGGAGTCGAGAAAGGCCAAAACGGTTTGACGTCGAAAAGTTACAATCGCAGCTAATTGCTGGGAACTTTACCTACCGAGTCTCCCTGAAACTCGCTCAGAGTTCGACGCTTCCTGCACTAAGCATAGGAGAAGAATGGAAACGTTGTCAAGAAGCCATCAAAGATGCTGCCACTGATGTGCTGGGTTTCACGTCACCACCCAGAAGGAACCCATGGTTTGACGACGAGTGCAGGCAAGCGCACGCAGCTAAACAAGACGCCTATAAGGCGACGCTGCATCGAACAACGCGAGCTGTTCGTGAACTCTACGAACAGAGAAGAAGGGAAGAGCAACGGCTTCTCAGAAGGAAGAAGAAGGAGCATGAGAAGCGCGCGGTCGAGGAAATGGAAAGGTGCTTTGGCAGGAATGAAGTCCGAAAGTTTTACCGAAAGGTAAAACAGCTATCCGGAGGATATAAGGTTCGGACCGGCCTGCCGGGACCAAAACGGACAACTCGTAGTAGAACCGAAGTCTGTGCTGAGAATCTGAAAGGATCCTTTCTGCAGCCTCCTTAACGGCGATGACGACCCAAATCTCGCTGCTAGGCAGAATGTTTCACTCAATTTAGACGATTATAGACAAGTATTCCGTCCCTCCGACTTAGACAAAGTGAAGATAGCAATATCCAAGCTGAAGCAATATCCAAGCTACTGAAGCGGACGGACTGTCCGCAGAACTATTTGAAGCAGCTGCAGATGACCTGGTTGGGTGCATGCACCACTTCATCTGTAAGATGTGGTCGGAGGAAAGCATGCCCGATGAGTGGAATCTCAGCGTCGTTTGCCCGGTTCACAAGAAAGGAGACCCCTTTGACTGCGCCAACTACCGAGAGATTAATCTCCTCAGCCTCGTATACAAGCTCCTCTCTGCCGTATTGTGTGAGTGTCTGAAACCATTTGTCCATGACCTGATAGGTCTCTATCAGTGTGGTTTCAGGCCAGGCAAGTCCACAATAGACCAGATCTTCACATTATCAGATCCTGGAAAAGACCCAAGAAATGCAAATTGACACTCACCACCTATTCGTCGATTTTAAGGCTGCATATGACAATGTGCATAGAGACGAGCTATACAGTGCCATGTCTAGTTTTGGCACTCCTACCAAACTCGTCAGATTGTGTAGGATGACGATGGCGAACTCTCGCTGCTTCGTTAAGGTCGGTAACGAACTCACCGAGACCTTCAATGTCAAAAAAGGTTTTAGACAAGGCGACACACTGTCATGTGACTTCTTCATCCTCGAGAAGATCGTGCGTAACACACAAGTCAACACCAGTGGCACGATCTTCCAGAAGTCAGCTTAATTACTAGCTTACGCTGATGAACTTGACGTGATTGGACGAACACAGTGAGCCGTCAGTGAGGCGTTTGCCTGCATTGAAGCGGCTAAAATGGGTCTGGCGGTAAATGAGCGCAAGACTAAGTACATGCTGTCATCAAGGAAGGACACTTAACATCGACGTTTCGGACGTAGCGTCACACTAGGCAGCAGAAACTTCGAGGTAGTCAAGGACTTCGTCTACCTCGGCTCCGCGGTAAATAGGGACAACAACATCAGTGCCGAAATCAAAAGCAGAATCACTCTTGCCAATCGCTGTTTCTTTGGGCTCAAGAGGCAATTGAGTAATAAAGCCCTCTCTCGAAGGACTAAGTTCGCTTTATATAATAGATTGATCATCCCCGTCCTACTTTATGGCGCGGAATCTTGGACGTTAGCAAAGGCGGATAAGGAAGCCCTTAGTCTCTTCGAGAGAAAAGTTCTGCGTGCGATTTTTGGTCCTGTTTGCGTTGATGGCATCTGGAGGAGAAGATTTAATCAAGAACTCTATGGGCTGTACAGCGACATGCGCCTGGTCAAGCGTCTACGAATATAACGCTTAAGATGACTAGGCCATGTAGAGCGTATGGACACCACTGCTCCTGTCCGAAAATTCTTCTTTGAATTCGTGCCATTGGGACAACTCAACAGAGGACGACCTAGACTAAAGTGGCGCACACAAGTGCAGAAGGAGCTCAACCAACTTGGAGTGCGCAACTGGAGACAGCTGGCGAAAGATCGTGTTGGCTTGAGAGGCATATTGTTTGAGGCCCAGGTCCACCCCGGACTGTAGCGCCACAAGAAGAAGAGGAAGAAGTCCAAATATAGGTAATTTAGGGGAATGATCTTTGTTGACGATCCTTTCAAAGTGGCCGTGCTTTACTGACAACCTACTAATCCCAATACTTCATTTATACAAATTGTGTATTTCTTCAAAAACGTGACCGCGTGGCGCAGTGGGTAGCGTGCGACACTCACACGCCGAAGGTCCAGGTTCGATTCCCAGCTCAACACCTCCGATTTTTCACAGCACCACCTCTTTCGAGCTGCTGACAACACTCAAAGAGTAATAACTGTCTAAGAAAGCTTCTCAAACTTCGCCGTTCGGAATCGGCAAAAGCCTGAATTTCCCTTCTACTCGTGGGAGAACAGTAGCGCGCACAACACGTGTAGTTGATGAGCAAGATAGGCCCTGGTCCCTGACTGTTGTTTCAACAATTATTATTGTTGCGTCTAAAGTTCATTCTGACGTCCAGGACGCCACCAGTGGTGGAAGCAGGAATTCAGGCTAAAAGCGCTAAGTTTTCCTTATGCCGACATCGTCTGCCGAAACTCCCGAAAATCATGAAATTTTTAATTTCAATAAATTTTAATCTATTTCAATCAAAATTCTAAAATAAATATGATGGCTGGATTTTTCCCTTACAAAAATTTTCTCGAAATACTCGCCTTGCAAGGAATGCCAACCTGTTCACCCTTAAGCCCTCTTCCGAAAGTAGAGTTGAGTCTAGAGATTCGTTCTTTAGCCGCACTATACGGATATGGAATGCTGTTCCCAACATTTGCCCGTCATTACAATCTACACTAACAGACTTTTATGCATCTATAGTCTTCAGATCTATAAGCTACCATCAAAAAGGGATGTCGGGTTATTAACACGTTCTTCCCGGCGTGGATTACCGGTGATCCACGGGGACTTCGCCTATCTGGCAGCGTGGACCACGGTGATCTACAGGCAAATTAATTTATCTGGCGGCGTTACCAAAATTTAGCGTAGCAGATTTTATTTATTAAAATATTTTAAAATTCACGATTCAAGCAATCAAGCACTTTCTAAAAAATTCCCACAATAACTAACGTTCTGCCGCCTGACAAGAATTGTGCAGTAAAAAATTCCTATTATACGACCAACTTCTCATTTGGTGTACGCAATGCATAGCAACATCAAAAAAATGCGCCGGGTAGAACGTGTTAAGTGAAGCAAGAACTGAAAATATCCTAGGAACAGTTAAATCATGACCGATCAAGAACTGAGCGACAGTCGATCCAAGTGAGCGAGTGCTCAACTTTATCTAAGGATTAATTGTACTTTAAGAGGATAATGACAAGCCAAGCCAGTTATTGACAGGACTTGAAATGTCTAAACCAAACACAGAGGATTCAAGACGTGAAAAGTGTCAGCTCGTGCATACCACAGCTCGTGCCAGCCACGGATGATGCTTCTACAATTGACGTCTTATGTGAAGTAAATTTAAGGACACAAGCACCAAAATTACAAGCTGTGGACTGTTGTATGCAACAACAGGACAGAAGCAACAAAATTACAATCTGTGACCTGTTGTATGCAACTAAGTTCAAACCAAGTCTATGAAGACGACAAAAGCATGCAAACCATACGCATACAGCAGTTGCACTCACCTTTGTCATGGTTTCCTCACTGGCACTGCCGAAGCTTTTCCTAATTGGCCGTGGTGATTCTCTGCAACTGTTCGAGGAGTTATTGTTGCCCTCTTCCTCTAAACCTTTTGCCCGTACGGACTTAATCACAGTCACTTGATGGTACTCAGTTAAATGAAATCAGAATAAAAAGACACAGTTCATAGCAAATTTTGAGTCCCAAACAGCAGACGTTTCTAGTTGGTAATACTTCAACTAAAAGCTGTAAGCTCTATAAATCAAATGTCATCTCCAGTCCTTAAATTCTTATGAAAAGTTTTGTTTATGCAGAAACCGGATCCCACTCGGATTGTCTTCCAAACAGCATGGCGAGGTCTCAAGTGTCGATTGCATGTTTGAAAAGCAACTAGTATTGTCATCCTTCACTTTCCCATCTCAATCCCTTAAGGCCCGAATGGAGTGCTGCACAGGCATGTCAGCTTGCCATTGAGGTCGAACCAATCATGATGGACGATTTTTGTCTATGTCATAAACTCCCTGAGGATCAAGGAGTCGGCGTGCTGCTCCTAGAAAATTTATCTGCTTTTCCTATATGTCACATTGTCTGGGCACCGTTTTATGGCTAGTTGGTTTTCCTCTTTTTCAGCCGGGAATCGAACTTGGACCTCCGGCATGTGAGCGTCGCACTCTACCCATAGCGCCACGGCGGTCGTTTTCAACATTTGCCACATTTGAAAATTAAATTAAATCGAAATTGTCGAAGCGAGAAAATTAACATAATAATTATAATAATAATTGTTGGCGCTACAGTCCAAAGGGAGACCAGGGCCTAGCTTGCTCATCAACTGCTCGTATTGTGCGCGCTACTGTTCTATCACGAGTTGAAGGGACATACAGTTTTTTGCCGACTCCGGCGAAATTTGGAAAGCTTTCTTAGACAGTTACTCTTTAGTGTTGTCAGCAGCTCGAAAGAGGTGGTGCCGTAAAAATTCGAAAAATTGGTGTTGAGCTGGGAATCGAACCTACACCCTTCGGCGTGTGGGTGTCGCACTCTACCCACAACGCCACTGCGGCCATCGAGGCGAGAAAATTAACGCTTCAATCTTAATTAGAACGGTTGTGAAAATAAAACAAATTAGGTGACGCCCCTAGATTTAGTTTCTTCAGCATTGAGGTTCTTGAGTGTTGCCGGCAACTCGGAAGAGGTGGTTGCGTCTTGAGTCGACGCACCTTCCTACTGCGCCACAATGCTCATTGGTTAGTCTAAGTGCATTTCAAGACCAATCTCGTACAAAGCGCTAACGAGTAAATTTTAAACATTCAACAGTTCAATCAGGGCCCTCAAAGTTCCTTCAAAATTTCTTTAAAATTCCTTCAAAATTTTCACAACCTAACGACAGTAGGTAGCCTCTGTGAAATAAAGCAGAACCGTTTGTGTGGTAATGTCCGAAAACCTTCAAAACGGTTGCCAGTGAAGCACGGCTACACATGAGCATTAACTCTTAATGCCTTTCAATTATTCGTGAAAGTGAGTTAGTTGACGTCGCCAAAAGTAATTACACCCGACAAAAGAGAAAACACACCAAACTTTGTGATTCCCGAACACCTTTGCATGTGTTATGCTCTGTTGCCTCTGATATGAGGGGATTTTCTTGTCACTCAAAATATGGTACAACGTGTAAATAAACAATTCTGGACGGGTAATGATTTGTGGAAATTAGAAAAATATCCGTTGGTTGGTAGAGTATGATCAAAGTGTCGGCTTGTTGTGGTTCAATTATTGAACCGTGAATACTGGCGCTGTTTGTGTCCCATCATTTGAACCCATCATTTTCTGAACAAAAAGGCGACAATACATTTATCTCTTTCTTTTCTATTGCTTTTGTTTCATATTTGAATTGAATTGAATTATTCTTTTCTTTGACGTTTTAAAATTCATTGAACTACAAAGAAGTTAACACCAGAAATAAAATTGTTAATTAAAGGCTAAGTCGTTGTTACTTCATATCACAATCGTAAAGTATATAACCGCCCTGAATCCAAAATATAAAGAACTCAAACAGGTGCAATGCGATTCGGGGTCCAACACAAGGATTTTGGTCTGAAGAGAGTAAGTTGTAAGTTTTATGCTTTTAAGATTTAAATCTTTCGGATCATCAAGCTGCGGTTCCACATCGTTCTGAACTGTTGACTGCAGAACTATGGAGTGTTGCTACAAAGCACTGGAATCCTTTACACAATTTACCCGACAGGGAATAAACTTAGACGAGTTTGGAAACAGCTTTCGACTGCTACGACCAGAGTCCGGGGCTACGAAAACGAGGAACGAACAGGTTTAAGTAGTTTAAAACAAAGACGTGTTTAGGAAAATTGACCAATTCGTCCTATTGTTTACCTGACAACTCATAAGTCAACACCAGAGGCACGATACTCCAAAAGAAGCACTGCTAAGTTAGCTAAGACATTGACGTGATTGGAACACAATAAAGCTGTCAATGAAGCGATTAATAATAATGATAATACTAATTGTTGGCGCTACAGTTCAAAGGGGGACCAGAACCTTGCTTGCTTATCAACTACTCGTGTTTTGCGCGCTACTGTTCTCTCACGAACAGAAGGGACTTTTAGTTTTTTGCCGACTCCGGCGAAATTTGAGAAACTTTTTCTGACAGTTATTACTCTTTGAGTGTTGTCAGCAGCTCGAAAGAGGTGGTGCCGTGAAAAATTCGAAAAATTGGTGTTGAGCTGGGAATCGAACCTAGACCCGTCGGCGTGTGAGCGTCGCACTCTATCCACTACGCCGCGGCAATCACCAATGAAGCGATTGCTGATAATAAAGCGGATTAGACTTAAATGGTTCTGGTGATAAATGAGGAAAAATCGAAGTGCATGCTGTACTCAAGGAAGGATCCACAATACCGATATCTTCAACAGAGCAACAGATTATGCAGCAGAAACTTCGAGGTAGTTAAGGATTTCGTCTAAATCGGCTACGCGGCCAATATGCGAAATCGAACGCAGAATGGGCTCAAGAAGCAATTGAGTATTAGATGCCTCTCTCAAAAGAGTAAGCTCGCTATGTAATCCACTTTGATCATCCCACTTCTACTTTATGGTGCAAAAACCTTGACATTACACTAAGCAGATGAGGACGCCCTTTGTCTTTTGTAGAGAAAAGTCTTGCGTGTGATTTTTAATCTGGTTTGTGTTAATGGCGTTTGGAGGACAAGAACCAACGACGAACTTTACAGGCTGTATGGCGGTATGTGACTGGCTAGGTGTCGGATTCGAAGTTTAAGAGGACAGTGTAGGACGAGCTGTCGCACTCAACTGGAGAAGAACGACAGCTGGTGAGAGATCGTTATTCAAGGGCCCGCCACTTTCACATTTAAGGAAGTTGTTTTGAATTTAAATTTACGCTACTTCATACTCGTAATGAAAACAAATATCCTCAACGATTTGTCGCTCTACCCATTTATCTGTACTTAAGGCCATACATCACACGATGCACCGGCAGAAACTCAAGGCTATAGTTCGGACTACCGATGGCACAATTTTTATTTTTTGTATATAAAGGGTAACCCAACAAGAACGCAAGATTTAAATTTGGCCCCATTCGAATTGTCATTGTTTGACATTTGAACAATTATTATTGTTTGTTAGTAGGCATAAGGTTAATTAAAATCTAGGGCTACACGAAGGATCAACGCATTCTCATTGTGAAATTGCTTTACCAAAATAGTGAAAGTTTTGCAGCTACAGTTCGCAAATTGCGATCAATTTGGGGTTACAATAATGCTCCAAAAGTGTCAACTGTAAAGCAATTAATGGAAAAATTTGCTGAAACTGGGTCTGTAACTGATGTAGAGACAACAACGCGCCTTCGACCAGGTCGATCGACCGAAAATATCGCAGCAGTACCTGATGATGTCGCTCAAGCTCCATCCACCTCAATTCGACACCGAGCTCAGCAAATTGGGGTTTCTAAATCCACTGTGCAGCGAATTTGGACGAAAGATTTGCATCTTCATACATACAAAGTTCAATTGACTCAGGAACTGAAGCCAGATGACCATGCACGGCGAAGGAAGTTCGTTAATTGGGTATTGATGAGACAACATGAACCTGCTGATTTTGCCGATAAAGTCATCTTTAGTGACGAAACCCATTTCCATCTTGATGGCTTCGTCAATAGGCAGAATTGTCGCATATGGGGCGAGGAAAATCGTCGAGTGATTCACGAGAAGTAACTGCATCCTCAACGTATTACTGGAGGAATCATTGGACCTTTTTTATGAAAATGAGTCAGGTCAAGCGCAAACAGTCAATGGTGTTCGGTATCGTGAAATGATAACCAATTTTTTCGTGCCCAGAATTGAAGAAATGAATGTGGAGGGGGTGTGGTTTCAACAAGACGGCGCCACATCTCATACAGCCAGAGAAACAATTCAATTGCTGCATCAGACATTTCCAAGTCATGTAATTTCGCGTTTTGGAGGCCAGAATTGGCCGCCTAGATCGTGCGTTTACACCATTTGACTTTTTTCTTTGGGGTTTTTTTAAGTCGATGTTTTATGGAAATAAGCCGAGGACGACTCAAGCCTTAAAAGAGGAAATTGGACGCTGCATTAATGAAATACCGCAGCATTTATGCAAAACGGTCGATTTCACTAAAAGATCGCCTATGTGCCAGCAAATGTGCCGTATGTACAGCGGCGGGTATCTGGCCGATGTGTTATTCCACACATATCCTTATCCTGTGTACTTTACGATATAATCAAGAATTTACAAATTCTTTTTAAATATCTGCGTTTTTTTTTAAATTTTACATCTTGCGTTCTTGTTGAGACACACTTTACTTCTTTGATGCTTTCTTCCGTATAAGCAGTAACTGGAGTAGGGTTATTGAGCTCACTTTACCACTTTTGATAATGAAGATGCAGAATCCTGGTAAACAACCACCATCTCTTCATGAATATTTTATTGGCTTTTTCCTTGCTTAGTTAGAAATTTAATGACAGCGCTATACTCGATTTTCACCATCATCGGCTAAGTTGGCATTATGATTCCGTTTAACTTCAGATAAAACGCAAAAAAATAATCACATTTATATGAAATTTTACATGAATGCACTAAATTAATAGTATAACTTGATAAATAAATCGATTTACCAGGTATACCGGTAAATTTGAAAAAAACACTAATTATTAGTGGGAAAGTAAAAACATTTTATTTTATTTATTATTATTTATTAAAGCATTGGCCATTGTTTTCTACACATTTTGACCACCTTTCTGGCAATTTGTGAATACCACGCCAATAAAACTGTTCGTTGGAATCAAAGTGCTGCTCAGCCAATGAGTGTCCCATCCATGAAAACAAATGGTAGTCGCAAGGAGCCAAGTCTGGTGCATACGGCGGGTGGGGTAGCTGCTCCCAGCCAAGTGTTTTGATTGTATCCTGAACCGGTTTTGGTTTGTGTGCAGGTGCATTGTCATGGAGTAAAATTACCTTGCCGTGTCTTCTGGCCCATTCTGGATGTTTCTCGATCAATGCATGGTTCAAATTGATCATTTGTTGTCGGTAGCGATCAGTATAAACGGTTTCACCAGGTTTTAGGAGCTCGTGGTACAGCACACCTTTCTGGTCCCACCAAACACACAGCATTGATTCTTGCCGAATCGATCTGGTTTTGCAGTAGATATTGATGCTTGTCCCAGATTAACCCATGATTTTTTCCGTTTAGGATTCTTAAAATAAATCCATTTTTCGCCAGTATCAATCCGTTGCAAAACCGATTTTCTTTCGTGTCTTTGAAGCAAAATTTCACAAGTGTTTTTTCGGTTTTCCATCTGTCTTTTATTCAATTCATGTGGCACCCAATTCCCACTTTTTTGGATCTTTCCCATAGCTTTTAAACGGTCAGAAATTGTTTGTTGTGCAACATTTAACATTGTTGCCATTCGCTTTTGACTCAAAGTATCATCTCCATCCAGTATCGTTTGCAATTCGGCGTCTTCAAACTTTTTTGGTGGTCTTCCACGTTCTTCATTTCTCACATCAAAATCATAATTTCTGAACCGTTGAAACCATCTCTTGCATGTTGCTTCTGATAGAGCATGGTCACCATATGCCTCGACAAGCATTCGATGCGAATCTGCAGTACTTTTCTTCCAAATCATCACTTTCTGGTACAAAATTCGACATTTTTAACACGATGTCAAAATATGATGTTGTCTGTTCAATGACTTGATGTATACTTAATATTTTTCATAGATGTCATAGCAAACAAACAAAAAAAAATAAGGGCTCGTTCACAACAAATGTTCTCTATCGAGACATTTGTATCTTGACGCTCACTTCATTCGGGTATTGTTCTTAACTGTCTCAACAACAGCTTTCCAAAACGACTCAATCAAACTAAAAGAGCAGAAGGTCTGTGGACAAAGTATTAGCATTCACATTTTAACCTGGAGCGAAAATGAGTCCTGCCATTATTAATACCGTTATACCGTTTGTTTTTATTAGCAATTCTTCAGATTTCAATCGAAGTTAAGTACGAATTGTTGTTGGACAAACGTTTTTGTTTGTGACTGTTAGTGTCAGGAACGTCGAAGCGGCGATCACTCTCCTTTGGTGACAAGTGCAGAGCAATTAAGAGCAATAAATTTACTTGAGAAATTTAGTTCTAGTTCTTATGTTGCAGTAATAAAGTCGAAGAAATAAGCCTTGACAAATATTTTTTAAGTAAAAGAACTTTCTTTTCATTAACTGTAAGTTTCATACATGACGGCAACGATAAACATTGAGAAATGGCAATGACAGCCTTACAATCCATTGCTCATCTATGGTTTCGTTTCAAAATTAGAAGTTCGTTTTTAAGTATGTCCGTCTTTTCATCTCACTCTCCGTATACACTCACCGTATGCGTAGAGTGCGACGCATGCACGCCGAAGGGTGTAGGTTCGATTCCCAGCTCAACACCTCGAATTTTTCGAATTTTTCAAGGCACCACCTCTTTCGAGCTGCTGACAACACTCAAAGAGTAATAACTGTCCAAGAAAAAGCTTCTCAAATTTTCTCCGTTCGGAGTCGGCAAAAAATTGTAGGTCTCTTCTACTCGTGAGAGAACAGTAGCGCGCACAAGCCGAGAAGTTGATGAGCAAGCTGGGCCCTGACCCCCCTGAGGACTGTCGCGCTAAGCAATTATTATAATTTATCAAAATTCGATAAACAAATTATCAGTTTGCTGGACATTTGTATGCGGTTTCCATATGTATAAAATTTAATGAAACAAAGTACAATACAGTCTAACGAATATTATATTCTTTCTAGAGGCAGTTATCGGTACAGGGCGATCACGCTAAAAATTTCAGAAATCCGTCTTCCCCTCTTCGGTCGCAAGCTACTGAATTTTGATTTTCAAATTCAAATGCAGACCCTGCGCCTCTTTCACCTCTGCTCCTCCTTTAAAACTCGCTTGTGGAAGAAAATATCGTCACCTTAATGGCGAACAAACACCAACTCTAAACAGCGCCTCAAGTTACGAAATCAGTGACAAGACGTCAGTCCCCTGACCACCGGTACATTTCATCTTATCGTTGCGACGTTTGGTCGGTGCAGGATAGCACATAGGGAAGTCTAGATAGATTTCTGCTAGCTTGAAACTTTAGACGTGCATTTGTTAAGCGGCTGCAACTTTACACAGAGCACAAGAATGCGCCCAAGAAGAGAGATTTTTAAAAACACAAAGCATTCCATTTGACGTCAGCTTCCTCATAGATAAGACGCTCTAAAAGAATTTGTCTTCACTCATCAGATTCCGTTGCGCGCGTTTCTTATCAAAATCACGCCCGCAGACAACGTTGTGAAATTTCATTTTCTCAGAGCATTTTTCTTCTGTAAAAATGTTCACTATTTCAGAATTTTTCTATTTTTATTTTTCCATAATTTACTGGTTCTGCGCAACAATCTGCTTTTCCAGCGAAAAAATAAGACGCTCATCGGTGGAGCAACAGATTTCCCCGATCGCGCAAGCAATCGTTTCCTGAAAACCGAAACAATTCATTCGTCAACTGTTCACGTTTCTCTGGAATTCAGTCGACGTCAGCCGGCACTGCCAGCCTCAAGATCTTCCGAATATAACAACTCACTCGCCATCTTCCAAACACATTCCCTTCAGCAGGGCAACCCTGTGCTTCTGTAAACAATTCCTTATCACTGCCCCCACCACTGCCACACCGCCGATAAGTCGCACTCGAAGTGGAACCCCCGAGCCAGCGAATCTAACTCAACTTCGTCGAGGAAAAAGCTCTTGCGCCACATATACCTCTTGGTCTGAGTGGATTTCGAATCGTCAGTTCGAAACGAAACGTTGGCACGCCAGCATACACAAGCGAAACAAACAAACAGTGAGTCACCATGGAGAAGGCAAATCTAAACAACCCCCCTCTGGAGTCGTATAACTCGCCACCGTCGTATGATCAGGCAACCGGAAGCAGCACCACGCAGACCGAGTATCGCGCCCCACAGTACCCCTCGCCGCCTCCGGGATTTATCCCCGCCGACACACACCCCCAGCCCGTGTACCCAAACAACTTCCGCCAGCAGCAGGTTCCGCCGCCTCCACAACAGCCACAAGTGGTAATCGTTCAAAGTGAGTGCTTGCGCATCTGCTCAACGTCACAGTTTTGCTGAGAGTTTCTTTTTTTATTTCAGGCTACGTTCTGCCTCTTGGACCCCGCGCCAGCTATGTAACCTGTCCCCACTGTCACACGCAGAAGTTGACCCGTGTGGAGTCTGAGCCGGGCTCGAAGACCCACCTCATGGCCGCGATTCTCTGTGTCTTCGGGTAAGTCGCAATTACGCCCCAACTCTTATCTTATCACAATCGCTAACGCATTCCGCTTTCAGGCTCTGGTGCTGTGTCTGTCTGCCGTACTTCATGAGCAGCTGCATGAACATCAACCACTACTGCGGCAACTGCAACAAGTTTCTCGGCAAATATGACAACGACTCGTAGCCGTGCACACCCAGATCGACCCCCAGTCGGGACCAGTATTTATTCGTTAGCTTGTCATCCGACCTAAGGGCTCCGCAAACCGTCGAGAGCCGTCATCAACTTAGACGTAGGTTCCAAAGCTATACAAAACATTGTAATCGTATGCCAAATGAAATCAAATCTCCGTCCATGTGACCGAGATAAATCCAACTCGCCGTTCTGGACTGTGTTTTGTTTGTTTTTTTGATTCGTTTCTGCTTTTCCGGTAAACTCTAGTCGGCCCTCGCAGTGGCGATAGTGTCATAAATATTTAATTACGGCGTTTATTTTCACACCCGTTGCGAGGCACCCCCGGTATTCCGCTTTCCTGCAATATGCATGAGAGCGACTGGGGAATGTGCTAAGAGGAAGTGATTTCATCGAATTTGAAGTTTTATCAACGCAATCCGCCACGCTCTACTGACCTGGGCATGAATTATGGATCGTATAGGTTTGATTACAATTTACTGAAGAATTGATTAACCCTCCCCCAACCACCCTTGGCGTTGATTGCGGACAGTTCTGGCTTAAGAGTGACTCACTCGGTTCTACAATTACACCACAACTCGATGAAATGAGGCGCGAAATGTTGAGAGTAGCACCTATTGGCTGCCATTCTACGTGTTTTGAATGTGAAAAGAATTGTTTTCACGAAGAATAGGCTTAACATAGTCCACTTTCGAAGATCAAAGTCGACGCCACTTAGGTATCACTGTGGGATGGCACAAGAGCGCAATCGCATTCCATGTCACCGTCAAGTTGATTTTTTTTGTTTTCTTTCACTACAATTAAATTTAGTTTACGGCATAACTTCTTCAATTGCCTTTGATCTTAATCTGACTTTACACACCTCCACCCTCCAGCCCTAAGCCAACGTTCTAATTCAGGATCTGTATTCAGTGAACTGTTCCACAGTCTCTGAGCCAGTCCCAGTCTCAGCAACCAGTTTTAGAGCTGAGTCTCAGCATACAATCTCAGTGTAAAATCGAAGCTTGGTGCCTGCACTTAGCCTCTGCGCTTAGTCTCTGTGCTTGGTCCCTGCGCTTAGTCTTTATGTTTACACCTTGTACTTGGTTCCTGCGCTTAGTCACTGCGCTTAGTTCCTATGCTTAGTCCCTGCGCTTGGTCCCTGCGATTAGTCTTTGTACTTAGTCCCTGCGCTTAGATCCTGCGCTTAGTCCCTGCGCTTAGTCACTGCGCTTAGTTCCTGCGCTTAGTGTCTGCGCTTAGATCCTGCGCTTAGTCCCTGCGCTTAGTGTCTGCGCTTAGTCCCTGCGCTTAGTACCTGCACTTAGTTTCTGCGCTTAGTCCCTCTGCTTAGTCCCTGCGCTTAGTCCCATAGCTTAGTCCCTGCGCTTAGTCTTTGCGTTTAGACCTTGTACTTAGTTCCTTAGTCACTGCGCTTAGTTCCGGCGCGTAGTCCCTCTGCTTAGTCCCTCCGCTTAGTCACTGCGTTTAGTTCCTGCGCTTAGTCCCTGCGCTTAGTCCCTGCGCTTAGTCCTGCGCTTAGTCACTGCGCTTAGTCCCTGCGCTTAGTGTCTGCGCTTAGATCCTGCGCTTAGTCCCTGCGCTTAGTTCCTGCGCTTAGTCCCTGCGCTTAGTCCCTGCACTTAGTGCCTGCACTTAGTCTTTGTGCTTAGTCCCTGCGCTTAGTTCCTGCGCTTAGTGCCTGCTCTTAGTCCCTGCGCTTAGTCCCTGCACTTAGTGCCTGCACTTAGTCTTTGTGCTTCGGCCCTGCGCTTAGTTCCTGCGCTTAGTCCCTGCGCTTAGTCACTGCGCTTAGTCCCTGCGCTTAGTGTCTGCGCTTAGATCCTACGCTTAGTCCCTGCGCTTAGTTCCTGCGCTTAGTCCCTGCGCTTAGTCCCTGCACTTAGTGCCTGCACTTAGTCTTTGTGCTTAGTCCCTGCGCTTAGTTCCTGCTCTTAGTGCCTGCTCTTAGTCCCTGCGCTTAGTCCCTGCACTTAGTGCCTGCACTTAGTCTTTGTGCTTCGTCCCTGCGCTTAGTTCCTGCGCTTAGTCCCTCCGCTTAGTCCCTGCGCTTAGTCCCTACACTTAGTGCCTGCACTTAGTCTCTTTGCTTAGTCCCTGCGCTTAGTCTTTGTGTTTAGTCCCTGCGCTTAGTTCCTGCGCTTAGTGCCTGCTCTTAGTGCCTGCTCTTAGTCCCTGCGCTTAGTCCCTGCACTTAGTGCCTGCACTTAGTCTTTGTGCTTCGTCCCTGCGCTTAGTTCCTGCGCTTAGTCCCTCCGCTTAGTCCCTGCGCTTAGTCCCTACACTTAGTGCCTGCACTTAGTCTCTTTGCTTAGTCCCTGCGCTTAGTCTTTGTGTTTAGTCCCTGCGCTTAGTCCCTACACTTAGTGCCTGCACTTAGTCTCTTTGCTTAGTCCCTGCGCTTAGTCTTTGTGCTTAGTCCCTGCGCTTAGTTCCTGTTCTTAGTGCCTGCTCTTAGTCCCTGCGGTTAGTCCCTGCGGTTAGTCCCTGCGCTTAGTCCCTCCGCTTAGTCCCTGTGCTTAGTCCCTGCGCTTAGTCCCTGCGCTTGGTCCCTGTGCCTAGTCCCTGCGCTTAGTCCCTGTGCTTAGTTCCTCCGCTTAGTCCCTGCGCTTAGTCTCTGCACTTAGTCCCTAAGATTAGTCTTTGTGCTTAGTCCTTGCGCTTAGTCTTTGTGCTTTGTCCCAGTGCTTAGTTCCTGTACTTAGTCCCTGCGCTCGATCCCTGCGCTTTGTACCTGCGCTTAGTCTTAACGTTTAGACCCTGTGCTTAGTCTCTGCGCTAAGCTCCTGTGTTTTGACCCTGCGCTTAGTATACAGAAACAATTCTTATCTCAGTTGAATTTATTTCCCAACGACAGCGCATCTGGTCATAATCTTACTGCAACAAAATCAATAGATACAACGCAACCAACTCTGCCCCATGCTAGCTGTCCCCACTAAGTTCAAATACTCAAACGAGGACTGGAGCTGTAAGCAGTGCTCCAACAATGACCGAAAAATCGTCTGTGGTAACCAGCACTTGAGACTATGACACGAAACTTCGAGAAGTATTTCAGAAATTGACCGGAATAAATAACTTCACTTAGGAGAAACAACATAAAAACCAATTACACGCAGTACGACTACAAATAGGGAGTGAATTCAGCTTGGTACACAACCAAACTCGTTCCCAACACGGTGCAGACAGAAGTTCAGAACATCAAGCAGGTAAAGCTCAGGTACTCTTGAGAAAATATAATCTCCACCACGTATAGAAAGTGGTTCAGGTCGCAAAGGCAAATTTGCTGAATTGGTTCTTCATTCTCCCCAAACTTTGTTTGCCAAATATTAAGGGCCGCTACCAGCAGTGCCTTCACCAAGGAACGACAAGATATTTACAGCTCAAGTTGTCCATTGTTCTTAAGGAGGGTTATTTTCTTCTGACAGATCTATTAAGCAGTGCTGAAATGTTTACCCGTCGCATCCAGCAGTTCTCCAAAAAAACCGGTGGACGCGAAGATGATTAAGGAGCCGTCACCATTCCCCTTAATCTTTTCAAAACCATTCTCCCAGTCCCGGGTCGGCTATCAGCAAAAATTTCAAAAACGAGGGCGAATGTTGAGTGTGAAAGAAGCAGTGGACTCCCAGGGAACGCACAAGGTGTTGTGACTGACGGTTGTACAGTTGTTTTGTTAATCAGAAAACCAACAAGTACCGAAAAATGTGGGCAATAACGGTATTTTCAGCGTCCCTCTTGTTCCTAGCCATCGAATGGCTGAGTGAAAGGGCGGCTCGCTACTGCGGTGGGAATGGATTTTCCGCTGCACTTCACATTGGGTATTTTATCAGAAAACAATTCCAGTCGATTTGAAGGACTGCGGGAATATTGCACCTGTGTCTTTTATTTTTGGAAATCTTGGTGCTTGACAGAAACGTACGCGTGTAGCTGCTACAACCTTGAAACCTCATTTCCACTATAGTGGAACGACATAGTGTCTGAGACGACAAGCTCTGCCTATAAACTGATTGTCTCTGAAGTGGACGGTCTCAGGCTTAAGGACCATTTTAGAAGTCGATTCTTTAAGAAGCCGACAGTCAGCAGATGTGAAACAGCCTTGAAAGCTGATGCTCTTAATAGTCAGGAGTAGCGACAGTCGACGGACTCCGAAGCCAACAACCTTTCAAGTGATTCATAAAGGAGAGCATTCTGCAGAAGCTAAAACTTTTAGAACTTAAAGATCTTAGGAGAACACTTTAATGAAAGCCAGCAGTCTGGGAGGAAAACCCGCTTCACCCATGACAGCTGAATCCCTTTATTTTGCGGAATTCAATCTTGGGAAATCTTTTCAGTGGAAGCCAGCAGTCTTAGTGGAAGACACCCTTAACCCATGAAAGCCAACAATCTAGTGACTAGACCAACTTTGAAATCGACGGAGTTTAAAGAAGTCTGTGTTATGCAAGAACATTAAGATATGGCGGCATGAGAAAACCATGTTAGGTCTCCAGGAAAAGTGGGACTTGGATTGAAAAGGAGGCAGTCATAAAGATCAAGCTTTAAGAAGATAACTTTGCAAGAAACAATGGCTTAAGAAAGTTTTTCAGTGTAAGGATAAGGTGACGCCATACTAAGAAACAACTAAACTGAGAGATAAATCGACAGTCATGCGATTTAAAGGCTTTAATAGTTTAGGAAAATTACGGTCTCAGAGCTCGGCAAACTCTGAAATCATCTTAGGACCCGGCAGCGTGAATGGTGTTGCGCACTTTGACGGTCTTAAAAGTTAACATTTTTACAACCATCAAATCAAATCACACTGCTCATAGCCAAGCAGACGTCATGCCTTCATGTAAATCGCAAAGATACCAGGTACGACGCTAAAACAAATTTATCGCAATTAGCGCTCCACTTCTGTCAACACCATCGATAAAGAGTGGAAATAATAATTGCCAGGGGAAGATAAGGTTTAATCTTTTGTTTGATTTTTTTTTTTGATTTCTTTGTTTTATTCAGGCAGCCCCATACTTGCCAATTTAACATGGTCTGTCATGACTTTTTCATTCAAGTTTGTGAACGAGTCTGAAGACTTCCAAACGGTTTTTAACGGTTTCTTATGTCATTGGAATGGAACTGGACGAAGTTGGGCTAGAACTCCGTCTTAAACTGAAAGGGGAGACTTGGAGTATGAATTTGAAAAAAGCTATTGAATCGGGCGGAAGGACAAGGAATAGGTCTTCTTAGATTTTACGGAAACAAAACTGAACAGTTTGCATGGTCCTCATCAGCGTGGACTTCGGTCGAACAGACCACCATCGATCAGAGCTTTTCACTGTGAAAGACCTTAGACATGCAAACTGACTGTCATCAACAGCGACAGCGTGCAGTGTGATATATGATTTTGACACACCGTTCTAAGAACTTATGTTGCGCGGTCCCAACGCGCCGTAGTGGAAACTTTCACGGCAACTGAGGAACAGGCGAAATGAGCTGATCTAAAGGTCAACGACGACAAAACCAAATATATGCTGTTGAGCAAAAAATGATGCACCGCACACCACCTAGGTCAAAACGTTACAATCGACAGCTTCAATTTTGAGGAAATAAAGGAGTTTTTCTAATTGGGAGAAACGTAAACTGCACGAATGACATCGTAGTGGAGATCCGACGTAGAATCGCCATTGGCAACCGATTCTACTTCGGTCTGTCAAAACTACTGGGCTCGAAACTCCTGACTTGAAGGACCACGGTCATGCCCTACAAAACCCTTATTCTGCCAGTCCTACTTTATGGAGCCGAAAGCTGGACATTAAGTAAGGCTGCAGAGCTGATTCTTGATGCCTTCAAAAGCAAAATTCTATGTCGAATATATGGTCCCATCTGCAAGGAAAGCGAATGGAGGAGAAGAAACAACCGCGAACTCTACGAGCTGTACAAGGATGTGGAAGTAGCTCGGAAGGCAAAAATCTGTCGACTACACTGGCTCGGCCACATCGATTGAATGGACAACAACGCTCAAGCAAAGAGGGTTTTCGAATCTGTGCCTCCTGGTTCGAGAAGGAGAGCAAGACCGAATCTCCGGTACAGAGACAAAGTCATCGGGGTCTACTTGTCCTTGATGACTGGAAGCAGGGTGCGCAGGACTGTCACCGATGGAAGGCAACAATTGCTCAGGTTCAGACCTTTCAGGTTCATCTGCCCGATAAGTAAGTAAGTAGGTTCTCCCGTAGCTTCTGACGAGTCATCAACGAAGTGTGTGGTCTGTTGTTGTCCTGGTGGAACACTACACCCTTCCTGTTGGCCAATTCTGAACGCTTCTGGTCGATCGCCTGCTTCAAGCGGTCCAGTTGTTTGCAGTAGATGGTAGAATTAAGCGTCTTGAAATATGGGAGCAGCTCATAGTGGATGATTTCCTTTCAATCCCACCAAACACACAGCAAAACCCTCCTGGCCATCAATCCCGGCTTGGCCACTGTTTGGGACGATAGACCGGCATTCAACCACGACTATTTTCGCTTGATATTGTCGTATGTGATCCGTTTTTTGTCGCCAGTTACCATCAACTTCAAAAATGGGTCGAGTTCAGCAGCATATCGCAGGCGTTGATTCGGTCCGGAAGGTTTTTTTGCGCCAAATCATGCGGCACCCAAGCATCAAACTTTTATTTGTAACCAGCCTTCTGCAGATGGTTTGAAATGGTTTGGTGACTAACTCCCATCTCCTGGGCGATGTCACGAGATGCCACATGCTGGTCTAACTGGACGATTTTCGATTCGATTGGTATTCATGATGGCTGAGTAATGTGGGAACAGGATAGGCACTGATTGGTATCAACCTGGCGATGCCCAGCTGCTGTAACTGTCTTCCACACACCAGTTGTGCTTATTCTACCTCCACGTTGGTAGCCATCGGGTACTGGTTGTTGTTCACCCGAACTCAACCTGCTAAACCTATAAGTGCGACCTCCGCCAAAGAGGTATAAAAAAGGGCCTGGTCCTCCAGGTTGGAGGTGTGCGTCGGGGTAACTGCCCGGCCACATAAAAAACACTAGTTTCGTACCAACCGAATGCCTCGGATATGGATGGATACACTGTTGTGGAAGTGCGCAATAGGAGACAGCTGGCAAGAGATCGTGCTAGCTGGAGAGGCATGTTGGTTCACCCCGGACTGTAGCGCCATCCGAAGAAGAAGAAGAAGAAAGAAGATCGGTATTCATCGTCACAGGTCTTTTACCGGCTGGCGGTAAAAGACCTGTGCCCTGGCTGGTGTCGTTTTCACCGGCTTTGAATCGTCAAAACCATTCCTCCGCGGTTCGAAGTGATAGAGTACCATTCCCAAAACACAATTTATCTCACGGAAAGTGAGATATATATATTTCTGAAAATGCCTTTTTTTCAGATTATTTGTTTTAAGGCTCGTCAATATTTGGGCCTGTAATTGCTTAATGTCCAAATTCTGATGTCAATACATTGTCCTCACTTAACGAATTCAAATTATTCTGTTTGGTCTTTCGATGTTAAATAATTGTAGAATTCATTGAAGAAGTTCAAACATGTCTCTTTTTTAAAAACAAAATCCCCGTCCTGTCAAAGTTTTTTTCAACACTTCTCAAAACACATTGCCAGTCTTATTTCTACGAAGTTTATTAAACGTCAACAACTTCTGCAAATATGTTATGGCAAAAATCCAGAAACCGATTTATTATTGATAAAAATTACAATTTTCTGTCTCTTCTTAGTTTTTTAAATTAAACTCATAAATTAACTACACAACTTGTTGATTAATTTTATGTTGTGGCTTTTAGCGAAACGCAAATTTATCTTCATTTGATGTGCAAAGTAATTTTGCATGCAGACATCACGACAGGGTGTGTCAAGAAAGTCATAATAAATTCTTAAATTAATTGCACATTGAATCATTTTTTCCTCCATTGATTGATATAGTATTGACAAAAGATGTGAGGGATCAGGAGAAAATATTTCTGTGCCTTATTAAAATAACACAACCTTTTTGTTGTTGTTTCAATTATTTATTTCATTCGGATAATTTTATGATGATGGAACTAAGATGAGGGCAATTATTGCAGGGAGGAGATCACTATTTTTCTTTTGATGTTATCCTCTTTGTCAGAGAAAAAGAAATGGAAAAGCTTATGGAAGGATATCCAAACCACCAAGGTTTGGGGCTTACTACTTTTTTGGTCCTCAACCAACTTGCCTCTTCAGCTAGCACGATCTCTTGCTTAAGAAATAATGCTTAGTAGGTGTTTACCTTGTTTTAATGTTTGAAAGGTTTTTTAACTCTTGTGGAAGTTTATTCAATATTTCCGGTACACTGCACTTCAGCTTTCTTCTACCATAGTTGTTGTGAAATCGGGGTTCTTGAAAGATGTCCTGTGCCTGTCTTCTCGTGTTGATATCGTTTTTAAGTGGTGAGATAAGCCCGTTGTCATCGTAGTATTCGAGTATGAGCGTCGTCTAAAAGATGTCATCTATTGAGAGAGCTTTAAACCTTACTTGTTCAGGATACTTGTATCTATTCTTTTTAGGGCAGAATTTCGTAAATTCAGAATTTTATTCATGTGCGTGGCAGATGTTTTGTCCCATGCAAGTATACCATACCTCAGTTTCGACTCTACTAATGCATAGTACACCTGCCTTAATATGGAAGTTGTAGCATGGTACTTTAAATGAGTAAGTGCGTACAGAGCCTTTTTAAGGATCACGCGCAACTTATCAATATGAACATCAAACAGAAAATGACTGTCAATGGTGACGCCAAGATATTTGTAGGTCTCCACTACCTCGATAGGACATATTGTAGGTATATATACATTTATATTGTAGATATTTGTAGGTCTCCACTACCTCGATAGGATAGCTAGTTAATGCAGGAGTCGCTTCTGAAAAGGATTTGTTTATGTGTGGCTTTGAACTGCGGACTTCTTATGGTATGTGCATCACTTTTGTTTTCGATGCGTTGATCATTAAGCCGTGATCATGACACCATTTTATGGCATTATCATGTATATTATAACTCATCCTGCATTGCTGGCGTCGTCGTGTCCATAGACCTATGGCGTACCACTATCGCCGTGTCATCTGCAAATTCGAATGATATGGTTTGCTTGAAAACTCTTTGGAGCTCGTTTGTGTATAGGATGAACAGAAGTGGTCCTAATTTTGACCCCCGAGGGACTCCATATTGCACGAATTCCTTATGGCTATATTTCTGGTTGACTTTGACACAAAATTTCCTGTTGCGTAAACCACTCTGCTATCACACCTCTTATGCCAGCATATACAAGAACCTCTATGAGTTTTTTTGTGATTCAGTGCATCAAAGGCCTTACTGAAATCAACAAAAAGCACTAGTACATGATAGCTTTGATTCATGCCCGCGTTGATATAATTAACAAATTCGCCCATCAGTTTTCCTGTACTTTTATTTTTTTTTAAGTCCGTACTGGCTTGCATTTATAAGAGAATTTTTAGCAATAAAATCTTGTAGCCTGTTTACTATGACCTCTTTAAAGCACTTTTCTACTACCGGCAATATAGAGATTGGCCTGTAGTTACCTACCTCGCTATTCACACCTCCTTTGTAAATTGGCCGAACTGCAGGAGTTTTCAGAATGTTGGAAATTTTTGTTTCGCTTATACTCATATTTATTAAATTACCAATTGTTGGAGCAAATATGTCCGCGTGTCTTTTTATATCTCCGGCTCTTATACCATCAAAACCTTGTGACTTGGCTTCCTTGAGCGAAATAATTATTCTTCTTGTTTCTAACAAGTCGCATTCTTGCAAGAACAATGACCTGACTAGAGTCGAATTTCTGTGTGTCGAAGTAACAACCTCACATTTGTGGATAATCTTTCTTTTCTGAGCGCTGAAATTGGTTGCGAATGCACTAGCACTAGATTACTTTCACCCAGGGACAAAGATACTTCCATCCCGACAAATCTCCGGTCTGTAAGTCTTCTTCCGTGCATAAGCAAGGTTTTTGAAAAGATTGTCATTAAAGCTCTTAAAGAATGGGTCGAGGAATGTCAAATTATACCGGACAACCAATTCGGCTTTAGGGCGGGGCATGATACCATACATGCCGCGTCCAAATTGGTATCCGACATTCAGTGGAACAAGAACAAGAACCAATGCACAGGTGCTTGCCTGATAGACATGGAAAAGGCGTTCGACACCGTTTGGTTAGAAGGCCTTTTCCTCAAGTTAGTCAGACTAGGCATAGATAAGACACTGCTGTATATGATCTATGATATGATTACAGGTAGGAAGTTTGTTGTGAAAAATGGCAACATTGCATCCACCACCGCATCCACCATCATATTTCGCTATATTCACTAGCGATCTTATTGGTTCCATGCCGCATTTAATCGCGTACGCCGATGATCTCATAGCGTACAGATCAGGCCCGAAAATTGAAGTTATAAATAACTTATTGCAGCATGACTTTGACGAAATTCAGCGATTTTGCGACGACTGGAAGTTGAAGATCAACTTCCGGAAGTGCGAAACTATCCTCTTTAGAACCCCGCTATCTAGAGCCTCAAGGGACACGAAGAAAAACTGGCGCAAGTTCGGAATATTGGACCCGCGGGGCCAGCCGTTAACTGTGCAAAATGTAGTTAGATATCTTGGCATTTGGTTGGACCAGTACTTGTACTGTGGTAAGCATGCAGATACAGCTCTGACAAAAGCTAAGAAAGCCTTTGCTGCGGCAAGTTGGTTGTTTTACAGCAGCCAACTTGATACCAGAGTAAAGGTGATCTGCTACATGGCTCTCATACGGCCAATCATGGTGTACGGTTGCCCAGTGTGGTTCAATCTGAGTCCTTCTCAGATGGAAAAGATGAGGGTGTTTGAGAGGCAATGTCTCCGGGCCTGCCTCCGGTTGTATCGAACACCTGAATCCGATTATAAGAAATTCTATCCCAACGAGGTTCTGTATAACGAGGCAAATCTAATTAGGATAGATAATTTCATTATTAAGCTGACTCGTGGGCACATTGCACGAGCGATGACTTCTTCAAACAGTCTGATCTTTGGGGCGTATTACCCCAACTTCATGTACCATGAAAAGGTGCGCCTGAACGGATTCATACCTCCTGAAGCGTTTCACTACTTAAACTCGAAAGGGCTGATTCAGAACACGGAAGGATATCCTATCATCTTCCATGTCGTACGCCGAACAGTGGATAGGCGGCTCCAATACGAACCGGACGTCGCTCGTAGCCACGAGGAACTTCTTCGATTCAGTAGGGCGATCTCCGCCCGAGATAGGGCGCAGTCCGCCAGAGAACGACACTTCTACTGGTGGTTGCACCAATACCAGCTCCCGCCAACGCGCGAAAGTAGACTACATTAAATTTAAAGTTCTCCTTGTGGCCAACTGACATAGTTTTTAAGCTAGTACGTAAGGTAATAAAATTATAAAAAAAAAAAAAAAAAAAATTAATTAATAAAAAATAAAAATACAAAAAAAGGTGCACTATGGCGTATTAGCTATATATGTCAAGCATATAAATTCTACATACGCCATGGTACACACGTCCGTACTTTGATATGGCCATAGTTTAGCTAGGTTTTTATTAAGTTTAAATTTAAGGTAGGTTAGGTTAGGTTAGGCTTAGATTTAGGCTCAGGTCCAAGTTTTTATAACTTTTCTTGGAAAAAAAAAATGTAATTATTACAAACAAAATTTTACTTGCAAGTATGCCAAAAGGCAATTTAAAAAAAAAAATCAAGAATAGCTTAGAGCACCTGCTAATGGTCAGTAAGTTAGATTTAAGAAGTACTGTTTTGATAAATGTAAGCTAGTTTTAAGTATTTTTCTACAATTAAAATAAGATAACATTAGATATTTAATAAAATATGCCCAAAAAACAAAAAAACAAATTACTTTCACCCGTTTTCCCAGAGAAATTTTTAGTTATCGTTTCATCAACTACAGGTTTTTTTCTCCCCAATATCCCATTAATCAGACTCCAAGTTTGACAGGGGTCAGATCTAATTTCCTCACAGCTCTTATTAATCGCTTATCAATTTGTACTAATTACACTAATATTAATTTAAACTAATTCTCTATAGTTTGATTTTAGTTGAATTGTATTCCCCACCCCTTCATTTTTTTTAATTTATTAAGTAATTGAAATGTCACTTGACTCTATTTACATTCATTCTTAAATACAGAGTGCCACTAATATTTTCTTATAATATTATTAACTGTGTCACTAATGAATCGTTATGTAAATAGTTTTGATCTTTATCTATAAGGAAATATTTAATAAATAAATCTTTAAAAAACTCTTACAAAACCCCTACAATTTAAAGCCTCGATAATAAAAAGTCAAAAGACATGTAATTACTGTTTTTCAACATTGAAATTTAATGCAAATGCATTTGTTTTAATGCACTAATGGTTTTCTTATCCTAAACGATTCCTTTGATTCTCCATTTTGTGTAAAGTAAAAATTAGCTGCCTTCTCATTAAACTACAGCGTGTGATTTATTTGGTTATTTCGGTGGCTGCTCTGGCGAGTAGAGTGACTTTAATCATCGACTTCTCTCTGTTTTATGTTTTTCGCCCTTCAAAACCTATTTATTTAATTGCAGTTTAAGACTGATATTGTACTTAAAGCACTTAGTCAACAAGAGAAGCCTCAAGTTTGTTGAGGGAAAGAATGCTTGCTCTTTGCATTTTTTTCCAAACTTTTCTTACTAGCCTCATTCAAAAGCCCCTTCTCACACACTGAAGAAAAACATCATACAAAGCTTTTCTCATTGCGGCTGTGAAATATTGACGCACTCATTCACGTCCAATCATCCTCCACTCGCGTTTTAATTGCTACTAATGCACATGTGCTACGTTCGGATGACTCACCGCCAGAAGCAAAGAGTCAAGTAGAGCGATTAACCCATCGTATGATCACGCCGTAGACTGGTTTGCGAAACGGACTTTGCCCTCGTCGGTCGGACGGTCGATGGTGTTCGACGGTACATACGACGACAAATTGAAGACGCATAGAAATTGTCTGTCAGCCCAATGACTTGTTTACAAACAACAGAAGCAACGCGAGGATGGCCGCCACCAGTCAGCACATTTTTTCAAGTGGCCACTGGCGGAGTTTTATTTCTTTTCGCGAACACAGCACAATGGGCACAATGGTGCTGGTTGGTGGTAAGAGTTGAGGCTCTTCAGAGTTGATGGCGGGCCACAGGGAGTGCTGATGAGCACGTGGGCGATAAGAACTAAATAGAATTTCACTGCCACCGCGAAAATGGGTTCATGTTGCGTGAGGTATTGATTTTGTGAAAATTCCTTAGAGGAAATAGATTTGCTATGTTTTAATGATGGAACTTGGTCAGCTTGCTCCTGGGAATAATTTCGTTGTGGAGAATTTAGGTCGCCGACTTCTAATTGGGTCACCTACGCCGATTCACCAGCGCCAGACAGAATTTAATTTCGAACTCATGTTGTTTCAAATAAAGCCCAACAACGACACAAACATTATTTCGCTGGGCATGTGGTCCTTCATTCCTCACAGAGTGAAGAGCATCAAGCCTAAGACTAACGCGTGGTACGACTTGAGCTGCAAAGAGGCTATCAGGATGAGAGAGTTGAGTTTCCGGGATTATAAAGCCAACCCTTCTGAGGAAGCCCGGAAAAAGTTCAAACGGATCCGTAATGACTGTAATGCATTAATAAGACGTGTTAAATTCTCCTTTGACCAAAAGTTGGGGCAAAAACTTCTACAATGCCCAAAGAGCAGCAGAAGGTGTTGGTCTTTCGTAAAAAACATAAGGAATTCAGCCTCGTCTTCGATCCCAACGTTCATTTGCAATGACATTTCAGCTGTCAGCTCTTTGGACAAATCTTACTTGCTTGCTGCACACTTTGCAGCTAGCTCAACGCTGCCAGATAGCATTTTGTCCCCACCTGTACTTGAGAGTGTAAATTTCTCCATGGGGAAAATCCACTTTCGCACTCATACAGTAGCAAGAGTACTTAAAGATCTATCAATACACAAATCCGCTGGCCCAGATGGTATACCCCCTGTTCTTCTGAAGAGGTGTTCTTCTACGCTGGCAAAACCACTGCGTAAGCTTTTCCATCTGTCCTACTCTTCAGGGCTCTTTCCGAGTAAGTGGAAAACTGCATTTGTCCAGCCCGTCCCTAAAAAGGGCGAATCTTCGTCACCCACCTCCTACCGGCCCATAGCACTAACGTCCCTTCTCTCCAAGGTCATGGAAACGCTGATAAACCGTCAATTTATGAAATATCTTGAGTCCCGGAGGCTTCTTAATGACCGGCAGTAGGGCTTCCGAAGCAACCGTTCCACTGGTGATCTGATGGCTTATCTCACTGAAAAGTGGAACCAATCTTTGCACAATGTAGGAGAAAGCAAGATTGTTGCGCTTGATATTTCAAAGGCATTTGACAGGGTCTGGCATCAGGCTCTCTTGTCGAAAGTGCGTGCTTTTGGGATCGATGAGTCTCTTCTTCAATGGATTAGAAATTACCTTTGGAATTGTTCAATACAGGTCGTTTTGGATGGATTCAAGTCTGATATTCACCATATTAATGCTGGTGTTCCACAGGGCTCAGTTTTGTCTCCGACACTCTTCCTCATTTTTATAAATGATCTCTTGTCTGCTACCTCTAATCCTATTCATTCCTTCGCTGATGACAGTACCCTCAGCTTTTCATATTTGTTCCTTGGCTCACGTCCCTCCACTTCGGCCATAGACTCGGAACGGCAGCGTATGTTAAGCACATTAAATTCCGACATCGACAGCATATTCGATTGGGCGAATAAGAATAGAGTGGAATTTCATGCTTCCAAAACCCAGTGCTGTCCACTGTCGTTAAAGCGATCACGTAACAATCAGCCGTTATCCATGAACGGCACTTGCGTTGTTGAAACCGAAAGACTTTCCATCGTCGGTATGTGTATCAACCCAACAATTAGTTGGAACGATCACATATTTGAGGTCGCAAAAAATGCTGCGAAATGTCTAGGCTTCCTTATACGATGCAAGAAGTTCTTCATCCCCTCTGATTTGGCTACAATATACAAGGCCTACGTACGCCCAAAACTTGACGCTCCTATTTGGTCAGATGCTTCTAAGACCGACCTGCACCTGCAGGATAGAATTGAAAAGCGAGCGATAAAACTTATAGGTGACAGTAATATTGCGAAGTCGATTGACTCGTTAGAACACCGACGTAATGTCGCGTCGTTGTCACTCTTTTGTCGCTATTTAAACAAGAAATGCTCAGATGAATTAGCCAGTTGCATTCCTTCCCTTCAAGAATTCACCCGCAATACACGCCTCGCTAGGAATGCCCATCAATTCACCCTCAATCCCTCTTTCGGACGTACAGTCAAATTCAGAGACTCCTTCTTCAGCCGCACTACACGAATCTGGAATGCTCCTCCCAGCTCGATTTTTCCTCCTCATTACAATCCACAGGCATTTAAAACCAATGTGCATCGGTACCTCCTCTCCCTCTCTTCCTCTATACCTTCGGCCCGTGCTGTGACTTGATCCGGCCACTTAAGGGTACTCGCAATTCCTTTTGCACGCGTCAATTATAAAAAAAAAACGGTACAACACGTATCGTGAACTTTGTTCTTGTAACACACATCCATCTTTAAAAGTAGGAGAGCAGAAAGATGGTTGAAAAATTGAGACAATAATTTTTTAAGTACCTTCTAAATATTCAAAAACGAATTTTTTTTAGATTTTGTACACATTTTATACATATTATTATGTTTTCTGAGATTTACAGCCTTCGGACCCATGCCTTTTCGATCCTTAAACCATATTTTGACCAGACTTGGGTGTTCTGCGATGTGCAAGAATTTATAAAATTGTGATTATTAAGAAAATACTGGAAACTTAAATGGAGAACTGAAAGTAGAGTCACAATCTCTGCTGAAAATCTGTTCCTGCGGGCTCGTTAACGGCGATGACGGCCCAAATCCCGCTGTAAGGTAGAATTTTCCACTCAAATTTTACGATGATAGACAAGAATTCCGTCCCTCTGACTTAGACGAAGTCAAGACAGCAATATCAAGACTGATGTCAAACAGTGCTGGTGGAGCGGACGGACGGCTCGCAGAACTATTTGAAACAGCTGGATCTGGTTGGGCGCATGCAAAAGCTCATCTGTAAGAAATCGTCGGTGGAAAGCAAGCTCCATAAGTGGAATCTCAGTGTCCTTCATCTGGTCCACAAGAAAGGAAACCCTCTTTAACTGCACCAACAATCGAGTGGTCAGCCTCCACAACATCGCCTATTAAATCCTCTCTGGTGCATTGAAACGGCAATGAAAGCGACCCTTTCATTGCCGTTTCAAGCCAGGGATGTCAACAATAAATCAGATTTTCACTCTACGGCATTTCCTAAACAAGACCCAAGAAGTACAGATCGACACTCACTACCTATTCGCCCAATTTAAGGCCGCATATGACTGCGAGGCCGCAATGGCGTAGTGGGTAGAGTGCGACGCTCACACGCTGAAGGTCTAGGTTACATTCCCGGCTTAATACCCCGCATTTTTCATGGCACCACATCCTTCGAGCTGCTGACAACACTCAAAGAGTAATAACTGTTTAAGAAAGCTTCTCACACTGCGCCGTGCCGAGTCGGCAAAAAACCGTAGGTCTCTTCTACTTGTGAGAGAACAGCTGCTCGCACAACACGAGTAGTTAATGAGGAAGCTAGGGCCTGGTCCTCTGTGGACTGTCGTTCCATACAATGCTTTTTATGACTGCATGCATAGAGACGAGCTATACGGTGCCATGTCTTCTTTTTGGCATTTGTACCAAACTCGTCAAATTTTCGTATTTATGATGATATAGAGCTCTCTCTGCTCCGACAAGGTCGGTAACGAACTCGCCGGAATCTTCAATATCAAAAAAGATTTTAGACAAGGTGACGCACAGTCATTCTCGAGAAGATCGTGCTTAACTTACAAGCCAAACTAGAGGCACGATCTTCCAAAAGTCAGTTCAATTGTGGGCTTACGCTGATGACATGAACGTGATTGGGCGAACACAGTGAGCCGTCATTGAGGTGTTTGCTGGCATTGAAGTCGAAGCGGCTTAAATGGGTCTGACGGTTAATGGAGGCAAAACGAAGTACATGCTGTCATCAAGAGAGGACACACAGCATCGACGTCTAAGCCGCAGAAACTTCGAGGCAGTCAAGGACTTCGTCTACCTCGGCTCCGCGGTAAACAGGAACAACAACATCTGTACCGATTCAAACGCAGAATCGCTCTTGCCAGTCGCTGCTCTTTGGGCTGAAAAGGCGATTGAGTAATAAAGCCCTCTCTCGACGGACTAAGCTCGCTTTACATAACAGCTTGATCATCCCCGTCCTACTTTATGGCGCGGAATTTCGGACGTTAGCACAGGCGGATGAGGAAGCCCTTAGTCTCTTCGAGGGAAAAGTTTTGCGTGCGATTTTTGGTCCTGTTTGCGTTGATGACATCTGGAGGAGAAGATTTAATGACGAACTCTATGGGATGTACAGCGACATGCGCATGGTCAAGCGTCTACGGATACAACGCTTAAGGTGGCTATGCCATGTAGAGCGTATGGGCACCACTGCTCAGGCCGAAATGGCTTCGAATCTGAGGCTTTGGTACAAAGCAACAAAGGACTGCCTTAGTTGAGTTGACGCACACAAGAAGGGGAGGAACTCAACCAACTTGGAGTCCGCGATAGAAAGCAGGTGGCGAGAGATCTAGCTGCAAATGCATGTTGGTTTTGGCCGAGCCTTACCCCGAATGAAAAGGCCACACGAAGAAAAAGAAGAGGAACAAATTGAGCCCGGTAGTAGAATAAGGTCTTGGCTTTGAAAAGAGATGTATCCAGCTCCAGACAAAAACTGATCAGTAATTTGATAACAATTCTTGTATTCCATGAGTTTGCTCTTGTTTAAAATGATACATTATTTGCTTTAGACCTCTTCACCATTGTTGCAATATTTATATTATGAAAATAAAAATGTTCGAATCTTTTCCAACTCACTGTATTCCACCACCCGATTCCAATTGCAATTTATTATCCTCCCGTTATTTACTCAGCATCCCTTTAGTTGTCAGCGGATTACGTGAAGAGATTATAGAAAAAGAAAAAAAAAGTGAAAGTGAGCTATGAATACAAGTGAACGTGTTTAAATAATTAAAAAGGAAATCTACACTATCTACCGTGTCCTTTTGCACAGCTAAGAAAATAATTAATAAGGCACTGAACAGGAAACATTAGTAAGGTTATACTTGAAAAGGTTAAATTTATATGTTAAAAGAAGAACACGAAAAAATTACTAACACAAAACTACATTTGACTTATTTTGAAAGGAAGCAAGTCCTGTTCCACTGTCTTGTCCTTTAACACTACCCGCTTAAGAAATATTTAAATTTTATCTTAACGTACCGATATAAACTTTGGCACCGTCTACAAGTCAAATTTCTTCAACTCCCTTGAAAGATTGATGAGAGCAGCACACCTCTGATGCCGATTTAGTGTGTTCCACTTCCGCTGCAGCAATGCAAAATATTCGGCATCAACATGCCGAACCCAGATTCCACTTATTACTCCATTCAAAGGGGATTGGCGTATAATGTGACACTACCTTACCGACAGAATCTCCTTAATATTTTAAAATTTAGAGCAGACCTTGATCTAACGGTTAAATCTATTCACTTCCCGTTTACCCAAATTTGTATACATCTACCTTCTGACCCACATAACAGTTAACTAACAGTAAATTCAAAAAAATATACAAAAGGCAGCCACTCCTCGTTCTTCGTCATCGCAAAAGTTGACATTTTAAGCCAAACTTCTGGCGCATCCGTAAACAAATGACCAATTTCGGTAAATCTCCATCAGCACAGCTTATGTAACACCCGTTACGCAAAGAGTTAACTTTTATCATCGACCACTTAAGCCGCGCATGTCTCAGAACAACCTCCACTCCTGACACGCATTAAGTCCGAAGAGGACGTTACGTCAACTTGCGCCGTAAATATGCCGTCTTTCCATTGAACAAAAGCTAAATTCTAAATGTCAGCTTCCAAATCTGGGGAATAAATGAATCTACCCACTTACATAAACCGTTATGTCAGTGAAATGGAAAGGTGAGCGTTCTGTCCACTTTTCTCCTCTGACAAGAATCGGAACTAAAGCATTCTTCTGCTTTGAAGACACTCTCCCCACCACTCGCTCAAGACACAGCGCAAGCCTAATCGGACAACAGGAATAGAAAAAAAGAAAAAACCGCGATAATGAGAAGCATCCACAATCAATTGGACTGACAAGCAAACAAAACAGAGACGAAAAACAAAAAAAGCTTCGGCATCAGGTAACCGACGCTTTTCCCCCACCAGATTCTGCGGATACTAGAAAACCACAGCGACTAAGCGAACTTTTAAGTCAGTAGACGAAACGCAATCCGCTGGTAATGTACGCAGTCAGATCCGCACGCAGACAGCTTTGAAAGAAAAACAGAAGTTTCGCATTTTCGGTGTTAGTATGGATCAGAAGCACGCCATGTTGTATCCGAGCCTGGCAGGACGGCCAGACCAGCAGTCGACGTCCTTCCAAGCGAACCAAATGCCATCCGTCGAGTCACCGCCCTCGTACGATTTCGCCATGTCCAGCGGTGGGGTTCCGCATCCATCTGCACCGATGTTCAATACGCCCGTGCCGGTGCCGAACACAAGGGCTTACCTCCCGCCACCGCCGCCACCAATGTCCACGCAGCCAGTGCACCAGCACCTCACTCCGGAGACCTACACCAACACCTTGCCGGCCAGAACCATCCTGCCGCCAGTTATCGTTGAACAGCCAAGTAAGTTGAGCCGACTGCGTCCAAGGCCTCGATTTAGCAAGTTGAACGTTTACAGGCAGAGAACCCCTCAAGCTGGGACCACAACCGTCGACCGTCACTTGCCCCGAGTGCGGTGAACGACTCAAGACCAGGATGCACCACACGCCGAACCGAAGGACGCACATCTTCGCCTTTGTTCTGTGCCTCGTAGGGTAAGTTGTGCGCGTTCACTTGTGCAACTCAACTTTCCATTGTTAACCAACAGGTGGTGCTGCTGTGCGTGTTGTGTACCGTACTGCATGAGCAGCTGCAAGACCGGTCACCACTACTGCGCCAAGTGTAACAGATTCCTCGGCACTTACCAACGAAGCGATCCGTAAGCTCAATAGGCGGCAATTATCTTTCGATTTCTTTTTTATTTTGTAAACTTTCGTAACCTGTGACTGCATGTGCGCGTGTGTGCGAGAATGCGTGAGTGTGTGAGTGACTGCCTGCACTTAAAAAAATAAACTATTGTTAATGGGAACACTTTGCTGCTTTGTATTTCCTTTCGTTGCCATGCGTTGGTCGTATGTAACCGGCTGTGGCATGGCAGTGGGCTTCAGTTTGAGACTTAATTTACGGCGTTCGTTTTGCATTTCAACTTTATCGCGGAGTGCTTTTAGATTGTGACTAATCGGCTGGCGTTGTGCGTCATCCGTGACGGGAGCGCGAATTAATTCCAATTGACAAAAGTCAACAAACCAGCAAAACGGCCTGATAAGCAGACTTATCTGGGAGTACACGGGAAGAGCATTTTGCAACGCTAGACGCGTCAGTCACCGTCTCTGTCCTCAAAGATCGTGTCCTCCGCGGAAATAATTATATAACGGCGGTTATCTGCATCAGATAATGTGGGATAACATTGAATTAAATTTTATCATCAAAAAATGACTTGGCAGACAAAACAAACAGACGTGGCTGATTTTTTTGTTTCCCAACAAACCTGTATGGCTTGTGAATCCGGAGCTGTATCTCCAAAAAACGACCACTGCCTAAGGCTGAAGATCTTCCTCGGATTGTGTTATTGAAGGTCATTAGCCAAAATTTTTGGAGTGGAATACATACACTCGCCCACCATTCATCGACTTCAAGTCGCCATGACAGAGGGGGATACATATGTAAATCGGCAACAAAGTCGGATTGGCGAAACCGCTGCAAAACAAAATAGATGGATACTCAAGGTCATTGGCATATGCCATTCACGTCTGGACAGATCGTAAAGAATTGATGTTGGTTTCACAGAAATCGTTCGCGAGAAGGTTTAATCTCTTTGCCGTTGCACCCATCGAACGGCAGCCTGATAGCATGCGCATGCCATTTTTATTGTTTCCGTGAGGGTTTGTCTTGTTCTTCTTGGATCGCACTTGGACCATGAGCGATGGTATACTTCTGTCGTCCCTAGAGGTACTTAAGGCTTCTAAACTAATTTGTACAGTCTTGAGTAGTAGTAGATTTCGTTTATAAGTTCACAAAGCAGTTCACCGCAGGATTTACAATTCAGATTTGTACAGTCTTCAACGAATTTAAATGCGACGAAATTTCAATGCCTTCGAAGCCGATGGACTATCAGAACAAAAGTCTGAAAGAGCCATACTCGCATTGGCAAAATTTACTTTAAAGCACACTCAAATTGCCTACTCTATTTCGCGGAAACCTACTCTATGTCGCGGAAACTTACTCTATGTCGCGGAAACCTCCTCTATGTCGCGGACGTTACCAAAGGTGGATGAAGAAGACCTTAGTCTTTTCGAGAGAAAAGTTTAACGTGCGATTTTTGGTCCTGTTTGCGTTGATGGCATCTGGAGGAAAAGATTTAACGACGAACTCTATGGGCTGTACAGCGATATGCCCCTGGTCAAGCGTCTACGGAAAAAAACGCTTAAGATGGCTAGTTCATGTAGAGCGTATGAACAACAAAAAGTCTTCGAATCTAAGCCATTGGGACAACGCAACAAAGGACGGCCTAGGACAAGGTGGCGCACACAAGTGGAGAAGGGCCTCAACCAACTTGGACTGCGCAACTGGAGGCAGCTGGCGAAAGATCGCACTGGTTGGAGAGGCATGTTGAATAAGGCTCAGGTCCACCCCAGACTGTTGCACCGCAAGAAAAAGAAGAAGAAGAAGAAGAAATGAACAGGAAAACAGTGTTTTGCTTAAAGTAGTTTTTGTTGGTCTTTTGCAAAAGAGTTCTGGTAATGCAGTCCCCTCTATTTTCAATGTCGACTTCTCTGAATTCTGCGAAAACTCCATACTCGACATTTAATAGACGTCAGTGTCTTTAAGTCAATTGAGAGCCCAATGTGCGATAAGTCTTTGTTGCTGTTGGATTCGTAAGAGGGACGGCTTTGATAAGAAAACGGCGCACGCTTGTGGTTGCACGGCACAGGTCGTCGGACAGTGAGGTTCTTGTCGCAGATCACTCATTGCATACAAAAATGTTCTTGTCAGAGGAAGCACAGATGTGGGATTTGGTCTTACGTGATCACCTGCCTTAACGGCTTATATCACGGGGAACGTTTTTCCCTAGAGTCGTAAGTAACGCAAGACTAAACGCCTTAGTTACCCAAGTACCAAACTGAGATCATGCTTGAGGGGCAATCACCCCACCTTGGTTTGATGCGAAGCCTTTCTAAAACCTCTTCCGCTCTCTGGGTCGCAGCACCCGGTTGAGAATGCAACTCCACACTGAGAAGGGATAGTCCCCTAACCGACTTGCCTAGACAAGTCAGCACAGTACACTATCCTCGACTCTACCCGCGATGTTAGGTGGTAAACCACAGCCACCACGAAACTCCCACAAGGGGGCCTACCGCAACAGTCAGGCTGGAACCGAAGTTCCAGGGGCCCCTGACCTCCCGTGGCACCAGAATATAGCCTCTGGTTAAGCTGTCACTACCAGTCAGGTTCCCTCAAAGCCTAGGTCTGTTAGCCGCCATCCCGCCACAGATGGTCTTTCCTCCATCAGTGTTTCCGTTGTCACTATAAATAGTGATACGGATGCGATTTTGAATCATGTGATTCATAAATCCAGTCACATCATCTGGTCAGAGGAAGCACAACAGAATAAAGAAAAAAGTAAGAAAATGGAAGCTTAATACCCTACTCTAAGCACGAACGGACATTTACCAGCAAGTAAGAATGCCGCCGCCGTGGCGTATTAGCTGCCGTGGCGTATTGGCCGCCGTGGCGTAGTGGCCGCCGTGGCGTAGTGGCCGCCGTGGGGTAGTGGCCGACGTGAGGTAGTGACCGCCGTGACATAGTGGCAGCCGTGGCGTAGTGGCCGCCGTAGCGTAGTGGTCGCCGTGGTGTAGTGGCTGCCGTGGGGTAGTGGCCGACGTGAGGTAGTGGCCGCCGTGACATAGTGGCAGCCGTGGCGTAGTGGCCGCCGTGGCGTAGTGGTCGCCGTGGCGTAGTGGCTGCCGTGGGGTAGTGGCCGACGTGGGGTAGTGGCCGCCGTGACATAGTGACAGCCGTGGCGTAGAGGCCGCCGTGTCGTAGTGGCCGCCGTGGCGTAGTGGCCGCCGTGGCGTAGTGGCCGCCTTGGGGTAGTGGCCGCTATGGCGTAGTGACCGCCGTGGCGTAGTGGGAGAGTGCGACACTCACACGCCGAAGGTTCTGATTCGATTCTGGGCTGAACACCTCGAATTTTTCACGGCACTACCTCTTTCGACAACACTCAAAGAGTAATACCTGTCTAAGAAAGCTTCTCAAACTTCGCCGTTCGGAGTCGGCAAAAAACTGTAGGTCCTTTCTACTCGTGAGAGAACAGTAGCGCGCACCACTCGAATAGTTGATGAGCAAGCTGGGCTCTGGTCCCCCTGTGAACTGTCGCGCCAACAATTATTATTATTATTAATGTTGATGGTGTATGAACCACTTATTATTTATTACATAAACTCCTACTGGCAAACCAATCTAAACATCATCCTGTACTGTTGTCCGCTGACGGAAATCGTTAATAAAAAGAGGCTTCATACAAATGTCTCAGAAGAAAAGTTTGTTAGTTGCCCTATAAAATTCGAGCTTTAAAAGTTTCAAAAGTCAGTCTTTCTAGTGTGCTACCCTGTGCTCTTGGTAAATTTATTCATGCTCCTCACTAGGTTGTAACATTTGCTAATCTAGCACATCGCCATCTGTCGTCGATTGAATATTGTCGGTAATGTAGTCTCTGTGGTGTCCAGCGACACAAATATATCATTCATGCACAAGAAAATTCAAACAGACCTAAAAGCTTCAACAGCAGCCCAAGTTTGTCCTTCTCCCACCAACACACGGCCATCAGGCCACTACCAGGGTAAACAGATATTGATTGACCTATTTCCCCTTTCCATAAGGGTGGTCTCACCACACCTTCTCACATGACCGTGTTGGGCACACACAGCTTACCGACCGGCCACCGCTACAACTTTGCAACCAAAGGACATCTCAAGGGTGTTCGTTTGTCGGTACGTTTTCATTGTTTTTCCGGGGAAGGGCGAGCCCCTGTTACGACGCCGAGAGGCGGTTGAGTGGCGCCTCCTCATGCTAAAATAAGTGAAAAAAACGAAACATGAAAATTGTTGGACACTGCTCACCCCCGATTAAGTCGAACTCGAGCAGGAACTATGCTCTAACTAATTTAATTAAGGCGAACAATAACAACAAGCAACGAAACCGCTCACCAAGCGAGCTGCTAGGGAAGCAGAAGAACAATTGCATTGTCAACGGCGAAACTTTGAGGCAATTTTGCCAGAAAAAACAGAACAAATGCCGATGACATCATCCGGACGAAGGCAAGATGGTCGCGGAACCCCCAGCCAACGACAAGTTACTCTATCCCCCATGTACACAGCCAGTGTGAGCTCGACTGTGTGCGTCGTGTAACGAACATGTATCGTAAATTTTTGACGTTTGGCATGTAAACGAAGCCAGAAGTGCTGGGGAAAACTATTATTCATACGTTCAAACTCGGGGCGGATCGATAAGGACGTAAATAGAACGTGGAACCCACGTGGGGGTTGTTCCTGGTCGCTGACGGGAGGGGACAAGATGTTCTATCATGGCACACCGCAGAGGGCAAGTGTCGGGGAAATGGTTTAATTATTGAACATTGCCGTGGCTTGACAATTTGGGAATTTTTGACGAGACAAACGGGACACGTTGACGGCGGTTGATGACAAAGGGAACAGAACGGTGGTTTGTTGAACTTTGAAATTGCCATTTCCGAGGAGATGCCTTTGCATCCGTCTGTTCGGGATATGAATGGATGTTGTCGATACAGTTCGCTGAATTTTATGCAAAGGCTTTAGAGCAGGCAAAGAACTTGGGGAGACGGCTGGGAATTGGCTTCCTTTCAGTAACGAAGTGCGGCTGTGTTTGTCAATTGTGCGCTAGGAGGTGCAGGAGGAGTTGACTGTGTCATTTGAGGTTTAAGTCAGCCCTTCAAAGAACGAAATTTTAATTCACTGGCACGAGACCACTTCTTTGTTTTACTTTTTGAGTCTATAAATTAAATTTAGGCAGGGAGTGGCAATGCGAGTCAGTCGTTTTATGTGAGGGCGCCGAGTCATTTCCAATGAAACAGGTTCAAATCAAAAGAAAAGTGAAACGTCGTCTGCCAACACTTTCGGCAGTCGTTTTGCGACGTTCCTTTTGATGACGGCAAAGGTACCTGCCAACTTTCAGTAACTTTCGCAGTATATCAAATGCCATTTCTGACAAATTGACACAAGGAGATTTTCCATTGAAATGATTCACCCTTGTGTGCTAAAACTAACAGTAGATAAATTTCCTTTAAAAGCAGAAAATTATCTGAATGCATGCTGAAAATCTTCTAATGAGTTCAAGAGTTCAACACTCAGAGCTGTCTGATAGTGATGTTTTTGATAATTTTTAAGGGTTTCGTTTTCATTTCAATTGCTGCAGAACTAAATTTAAGACCGTAACGAAAAAGGAAAAGATCGTCACAAAGGCAAACTTCCTTCGAGTCCTCCTGTTCGTCTTAATCATAACTTTTCTCTTTCATCTTTCTTGGTAGGAAATTTATTTTTTTTGATAGATAGAATAAATGAAATCACATCCCAATTCCCAATTATTGTCGCGGACAAAATTGAAAGGTTCATTTTTTTCCTTGATCAGAGCACTGAGTATGGTAGACTTAAAACCGATTTGTTCTAGTAATTGTCAGCAACCTATTTATTCTGCAGTTGCTTAGACTTCCAGAGGATTTCCGATTCCTACAATTTGCATGCATAATTCGCTTTCCATATAAGCGCCACATATGTGTCTGCCGCCTTATCCGACCGTTCAGACATTGGTGACACGAGGATGGTTGCAATTTCATTGTCTTCTTCGAGTTTTGTCTTATTTCTATAGAACAACTTAAAAGATTCACATGTCAGAACGACCTTCATCCAGTGGAAGTGTGATGGATGACTTATTTACTGTCTTTTTATTACTTTTTATTTGCTGTCCTAAGACAAAATGATTTCGAAGGTTTCTTGAATGAGGAAGATTCAAACTTAAGCATTTTAGCAATTTCAGTGCGAAAACGATCAGCGAACTTCTGAAAGTCATCTGGTGGAGTTAGCTCTGTCACGAAGACGTGGCTGTAGTTTTTTTAGGATTTCGTGCAAAAACGTGACTTCTGTTCTACCAAGCTTCAAGGAACGGTCTGTCTTGGTTGTGCAGGGTCTTTGTTTAGCCTGCCTGGCTCTGCTCTTGATGAATTGATGGAACTTTCCCATTTATGTAATTTTCACATAAGCGGATGCACAATCCAGGCCACCTCATGGCTAAAAAGAAGTGGTGCTTAGAGCTCTGATGACCTGGCGCACAGAATCTTCTATGACACCAATCTCATGGTTGTCATAGTCCCTTTGACTGACTGGTGTCCTGCATTTCTTAGTCCTTCATATTCTCATAATGGGATGCACTCTTTATTGACACTTTCTTCTTCTTGTAGCGCTAGAGTCCGGTAGACCTGGGTAGACATGGGCCTCAACCAACATAATTGGCACCAGTCTCACGAATATACCGTCTGATGCGAGGATCCAGTTTCGAGGCATGCACAATGTCGACTTTCATTGTGTCCAGGGCTAGCTAGAAACTAAGCCAGAGAGGGTATCTAATCGGATTTTTACGGACGCCCCAAGACGATGGAGAAATCTATAGCCGGGGCTTTCGTGGATAACGACAACATTCGACTCTTTTGATAGCCTCGCATTGGTTTCTCAAGAGGAAACCTTTCCAAACCTCACGGACGTGAACGATATTGTAAAGCACAAGTGGATGGGGTGAAAATTTTGCGTCCACAGTGGCAGCCAAGCTGTGCTCAAGGACTTGCGCAACCCTCTAACCACTTCCAAGTCCGTTCAGGAATGCATGTCTTGCCTCAATTTGGTCAGGAAACTATTTTTTTTATAATTTGAGCGCACTAAAGGGATTGTTTATACCCTAATGTGACCGGAATTAAATCACAGCACGGGCCGAAGGTATAGAGGAAGAGAGGGAATATTTTGAGACCTGTCTAGGACCTGAGAGACCACAGGAAACGAGAATGCCGATGAACTTGCTAGAATCAAAAGAGATACTGAAAGGGGCCGAAACCAAACTCGGACTGCCTGCGTCCTTCACCAGGGCTTCCATCGACAGCTGGATCTCTTGTCGGCACAACCAAAAATGGCATGACTCTCGAAATTGAAAACTGACCAAGTACAACGTCAGTAAGAAATCCGCTGCTTTTCTGAAGACTGCAGACGACTACACACCTTATCTTCTCTAAGCCCTTATGTGTGCTTTAGCCCTTGATGATGAAGCCCCACGCAATGCTTGTAGGTAATGCGAAGACACACCAGAGCTATTTCTCTGTCAGTGTCTTGCCTTAGCTAGGATAAGTTGCACTTGAAATCCTAGGCTCTTTGGCACAAAAATACTTGCTGAGGTTCCCCTGAAAGAACTAGAAAAAATATAAAATGTAATAATCCACCTCGGACTGTCGTGTCACAAGACGAAGAAGAAAAAACAAGAAGAAGAAGAAGAAGAAGAAAAAGAAGAAGAAGAAGAAGAAGAAAAAGAAGAAGAAGAAGAAGAAGAATTGATCAGCCTTTGATTGCTCTTTAGCACAGAAATCCTTGCTGAGGTTCCTCTGGAAAAACAAGAATAAAATAAAAAATATAAAATGAAATAATCCACCCCGGACTGTAGTGCCACAAGAAGAAGGAGAAGAAGAATTGATCAGTCTTTGAGTCTAATTGTTCCAGTGCAGGGTTTTTAAGCCTTAAAAATAAAAAGGGAAAAGCAAAGTTGCTGACCAAAAGCTTGACTGGATTTTATTACAAAATGTTGCTTTCTACAAACATGATCAAGTCAAAAGTTAGGCACTGCCTTTCTATTTAGTCTCTTGCCGAATCTTATGTCACCAGTTATTATTCTGCTTGCCCCACCTTCCCCTGACTTGACAATTGCGCAGTTTTCACCAAGTAGGGTTCTGAAGCCATAGTGGACCCTGAAGCCAAAGTGGACCCTGAAGCCAAAGTGGATCCTGAAGCCAAAGTGGACCCTGAAGCCAAAGTGGACCCTGAAGCCAAAGTGGACCCTGAAGCCAAAGTGGACCCTGAAGCCAAAGTGTACCCTGAAGCCAAAGTGTACCCTGAAGCCAAAGTGGACCCTGAAGCCAAAGTGGGCCCTGAAGCCAAAGTTGACCCTGAAGCCAAAGTGGACCCTGAAGCCAAAGTGGACCCTGAAGCCAAAGTGGCCCCAGAAGCCAAACTGGAATCCTGAGGCCAAAGTGGACCCTGAAGCCAAAGTGGACCCTGAAGCCAAAGTGGACCCTGAAGCTAAAGTGGACCCTGAAGCCAACGTGGACCCTGAAGGCAAAGTGGACCCTGAAGCCAAAGTGGACCCTGAAGCCAAAGTGGACCCTGAAGGCAAAGTGTACCCTGAAGCCAAAGTGTACCCTGAAGCCAAAGTGGACCCTGAAGCCAAAGTGGGCCCTGAAGCCAAAGTTGACCCTGAAGCCAAAGTGGACCCTGAAGCCAAAGTGGACCCTGAAGCCAAAGTGGCCCCAGAAGCCAAACTGGAATCCTGAGGCCAAAGTGGACCCTGAAGCCAAAGTGGACCCTGAAGCCAAAGTGGACCCTGAAGCTAAAGTGGACCCTGAAGCCAACGTGGACCCTGAAGGCAAAGTGGACCCTGAAGCCAAAGTGGACCCTGAAGCCAAAGTGGACCCTGAAGGCAAAGTGGACCCTGAAGCCAAAGTGGACCCTGAAGCCAAAGTGGACCCTGAAGCCAAAGTGGACCCTGAAGCCAAAGTGGACCCTGAAGCCAAAGTGGACCCTGAAGCCAAAGTGGACCCTGAAGCCAAAGTGGAGCCTGAAGCCAAAGTGGACCCTGAAGCCAAAGTGTACCCTGAAGCCAAAGTGTACCCTGAAGCCAAAGTGTACCCTGAAGCCAAAGTGGACCCTGAAGCCAAAGTGAAGCCTGAAGCCAAAGTGGAGCCTGAAGCCAACGGGAACCCTGAAGTCAAAGTGGACCCTGAAGCCAAAGTGGACCCTGAAGCCAAAGTATACCCTGAAGCCAAGGTGGACCCTGAAGCCAAAGTGGACCCTGAAGCCAAAGTGGACTCTGAAGCCAAAATGGACCCTGAAGCCAAAGTGGACCCTGAAGCCAAAGTGAAGCCTGAAGCCAAAGTGGAGCCTGAAGCCAACGGGAACCCTGAAGCCAAAGTGGACCCTGAAGCCAAAGTGGACCCTGAAGCCAAAGTGGACCCTGAAGCCAAAGTGGGCCCTGAAGCCAAAGTGGACCCTGAAGCCAAAGTGGAGCCTGAAGCCAACGGGGACCCTGAAGCCAAAGTGGACCCTGAAGCCAAGGTGAACCCTGAAGCCAAAGTTTTTGTTTTTGGCTGATTTCGTTCCTTGAAACCACGTAAGTTCTTGTCAATCTTCAAATTTCGTTTAATGTCTTGGTGTACATGGTGTACACGAAATATCTGACTTAACTTTAGGCAAGAAAAAATAATCTGCGACATTGCAGTGGCCGCCATGGCGTAGTGGGTTGAGTGCGACGCTCACACGCCGAAGATTAGGTTCTATTCCCGGCTGAACACCTCGAATTTTTTCACGGCACCACCTCTTTCGAGCTGCTGACAACACTCAAAGAGTAATACCTGTCTAAGAAAGCTTCTCAAAGAAAAAACTGTAGGTCCTTTCCACTCGTGAGAGAACAGTAGCGCGCACAACACGAGTAGTTAATAAGCAAGCTAGACCCTGGTCCCCCAGTGAACTGTCGCACCAACAATTATTATTATTATTACAGCGCATCGGTTCTAGCTCCTTAACGGACCACAAGTGCTCATGTGACATTTTCTTGTGAACGACGAGGACCTACAACCTAACACTGGCTACAAACGACGACTTCTCATAGAAAATTATCGTTGCGAACAGAACTCTACTTCATTTGCAGCCTTCTATCGAGCTTCTTTGATAATTCCATCATTAAACTGCTTGAGATTGAGACGTCAAACGAAATTTGATTGAAAGTGACAGAAATATCGTCTACAGGATTGTCGCTTTGTCCGATCTTCCTGTCAGCACGACAGCTTATCAAAGTAGCCTTGCAAAGATGAGAGACTTTCATCAAGAACGAAGTGCTCTCGCCCAACGTAACGTAACTGAGTTGCATCCACTCAATTCCATGAACATTCGCTGCCACAACCATTCGAATGTCACTTCAAATTGAACAAGATTATGCCGTCCGCACGGATGTAGGTCATTAGTGCAGGCATCACCGCTCGTTCGTTGCTGTCGTCGTCACGCATCTATGCGCGGCAACCAAAAGTAATCTCCAAACAAACAGACGACAACACCACAGATCATCACACGAATCGTGGCTTCACAAAAACGGGGCGAAACAACAAAAAAAAAAAAAAACAAAGGAAAACATCTCAATTTCCAACATCACAATTTGTTCCTATTCGTCGCAGTGTACTCGTATCTCTTCGTTCCCATTGAAACCAATCGATTGCACAGAGATGGTCGACGTTGGTAATATTTGCCGCCCGAACAGAATTTACGTTACGCATTTGAACGGAGTGCTATCCACTCCCCCCCTGTTGTCGACTGAAGGCAACCTTATGGTGGGAACACAACGGATAGAACCAAACGCGCTTTTTCGTGAGTTTCTTTCTTCACACGCAAACAACAAGCTAAAGTACTCGCAATCAGCTAAAAATAGCCAAAGACACATAAACTACACAACTACACTAGGGGCAGGGCGGCACGGTACCCTGACGCTCTCCTCCATCCTCTAGCGCAAGATAGTATCGGCAGTGCGCGCTCTATCGAGGCACCAACACATCGACGTTGTCCTAAATTCTGATGTGCTTGCTGATGTAAGATTAGGTGAAGTACCCACACACCGAGAGCCTTAAAGTACATACAGGCCAAAGTAAATATACACAAAACGACGTTTGAAGATTATTACACCCCGTTTGAAGGGGGGTGGTGGCCGTCAGCAAATGAAGGGAGGAGCGGGAGCTTTTTTTCATCTGTCCCACAATATGTATGTAATTGTAACTGCTTATTAATGACACTCACACTCCCGCAGTCAGCGCAGCGGCAGCAGCAGCGATGGCGGGCGTGAGGAAAGCTCCTTGCAAACAGAAAACAAATAAAAACCGGGAGCGAAAAAAACCCCAACCCAGGAATGAATAAAAACGACACGAATTTATCGAAGGAGCGGTGGGTTTCTGTGTTGCCCCAAAACATATATCGCGTGTCCCCACCCTCCTCATCCATCGAAGACATCAGCAAAAGCACAAAACAAAGTTTCGGTTTTTTGGGTGCGTTTATATACAGGCCTCACCCCCTCCCCTGCCCATGCGAGCGTTCGTCCGGTGCCCTAATGAAATAAGCCAAAAACTTGATTTCTAACTTAGAAGGCACACACACTCGCACACTCGTCCGGCCTCATGTGCTCGGGCTATGTAAGAGTTCAATGAAAAAAGATGTGCATGTATTTTTGTTCATTTGTGGAATAGAAAGCAAATACGAAGACAGTGGGCATCTACGGGCGCTTTTGAGCGTATCCATATGCGTGGCCTATGTCATCTAGTTGGCACACTACCACCAGCACCGGCTCTAGCTCTGGGTTCGGGCGCTGCTGCTGCTGCTGCTGCTGCTGCTGGCTCGAGTCTAGCTGCTCGCTCGGCAATTGTTTGTGTGGAATCATGCTTTGTTAGTTGCGCTGAGTGGAGTTGATTATTATTATGATAATGGAGGGAAAGTGGGTCAATTGCACGTGCCATAGATGAACCACTACCACAGCTCTCACTCGCACACGCACACTCGCGAGCGCCCGTAGGGGCCTCAAACTTGTAAAAACAACTGGTTAACAGACTAACTTTGTGCCCGTCGACCGGGGGAGTGGTGCGGATGGTAAGGAAATGAAGAAGGAAAATCCCATGCCCATGCGAGGCGCTCTTCGAAGGCGCACGCATTAGAAAAACCTGCTTGTAATGGGGTCATCATCAGTCCCCCCCCCCCCCCCCCTAGCCCCGCACAATCAATCGAAAGAGAAAATACCAAGAAGTCCGTGCTGGAGTTGCGCTTCGTCTTCACTGCAGTGGGTGCCGATTAGATGAAGAAGATGCAACTGATGCCACGAAGCTTCGACCTCGCTCGCGTCATCGATTGACCGATTGATTCCGAGAACTTGATGGGCTTGCGCGTATGTGTGTAGTTTCCGACTGATCGTATCTGCAGATTAAACCCCACTCACACCCCAGCATCCGTCTCGGTGGCATGAGAGAGGAAATCAATTTTGAAACAAGTTTTCTTTCAATTTTTTCTTTCTCGGTTTTCCTTCTGAACTGGACCGAATTCGTTGTCGGTCTGTTTGTGTGTCGGTGCGGTGGGAAGGGGGTGAATTTTTTTTTGGAAACTTTTTTTCCTCATCTATTGTTTACGTGAAGTTAGATTAGAATCGATTGATGTTGGATTTGTACAGAGGACCGAAACGAAGACGAGGCATGGCCAGTGGTGATGGATGGGAATGGTAAACAACGTGACCGCATGTGTTTCTTTGGAAAACTGACTGGGAAGGAACATCTTCTGCCATTGTGCCCTTTGAAGATGTCAGTGCATGCAAACAGATTGGTTACGTCCGAGTAGCTCAGAAGGTAGCTCGGAAAGTTGCTCGTTTCACTTGCGAAACCCTCTGCTTTGTCATTCAGTTTGTTGTTGATTAAGTTACCATGGGGTTTATGTGAAAGGGAGTTAGTTTTGGGAAACCAATTTGTTTGGAGTGGATAGGTTGGATATGGAGTAGGTGTTCGCCTTAAATTTAAGGAGTTTTGGTTTCACGAATAAATGGAGTCCTCAGACACAAAATAGGGGAATTGTTCCGCAACTTGCACTGAGTCTGTTTTCTGAGTCTTCTTAGGGAACACCAGCATCATAAGCTCTCATCACGGCAGCGCAAAAGGGCTTCTAACTGATCTGAGCGATGGCGATACAATTATAGAGGAGGCGCGCGGCAGTATCCTCTTCCTCTCCATAGACGTCGCAGAAGTTCTTAACGCCCATACGAGGTTTGTTCATTTTGTGAATTTTCTTTTTTTTCAAGAAAAATTTTTTTCATTCATCAATTTCTATTTGTCCCCCTCAGATATCGAAGTAGTTCTGATATGCACTTTTTGGTATGCCCTTGAGCTCTCTCAGCGATTCAGTTTTTTTTCCTCATCGTCGCGAAACGACGCCCATCGAAAAAATATACTTAGATATAAAACGATATAATTTTTTCGGTCAATTGATATTGTTTTTTCGATTCTTCATATTTGAGGACCTAGAAAGCCAACATTTTGTTGACTTCTAATGGGCCGTTCCGGTGTGCGACTATCAAAAGGTTGCGACTTTGAAATTTGAAATATTAAAAGTTTTTTTTTTCAAGAAAATTCAATGTTGCATATTTTCTAAAATAAGCCACCTTGGAACATGATGTTATATTTATGTGAAAGGGCGTACATTTAAGTATCAAACTGCATCAACAGTTTTTTCATTTTGGCCAACAGTTTTTTAGACCAGGCTGTTTGTTAAGGCAATCTTTGGCGGGAAGTACTTCCATGTTTGAAGAAGCATAACAAAAGCGCTCCACTTGAAACTACCCTTATTCTGAAAGCTTGAAATATTCTCTACCGATGGAGCAAAAATAAGAGTTCACCTTTTTGCAGTTTGCGAGAAAGAGTCGTTTAAGTGGAGCAATCTCGGGCATTTTTCGTTTTTTTTTAATTTTGCTACGATTTCGCTTCTAATGCTAGTATTGCGCAAATAGCATAGACATGAACCACTATGTAGTGAAGCGCAAGCCTTATTACACTAAATTCCGACTTTACATTTTCTTTTCTAAGTAAGTGTGTTAGTCAATAGTATTGAATGTAATTTTTCTATATTGATATGAATTCAAGCAATGTTTTGGGCCTATATTTATTATGGTAAATTGTTGTTAAATATTTTTTATATGCAAGTTAACACTTCCACATGCACCAGCTCATCTTTAAGATATGGTCGGTCGTTTGACCGGTTCACAAAAAAGGAGACCCCTTTGACTGCGCCAACTACAGAGGGATTAGTCTCCTGAACATCGCATACAAGATCTTCTCTGCCGTATTGTGTGAGAGTCTGAAACCATTTGTCCATGACCTGATAGGTCCCTATCAGTGTGGTTTCAGACCATGGAAGTCCACAATAGATCAGATCTTCACATTACGGCAGATCCTGGAAAAGACCCAAGAAATGCAAATTGACACTCACCACCTATTCGTCGATTTCAAGGCTGCATATGACTGTGTGCATAGAGACGAGCTATACAGTGCCATGTCTAGTTTTGGCATTCCTACCAAACTCGTCAGATTGTGTAGGATGACGATGGAGAACTCTCGCTGCTCCGTCAAGGTCGGTACCGAACTCACCGAGGTTTTAGACAAGGCGACGCACTGTCATGTGACTTCCTTAGCATCATCCTCGAGAAGATCGTGCGTAACTCACAAGTCAACACCAGAGGCACGATCTTCCAGAAATCAGTTCAATTGTTAGCTTACGCTGATGACATTGACGTGATTGGACGAACACAGCGAGCCGTCAATGAGGCGTTTGCTGGCATTGAAGCGGAAGCGGCTAAAATGGGTCTTGCGGTAAATGAAGGCAAAACGAAGTACATGCTGTCATCAAGGAAGGACACACAACATCGACGTCTCGGACGGAGCGTCACACTAGGCAGCAGAAACTTCGAGGTAGTTAAGGACTTCGTCAACCTCGGCTCCGCGGTAAACAGGGACAACAACATCAGTACCGAAATCAAACGCAGAATCACTCTTGCCAACTGCTGTTTCTTTGGGCTCAAGAGGCAATTGAGTAATAAAGCCCTCTCTAGAAGGACTAAACTAGCTTTATATAACAGCTTGATCATCCCGGTCCTACTATATGGCGCAGAATCTTGGACGTTAGCAAAGGCGGATGAGGAAGCCCTTAGTCTTTTCGAGAGAAAAGTTTTGCGTGCGATTTTTGGTCCTGTTTCCGTTGATGGCATCTGGAGGAGAAGATTTAATGACGAACTCTATGGGTTGTACAGCGACATGCGCCTGGTCAAGCGTCTACGGATATAACGCTTAAGATGTCTAGGCCATGTAGAGCGTATGGGCACCACTGCTCCGGCCCGAAAAGTCTTTGAATCCGAGCCATTGGGACAACGCAACAGAGGACGACCTAGACTAAAGTGGCGCACACAAGTGGAGAAGGACCTCAACCAACTTGGAGTGCGCAACTGGAGACAACTGGCGAAAGATCGTGCTGGCTGGAGAGGCATGTTGGTTGAGGCACAGGTCCACCCCGGACTGTAGCGCCACAAGAAGAAGAAGTTAACACTTCGATTCACTCGAAAATAACGCTGGACAAACAATACAATTTGGAATTAATCACCCCTATCATTGAATCAGGCGGATCGACCGCGGTGCACAGTGGGGCAGAAATGGCCGTTTGACGGCGATAATTATAAGCCCTTTAGTTGAGTTAACCACAGTAACTGCACAGGTTTCCGAAAGAACCGTTATAACATTTTAAAAATGGTACTTGTTTGGTAGTTTTTGCGAAGTGAGGGGTTGGATTTACAAAATAAAGTAAATAATCATGGACTTATTATTTTTATTTTTTCTTCAGTCAATTTAAAGTAAAATTATATAATAAATTAAGAGTTTATTTACTTTTTAAATTAAAATTTTGGAAGAACAGTATAACTTCACTTTGAGACAATTTACAAAGTTGGAAAATCTGAAAATAAAATTGTAGGCAATCAATTAAAAAAAAAAAAAATTGGCATATAAATAAAAAATGATTTACTTTTGTTAACCACTGTGGTATTGTTCAAACCGTAACATAATCCGTTTACCAAAATCGTATGATCTAAACGAAACTCTCCACTCATATGAAATACTCTCAGCCCACCCACTATAAATGCATGCGAATAAGACACAAGAAATGAGTTGGTGTAAATAAATGCACATAGAGACAAGCATCACTTTTACCTCTTTACTGGTCTCCTACAAAGTATTTTGTGCATCTGGGTTTCAAATAAAAGTCAAACATTTTATTTACATTTTCAAGTACCAACTGAACAAAGTTGCATCAAGTACTTTTGAATGAACGCAACTTTCCTATTCTTACAACTTTGCTGCCAAACGCTGAGTGATTAAGTCACTTATTGGGAAAAAAAAATTCCAAACCATATGGCCCATATTATCAGCTAACCGGAAAGGTAAATTTTATTGAGATCGGTTACGTTTTAAAAAATCGACTTCTCCTGTCATAGAGCTGCCCCATAGTGCGGCGGGAGAATGTCAAAATTTCCGCGAATTGCTATCATTGAAAACGCAAGTGAACAAAAGTCGGTAAAGAAGTGCAAAAAACTAGCTATCATTGAATCCGCGGTCGATTCCCCGTCCATACAAATGTGAAATTTCTCATCCGCGACACATTTCATGCGTATCCGCCGGCAAAATGACGAAGATTAAGAAGTAAGTAAAATAATCACAAATTTTCATGTAATATATTAATTAATATTCACATAAAGTAGGCAAACAAATCATCAGCAATTTCGAATTGCTCAATTTAATGAAGAAAAATGCGGGTATTGCAAAAAAAGTTAACAAGGAAAGATCCAGAGACGGTACAAAGTTTTGGCTAAATCTGCAGCAAGAGCTGAATAGTTTTGGTCCCCCTACAAAAGAAATATCTGAGTGGAAAAAGGTAAATTTAAACAAATAGACTCTGTTTTCCCTGTGAATGACCTTTTATTTTAGGTTTGGTCGGACCATAAGTCTGCCCTCAGGAAAAAACTGTGCCAAAACGAGAGAGAGTTAAAGGCAACAGGTGGAGGAGAAAACAGGAAAGTTCTTTTCACTCCCTTGGAAGAGGAAGTCATTTAGCTGGTTTGCTTGAAGGATTGTGACGACGATTTGCCACAGACCAGATGCTTTGGTGCTCCTTTGTCGAACGAGCCTTCCACCTCCACAGCGGCTTTCATGGAAGTTCACATCAATGAATCTGCTGATTTCTCAGTAAAAGAAAAAGGAAATGATGTCAATAATTCGGACATCCTGATGCCTAGTATGACAAAGGATACATCACGTAAAGCACACCAGAGACCAGCGGAACTTTTAGAAAAGCAGGCTGAAGTGCAAGAAAACCTTTATAAAAGTGTGTCAACAGCGCTGGTCAACAGGTTGAGCAATTTTTATATATGTGCCGTCTATGCACATAACTACTCCCGGTATTCTTGATTTTTTGTAAAAAAAAAAAAACGCTTAGCCTCACGCTTTTCTTCTTCGGACATCGCTAACGTAACCACTTTGGGCACAGATTTTCTTCCAGAATATTAAAGACATCCGAGAGAACACCAGAAATAGTTGATTGTGTCATTCACTTTGGTCCTCCTCCAAACCCAAAAAAGATGATATTGTGTCCATGAATTTTAATTTATTTTGCTTTCTTTTGAAATCAAAACAATTTTTTTTTCACAAAAATTCTACACTGACAGAACACAGCTGATATAAAAGAAGGTCGGTAACGAAATTCCACCGACCGGCTATGTAGCTCATCCGGCGGATTAAATGATAGGTTTTGGATGCGGAAGCGAAGGGATGCGGATTGGACGAACTCCCGCCGCGGTCGATCAGACGGATTCAATGATAGGAATGAATAAACATTATTGCTTATGACCCAAGCGATCCCTAAATCTGAGAAACCACTTGATCATTGGAATGGGTTTCAAACATGTGCATCGGCTCACATTTCAACCCCCATCCACAACACATCAGATAAAGAATGACGAGGTTACTTACTCCGGCCAGCATCCCACAAAAAGCAATCGATATCCAGTCGTCAAACGGTCCAGTTGTTTTTGGCATTTTTTGACATTTTTTTTTTCTTGTAATATCTAAATTGTACCGTCTTCGAAAAAAGTTTTTTATTTTTATTTGGAAACAAATAAATTAATTCGCAATTAAACAAATAAGTACGTTTTTTAAATTTTTTTAACTAAGATTACTTCGCTATACTTTATACTATATCGAGCATTTTTTTACATCAGAAGGATCTTATGGCACCGATACTATATTCCGATTTTCCTCAAGATCGTTCAACGGGTTCAGAATTAGCAGATTTTGTTTTCCCCCGTTCCCCATACAGGGACACCACTGTGCGCAGTCCTTTCTTGGGTCTCCTCAATCTTGGGAACAGAAAAAAGTCACAAAGGGCCAAATCTGCTGAGGCATGATTACGGTGTTAGTTTTGGCCAAAAGAATTACGAGCATGCAATGACGACTGAGCAGGAGCATTATCGAGATGCAAAAGACATGAATTGTTCTTCCGCGATTCCGGACATTTTCTTCTTATTACCTCTCACAAGCTGCTCATAACTTGAAGATAATTCTCCCTATTAACCGTGCGAACATGTAATAACAACTCCTGATGTACTATGCCCCGGTGAATGTCGCATTTTATCCGCTACGCAACGTCGCCGTAGTGTTCCTTCCTGGCAAGCACTTATGCTATGAATAATGTATTATATCATCAAAAAATTGAAAGTTTGAATGTGACTAGTCGCGATAGATTTATAGGAAGCTCTCTATGGCCAAACGCAGAAGCATTTTTTCTTAAACATAAGAGTCACACAGAGTCAAAAATTCGTCACATGGAATAGGAGGAATTCAATTGAGTAAATCTGCGTTATCTTTTGTGTGAGAAGTGAACACAATTGAGTCTCACAACCGCTGTTTCCCTTCGGCAGCGTGTTAGGAACTTCCTTGAATCAAGTGATAAGTCACTGATTTGTTTCTTACATAATTTGTGGTTTGATAAGGTTGCGGCGTGAAATTTGCTGAATAAAGCACTTCTGCTGCTCGAAAGAGGATGTCCGGAATGAGTGTGTGACTCAATGGCGTATTTTCTAAATTTTTTGTTGGAGCTTGGTGGGGTCGTTAGTCTGTCTAGGCACCTACTTATAAATTAGAGGCAATCATTTTTTAAAAGGCTCCATGTGAGTGGAGGAGTGAAGGAAATCTTCTTTATTTTCTTCTTCTTCCTCTTCCATATTTTCTTCCTCGTCTTCTTAGAATGGTGTTACAGCCCAGCCCTCGCTGAACCTGGACCTCATCCAACAGGCATCTTCAACTGGCACAATCTACCATCAGCTGCCTTCATTTGGCCAACATAAAGTTTGTGCAGGTTCTTTCCATGTGTCCTGTTTCAATTACGAACGGCTTTTAAAATGTTGTCCTTAGGGCTCACCAGATGATGTGACTGGATTTATGAATCACATGATTCAAAATTTCATCCGTATCACTATTTATAGTGTCAACGGAATCACTGATGGAAAAAGACTATCTACGGATGGCGGCTAACAGACCCAGGCTTTGAGGGAACCTGACTGGTAGTGACAGCTTGACCAGAGGCTATATTCTGGTGCCACGGGAGGTCAGGGGCCCCTGGAACTTCGGTTTCAGCCTGACCGTGCGGTAGGCCCCCTTGTGGGAGTATCGTGGTGGCTGTGGATTATCACCTAACATCGCGGGTAGAGTCGAGGGTAGTGTACTGTGCTGACTTGTCTAGTTTATTATTTAAGCACAACTGGGCAAGACGGTTAGGAGACTATCCCTTCTCAGTGTGGAGTTGCATTCTTCAGAGAGCGTAAGAGGTTTTAGAAAGGCTTCGCATCAAACCAAGGTGGGGTGATTGCCCCTCAAGCATGATCCTAGTTTGGTACTTGGGTCACTAAGGCGTCTAGTCTTGCGTTACTTACGACTCATGGGAAAAAGGTTCCCCGTGATATAAGCCGTTAAGACAGGTGGTCACGTAAAACCAAATCCCACATCTGTCCTTATGGCTCAATGTTTGATAATTCGAAACGAAGAACTTCAGTCAGTGGATCGAAGTTGGGGAGCATCAGTTCGATTGTGCTAACCGACGAGAATTTATGTCAAAAATGACGGTTTGGCTTCACTCCCTCTGCTGGACAACAAAAGGAGCATCTCCAAATGGAGTTAAATTCGTCAATGCCTGCGGCGACATTTCAGTGACACCATAAATTGGATTTAAAAAAAAAAACAAAAACAACACCATCCAGCCAACGAATTCCCATTAAAACCACAAAACGACCAAACAAACGCAATTCTCTTCGGCAAATGACGCTTCTAGCACCAGTCCGTGACTTTTATTTCCATTTAACAGCTTCCACGGGAGTGAATTTGTCTCCAAGTGCCGCTGCGACGGCGATGCATTTCGACGCATAACACTTCGGCGAAAGCACTCAATGTTTGCTCGATAATTCTAACATATCGCTGCACCGTGTTTCCTCATCAATTGAACATCTGTTTGGAACAAATGCGCCTTGCTCTCGGGGTCCGGAGATTAAAGCCCGCCGGTGCCGCGTCGTAGTTTCCACGCCACGTCGTCGCTCTATAAACTCTTTGTGTGGCAACTTTATCAGATATAGCGGTTAAGAGATGTTTTTAGACTTTTTTAGGGGGCGTCATAAATTATAATGACTTTAATTTTTCTGTTTCTTTATTGAGATGAATTTTTTTGTTCGGCTGGGAGTCGCCTTTGTCGTATTCTCGGTTTCGATTTATGTGTGTGCGGAGGGAAATTTGCATATTTCTTGATTTCTTGATTTCTTGAACCTTTTTTCGATCGTTCTCTGGGGGGCTGCTGCTGGGTGAAGTCATAGGTAAGTTGTATGAATTTATGAGTGCCGCGCTGCGCTGTTGAGGGTTGGCTGCGGTCTGGGTGCGGGGGAGTGGATATGCGAGAGGGTATTGATTATCTGATGTGGAATATCTGTGTCATCTATTTTTGAATGATTTAGCATTTGTCGACTCTGATTGTAATTTATGTTGGATTCTTTCGAAGGGAATTTGTTCCTCTGGTTTTAACATCTTTGATTCCCGATGTTGAACGTCTATTCGGCTTGGGTTGACGGGAAGCTCAAATGAGGGAATTGAAAATTGATCGAATGTTTTGGGGTTTTGCTTTTACTTGATTTGATTGTAGCTGTGTTAGATTGTACCAGTGCTGGAACATGGAACGTAGGAGCTTTATTAACAGGAAGACACTGCGGTGGGAAAAAATACAAATATTTTTGTGGAAGAGTAGAATTTTTTTACGAACAACACTAAGTTGCTAAGCAGTTCGGTAGATCAATAAAAGAAAAGGCCACGCTTGATGTCATAGCCAAGTTATCGGTTTTCAACTTATTGTTGGCCCAACCCTACCCTAAGGTCGTAAAATAAGAATAAGATGGCGATTACAAGCTGCTGAGATGAGATTTCTCTTATGCGGGAGTCACTTGCCGAGATAGGCTGAGACGCGAGGGTGCTGGAGGGAGTCAATGATGAGCTGATGGTCTCCAGACATTCTACGAGTACAGCAACGTGTACCTACTGGATATTTCCAACCGTGCTGTTGGCGCTCTTGGTCCAAAGACCTTCTCCACCATGAAGGATCTGCACACTCTGAAGCTCGCTTGGAACAACATCACCAACCCAGGAAGGGACACCTTTTCTCCACAGAAAGCGCTAAGTGAACCGAACTTGAGCAATTGATTAGAAAACTGAACGATTTGACTTTAATGAACAGTCAGTCAGTCAGTTTCATGTCAGCAAGTTGAATTCGGTTGGAAACCCAATCAATAAGCTGACTGTTGGTCTATTCCTGATTTTCAAAATCCTGAATGAGCTGAATGTCACCGAATGCGAACTGCATTTACGAACAGTATAAGCAGCAAGTAAGAAAAAGAAAATTAATTTTTTAATTTAAGAAAAAATGCTTCTGCGTTTGGCCATAGAGAGCTTCCTATAAATCGATCGCGACTAGTCACATTCAAACTTTCAATTTTTTGGTGATAATAATAATAATAATTGTTGGCGCTACAGTCCAAAGGGGGACCAGGGCCTAGCATGCTCATCAACTACTCGTGTTGTGCGCGCTACTGTTCTCTCACGAGTAGAAGGGACCTACAGTTTTTTGCCGACTCCGAACGGCGAAATTTGAGAAGCTTTCTTAGACAGTTATTACTCTTTGAGTGTTGTCAGGAGCTCGAAAGAGGTGGTGCCGTGAAATATTAGAAAAATTGGTGTTGAACTGGGAGTCGAACCTAGACCCTTCGGCGTGTGAGCGTCGCACTCTACCCACTACGCCACGGCGACCACAATTTTTTGGTGATAAAAGACATTATTCACACTTATGTTTGCCAGGAAGGAACACTATGGCGACGTTGCGTAGCGGATAAAATGAAACATTCACACTTTGAAGGTCCCAGGAGTTTGCATTTTTTATGGAAACTTCTCTTTCGAGCTGCAAACCACACACAAGATGCCAATTGTTTTATTATTTATGAGAAGGCTTCTCGTATTTCGCCGTTCGGAATCGTCAAAAATATTGTAGGTCCAATCTGCTCGTGAAAACATGAGTAGTTGATGAGTAAGCAAAGCCCTGTACCCCTGTGAACTGCCGCAACATATGATTCATTAATTAGATACCAACTCCAGTCATCATCAACAGTCAATCCAACGAAGAGCACAATTGATCTGTACATATCTAGGTGACGTTGCCATTGGGGCTAATTTATTTTTTTGCAGTCTAAAAGGCATATCCAAAAAAAAACTGTTTCAAATTTTCATTAAAAACGTATTTTGGAAATGAATTTGAGAGTATCACAGATATATTCTTCTGCAATTGATTAGCATGATGCTAAGCTGTCGCAGAATCGAAAGCTAAGAGTAAGGTTAGTCCTTAAAAATAACAAAAATCCTCTTTAAAAGGCATTTGTAGTAAATATTTATGCATCTGAGAAAGCTGTAGGCTAATAGTTGTGCCTTTCCATGAATCTTCCACAAATTGTCGGTAATGTAGTAAAATTGAACAATAATTCTCTTTTCACCATTAATAATGATTAAAGCTTTATACAATAAATAAACGAGCATAGCATGGAAAAAGAATCCGCCATTTAAGACCGAAAGCCTTGTCTAGTGGGCCACTCTTAGGAATCATTGAGATCTTGCCATTCTTAAATTAAGTCTTGTGCAGTATTCAAAAGTTAAAATATATAGATGGCGCAACAGTCCGCAAGGGGACTTGGAAATGCTTACTTTACTCTGCAAAATTGAGTTGTTGGCAAACTTATGTTTCTATACGAAGCTTAACGTTCTTATAGTCTAACAGTCTTGAGCTTAATGATCGCGTCTGACAACAGGACCTCTGATCAAATATGATAGTATCATGAGCCTACAGTCAAGTCTTGTTTTAACCATCTCCCTAATCATGACATTGCACGTGTTATTGTTCGAATCGTATCCCAGTTTATTCGTTGATGCGTGCGTTTCATAAGAGAAATCAATTGTGACTACTTTGTGTATATATTGGGTGACGCAACGGTTTACAAGGAACCAGTACCTAGTGTCATTAGCAACAACTGATTTTGTGCGCCCAATAGTACTTTCACGAGTATAAGAGACCTATACTTTTCTGCCGACTGCATACGTCGAAATTTGCAAACCTCTTCGACTCTTTGAATGTTTTCACCAACAACAGCAAAATCTCTTTCAGTTTCAACAAAGGTGGTGCTGTTAAAAAACGCGAAATGTTCAGTTTAGGAATTGAACCTTGGCGTGTGAATATCGCACTTTACCCATCACGCCACAGAAACCATTTTGACGTTCCGACGAAGTCATTAAATGGAGGAATTAATTTACGAAAAAACAAAAATTTCTTATAATTATTTGCATTCCTTTGATGCCTGTTAAGTCTGATGTCATCTTCTCTTTTCACTGTTGCCTTACAGAGTATAACAGCTCAGCCTCCTTAATTCTGAGGAAAGTTGCTAATAGTACATTTGTACTTTTATGGACTACCACGAACTTTACGTTTACCTCATACTGTCTACAGTTGCTCCTAACCGTCAAAGAGTTAACCTTTGACTGAAGGTGTCATCCACTCAAAACAGAACATTAACAAAAGGAGGCAAGTTTCAGGTTCTTTCTGAACAGCAGCAACAATCAATTAATTCATTTTAGGAAGCAAAGATTCCTCTTTAAGTTCACGTTCCTCTTAACAAATTTCTTATGATCTCTCTGGAAAAATCCTAGCAAATGTCATAGAATGAAGAACACAAGGTTCCAACGAAATAAAATAGAGTTGTGCTCACTAAGAATCGTTTTTCAAAAACTAAACTTCTCAATCTTAAGTCCTTTTTCAAAAGTTAAGCTTCTCAAACCTAAAATCCCATTTCAAATAATTACTCGTGAAGCGCCTATTACTTTATTCCTCCGCTTACGCCCCATCAAATCCATTCACTTTCATTCCTCTCGCTCAGATATTTCACACTAACTAGCACTTGACGACACCCGCTGTTCACTAATATTTCACCGCCCGTCAAACTCCTAAAATCGCCACAGTCACTCACTTAATCGGGATTAGATTTGTCTTCCAGTTTTGATATCCGAAATGACAGCCAGTGCTACAAGCCTTACCTCATAATCCGCCGCCAGCTGACGTCAATAGACATTGCAAACATTCCCTCAGAATGCCCCTCGCCTCAAACTCACACCACAGCTCAATCATTTTCGTCCAGTCTGACGACTAAACAGCAGGACACCAGACAAAGCCTGTTCATCGAAATCAAATTAACAGGCTTCCCCGGTACGGCTTGACGCCCATTTAGCAATTACCATGTTCGCAGCAGTTCGAATTTTTGCCTTTTGATTCCCATCCCGCTACGGGGCTCGAGCGACGACGAGATGCTGCCAATGATAAGATAATTAAATTACATCCAGCCGTGATTTGTGTGTCAACTGACCCATTTTCCAGCTGTCAAGTCCGGAAATTCGATATCGACGTCGAATTATGTTTCTGTTTTTCGATAACGGAACGAAAACTCGAAATTAATTGCGAGAGATAGTGTGGATGTCAGGCACACATACACATGCACAGAAGAAGTGCTTGAGGAGGGGCAGAAGGAAGAAGGGCACTCGCCGTCCTACCGCCTGGCAATTCATCTAATTTCACGTAATTTACGACTGCAGTAAGCTTTGCTGATGAAAATTGCTGTACATACAGATTTCCATCATCAAAAATGAAAATCTCTGTGTGTATGGAGAAAATCCAGCCCAAGTGTCCCCCCGAAAAGGGTGGGGTTCAGCTCCTGCAGCACCACCATCGCCATCACACTGCGAGCGAGTCTACAAAATTTATCGATTAGATGCGCACGCAAGTCGGCCTATTTAAATTTGGATTTTCCATATCGGAGTTGGCAACCATCCCCCCCTGCCCCGCAGTCCCTTAGTTCCACGGTGAAAATGGTACGAAAGTGCCGACTTTTCTCGCTGGTGTCGAATACGTAACCAAATACGAGCACACAGCCGAATTGTAGGAACGGCGAGGTGAAGGGAAAGAAAAACTTTTCCAGTACGTTGCAGAGCTTTTGTTTGCCTTTGTTTGCTTTCGCTTCTGTCTATCCCTCTCTGTTGCTCATTGGATTCGTTTCCTTCAACGCGTTGAAGGGTTTTCCAGTGAAGTGCTGCTGCTGTTGAAGGTTTTATGTTTTTTTTTATTTTTCGTTTTTTCTTGCTGGAGACCAGCAATGAGGGAAATGTGGGTCATGTCAGTCACGGGTATAAACAATTAAAGAGAGCGGAATGAACTATTTACTGTGCTCTTCTTTGAGTTCTCTAAACAAAGCGCTGCGCCTTAGTTTTATCTACTCGACAATATACAGCGGACATATGTGCAGAATATGTTGCAAGATAACGGGCCGTGCGCTAACAAGATTAAGCGACGCCGGCACACGGAGAGAGTGATAACCTAATGCGCGACCTGTCAAGTTCGGAGTTGTCCCCCACTCCGTGCTTCCTGCACACGCATCCACAACACTGACGCGAAATGCAGTGCAATCGCTGTCAACTCCAATGAAAAATGCATTTTTCGCTGCGCTCGTACGTGCCAAATGGATAGGCGGGCAGAAAGCAAACCGAAAACAAAACATGCTCGGTGCGGAGATTGACTTCGCCTCGAAAGTCGAGATGGAAATGAGCGCTTTCGAACACGTAAAGTAATCACAGATATGGGAAGTTACGCGTTTAACGACAAGCACACTCCCATTAAGAATTAATATCGACTCGGCAACGAAACGTGACTGCGGAGGCGAGGCATGTGTGGTGTTAGGCGGACAGCTAAGTGATTGATTTTGAAAGATCCACCAAACTTGAAGAATTACTTTCTTTTTCCCGTACACATTTGGACAGGGCTGGAAGTGAAGGCGAAGAAATTAAATCAAATTGAAGCGGGAACGTTGATGCAAGCGTCTTCTCTAAAACTTTAAGAATTGGTTCAAGACTTTGATTTAATCTGTTCAGCGGTCCTATTCGCAACAAATCCACTCAAGCCACACGTTTAAGATTGCACGCTTTTCAAACTCCTTCTTGGTGCACAGTCATCCGGGTTCCTGAAGCTTGGAAAATCTGGGAACGGCTTTTCTCTGCTAAATAAGACGAACGAAATTTTTGCAAGCAAACATCCATTTTGTTCTTCATCAACCGGAAAAACACCAAAGAGGGCCAAGAGCTTTGGCATACTCCACTTTTTGACCGATTCGTCGTCTTCCGAGGCAACGCTTGTGTAGCTGAAACAAATGGCACCATTTTGAAGTTCCATCTTGGAGGTCAAAGGGAGGCTCTACAAAGTCTCTTCCGCAATTTTTACAGAAGGCTGACACATAATTGGAGCGCGTTAAAGGGATTTAGCCACAGCACGGGTCGAAGGTATAGAGGAAGAACGCGAGCGGAGGTGCATGAATGGATGTAAGGAAGGGGAAAGCTGATCTGATGCATCGATGTAAGGAAGGGGAAAGCTGATCAGAAAAGTCAGCTTTCCCCTTCCTGGTCAGATGTTGTATCCGTTTGCGGCTGGTTGATAGAAAGATTTTAAGTTGCTCGACATTTAAGGCATACGTAGTGCGGTTCTTATCCGTATAAGCTTAACTAGGCTGTACAGAATTTTCAGAACAGAATCCAAGCTCTTAACGACTCTACCGATAAGACAAGGAACTTCTCTAGAGGAAAAAAAAGTCAATAAAAGAATTCTTGCATCATACACTGCGCTATCATGACATAAATAGTGCTATCTCGCTCTGGCTTAAAAAAGTGCAAGCCAGCTGATCGGTTGCTACTCTCCTACTCTATGACGCGAAAACATGGACGTTTCTAAAAGCGGATGAGGAAGCCCTTAGTCTTTTCGAGAGAAAAGATTTAACGACGAACTCTATGGGCTGTACAGCGACATGCGCCTGGTCGTCAAGCATCTTTGGATACAATGCTTAAAATGGCTAGGCCATGTAGAGTGTATGGACACCACTGCTCCGGCCCAAAAAGTCTTCGAATCCGAGCCACACAACAGAGGACGGCCTAGGCTAAGATGGCGCACACAAGTGGAGAAGCACCTCAACCAACTTGGAGTGCGCAACTACAGGCAGCTGGCGAAAGACCTCAACTAACTTGGAGTGTGCACTTGAACGCAGTTAGCAAAAGATCGTGCTGGCTAGAGAGGCATGTTGGTTGAGGCCCAGATCCACCCTGGACTGCAGCGCCATAAGAAAAAGAAGAAGAAGCTGATCAGTTGAACGACCCGAAGTCTCCAAAGACAAATGCTTTTCTGATATAAATACGTTGACCTTTTCTTCCAGTGGCGAATTTGAATAAAGACAGTTGCAATTGTAACAGTTGAATTTAATTTTAAATTTTCCTCCACTTCACTTCAATATTGAACATGTCTCTGCCTCACATAGTGGGACTGGAGGCATGGTGATGCAAGAAGCGACTATGAAGCGATACTTCAGCAGCATCTGAATCCTAGAGAAATAGAGATTACCCAAGTTCACCGGTGAACTTATTTGGGCCAGTTCCAAACACCAAGCCACTCAATTCCATGTGACATAATCGTTGGTGTCTTCAGTATTGTTCAGGGAGTTTCGCACGATGTTTTTGGCATTGATGTTGAAATGGTCACTTGGAAGTGTCACCTTTCAACAAATATTTGTTTTGGCATTACATTTCGGAATCTTCGAATCTGAGCTATTGGAACAACGCAACAGAGGACGGCCTAGGCTAAGATGGCGCACATAAGTGGAGAAGCACCTTAACTAACTTGGAGTGCGCAACTACAGGCGAAAGATCGTGCTGGCTGGAGAAGCATGCTGGTTGAGGCCCAGGTCCACCCCGGATTGTAGCACATTTCGGTGTGTTCGTAACGGACCTTTCAGGACAAGCGAGAATTTGACATCATCTTCCTACAAAATTAAGTGGGATTTCATGTGGCACGGATGTGTTATCCTCTAAAGTCCTCCAAAGTGTGAACATTTCATCAGACAGCGGCCTTACGAGCATGCAATAGCGCTGATAAAAGCTTATCATTCCGTTTACAAAGGATTTCAGAAGTTCCCACATGATGGTGGAGTGTATGAAAAGTCTTGCATTACTTAAAGTTTGAAGGTAATCACTTTGTGGGGAAGTAATGGCTTCTGGCCATTGGCCGTCGGGGTGTAGTGGATAAAGGGCGACATTCGCACTCCGAAGGTCTAGGTTCAATTCCCGAGCTGAACTCCACCCCTTGTGGACTGTCGCGCTTTCCTGTGTGTAAGTGTGTGCAAAGTGGCTTTGAATATCAAAATTGTGCGTCCAAGCTCATTTTGAAATGTGATCCGAGACAAAAATTGCCCACACGATTATGGGTTTAGTTAATAATGTCACAGAACTCAAAACTGAATATTCCGAAAAGTCAAAAAAAAATGTAAAATGTGTAAGCATGTTGCCCTCTCATATTTTAGAATTTAAGATCATTTTCTTGTTTCTTTTTTCCTTCTGTCCTGTATTTTGTATTTCGAAATTGAACAACAGGGTCATTGAAATTATACGTTTATAGCTCGCGTGGCGCAGTGGGTAGAGTACGACGCTCACACGCCGAAGAGTCTAGGTTCGATTGCCAGCTCAACACCAAATTTTCGAATTTTTCACGGCACCACCTCTTTCGATCTGCTGACAACACTCAAAGAGTAATAACTGTCTAAGAAAGCTTCTCAAATTTCGCCGTTCGGAGTCGGCAAAAAACTGTAGGTCCCTTCTACTCGTGAGAGAACAGTAGCGCGCACAACACGAGTAGTTGATGAGCAAGCTAGGCCCTGGTCCCCCTTTGGACTGTAACGCCAACAATTATTATTATTATTAGCTCGCGTTTCAGAATTTTCCCATTTGCAACATCAACTTTGTTATCAACTAGGAGGTACACTACTGTGCAAAATAATAGCACTGTATTCGACTTTGTCCCTATTATGCTAATTTACGTTTTCCTATGACCAGGCAAGAGTCTCATATTTATTGCACAACATCCTTATTATATCAGTCATAAAACCCATAAATAAGACCATAAAAAAATGCATCTTATCATGAAGAAAGGTCCCGTTACCGGAAATGCAAGCGAATTTAAATGTGCAAAATAATAGCACCACGTCATTTTGAGGAACGTTTTCGAAGTGTACACCAGTCTTTTGAATTGTTTTTGGTCATAAACTAATTCTACACATATTATTGTAATTATTAAAAGATAATATTCCAAAGTGCAACGTTCTTAGCAAAGTAAAATGGGTCGTGGTGTGCATTGTACTCCTGGGAAACGTGCCTTAATAAAAAAAAATTTGCTCTCTGAGGGCAAAACAAGTAAAATTGTTGGATGCTTAAATAAAATGATCGCAAATGCCAAAAAATACCCTCAACAGGAAGAAAAAAGAGGAAGAAAATCGAAACTAACCCTAGCCGATGAACGACAAATAGTAAGATTACTCAAAAGTAACCATTTTATGAAGGCTAGGACAATAATAGTGGAATTAAATTCACCCGTGGCAACACCAACAATAAGGAGAAGGCTCCCAAAGAAGAATTTACCTGCCAGAAGTGCCAGAAAAGTCAAAATCAAGCTACTAAAACGAAAAAACAAAACACCTGAACTGGGAACCTTCTATATGGCGCAATATATTATGGACAAATGAATCCAAAATAGTTTTATTTGGTACTCCTGGAACCAGGACATTTGTTAGTAGGCGGAAAAACCAAGAGGTTCAACCGGAGTGCACTATCAAGACTGCGAAGCATGGAGGTGCGAAAATTAACGTATGGGGATGCTTCTCCTATTATGGTACTGGTCAAATTTTTTGGATAAGACCAGTGATGACCGCCGGAGCTAATGTCAGCATAATAAGAAAAACTATGCTAACTTACGCAGAGTAGAATATGCCGGTTAGATGGATTCTTCAGCAAGATAATGACCACAAACTGTACGAGCAGACTGGACAAAGAATATTTCCAAAGCAATGGAGTTTAAGTTATGGAATGGCCGCCTCATTCTCCGGACCTGAATCCCATTGAAAACCTTTGGACAGATGTAATGAAAGCTGTATATGAAGCAAAACCCAAGAATACGAAGCAACTGTGGAATGTTGTGCAGGTTGCGTGGAGGAATATCCCTGTTCAGCGAAGTCTGGCCATAATCGACTCCACGACGTTGTGACGCTGTACTTAAAAATAAAGATTATACAACCAAGTACTAATCCAAGAAAAGTGAAAACAATTTGTACAATTCCATTGACTTTTGCTTCATATTTATGAATTTTTGATCTTGGTGCTACTATTTTGCACACACCGAAATTCGGTGTTGTCCCGGATAGCGGGTCTTTTTTAAGCTCAGAATGCACCTTTTTCTTGTCTTGTTCGTATGTTTTATTGCTAAGAGAATAAGGATGTTGTGCCATAAATATGATGTGTTTACATGACGGTAGGCAAAAGTTATTAGCAAAAGAGCGACAAAATTGTGACAAGTTTGAACACAGTGCTATTATTTTGCACAGTACTGTAGCAGTTGTAAATATCGATCGCTCAAAAATATCCGGTAAGCTTCGTAAATTCCAAAGAAGCTAAAAGACGATGTTGTTTGAAGAAAAAGAGAAGAAAAGTGATTCAATAATTCCATTGTTAAGGATGCCAGCTTGCATTAGTCGATCTGATCACTGAGAGATTCAATGAAGCCTTTGAATAAAAGGAGCAAAACCGTCACATAAGCGGTTACCACGAGTATATACCAAGGTACTCGTCGACAGACAGCTGCAAAACCCAAAAATGTTCCTCTCCCTATTCTCTTCCCTATCCAAACTTCAGGATTAATTTCAAGTTCATTTTAAGGTCAAACTACAGGTCGGGGTGGACCTGAGTCTCAAGCAACGTGTCTTTTAAGCCAGCTCGATATCTCACCAGCTGCCTCCAATTGCACACTCTAAGTTTGTTGACGTTCTTCTGCACTTGTGTGCGCCATCTCAATCTGGAGCGTCCTTTGCTGCATTGTCTCAATGGCTGGGATTCAAAGACTTTTCGGGCCGATGCGGGTATCCGTACGTGTAGTAGCCATCGTAGGAGTTATTTTCGAAGGCGCTTGGCCAGGCCTATGCCTCCGCTCGTCGTTGAATCTTCCCCTTCAAATGCCTTAAACGCAAGGAATGAAATTTTTACTGTGCAGGACCAAAATTTGGGCGCAGAACTTATCTCTCAGTAAGACAAAACGATGCGGGTATTCGTACGTATCCTAGCCATCGTAGAAGTTATTTTCGAAGGCGCTTGGCCAGGCCTATGCCTCCATTCGTCGTTGAATCTTCCCCTTCAAATGCCTTAAACGCAAGGAATGAAATTTTTACTGTGCAGGACCAAAAATTGGGGGCAGAACTTATCTCTCAGTAAGACAAAACGATGCGGGTATTCGTACGTGTAGTAGCCATCATAGAAGTTATTTTCGAAGGCGCTTGGCCAGGCCTATGCCTCCGTTCGTCGTTGAATCTTCCGCTTCAAATGCCTTAAACGCAAGGAATGAAATTTTTACTGTGCAGGGCGCAGAACTTATCTCTCAGTAAGACAAAACAAAGCTTCCTCATCCACTTTTAGAAACGTTCAACTTCTCCCGCCATAAAGCAGAACTGGGATGATCGAACCACGCTTAGTCCTTTAGGACAGGGCTCTTCTACTTAGTTCCCTTTTGAGCCCAAATAGCAGATTGGCAAGAGTTATCCGCGTTCGATTTCAGTTCTGATGCTGCTGTGCTTATTTGCCGGTTAACCGGAGTAGACGAAGTCCTTGACTACCTAATGTGGTCCTTCCGTCTGAAATGTCGATGTTGTGTGTCATTCCTTAACGTCAGTATATACTAAGTTATGACTTTATTTACCGCCAGCTTTGCAAAATTGTTCTTTGTTTGTGGTCCTTTGTAAACTCTGCCTTTGCTCACTGAGGGTTTCGTTCTTAGTAAATTGAAAACTTTTTAAACTTCAAAAAAACTTTCACTGTCATTCGCCAGACTTCTCGTCCTCTCTCAGTCGTACAATGGCAACTATCCTTTAAGTGGAAGATAAACCCACGTTCTCCTCTGTGAGTCAACTTCCTACAATCTTTTGAACTGGAAGTCCATTTCAGAGACACTCTCCCACAATTACATCCACCCTCGTTAAGGCCCTATCAGTCCACAACACGGTTCACCATTCCTACTCACAAACTGATTGCCCTGAGACATGAGCTCTGCATATCCTTTCACTACCCCAAAATATCCTCACATGCACGCTTCAGCAGTGATACACCGAATCGTTAACCCAATTCCACATGAATTCCTCCTCGACCGGCGCCGAACAAAGAAGTCCCAGCGAATTCCCGAAGCACATTCGAACACGCAAATACATCACCAGAGCCAGCTCGTAAATGTGTTTCCCTTTGAATGTCCCTCAATAGGCGCATACCACCACCACCACCGCCATCGTCTCTGGATGATGTGCACCACAAAGGAGCGCCTCAAAGCACCATAAAGTGTTCACTCTCTCGGCAATGATAGGTGCAATTGAATAGTCCCATCCCACCGCACGCAGAGCTACCGCACACAGTGCCACGTGCTGATAAGGCAGATCCAAAAACAAAATTAAACACCCAGCGCCGTGGGTCGGTGCGCGATATCTGGGTCAGCACATTGTAGGGTGACCACTCCCTGTTCATTTAATTTCGCTCACGTCGCCTTGACATGTACGATCTCCTTCCACGCTCACCCATTGGCGGGGCCCGCACCCCCTCAATCGATAGGTTTAACAGCCACCAGGCACATGAGGCCTCTGTGTGTCGTGCCATCCACCGTCGCCACCGCCACTGAAGTGATATAAAAAAAGATACCATTTTGATTGAATTCCCTCCGCTGGTGCGCTATAAAAATACGCTTTTTCTTCTGCGAGTTTTATGTGAGTTTTTTCCGTGCTCCACTCGTCGGGGAAAATTGCAGATATGTTCGTCGCGGTGTGTACATCTGGTGTGCAGGCCGCCAGATCGTCACTCCCCTCCTCCTGCGGGTGATCCGCAGCTCCTCTTGCATCCTCGGCCGCCATCCACTCAGCAGAAGTTTCAACAGATTTCAGGTTGAATTATGCAACATTAATGCTTCATTACGAAGGCCCCACCCTACCTCCCTTCGGCCCTAGAGTGAGCCAGAGAAGCATCGGCAGCCACATCAGCTCGAGCAGCAGCACTGGCTCCAGCGCCGGCACCGGTTCCCGCACCAGTTCCCGCACCAGCACCGGCTCCAGCACCAGCACTCGGATTAATAAATAATGAAAATTGTTTTATGAATATCGTGTGATATATGACATGGTGGGCACATTTGTGCTGGAATTTTATTACACGGCTGTTCCGGTTTTTCGGGAGCAAGAGCAGAGCACACACGTAACCTGTGGTCGATTTGGGTGTTTTATGCTTTTTTCACGCGCGCAATTTTGTTTTTTTTTTTTTTTTTTGGTTTTTCATCGGATGCTGTGACATGGCGTGCGGACTTGGTTAAGTGGTTGGCGTTGGATGTGACGTTAAAGCTCGACATGCAAATATTATTCAGCAGTTAAAATCTATGACTGCTGTGGGTGGTTGGATGGAGGCGTGTGTGCACTTGTGTGAATGCCTGGACGGGGTTGGGAGGTTGAAGGCAGAAATGATTGACACTTTAATTTGATTAAATTTTTCTCTTATTTAATGAGTGGACAGCAGATTGACATCGAGATTGTTTAAAAAATACTGAAAGGCGTGTGTTAGTACTGATGAAACAGTGCCAGTGGTAGATGTGTCAAAGAACGCAATGCCGCAGCCAACAAGAAGATCTTTATAGAGCTGATGCAACGCGCGATAAGGTTCTTCAAATGAAAGAATAAACGTTGTTTACTGGTCTAACCCATGATCTCGCGTCGTAGCTCCAAGCGTCATATCCCACGAGTCGTCAACATCATACCCTTGAAGTAAGGAACAACATCCGCACCTTGTATTAACGTATTTCTCTTTGATTGAAATGAAAGTGGCTCTTCGGATTCTTTTGTATAAGAAAGTGCATTAATAAGAATAATAAGCGAAGAGCATGGGTATTGTAATAGAGCGGCGGTCAAACCTTGCAACCTTAAGGGGTTATTATAAAAAAAGGAAACACGAATTTTTACTTTTTCTTTATACACTTTATTGTTGATCCGAATATTTCAACGCTGCTCTATCGACTGTGTCTCTTACAACAATATTTCTCTGATCTAACCGGCAGTCCTCTCTTCTGTCTTGATCTATACTACTATTCTCTCTTCGATTCTCGTTTCCTCCAAGTTCGTTTCTACCAAGTTTTCTGAGTTTTGAACAGGGCCTGTTGTACCTGATGCAAAATGAGCTCCTGTGACCGTGTCAAATGATCACATACGTTATCTATCAACGACAAGTAATTTAGCCGAACATGAAGAAAACGACGAAAATGACGAAAAAGTTTTTTGGAAGACGGCAATACTCGATCACACGTTGCAAAGCTATTCAAAGCACCCCAGTCAAGTATACTCCCGCCGTTCCATTGCCATGAGTTCTGCGACTGATTTCTTCACGCATCTAGGTCGGTAGCACAGCGGCCTTAATACAGAAGGCTGTTTACTTTATCGGTAGTGACTATGCACACGGGGCAATGTTGTTGACCGTGCTCAACAAGCCGAGCTTACAACACCTTTGTCGCTAGTGCACGGATCAAGTTCACATAAGGCCACTCCTGAATTGCCATCAAAACCGTTGTTTGGTAACTGCTTTATGCAGCGAACCCCTCTGCCTGGAGGTTAAGTAATGCTCCTGGCCTAACTGCCTGTGGGTTGTGCGTGAGGTTAACTTATAAAAATAATAATAATAATTGTTGGCGCGACAGTCCACAGGGGGGCCAGGCCCTAGCTTGCTCATCAACTTCTCGTGTTGTGCGCGATACTGTCCTCTCACGAGTAGAAGGGACCTACAGTTTTTTGCCGACTCCAAACGGCGAGGTTTGTGAAGCTTTCTTAGTCAGTTATTACCCTTTGAGTGTTGTCAGCAGCTCGAAAGAGGTGGTGCCGTGAAAAATTCGAGGTGTTCAGCCCTGAATCAAACCTAGACCCTTCGGCCTGTGAGCGTTGCACTCTACCCACTACGCCACGGCGGCTTTAACTTCCTTACGATAATTTTGGTACAAGGGCAACAGCATTATTCGGATAAGGAAGGATCAATTGTTGACTACGAATACTCAGGCAAACATTTAAAAAACAACTATTTTCGGTTTTGCAAGCGCAATGTCAGGTCCCTAAACAAGCCACGTAGAGAGGTCCCTGGCTGATATAGAGCAGACGTTACCGTCATCCAGGATGGCGATGAGATGGGCAAGGCAGAAGGATATTAAATAACTACGATATCTGCTACAGCGAGTGCTACAAAGAGAAAAGACACTGCTTATTCGGATGCGGATTTGTTGTTTGAGGCAGACTTAGGCAAAAAGTCCTAACCTGTACTCTCCATGGCAATTCACAATAAGTCTAAAATCGGAAACATCAGTCTAATTTGCGCTCACGCCCCGACAGAGGAGAAGGATAACAACACAAAGAATACCTTCTATGATCTGCCAGAAAGAAGATACGATTGATTCCCCAGCTATGACACGAAGGTCGTTCTAGAAGTCTTCAACGCTCTCGCTGGTAAAGGTGAACATCTTTGCTGAAGTCATCGAAAAGTACAACCTGCACGACTCTGGCTTTGGAACCTCACCTCGTGACAGAACATCGGCGTGGGTAGCACGCGGTTCCCATACCTCTTCATCTAAAAGGTGTAAAAAGCAGATATTAAAAAAAATCGTGTATTCTTTATTATATCGTAAAGTAGACAGGATGAAGTTATGTGTGGAATAACACATCGGCCAGATGGCAGCCATGGCTTTGCTGGCACACACGCGATCTTCTAATGAAATTTTCAATGACCGTTTTGCATAAATGCTGCGGTATTTCATTAATGCACCATTCAATTTCCTCTTTTAAGGCTTGAGCCGTCGTCGGCTTCTTCGCATAAGCCATCGACTTCAAAAAACCCCAAAGCAAAAAGTCGAATGGGGTTAAATCCCACGATCTAGGCGGCCAATTCTCGTCTCCAAAACGCGAAATAACACGACCGGAAAATGACTGATGCAGCAATTCAATTGTTTCTCTGGCTGTATGATATGTGGCACCGACTTGTTGAAACCACATCCCCTCCACATTCATTTCTTCAATTCTAGGCACGAAAAAATTGGTTATCATTTCACGAGACCGAACACCATTGACTGTTTTCGCTTAACCTGACTCATTTTCATAAAAAAAGGTCCAATGATTCCTCCAGCCCAAAATCCACACCACACAGTAATACGTTGAAAATGCATTTGCATCTCTTGAATCACTCGAGGATTTTCCTCGCCCCGAATGTGACAATTCTGCCTATTGACGAAGCCATCAAGATGGAAATGGGCCTAGTCACTAAAGATGATTTTATCGGCAAAAACAGCATTTTCATGTTGTCTCTCCATTACCCAATTAACGAACTTCCTTCGCCGTGCATGGTCAGTTGGCTTCAGTTCCTGAGTCAATTGAACTTTGTATGCATGAAGATGCAAATCGTTCGTCAAAATTCGCTGCACAGCGGATTTGGAAACACCAATTTGCTCAGCTCGGTGTCGAATTGAGGTGAACGGAGTTTGAGTGACATCATCACGTACTGCTGCGATATTTTCAGTCGCTTCGTCCTGGTCGAAGGCACGTTGTTCTCTTTACATTAGTTACAGACCCAGTTTAAGTAAATGTTTCCATTAACCGCTTTACAGTTGACTCTTTTGGAGCATTATTGTAACCCCAAATTGATCGCAATTTACGAAATATAGCCGCAAGACTTTCACTATTTGGGTAAAACAATTTCACAATGAGAATGCATTGTTCATTCGTGTAGCGCTCCATTTTTTTTACCTTATACCTTCTATTAACAAACAATAATAAATGTCAAACAATGACAATTCGAATGGCGCAAAAATTAAATCTTGCCTTCTTGTTGAGACACCCTTTATAAAGGAACATGGCCATCCCCTAACCAATCAATCGCCATTCAAATTAATCACGTTGCGATCGACATCAGACACTCCACCAATATTCTCAATATTCTCAATGGCCGAACCTTCCGGTACCAATATCGACTCGGATCATTTCCTTGTTGTAGCCAAGGTAAGAACCCGGATGTAGAGAGAGTCGAGACTTCGGAAGGCTGCAATCGCAACCGATCCTTAAAACCTGTGCCGATCGTGTCTCCCTGAAATTGTTTCAAAGATCCACGCTTCCTGCACTAACGATAGAAGCAGAATGGAAACGTTGTCAAGAGGCCATCCAGTAGTGTATTTTTGTAGGAAATGATTAGGATCTTCGATTTCACTGTTTTCATCTTAAGCACCATTTTTTTTTTTTGCTTCGGCATCACGAAAATGGGTTATCAATTGAAGGTTAATTTTCCAATGCGATAGAAACTAGTATTTTGAACTTAATCAATCAGCACATTATCTATTTGATCGCTTGAAGTAACAGATCCCTCAATAAGTCGACTATGGATCACTCAAGATTACTAAATTCATATTCGACTCTGGATTTTTGTAAGTGGCGCCCCCTAAATTTCCCGAAACTTATTGAGTGATTTGTTAAGCTTAGAATTTAAAAAAAAAACCTTTCAAAGTATCGTTGCGATTCCTCTATTCCTCTGAATTCTTATAGAAAGGAAAAACTGCATATTCTATGAGTGCATACATAAAGGCGCAAAAACATTTGCTACAATCGACTACAACAACAGCGATCAAGAATTTTAATGTTCCAAATGTTAGTTTAAGTAGCTTGACAAGCATATTTAGAAACGACAGGCATCAGAATATGGAGGAAAGAAATGAAACAGAAACGTAACCATGTACACGTAAGTGTAACTTGAGCTGATTTAGTTTATTTAATGCTTTGGAAATTTTGAACTGGTTGCATCTTTTGCTTCACAAGAGGTCTTCGAATAGAGTTTCAATTGCGATGCAGATTTGTTACCATATTTTTAATTTCAATTTGCTTACTTAGTGGCGTTTCAGTCGCTTATAGCAGCTTAACCCTTAATGAATACAAGAATACGTCCAACGATAGGGCCAGTATTTGCTGTTATTACACATTTGTTCTTCTGCTCATGAAGTCTCTGTTAAAATAAAGATTAAAAGGGTTATCTTTAGCCTGGTGATCACAGCAAAAATTTCCCAAAAAACTTCGCTCCTTATTTCCTGAAAAATGTGCCTAAATTGTATTTCAATAGAATTTAGGCCACCTGGTAAGACTGTTGTATTCGTCATTTCATTGGCCTGGAGTTGAAATTGCTCGCTTTATAGACTTCAATTGACCGCCAAGATGATCCAAATAAACACCATTTGCTTTTGTCCATTGGGGCTGTAAACTGAAAAGTATCCCTGTGAAGATTTCATAGAGTTTTTCACCAAACAAAAAGAAAAACACAACATCTGAGCAATATTCGCCCGCAATTATGCGAAAAGAGCTCAACTTAAGTACCGCTGCTCTCACAAAATCCCACAGCAACCGGATTACGCTTCGTGAAGAGTACCCTAATACTGGCCTGTAGCCAAATGGCGCAACAGTTTATGCTGAGATGAAAGCAAAATTAACGTGTTCAAATTCATTTGGCGACACACGATGTGCCAGAACAAATAAATTCATTTTCAAGTGGGATTATCACAAAATGGGATGGGGCTTGGCTTGAGGATGCCGTTCCTTGAATTCTGACCATTGCCTGACGATAATGTGCAAATAAATTTTTGTTCTCAAAACTTAGCCATGATTATTCAGTAGTGAATTCGCTGGCCTGTTGTGTGACATCTACTTTATGTGGCCTCATTACATTTTTGTTTATGTTCTCTGTAAGTTTATTTAAAGCAGGAAAGTGTCATCCGAATGCATTACGTGCAAAAATCGAAACACATCCCTTCCCGCGTCAAGAGCTCTAACGTACGGCGAGAATGGGAGTATATGTCCTCTTGCTCAATTCTGGACATGACGTAAATGATAGTCAAGATTTTCAAGCCTGAACAAGTTGGCGAAATATGCGACTGTTCATAAAAGGTCCTGGAGTTGGGCGCCACTTTCATTTAATGCTACAAGTGCTACAAATCGACACTCACCACCTTTTCGTCGATTTTAAGGCCACATATGACAGCTTTTGTTGGTATTCCTACTCAACTTGTCAGATTGTGTAGGGCGATGATGGAGAACCCTCGCTGCTTATTCGAGGTCGGTAAGGAAACCGGAGAAACCTTAAATGTTAGGAAAGGTTTTAGGCAAGTCGACACGTGAGTTCTTAATCATTGTTCTTTAGAAGACCGTGCGTAACTCACAAGTCAACATCAATGCCACTATTTTCCGAAAATCGTCTTACCTGCCAGCTTACGCATACGACACTTACGTGAATGGGTGAACACAGCGGGCCGTCAATAAAGTATTTACTGGTATTGAAACCGCAGCGGACAAAAGTGACTGGAGGGTAATTAAAACCAAACAATGTACATGCTGTAGTCGAGAAAGGTAACATTGACGCTTAGGCGCCACACTAGGTAGCAGAAAGTTCGAGAAGTCCAGGACTTCGTTTACTCCGGTTGCGGAGTTGGTTGGTAAGTAGGGCAACAACATCAGTACCGAAATCAAACGCAGATCATTCTTGCCAATTTCTGGTTTTTGGGCATAGGAAACTGGAATTATGTGGCCGCCGTGGCGTAGTGGGTAGAGTGCGACGCTCACACTCAGAAGGGTCTAGGTTCGACTCCCGACTCAACACCTCAAATTGTTATCGGTACAACCTCTTTCGAGTTACTGACAACACTCAAAGAGCAATAAATGTCTAAGAAAGCTTCTCAAACTTCACCGTTCGGAGTCGGCAAAAACTGTAGGTCCCTTCTACTCGTGAGAGAACCGTAGGGCGCACAACACGAGTAGTTGATGAGCAAGCTAGGCCCTGTTCCCCCTGTGGACTGTCGCACCAACAATTATTTTTAGGCTGGAATTATACTGTCCTCTCTAAGAGCTAAGCTGGGTTTGCACCACAGCTCGATAATCCCAGGCATTTTGACGGTGAGAAAACTTGAACGTTACTTAAAGCGGGTGAGGAAGCTCTTAGTCGCTTCGAGAGAAAAGTTCTGCTTGAGATTGTTAATTCTGTTTGATTGATGATGATTCAAAGACGAACTCTATGGGCCTTACGGCGGCATGCGCCTGGTTAACCGTCTTTGGGTACAACACATAAGATGGCTAGGCCATGTGGAGCGTATGGACATCACTGCTTCGGCCCGAAATGTCTTCGAATCCGAGCCATTGAGACTACAAAACAGAGGACTGAAATGGCGTACACTATAAAACCTTGCCCTCTGACACCTATGTAATATCGCGTTGGTTGCTCTCCTTTTACAACAACACTGAAATTGATCAAATTTCACAATACAAAAAAAACGCTTTTCATATTTCCAACCAAACCGTAAAGTTTTTCGATGACATTTTTCGAATCAACTCTGCTTACCTCCAAGCTATGGCGACAAACAATCGTATACCAATCGTCTGTCATTTCATAATTTCCTGATCATTCCCTTCACAGTCCCATTTAGGGCGGCAATTGTTTTTCAAACCAATTCGATGTTGCTTATATTAGTGCATAAACAACTGTCAACTTATTATTCCTGTTCAAAAGAGTCGTGAAACAGCTTCTATTTGCCTGTAAGAAACAAATCCTCCACCTTTTTTCTGTTCCTCCAACTTCCACCAGACCAATTCTTTTTCTTCTTCTGCCACTTGGTCAGCCGTCAAACCGCTAATTGAAATGAAACATATTATGGCTTCTTTTAACATTTTCCCATGACTGCTTCAAGCTTCCACAGCATGTATCCCACATGCATCCCGCCTTTGGACAGGCTGTCCAACCAGAAGACGCCCCCTGTCATCGAGAATGTAAAGACATCTGAAATTAAATTATTAGACTAAACCAAAATCAAACCTCGTGCCGCCACATGCGCGCCATTCGAAGCCAAGCATGTCTCACGAATTCCCTTCCGTATCCAGATGTCAATGCGTTCTGCGCCCCACAAGCTCTTACTGCAGCGGACATCTGGGATCAGGAATAGACACCGCATGTGTTGCGGAAAATCATTGCAATTCGCCCATAAAAATTCCCAATGTATCCCCGTGCTGGGATGCAAAACACGCAGGCATTCCAAGGAGCCAAGAGTTGCCCCCGTCCAAAAATATATTACGCGTTGCCAGAAGTCTATCATCCACTTCGCTCAAGTAGCCGAACATCTATTTCAAACAACGCAAAACACGACGAGCGAGACCATCTCTTTTCTCCCAGCTTCCTCCGTCTCTTCCCTTTGCCCTCCTGGACCGAGCGCACCGCAATGACGTAATTCATAAACATTTCATTGCGCGGGAAAACGAGATTGTAAACACGCCCGAAAAGAAGCGAGTGCGTCTTGTTTGATTTATTTCTTCAGTCGCAGTTGTGCCGAATGGATTGTGGCTTGGTGTGTATGCGTGTGTGTGCTGCCGCAGAGATACAGACGACAGGCAGAAGACACCGGAAAATGGATTTGAAATTGAGTAGAATGCATGAAACCTTAGGAGCGGGACTCAACATTCTATTATGCGATCAGTCCCTTTGCGTTCCCCTGGACAGGATACTGCGTGTTGTACCTGTGTGCTGGATGAAATTGCTTCTCAGGCAATATTTACTCGGCGAATAAATGAAATGCACACTGCTGCACAACGCCCGATTTGATTGTGCTGCGGAATTACATTCGAAGGGTGAGTTGCTTGTCCCGCATTGTGCAATGATTTGAATTGCTGCTTGAGGGCTCAGAAAAAAAACCCTTTTCTTCTAATATCCTCAAAGCATGAGCGTCTTCATTTACAGTGAGGCCATGAAATATTGAACAACTTTGCCGAAGACTTTGATGAATGATAGATGTGGACAAATGTGTGTTGGTTGTGCATAAAACTCCACATCAAGTTCAAGCTCGAACTTATTTGTAAATGACTAGAGGCTAGATGCAGCTTCCCTTAATCGCTTTTATATAGCCTCAACATGAAATGTGAAAAAGAAAATTGTCTTCAAGCTTGTGTGTAAGTGGGTGGCTCCTGGCCAGAAGGTAAGCTTTTGGTTCAAGTGTTTTATTATCTTTAAAGCCCTATAAAACCAAACCCATGATCTGAGTCGGAAGTAAGCTGAGGGAGCAGCAGATGCAAGATGCAGTGCACCCGCTTGCTTGTAAATTCATACGAAATACTTTAATCAAAAAATGTGTCCAACACAATCTATAATGCATTAGAGGATTTACATTCCAGAATGCTGAATTTGGAACAATCCCAGAACTGCTGCAGATCACTGATCTCTCGTCGAACCAGCGCGAACTTCCAGAAAGCTTATTCATCTGCCTTATTTTCTGTAAAATATTCGACAGGTATTAATATTCGACTTAAAGGAGAAATTTTTGTACAAATTGGGGCATTACTTAGAGCCAATTGTCAGATCAATTTACCGCTGCTGTAAGACCCATCAGAATTCTCACTCGTGCCCCTGATGCCCTCATCAATCTTCTATGTAATCTTAAACAGCTTGCTATTGAAAGAATATTATTTTTCACCAAAAAAGTACAGTAGAGTACAGAAAACAAACAAACATGCTTTTCCTTGAAGGCAAAAAACGCACGATGCGAAGGAATCGAATCGATAAGCTTTTCAAGTTCTGGAATAAGGCACCCGATTCTCAAACAGAAGATGATAGGATAAAATAGATCCCAGCTGGAATTTCTCATTTCCACCGACAGCACAGAATTTCTTAAAAAAAAAACCAAAACAAGATTGACAGCGATCCAGGAAACATTTCCATTAGTTTGAAAGTATAACCCTCGAAACTCGAAAGGTGAGTTCATTCACCTATTCGAGACTCGTAAGACGTACGCAATCCCCTGCCAAGAGAATCAATAACTATCAAGCAAAAGCTTCAAACCCCTCTCGGCGACTCTTGACAGCGATCCAGGAAACATTTCCATTTGTTTGACAGTATAACCCTCGAAACTCGAAAGGTGAGTTCATTCACCCATTCGAGACTCGAAAGACGTACGCAGTCCCCTGCCAAGAGAATCAATAACTATCAAGCAAAAGCTTCAAACCCCTCTCTGCGACATATCTGTCACAACATTTGGCAGCGATTCAGGAAACATTTCCATTTGTTTGACAGTATAGACCTTGAGACTCGACCGGTGATTTCATTCACTCATTCGAGACTCGAAAGACGTACGCAATCCTATGCCAAGAGAATCAATAACTTACAGGCAAAAGCTTCAAGCCCCTCTCGGCAACATATCTGTCACAACTTTTAAAAGAGTTTTCCATGATTAATGTACACGATCAAAAATCTCTGCCCGACGAACACTAAGTACCCTTCATGGCATGTTGCCTGACATATTGCTGTTCCGGGGAAATGACGTGTTAAATTTGTGACTTAATTGCCGTACATGCCCATACATACCTCGAAGGCCACTGTACTTTCAGGACATGGAACAGACTCAGTCATCGTTGAAGTTCAACGATCCCCATGCAACATGTTTTCGTTGCTTTCATTATTTTTGTCTTTGTTTTTTATTCCTCTCTCTGGCATTTTGTGGAAATTACATTGACCCGCCTGCCCGTCGTACCTGTGACCAAACTCTGGAAAGCGATTCTCTCCTACCTTTCATGCACTTTCTTTGTCTGCTTTTTGGTTGCGATCTTATCGCAACAGACAAAGTAATTTTTCAACCATACTCTCTTTTTTTCTTGGGTAACTTGCTAACGTGCCGCGAGCATGGAGCATGGAGATCCGATGTAAGGACCAATTGCTGCTTGACGATAATTTGACATTTTTGAGGAGGAAAGCAAGTAACGAACTAGATCTGAATGCATTTCAAATTCTTTCAAGACTCCAAGGAAGTCTAATGCAATTTAAAAGACTGCATTAAAGTACAGCCGACGCCTATCTTTATCCGCTCGCTATCGACCATGCAAGGAGAACGGAGGAATATGGAATGCAGATCAAAACTAGGGAGCCTGGAAAATGTAGAAAAATGCGAAATCACACGATTTTGGTTTATCTGCATTTCACAAAATTTTAATTTTCTGATGCTAAGAAACCAGACTTCTCATCCTACATTCCTGCAAAGCAAAAATAAGAAGAACATACGAGGTCTGTCAAAAAAAAAATAAGGCGAAGTTACAGTTTCCTAAAAACATATTTATTTATTTATCAATTTCCATTTTGTTTTCTCAGTGTATTACACACTTGTGCCAGCGTTTTTTCCAATCCTTAAAGCAGTTCTGAAACTCACTTTTTGGTATGCCCTTGAGCTCTCTCATCTGTTCGGTTTAGGTGTCCTCGATAGTTGCAAAACGTTGTTCTTTTATTGGTCTCTTCATCCTTGGGAATAAGAAAAAGGTGCCTGTGGCCAAATCTGGCTGAGCCATGATACGACATTGTTTTTGGCCACAAATATGAACAAATACTTATACGAGGGAGCAGGCACATTAGCGTGATGCAAAAGCCATTAATTGACTTTCCACAGTTCCGTATGATTTCCTCGTACTGCTTCTAGTAACCAGCGCATAACTTCAAGGTAAGACTTCTTATTGAACGTACGACCTTGTAGTAAGAACTTCTGATACCCTTCGCCACCGTAATCGAAAAAAAAAGCAAACAAATCCTTCAGATTTGATCGATCTTGGAGTACTTTTTTGGCCTTGTGTCTCCTAGGCTCTTCCATTGGGACGCATTGGGGCGTTTGGACTTTGGTTTCGATGTCTTATGGGCATACTATGTCCATGATTTGTCACCAGTTATGACTCTTTTAGAAAAATCTGAATTGCGGTTGACGTCATTCAACAATTTCTGTGCGATCCTTATGCGACATTTTTTTTTTGTCAAAATATGCTTCCACACGCTTCATGCTCAAAATTTCCGAAAAAATTGCAAGGCATGAGCCAACCGATATGCTGATATCTTCAGCAACTTTTCATACAGTGATTCCACGATTCTCCATACCAATTTTCTTCTCCGTCTCAACATTTTCATCGGATATCGGATGTTGATATGCTTGGGCGTCCAGAGCGAGCGTTCACATCTTCTCGACATTCTTTGAAAAGCTTGTACTTCTTGTAAAAAAATGTTTTGACTTAGACTAGACTCACCGTATGCCAATATCAACATTTCAAGTCCTTCTGAAAACTTAATTCCATTTTTCACACAAAATCGAATGCAAAATCTTTGATCCATTTTTTTCCATGGCAGGAAATCGCCGAACCCACAAAACAAGTCTAACTTTTAAGCCTCTTTCAAACAAAATAAAAATGCTTGGTAGCTGAAACTGTAGACATAAATCCGAGACGAGTGTACCAACATAACAAAACAAATCGATAATCGAATGTACGGGACCCCGTGAAAGGTGTGCTTCAGCCAAGACCTCGTGTGTATAATTTTTGGAGAAAGAGTTACGATCCTCGATTCAACTCGTTGAATGTAAATAAATGTAAACTGAAATGTCTTAAGTGGCACGTATTTCAAATGTATCGTTTCTACGAATATCCTCAACAATTGTCTCAGAATGGCAACAACGTCCAAATGGATATTACATTTTTCGCCGAAGTATTTGCATCAAATCGTGCACTTTAGACTCCAAAATGTCAAACTTTCAGAATGATGGAAACTGTGAAGCAGTGAAAAACAAGCGAGAAGCTGAAACTTCACTGCGGCACTGTGTCACTAAGCATCTGATGGTTAGGTCCACTTAGTAACAAAGTCATAAAAACTTGTATTGGACTTAAATTGCCAACAGCAACGGCTTTGGCACTTCTTCTCTGCATTAATCGTTATTTTGTCGTAAATGTCTAATTCAACTGGATATACTCTGTAATTCGATGTCGGAAGCTCATACACTGTAATTCGATGTCGGAAGCTCATTAAGTCTCTCAAAATCCAGAAACCAAGCTTGCTTCTGTGTTTGTTTTCAACTAGATATACTCCAGAGCACTGTAATTCGATATCGGAAGCTCATTAAATCCCTCAAAATCCAGAAACCAAGCTTGCTTCTGTGTTTGTTTTCAACTCGATATACTCCAGAGCACTGTAATTCGATGTCGGAAGCTCATTAAGTCTCTCAAAATCCAGAAACCAAGCTTGCTTCTGTGTTTGTTTTCAACTCGATATACTCCAGAGCACTGTAATTCGATGTCGGAAGCTCATTAAGTCTCTCAAAATCCAGAAACCAAGCTTGCTTCTGTGTTTGTTTTCAACTCGATATACTCCAGAGCACTGTAATTCGATATCGGAAGCTCATTAAATCCCTCAAAATCCAGAAACCAAGCTTGCTTCTGTGTTTGTTTTCAACTCGATATACTCCAGAGCACTGTAATTCGATATCGGAAGCTCATTAAATCCCTCAAAATCCAGAAACCAAGCTTGCTTCTGTGTTTGTTTTCAACTCGATATACTCCAGAGCACTGTAATTCGATATCGGAAGCTCATTAAGTCTCTCAAAATCCATAAACCAAGCTTGCTTCTGTGTTTGTTTTCAACTAGATATACTCCAGAGCACTGTAATTCGATATCGGAAGCTCATTAAATCCCTCAAAATCCAGAAACCAAGCTTGCTTCTGTGTTTGTTTTCAACTCGATATACTCCAGAGCACTGTAATTCGATATCGGAAGCTCATTAAATCCCTCAAAATCCAGAAACCAAGCTTGCTTCTGTGTTTGTTTTCAACTCGATATACTCCAGAGCACTGTAATTCGATGTCGGAAGCTCATTAAGTCTCTCAAAATCCAGAAACCAAGCTTGCTTCACCAGCGTTTTGGATTTTGGTTTCGTCTCTTGTTTCGTGGCTTCCCTGTTCTGCTTAACTCGTTCTTTGGCATCAACCGCAAATCTCCTTAAGTCACTCTCAATCTGGAAAACTAAATTACTGTGCAAAGTTTTCGAAATTTCAATACCGATTTATTAAAGAAAAACCTGACAAAATTTAAAAATTCTCCGTATTCTTATTCCCAATCGCTCAAATCTGTACCGCTTGCGACTCTACCTTAAATTTTATCCTCAAAGCCATTCCAACATAGTGACCCTCTACTGTCAAACAGAATGCCTTCACACTCCTCCAACAACCAGCAACAGTTACTCCATGCGGACATACAAAACTGAAACAAACTTAAGGCAAACGACAAAAAGGAAAATAGACTGAATACAGACAAGGAGAGAAACCAACAAAATAAGAACAACAACAACGTTTATGATATTTTCCCATGAATCCAGAGAACTGAATAATATAGTGGTGGAGGGACCCCTCTCAAATTGACGTCGCACATGCAACGGCAGTGGCAGCCTCGTGTTGCAACAGTCAATGCCCAACCAGTTACACTGCGCTGAGGGTCGTCGACCTCCTCTGATTTTTTTTTTATTTCCGATGAAATCCCAAACCAACTGCACGTCTTTACATGAGACAGCATCCTTGGGTGCGCGCACGTGTGTGTCTCAGTGTCAGTGTGTTGAAATGACATTCCCTAACGGGAGTCTCGCCGGGCAATGCACGAGCATCAAACCAAATTCAACAACAGCAGCAGCACAAGGGATACCGCCATTGAATTGGGCTTCCCTGGCAGCACGTGTTCCCTGCACTCAGATGCCATTTGCATGGCGTTGGAGCGTTCAGTCTGTTAAGAGTTACCTGCTTCTGCAGCTGTCACTTGCGGGAGATCGTAATTCATATTGAACGGCAATAAAACTCTGAGGGATGTCATCTCAAGGGCGTCCACGGCGACAAGCAACACAGGCGGTGCATCCCCGTTCTTCACCCTGCGCACCGATCGCACCGTTGTTTTGTTTGGTAGCAACCGCTGTTGTGGTTGGTAGGCAAAGGGCAACGAACGACAACGAACGCACACTGTGTCCCTTTTCTATGCAGTCGCTGATGGTGTCTCTTTCGCTGGGTCTGTGAATGACATCGACGACGGATGGGTGTGATGCAATTTTCGACGAAAACAACAGACAAGGGAAACTGAAATTGCGATCAATTAAAGCGACGGCGCACGGCCACAAAGAGAGATTCCCTAGGCGCGTATCTGCGACGTGTAAACGCTGTTGGCCCTTATCCTACGTCGTTAATTGACGCGTCTCACCTCTGCGTTGTATATGCGCCGCGTTCTGTAATCGTGTTCAGCCGTGTGGAATACAATCATTTTTCTCGTAGATTACGTGCTGCTGGTGGTCAATGTTAATGCGACGACGACTACGACTACGTAATGGCCGCGAGAAGAGAGAAAATAGAAAATGCGTGCAACAAGCGCACATTCCCACACCCATACACATCCGTTTGGAGAAATCGTTACGAAAAGCGTCGTAATTAAATGCGACGCAGAAGAAAAAACAGTCGCCCGCCCGACCGATGATGACGGCGATATTCAAATTGCGTATGGAATCGAGTCAATCCTCCGGGATCGTAAACTTCCTCCGGAGGCATTAGAAACGCCGCGCCGCAGCCAGCCTTAATTAGTCACTCATTTACGAGTGGAGTAAGTGGGCAATGATGGACTTCGACGAATTAAGGGTAATAGCCTCTTGCTTTCTGATGAGCGGCCGCTTTCGGGTCGTTTGTGCGATTCAGCCGCTGATGCGATGAACTGAAGTGCTGTGACACATCAAGTGTAATGACGACAAGTGTGCGGGGCGCTCGTAGGACGAGTGATTGAATCTTATTCGTCCCGTCGAGTGGACTACAACTCGAAAGGGTTACTAAGCGCTAGTAAATTTCTTGTGGTGGTTGACACTTGACTATGCTACACAACACGAGCAGCGGCTAGCTGGAGTGTGCTTCAATCGGAACGGTCACTTGGAACTTTCTCCAGCAGTAAATGCGGAAGTAATAAATTTTGAGAAAGTAATAAAGACGTAAGACCTATTCTTATGCAATGGCGTTTTTTAATTAGGTTTTCTCGAGCGCAGGGGAAGGGTCAGTGGATTTTATGTGGATTGTGCAATGGTGTCAAGTAATTGTGGGATCTTACGCTCCACGAAATCTTTAAATTGATTTGTAAGCGTCACTGTTCCACAAAGAAGGATTCCAAGATTTAAGTTGGTGTCCAGATTGAAAATAGTTCCACTTTTTGCCTGATCAGCAGGATCCTCGGAGTAAGTTTGAACAATCGAATGTATTTGCTTGACTGCGAAGTGTTCGAACCTCGATGTGGTAGAACTGGAAATGAAAACTCGAAAACAAATTGTGTTGAATAGTTTTGCGGGAACCCTCTTTTTGGTGTGACTCAGTATGTGTCGTGGTCTTAAACATCGGAACACCTAGTCTGCATTGCATTTTGAAAACAGCCTAAAAACTCGTTGAATTCGTTGAGTTTTTTTTTTACTTGGGCTGTGATGCCGCTTAATCGGACTATCTCTGCTTCGCTGTGTCTATGGCTCTTATGAACAGTGGACCTGCTTATCAATGCTATCATTGTGCGAAGTCTTCAATCACAGTATACAAAGGGTGTTACTTCTCTCATCTAAATGCTATCAGTGCAAAGAGCGTAAGGTATCACTGAAGGAACATTTACCCGTAAAGATCAAGAATGTCTACTCTAAATGCTATCAGTGCAAAGAGCGTAAGGTATCACTGAAGGAAAATTTAGCCGCAAAGATCAAAAATGTCTCCGTCCGTCGCCACCGTGCCCGCAAAGATCTAGAGCGCCTCCATCCGCCGTCAGTAGCGTGTCATCCTTTTTGAATGCTCAGTCGTTTTCACAAAGTTTGTCTTTCGGGAGGCGGAAATGGGTCAAAGCTTCAGGACTTGCTTCACTTTGTGCTTAATGACTGACAAATCCATTTCAGCCACCTCCGTTTCTATGTCAGTGAACGCCTCATTGCGTGCATGCTGTGTATATCCAATCACGGCAAAGAAGTCCATAACCTATATGCCGACCTTCTTAATTGGGCCCCTGGTAATAACCTGTGGGCTTTGGACGCTCTTTTCATGTTCATGTGTCTAAACAGCCAGTTCTCTTCATGTTGAGCGGGCGCTGTATTTCGTCGTGAACGTAAAACTAAGTTTAAATGCCTTCCAGAATCTTCTGATTGATGTCTCTTTCCCAACTTAAGATTCCATGGGAAATTGCGTGAAATTGGTTTCCATCTCAAAGAAATCCAGGCTCATGAAACTTATCCATCAAATGTTTTATTTCCAATTTATTCAGTTCACTCCAAAAACATAATTTTACCTCAAAGTTGACAGTGACGTTTAATGAAAAATGTCGATTTTGATGGGCTTCTGTCAAAATGTACTTTTTTTTATAATTGGCGCCCGCTAAAGGGATTGTTTGGAACCTTAAGTGACCGGGATTAAGTACCAGCAAAGGCCGAAGAAATAACGGAATGAGAGGAGCAGGAGGTACTGTTTAACGTTGGTTTTGAGTGCCTGTGGAAGTTGAGCTGGAAAGAGGTTGGACTTGGACGATCATTCGTTTCGACAAGTTGTGGTCGTTGGAAGTTGTAAATTGAATCTGTCACAGAGTTGAAAACATCTTACATCTGCTCATAACATTTTGGTTACACAGAATCTTGTTCAGAACGGTGTAAAAGAAAATGTATGGCAGGTTGGTTTTTTTTACCAAGACCTGAAAGCGAGTTTGCCTTCCACCTTCCATCGTAATCGTGTAGGACTTTTAAGAAAAAGAAAATGTATGGCAGGTTGGTTTCTTTACCAAAACCTGAAATCGAGTTTGTTTTTCACCTGCCGTCGCAATCGTGTAGGACTTTTAAGAAGAAACGAAATAAAAAATAAAACTAATACTCTTGGTTCCACACTTAACTCACCGCGTACGTGCACATAATCATGCTCATGTTTTTTTTATACAGTATTTTAACAGTATACAGTATTTTAAATGATGTCAAGTTTAGTGAAGAAAACATTAGTTTATGCTCCTGCTATGTATGTTTCAGTTATGCTCTATCGTATGCTATGTATGATCGTGGTGGATAACAGATCAGTCAGTTAGTTGCAATAAGGCCATCGTCGCATAAACACTTAATAATTGTTGGTGCGACAGTCCACAGGGGGACCAGGGCCTAGCTTGTTCATCAACTACTCGTGTTATGCACGCTACTGTTCTCTCACGAGTAAAAGGGACTTACAGTTTTTTACCGACTCCAAACGGCGAAATTTGAGAAACTTTCTTAGACAGTTATTACTCTTTGAGTGTTGTCAGCAGATCGAAAGAGGTGGTGGGATTTGGTTATACGTGACCACCTGCCTTTACGGCTTATATCACGAGGAACCTTTTTCCCATGAGTCGTAAGTAACGCAAGACTAGACGCCTTAGTGACCCAAGTACCAAACTGGGATCATGCTTGAGGGGCAATCACCCCACCTTGGTTTGATGCGAAGCCTTTCTAAAACCTCTTCCGCTCTCTGGGTCGCAGCACCCGGTTGAGAATGCAACTCCACAATGAGAAGGGATAGTCCCCTAACCGTCTTGCCTAGTTGTGCTTAAATAATGAACTAGAGAAGTCAGCACACTACACTATCCTCGACTCTACCCGCGATGTTAGGTGATAAACCACAGCCACCACGATACTCCCACAAGGGGGCCTACCTCACAGTCAGGCTGGAACCGAAGTTCCGGGGGCCCCTGACCTCCCGTGGCACCAGAATATAGCCTCTGGTCAAGCTGTTACTACCAGTCAGGTTCCCTCAAACCCTGCGTCTGTTAGCCGCCATCCGTAGATAGTCTTTTTCCATCAGTGATTCCGTTGACACTATAAATAGTGATACGAATGTGATTTTGAATCATGTGATTCGTAAATCCAGTCACATCATCTGGCGAAGGAGGTGGTGCCGTGAAAAATTCGAAAAATTGGTGTTGAGCTGGGAATCGAACCTACACCCTTCGGCGTTTGAGCGTCGCACTCTACCCACTACGCCACGGGGCCACCACGGTATAAACACTTGTTTTTCTTTTATTTGTGGTTACCTTACAATCGTTCTGAATGTGGTGAGTTTTAAAAGAACGACGACGTTAAGCCTTTTACACAAAACAACAAACCGAACTTTTCCATTCAACTGAGGAATTTCCTCTATCTTTGTAACTTTTAGGTGACGTCTTTAATACTTGTGAAAATTATTTTTAATTTTTTTGTTTGCATCGAATGAGATTCTGCTGCAAGTTTTTTAAGCCGTGATATTTTTCTAAACCGTAACGTGACATCTTTCTGAAAGATATCCTTCTTTTTCTTCGCGTGGCACTACATTCCGGGGTGGTCCTCAACCAATATGCCTCTCCAGCCAGCACGATCTCTCGCCAGCTGCCTCCAGTAGCACAATCCAAGTTTGTTGAGGTCCTTCTCCATCTTCTCCTTATCCTCCTAGCATCTTTTATCGGCTGATTTTATGTTTGTCAACGCAGTTAAAGCGTCTATTTCTGCTATCCTTCGCTATTCATTGGCGCAGTTGAAAAGATCAAAACGAACAACCCATGATGAAATCGAACGCGATTATGACAAATGGCTGTTCAGGAACCATTACAACCATTCCATTTTCCAGTCCATGTTGTAATTGTTACTGACAGCACATCTCATCAATCCGCATTTCGATGGTTCTCTATCGTAATAGACATCATTACGTCTTCCCCCCTTATCCACCCGAACAGAATTACTTCACTCATCACGGCGTGTCTTTGCATCCCAAACGAGAAGACTGAAAGTTGGGCGCCGTGTCACCACTACATGGAAAACCTTCAATTCAGTGCCGATTCATGATTAATTCGCCCATCAGCATCCATTTGGCTTGAGGACATTTGACGCGCTCATTATGTCTGGAAGGCATTATCCACTCTTGAAAAGCAATTGGCTGTGACCTAGCAGTCGATCTTTTGACAAGCAAATCTAGGCCACTAGAAAAACTGGTGAGATTCGCGAACACGTGATGATTGCAGTACGCTTCTGCTCCTTACATTTGCAGTTGCCGCGCTCCCCTTTCTGCCCCAGGGAAGTAATTCCAGCACAGTAACAGCCCTTAGTCAGTTCACGTGGAGTGAGGTAAGCGCTCAGCACATTGTCGAACAAACCCATCCAACTACTACGACGCGGAAAGAACGAAACAAAAGACTATGAATATGCAGCAACGCGCAAGCGCACTCCAGGTGGATGTGTGCATGTGTGTGTATGTGTGTGCAGTGGTGTGAGAAGCTCAGAAAAATCACATGACAGTCACTTGCGTGCATTTGAAGGGAGACGCGAAGGAAAATTTCACATTTCATCCCCATGAAAACTTCATAAGGGAGGAAAACAAAGGAAATGATTCCCACCTCCCCAAATCATCCCTTCAACAACAGGGTGGGTATGGCACTCTTAAACGACACAAAATTAGGAAAAGGAACCGAATAAGAAATTTATGCGCACCATGCACCCCGAATAACCCTGAATCGTGAGTTTCCTTGAGTAGTTTTCCTTCCATCCCCGACCCTCTACCCTTCTCCTGTGTTGATGTGGTAGTTTTCTGTTTCCATTGCGAAGAGAGGAGCAGCACTAGCAGTGTCAATGCAAAATGCAACACCATCGCGCACAACTATTTCTATCGGCTGCATGCCGTAGCACCACACAGTTTGACCCCGGCAATCGTTCTCGTTGGGTGCGCCATATTTTTCTGCCTTCTGCTCTCTGCTTGGGTGATTCTACTGAGTTTTGATATAATATTTTTTTCATTCGTTGGACTTGCTTCGCCACAGTCACCGTTCTGCGCTGCGCTATACTGTGCTGTACTGCAATTGTGTGTTGTGTTGTTATCGACTCCACTGTGTGTAGTATTTCGAATATTCATTTTCATTTTGTCGTGTTCTTCTTGAGGATTTTTTCGTTTTTTTTTTTTTGTTTTTTGTGTGTATTCTTGTTCCGAACCGACACACATTTTTATTAAAATAAAGTCGCGTCGGAAAGCTCATTTTGTCGCAGTACGGCTTCGACTAGGTACTGGCGATGGTGTCCTGTTCTAGTCTGTGTGTTTGATTTCACAACCAGCCCCTGGTTGGTTCTTGTTGGTTTTTTTGACATTCTTGTTTCCATCGAGTTTGTGCTCTGCTCGCATCGGTGTCGTTTGTCATTCGTGTTGAGTAAGCGGATTGACGAGGTACTGGCTTAACAAGATCTTCATAAACATTAATTCGGCTTTTTTTTTTCTCCTGTTACTTTTTTTTGAATTTGTTTATTGTGGGGTATGAACCTAATTTGCATTTGCTTAAACAGTGTTTCTGAATGTTGTGAACTCAAACAATGTCTAACGGAGTACATCCTCAATGCAAAAGAAAAATGTGTTTTTTTAAAATAATAATAAAACGAACAGACGTGAAATAAGAAAAAAAACAGATAAAGTGATCGTAAGCGTATATTTTTTGGCCTATAAACGATTTTTTTAAGTTGCTGTTATGTTTTAATTTTGAAAAAAAAAACCAACTTGACATTAATATTTAAGTGACTTTTGTGAAATTGAAAACTCCCGCATGGATTTTATTATCTCAATACGTTCTCCCGTCTGTGGACAGACAATCAAGGATATGTTCGAAAATTCGAGGACTCAATGCAATCATCTTAACTTGGATTAGAACGGACATACTTTGAAATTCAATTTCCCAACCATCTGTCAAAAGAATATCAAAACGTCGTAAAGCCTGTAAATTTCTAAAACTCTTAGCAGGGCTGTCAAAAATTCGACGCCAGAACAAAAAAAACAAATGACGAATTCTTTTCAAATGTAAAACTTAATGTCAGTTATGTCAGAATCAAGAAACGGCTGCCACACACGATTTTTCCTCCAAATATTCATTGAATGTCAAAATACCTAAATTGCAAAGAATTCATTTCCCACCCATTTCCAAATGTCATTACTCCACACTTTACATTACGTACTTAAAAATCGCTTACGCGCATGGTAACAGTACTCAAAATTAAATGAGAATGTGCAATTGCCCTCCTAAATGCCATAAAACAAGCAGAGAATAAAAAAATAAATCTTCAAAATGTGTTAAAGCTCTGTGCACATCATCATCGCTCTGGGCTGCATGTCTTCAAAAGAAAACGGCGCCCACTGATGTCCATACGTTTTTTTAAAAAAAAACTTACTGAAACACTTAGAAATTAGCAAGTTGTAGACTTTCCTAAACTTGACATTTTCAGACAGTGGCACGTCATCTTACGTGAACCAAACCCTTGCCAACTGTCAATTACATTTAAGTATCTAACTTTCGAATTGCATGCCACACGATTACGTGATCTATGAATTCAGTCAATGTCATCAACAGCAGCTAAATGTCAACATGACAGAAGAATTCAAGAATAAAAACAAAACGAACAAACCCACTTAAACGTAAAAACGAGGTTATATTACTCAAATTGCGTTACTTAAAGCCACAAAATTCAATTAGACGACTAACAAAAAAATGGATTTTACGATCATGTGGTAAAATGTAATACCTGTCTAATGTCTACGTTTTAAGTACAGTTCATAAAAAAAATGATTAAGAAAACGTGACTATTTGTACACAACTGCGCGCAATTGCACAATTCTGTTCGTACACGTACATTTTTTGCCTTTATATCGCTCTCACACTGCCGCACCTTGGTACACACAAACACACACACAATCAAATTTACCCCTTTGTGTGTATAGTCGCATTGAATTTAATAACTAATAGTTTCTAGCTCCTCCGTGGGGCTTTGTTCATTATCATGTAGCAGTTGTGTGAAGTGGCAGAACTAGGGAACAGAGAAAATAAAACAACGACCATAACGACAGCGAGTGGAAAACCTTGAAAATGTATGTAGAAAAAATATTTCTGTCCCCGTCTCTCTCTCTCTCTCTCTCTCTTTCTGTCCTTCTCTCCCCCTCATTTGAAAATTATTTGTGTCACTGTGTTCGTTTGTACTTTGAAAACTTGTTACAATGTTAGGATTGTATTAAGGCTAAAGGCACTTAACTGTGCAAGTCATTTTCGAATTGCTTCTTCAAACAAAGAAATTTACAGAAAACTGGGTACGTTTGCTTGCAAATATTTTTTTTTTTGCTTTTCTTTCGGTTAGTTTTGTTGTAAGGGTAAGGAAGGGAATAGTTTTTCTAAGCTTTTACTGTAATATTTGATTGCATAATTGGATTTCTTTTGGAAAATTTTGTTTCGATATTAAGACTGTACAAACTCTGTCATTTGCTTTTTTACTTTACTGGAATATAATAATTTTAAATGCCCTTGGGACGTGAATTTCTGTCAAATTTCGTTGTCAAAGTTGACAAAATCTGACAAGTGCCTGAACGTGAATCGTTACAGAGGAATTTTCTATTGTGTGAAAATTTGGTTGTTTCTTTTGACATTTACTGAATCTTTTAAGGTTTCGTTCATGAAACCTAAATTTTATGATTAATTCTGACACCCAATAAATTTCCTAATTGCTCATTCTACTACCCTTTAGTAACAAAGTCGAACATAACTTTTCACACTTGTTCCAACAAATGTCCTTCTTGTTCATTTTCAATTGGAAGCTTCCTATTAGATTTTCCAGTTGGAAAAAAAAAATGTATGTCATTCGAAATCAAAAGTTCTCTCCTTCAATCGCCATTCCTCGATAACGTGGATGAGAGCTTTCAGTTTTTCGCCAGGCAACCACTGTCCGGGTAGTGTTCTGAGTGAGCGAACGAGAGAATCCTTTGACTATTCACTATTTCACGCCGCAACTGTGTGTCAGCGAGTGTGCATGTGTGTAAATTTTGAAGAGTGTGTGAAACAGATTATTCAGTTTTCTCCTGAAATTTATTTGTTTCTGAGTTTACCTTTTTCATTATATCGCTTACATGCGTACGCTTGTGTGTGGAGAAGAAAAAGTAGAGGAAAGTGCTTAACGGAAAAATGGCGCAAAAGTTGTTTATTTAATTTTTCCATCCATGCAGAGGGGTGCAGAGAAAAAAAAATAATGAATAAAAAGGGTGGCAAGATGATGAGGCATATTCTATGAGGGAATGTTATGAAGGAGGGGGAAGAATTGCGCAACAAATAAGTTTCTACTGTCTCAGGCAGAGCTTGTGTAGTTGGTAGTTGGTTGGACTTCAGCACAATGCTTTTTCTTCTATTCTCGATTTGGTTGTGTTCTTGTTTGTTGCGCGGAGGGACAGGAGAGGAAAAGAACACGATAGGAATGGATGATGTCATTTTTTTTCTGACTAACATCAGTGAGTGTATTTTTTTTCTTTCTCCTCCCCTTTAATTCACGGTTCTCTATAAGTGTGTTGGAATTTTTTTCTTTTGCCTTGTTTCAGTATATTTTTTGTTTGTTTCCTTTTCACATTTTTGTGGTTAAGATATGCTTGCTTTTTCCTGTTGTGGGACGGAGACTAGAGAAGAGTGGGTTCTTTGTGTCTATTAATTAAAAACATTTTTTTTTTGTTCTTGTGTGGTGTTCACTTAAGTGTGTGTGAGGTAGGGACGAGGAAGAGGAGTTACCAGATGAGTGACACATTAATTAGTGTTAGACTGAAAATCAGTTTCAAATAACTACTTATATTGCGATGTGATGTTCGGTAGTTAATTTGTGAAGGAAATCAATAAATGAAAGAAAATGTGACAACGCGATGGTGATAATAGGGGAAAATTTTGGAAAGAAATTCTTCTATGAATGAACTTTTTAACCTTGAAACGTTTTTGGTTGTTCGTAAGAGGCTCTTTTTTGAAAAGGTTCTTTTGTTTTATTGTTTTGATTTGTTATTATTGTTTTAACATTTTCATCGAATTTTCTTATATTTTGAACGGAAATTAAAACCTTAAATGCTGGAGTAAATGTATTAGTTGGCAATTTCTTATATTTCCGTGAAAATTTTCAAACTAATATTCTTTCGAAGTGTCATATTTTTAAGACTATAAAACATTCCACAGTACTCATCTTTATTGATCCAAAACTTTATTAATCGAGTTTGCTGAAGCTTTGTTTCTAGTTGCAAATTTTGAACACATTAACAATTTAAAACTAATCGACAATTTTATTGGATTTAAACAGTGGAAGGTACGTCGTTTATCCCTTTTTGGGCGTAAGTTGAGTTTCTTTTCCTGCCTACCCTCACATGGATTTTTTTTTAAACCTCTTAAGCATTCAGATTCGGTGTGCTTTTTACTGCAATTTTCTTTAAAATTAGCGATAATCGAAATTCAGTGCTTTACTTCTGCGATTTTAGAATTAAAAAGGTTATACTCATGTTCTGACACCATCGTTTTCTTATTTTTAAGTATAAATGTACCTACACGATTGATTTTGATGGAGTCATCGTCATTTAAATTCAATTTTCATTCTTCTAACCGAAATCACATAAACCTCATTTATTAAGGGGGTCACATCCACGCGACTCACAGTTTCTTTATCTTTCTGGAACAGTCGAGGTCAGAGTCTCTGCGACTGCGACCCAAATTTGTCCAAAACTGTCTAATTAGAATTTTCCAACATCAAATGGCAAAGGGAATTCTTTTATCGTTCTCATCGTGTTATTTCTCAAGAGGAGAAAGATTGTGTTCTGGACCGATAGGGTTTCTTCTTTGCTCTTTTTTCACAAATCACACACGAAAAATGGTTGTTTCCTTTTTTATGTAAGCTGTTTAATCAAAAGTTCATCAGAAATTCGTCTGTACTAAATTTGTAAGTTGTTTAAGAAATAAATAGCTTATTTTTTTTTTTTGCTGGCTCATCGTGAGGCACAAAGAAATATATTCAGTCCTCCTGTGTCACTGTCATCTCAAAATGAACGGGCAGTCAAATTACCAGCAAAACAAGTATTCCTTCAACCCCACGAACAAAAAAAGGCAATTAAAGGAAGCATCCAATAATTTATTCAAAAATGTCAAACTCATTATTCATTTTTTTCCGTTCGAAAAGCATGTGCGTCAGAGAGTGAAATGAATTCCGGTTCCTGTCTATTTGTGTTCAACAAACAAGTTAGTAGATACCTTAGCGTGCCTTTCTATTTGTCTTATTAATTATCTATTTGTGTGGAAGATAAAATACGTCAGTCTATCTCTTTCATTTGGCAACATTACCACCTAACTGAAGAAAAAATTTTTTACCCAAAAAGCTCTTACAAAAGCTTGATTTATAAAAGCAACCATTTTCTTACAAAAATTCCCCGTGCAATCCGCAGTAATTTTCAAATGTCTGACAAAAACCACTCATCTCTATTCAATTCCCAGCACAAATCGAAGTCAACAAGCAGCAGCAAAAAAAAAAACGGAAAAAGTCATAAAAAAAACCGAAAACTTCAAACCGAAATTGATTTGAAAGCGAGCAAATGTTAAACGCAAGCCATCCGAGTAAGAAGAGGACGACACAATGTTTTTCTTCGCCTTTTTTATCTCGTTATTTTCTTGTATCTGTATTTGAAAAACTAGGTTATTGGCGCAAAAGTAGTAAAAAAAAAAATGAGAACATGCCAAGAAACATATGCGCATTGTTAACGGGTTTCCAACTTGCTTCTTCTCCTCTGTAGCTTTATCAGAAATGTGTGTTTTTTCTGTATTCCATTTTCATTTGCTCCACTCCACATTTGAAAAACGCAAACTAACACACAAGACGGGTTACTTACTCAATTGGGTGACGGTGCGTGTTTCTGTGTGGGGAGAGCTTTATCGGGTGTTGTGTAGTGTGGTGGAAGAGTTGAAAACCGGACTTAGGGGAATGTTTAAGTTCCCCTCCTCCTGATATATACAAATGTAGTTCTCTGTGTTGGGTGGGAAAAAAGTGAGTATATATGGGGTGGAAAGAGAAAAGCTCTCGTCTGGGACTTTTATATATGTTTCCCCGTTTTAAGCATTTTACACGCGATCTGTTTTTCTGGGTTTCATTCGTTTAAAGTTAGCTGTGGAGTACGGTCGGGTTTTTGATAGTTGCGCGTCTTCGTCTTTGTGTGAACATTTGTTTCTTTCTTTTATTTTATTTTTTTTTGTTACAACAGCTTGTGGAAATAATTTTATTTCCTTGTGTCTATTCCTGTAGTAGTTTTTTTTTCTTCGACTTTTTTTTTTTTGGATTTAGAATATCGCGAGTTGGATTAGATGAGAACGACTTTTTCTCGATTTGGATTTTGAAACTTAAAAGTATGATTTAGTGTTTGAAGAGATTTTCTGTTGGATTTTCGAAAAGGTTACGCAATCGAATTTGTTGAAAATCACACTCCATCTCCTCATGGTAGTTCACATCATCGCTGTGTGGCTAATGTGTTTTACGTTGTGCGGAGGTGGGAGGGAGTCAGGATTCCTCAGAATTCACTTTTCTTCAGAACACTTCACGTAGTTTTTCACCTTCATTGCACTTTTCGTTTTCCTGCTTTCTGGCTTCACTTGTGTTTCATGCGACCTAATTTCCCACTTCCGCATGATTCGTGTAGAATTTTTTGGTCGCGCGGTGATGATTTCATTTTGTGGTCGCCATTTTGCCAGAGTGAGAGGGCAGTAATTGGAGAAAAAGTGTGCTTTTATTTTATCTTTCTCTCCTCTTCGGGTTATATGATTTTTTTTCTTTCATTTTACACATTCGTCATCGACTCGTTTCTGAACATCCTCGTGGCGCGCGCGCTTGCTGAGCTGATTTGCTAACTGATTGGCATACAGAATGGAAAATTTATAATTTGAAAAAGTTGGTTTTGTCTTTCATTCGTTGATGGTCGTTTGGAAACTTGCCTAATCTCATATAAAGGAATATTTTCAATTTTTTTTTTTATTTGGTTTTGTGACACGTGCTCTAGTGAATCTTTGGAATTTGAAACGTTTGCGACTCATCAACGTTCTGCAAAATATGTGGGAGCGAGTTAAGGGCTTGCTGTTAATTTTTAATACGAGTCAGTCTTTTTCTCTCTCCTATACAAATTGCGGGCGTCCAACAATGAACACCACATCATTTTTACAAGCAATGTATTTTTCAACATCGGCACATTGTCTGTTGTTCGTGCACATCGTCCTTAGCAAATTCAGTGACAGCCCAACTTAAACCTTATCACCCACAAGCAAATCATTACGTAAATTCAACGGCAAATGAAAGAAAAAATGGCGGAAACAACCGCGCGCTTAGAAATCGTGCACACCTCAATTTCAGTCAGAAAGAAGATGGAAGTGTAAAAAAATACGCGCGCCTTTTTGTCTGTACACCACACACTCACGGAACTCTCCACGAAGTCAGTAAAAGTGGAGAGTACAAAGCTTTTGCGGATGTCGTCATACCGATGACACAGAAAATAGGAACGGAAAACTATAAAGAACGAGAAGAAGACAAGATACTACCGATGGAAAGATTTTCTGATTCCGCATTGCATCATTCCTCTTTTCCACATTTATTTCTTCTTCCCGTCCACTAGAAATGCTCGATACTTACCATTTTTCTGGTTACAAACCGTCCATGAGAGAATGAAGGAAGCAGAAAGCGAAAATGTTCCCCCTTCATATACAATCATACTGATGTGAAATGTGGTGGTGATTATATAGTGGCTACAGGCATTGGAGAAAGCGAGAAAAAACATTAGAAACAAACGCTGAAAAGGGAAGAGAAGGAGAAATACGACAACGACACAAACATCGCGCGCTTTTGTTGCTAGGCAAAGTAAAAACAAGTTCAGAATACTGAAGAAGAGACGAAAGAGAATAAAACTGAAAAGAGGTGAGGTGGAGGAGGTTCAAACTGAATGTGAATATGAAAATCCTACAACACATCATCACCAGGGTAGCACACAGAACCAGGAACAAAAAGAGGAGATACAGAGAAACGGGCAGAAGAAAAGTGAGATGGAGCGAGTCTTGCTCAACGTGGAAATTCCCCCCTTTTTCTTCGAGAAACTGACACGACACAAGAACGCACACAAAATTCAGAAGAAAAAAAAAAACACCGAACCTTCAATGTGAGTGAAAATCAATGCGATAGAAAGACGTGGAAATGAAAGAAGGGCAGAGAAGGGAATTTCTTTTCATAGGAAAAGCCATGATTTTGTTCTACTTTTTCTTTCTCATCTCTCGTTCATTTATAGAAAATGGGAATTAAGGAATGAAGAAGTGGGTTTGTAAAACCTTTCGTGACAACGGCGAGGATAAGTGTTAATAGACGCTGCGATATAAACCATACCTTTTTATACTTGCTGACATTTTTAATGATCATAGTTTTTTATGACTGAGATGTAAAATTTAATTAACGGCGAAAAGAGTTCTGTTTAATGGCTTTTGTAACTAATTTGGTTTATGACTTCGAAATTATTTCTGCTTGTATCTTATGAATGCGACAGATCTGTTTTATTAAAATGTATAACTGGTTGAGATTTTGATTTTTAACGATTAGTTGTAAAAACCTTTTATTAAAACTTTAGGACTATTATGTAGACATACCATCTGTTTGTTTTAGAAAGTCTACAGTATTCATTAGGTATGGACTATGAGTAATCCCTTGGGACTGTCAAAGATGCGTTTATAGAGCTCTTAAAGTTCCTTTCTAAAGGTTTACCAAGAAAGACGAATTTTTTACAGGCCACTTTTAAACCTATTTTTTGTGCCTAATGTTCAGAATAGGCTGAATCACAAAAAAGTATTTCAGAAATTGAACTTTGAAAAACATGTTTACAAAAACCATCTTCGACTTGGGTGGGTTAGATATAAAAAGGTTTGGAAATAGCGAGTGATACAGAAAATCAATAATGGGAGTTTCATTGTGAATGCAATTAATGGAGTTGAGATGGACAAAGTTGGATTGCAGAAATATTAGACCTCATAAATCTGTCCTCAAAAACAGTTTATGTTTTCTTTGTTTAGCAAACATTAAACGATGAGAAGAATACCTTTATTGTTACTTTTCCTTTAGTTCATAATTACTTAAACTCGAATGATCATTCTAAAAAAAGTAAACGGCTACCCAAAGTGCTTACGACAAAAAAGCTTCCTGCTTTTTATGACACTCAGTTTTTAGAAGTTAAGGAAATTCGAATATTTTGCTGCCCCTGTTTTCGTGTGAGATTTGAATATGAATAGGACGCACTTCCCCAGCTTATACAATTCAAAGCACAATACTTGCCTAAACATTTCTGAAATAATAATTTTTACTATGTCATTTCATTTGCTGAGTGGTTGCTGTTTGGTTACAATTCAAATTTTGCGTTGAAAAAAAATATCGTTCCTTTCTAAGTTTCTAAGGAGATTCTACTTCGGGGCAGTATTGATTGTCCTTAAAAAGTTTTCAAACAGAATACAGTCTGCGCTTAAAAGATTATTAAAAGGGAACCTTGCCAGCCAGCCATTTTAGCATCTTTTTGTTAACTACACATTTCGCAGATTGAAGGTTGAAGGGAAGTCTGTTCAACAGGCTCTCATTCAGAACAGAAAACAAAAGGAATGCAGGGCAGCAGATGCACGCAATCTTTAAGTAAGTGAGTTTGCAAAACTGAATTTGAACATATTGTTAATTCAATATTGACATTCATGGCAGAATGTTAATTAAAGCAGGTGTATGGCTCTTCTTGTTCACCAAAACATAAAACCGTAGTAATCATATATATAAATCTTATTTATTCTTCTGCATGTTATGTATCAGTATAGGAATATCGTACAACCAGTACTATATTCATGCCCAAATGAAATACGTCTGAAAACTTTCAAAAAGAAAAAATATGTGAACAAAATTGTTCGGGTTCTCAGAAATTTGTTTGCGTGAATAACCTTTAACCGAGGAATCTTTTTAGAATAATTTCTTCTAAATAAATGTGTCCCAAGATGGCACCTTTCACAAATCCAAAAGTACCACGCAGGGTAAGTAATATTACCAAGGACCAGAAAAAGTAACGAATCTTGAAAACACCAAATGTATCATTCCGAACAATTGTAAATCAGAAACTCAAGCTTTTCTGATTCGAAATTGTTCGGAAAAATGCTGTTGCAAACGTTATTACTTGTATTTTTCTATCCCTCAAGCCTGCTACATTTTTGCTGGTACTCACGTCTAACGTGTAACCGCGAAGGGTAAATGAAACTAGAGAACATCTGATTGGGAGCACGAATCGGGGGAAAATGACGTTCATACTAGTTGAATGGGAGGGTATTTTTTTTGTGTTAATTGCCTTTGTAAAGTACATTTGACGTTTTAATGCGGGTCGGGAGAATCAGTAAAACAAAATATATAGCTGATTCCTCAATATAAAAGTCTATGACATATTTACTTCAGGAATCCGTTTTAAATTTCTCTCACAAGTAGAGAAGGCCGAGTCGAAGATGTTTTCATATAGGTTAAGTGTTGTTTGTTGTTGTATATTAAAAAAAAAAACGCGTAATGAAAGTTCAGAGCAGGAATCTACGACACCCGAGGTTGATGCTCATACCTTCTACGGTATTGTCGAAATTCTCTATGCAACTGTCAAACTCCAATGAAAAAAAAAAAAAACAAACAAAAAAATTGAGAAGTAATTTTAGCATACAGTTTATCAGGTTGTTAAGCAAATAATGCACCCGGTGAAAGACAGACATGTGCAAAAAGCGTATGTCTTTCACAGGGTGCAGTGTAGAGAAGTTTTGCTCGGGATCATTGTTTGCGTTGAAGGCGCCTTTGGAAATTGGAAATGTGGCGCGTATCTATTTTGGCAACGAAACAATGTTTCATTTTGAAAAGTCTTTAAAATAACTCTTCAGAGGGAGTTTTACGTTAAGAAGTTGTTGACTCGGGACGTCAAGTAAAAACATTTTATTCAAAGTATTGGCCATTGTTTTCTACACATTTTGACCACCTTTCTGGCAATTTGTGAATACCACGCCAATAAAATTGTTCGTCTTTTAAAGCAAACCAATCAGACAGACAATTTTCGACCTCCTCGTAGGAATCAAAGTGGTGCTCAGCCAATGCGTGTCCCATCGATGAAAACAAATGGTAGTCAGAAGGAGCCAAGTCTGCTGAATAAGGCGGGTGCGGTAGTTGCTCCCAGCCAAGTGTTTTGATTATGTCCTGAACCGGCTTTGCTTTGTGTGCAGGTGCATTGTCATGAAGCAAAATTACCTTACCGTGTCTCCTGGCCCATTCTGGTCGTTTCTCGAACAATGCATGGTTCAAATTGATCATTTGTTGTCGGTAGCGATCAGTATTAACGGTTTCACCAGGTTTTAGGAGCTCGTGGTATAGCACACCTTTCTGGTCCCACCAAACACACAGCATTGTCTTCTTGCCGAATTGATCTGGTTTTGCAGTCGATGTTAATGGTTGTCCCAGATTAACTTATGATTTTTTCCGTTTAGGATTCTTAAAATAAATCCGTTTTTCATAACCAGTAACAATCCGATGCAAAACTGATTTTCTTTCGTGTCTTTGAAGCAAAATTTCACAAGTGTTTTTTCGGTTTTCCTGTCTTTCATTCAATTCATGTGGCACCCACTTTCCACACTTTTGGATATTTCCCATAGCTTTTAAACGGTCAGAAATTGTTTGTTGTGCAACATTTAACATTGCTGCCATTTGCTTTTGACACAAAGTGTCATCTCCATCCAATATCGTTTGCAATTCAACGTCTTCAAACTTTTTTGGTGGTCTTCCACGTTCTTCATTTCTCACATCAAAATCATTATTTCTGAACCGTTGAAACGATCTTTTGCATGTTGCTTCTGATAGAGCATGATGACCATATGCCTCGACAAGCAGCATTCGATGCGACTCTGTAGCACTTTTCTTCAAATGAAAACAAAATATTAATGCTTTCCGCAAATCATCACTTTCTGGTACAAAATTCGACATTTTTAACACGATGAAAAATATGATGTTGTTTGTTCAATGACTTGATGTATACTAAATATTTTTCACAGATATCATAGCAAAAAAAAAAATTAGGTCCCGTTCACAACAAATGTTCCCTATCGAGACATTTGTATCTTGACGCTCACTTCATACCGGTATACCTGCATGTATATACATACCTGTATATACATACCTGCACATACATATATGTTATCATATTATCTAAATTCAGAATGACATTGGGGCACTGAAGTATTAATTTCTCATACATTTTGTATTATGCTACTTGAACCAAGATTCATGTTATTTTCTGTTCGAAAAATATTCAGTTAGTCAAGGGAACGAGTTTTGTTTGACTGAAGCCCATGTCAACCCAATACAACATTTTGATAAAAGCAATAGACGAAAACAATTGTTATGAAGTTAAAGAAACTCCCTCCATCCAGCTCCAACACCAAAAGATGTCTCTTTAACAACAAATTCACCCATTTGGTTGTTTTCAATGAGCTAAGATTGAAAAATCGCAATCGCAATACACAAAACTGTACACATTGTACTTCATCCATTCCAAATAGCACCGGAAGAAAAGTTTTAAAAATCATATCAAAAAAAGAAATACAGTAGGCGCGAAGCCTTTTATCACATATTGCGCCAACAAAACGTCTGATAAGTGGAAACTCTGATTCGCCTACACCCGCTTTACTTTGTCTACCACCCCAAGGAGTATCGACATGGGGCGGAGGAGAGACATGGAATGGCTAGCAATTCCAGTCATCAATCAATTAAATGTCTCAAACAATGTCAATATTGCTCCACTTAGACGGAGGAGTTTTAATTAATAGACTTTCTGTTCGTGTTTCTGTTTCCCAAAATGACGAGTTGACAGCGTGTTAGATCCAAATTCCAAGCAACGTGCAAACAATTTAGCAACAAACTTAAGAGCACGTATCCACACGCACACAAGGGCAAACACATGGTGAGATAGAGCATTGAAACTTAGATAACGTCTAGATTAAAACAACATGCTGCTTGTCTAGCTCCGAGATAAAAGAGCGGAGCACTCGGCCATGCTTTAGTGCTTTTGTTTGTCGAATAGAAATGGGAGTATAAAATTGTGTGGTGGCCGCGGTGAGGCGTTTCACAAGCCCCAAAAGCGAATGCGGGAGTCTGGGGGTCTCCTTTAAATATAATTACCATATGCTAGCATATGTTCGGGGAATTTCAAAGATACTTCGGGCCGCATACAAGCACGATTGCGTGTGCACGGATGTATGTTTCAACGAATTGAGCGCGGGGCCGACATTTGAATGGTACGTGATCAACATCTAGCCGCAATAGAGTCATGAGTAGTTTCTTTCCCCCCTTCCGAATTGCAGCTACTTAAAATGAGCGTGAAATCGAAATGGGCTATCGAATTGATAGTCAGAGGTGTAGTTGATCTGAAGTAGGGTGGCCTACTTAAGATTCGCGCAATAAATAAATAGTTCACCTGAATATAATGTTTGAGCAAATTTTGTTTACCCACTGCTGTAGAGGAAATCTTACTGAAATATTTGGAATTTGCGAATAGGACACACACATTCCGCTTGTTTTCGAAGGACAAAGTTTGGCTGCAACTCTCAAGCCACCAGTTTTGGTTCAATATTTGAAAGCTATAAAGTGTTTAAGGTGGCCGTCGTGGGTTGAGTGCGACGCTCACATGCCGAAGGTTAGGTTCGATTCCCTGCTCAACACCTAGAATTTTTCACGACACCACCTCTTTCGAGCTGCTGACAACACTGTGATAGAGTAACAAGTGTCTAAGAGAACTGCTCAAGCTACGCCGTTCGGAGCCCATAAAAAACTGTAGGTCCCTTCTACTCGTGAGAGAACAGTAGCGCACAAAACACGAGTAGTTGATGAGCAAGCTAGGCTCTGGTCTTCCTGTGGACTGTCGCGCCAACAATTATAATTGTTATTATTATTACGAGTTTAAGATTAACACATCACTCCATAAGTGCCTGGACTGACAAAAACATTCATATTTTTTTAGGAAGTAAAAACGTTAAAATGATACCTACTAGTATCCAATTTTCATGACAATCTTATTATTATGTTACAATTGACAGTGCTTCAAGTGACGCCCCTTTTGCGATTTTTAAAACAATGGTAAAATGGAATTTTCAATGGGAAAAGTATAGTGCAGCTATGGCTTGAAAAGTGTTACAGGGACTCTGCTCCATCAAAAGCTACTACTTGTCAGTGGTAGGGTGACTTTAAATTTAGCTGTGCATCAACGATGCTGAACGCTCTGGAAGGCCAATTGAGTTTGTTACATCTCAAAACGTCTAACAAGTACACAAAATCGTTTAGGAAAACCGCAAAGTGTAATTGCGTAAGATAGCTGACACCTTAAAGATATCATAAGGCACTATTTTGCATGATTCTTTGTCCATGGGAAAGCTGCTTTCGAAATGGATGACGCGTTTGCTTACAATGCACCAAAAACAACAACGTGTCGATGATTCTGAGAGCGGTTTGGAGCTGTTTCGCCAGAATAAGCAAAACTTTTGCATCGAAATGTCAAAATGGACCAAACATGGATCCAACACTACACTCCAGAGTCAAATCGAGAGTCCGCGGAGTGAACAGCAGCTCATGAAACACGCCCAAAGCGTTCAAGAGGACAAAGGTCGGCTGGCAAGCTAATGCCATCCGTATTTTGGAATGCGACTATCTTAAGAAAGGCAAAAGGATCAACAGCGATTATTAAATGTCATACTTGACATGATATTGACATTGGTGCATTTGAAGGAACAAATTCCAAAACAAAAAACGGTTCCATTGAATTCTCTTAGGCCAACACAGTGTCACAAGCCGTTGGCTACCTTGGCCAAATTGCACGAATTGGACTTTGAATTGCTTCCGCACCCACCGTATTCTCCAGGTCTGACGCCCAACGACTTCTACATCTTTTCAGACCCCAAAGAGTTGCTCGCCGAAAAAGAAATAGTGCTCGAATGAGGAGATGATCCCCGAAACTGAACCTATTTTGAGGTCAGAGATAAATCGGCTTATAAAAAAGGTGTAAACTTTAGATTGTCATGAAAATTTGACAGATGTCACTTGAATGTTCGTACTTCTTAAAAATAATAGATCAGTTCCAATTCCTCTGAATTGCTACGAATGTCAACGTATTTTCCTGAAAAACTACGAAAAAGCGTTCCATTAGCTGATTTTTTCGTAGAAGAGAGAGCTCACGACAGAGCAAAATATTTTCCCTCTCAACGAATTTCTGCCGAAGAAAAAACTGTGGGCAGTAGCTCGGCAGGAGATGGCTGTCAAATCGAAAAAAATACCTTTGACATTTCATAGCTGTTTACGAATTTCTACGAAAAGTTGTTTCACAATTTTCGGTAGAGTTACTCTGTGAGAGATTTTTACCCAAACTACTTAACTACGAATTTCTGTACACAAATCAATTGGAACAGACCTAATATGGACTTCTTGTCAGTGGCGCCCCCTATATGTCAGTCCCGGGACTTGTTGAGTGATGTGTTATATGCGTTGCCGGAATTTATTTCCTTATGATAAGAGACGGAATAGTGCGCCTGTTCAGTTTTGAACAGCGGTTTATTATTTTGGACTGAGTAAGCCGCTGTCGAAATTTTCTGGAGCGGACGGACTGTCCGCAGAACTATTTAAAGCAGCTGGAGATGACTTGGTTGGGCGCATGCACCAGCTCATCTGTAAGATATGGTCGGAGGAAAGCATGCCCGATGAGTGGAATCTCAGCGTCGTTTGACCGGTTCACAAGAAAGGAGACTCCTTTGACTGCGCCAACTACAGAGGGATTAGTCTCCTGACCATTACATACAAGATCTTCTCTGCCGTATTGTGTGAGCGTCTGAAACCTGGAAAAGACCCAAGAAATGCAAATTGACACTCACCACCTATTCGTCGATTTCAAGGCTGCATATGACAGTGTGCATAGAGACGAGCTATACAGTGCCATTTCTAGTTTTGGCATTCCTACCAAACTCGTCAGATTGTGTAGGATGACGATGGAGAACTCTCGCTGCTCCGTCAAGTTTGGTACCGAACTCACCGAGGTTTTAGACTAGGCGACGCACTGTCATGTGACTTCTTTAACATCATCCTCGAGAAGATTGTGCGTAACTCACAAGTCAACACCAGAGGCACGATCTTCCAGAAGTCAGTTCAATTGCTAGCTTACGCTGATGACATTGATGTGATTGGACGAACACAGCGAGCCGTCAATAAGGCGTTTGCTGCCATTGAAGCGGAAGCGGCTAAAATGGGTCTGGCGGTAAATGAGGGCAAAACAAAGTACATGCTGTCATCAAGGAAGGACACACAACATCGACGTCTCGGACGGTGAGTCACACTAGGCAGCAGAAAATTCGAATTGGTCAAGGACTTTGTCTGCTCCGGCTCCGCGGTAAATTGGGGCAACAGCATCAGAACCGAAATCAAACGCAGAATCACTCTTGCCAATCGCTGTTTCTTTGGTCTCAAGAGGCAATTGAGTAATAAAGCCCTCTCTCGAAGGAGCTCGCTTTATATAACAGTTTGACCATCCCAGTCCTATTCTATGGCGCGGAAACTTGGACGTTAGCAAAGGCGGATGAGGAAGCCCTTAGTCTTTTCGAGAGAAAAGTTTTGCGTGCAATTTTTGGTCCTGTTTGCGTTGATGGCATCTGGAGGAGAAGATTTAATGACGAACTCTATGGGCTGTACAGCGACATGCGCCTGGTCAAGCGTCTACGGATACAACGCTTAAGATGTCTAGGTCATGTAGAGCGTATGGACACCACTGCTCCGGCCCGAAAAGTCTTTGAATCCGAGCCATTGGGACAACGCAACAGAGGACGACCTAGACTAAAGTGGCGCACACAAGTGGAGAAGGACCTCAACCAACTTGGAGTGCGCAACTGAAGACAGCTGGTGAAAGACCGTGCTGGCTGGAGAGGCATGTTGATTGAGGCCCAGGTTCACCCCGGACTGTAGCGCCACAAGAAGAAGAAGCCGCTGTCGATTGTTGTGTGTATCGTAATACTTTCGCTCAAGGAAAACACATTACAATTGATTGTGAAAAATCAAGAGGCAATAATGCAAAGTTTTTATTTTTCAATCTACTTCTCTTTATTCTATTTTATTATGCACCGCCAAAGGTTGAGAAGAAACATGGTTTCAAATCACCGATTTAGTTATTTGAATGCTTGTTAGCTTCCAAAATTCGTTTCACATCAAAGTCGAGTACATCAGGTGGACCAAGTCAGGACATAATATTTCTGACACACAAATCATCGGTGTGTTCAGCGTTGGCACATATCATCGGTGTGTTCAGCGTTGGCACATCGGTTCGGGGCTTGTGTTTTTTCCTCCGAATGGTCGTAACCGGGGCGAAACGATCTACTTGTACACGAATGAACGGCCATGTACACGTTATCTGCAGAAAATGGAGTCATTGCCAGGCACATCCGTTTAGCAAATTTCTGTTCCCAACGAGAACAGTTTTGGTCAAAGTCTCACAATTTAGCGATCAGAGGCGAACTTCAAAAGTTTTGACTTGTCTCGTTAGAAGTGTTTTTCTTGCGATGAGCATCGCGTCATATAGTGCATGCCTTCGAGGAATTTTTAACGTCAACAACCATCATGTGAACAAATGTCTGTTTGTCTAACAGTGCATGAGTCGACCATTAGTTATGGTTTATTGCGAAATCAGTTCTCCTTGATTTTTCATTATTTAAACTTACTAAGCATATATCCAATTTCATAACATATTCACACGTCTTCTGTAGATTCAGAAGAGGGGCAGAATAAGCGACGCAGTGATCCGATGAACTTATGTAAGTCCAATACAGAGTTTTTTCTCGCCTCAATATCATAATGAAAAAGGGGATGGTGCTAGAGTCCACCCTGGAAGTGGCTTTTTAAACGACTAGAAGAAGAACTAAAAAACTTCATTTCCACAGATGGAACTTAAGCACCAGGGCCTAGCTTGCTCGTTTCGTGTTGTGCGCGCCACTGTTCTCTCACGAGTAGACGGGACCTATAGTTTTTTGCGGACTCCGAACGGCGAAGTTTGAGAAGCTTTCTTAGACAGTTACTCTTTGAGTGTTGTCAGCAGCTCAAAAGAGGCGGTGCCCTGAAAAATTGGAAAAATTCGTGTTGAGCTGGGTACCAAACCTAGACCTTCGGCGTGTGAGCGACGCACTCTACCCCACTACGCTACGGCGGGCATGGGTCGAAGCTCTTATTAAAACTCTCGTTTCAACTATTGGAAACTTAGGATTTTTTGCTTGTTCGTGTACCTTACCCGTGTTGAGTTTACTGAAAATATTGACAGTGGCAGTTGGGTAATTAGTGAAAGTGTGCGTTTACAAGATAAATTTAAAGTTGTCAAGTCCCTTTTGAAAAAACCATTAAATCTCCAATTTCTTTAAAACAAAATGCATGCAGGCTTCTGGCAGTAGAATCCCAATCTGTACTGAGAATCTGAAAAGATTATTTCTGCAGACTCCGATGATGGCCCAAATCCCGCCGCAAGGCAAAATGTTCTACTCAATTTTGATGATCATTAGACAAGAATTTTGTTCTCCCGACATAAATGAGGTCAGGATAGCAATATAGAGAATGTAATAGAACAAAGCTGCTGGAGTGGACAGACTGTTTGCAGAACAATTTAAAGCAGCTGTAGAGGATTTGGTTGGGCGCATGCACCAGCTCATCTGTTTAATATGGTCGCTGGACAGGATGCCGTTTGAGTGGAATTTCAGTGTCGGTTGTCTAGTCCACAAGAAAGGAGACTCCCATTGATTGTCTTTTAGGGATCAGCCTCCTCAACATCACCTACAAGATCCACTTGGCCGCATTTTATGAACGCCTTTAAGTGTTTATCAACAGTCTGGTAGGTTCGTGTCAGGGTGGTGTCAGGTAAGGGAAGTCCACAATAGATCAGATCTTCACTGTACAGCAGATCCTGGGAAAGACCCAAATGGTACAATTTCACACTTACCACCTACTGGTCGAATTTAATGTCGAATGTGAAAGTCTACATAAGCACGAACTGTACAGAGTCATGTCTAATTTTGGCATTCCTACCAAACTCGTCAGATTGTGAAGGATGACGATGGAGAACTAGTGCTACTCGTTCAAGGGGGGCAACCAAATCCCTTAGACCTTCAATGTTAAACAAGGTTTTAGAGTAGATGGCGCGCTGTCATCTGACTTCTCAAACATCATTCTTAATAACATACAAGTTAACATCAGAGGCACGATCTTCCAAAAGTCAGTCCTTCAGTCCGAAACTTCGACGTAGTTAAGGTCTTCGTCAACCTCGGCTCCGCGACAAATAGGGACATCAAAATCGGTACCGATATCAAACTCAGCTCACTCTTACCAATCATTGTTTCCGTGGGCTAAAGAGATAACTGAAGAATAAAATAAAATAAAAAAATAATCTGGCGTGTTGCCGCTGTGGCGAAGTGGGTAGAGTACGACACTCACACGCTGAAGGTCTAGGTTCACTCTTCGGGTGAAACCTCGAATAGTTCATGACACCACCTCTTTCCAGCTACTGAAAACACTTAAACTGTCTAAGAAAGCTTCTCAAACTTCGCCGTTCGGAGTCGGGAAAAAACTGTAGGTCCCTTTTACTAACATGAGTAGTTGATGAGCAAGCTAGGCTCTGGTCCCCCTGTGGACTGTCGCGCCATACAATTATTATTAAGCTGCCTTTGTGTATCAGTCCTGCTTTGCCGTGCGGAAGCTTGGACGTTACCTTAAGCGGACTAAGTTCTGCGTGCGATGTTTGGTGCTGTTTGCCTTGATGGTGCCGAAGAATAAGCGACGAACTTAATCTGCCGTACGGCGGCATGTGTCTGGTCAAGCACTGTGTTACACAATGCTTAAGATGGCAAGGCCATAAAGAGCGTGTGGACACCACTGCTCCGGCCCAAAAATTCTTCGAATCCAAGCCATTGGGACAAAGCAGCAGAGGACGGCATAGGCTGAGATAGCGCACTTAAGTGGAGAGGGATCTCAACCAATTTAGTAATAATTGTTGGTGCGACAGTCCAGAGGGGTACCAGGGCCTAGCTTGCTCATCAACTACTCGTGTAGTGCGTGCTACTGTTCTCTCATGAGTAGAAGAAACCTACAGTTTTGCCGACTCCGAACGGCGAAGTTTGAGAAGCTTTCTTAGACAGTTATTACTCTTTGAGTGTTGTCAGCAGTTCGAAAGAGGTGGTGCCGTGAAAAATTCGAGGTGTTCAGCTGGGAATCGAACCTACCCCCTTCGTCGTGTGAGCGTCGCACTATACCCACTACGCCACGGCGGCCACATCTCAAATAATTTGAGGGGCTTAATTGAAGCAGCTTGCGAAAGATCTTGCTGGCTAGGATGGCATGTTGGTTGAGGCCAGATCCACCATGGACTATAGCGCCACACAAAAAAGAGATTTAGGCTACAAGCGAACGTACAATGTTGGTTGAGGGACTTCTTTACTCGTGTGCGCCATGGCAAGGAATAACAAGGAGCCGTCAGTTCTCAGCTTGCGAGTTGTCTGTGGACATCGTCAGTTCCAATAACGCAAGCAGAACTTTCTTCTCAGCAGCTCTAGCCTAATCGCATCGAACTCAAGTTCGTGAACAAGCTATCCAATGGATGACAATTACAACTAGCCTTCGATCAACCAGAAATCAACTCCACGCTCGAAGTTGGAAGCTACTTACTCCGTCAGTGCTTCTAACCAGTGAATGAATAGTGGATGTAAATGATGATCAATTTCTCCTTGGATGCATGTTCCAGAAGCGCAGTAGAAATGCCTCTACTAAGTTCTCATAAGCTGTAAAGGAATCGTTACATTTCAACGCTTCAAGTCCCCAACCAATGCGTTGGTAAATTTCGCTTGCGTCACCCTCGTTGTGCGATTCAAAAACAAAGCAAGTTGCGTGAGAATCATAAAAACAAAAACAAAAAAGAAACCGAAAAACTCACTGATCGGTCATGCAGCAAAACAATGAGTGACTGTCAGCGATGCTGTGCAATTATCGCGCATGCAATTCACTCGTTCCGGATATGAGACGAGAGTGATGAGTCAAATTAGATATGAATTGCCCATTCAGCGAACTCCTGCACAGCTCGCTGCAAAACGTTTCAGGTTTTTCTGATTATTTTTCTTCCAGCGCGTTCAGCACTCGAAGCAATCAGCCCGCAGCGGTGGTTACGTAAGATCCAGCAGAAGTCAGCTAATGACTGCAGCTGTGTAACGTGCAAATAGCAAGCAGGTTGGTCATTATTGGAATCATGACAGCGATGTTCTCGATGGCGGCGCGGCGGTGACCTAATCATTGCAGTTCTAGCTAAGTTCGCCATGTGGCATCTGAGAGCGGAGAGAGACATTCAGAGGGCAATTATTATAATTAGCAGTACGCGCAGCACTTCACACATAAACACGATCCATCACTAGCGTGCGGCAGCGAGGGGAGCCTGTGAGCTGGCCGAGTGCGCTCGGTAATTACATCCAGCAAAGTGCTCTGCGGTCGGTGTTCTCACTTTCGGAATCACATCTAGCCGGAATCCGGGGCAATTCATAGAAGTATGTTGTCGATGAGACTACATAAAGGCCCGCGTAAACTTGAAACGGCCTGACAGCCCTGACAGTTGAAAGTTCACTTCAAGCTCCAAAGATTCGAAAGAGAACAGCGCGCATAATCTAAGCCAAGGTAAAGTCAATTCATCAACAGTGCTAGCAGCAGATTAACGAAACAACGGCAAGCGGCGAGAGGCGAACAACGAAACAACGGCGTTGACGGCCGTTTGTTGTTGCTGGAGCTGTACGGCCGGTGTATCCCCCTCGAACTGACAGCTGCGCCAGGGGAGCACGGTCTTAGAAAGTTGAACGTTTTTTTTTCGGTTTCACTTTGTGCTGGTCTCGGGTTTGATTCAAGGTTGGGAGAAGATAAAAAATCGTGTGGATAGCACATTTGTTGTAATTTTTCACTTCAAAAGCAGATGAAGTTGGCGTTGGTGTGCTGTGCTGTGCCTGACGCGTGAACGTGTGCGTTTGCGCTCCGAGCAAGGGGAATATCACACAAATGTCATGTCACGTATTTTATGATGTCAGCCATTTTATGCGCCGAGTGGCAGGGGATATGCAAACGTACCTACGACGACGACGACTGCCATACAGTCACATTGGTCCGCAGCATCATTAGTTGATCGCGCTCGAAACTCGCTTTGCTGTCGTTGTATTCTAATGGAATCGCGATGAGGTACCGATAGATGTTTATGGCATTGAGAGTCCGCCAAATAAGGCTTTTAACACTTTAGAACTTCGGTTGAATAATTTGCTCATATTCAGTTGTCTGTGTCAATACACGTCATTTCAGGGACGGAACGAATGAAGATGAAAGTTTTGTTTGTTGTGGCTAAGGCATTCGCCTTTGTTCTATACTAACTAATTTTTAACAATTAACGAATTTCTATTTATGGCAGACTGTGTATGTAATCAATTAAAATATCTCTCCAAGGCACGGAGATATTCCTTGATAAGCACAACACATACGGATTTTGAGTACAGTGAGACTTTCCACAGCGGGAATACCGTGGGACCACTGAGATTTTCCGTTATGGCGGAGTTTCCATTTTTAAGAATGCGCGGGACCCCCGTTTAGTAAAGTTTTTTCTTTGATTTGGACTCTTTAAGCTTATTACTTTGTTTCTGTTTCTTTTATTTTAATTTTCAACATTTTGTAGATGGATAAAGGAACTTGGTCATCGCCGACTTTTTTGTTCATTTGAACTGTTGCAATCGAGTGTTCACTTTCTAAATATCGGCAGCAGGGTAATGTATGCGAAGATAATTTTAACTTTTTTCCAAAAATATAAATTTATGCATCAATTCCAAATTTGTCTTCTTCAAAGTACTTCCCCTCAGATGTAATACGCTGGCGCTAGAGTTTTTTTCCAACTCTCGAAGCACTTCTGATACACTTGTACTCTTTGGGAAGCCCTTGAGCTCCCCCAGCGATTCGGTTTGCACCTCCTCAGTCAAAAATCCGTTCTTTCATGAGTCTTTTCAAACTAGGCAAAAGGAAAAAGTTGCAGAGGGGCAAATCTGTTGAATACGGTGTTGTTTTTGGCCAAAAAGTAACGAACATGTAATGACAATTACAATGACAATTATTTTGCTACAATTGCTTTGGAGTCTGTCCCTTCAATTACTAGCTCATGTAAATGCTGCCAAAATTCTTACATAATTCAAGATGTCGGTACATCCAGAAACAGTTTTTGCTTTGAACTTATATCTTCCTTTGAAACCTGGAAAACCGTATGTTCCTTGAATAATTCGCAATCTCGTGATGTGGATGGATTATCCAACCACGTTTTAAAAAATATCAGTTTGAATATTACCGATGTGCTAGCGTACATATTTAATAAAAGCGTGCTATCAGGAGTTTTTACTGATAAATTAAAATGTGCGATTGTAATTCCGCTTCATAAGAAAAATAATCCTAAAGATATACGGAATTATAGACCGATATCTCTGCTACCAAGTATTTTCAAGGCATTTGAAAAAATTATGAAAAGGCGAATTCTCTTATTTTTAGAAAAAAATAAGTTCCTTAGCTCAAAACAGTATGGTTTTAAGCAGAGGCTATCTACTGAAGATGCTCTATTCGACTTTTGCTCCTCTATTTTCAAAGGCTTGGATGATCATATACATTGCGCTAGCCTCTTCGTCGATATAACCAAAGCCTTTGATATGGTGGACCATAGTATTTTACTAGGAAAACTGTACAAGATTGGTTTTAGAGGTTTTGTTTTAAATTGGCTCGAGTCCTATTTAGGAAACAGAACTCAAATAGTAAAAATTTCAGAAGCTTACAGCAAAAATTTGATTTAAAGATAGGTGTACTGCTAGGCTCTATTCTTGGCCCTATTCTTTTCTTAATTTATATAAACTTCATATTTTACCAAAACATGAAAGGAAACATTACTGCCTTTGCTGATGATTTGGGAATAACCTATATCACAAAGAGTAAAATTGATCTGATCGCGGACATTAACCATGATGTTGACATCTTACGAAGGTGGTTTCGTGAGCACAAAATGCTTGTCAGCAATAAAACAAAACTAATGTTTCTTCGTCTAACACACACTGCTTTACCTGATATTGATATTGTCTTCCATTCTTCGAAATGTGAAACCTTCAATTTCTGCAGTAACAAGGATCATTTAACGTCCTCTACTTAAATACTTTGTGACCCTGATTGTTTTAGGATTGAAGTTGTTACTCATTTTAGGTACCTAGGAATAATTATTGATAATAAATTGAATTGGAACGAACAACTCCTGGCGATGAAGAAATACTTTAACTCAACATTGCGTATTTTTTATTATCTCAAGAATACATGTTCCACCAAGGTGTTAAAAATGATTTACTATGGTATTTTCCATTCCAAATTGCAGTATGGTATTTGCTGCTGGGGTGGTGCTCCTCAATGCAAAATGGCTAATATTCTGGTAATCCAAAAATTTTTGGTAAGAAAAATATGTAATAAAAACAAATTTTATCATTCCATGCCATTGCTTAACAGCTTGAAAATTCTTTCTCTGAGGCATTTGTTTTATTATAAAGTGTTGAAAATTTTCTTCGTGAGATGTGGTTATTTGAATAGCAGATATTCTAATCGCTACAGTCTACGAAGCAATCAAAGCCTAAATGTCAATGTTCCAACTTTTCGTAATACGTTTTTCAGAAATACATGTTGCATAGTTCCATTTAGATTATTTAAATTAAAGTCATTACACTCATTTAAATTATTTAATATTAAAATTAAAACATGGCTTTTTGAATTTGATCACAATCAAATAGAAGATCTACTAGACCCAATTATATAAAATTAGTTTTTAACTTTACTCTTAGATGCTGCTCTTCTGTTCTCTTTTCTTTCAATGTAAATCTTTAATTCACCTCTTAAAAAATGTTTTTGTATTTTATGAAAGTAGCATTTATCACTATGATTGTTAAAATTTTACAAAATGATACCCCTATTCTCTACAAACTAAATTATCATTGAATGAAGTTCTATTAATGTATAATAACAACTGTAATCAACTAGAGAATATGAATAAATAAATTATAAATTTCGTGATGCAAAAGCCGTGAATTGTTTTTCCACAATTCCGGACGTTTTCTTCTTATTGCTTCTCGTAAGCGGCGCATAACTTCAAGATTAACCGCGTTTTGACCGCACGCCCATGTGGGAAGAACTTGTGATGCCATTCTACGCCAAGTTAATCGAAAAAACAGTCAGCAAAACCTTTGATCGAATTTGGCGGCTCATTTTTTGTCCTTACCTTCTTCTACCCATGATTCGTTGCCAGTTATAACTCCTGCAAAACTGGATCGTCGTTGTTGAACAACGTCAACGACGATCCAGTTTTGCAGGAGTTATAACAATGTCTGAACGATGATCATGTGACATTTTGTTAAACAAAACTCAGCAATTTTTGTACAAACTTTGCTGCCACACGCTTCATATCTCAAATTTCCGGAACAATTCAATGGCATGAGCTAACTAATATACCAACACCCTTCGCAACTTCTCTAATAGTGATTCAACGATTCTCCATAACAATTTTTTCACTTTCTCAACATTTTCATCGTTTGTTAATGTGCTTGGGCGTCCAGGGCGAGCGTTGTCATTCAAATCTTCTCCAGACTTCTTTGAGAAGCTTGCCGCGAAATTTGAAAGTGCACCCTATTTTTTTTTTTTTTTGACAACGCTCTTAAGGTTTTTTCACAAAGCTGATGTAATACAGTTAAAATACACAGAAATTATGGATGCTGCAACAAAACTAGAATTTCTAACGGCTGGCGGGTGTCAATTTTCTTAGATCCTCGGTGCATGTTTTTATTGTTTTTACATGTGTGAAATTCATTTCAAAATAGGCTTCAGTTTCGGGGATCACCTCCTCATTCGAGCCCTATTTTTTTTTTGCGAGCACCTCTTCGGGGTCCGAAAAGAGGTAGAAGTCGTTGGGCGCCAAATCTGGAGAATACGGTGGGTGCGGAATCAATTCAAAGTCCAATTCGTGCAATTTGGCCAAGGTAGGCAGCGGCTAGGTCTTGGACTAAGAGACTGCAATGGGACCGTTTTTTTTTGCAATTTGTTCCTTCAAATGCACCAATGTCAATGTCATGTCAAGTATGACATTTAGTAATCACTGTTGATCCTTTTGCCTTTCTTAATGTAGTCGCATTCCAAAATACGAATGCCATGACCTTGCCAGCCGACCTTTGTCCTCTTGAACGCTTTGGGCGTGTTTCATGAGCTGTTGTTCACTCCGTGGACTATCGATTTGACTCTGGAGTGTAGTGTTGGATTCATGTTTGGTCCATTTTGACATTTCGATGCAAAAGTTCTGCTTATTCTGGCGAAACAGCTTCAAACCGCTCTCAGAATCATCGACACGTTGTTGTTTTTGGTGCATTGTAAGCAAACGCGTCATCCATTTCGAAAGCAGCTTTCCCATGGACAAAGGATCAGGCAAAATAATGTACACACTGCCTTCTGATATCTTTAAGGTGTCAGCTTACGCAATTTCACTTTGCGGTTTTCCAAAAGGATTTTATGTAATTGTTAGACGTTTTCAGGTTTAACCACTTCAATTAACCTTCTAGAGCGTTAAGCATTGTTGGTGCACACCAACGCTTAAGGTCATCCTTCTTCTTCCTCGTCTTCGGATGGCGCTACAGTCCGGGGTGGACCTGGGCCTCAACCAACATGCCTCTCCAGCTAGCACGATCTCTTGCCAGCTGCCTCCAATTGCGCACTCCAAGTTGGTTGAGGTCCTTTTCCACTTGTGTGCGCCATCTCAGTCTAGGACGTCCTCTGTTGCGTTGTTCCTGTGGTTCGGATTCGAAAACTCTTCGGGCCGGAGCAGTGCTGTCCATGCGCTCTACATGGCCTAGCCACCTTAAGCGTTGTATCCGTAGACGCTTGACTAGGCTCATGCCGCCGTACAGCCCATACAGTTCGTGGTTGAATCTTCTCCTCCAGATGCCATCAACGCAAACGGGACCAAAAATCGCACGCAGAACTCAACACACAAAATTCTGTTTTTTCTATTGTTTTAAAAATCGCAAAAGGGGCGTCACTTAAAGCACTGTAACTTGTAACCCAAAAATCAGATTGTCATGAAGATTTGACAGGTATCACCTGAATGTGTGTACATCCTCAAGATAATGAGGATTCTTGGTTAGTGACGCACCCTCTATGTCAGTCCCGGGACTTATTGAGTAATGTGAAGGTCAAAATACGTTTGTAATAATAATCACTGTATGGTACGACAGTCCACAAGGGGACCTGGGCCTAGCTTGCTCATCAACTCCTAGTGTTATGCGCGCTACTGTTTTCTCACGAGTAGAAGAAACCCACAGTTCCTTGCTGACTCCGAACGGCGAAGTTTAGGAAGCTTTTTTCTTAGACAATGAATACATCTATAACTTCTTCTTAAAGTTGATTCTTTTCGACTTGTAAGATCTTCGCTCTTCAACGAAAATCGGAACTGGCTTAAAAACAATGGTAACTAATTACTCGTAAACTAGCACAGAGTAGAAAGCATTGTTTAAAGTTTTAAAAAGGCGTCACCTCAATCCAGTGGTTTCCAAATCCGCTCGTTCAGACCGCAAAAGCAAGTCACAGTATACGGAGGAAATGAAAGTTATTTCTGTCTAGAGTAGGACTTGGTTGCATACTTCATTGCGAGACTGAACTTGTTCCCATTTTTGCACTGCACCACACATGACCATCTGATCGTAAAATTCAGCTGAGATGTCTTCAAAGATTCAATTAGACACTTAACATTCGGACATAACTTGCAATGTACTGTATTTAGCACGCCTTACGAGATTAAATTGTTCCAGAACATACAATTGGATCTGTTCTGTCAGTAAACTACACACAATCAGACGGTTGTTTGACTTTGTTTTTTATTTTCATCTCCGTTGACTTTTCTGGTTTGGCTCCTACAAGGTTGACGACGGTAAACTCTCGGTACTCAGTTAAGGCACTTTCCCTATGATACTACTCTCATGGACATGCCGTCTGATGCGAGGTCGCCAATAATACAGTTGCGCCGCTTATACAAAGTCGACTTTCCCCGTGTCCTGGACTGGCTGTGGCCAGGAACTGAACCGGGAATGGAATGTAGTCGGATTTTCACCGACGGCTCCAAGACAACGGAGGGTTCTGGAGCTGGGGCCTTCGTGGAAAACGACAACATTAGACTTGACGCCTCTTTAAGTAATTTCACCTCGGTCTTCCAGGCGGAAGCCTTCGCGATCCTAATGGCCACCAACTACATTGTGAAGAATAGGTGGAAGGGAAGAAGTATCTGCGTCTGCAGCTCATAGTCAAGCTGTGCTGAAGGCCTTACTCAACCTTTTAACCACTTCCAAGATAGTTCAGGAATGCAAGTCTTCCCTCAATTCGGTCGGCAGGCTGAATTCGCTAAGACTTGTCTGGGTCCCTGGTCATCACGGAATCCTGGGAAACGAAACTGCCGATGAACTAGCTAGGCTAGGTTCAGCAGAGGCATTCGTAGGACCCGATCCCTCCTTGGGATTACCCGCGTCCCTGGTCAGGGCCTCCGTCGATGGTTGGGTATCCTTACAGCACAACCAGAGTCGATGGTTGGGTATCCTTACAGCACAACCAGAGTCGATGGTTGGGTATCCTTACAGCACAACCAGAGATGGCGTGACTCTCCATGCAGGATGACCAAGAGTATGCTCCCAAACGCCTGCAAGAAATCCGCTTCTTTTCTGCTATCTCTAGACAGAAACGAGTGCAAACGACTTTTCGACATACTAACGGGACACTTTACTTCCACTATGCACCTGAATCGGCTTGGGCTTAGTGATGTCACACTCTGCGACGCCTGTGGAGAAGGTGAAGACACTTCAGAGCACTTTCTCTGTCAGTGTCCTGCTTTCGCTCGTATCAGGTGGCGGTTATTTGGCGCTGATGTGGTGGGAACTGAAAACCTAAGTTCTATATCACAGAAGCGCATCTTGGTTTTTCTTCGGAAAACCAAGAAATCACATTAATTGAAGGTTACTGCTTGGTAGTACAATGGACCAGTATTTGAGTCTGAGCGCTCCAGTGTAGTTTATCTCAACCTCCAACAAAAAAAGACACTTTCCATGTGGAAATTAAGTTCAAGGCAAAAGGTGTAGCATTACATGGACGAAGAAGTTCTTTTTCTTTTCTATACACAATTCCTGCCTCCGATATTGACAAGGATATGAACATTGAAAATTTATAACGTGTAGGACGGCAAGGTAAAAACAGATCCACAAGGAAGTCCTGAAATCCATTATTCGTTTAAGGCAAAGGACGTCTTTAAGGAGTCATATTTAAACACTTACCATTTCTTAAATAAGGCAAAATCACCATAATCCTAATGGCCTGAATCTATCCTAAACACCACGTCCTGCTTCCACTTCGCCACTTGCGATGGTGTTGAAATCCGATTTGAAAACCACTCCAAGACATTTCCGAAAGTGCAGAAATTGTAGCACTTCAAAATCCCCACTTAACACACCTCTATGTCATTCGCAACAATTATGGCCGCCCACTGGCAAACAGTTTGCCTTATCACTTCCCCCTGACTGCTTCCAGGCCGCATTTCGAAACAAACTCTGCTCCTTCACCCCCCTCAGCTAATTCCAAGCCTATTACATCAAATAAATATCATCTCCAATCTGAGCAAAATTCCATCAAAAAGCCTACGCCCTTGCCATGTGATTAGTAGCACCCGTCCCCAATTCGGGAAACACAAAACTCAGAATCCGTCCAGCAAACCCAGAGAGAAAGGTTAAAGGTGCACCAGAGCGCCCACCTAAGCAGTGTCGGGCGAATTAATTTCCCACAACAATCACGAAGTTCGCATTGAAATACCCTGTCATGCAGAAATGCCTCCGGCTGTGCCCCGTCCGACTGCTGAGCGGCTGCGGGTGGAATCAACCATTATGTGCCCACAATCTGCCGTGCATACAAATTTGAAAAGCCGCCGCGCACCACAGGAAAACCCAAACAAAACGACTGAAAAAAAAATCCTTCGCCAACATTGCCCCAACACGCGTTGTCGTGGCCGGCGATCAATCCCGGGCCCGGCCATCGCATTAGAGATTTCGTCCAATTGCGAAAATCAAATAGAATCGTCTCGATTACGGGGAGAGGCATGTGCCTGTGTCGCACAAAATCACAAAATGCCAGCGGGTTCACATGCACATGCCTTCAGCTGGCAGGCTCTCAGACGCAGCCAGCGCCACCACTGCACCAGCACCAGCAACCTGTGCAACCTGCTTGAAAATGATTTCGAGCCTCCACTCCTGATCACCTGTGCTGGCAGCGCTCTAACGCCACGGAGTTGTGCACCGCGCACTGGTTGGTTTATTGCCTTGCGGTCTTGGTTTGCTATTCCCGTGCCGTAGAGCCGTTGTCAGTTAATTTGCCCGTTGTCGTCCGTCCGGTTGGCTGGTGGCTTTGCAGCGACCACTCGACTCGATTTGAAAGTGAAATGAGAAGGAAAGGCAGACCCCACGAGTGCGCAGAGTGGGGAGCGCACCAAGCACCAGGCTCAGGTTAGCGCATTAGGCTTGGAATTTTTCATGTTGCACATATGTCGGCATGCGATTTGTTGCGATCAGTGCTTGTGTGAATCTAAGCGGCAATCACCTCGTTCTGCTTTCGATTACGCAACTGCCACCGATCGTTCGGTGGCGGCGATCGTTTGCGTTTTCATTTGGCGGTATATCACTCAACGGACCCGTCGGCCAGACTCGTCGTGGTTAGATAATGACAAAAGGCATTTAATTGTCGCAAGCAATTTGGGTTAATGCAGTCCGGGTTGTGGGGGCCAGCAAGATCACCCGCCAGGCAGAGGGGTGGCGCATCTGCTGGATATCTCTGATCTGCGGTTCACAGGTCTAAATTGGCGCAATTTGCTGGTTGGCACTTCATCATGCCGCCACGGGTGACGGACGATGTGTCTGTCATTCATTAAGCGCCGTTCACATCATTCTTCAATTAGTTCCAGATAGGTGGGCACGGTGCAAGTATAGCGCGGTGGTTATCTACAATTAAGAGCGATGAGTAGCCGACGTCATTGTATGCAGCTTGAGGTTTGTGAAATGTTGAGGGTGGACGCGAAGTTTCTTCTGTATTTCTTCATCTTGTGAACGGGGCAAGAAGATCATTGTAAGTCAACTGGCAGATTTATGGCCCTTAACGAACCTTGCATATCCGGTAATGGTGGCTGCAGGTGCCGGGGAAAATGTCGACTGTAGTGTGTTTTTTTAAAAAAAGTGCGCAAGTTTAAAGACTGGTCTTGGACGATGGCTAGACTTAATTGGGCAATTATGGGGAATGATCGTAAGGTTAAGTGTTGCAACTTCATTGCCCCTTTCGGGTTCGGTGTCTGGGATTTTGAAAGCTTCGGGGCTTTCGCTTCTCGGGATCTTTGGCATTTTGAAATAACAATAACCCAAAATATGTACATTTTTGTTTTCAGGACTTAGGGATTTTGAATTTTTAGATTTTTTTGGAATTTCTGAATTTTGGGCTTATAAGCTTTCGGCACCTTGAGTTTAGTGATTGCCTTAAACAGAACTCTGAATACCTTAGAAACTGGCATGAGCTCGTAAGCGGATGACGCTAAATAAAAATATGTCCATTCTTTGACCACTTTTTTGACACACAGTCCGAAACCTAACCTAAAATTCAAAAAAGAAGGAACAACATTAGTACTAAAATCAAAAGCAGAATCACTCTTGCCAATCGCTGTTTCTTTGGGCTCAAGAGGCGATTGAGAAATAAAGCCCTCTCTCGAAGAACTAAGCTTGCTACTTTATGGCGCGCAAACATGGACGTTACTAAAAATGGATACGGAAGTCCTTAGTCTTTTCAAGAGAGAAGTTTTGTGTGCGATTTTTGGTCCTGTTTGCGTTGATGGCATATGGATCAGAAGAATTTACGACGAACTCTATGGGCTGTACGGCGACATGCGCCTGTTCAATCATCTTCGGATACAACGCTTAAGATGGCTAGCTTAAGATGTTCTGGCCCGAAAAGCCTTCGAATCCGAGCCCTTGGGACAAAGTAACAGAGGACGGCCTAGGCTGAGGTGGCACACAAGTGGAGAAGGACTTCAACAAACTTGGAGTGCGCAATTGGAGGCAGCTGGCGAAGGATTGTGCTGGCTGGAGAGGCATGTTGGTTGAGATCTAGGTGCACTCAGGACTGTAGTACCACAAGAAAAAGAAAAAGAAGAAGAAGAAGAGGAGAAAGAAGAAAAGAAAAAGAAAAGAAGTAGAAGAAGAAGAAAAAGAAGAAAATGAAAGGAAGAAGAAGAAAAAGAAGAAGAAAAAGAAGAACAAGAATAAAAAGAAGAAGAAGAAGAAGAAGAAGAAGAAGAAGAAGAAGAGAAAGAAGAAGACGAAGAAGATGAAGAAGAGGAAGAAGAAAAGAAGTAGAAGAAGAAGAAAAAGAAGAAAAAGAATAAAAAGAAGAAGAAGAAGAAGAAGAAGAGAAAGAAGAAGACGAAGAAGATGAAGAAGAGGAAGAAGAAAAGAAGTAGAAGAAGAAGAAAAAGAAGAAAATGAAAGGAAGAAGAAGAAGAAGAAGAAAAAGAAGAATAAGAAGAAGAAAAAGAAGAAAAAGAAAGGAAGAAGAAAAAGAAGAAAAAGAAGAAGAAGAGTAAGAAGAAAAAGAAAAAGAAGAAGAAGATTTAATTTCAAGCAAGCCCTTGTACTCGGATATCATCTTGTCATACTTGTTTTCATTGGACTCAGGAAGAACATAAGTACAATAGCCCTCGAAGGGTCTAGTTGGCTTTGAATAAGGCCTTGACCATGGTTGCGGTCATCTGCGGTGCAAGAACGTAAGCTTTATTTAATTCAAGTGAAGAAGTTCTATGTCTCTTGAGCGAAAATGTTTTGTATGTTGGGCCTGTTATCTGGAGAACCAGATTCAGCGATAATAAGGCTGCACAAATGAATGATAGCGTCTAGACCCTCTTGTCAGGTCCTTTTAGTTTGTCAACCAACAATAGACTTCTACTTCTTTGCAGGCGCGCTGGTTGATGTAATAAGGAAGAGGTAGAGAGGAAGTACCTTTCTTTTTTGGTTTCGATTGGTGAAACATTGCTAGTTGCTATTTATGGAATGTGTACAAAATTGATCCGGCTGCGCAAAACAGTTGAGGTTAAGCTCTTGTACCACTGGACCCACGTGGCTGTAGCGCCCTGGAAATGATAAAATGGAGGTCTTCTTCAGACAATACATCCAGTCAGCTCAGAGCAATTCGAGAAGAGCTGTCCACTTTTGACATTATCGTATGTGATGTTCTTCTTGTCACCAAATTGGGCAAAACGAGTTGGGGTTAAGCAACACTGCTGAGATGACGAATTAAGTTCCTGAATATTACTTGTCGTAAATTGATTTGGTACATTTCTTAGTTTATTTTTCTTAATGCGCGTGATAAACAAGACTCTCCGTAATGTGATAAAGAAAAAGATACATTTTGTTAATGTTATTTCCTTTGCCCTGAGAATGTAAACACATATGTAACTCAAGTAGTAAGAACAGCGGGCGTGTTGAAGCAGCAGAGGCTCCCTTACGGGCTGTTAGAAAACGTGGAAATCGTCAAATTGGTGGATATTGTAGTGCGCCCGCTCAGCAGATAATTTCACAGCTCAGTCTAAAATGATGAAAATTACTTTGGTGCGGCGACAGCACTGTCCTGGGCTGTAATCACGTAACTTTTCAAGTGACTGTCGTCCTGATGATCCATCAAAGTGACAACGTTGATAATTTGCTTCACGTAACCCAACTACTATCGTCTCGTCTACGGTTTATTTTATACACAGTTTGAGCGCTACTGAACGCAACAAATCTCTTGTCATAATTGTACACAAACAACAAAACAATGAATTAGGATAGTTTTCATTGTTTTGTTGTGTGCGTACACATAACGAGTGAACGAACAACTGTGCGAGTGGAACTCATAAAATGTATGAGGTTTGATTTCAGGGAATATTTTTTTTTAAATAATTTTGGATATACATACATACATACATACTACATATATCCAAACATTTTTGTTTTTTCTTAATTTTTTTTTTCAAAATTTGCATCGATTGTATGCCAGTGCAATGCAAAACGATAGTGAAATAGCTATCGTCAAAAATCGATCTTCAGGACGATAGCGATTGGCAGTTTTGGAAGTACATGGAGCAACCAAACTGATATCGTTTTATCAATATCGTGTTTTTTTTTGCTTACGCGATGCAAAACTCGCGCTTCAACGATATCGTCGCACGATTGTCGTCAACCGTGATGAGACCCCTCGATGAATGCACTCTTCAAAACCTTTAGCGCATATGTACATATATTCTTGTTCTTCGGGTCGTTTTTTGTGTGTTATTTTAAACCTCATCCCAAGCTTGAGATTCCCGTTGAAAATGTTTTTTTTTCCAGACGTGTTGAAGGTGATAGGGAATAAACACAACGTTCCTCGTCGAGAACACGCGGGCAAGGAATGTTTTTTTAAACTTACATTTTTTCAGATTACAACCAACAGACATTTAATCGCAATTTGCACAGGTACCTCCTCTTTCTCTATTTTTTCGGCCAGTAATAAGACAGTGCATAGGCTAAATACCACACATTTTGATCACCTTTCTGGCAATTTGTGAATACCACGCCAATAAAATTGTTCGTCTTTTAAAGCAAACCAATCAGACACCCAATTTTCGACCTCCTCGTAGGAATCAAAGTGCTGCTCAGCCAATGTGTGTCCCATCGATGAAAACAAATGGTAGTCGGAAGGAGTCAAGTCTGCTGAATACGGCGGGTGGGGTGGCTGCTCCCAGCCAAGTGTTTTGATTGTATCCTGAACCGGCTTTGCTTTGTGTGCAGGTGCATTATCATGGAGCAAAATTACCTTGCCGTGTCTTCTGGCCCATTCTGGTCGTTTCTCGATCAATGCATGGTTTAAATTGATCATTTGTTGTCGGTAGTATTAACGGTTTCACCAGGTTTTAGGAGCTGGTGGTAAAGCACAACTTTCTGGTCCCACCAAATACACAGCATTGTCTTCTTGCCGAATCGATCTGGTTTTGCAGTCGATGTTGATGGTTGTCCCAGATTAACCCATGATTTTTTCCGTTTAGGATTCTTAAAATAAATCCTGTGGTCGCCGTGGCGTAGGGGGTAGAGTGCGACGCTCACACGCCGAAGGGTCTAGGTTCGACTCCCAGTTCAACACCAATTTTTCTAATATTTCACGGCACCACCTCTTTCGAGCTGCTGATAACACTCAAAGAGTAATAACTGTCTAAGAAAGCTTCTCAAATTTCGCCGTTCAGAGTCGGTAAAAAAACTGTAGGTCCCTTCTACTCGTGAGAGAACAGTAGCGCGCACAACACGAGTAGTTGATGAGCAAGCTAGGCCCTGGTCCCCCTTTCGACTGTAGCGCCAACAATTATTATCATTATTATTAAAATAAATCCGTTTTTCAGCGCCAGTAACAATCCGATGCAAAACCGATTTTCTTTCATGTCTTTGAAGCAAAATTTCGGTTTTCCATCTGTCTTTCATTCAATTCATGTGGCACCCATTTTCCACACTTTTGGATCTTTCCCATAGCTTTCAAACGGTCAGAAATTGTTTGTTGTGCAACATTTAATATTGCAGCCATTTGCTTTTGACTCAAAGTGTCATCCCCATCCAATATCGTTTGCAATTCGGCGTCTTCAAACTTTTTTGGTGGTCTTCCACGTTCTTCATTTCTCACATCAAAATCATTATTTCTGAACCGTTGAAACGATCTTTTGCATGTTGCTTCTAATAGAGCATGATCACCACATGCCTCTACAAGCAGCATTCGATGCGACTCTGTAGCACTTTTCTTTAAATGAAAACAAAATATTAATGCTTTCCGCAAATCATCACTTTCTGGTACAAAATTCGACATTTTTAACACGATGAAAAAATATGATGCTGTCTGTTCAATGACTTGATTTATACAAAATATTTTTCACAGATGTCATAGCAAACAGAAAAAAAAAATAAAAATAAGGGCTCGTTCACAACAAATGTTCCCTATCGAGACATTTGTATCTTTGACACACGGGTATACCTGGTAAACAATGTCTTTAGCGAGCTCCAATTATAAAAAAATGTAAAGAAGAAGCAAATTATTGTAAATTAGAGCTGACATGACAAGCTAAAAGGATCTCAAAAAAGGGTGTTCTAGACGTTTACTGCTTGTGACCGCGATCTGACGTTTCAAAGAGTAAAACGAAGCACCTAGTTTGAAGCCGTGACGACGTCCGTAGTTTGCTAGTTTCAACTGAAACGAAGCCTGTTCAAACGCGTCTTACTCTCTGGCTAACTATGGTGTTACTCAAATTTCTGAAGGATTGAATCATATTTGCTTACACTCCTTCTGCGGAGGGGTGTACTTAGTGCCTTGTGACATAATTTAAGAGATTCTTTGTTTGTTTTGCAAAAATTTAGGAAGAACAAAGTTCTGTTTCTGTTTCCTACTGGCAAATTCGAAAACAAATTTCCGTCTTAAACTGTGTAACAGATGTGATACATCCAGCGTATTACCACTGGACACATCTGTGTTGACACATCAGCTGTTGATACATTTTTGTTTTCGCAGGTTGTACAGCGCCCATGATTTCTGTTGCTGTTGCCCATGGCATCATCCAACACCTCTCTCGCACGACATTTATTTCTCAGAACTTTCGTTGATTCGTGTGTCTCAGTCGCACGTAGTTTCAAAGCTCCTCGTCTGTGTTACCACACCAACTACCACCTACGCTCCGATTCAAAGACCAAAGTTGAAAGTGTTACCCACTGACATGAAACACATGAAATGCAAAAGCACCGAACACGTGTATCGCCCCTCGGATGTGCTGAATTTCTCAAGCGAAATAATTTTGCCATTCCGCGCACCCAGTGCTACCTCCTACGCGACACAAAATGATTCTCTCCCTGCTTGAAACTCTAGATCCCAAATGTCAAATCTACCTGAACAAAGTGGCTGCCTCGAGAGTCAATCCTCGCAGTCGACGACCGCGACGTCTTTAAGTCGTCAAGACAGGGGGAACATACACACACATACACACAACTGGCAAGCGGACGGCATCAGCTTAAACAACTCCAAATAACCGTGATCACCTTCAGGGTTTCCAATTGAAACGGTTGTTACTTCTTTCACAAACGACCACATGTCCCGCGTTCATTCGCACAGCCTGCCTGCTTACCTACCGTGTGAACTATTGGGGCCCGCAATCTGCAAGGCTGCGAGTGGGTTGGATTCCTACCTGCGGACACATGTGTCTGTATGCCTATCGAGGAGGCTGTTGTTTTAATTAAAAGCTGTGAGAAAAAACCGCGCGCCAGCAAAGAAGTCAGTTGGTCACATGAGACGAACTGGTTTGCGCTGTTTGCGCGCTCGGCGGCTAACAGTGACATCAGTGTGTAGGCTTTCATCTTGTTTCACCGCTTCCTGCTAACGATGCTAATCGAAGGCATCTTGGCCCTGCTTCGAGAATCTGCTTGCGCGACGTGTACAACCGGTGCTCATTAATCGAGCATCAAATTCTAATAGCTGACGCAAATTTAGCTTCCACAGACCAGTCTGTGACCGCCCGACAACTGGAATATTGAATTCTGAATTTTGCATCGTCGTTTTATTCCCCCATCAAAAAACCTGATTATCCAAAAAACAGAAAGCGGGCGGGTGACGTAATGAGCAAATGCGGATTCTAACCGTATTTCTTGGCGAATAAAAGTCCCCCGTCCAGATTGGTCGCGCTGATATCACGGCAGATTTACGGACCCCCAAATGCTGCATTCGTGTCATCGATTTTATCTGCAAAGCCGACAAGCCGTTCGGCGAGCAATCGTGAACTAGATCTGTTGGCTGCATCCAATACCGCCGGCGAACCGCCCTGTGTCGCGTCCAGTAAGATATATGCGCAAGCTGCGACAGGAATCATAAAAGTGATCCGCTTTGTGGCATTGTTAAATGTCAATTGTCAGTCACTTTGCAGAACTTGTCCAGTCGCTTGCGCGATCTAACGCCCGGATAGCAGTGATACTTAAGCAGGCGAATTTGTTTAATGACACAACTTTCCATTTTGCTTTTGTTCTTGCCTCCACTACACTGCAGTCACGTACGTCAATGCGTGTCTTGCGCTGTCACAAGTTGGGCCCTTAAGTTGGATGCACTAAAGCGGAATTCGATAAGGTGCCGCCGCTTGTGCGAGCAGCTCATTCGCATTCCGCACGGATAGGCTGTGTTGGCGCGTCAATTTTCATCGAAGTTTGATGTTTGTGACATAACCAAACTTTAACTGACATTATTCGCTGGAAAATTCAAACACTCCCCTTTTGTGTCTGTGTGTGCGTGCTGACAACCCTTTCACTTTGCATTTACCGATTCTTCGCAAACCGGTACCAAGGGGGATGCCCTTTAAATACTGGAGAATCGAGATACACAGGAAATCATAAACTGAATTCCCAATAAATCAAAGCGTCAGCCCTGCGGAGGGGGATTCCTTTCGCTATGGTGGCGGCGGTGGGCCGACGATTACGTGGAATCTGCACGATTAGGAAATAATGAATACGCTAAACGCTGGTAGGCGTTTCTATATCCTGCTTCGAGCTACCGTACGCGTTATTTCACTGCACATCACTGAATATAAACGCTTTTACAGTGGAGTGAAGAAAGTATGTATCACATTGAATACTTTGTTTTAAACAAATTAAACCGAACAAAATTTTGATTCTTTTTTGATATTTTATGTTTGGCGGTATATGTTTTAACCAAATAAGCAAACGTAGTGAATTCAAGTCGCTATAAATATTTTAAGATGGGATACTTGTATAAGGGCTGAAAACTTGTTAAATAATCTAAAGAACAACTCACGGTATAACTAAAGCTCTGTAAATTTTATTTAAGAACGATGTGTCTAAGTCTGTAGAAAGGTCTGATTTCTTTAGCGCTTACATGTGTGTTCTGCGTAAATTTGTTCACCTCCGAGAAGAGGATTTTTTTTTTATGAGTGGCGCTCACCAAATCGATTGTTCATACCCTTAAATGACTGGAATTAAGTGACAGCACGGGCCGAAGGTATAGAGGAAGAGAGGGAAAGGCGGTACCGGTGCACGTTGGTTTTAAATGCCTGTGGACTGTAATTGGGCTGGAAAGAGCATTCCATATTCGTGTGGTGCGGCTGAAGAACGAGTCTCTAAACTTTACTGTACGTCCGAAGGTGGGCTTAAGAGTGAACGGGTGAGCATTCCTAGCGAGGCGGCTATTGCGGGTGAATTCTTTAAGGGAAGGAATGCAGCTGGCTAACTCGTTAGAGAATTTTTTATTGAAATAGCGATAAAATAGTTACAGAGATGCAACATTTCGTCGATGTTCAAGAGAGTCGATTGACTTCGCAGCATTACTATCACCAATAAGTTTTATCCCTCGCTGTTGGATTCTATCTAATAGGTGCAGAGAGGTCTTAGAAGAACCGCAGCAGATAGGAGCATTGTACTCAAGCTTTGGGCGGATGTACGCCTTATAAAGGGTGTCCCAACAAGAACGCAAGATTTAAATTTGGCGCCATTCGAATTGTCATTGTTTGACATTTGAACAATTATTATTGTTTGTTAGTACAAAATATAAGGTTAATAAAAATGGAGCGCTACACGAATGAACAACGCATTCTCATTGTGAAATTGTTTTACCAAATTGGTGAAAGTTTTGCGGCTACAGTTCGCAAATTGCGATCTATTTAGGGTTACATTTGATGGCTTTGTCAATTGGCAGAATTGTCGCATTTGGGGCGAGGAAAATCCTTGAATGATTCACGAGAAGCAAATGCATCCTCAACGTGTCATTGTGTGGAGTGGATTTTGTTCTGGAGGAATCATTGGACCTGTTTTTTTTTATAAAAATGAGTCAGTTCAAGCGAAGACAGTCAATGGTGTTTGATATCGTGAAATGATAACCAATCTTTTCGTGCCTAGAATTGAAGAAATGAATGCGGAGGGGAAGTGGTTTCAACAAGATGGCGCCACATTTCATACAGCCAGAGAAACAATTCAATTGTTGCATCAGTCAATTCCCGGTCGTGCTATTTCGCGTTTTGGAGACCAGAATTGGCCGCCTAGATCATGAGATTTAACACCATTGGACTTTTTTCTTTGTGGCTTTTGAAGTCGATGGTTTATGCGAATAAGCCGACGACGATTCAAGCCTTAAAAGAAGAAATTGGACGCTTCATTACATGAAATACCGCAGCATTTATGCTAAACGGTCATTGAAAATTTCATTAGAAGATCGCGAATGTGCCAGCAAAGCCGCGGCGGCCATCTGGTCGATGTGTTATTCCACACATAACCTCATCCTGTTTACGGTATAATAAATAATTCACGATTTTTTTTTAAATATCTGCGTTTTATTTAAAATTTAAATCTTGCGTTTTCTTGTTACACCCTTTATATTGATGCCAGGTCAGAAGGGGTGAAATATTTCTTGCATCGCTTTAAGAAACCTAGACATTTCGCTGCATTTTCGACGATCTTGAATATATGATCGTTCCAACTTAGTATTGAGTTGATACAAGTACCGAGTAGGGAAAGGCGTTCAGTTTCAACAATGCAGGAGCCATTCAAAGATAATCACAGGTTGTTTTGAGAACGCTTGAATGACAGTAGACAGCACTAAGTTTTGGAAACATTAAATTCCACTCTATTCTTTTTACCCCAATCAATTATGCTGTCAAGATAGGAATTTAATGAGCTTAACATACGCTGCCGTTCCAAGCCGAAGAGGGAGGACGAGAGCTCAGGAACGTATATGAAAAGCTGAGGGTACTGTCATCAGCGAAGGAGTGAATTAGATTAGAAGTGACAGACAGCAGATCATTTATAAAAATGATAAAGAGTGTCGGAGACAAAACTGAGCCCTAGGGAACACCAGCATTAATATAGTGATTATCAGACCATCCAATACAACTTGTATTAAACGGTTCGAGAGGTAATGTCTAATCCATTGAAGAAGAGACTCGTCGACGCCGAACAACTCCGACAAGAGAGCCTGATGCCAGACTCTGTCAAATGCTTTTGAAATATCAAGTGCAACGATCTTGCTTTCTCCTACATTGTGCAAAGATTGGTTCCATTTTTCGGTGAGATATGCCATCATCGTGACCTCCGTGGCGTAGTGGGTATAGTGCGACGCTCACATGCCGAGGGATCTAGGTTCAATTCCCGGCTGAACACCTCGAATTTTTCACGGCACCACCTCTTTCGAGCTGCTGACAACACTCAAAGAGTAATACCTGTCTAAGAAAGGTTCTTAAGCTTCGCCGTTCGAAGTCGGCAAAAAACTGTAGGTCCCTTTTACTCGTGAGAGAACAGTAGCGCGCACAACATGAGTAGTTGATGAGCAAGCTAGGCCCTGGTCCCCCTGTGGACTGTCGCGCCAGCAATTATTATTACTAAGCCATCAAATCACCAGTGGACCAGTTGTTGCGGAAGCCGTATTGCTGGTCATTAAGAATCTTGGGAGTTTGAAGATATTTCATATGCTGACGTTTTATCAGCGTTTCCATGACCTTGGAAAGTAGGGACGTAAGTGCAATGGGTCGGTAGGAGGTGGGTGATGATGGTTCGCCCTGGACATATGCTGTTTTCCACTTGCTCGGAAAGAGCCCTAAAGAGTAGGACAAATTGGAAAGCTTACGCAGTGGTTTTACCGTAGTAGCGTGTAGCGTAGAAGAACACCTCTTCAGAAGAACGAAGGGATACCATCCGGGCCAGTGGATTTGTGCACGTTTAGATCTTTAAGTACTCTTGCAACTGTACGAGTGCGAAAATGGACTTGTTCCATGGAAAAGTTTACGCTTTCGAGTACAGGCGCCGACAGTGGACAATCTGGAAGCGCTGAGCAGGCTGCAAAATGTGCAGCTAACAGATTTGCCTTGGCCAAGGAGCTGACAGCTGGAATGGCATTGCAAATGAGCGTTGGAATTGAAGACGAGGCGGAAATTTTAACCTTTTTTACAAATGACCAAAAATGTTTGCTGCTCTTGGGACAATGCAGCACTTTTTGCCTCAACTTTTGATCATAGGAGAATTTAACACGTCTTATTAATGCATTGCAATCATTTCGGGCCCTTTTGAATTTCTTCCGGTTTTCCTCAGAAGGGTTGGCTTTGAAAGTATCCGAGAAGAGGATGGGCTCACTGACAACATCGGAATTTCAAAAGATCTTCGCAGTTGTCTTGTAAAAAATGCGAAATGAACGTTAAGTCCAAGAATCGAATCTAGGACCTCCAAACTGTAAGTCGGTGCATAAACGCACTTTATAGCCCCTTTTTATTGAAAGTAAAATTAAAAGCAAAACCTTAAATGCGTGAGTGTGAGGATATCAAGGAATCTCAATTTATTGAAGAATTAAGCTACAAAATCTCAAAATCTCTCAATCTCAGTCATCAAACGGAGTAAAAAAAATCCGTCGACCTCACTGGAAATATTTACTCCACACCAAGATCGCAACTTCCATCCGATTCTTCTACACAAACTATCATCGGTGCTGCAGTGACTGGCGCCTCTTCTATAAATTCAACAATGGGAAGCCGCAGAGCGCCTCTTACCTGCACGGAACCACAATAGAATCCGTCATTTGCAAAATTATATCTCAAGGTTATTTAGACACACAACAAACACGCTCGTCGGAGGCGGTCATCTCACATCATTTCGGAAAAGCATTCAAAAACCACGTCGGAGCCGTTTCTCTCTTGCTGTAGAGCTGCAGTGAGTATCCTTTGTCATGTATGCGGCAGCTAATAATAATAATCTGCGCGGCGCGCCACCACCACATTAGTCCACCACCATGCAGCGAGCCTTCAAGCGTTTATTGTTGTCTCTAACATGCCTGACTGCACTTCATTCTCGGCACACAACGAATTATTTACATTTAATAGATTTTTTTCCTTTTTACTTGGTTTATTTTTTTCTTTTTTTTGCTCCATTCTGGGTGTCTGTGTGGTGCGCGCTTGGTCCCGGTTTTCTTGCGAACTATCATTGACAGAACGCTTGTTCATTAGAATGGGACAGAGTAACATACTCGAGTGCCGTGCTGTATATACTTGCAGCATGTACAGCTAGCAGTACTTATATACGAGAAGATGGTGAAATAATGATTTTATGCGAATGAATCATGCGGCTCGTTTCACCCACTCGACGCTTTAGTCGGCCGTTGAGCGATAGAAATATCACTTGTTGGTCATTTTGCGGTGTGTTGAGGGGGTGGCGTGGAAGGATTAAGGACTCAGGTGAAGTTTAATGGCAAGTTGTGGTGATTGTTCTAGAATGTGAGGGACACAGAAGTTTTAATTTGCATACGGGTTAAATTCTTTATGACTTCCGGTCCCCTTCTCTGTCCGGCTTGGTTCAATCCAGAAAATATTTCAAACTTTTGGCTGTATCAAGCGGCGGTCCGTTTCTATTTGTTTTGGTATTTCAGATAAAATCAAGGCCTGTGCAAGTATTGATTAGATTGGCTGGCAGTGGGTGAGGTGTCACAAAAGGTCGAACTGCATGGCTCCCCAACGGAAGAATCACAAAAAAGGCAAATACCGAAAAACAAGAGAATGATCTATCTTCATCCAGCCTTCCGGCTTGTATGGATTCAGACTGAAATGAAGTTTAAGGGTCGGAGAGTATATGGAAAGCGTTTCGAAATCCTGTCCATTTCTTGAACCCATAAGTATTATTTGATCTTTTGACATTTTAAAGTAGCCACCTAGGAACAAGCGTAGCAATTATTTGGAGAAAGCAGGTCCTCTTTTTATGTGCCTCATGATGACAACAAAATGCTCATAACCCGCGAATAAATGAACGAATGAAAACCTCGGAATTAGAACAAACCTTGACCTGCTTACATAGATGGCGCGACAGTACACAAAGGCACCAGGGCATAGCTTGCTCATTAACTATTCGTGTTGTGCGCACTGCTGCCTAACCACGAGTGGAGGGGACCTACAGTTTTTTGTTGACTCCCAATCGCGAAGTTTGAGAAGTTTTTTCATAGACAATTATTACTTTTTGAGTATTTTTAGCAGTTTAAAGGATGTGGTGCCGAGAACAATGCGAATTGTTCAGTCCGGCAAATAATTCTGGTACTACTGCGCCACAGCGGCTTGATCAACTACAAAACTCTAGATGTGTCCTTCATCCCAACTCTGACCTTACTCCAATTGAAGTAAATAGATAACAGGAAGGGAGCATGAATTCCTCTGCAATTTGCTCTGACATATTGTATTTATTTCGGGATGAATTTTGTCGAGCTTACGTTTGCCGGCATTTTATTTCCAGAATTTCCTCGAGACACCTTCCCAGTTAAGAATGTCTCACATTTACAACACGGAAGGGGGAGAGTGTCAATTATTGTTGCCAATTTCCATCCACTTCCCAGAAGCACTGCACAAACAAAAAGAAGTTCAGCCACCACTTAACCCCATTCAGATTAAGTAATTTATAGATGAGGGAGAGGAAAAGAAAACCACACCATATGTCGAGTCAGTCAGTCCCACACGCCCGCTGCTGTCCCTTGATTGGTTAAAGAATTGCAGTCGGTGTCTGCCTAAGGGTATCACCACAATGTGCTCGTACTGTACACAAATGATTGGAAATAGTTGCGATGCCTTAGAGGAGCGTGTGTTTATTTGTTTTATTCTCAGTCCACTCTGTCTTCCTGCGTCATAATGCTCATTAAAATTATTTTAATTTTTCATACGTGGGAGGGACGGGATAAAACAACTTGCTGAGTACATATCATTTTTTTTTTTTTGTTGTCGGAACCTTGTGTTGACACTGTGCGATTGCGGCTAAATATGTGCATGGATACATGTCAAAATCTAGCTTTTTCATGTACCACGGACGAGTGGGGATTTGGTTTTGTTCGTTTTGGTTTTTTCTTAGCCGAAAAAATAAATCGCCATATTGGATAAACGTGACCGTTTTTTGAAAGATAACGGATTGAAGTGTTGTTTATGGAAATTGTCTTCTGATGAGTAATTTCTGTACAGCAGTGAGAGAAAGTTTTCGTTCGTTTCTGAAATCGTTTCCTATACCCAAAAAGCAAAAAACAATTAAGCTAGTCTTACTATTTTGTCCGAACGTAGAGGCAGTTGTATGTTTGAATATCTGTGCCTAGTTCGGTCATTTGTGTGTTCCATTCTTGTCTAGGTGAGTGCTAACTTGCTCTCCTTTCAAACAACACGCAGAGGCAGTTCTTTCACATTTAAATACAAATTTTCTTCAAATATTCTTGTTTCCCTTTTGTTTTTTTGTTGGAAAGGAAGTACCGTTACCAACGAAGAGAAATATGCAAACAGACGTCATATAAAATTTTATTTCAGTGAGAAAAGGATAAATGTTCGATATTATCCGTGCTGGTCTTATTGTTTTGTCCGTAACTGTATTGTAATTTTTATGGTCTGGCCACTTGGTCGCCGTCGCGGAGTGGGTAGAGTGCGACGCTCACACGCCGAAGGGTCTAGGTTCGATTCCCGGCTGAACACCTCGAATTTTTCACGGCACCACCCCTTTCGAGCTGCTGACAACACTCAAAGAATCATAACTGACTAAGAAAGATTCACAAACCTCGCCGTTCGGAGTCGGCAAAAACCTGTAGGTCCCTTCTACTCGTGAGAGAACAGTAGCTCGCACAATATGAGTAGTTGAGGAGCAAGCTAGGCCTTGGTCCCCCCGTGGACTGTCGCGCCAACAATTGTTATTGTTGTTGTATTGGCTATTGTGTGTACATTACGAATGAAAACGTAAGAGAAAATTATGAATGTGAAGCGAATATTTATTTTAGTTTTATTAAATTCAACATTCCCGGGTTGTTTTTTGCTCAGCTTATCATGGAGTTGGAGTGTACGACTTAATTGTTTTATTCCACGCACCATAAAAGCTTTTTAAGCAGGCCGCTGCACCATTGCAAACAAGCCTTCAGACTCGGTGTCCCTCACAAGGACTTCAGCGGGAGCTGCAAAGACGAGAAAAGAAAGGAATCCATCTCTCAGCTGCTTCGCAGCAGGCCGCTACACCATTGCAAACAAGCCGCCAGACTCGGTGTCCTTCACAAGGACTTCTGCGGGAGCTTAAAAGACGAGAAAAGAAAGGAATCCATCTTTCATCTGCTTCGCAACAGTTAACCTCCTCAAACAAGAGGAAGAAGCAGATAGGGAAATACTTTTCCGACTACCTAGCTTAGCATCTGGTTCACCAACCCCTACATAGGAAGTTCATTGCGGTAAAAGAAGGAAAATATTGAACTATTCTTACGAATTCATAATGAGCCGAATGGCAACCGCCTAGCCCTTCTAATCTACCTTCTCCAATCAATCAATCTTTGTCCCAACATTTGTTGGCCGCAGGGGATAATGTATCAACAGCCATTCAATCACATTGACTTAAACTGGGGCGCCAGACATATGTCTGCAGCTGCAAGCAGAAAAATTATGCTCCTCTCTTGGTGCCTCTTTTGTCGTGGCGTATGTAGTTTCTCTACATAAACCTTTCAATAAATTTAAGAGATCCTAGATATTTGGCTCAGCCTTAGGACTGTTTTAGACTAAATGTTTTTGTATCTTCCTTTTGTAACTTAGAAACAGCCATTAATAGTTATTGAATTTACATACGAAACTAGTTAAATTTCCAGGAAATGCTGACTTCCCTTAATCAATAATGCCAATGACAGATATTCAGTAATGAAGTGTCAAATGTCAACTTTTGTTTTGTTTTCAGAAGGTAAAAGATGAATTAAGATTTTCTCTCTTTTCTTGTAAATCATAAAAAGGTTGATGCAATATTTTTTATCTTTCGGTAACGCTACCCTTAAATTACAAAAACAAGAATGTTAACCGTGAGCCAGCATTCATTAATTCAATTAATAATTTATTTACATTGTAGCTACATTTACCAAAACTATTTCGCAGGAATTTCAATTTCCAATGAATTATTGAGTATGGAACATATTTTATTAGAAATGATTCATGCTTCCGGCGTTTATAGTAATCCCATGAGCAATTAGAAGCTATCTTCCAGTTTGCACGCAGCCACAAATAGAAACCCATGACTCAGTCACCCTACAGTTTGTATTTATTGTGTACTACCTAACGTTCAACTCGATAGATCAACGCTTGTAAGTTCACTCATGCAGAAGCTGGAGGAAAATTGAATATACGAGTCGAAAGTGTATCTTTGAAGCCGCAGTTATCTATTTCGTAACTGAGCGAAATTTATGAACCCAAACGAATCGATGCTGACTGCACTTTCTATTTCGTATACATGGTATTTTGGGGATTTTAAAGCACTTGGCTTTTAATTATCTTGAAAATTATTATTTTTTTTGTTTATTAAAAAGTGTATGTCTTAAGCTTTTGTTTTCAAAGCTATCGTGTGCGGTAAGATTAATAATAATTGAATGGCACGACAGTCCAAAGGGGGACCAGGGAATAACTAACTCATCAACCACTCGTGTTGTGCGCGCTACTGATCTCAAAGGTCGCCGTGGCGTAGTGGGAAGAGCACGACACTTACACGTCGAAGGTCCAGGTTTGATTCCTGGTCCAACACCTTGAATTCTTTCACGGCACCACCTCTTCGAGGTGTCTAAGGGAAAACTTCTCAAACTTCGCCATTCGGACTCGGCAAAAAACTGCAGGTCCCGTCTACTAGAAAATTGTAGCGCTCGTAGTAGTAGGCCCAGGTCCCCTGTGGACTGTCGCGCAGTCCAATTCTTATTAAGCTAAAATCAATTTCGTTGCAAAGATCATTTAATGTTGCATCATGCTGTTGCAACAATATTTTCTCAGATATCCACATAATCGAAGTCTTATAAATCTCATCAGACAAATTTGAAACATCAATTTCAAGAAAAAATGGAATTAAAAACTTGGTAACGGGGTTTGGAGTCGGAAAGCTTCAATCGGGCAACGAATTAGTCCGCCGCTTATATTTTAGAAAAAACAGCTAAGCTACTGCCAGCTGTTTTTTGGATGCACAGTCAAAAGACACAATTAGGTAATTAAATAGAAAGAGTTGCAGAAGCCAACTGCTTTTTAAACGCCATTTTTTTTGCCGACTCCGAACGGCGAAGTTTTGAGAAGCTTTTTCTTAGGCAGTTATTGCTCTTTGAGTGTTGTCAGCAGCTCCAAAGAGGTAGTGGCGTGAAAAATTCGATGGAGGAGAAGCCGGGAATCGAACCTAGACCTTCGGCGTGTGAGCGTCGTACTCTACCCACTACGCCACGACGACCGCGAAAGGTGCGGATATTCAATGCACTATACCATACTGTAGAAGCTTTCGAAAGTGCTTCTAATGTGATTGGAAAAAACTGATTTATTGCATTTTAAAAAAACAATCGTCTTTAGCCTACTTACCTACCTACTTTTGAACACCCTTTAAGGGGTAGCCGTGCAAGGAGACGAGACTAGGCAGGGGAAGAAACCTTTTTTCATTACCTAGACCCTACGTATTCCTTCTTTCCCTGCAGCTGATAGACAGGCAAAGATTGAAAGTTAATCCAACAACGTTAGAGAAATTTAGAAAATCGCTTAAAGGGGCCCACTGGCTTTGCATTTTTTTGCAGGATAACAAAATAAACTATGGAGTCGTGGCACGACAACGAAGACAAAGTGGGCCTCAGGCTAACCTGGGCATTTTGTCAAAGGAGTTTAACTTTTAGAATTCGTGCTAGCTACGCTTTACTCTTGGAAATATTAAAATAAAAGTTGTCAAGTATCTCTCTTTTTGTCTTCTAAATTTTCCGGCTATGTACAAAGCGCAACAAACAATACTATACATAATTTTAAAGGTCTTGACATAACCCACAAAACGACGCTATGCATGGTTAGTTTGGATATTGCGTTCAACAGTTATAGACGTGTAAGCATGGAGTTCACTAACGCCAAAATTCGCGATATATTAAAGTTTTCCTTCGTTAAAGGCGAATCCGCTAGAGAAACGTTCCGTGAGATTAATGGTGTTTTAAGGGATGGTACTCTATCACTTCGAATCGCAGAGGAATGGTTTCGACGATTCAGAGCCGGTGAAAACGACACCATGGATAAGCCAGCCGGCGGAAGACCTGTGACGACGAATACCGATCGAATTATGGAAATCATCGAGTTAGACTGGCATGTGGCATCTCGTGACATCGGCCAGGAGTTGGGAATTAGTCACCAAACCATTTTAAACCATCTGCATAAGGCTGGATACAAAAAAAAGCTTCATATTTGTGTGCCGCACGATTTGACGCAAAACAACCCTCTGGACCGAATCAACGCCTGCTATATGCTGCTGAAACGGAACGAACTCGACCCATTTTTGAAGCGGATGAGGACTGGCGACAAAAAATGGAACACATACGACAATATCAAGTGAAAACGTTCGTGGTTGAAGGCCGGTGAGGCGTCCCAAATAGTGACCAAGCCGGGATTGATGGCCAGGAAGGTTTTGCTGTGTGTTTGGTGGGATTGAAAGGGAATCATATGGCCAGACGCTTAATTCTATCATCTACTGCGCACCACTCGACTGCTTGAAGCAGGCGATCGACCAGAAGCGTCCAGAATTGGCCAACAGGACGGGTGTAGTGTTCCACCAGGACAATGTCAGACCACACACTTCGTTGATGACTCGTCAGAAGCGGAGAAGGAGAGGGAGCTCGGATGGGAGGTTGTATCGCATCCACCATATAGCCCGGACATAGCGCCAAGTTCCTGTCCATTGCGAACGCCCTTGGTGGTGTGAAGTTGAATTCAAAAGAGGCTTGTGAAAAGTGGTTGTCCGAGTTCTTTGCAAATAAGGAGGTGGGCTTCTACGAGGGGGTATTATAAAGTTGCCATCTAGATGGAAACAGATTATCGAACAAAACGGCGCACATTTGAACTAAATCCGATCACTGTAACACTTTTTATGGTATGAATCATTGAATGAAGAGCAATAAATCGGAAGATATTTGACAATCTAATATAAAAGAGCGCTATGAGTGTGATTTGCCGAGGCTGCAGAACGAGCATAAAGGAGTTTCGTATTTCGTTAGAGGAATAGGTCAAAAGGTGTAACTGGGCAGTATTCCGTTTTCATCTGCGGCACTCATCGAAAACATTTCGCGGAGTCGCTATCAAATAAATTAAAAAACTCGCTTCCAAATGGTTATCTCAGGGATTAGAATATATATTTTGGACAGCGCGGTAGTTCATAAAGGGACTCGAAGGGCCTAGCTTCTTCATCAACTACTCGTCTTGTGCGCGATGCTGTTCTTTGAGAGTTCATTTTTGCAAACTGGCAACTAGTAGTGTTCGTGGAAAATTGCACTCTCAGAAGGCATGCCGTAAGTCTAGTAGACGAAAAAAAGTTCACCACTTTTTTTATAATTTAATATTGTATTGCTCGAGTAGAATTAAATAAATGAAAATCTCAATATTCACCATACCATATTCCATACACTGCCAGAAGTAAATTCTTCAAATAGCTGGAGCCTATTGATGGATAAGGGCTTAAGCATGTTAAAAGTTTCATTCGATGGCAGAGGGAAACACAAATCTAGAAACAAAGTCCACTGAAGTAATTATTGCCACTTGAGAGGAAACTTAGGTGAAGGGGACTTAGTTGCTATGTAGAGTACTGAGGACTCTGTCCCCACCTTTTTTTTCAAAAACAAGGTATACAATTTAAAATATCAAAAGGAAACAAGTATATCACAGAATAGTCATGAAATTCGTAGAAATATCTCCCTTCCGCTTTTTTCCTCTTCATTCAATGTTTCATAAAAAGTGTTACAGTAATCGGATTTAGTTCAAATAATTAATAATAATTGTTGGCGCTATGGTCCGAAGGGGGACCAGGGCCTAGCTTGCTCATCAACTACTCGTGTTGTGCGCTCTACTGTTCTCTCACGAGTAGAGGGGACCTACAGTTTTTTGCGGACTCCGAACGGCGAGATTTGAGAAGCTTTCTTAGACAGTTATTACTCTTTGAGTGTTGTCAGCAGCTCGAAAGAGGTGGTGCCGTGAAAAATTCTAAAAATTGGTGTTGAGCTGGGAGTCGAACCTAGACCCTTCGGCGTGTGAGCGTCGCACTCTACCCACTACGCCACGGCGACCGATTTAGTTCAAATATGCGCTGTTTTGTTCGATAATCTGTTTCCATCTAGACGGCAACTTCATAATACCCCCCTCCCTCCTTATTTGCGAAGAACTCGGACAGACACTTTTCACAGGCCTCTTTTGAGTTCAACTTCACACCACCAAGGGCGTTCGCCATGAACAGACACAGGTGGTAATCACTTGGCGCTATGTCCGGGCTATGTCGAGGATGCAATAAAACCTCCCATCCGAGGTCCCGTAGCTTCTGAGCTCCATTTTTACACGTCTATAACTGTTGAACGCAATATCCAAACTAATCATGCGTACCTTGGTTTTGTAGGTTATGTCAAGATCTTTCAAATGATGTATAGTGTTGCCAGATACGAGCTCTGTGGCGCTTTGTACATAGCCGGAAAATTCAAGAGACAAATAGACGGAAGGGAGATATTTGACAACCATATATAATATTTTAGATTTTGAGTCAAAAAGAAGAACAATTATTGATAGCTATCATTTGATAGCGGGGACATGTGGTGCTCCTGCTTGGTCACAGATCAGATTTGATTATATTTCAAATCAACAAACAATCCTCTTCAGTCGCAAAAATATCGTGTCATCTCCTTTCAGTTGCGTAAATCCTTTGAACTTAGCAGCCATGTACAATTCCAATGATTTCTGCTGTGGATGGAGCAGAATTTACTTCGTTTACATATAAAAGTGTATATATTGTTGCGTTTTCGCGGATTCGGAGAGACCCAAGGAAGCAATGGCAAAGGAAATAAATGATTTTAAAATTAAAACGCGAAGAAAGATTTGGTAGCACTCTTTTATTTCTTAACCTCTGACACTTCGTTTTCCGATCCAGCAAGAGCGAGTTCTGTTATTTTTTTTTGTGACAGTGAAAGAGACTGTCAAGTGCAGTTGCTGTCAATCAGAGACCAATAGGGAGACAGTCAACTCCCTCGTCTCCCGCCCTTGAATTCATTTTGACAGCGTTTTGTATAACATTTCCCCTCCTGAACAGCTGACGCTCAAAAAGGATTTTGTTTGTTTTCAAATGAGAATACGTGTGAACTGTCTATACGGTGGATCTCCTCACTCTTCACACTTTTAGAAGGAGAGGGCATATAAATTAAAACGTAAACATGTGTGAGTAAAGTGAGACAATGTTCGATGATACGTAAATAACTTTCAGAATTTGAGGTTATGTCTACTAATACACGTAAATAACAGTCAAACGGTCGATGGACAAAGGAGAAATCAGCTGTTCAGTTGACCATCTCCTTCCTTATTGGTTTCTGCTGTCAATATCGTCAAGGCGTGACTCGGGCGCGTTTGCAAATGCGTAACAATATAAATTGGAAGGGATGACGTTTCACAATGAAACCTACCGTCCGCATCAACTACTGTTCTCTTACGACTGCAAGGACTCAGTTTGAGAAGTCTTTTCATAGACAATAATGACTTTTTCAGTTTTGTCAGAAGCTCGAACAGTATGTTGCAAGACTGAACGTTCTAAACTCACACAGAAGCTTATAATTCAAAACATCGCGCCCTTAAACGCCTCAAAAAAGCTACCACTGCGTAGAATTTGACATTCCTTGCATAATCATCAGGTGCGCAAACGCAATGCGCATATTGTTTTATTTGAACCAACTCAGCCCACGTAATCAACTTCAACGTGACCATGGCTGTCTTTTTCCATCAAAACTCTCTCCCCCTTTCCATTGCAAAAGAAGCCACTCCTGCATGTTTATGTAATTTATTCACATCTCTGTGAACACCTGGCTTATCTCGATAAAGCAACCTTCCAACAGGCTTATCAATCAATCTCCAAAACAGACGCAAGAACAAACGTACTAGATTTCTCCGCGCCAAACCGCAACAAACAACGCCATTGTTCGCTCCACAAAAGAAGGCTCGTGGTCACTCAAGCAAATATGAAAATACTTATCTGCTTGTAAATATTCGACACACAACCGATCGCTCATCATTTGCATTCCAACGAATTGTCATTGTTGTTCGAAAAGCCCGCTCTCCTCTAAGTGATTAATGGAAAACCACGGCATCGGGCACAACTCCTAAGAGGGACATCGCCTCGTCAAAATCAAAACGTCAGCTGCAAACGCTGTTTCCTCGGAAAAAGAAATGTCAGCGAGTTTCAAAACCGCCTCCCCGTATCTCCCCTCGCTCACCGGCCTGTTCGGGGTTTTATCGGATCGGCCGCCCGGCCTGCAGCTTATCATCTTTCGATGACAGTTGTATTCAAGGTGGGCTTCTGTTACTTGTGGATGCGATAGGAAACGTACAAATGCAACTCACCATGCACACTGGTGTGTGGGCACGAGTGTGTGAGCTTGTGCCTTGCAATGTCTCATTTGAGACGTTTATCTCAAAATAGGTCTCGCGTTGTTTCGCGCACAGCAGCGGTTCTGACTACTACAGCGGAATGCGATGCTCTTGGGTACGTGCTACCCAAGCGTTCCATTCTTTTGACACTTGAGGCTGCCTGTTGTGGATGCATTCCGTTTTGCTTTTAATTACAGACTTCTTCATGCTGAAGTCGGTCGCAGTAAGGAGTTAAGAGACACCGGGGTTGCTTCTCCCCACCCCCGCTGGCATCCAGGGGCCGGAGTCAATTAGGAGACGTGACCCAAAAGGCGCTTACAAATGCAGGCGGCAGCACTTTAGGGCGTCAAGCAAACAAACGCGGATCTAGGTCAGCCCGCACGGCCACTTATCCGATGCAACACTGCCAGCACTACAATTATGCGCCTCTCATCTGTGAGGCGGCGGTGACCTGTCAAATCGCAGTGGGTGCGTGCAGGCAGGCCTGGGCGATGTTCGTGTGCATTCCAACGAGGAATTAGAGGACATGCAGATTCAGGTCACACCTTTTGTGATCGTTTGATTTGCAGAGTCAAACGGGTGCCAGCGCAGTAATGTTTCTTCTTTGTCGTGAGGCATGAAAGCGGGAACGAAGTCAAGCACAAAAGGATGCTGCAGGAAGAACCGAGGGTTTAATTAGAAGCTGCATCGTATCCATAGCTTCTGAACCAGTCGTGAGAGCCTGTCCCTTCCATTGCCTTTGCAATTTTTATTTCCTCTCCACTCTTCCGGTGCTCGACGAGAGGAAGGGAAAAGCGTTCGGAAGTCTGCTGTGTTTTATTTTCATCCGCTTGGGGTTTTTTCTTATTCCCTTTTGAAGTGCACTGCAATCACTTGGAAGTTTAATTACTCCGCTCCAGTTTATGGAGATATTTATTTCGTATCCGGATAAGCAGGTGATTAATGAATGAACGTGGGGGATGAGCGTTTTCCATTTTATTTTCCAATTCAACCACAAAACGAAGTGGGCGGTGGTAGTTGCGAGGGGAGTTGAATACAAAAGATTAATGAAGCTCCTTTAATTTGTGCTATTAAATGCAGTGCTTTGGCATTGGCTTTCCTTCGCTTTGAGATTGTCGCACAGGACTGGATAATAATTAGCTTTTTGGTTTGACGACAGCCGGGATGCTCCAGTTCGTTAATATGGTTGACGTTGACAGCATTGTCGGCAAGTTAGTCAAGTGCGAACGTCTAATCGAATATGAATCGCAATTGAAAACCTTTGGTGAACTCAGTACATGAATCTGCGGCAAGCAACAGATTACTGAGAAAGTTTGTGAAAGAATGAATAAAGATTTTAAGTCCGTTTACACGAGTTAAACGAGTGGTTAAGCAGAACGTTTGGCTTCATCAGGTACAGCAGTAGCATTGAAGTAATTTGAGTTTGTTTTAGACTTTGCGAAGAGACCCTCAGTTGCATATTCTGATCTGATTGGGGAATTTATTCTGTATTGGGAGTCATCTGGTTGCGTTATTAAACGCGTTAGATTATGCCTTCAAAAGATTTTTCGTTGCTCATGGACGCCACTCATTAAACAAGTTTTCTTCTAGTGAACGTCTCAAATCAAAGACCGCCATGTCCCTTGGCTTTTGAGATTTGACAACTTTTTGCTTAACACCGAGAGGACTTGTTCCAACGCATCACCACTCTCCTAGCTTGAAGCAGATTTGGAACGTGTGTCTCCTTAGCAAATATCACAATTTCTCTTCTCTGCATATTCGTCTATTATGTCAAGTACTACCCCAAATACCCTGAATATATGGATGGAAAATAGGGACAAACTTTAGGTTCACGTATGGCCCTCTCGTCTGTTACACTGATTTGTCCACATCAAAAGAAGGAATAGTGTAAAGGGAGGCCTAAATCTGGAGTATAAGGACAAGTCAGGCTAAAAAAAAATCAGGTACAAGGACAAAACGGATGAACAATAAGCTGGTTTCGATAATTGGGAGTTTCCGGATACGCAGCCTTTTTCTTCTTTTTAGTGTAGTGTTACAGTTTGGAGCCGACCTGGGCCTCAACCCACATGCCCCTCCAGCTACCACAATCTCTCTCCAGCTGCCATCAGTTGCGCTCTCCAAGTTGGTTTCGGTCCTTCTCTACTTGTGTGCGCCACCTTAGCCTAGGCCGTCCTCTGTTGCGTTGTCCCAATGGTTCGGATTCAAAGACTTTTCGGGCCGGAGCAGTGATGTCCATACCGTCTACATGGCCCAGCCATCTTAAGCGTTGTATTCTAAGACGCTTGACCAGGCGCATGTTGCTGTACAGCCCATAGAGCTCGTCGTGAAATCTTCTCCTCCAGATTCCATCAACGCAAACAGGACCAAAAATCGCACGCACAACTTTTCTCTCGAAAAGACTCAGAGCTTCCTCATCCGCTTATAGAAATGCCCAGTTTCAGCGCCACAGAGTAGGACTGGGATGATCAAGCTGCTGTATAAAGCAAGCTTAGTCCTTCGAGGTCGCCGGCAGAAGCTAGCGTTGGGCTTATTTTAGGAGGATCGTATCTCTAGTGTTGACTTATGTGTTCCGCACGATCTTCACAATAATTATGTTGACAAAGTAATATGGCAGCCGCCTTGTCTTAAACCTTTTTTTGACATTGAAGGTCTTGGTGAGTTCCTTAACCACCGTGAATGGGCAACGGTAGATCTCCATGGTCATCCTACACAATCTGACGAGTTTGGTAGGAATGCCAAAACTCGAAATGACACTCTATAGCTCGTGTTTATGTACACTGTCACATGTGGCTTTAAATTCGACGAGGTGAGTGTCAAATTGTACTAGTTGGGTCCTTTCAAGATTCTGCCGCAAAGTTAAGATCAGGTCTATTGTGGACTTCCCTGGCCTGAAACCACACTGATAGAAACCTGTCAGGTCGTTAGAAAACGGTATCAGACTCTCACACAGTAAGGCAGAAAGGTCCTTGTAGACGATGTTGATGAGTCTGATCCCTCGAAAGTTGGAGCAAGGCAAGGTGTCTTCTTTCTTGTGGACCGGACAAACGACGCTGAACTTCCACTCAACAGGCATGCTTCCCCCCGACCATATCTTATCGATGAGCTGGTGCATGCACTCTACCAGATCATGTCCAGCTCCTTTAAAATTTCCACAGGCAGTCCGCAATTGGTATTCAGTCTCAAAATTGCCATCCTGACGTCGTCTAAGTGGGGAAAACGGAACTCCTGTCTATCATCAACCAAATTGAGTTGAGCTTTCAGGCTTACAGCGGGATTTGGCTATCGTCGGCGTTAGAGAGTCTGCGACGTTGATCATTCTTTGTTCTCAACACAGACTACAGATTTGTCCCGGCAGGCTTGGGTCCGATCTTTATTTGACTTTTCGGTGAAACTTTCGGACTTCATTCCTGCCATAACCTTTCTCCATCTTCTCGACTCTCCGTGGGTCACTGGCCTAATTAGGTAAGTTATTTCAATCCATTTCGGAACATTTCCTGTCAAGTCTTTTCGCTTCCACATAGACGTCAATGTTTTACAAAATTTAATTAACAAACGGAACCCTAAACGTGCAATATCTCCTTACCTTCACATCATCATTAAAATATGGCAAAGAATTTATTCAGACACTTTAAAGGCAAGTTGAAGCTGTGAATATTTAATCAAAATCTGCCTGAATTTTATTTTCAATATAAAACTTTATCTCAGTTATTTTGAGGATATGGCCCACCTTGAGTGTGCACAGTAAAAAGTGAATCATCTTCGTACCAGATGAGTGCATGCTTAAATATTCCGCATTATATCCACCTTCAAGGAGTTAGTCCTTTTTCAGGGAGAGCACCTTATTGCCGTCTACGTTTGAAAAGAGAGTTCGTTATGCTCTTCAAACACACAATGGCTTATGAGTTATTCATAAAAGCGAAGAATAAATCTGCCTGCATTGTCAGCTGTGTATGAGAACCTGCCTTATCAGTATGCACTGGTTGACGTGGACTCTGCTCCACTGGTGTGCCGTGTATGAATCGTTTTGTTGTTATCCATTTTGCGGCGAAGGGCGTTCTCAACGCCTGCGCTCAATAAAATTTGAAGCTCCGCAATATGCAAGAGGATGAAGGTTCTCCTTGATTTTTACTCAGATTAGATTTATGAATTTCCCCTTTCCTCGGTGACATAATTAAATATGAAATTCTGATCCTCATTTCGTCTCCTCTTCTGTGTGGTCAGAGACACATTGTCTACCCCACACGATTCGTATTTGTGCTCAAACAGTTGCCAATGCCCAATTTTTGTTTGCGCTGCGTTTATTTTCAAAGCCATTTGTCAATTCGCATCGAAGCGTTCCTTGAAATTGCTTTGTGTGCTCTCCTTGGCAGCGTCTTCGAGCGATAAATGCCTCTACAAAGCTGCATCCTTGAACGTTTGCAGCATAATTTATAGAGACTCGTACACTCTGCTCGATTGCGACAGTTCGAAAACATGAACATATTGCAGACACTTGACGAAACTGGGTCAGCTATGAGTCGATAGCATGCCGAAATGTGGGGTAGCGACTCTTGCTCTCGGGCCCCAATGTGCCACACCCCACATGTAGTCAATAATTGAAAAATGCTGAAAAATATGTGGAAAACCATTCGAACACAGCAACGAGGCTGTGAATAGCATTGAAAAGAAATGAGACACTATCCGCGGATTCCCGAAGGATTACGAAAGCTTGTAGGTCTGTACATACGGGTGTATGGACAAGCGTTCAACTATTCTCGTGAACTCCAGGCGATGGAACTAGGACACTGGGTCAATCGATATTTTCTATGTACGCCACGCCGCACCCTTATTTCTGTTTTTTTTTTTCTGTCGTTACGCTTTCACGCTATTATCCAAGGGATATGTCCCATTTCGAGGGAAATTTTTAGTCATTCTTGTCTCTCCTTCTGGCACGTGTAGTGAGTACTTCTTGTCCACCTCTTCTTGCTTCTGTATGGGAAGGGGGGAGGGATTAAATGCATTTTAAATTTTTGAATTCATGCACAGAGTACCGTAGTAGTCTGCTGTTCTGTTGCAACAGAGGCGTCATGTGGTCGAGTGTCTTGAGTTTCGTGGAGCATCTTGTTGGACGTTGGAGGCACTGCTAATTGGTGTGAACTTTGAAGAGGAAATTTATCAGATTCTGTTTACCCTGGTTATTATTTTGTTTGTGTTTCAGTTATGCAAAGTGGAAAGGTCTGTGTGAACAGATAGGAGGCATGAAAAGTGTTTGAGGTTATGTTATGCAACCGAGTTTGCATTGAATTTTTATTTCTGGAACATCAAGTGTTTTCTTGCAACACTCTTAGGCATTGAATAAATTTGCGAATATGTATGAAGAATCACATTCTAGGTGAAGATGGGAGGATGGAAGTATTTTCCAAGTTTGAAGAACTTTTCGCTTAGGATTTCTTTCAATTTAATTACATTTGCTCGTTGTGATGCAGAAAGTGTATTGTACAAGAAAATTCAGAAGAGTGGCGGTACACATTCAACAGTGAATTTTCTGTCAATGTTTGAAAGAATTAATGACACCCCCAGCGAGGAAGAAAGATGAGGATTTTTCAAAACTTTCAAAACCTTTCTTCGCCAACAAAATCCAATCAGTCACTTTGGGCTTCGCAATTTCTCTCCATTGTCCCGATGACAATTTCGCCTCCTAGGTTTTTCTTTCCCCCTCAGACACGCAATCGATCAATTCGTGTAATAAAACAAAGTCATAACAAAGCGTCACCCCACATGGCGCCCGAACACAGTACAGGTCCCATCTGCATCAATCGAAATTTCTGCCTCTGTCCCTTACGCCCCTCAAGAGTTATTAATTACCAAAGTATGTGTGTCAGTGGATGCAGAGGAATGACACTAATTCGTATTCCATTTCACACTAGGCCAGCACACCAAGAGCAACGGACAAAAAAAAAACGCCTCTTGCATGGGTTTGTTTTGTTAACATGCCATCTGCCCTGAAAACCCATTTCCCCACAAACTCCCGTACGGCATCGAAAAAAGCAGAAAATGAAACACGAATTCATCTAGCCGCTGCTGTTGCTTTTACCGGCCGAGCTCCATTTCGGAGACTTAACGTGTCCCACAAAGCCGAGCTCGCCTAATAAATAATACATGTTGCATAACTTAGGTAAAACTTTTTTGGTGAATAATTTGTTGTGGTCCGTTGTGGGGCGGAGAGCCAGCGCTCGCCAATTGTTTACAAACAACCAGCGTAGTAAAATTAATTGAACATTCTTTTTCATTGCTTTGTGTGTTTTGTGCGCCTCGCTTTATTCATCGGCAACTGATGGACACGAGGGCAACGCTGGTGATGTTGGCGATGATGTTTGTGATGATGAAACACGATGCAGGCATGTGGGCTTTAATGGGCCGGTGCGGATTTGTGGGAGTGCGGTATCGGAGTTCCGTCTGTCCGTGGCTGGCACACAGCGCAGCACTTCAAGGCAGCCACTATAAATTACGTTTCTTAGAGAAGCGGGGGATGCCCCGCTGGCAGATGCAGGTGTTTGAGTGAATTTTGAAAGTACACGTTTGTTGCTGTTTACAATGAAGACGTTTCGTCTATGGGCAGTGACGCGAAGCACGTTAAGTGTCAGAAGAGGTTATCTGACGAATCGACACAGAAATTCAGAGGCAGCGATAAAGGCTGCTCGGACACGTATCATGGAAGCGTTCGAGTGACAGCAACACGTGAATTGAAAGGCAAGTGGATCGGCAATCGCGAATTGTGTTGCTCTTCCTATAGATTAAGCAGCCACGCACCACGAAAAGCGCAGATAAAGCAGGCGGTTACAAATTTCTATGTGACTGAAACAAACACTACGGTTGAGGGAAGTTCAGCACATCTTGGTGGTATGGAATCGAATTTGGGAAGTCTTTGAGCACAGCCCTGAAATGTTTCCCTGCCCTGAAATGTTTCACTTGCCCGTGAAGTAGCAACTAAATAGATTCTCCTTGAACTTCTGCATTGTTCAAATTAAGTAAAATCGGGAAGGCCCGAAAAAATAGCAAATGTAAACCAAAAAGCCATAAATCGAGTTTTATAATAAGTTCCGTGGAACTCTCCCTCATCACCCCTGAATTAAATTCGGTGATTTTTAGCTTAAGTCTTTCGTTAAATTTCAAACAAGATTTTCAAAAAACAGATAGTCAAAACTTCTTCATCGGCATTTCCTCGTTAATAATAATTGTTGGCGCTACAGTCCAAAGGGGGACCAGGGCCTAGCTTGCTCATCAACTACTCGTGTTGTGCGCGCTACGGTTCTCTCACGATTAGAAGGGACCTACAGTTTTTTGCCGACTCCGAACGGCGAAAGTTGAGAAGCTTTCTTAGACAGTTATTACTTTTTGAGTGTTGTCAGCAGCTCGAAAGGGGTGGTGCCGTGAAATATTAGAAAAATTGGTGTTGAACTGAGAGTCGAACCTAGACCCTTCGGCGTGTGAGCGTCGCACTCTACCCACTACGCCACGGCGACCTCGTTACTTGGAAAAAATAAAAATGTGTTTAATGACAAGGTCAAGGTTTGAGTCTACATCAACTTGGTTTTGGAAATTTAAACACAAAAGATGCATTTTCCTACTAGTAAGGAAAGGTCTAAGAAATTTCACAACTATATGACACGTATTTGGAGTCAACCAGAACGTTGCGGGTAAATGAAAATCAAGTAGACACTTATTTGAAGAAGGTGTGGAAGCAAATGAACTAAATCTTTGAGAGCCCCTTTCCAAATGGAAAAGTTAATTGAGTTCCAGAGGCAGTGTCTTCGGGCCTGTCTTCCCAGTACAAGAAATTATGTCCCAACGAGCTTTTGTAAAACAAGACAAACCTTATAGGGAAATATAATTTTATTATAACTTGGCTTGGAGTTACACTGCTCAACTATCCATGTAAGTGTACGTTTTAACTGCTTTTTTCTGCCTTAAGCATTCTTCTTTCTGGATGCGAAAGGTCTGAAAAAAGATAAGAAAGACAGTAGAAAGGCATAATCAATACGACGCCGACGGATCTTTTAAGGTTCAGTAGAGAATTTTTTGTCCGCGATAGAGTAATATCAGACGGTGTTTCTACTGACGGTTGCACCAGCACAAACTTTCGATGCCGCTTACTTTTTAAAGTAAAAAATGGGATAGTTGAGTCAGTAGGGACAGCTCATATACGCTTGTACTCCATTTAATAAAAAAAAACACCCACAGATCAAATACGCACATTTAAAAATATGGTAAAATAAAAAAAATAAAACAAAGAAAAAACAAAAGAACCAAACAATAACAGAACAACACCGTTGCGAATTTCATATATAAATTAAATTCATGTTATTGACTGACCAGCTCAGTCTCAAAACTTTAATCAGGTTGATCTCCAATAGAATATGATTATTTCATTGATAACTACAGTATCGGACAAAACATTTGCAACTCGAACAGAATCTAGGAAATTTAATAAAATTCATTGTACCTTTTATTCGAATCCACAATAAACTTCACATTCTTTTGAAGGTATATATTTAAGGAAAACGACAAAAAAATGCATGCAAATTCAATATTTCTTTATTAAAACTGTCTCGCGGCAAAACAATTGCAACTTTTAATTCAAATGGAAAAACATATAAATATACTCAATATTTTGTTGCGAATCCTTTGTTTTCAATCACTGCCTTGCATCGCCGTGGCATGGATTTAATTGAATTCTTTAAGATATTCCCGGGAATTTCATTTCAAGCTTTCTTTATTCTTGAGAAAAAATCGTCCGCATTTCGTACATCAACACAACTTATTCTTTGTTTTACTATTTCCCAAAGATTCTCAATGGGGCGACTGCGGTGGCCAATCCATAGCAGTGACATTTTGGTTACATCCACGATTTGACCAACTTTGATGTGTGTTTTGGGTCATTATCCTGCTGGAAGACCCAACCCAACGACATTTCTCATTCTGCTCATGGTAGCATAGTATCTTTTAAGATGTTTTTATATCCGTGTTGGTCCATTATACGAATTATGCGATGCAATGGGCCCAAACGAGCAATAGAAAAGCAACCCCACACCATCACATTATCTCCAACATGTGTAAAAGGTTTTAGCCAATAGCGACTTTGAAGTCGCTTGTCAAGTGGTCTTGTAACCTACGAAATTCTAGACATAATATTGAAATTTGACTCATCACTAAAAAGGACTGAGCTTCACTTCTGAATGTCCCAACACAGATGTTCTTTTGCAAAATGCACCCGCTTTTTCTGATTTCGGATCCAAAATAAATGGTTTTTTAGCAGATCGAAAAGTGCCCAAATTAGCTTCGCTCAACCGATGAGATATTGTTCTAGCACTTACTGTTAGCTGGAACTCTTGAACCAATTGCGGCGCATATATGAAGGGATTTTTTTTTTCACTTTTCGTGCCAATAAACTGTCCATTCGGTAGCTTGTGTTACGTGTTCGACAGCCACGATGCACAACAACTACTTCTTTTGTTTTCTTCAAAAATATTTACACAAGTCAACTTGCAGGTAGCGAACTTCTAACAATTGATCAATACAATAATAATAATAATTGTTTCCGCTACAGTTCAAAGGGGGACCAGGGCCTAGCTTGCTCATCAACTACAACTCGTGTTGTGCGCGCTACTGTTCACTCACGAGTAGAAGGGACCTACAGTTTTTTGCCGACTCCGAACAGCAAGATTTGAGAAGCTTTCTTAGACAGTTATTACTCTTTGAGTGTTGTCAGCAGCTCGAAAGAGTTGGTGCCGTGAAAAATTCGAAAAATTGGTGTTGAGCTGGGAGTCGAACCTAGACCCTTCGGGGTGTGAGCGCACTCAATATCCCGTGATGACCCGGGACCCAGACAAGTCTTGGCGAATTCAGCCTGCCGACCAAATTAAGGGAAGACTTGCATTCTTGAGCTATCTTGGAAGTGGTTAAAGGGTTGAGTAAGGCGTTCAGCACAGCTTGACTATGATGTGAGTCCAGGACACGGGGAAAGTCGACTTTGTATGAGCGTCGCAGCTGTATTATTGGCGATCTCGCATCAGACGAGACGAAAGGAGATGCGGTGTGCGAGGTCATCAAAGCTCCAGTGCGAGTGGAACCATAGACCATTCATTTGTAATGGAGAAATGGCTTTGAGTGTACATCCCATGATGTGGCGATCAAGGGGGGGGGGGGATTAGCAAGCTAGACCCTGGTCCTCCCGTGGACTGTTGCGCCATACAATTACTGCTTTTCTAGCACCAGGCTATCGTTCGTATCAAGGTACTTGAGCCGCTTCGTACTCTAATTTAAAATAAAACGCTAATTTAAATTTTCTCAATTCATTCCCCAACGTCTGGTCTCTATTGATACTCACAAGCGAACGGACATCCATTAAGTCTCCATCCGGTAGTCCCTTACAATAATTCGCCCAATTCTTAGAAGAATGTTTGAACTTGAAGCCTACTGAGCATTTAAATTCATTACCTGCTACAATACGAACAAGGTGCTTGACTAATGTACGTAAGGGGGATCAAAGCAAACATATGTACGTCGCTCGCCTACAGGTGTTTGATCACATTTCAGTCCACATGATTTTTCATATTATTTTCAAATAGGCCCTCTTTCACACTGTGCGCTTCTCCGTACACTTCAAATATTTGAAGATTAAACGATTAGACCAACAAGTTATTTAAGCACAAGATTATCATGGGTTGCAGTGCGGAGGCTGCTGAAACTTTGATCAAACTCATTTTCTCCTATATTGCAAATGATTGAATGACTGATTTTCGTTTGTATATTGCCACAAATTCCAATGCCTCTTGGACTGATTCGCGTCCAAATGTGAACGATGAAAAATATATCCACTTCCACAAATTCCTTCCAAATTAAACCCAGAATATCAATTTAAAATCCTTCCACATCAAAATTGCATTCATGTTAAGACAAACACAAGCGGGCCACAAAGCACACGAAACCAAAATTAAATAAATAATTCATTTCTCAACAAGCCGACATACAATGCCGGATGTGTAACTGTACAAACCCAATTACAAAGTACGTTTTCATTGAATTCATTAATTTCAAACTCAACATGCAACCGTTCCGAAAGTCAATCCTTAGAAAATCCTTCAAACTTTGACTGCACCATGTCTCTAACAAGTCATTTTGAATACCCGTCACTTAAAGAAAATGCAGATGTCTTCTACAAAATGCACATAAAGGTCTGATTAATAATGGAAAATCATATGGCTCTCGTCCGTGGTCCTGTTTATGGCTCCAGATACCTAGCAGAGCGCCCTAGAGGCACGCCACGTCCTGCTCCGTTGTCGTTCCAGTAATGTCAAAATTCAATTTTAATGAATTTTTAATGACTCACCAGACTCTGTGGAGTGTGGAAGGGTTCAAAGCAGGAAAAGAGTGGGGTAGGAAAAAAATAAAAAATCTCTTTACAGAACTACAGTCATTAGCATCCTGACCTAAATCCAAATCGTTTCCCTTCCTCCAGTTGTTGTGCGGGCTATGAAGCGCCTGCCCACCCCGACTGAAAAAACTTTGGCCGCGAAACAAGCAAAACTATCGCGGCAGATATACGAGTAATGTTTCCCGAATTCATAAGAATACATGCTAATCTCCATTCTGTGGCAGATGAATGTAGGAAGTATCCGCTGGCACACCCAAGTTACGACACACGTTCAACTTCCGAATTGCCACCACCCCTGAGCCATAATTTTCAAAATTTCTCCGACTACCGAAGAAAGACGTGCGATGAAGGGGGGGACTATGCCATCAGAGTGGAGACCATGTTCAAGAAGTTACCGCACGTTTGTGAAAAGTGTCGGTGGATTCGCACACACACAGACACGCTCAGAGAAATCCCCACGTACCTGCAAACGAAGGAAGCGCAGGAAGTGTGGAGAATTGAAGCACTTCCTGTTTTCCAGCGGCGCCATGGCAACAAGACATCCGTTCTGTTCGCTGTCTCTTGCTCTCGCTCTGTTGCCTTGGCGAGCATACACTGCGAATTGCTGAAATTTGTATTCGTGCTTAAGTATCGCATCGCATCTCCTTGCGCTACGAAGACGACAAAGCTAACAACGACGACGTCGACCTACATATTTTCACGACAACTTTTCACTGGATATCATTTCCTCTTGGATAATCCACCGAAAAAGCTTCCAAAAAAGTTTCATTTCTGCCATTCCCCTTCCATCGGCCGCTTCCTCGTTTTGGGGTGGGACAGTTTTTTGTTTTGCAAAAATATATATACTCGTATCAAGAGAAATGCTTGCTGCGGCAGCATTGGAGGGCGCTTAAGGATAATGGGATGGGGGCCGTCGTATACACATTCCTGGTTGGGATTTAATTTTTAATTTGGTTAACGGTCTGTTTGTCCTTTTGCACCTTTTGCATATTTAAGCACAGCGTTCATACATGTTAATTCAATTTTTATTTGAGAGTGGTTGCAGTGCGGGGTCGGGGCTATAAGTTGTTGGTATCGTTTATTTAGGCGACGGGAGTATGGCTTTTCCGCAAAGGTACACATCTGGAGGTGTGATTCCAGGAGTAGAAAGCACGATGGTGTGAATTTATAAGCCCTTGCCATCGACGCTGCTGCACACACGATTAACTCTTGGAAATGGGCTTGAAAAGAGAGTCAAAAGACGGTTCAAGGTAACAGATTTTTCCGGCTGACTTTTATAACGACGATTTAGACACAGCCGAATGAGAGTACATGCCACTGGTAGTGATGAATAACCTTCTTGGCAGCAATGAATATCGACCCTAGTTGTTGCTCTTAGAATATGCCTGGAGACAGGGCCTGAATCAAACCTGGCATCGTTTATATTTCTAGAGATGACTTCTTGAAACGACGTGGGTGGAAGCTTAGAATCCTGCAATGGAATTCAATAAACACTTTGATGTCGTAATCTGTCATTCATGAAGTTGTAAAGGCAGAAAAAGAAGACTCACTCATGTGCCCGTCAGTTACCCTGTCGACTGATACTTGTCAAAATTGTACGAATTTATCGCAGCGTGTTTTTCGCGACCTCGATATAAATAAACTTCAGGAGGGGAAACATTTTGTTTCTTTGAACAAGAAGAACAAGAGAAAGAATTTGTGCATCATGTGTATTATTGAGCTGGTCATACAATGCGATGTCATATCTTCCACCACATGTAAAGGGTGATTTTTTATAAGCTATAGGAAAGTTTTTCAGAAAAAACACCTAAAATTCAGAAAAATGCATGAAATCTTTATTTGAGTCGGTAGTACGGTCCATATAATTTAATGTTTGAAGATTGTTTCATTTAATTGTTGACCTTGACTGCCCCTCAAATGATCCATCCGCTTAGTCCAATTTCGGCATCCTCTTTCCAACGTTTCGGCCGGTATTTCACGAATAAATGCTTCAATTTTGTCTTCCTATGCATCAACTGAAGCGGGATAGTCTGTATAGACATGAACTTTGACATTGCTCCACAAAAAATAGTCTAAAGGTGTTAAATCGCACGATCTAGGCGGCCAACTGACCGGTCCCGAACGTGAAATAAAATGTTCACCGAACTCGCCTCTCAATAAGTCCATTGTTGCGCGTGCTGTGTGGCATGTGGCACCGTCTTGTTGAAACCACATGTCATCCAAATCAAGCTCTTGCATTTTGGGCAAAAAAAAAGTTGCATATCTTCTCACGGTAGCGCTCACCATTCACAGTTACGTTACGATTCGCATCATCTTTGAAGAACTACGATCCAATGATGCCACCAGCCCGTAAACCGCACCAAACTGTGACTTTTTCTGGATGCATTGGTAGCTCTTGCAATGTTTCTGTCTGATATTCACTCCGAAATCGACAATTTTGCTTATTTAAGTACCCCGTGAGCCAAAAATGAGCTTGGTCCATTTTTGACCATAAAATGGATGAAGCGCGCGATTAACTTTCTTAACATTGCACGCATATTGATAATAAAATTCAATAATTTGCAAGCGTTGCTCGTTTGTAAGACGATTCATGGTTAAATTATAGACCAAACTGAAGATGTTTGAGAACGAAACGTGCGTCAGCTGTGTAAACCAGTGTTGCCAAAAAGATAGCTAAAAAATCACCTTTTACATTACAGCATGATTCAGACTTGTTTTCCATACTTTTCGATCCTGGGCAAGGCACTGCTCTAAAACTATCCCGTCTTAACTCAAACTCACTTGCACCTTACACTGAGAAGCAATTTTTCTTCTTTCATTTCCTATAGTTTCTTAGTCTTCCAGAAACAAGCATCCAAAAGCTGCTACTGGATCTGAGCCAAAGCGGGACAGTGGTAAAGAAAGTGCTTTACATTGGCGCCGTAATGCATTCGGGTGTTTGTCGAATATACGAGTGTAATGCTCAGTTCGTGGCCGCCGTGGCGTAGTGGGTAGAGTGCGACGCTCGCACGCCGAAGGGTATAGGTTCAATTCCCGGCTGAACTCCTCGAATTTTTCACGGCACCACCTTCTTTGAGCTGCTGACAACATTCAAAGAGTAATAACTGTCTAAGAAAGCTTCTCAAATTTTGCCGTTTGGAGTCGGCAAAAAACTGTAGGTCCCTTCCACTCGTGAGAGAACAGTAGCGCGCACAACACGAGAAGTTGATGAGCAAGCTAGGCCCTGGTCCATCTTTGAACTGTAGCGCCAACAATTAATAATGCTCAGTTCGTGTTTTATGAAGTCTGTTGCCCACTGCCAATTCCTCGTTTCTTAGGAAGAGACGGTTATTGTCTCAGTCTACATTTAAAAATTTTAAATGGATTCCAGAGAGACAACAACTGGGGATGACATGTGGGAAGCACTTATTAAAAACCTGATAATCCCTACGTGAGTTTCCTCTATTCCTAGCCTGGCATTTGCACAGAAGTTTCAATCCATACACCGCAACTTTCGCAATATGAAAGGAACCTACAGTTTATTTACTACGCCGAACGTTGACAATTGGGAAGATTTGAATGCATTAAGGCATTGCTTGGGTCGAGTCAGCAACTTAGAAGAGACGGTGCCTCTGACTCAGTCCACCAATGAGCTGATGCGCCTTCCCCCTCCACCGTGGCGACGTCATATGACAGTTGTGCCAAGCGGTGGCCGAATATTTCCTGCCGTGCTGTCAGTCTTTACCATCTTCGGAGTTCTCAACTATTCCTTTGTAAGTGAGTCCAAACATTGTAGGCGGTTAGAAAACGAAACAAATGAATAAGCGTCAAATATTTTATTGACAAAGCGATAAAATGCAGGATGTCATGCGCTGAGATTGACATAAGGCCTCGAGAATACCCACGAGATTGTGCATATTTCCAAGGTTATTTTCCATAATAACGCTTTTAACGACACATGATCGAACAATTTGTCGTCACACACAATCGTGGTCGCCGTGGCGTAGTGGGTAGAGTGCGACGCTCACACGCCGAATGGTCTAGGTTCGACTCCTAGCTCAACACCAATTTTTCGAATTTTTCACGACACCACCTCTTTCGAGCTGCTGGCAACACTCAAAGAGTAATAACTGTCTAAGAAAGCTTCTCAAATCTCGCCGTTCGGAGTCGGTAAAAATCCGTAGGACCCTTCTGCTCGTGAGAGAATAGTTGCGCGCACAACACGAGTAGTTGATGAGCAAGCTAGGCCCTGCTCCCCCTTTGGACTGTAGTGCCAACAATTATTATTATTATTATTATTATGATCGCACAATTTACATCAAAACAGAAGAGTTACCGCGTATGCCATCTTATCGATCTTTCATTTCATTCACACCGATTGGAGAAGCAATTCTTTCAATTGCTCCTGTAAAAGGAAATTTGTTAAAATGAGCAGCTTGGACATGTGATCAGAACAAAGCTACTCGTATGAGTGTATGTCTAACGAAGCCGATTGTAAAAATATTCTCTACTTAATTTACGGTAAGGTTTTCAAAGAACGTGTCTTTATTGCATGAAGAAAGCCCTAATTTCTCCAAAATTTGGGGAAGGGACTTTTCAATTTCAATTTAGAACATACAGGCATGGAATATGTTAAGAAAGAACATTGTAATCTTAAATACGCCTTCTGTAATGCCCCTTAATGATTCAGTTTCAAACATAACCTGTAAAGCTTTTCAAAATTTTAAAACCTTTCGCTTTGAGTTACAATCCCACATTGTTTCGAAGGTGGGCAGTGTTCGCCTCACATTTCAACAGAAACCATTTGAAGGCAATAATTAAAACAATATCGAAACAATCACAATCCTACAGGAAAATCAGTACTCGTTACATTTGATAGTTTTGAAAGAGCCGACAGCAAACCGAACATTGCGAGTAATAGAAAAGTCAATTTAATTTTCAAATGCTTCACTTAAAGTCGATCAATTTGCATCTGAAGTGTTTGCACATTCAAATGAATTCCCCATTGAGTCAATCAGTTCATTCCGCCTTTCATGCCAGTCTTAACAAATTTCCGTTTACACGAGCAGTCAAGTGATTAATTAGAAAATCAATATGCAAGCACATCCCCGATGCTCATTGCGTTCGAGTTCATTTATTTTTAGATTGGCATAGCAATAGAAGCGATTCCCCAATAGATACGTACCCACAGAACAGAAAATCAATACTTTGACTTTGCAGGGAAAGCAAACGTAAGCTCATATCTACCAAACCGTACACGATGCCGTTGCTGTGGCTGCAGTCATCTGGGAATTTTTCGTTTGCCGAAATATCCGAAGACTCATTTTCACAGCTGCAGGTGCAATATTTGAATTTTTGAACGTCTCATCTATTTCTGTTCAAACCCCTCAAGACGGGTGGTGAACAAAAAAAATGGATGCTCGTCCACACAACCTTCTGAACAGGGCTTCATATACCCGACCTGTCGTATGCTGCAGATGATATTCTGTGGACAGGCACACTGCGAGATATTAAATAGATTAAAGCGTGTCCAAGAGTTTGAATGGGAACGCTGTTGCTAGCAAAGCTGCTGGAGCGTGTGTGTCCTCGATAGTGAAAAACTCGGACTCGAGGAGACTTCAAGGAGAGAGCGAACAGAAATAATTAAATAATTAGGTTAAGCACCATGTGCTAAGTTGAAATTAGTTCTTCGTGTATTATGTCAGAGTGGGTGGTGTGGGTGGATGCGGTTGTGGACACACTCATTTTTGCTGCTCGGTGCGCGCAAATAGCATGCATTTGCGAGGGGGGTAGTCGTTTGTCGTGGGTGGGTGACAGCAGATATTCGTGTTCGACTTGAGGTAATGAGCGAGAAAGCAATCCTCGTTAAGGTTGGCGACAGCAAGACTGCCGCAATGACGGGGCAATTTTGAGCAGAAATGTAATTTTTGACAGTTACAGAAGGGAGCGTATTGGAAACAATGAAAGTGCAAACTACCGCGAAGATCATCGAGTTGTGAGTGGCACAATGTGTCATGAAATAATTTATATTGAAGGCGTTTGTGAGTTCGCTGCACAATTTAGGAAATAAAACGAAAACCAAGCAAAAGAAAGTTTTCTTTTTTTTGAAAATTTTAAATTGTCGGGTTCTAACAAATCACTCAATAAGTCCAGGGACATTTAGGAAACAGCCGGCACTAACAAGAATTATTAATGTAATATTAATTTGTTTTGTAAGTGGCGCCCCCTATATCTCCCTGGACTTTTTCAGTGATATCTTATAGCAATATTTAACATATATATATATATAAAATATATATTTATATTTTGCCTACTTCTTCTCTTTTTTCTTGTGAGAAGAAAAGAAGAAGTGGGCGGGGAAAATCTATAGTGTGGTTTTCTGCATTACAAAAGTTGAAACATTTATATGTTGAAGAGTTAGATTTACTAGTTAAATTAATAACGGTTTTGGGGAAAGGGGAGGGGTGATTGGTGAAGATAATGTTTTATTTGTTATTTTGCATTAGGAGGTCTGGTCGAACAAGGTGAATTTTCATTTTTCCCAAAAAATGTTAATTTTTTCATCAATTTCAATTTTGTCCCCCTCAGATATCGAAGCAGTTCTGATGTGCACTTTTTGGCATACCCATGAGCTCTTTCTGCTTGTATCTTCTTAATCGTCGCAAAACGCCGTCCTTGAATGGGTCTCTTAAATCTTGAGAACAGGAAAAAGCCGCAGAAGGCCAAATCTTATGAATTTGGTGGCTGAGACATGTTTAGAAATAATAAAAGTCGAGAAAGTAGGTTCATTATCGTGACTTTAAACAATATTTTAATTGTTTTCCCACAATTCCGGACGTTTTCATGGTTTGACTTCTTGCAAGCGGTGTATAACTTGAATAAAATACTCATAATTGACTGTACGACCATGTTGCAAGAACTCCTGATGCACTCGAATCGAAGGAACAGTCATCGAAACCTTCAAATTTGATCGAAATTGGAGTACTTTTTGGCCTTGCATCTCCTAGGCTCTTCCATTGGGACGTTTGGACTTTGGTTTCGATGTCATAACTATATACCCATGATCCATCACCTCTTATGATCCTTTTAATTAAGTCTGGATTGCCGTTGACCTCATTTAACAATTCCTGAAGGATACTCATGCGACATTTTTGTTGGTCAAAACTCAGAAGTTTTGGAACGACTCGCAGCCACACGCTTAATGCCCAAAATTTCCAAAAAAAAATTGAGCCAACCGACATGCCGACCTCTTCAGCAACTTCTCTAATAGTGATTCGACGACTCTCCAAAATAAGTTTCTTCACTTTCTTAACATTGTCATCGGTTTGTGATATGCTGGGGCGACCAGGGCGATCGTCGTTATTCTTAGTTTATAATGCATTTTTATTTATCTCAATTCAGTTTCTTACATGCTAGACAAAAATACTTAAAACTAGCTTACCAAAGTAATTTACTGATCTTAATTCTAACTTACTGACTCTTCATGAGTACTCTAAGATAATCTAGGGTTTTTGTTTTTGCCTTTCGGCTTCATATATTATTTTATTATTTTAATATGTACTTAAACCTACATATATATATATATATTTATTTAATGACTTCATCCAAGAAAATTGTAAAAAACTCGGATTTCTGTATTTTTTATTCTTAACCTAACTTATTAAACTATCTATCCTAACTACATACCTAAAAAGGTATTTACACTAAAACTATGTCTATATACAATTATATAGACCTAAAATCTTAACTCTACTTAACTACTATAAATGCTCTTAACTATGTCCGTATAGCTATACGGACGCGTGCATCAGGGCGTATGTGTTACTTATATGCTTAACATATATATCCAATACGCCGTGGTGCACCTTTTTTTATTTTTTTTTATTTTTATGTTATGTTTTTTGTTTTTTATTTTTTTTTTTTCTTTAAAATGCCTTAAAGCTACCTTAACCTACGTGAGTTGGCTTTACTAACACAACTACCCCGTCATATGCCTTAAGAAGTTAGCGGCACCGAAGGCTGGTTCTGGTGCAGCCACCAATAAAAAAGCCGTTCTTTTGCAGATACTGCTCTGTCGCGGGCCGAAATCGCTCTACTGAACCGTAGGAGTTCCTCGTGGCTGCGAGCGACGTCCGGCTCGTATTGAAGTCGCCTTTCCACTGTTCGGCGTACGACATGGAAGATGATAGGGCAGCCTTCCCTATCTTGAATCAGGCCTTTAGTGTCCAAGTAGAGGTAAGCTTCAGGTGGAATGAAGCCGTTAAGACGCACCCGTTCATGGTACATTTCATTTGGGCAGTAAGCCCCAAAAATCAGACTGTTGGTTGAAGCCATGGCTCGAGCAGTGTGACTACGAATCAACTTAATAATAAAATTATCTATCCTTATAAGGTTTGCCTCGTTGTACAGAACCTCGTTGGGGTAGAATTTCTTGTACTGAGATTCTGGTGTTCGATATAAGTGAAGACAGGCTCGAAGGCACCGCCTTTCAAACACCCTCATCTTTTCCATCTGAGAAGGACTCACGTTATACCACACAGGGCAACCATATACCATGATTGGTCGGATGAGGACCATGTAGCAGATTACCTTCACTCTGGTGTCAAGTTGACGGCTGTAAAACAGTCCTCTTGCCATAGCGAAGGCATTCTTAGCCCTGGTCAGAGCAGTATCTACATGGATATCACCATATAGATACTGGTCCAACCAGATGCCTAGATATCTTACTACATTCTTAACGGTCAACGGCCGTCCCAGTGGATCAACTATGCCGAACTTGCGCCAGTTCATTTTCGTGTCCCTTGAGGCTCTGGACAACGGGGTTCTGAAAAAGATAGTCTCACACTTCTGGTAATTGATTTTCAACTTCCAGTCGTCGCAAAATCGTTGAATTGCATTGAAGTCACTCTGCAACAAACCGTTTATTTCTTCTACCTTCGGACCTGATCTGTACGCGATAAGATCATCGGCAAACGCTATTATGTTAGGCATAGAACCTATAAGATCGCTAGTGAATATAGTGAACAAGATCGTCGTTATTCTCATCTTCCCGACGTTCTTTGAAGAGCTGGGAACACTTGTCAACATTTTATTTATTTAAACGACACTCAACGTATGCTAAAGAGTAACTGCAAGTTAATGTTGAAATCTCTAAAGGATTGTAAACGCGTGCAGTATAACACTACAGGATTGTAAGCCCAATATTCTGGATATTATTTTCAAAAGTTCAAATAAATCGAATGGCACTACAACCCACAATTAAGACTTGAGGTTGTCTGCTATTCTATCAAATTATTTGAAAAGTGTTAGAATAATAACAATAATTGTTGGCGTGACAGTCCATAGGGGGACCAGGGCCTAGCTTGCTCATCAACTACTCGAGTTGTGCGCGCTACTGTTCTCTCACGAGTAGAAGGAACCTACAATTTTTTGCCGAATACGAACGGCGAAAATTGAAAAGCTTTCTTAGACAGTTATTACTCTTTGAATGTTGTCAGCAGCTCGAAAGAGGTGGTGCCGTTAAGAATTTGAGATGGTCAGCCGGGAATCGAACCTAAACCCTTCGGCGTGTGAGCGTCGCACTCTACCCACTACGCCACGACGACCACGAAAAGTGTTAGAAATAATTGAAAATTCGCTCTAAGGATAAAAACTTTTTGACACAGCGGTATTCAGTATCTAATTTGTTCCACATTCAACATCTCGCTTGACTTCTTTGTCGTCTTCCTTTACAATCCAAAGAGTTTGGAAAATTTTCAGGCTGCACACAGATCTTTAAAATCGCATCAACATCGATGAAAAGGTGTTGACTGTCGATTTAGACATCTCGAGTCTTTTTAAAAACTCACCACAGTTTGTAGACATGGTCCACTGGATTCTTGGTATGACGCCGCACTGAGAAAGACACATAAGATTGTTCATAAACGGTATCAGTTCAATGTCAAGAAGATGTCGATATTTAAAAGAAAAGGAAAACGTTTTTTTCTAGCAAGAAAAAGACTCGCGGTCAAAGCAGCGTGAAGGCCTTCCGCTTCACAAGCTATGTTTGATAGCAGTTACAGTACAGCTAACTTTGCGGACGTGCCATGGTGAAAAAAATGCAACATCCCCTCGCCAAATGTTCCCGGTTCAATTCCTGGACTGAACGCCTCCCCTTTTGCACATTACTATCTCCGTTAAGTTACTGGTCAAGCCTAACAGAGTACTAACCAATGCTTCAAAAATGTTGCTGTTGCTTCAAAGTGGGCATATACCAATCAATGTCCCGGGACATATAGAGGGCGCCACTAACAAAAAATTAATATTAAATTAATAATTCTTGTTAGTGGCGCCCCCTATTATATTGAGTGATCTGTTAACTGTAGGGCCTTCTACTCATTTTGCCAACAACTCGAAAGGGGTGTACTTTGAATAAAAGCGAATTGAAATATATAGTGCAGGAATTGAAACAAGGACTTCAAGCGGATAATTTAACATCGCTCATGTATAGATAATCCAACTGACTTATTAATTCAAGTTGCCACTTCATTTTGCCAATTTTTTAAAGCGCCACTGTCTAGTTGTAAATTGAAAAATAAAAGCAATGGATTGAGTAATTTTATCATTAAATATAGTCAATAAATGGATGACTCAATGAAATGCCCAAAGGTAGGGAAGTTGGTCCCTAATCAAAACTTTTTCAAAACCGCAAGAGTTTTCTGGATTTACAAAGCGAAAGGCCCTAAATTTCCCGTATTGGGCAAAAAACGATTAAACAAGCTCACGTCTTAAGTACTTTCAATCCATTTGAAAAACGGCTTCACAAGACGTTTAAGAAAGAATGTAAACTCTTCACATGGCGCAAGCAAAAATGTTACATCGAGCAAATCAATAAACAGTTTATTTTCCACGTTGGAGCATAGTGCCATCGTGGCAACAACTACATTTTGCAGACGCTCATGTTATTTTAAGTGCCACACCTTCTTCTCGAACTTTTCCATTCTCGAAAGATACAATACTTAGCCAAAGGCCCCCTTCGTTATATTTGGAACTAAGTTTTTTGGGCATTCCATTGTGGAAACAGATAAAACGCTCGTTTGTCAAGCAGTTAGTTTCTCAAATAGTGATGGAAAATACGTTCAAAAAAAAAGGCACAAGGCTAACTTCAGCCAGCACAAGGGAATGGAGAATAGGACAGCGGAGAAGGAGAAGTAGAAAGAAACGAAATGAAAACCAAAGACAATGTCGAACAAAGATTCATATTATGGTGCAAATGCCGCCGTTGCTACTGGTGTGTAGATTCTGCTGGACAAAGTGGAGGAGAGCTAGCTCCTGGTGATAGGAAATCGCCTAGAAAACTGGGTCAGATGGATTTATTATGAGTGAACAGCGAACGTGTGCGGCTGTGGGCCCCACTCGGCTTGGCTTTGTGTGTGTCATGTGTTTTAATGGCATAACGCCAACAGTGCGCGTCCCTCACTCGCTTCTTGGTATTTGCGCCAGAGCGTGTTGGTGTGGAATGGAGGCTATGTGAGTCAGAGAGTATCTACATTAGCTCGGTATCGACCCGAGCTATGTGAGAAAATCCCATCGAAGGTGAAGAGGTGAAGAGGTGAAGAGGCGTGATGGTGATGGTGAAGCCAACATAAAATGTATCTTACAGATACCGACTCGTGTATAATGAATGTATCACACACAGTGCGCCACTTCTAGGCATGCTCCATACAGCGCTGTGAGCTTATGTATTCCTCTCGGCGATTTTTTCTCTCGTTTTATTGTTTGTTCTTCTTTGTATCTATCAAGTGGCAAGGTGGGGGATTTTGTATCTATACAGGCACGAATTTACGTACGTATTCGTATCTAAATTTCGAAAGTTTTCGTCGGTTTTTTGTGCTTCTTATCACCGTTTGCTTTTGGATCCCAGCGTTTGAATGTTGCCATGTACGAGAAGCGGTGGCAGTGGGGGAGGCAGAACATTGGGGCGAAGCTTAGTGTTTTAAGCTTTTTTCGTGGCATGTACTCATGCTGTTCATGCTTTATGTACTCGGCTGTATCTGCGGGAGCTGCCGCTGGGGCGCATTTGAACGAAATGGGGTGGCCATTAGATGGTAAGCTACATAGAAGATATCCCAGTGCGTCGCGCATTGGAGGGGCACGCGGCAGGCACTTAGATACAAAATCGTGCCTCTTAGTAGTTTTATTTATTTTCCTCTTCTCTTCCATGATGGGGACACCGTACATATGTAGTGGACAGGAGAAGAGCGATACATACGGGAAAAGTGTGTTAGATACATTATGTGGACGGTTTATGGGTTTGTGATGTGATTACTTATGTACATGCCAAACACATATGTACATACAGCTCTGTGCAAAAAAATAGCACCACGTTGAGGTCTGTACTTTGGATGCTAATTACTTTTCCCTATGCTCATGTTAAGACACGATATTTATTGTAGGACATCTGTTGGATATCAGTAATAAAATGCAAAAAAACAAGATAAGCGAAGATGCATTTTAAGACAAGAAAATTCCCGTTATACGAAATGAAACCGAAATTTTGATGTGCAAAATAATAGCACCATGTCATTCTAAAAAGTGTTTTCGAAGTCTTTGGTGGGGTGTAGTTTTTTTTGTGCGTCAAAAGATTTAAGTAAAAATATTTAAATATTTTGAAACTAGTATTTTTAAAATACAACGTTATAAACAATTAAAATGGGTCGCGGTGTGCATTGTACTCCTAGGAAACGTGAACTTATAAAAAAAATTAATTTCTGAGGGAAAAATTTATTCAGGAAATCATTGGTTGTTCGAATAAAATTATTACTTATGCAAAAAACACGTCGAAAAAGAAGAAACAAGAGGTAGAAAATCGAAATTAACCTCTACCGACGAGCGAAGAATGATAAGATTAGTGAAACAAAGCCCATTCATCACATCAAACAAAATAAAAGAGGAACTAAATCTGCCCGTATCAACATCAACCATAAGAAGGAAGTTGATAGAGACGGAACTACCTGTCAGAAGTCCCAGAAAAGTACCCTTGCTGACAAAGGTCCATCTTCATAAAAGAAAACAATTTGCGCAAGAACATTTGAACTGGGAAGTAACCAAATAGCGTAATATATTATGGACAGATGAGTCTAAAATTGTTTTATTTGGAACTCCTGGGACCAGGACATTTGCTCGCAGGCAAAAAACCAAGAGTTTAAATCGGAGTGTACTTTAAAAACCATTAAGCACGGCGGCGCGAAAATTAACATATGGGGATGCTTCTCCTACAACGGTACTGGTCCTGTATTTTGGATAAAACCAATGATGACCGCCGAAGTTTATGTTGGCATAATGAGGGAAACCATGTTGCCCTACGCCGACTGGAATATGCCTCTCAGATGGGTCCTGCAGCAAGACAATGACCCGAAACATACGAAACATACGAGCAAATTGGCCAAGGAATTTTTTGCGAGGAATAGGGTTCAAGTTATGGAATGGCCGCCGCAATCTCCAGACCTAAACCCCATTGAAAATCTTTGAACAGATGTTAAGAAAGCTGTTTTTAAAGCGAAATCAAAAAATACACTACAGCTATGGGAAGCTGTGCAGGCTGCGTGGAGGGATATTCCAATTCGGCGATGTCAGGCACTAATCGACTCTATGTCACGACGTTGTGTCGCTGTGCTCAAAAATGAGGGTTATAAGACGAAGTACTAGAACAGTAGTATAAATAAAAAAAATAAAAACCGTACTATTCCACTAAATTTTGCATTTTATTTACGACGTTTTACTTGTGGTGCTATTATTTTGCACACCAAAATTTCGGTTTCATTTCTTGTCCTAAAATGCATCTTCGCTTATCTTGTTTCTTGCATTTTATTACTGATACCCAACAGATGTCCTACAATAAATATCGTGTCAATCATGAGCATGGAGAAAAGTAATTAGCATCCAAAGTGCAGACCTCAACGTGGTGCAATTTTTTTGCACAGAACTGTATGTGCAGGGTGGCAGATGGAGCTTTAGGTGGTTTCTTGGTCGGTCGGTCGGTCGGTCGGTTGGTTGGTTGGCTGAATGGTTTGTTGGTTGGTGGGTCGGCGGCCTGTGTTAGATGTGCTTTGTTTCTCGGTTTGAGGGGGGCGGCAGAAGTCGGGCGGACGGCCAGATAAACGAGTTTTCGTGCTGCATGCATTATGGTTGAGGATTTTATTTGTAGATCACATAATAACTTGGTATAGGGGTAACAGTCGACTCGGGAATTAAGTGAACAGCATTGTTAGCTGTTAAAGGAAAATTGTGTTCAAAATTTGATGTGAGCGTTAAGGAGTTCAGCAATTCAGTTGAAAAACAATGGCAGCAGAGAGAATTTCGTGCGTCGCCTTTGTGTGTTCGGGTTGGAAAGCGAAGTAGGTGAAGTGCACAGTTGATGTCTCATTTGTCTTCTGTCTCGTGTGGTGCGGACAAATTTTCTTGCTCTTAAAAGTTTATTCTGTCACATAAAGTCTCAAACTATTCTTGTGAAGCCTCCGAGGACGTAAGGAAATGCAGTAAACAATTACCTGAAACCATATTTCATTTCTCAATAACTAAAGTTTGACTCGCAAATGCTTTAATAGCCCCCTTCTGTTTTAGAGCCACATTGAATGGGTTTCTTTCTTAAAAACATCGAGGACCTTATTATTCAGAAGAAGAATACTTGCGAAAATTACTTACAGACGTATGTTTGTTACTTAAAAGCTTTGGCACGGATTCCCGTTTTCCACTGTATGTTCGAAGCATCTAAGCGTTGTTCTGGTTCGGACAGTTGTTAATAATAATAATTGTTGGCGCGACAGTTCACAGGGGCACCAGGGCCTAGCTTGCTCATCAACTTATTCGTGTTGTGCGCGCTGCTATTCTCTTACGAGTAGAAGGGACCTACAGTTTTTTGCCGACTCCGAACGGCGAAATTTGAGAAGCTTTCTTAGACAGTTATTACTCTTTGAGTGTTGTCAGCAGCTCGAAAGAGGTGGTGCCGTGAAAAATTCGAGGTGTTCAGCCGAGGATCGAACCTAGACCCTTCGCCGTGTGAGCGTCGCACTCTACCCACTACTCTACGGCGGCCACAGTTGGACAGTTGTTGCAGGAAACAAAAAGAAGGGAGAGGGGAGAGAAAAAAAAGTATTTTTAAGATTTGATTTTTGAGACCGCTGTCCACATTTTCCATACAACAATACCTTTTGGGTACATTTCCTTCTCCAGGTCCGGGATGGAAGTGACTCTCCATCATCATGCCTCTCCAGCTAAAAGATCTCTCAACAGCACTTCATCCAATTGCAGACTCCAAGTTGGTTGTGATCCTTCTCAACTTGTGTGCGCCATCTCAGTCTAGGCTGTCCTCTATTGGATTGTTTCAATGGCTCATATTCGAAGACTTTCAGGCCAAAATAGTGTTGTCCATAAGCTGCACACTTCAACAAGATACAAGAACAAGCGTATGCCGTTGTGCAGTCCATTAAGATCGTTGTTGAATCTTCTCCTCCGAGTGCCATCAACGCAGATAGGATCAAAAATTACTCACAGAACTTTTCTCTCCTCATCCACTTTGAGTATCATCCGGTTGCAACGCTTAAAGTTATTTTCATTCCCATTTCTTGAAACGATAATATTTGGTGTCAGGTCTGTTGGAAAGCTAACCTAATAATTGTGGTACCCTGTTCACTGTAAAAACCTATTTGACGACCTTTCCGTTTCCTGATGTGAAATTGATATGCAACCGAAACTTGTTGAAGGAATAACTATTTCTACAAGCTCATTCAGGTACTATGTAAGGTATCATTCGTCTTTTAGAATCATCTTGAGAAAAAAAAGTGCGGAAAATATGAAAAAAGAACAGAAGAGAAATAGAACAAAGCACTTAATCCTTAAAACATGCCAGAGAGAGAGAATGGTAGAAAAAAAAAATTATGGGAGATTATGGTAGGTAGTTATACAGTTTTGACAGATGACTTTTGTTACTTCAGGTAAAGTGTATGAACTTATAAATCCTATGATTCGTGAGACTGTCATCCAAACCACTAAAGTAACAAGTCTTTTTGAAGTGATGGCTGTTGCCAGGCGTAGATTGTAAAAAACCTGTCTGGTGATGACGCTTCGACGTGAAGCGATGTTTTTATTCCAGTATAGTTCTGAAGCTCTTTAAATCTTATTTCAACTTGATCTGTGCTTTCTAAACTAAATCGCGGTCCCTCTTATTTTTCAAGCCAGATTCAAGCATTCAGAACCACCGTCTGGCTCAGCGTGAATATGTATAGTACCAATGGACGGCGACAGATGTGTTATAAGATCCTAGCCCTCTACCAGAATCAAGTGATGCACTTGGGCAACCGACACGCCCAAGCTTGCGCCTCCTTTTAGTCAACTGAAATACCATTCTATTCTTTTACAGGTAACCCTCCTATAACGCGGTACTTCTATAGCGCGATTTCGCTACAACGCGGTTTGCGAATTGCGGAATGTTTCCTATAACGCGAATCCTACAACGCGATTTTTAAGCATTTTTTAAATACATATTCTATAAACTATTCTATAAACACACAATTATCAAAAATTACTTGTGTATATGTGTATATCTATTATTCCTAGTCTCATAAAGAAATAATAATATGTTTGTATTATACATATGTACATACTAAAAGTGTTTGAATGTTTGTATGCACTATGGAATTTTGCAAACCGCAATTTTTTCAAACATTTACACACACGTTTTTAGATAAAACAAGGGGTTTCCCCGAAAATTAACTCTTGAGAATTCAACTCTTGTAAATGTAGAAATAGACAAATAGAAAAATATCTTTGAAAAAATAAAATTTTTTTATTCGATGAAAGGTCTAATATAATTAATTCGGCTGAGAAAACTTTAACATGTTACTTGCGTGATATTGTATAAGAAAAGGAAAAATGGAGGAAAAAAAAGTTTCCTACAACGCGATTTTCCTACAACGCGGAGTTTTTCAGGAACCAATTAACCGCGTTGTAGAAGGGTTACCTGTATATATATTACCGTAAATTTATTAATAATAATAATAATTGTTGGCACTACAGTCCAAAGATGGACCAGGGCCTAGCTTGCTCATCAACTACTCGTGTTGTGCGCGCTACTGTTCTCTCACGAGTAGAAGGGACCTACAATTTTTTGCCGAATCCGAACGGCGAAATTTGAGAAGCTTTCTTAGACAGTTATTACTCTTTGAGTGTTGTCAGCAGCTCGAAAGATGTGGTGCCGTGAAATATTCGAAAAATTGGTGTTGAACTGGGAGTCGAACCTAGACCACTCTACCCACTACGCCACGGCGACCACTGTAAATTTATTAAACTAAACATAAAAACACATGTGCATATGTACAAAGTAAATAAATTGATCAACGTGAAAAACTTCCTTTAAAACAAAGGAAAAAATTTGAATGTCGGGTAAGCGACCAACGAAAATGTTTGTTGAAAATTTGGTGCCCAAATCTCTGACTTCAAATTTGAAGAAATGGCAACCATTCTCTATATTGCAGGAGACACCTGTCGTGTACTTGATATTTAAGAATACCTTATCGGAATTTGAACTAAGCACAATTAACGGTTGTAAGCCGTTGTTAGCGAAAACCACAAAGAGATTATGAAAGGCTGCAAGTACAGACTGGACAAAATTTTCTAAATAAGTTTTTATTACAATATGCAGACGTTAATCGCCGTGGCGTTGTGGGTAGAGTTCGAGACTCACACGCCGAAGATCCAGGTTTGATTTTCTGCTGAACACATCGAATTTTTCACGACACCACCTCTGTCAAGCTGCTGAGAACACTTAAACAGTATTAATTGTCTAAAAAAAAAGCCAGACACTATAGGTCCCTTGGACTCGTGAGAGAACAGTAGCGCGTACAGCACGAGTAGTTGATGAGCAAGCGAGGCCCTGTTCTCCTGTGGACTGTCGCGGCATACAATTATTATATTCTTAGACGTTGCACATTCATAATGAATGGCTGAATGTTGTAGCAACTGAATAAAACTGAATAAAAAGTGTGTTGACTAATCAAATTCAAAGTTGTCATGTCGCTTTTGGAAACCGCTTTATAATTATATATGGTTAATTTAGTTTGTAAGAAATGATGACAACATTTTTTGACGGTGTCTGTCTCTTGGACAAGAATAAGGGTTTCATTTGAATCTAATGGATGTAGTTTACAAAGGGCTAAAGCTTTGAGAAAAACAAATAAAATCTACTTGAAAATGGCCAAGGCTTTATAAACCATTATTGCAGCTTTCAAAGTAGACAGTTTCAATCAATCGCGTGTTGTTTTCGGGCATCACTCTTTCCGGAAAAACCGTTAGTCATTTATCTGAAGCTGAAGCATGATGCGCAAATGAATGGACTCATGAGAATTATTCATAATTTATTCTAGGCAAAACCTTCCTTCACACTTTATTTTAATTTTAATACTTTTAGTACTAATAATTTTACTTTTCTGAGTGAACACTACGCTGGAACGTAGAAAGTCAGACGGCGCCGTGTATTTTAAAAACTTTGTAACAAAATCTGTTGAACGTTTCATCTTTATCGCCCGTCTTCCCTGGAAGGAAAAAAAATCTAACACAGTTTGCTAATATGTTATTTCTTAAATATAAGGTTGCCAAATATCTCCCTTCCGCTTTTTTTTTTGTTCATTCAAATCTTTATAAAAGTGATCGGATTTAGTTCAAATATGAGCCATTTTGTTCGATAATCTGTTTCTATCTAGACGGCAACTTCAAAATACCCCCTTAGTAGAAACCCCCCTCCTTATTTGCAAAGAACTCGGACAGACACTTTTCACAAGCCTCTTTCGAGTTCAACTTCACACAACCAAGGGCGTTCGCCATGGACAGGAACTTGGCGCTGTGTCCAGGCTATATGGTGAATGCGATAAAACCGCCCATTCGAGCTACCGTTGCTTCTGACGAATCATCAACGAAGTGTGTGGTCTGACATTGTCCTGGTGGAACACTACACCCGTTCTGTTGGCCAATTCTGGACGCTTCTGGTCGATCGCCTGCTTCAAGCGGTCCAGTTGTTCGCAATAGATGGTAGAACTAAGCGTCTGGCTTCCAATCCCATCAAACACACAGCAAAACCTTTTATGCTGTCAATCCCAGCTTGGCCACTTTGGGACGATTCACCGGCCTTCAACCACGACCGTTTTCGCTTGATATTATCGTATTTGATCTATTTTTAGTCGCCAGTCCTCATCCTCTTCAAAAATGGGTCGAGTTCGTTCCGTTTCAGCAGCATATCGCAGGCGTTGATTCGGTCCAGAAGGTTTTTTTGCGTCAAATCATGCGGGGCCCAAATATCAAGCTTGTTTTTGTATCCAGCCTTCTGTAGATGGCTGAAAATGGTGGCTTACTCCCATCTCCTGGACGATGTCACGAGATGCCACATGCCGGTCTTACTTGGTGATTTCCATGATTCGATCGAAATTCATCGTCACAGGTCTTCCGCCGGCTAGCTTATCCATGGTGTCGTTTTCACCGGCTCTGAATCGTCGAAACCATTCCTCTGCGATTCGAAGTGATAGAGTACCATCCCTTAAAACACCATTAATCTCACCGAACATTTCTCTAGCGAATTTCCCTTTAACGAAGGAAAACTTTAAAATAGCGCGAATTTCGGCGTTAGTGAACACAATGTTTACACGACTAAAACTGTTGAACGCAATATCCAAACTTATCATGCATAACGTCGTTTTGTAGGTTATGTCAAGACCTTTCAAATGATGTATAGTATTGCTTAATAGCGTTTTGTACATAGTCGGAAAATTCAAAAGATAAAAAGCCAGAAGGGAGATATTTGGCAACCTTATATTTAATTGTACCATAATAATGGATGATTTCTATGTTAAATCCTTCTCTGGAAAAAGACACTCTACATTGTTTAAATAATTCAATTTTGTGACCGCACTTTCGTTTCCAAACTCGAGATGTTTTCAGAATAACCTCATGTCGGAATATCCTATGTCTTTTAGCAGAAAACAAACAATTTCGAAAGCAACTCTATTCCCACCTCACGACGCATCTTATACCATCTCACGGAAAGCAGAACATTAGCCATTTTCCAAAAGAAGCAAAGGAGATACACACATAATTGGGAACTATTAATTATAATTATTACGTCTACATAGCCGAATTCTCTCGTAAGTATGTCTGGAAATACATCTCTTGCGCTCTAATTAAGAGGGATACTACCTCCATAAGAGACCATTGGCCTCCCGCGAAAATTTCTCATTTTCAAAATGAGCTAGCATACAAATTTTGATGAAGGTGACGGCTTGTGGTTCGTTCAATTACTCATATTCCAATGCAGAGTGCCTCATTAATTGATCGAAGACGAAACGAGGGAGGTGAAAGCGGGTACACCGATACACCATCAACTTGCGCGAATTGAGTGTTCATTCCTCCAATTAAAGCTTATCTGAAAAGATGATATTCACAGAATTCGAATAGAATATTATTTGCCATTCGTGTGAATATTAAGCTCATTAGGAACTGTTTAACAACAAAAAATAACACTTGAAAATTTGGAATATTTCAGTTTTCGTTTATTTCGGTGTTCAAGCAATCGCTTGTATGTCAGGCGTATATAGGACAAATGCCTTAACATGCAACTAAGTTAAAAGAAATTGCTCAGTTACAGTAAATCTATACTGGACAAGGACAGAATAAATAGAATTCTTTCATTGCATTAAATCTCTAAAAGCATTCTTTTAAATTACTAATTAAGGGTGCCCCAACAAGAACACATGATTTAAATGACTGATGCAGCAATTGAATTGTTTCTCTGGCTGTATGAGATGTGGTGCCGTCTTGTTGAAACCACATTCCGTCCTCATTCATTTCTTCAATTCTAGGCACGAAAAAATTGGTTATCATTTCACGATACCGAACACCATTGACTGTTTGCGCTTGACCTGATTCATTTTCAAAAAAAAGGTCCAATGATTCCTACAGCCCAAAATTCGCACCACACAGTGACACGGTCAGGATGCATTTGCTTCTCGTGAATCATTCGAAAATTTTTCTCGCCCCAAATGCGATAATTCTGCCTATTGACAAAGGCATCAAGATGGAAATGGGCCTCGTCACTAAAGATGATTTTATCGGCAAAATCAGCATTTTCATGTTGTCTCTCCAATACATAATTAAATAACTCCCTTCGCTGTGCATGGTCAGCTGGCATCAGTTCCTGAGTCAATTGAACTTTGTATGCATGAAGATGCAAATCTTTCGTCGAAATTCGCTGCATAGTGGAGTTGGAAACACCAATTTGCTGAGCTCGGTGTCGAATTGAAGTGGATGGAGCTTGAGCGACATCATCACGTACTGCTGCGATATTTTTGGTCGATCGCCCTGGTCGAAGACGCTTTGTTGTCTTTACATCAGTTATAGACCCAGTTGTAGCAAATTTTTCCATTAATCACTTTACAATTGACTCTTATGGAACATTAATGTAAACCCTAATTGCCGCAAAACTTTCACCATTTTGGTAAAACAATTTCACAATGAGAATGCGTTGTTCATTCGTGTAGCGCTCCATTTTTATTAACCTTATTCTTTCAATTAATATTGTTTAATTGTTCGAATGTCAAACAATGACAATTCGAATGGCGCCAAATTTAAATCCTGCGTTCTTGTTGGAACACTATATAATATCGATTCAATTTTTTTCGTTCGTGACTTCCCCTTAACTACTATTCTTTTTGCAAATTTTTACCCGGCATGGCCAGCAGTGAAGTCAACATGAGAGGTTCAGGGCCCACCTTCTCCAGCAATTAACCGTGTTGAGCGTGGCATTGCTCTCTCACCAATAGAATGGACCTACAGTTTCTGGTCGACATTGATAAACTTTAAGTGGTGTTAGGGACTCAAAAAATGAAATCAAATTTGGGACCCACGAAGTGCGCCAAACCTGTGCGAACAAAAAATACACCGCTGTGTGTTCGCGAAAAAGTTTTAATTAGATTGACATGAGTGGAGAAAGGTTTTTTTTAGTGGCGCCACTTACCACTTATTGAGTGATCTGTTATGTAGTTGTTAGAAATATTAATACAGAAAGAAAAGGAAGTTTGATTTCATTATTTCAACAATATGCGCTGAAGGAGACGGGTAGAAAAGGTGTAAACATCAATGTTTTGTATACTCTGCCATTAAATTTGGTTAAAAAGAAATATGCGGTGGTTTTGGCTCACACTAGTACACATATTTAGAGTATTGTCTACGAATCATCATCGGCTTTCGAGGGAAACGCCAGTTAGTTCGTTTCCGGAATATTTTAGCTGCTGCATAACTGTGTAAATTATTACTTGGAAATTGAATGTGTCAGAAACTATGTGAGCACGAAGCCTTGTCTTACAGCGACTGCAACGATTTAGTAGTACGAGGGGCGTTCAATACGTTCTCAGTACCGATATGAAGGAAAATACGAATTCAATTTAAATTGTTTTTATTTTTCAATACGTATAATCTCCCCTAATATCAATGCATTTGTTACATCTTGAGAAAAGCTTTTTTAAACCCTCAAAAAAAATTAATTTCCTCATTCTCTGCAAAATACCCATTTATTGCCGACTTGAGTTCTTCATCATACGAACATAGTTTTCCAAGAAGGCATTTTTTCAAGTCCGAAAACAGAAAATAATCTCTAGAGTCAAGGTCCAAACTATAGGGTGGGTGTTTAATTTCTTCGAAACCACAATCTCGCGCAGCAGCCTTATAAACTCGCACCGTGTGAACAGAAGCTTTGTCATGAAGAAGCAACACACCCGCTGCGAGTTTACCCCGTCGTTTCTTTTTAATTTTTTCCCGCAAATTATACAAAGTGGAAGCGTCGGATCTGACGTTGATGGTTTCATCTATTTTTGCACTCAATGAGCAAGATTTCCTTTAAAGTCCCAAAAAACTGTGGCCATGAGCTTCCCGGCAGACGGAGTGACTTCGAACTTCTTCGGGGGGTCTGTTCCTTTTTTATGTCATTGCATGGACTCTTGTTTGCTTTCAGGGTCATAATGGTGAACCCATGTTTTGTCCCCAGTAACAATTCGATCCATAACACCGTCTGCGTTCTCACTACTCATTTCCAGAAGCTCTCTACAGCATGCGATTCTCACTTTTTTCTAAGGCGCTGTGAGCATTCGTGGCACCCACCTTGCACTAAAATTTGAAAGGTTAAGATGGTCATGAAGAATGGTGTGAATGGTACCAGTTGATAGCTTGGTGATCTCTGCCATTATTTTCACCTTTATTCGGGCGTCCTTAAGAACAAGTTTTTCAACTTCTTTGACGCTTTCTCCCGTACAAGCAGTAGCCGGGGCGCCGGAGCGGAGGTCGTCTTCAATGCTCTCTCTACTTATCTTGAACTCACTTGACCATTTTTGCGCAGTTGATAATGCAGGTGAACCCTGGTAAACAGCCACCATTTCTTCATGAATTGTTTTCTGACTTCTTTCTTGCTTAGTGAGAAATTTTATTACAGCGCGATGCTCAATTTTCACGATCGTCGTATCAGTTATCATTATGATTCTGTTTAACTGTTTACAGTCCAAAGGGAGACCAGGGCCTAGGGCCAAGAACTGCTCGTGTTGTGCGCGCTACTGTTCTCTCACGAGTAGAAGGGACCTACAGCTTTTTGCCGACTCCGAACGGTGAAATTTGAGAAACTTTCTTAAAGTTATTACTCTTTGAGTGTTGCCAGTAGCTCGAAAGAGGTGGTGTCGTGAAAAATTCGAAAAATTGGTGTTGAGCTGGGAATCGAACCTACAGCCTTGGCGTGTGAGCGTCGTACTTTACTCACTACGCCACGGCGGACACAGAGATAAAACGCGAATAACGCGAATTAATAATCACATTTATATGAAATTTTACATGAATGCACTAAAGTGATAAAATTACTTGATAAATAAGTCAATTTATCTATATAACCACAGCTTCACTCCGATACGGAGAATATATTGAACGCCCCTCGTAGGAATATTCGAATAAGTTCAAGAAGAGGGAAGTTATAAATAGACAATTGGCAAACAAATGATTCAGTTACGACGGAGGTGTGAAAAATGTTGTTTTTCCAAGTGGAGTAGATTGAAAATTGAAACGATTACTTAGTTATCTTTTCGATGATTGCTATCTTTCAACTCTCAGGACCATCACCATCATTCTGTTTTAATGACTATGGTGACAGTTCACAGTTGATAGTGCACCTTTCAGCTATTATTTACTTCGTTGAGGTCAAAATTCAAAAATTTATCAATCAAGGGATGAAACAAATTAAGGAAAATTTATGTTACTAGAAAAGATCGCGGACACATCACTTGATAAATAAAATACACACTGGTTTAAATTTTTTGTTTGCTATTATTATTTTATATTAGTACAGTATCTTATAATATTTTAATTTCATATTTTCCATTTTCCTTGTTTTCTATTAATATTTTCATTGTTTTTATTTGATTTTACAATTAAGGTTTATATTCAAAATTATCCTATAGTATAGAATTAATTCGATCTTAAAAGTAATTCTTCAATTACTCGATTTGTTTACTGAATTTGATTAAATAAAATCCTACTGCAACAAAATATATGTATATATGAAGAAAAAAAAACAACGTTTAAAAGCAATGATTAAGAAATGAGAGAAATTCTGATACTCCACCCACACGAAAGAACGGTTCCTCTCCTCACAGATGCAGATTATAATTATTGGTGTTTCCTTTGTATTACAATCTATGAATTTTTGTTTATATTTAATTATATAAAATCTAACTGCCCAGATTAATAAATAACAGACGTTTTTTTTATTCAGTTTGTTGGACATTTTTTGTTCTCTTCTACTTTTTTTATGGGGATGCGTATAAGTTACCTCTCAATGATCGAGTTTGATTTCACTGTTTTGCAATTTTTCGTGTGTGGTTTTCATCGTAATATTCTCATTGATCTCTTTTCTCTTTTATGAATCTTCTAATGAAACTATGTATATAATATATTATAATTAATAATTATATGTAATGATAATTATAAAAAGAAAGAAATATGTTTTGTAAAACAATAAAAGCAAGATAATTTGAGGAAACGAAAGAAAATATGAATAAAAAATATAAAGTTATATAAGAAAGTGAAAAATTACATTTTATATGAAAGGAAGTAAAATTAAATCAATCACTATTTGTTTATATATATATATACGTGTAATTGTAAATCTTTATTTTGTTATTTTTTGTTTTTATTTCTTTTTAATTATCTCTATTTTCTTTTATGTACCATTAAAAATATTTACATACAGTATTTCTCTTTCTTCTTTTTTGTTCATAATTTCTTTTGAATTTGTTTTGTTGCAACAATTTCTCCCTGCTGAGGTGATCTCTGACACAGATGTATATTTTCTTGTTGTACACTTTGCTTGGCAACTGAACTGACAGTTTCTCTCTCTTTGCTCCTTAGTTATTATGCAATTTTCAGTGCCTGTTATGCGAATATTGTTGTTACAGCTTTTATTTTATGTCATTTATTTATCATACACCAATTTATTTACTACTCTCTCCTCATCATTAATTGTTACTTACAAAATTAAATAAAATAAAATAAAAAAATGCATTTCTCCTGTCCTCTGAATTATCATACACGACACAAGAACTGAGTACGACGATAAGCAATCAGTTAGTTCAATTACCAAGAAAACGAATCATAATCTCCCAGGGAAGTTTTGAAACAAAATAAATTCATTGAATCGTTTTTTGTATTCTTTGCACAGGAAAATTCTAGTTAATTGATTTCCTGGATCTCGCCATCTAGGTTGGACATCTGCTGTGGATGATTGGACTTTACCATGCACGAACGGGCAACGGACTTGAACAGACTGCAAGAAAAAGTCTTGGGTTTTGAATAGGATTTTGTTTACTGCATCACTGTGATGATGTTTGTTTTTGTTATGATGAAATTTAAGGATATATGTAGTTGTTTAGGTCAATTAGTCTTTGTTTTCCGTCAGTGTTATGTCTTGTCATGACGTTTGTCTTGTTAGTCGGTTGAAATTTACCATTTGCTACTGTTGGAATGAGGCATGGAATTTTGTACATTTTCGTTTGTCGACTTATACTTCTCCTGTAGACTTGGCACTTTATTCTTTTATCTGCTATATGGCAGCAGCACAACAGAGTTATGTTTGATTGTGCATCCTACGATAAAGAAATAACGATTGGGGCCAGGTCGCCCCGATTTTAGAGGTTTGACAGCTCTTTCCACCTTCGATTCATAGCTGATAAAATGTAGACAACAGGTGATGTTCAGCTCAAGACGAACAATACAAAAATAAAGGCATTTGGGTGTAAAAAATGAAAATTGACTAGCGGACGATTATTTTGCCATAAAGAAAGCTATTAATACTCCAGTTTATTTCAGAATATCACCTCTCGCAGATCTGCTAGGTTTTCATGTTACCGTGACCTGAAGTGATGATTAATCTTTTCCTGCTGAGCTGTGTGAGGTCAAACTGATTTCATCGAAAAGCTAGGAGTGAATGCAACGTCATAGCTATGTTTGTTTTAGGCAATATTTTCTAATTACCAAACGAATCTCTTCACAGAATTTCATAAAAACTTTACGACGTTTGAAAAGATAAATATTCTAGCTGTAAACTCTATATCAGTGACGATATTGCTTTAAAATTATCAATTGATATGAATTTAGTAAATTTCGAAGTGGAACCACTTTGGAACAAAAAATAATTAATCCACTTGAGCTGATTACATAGCTTTAGATTACTAAAAGACAGAAAGTTATCACCAACTGGTTTTGCAGTTGAATTTATTGCAACCCCACAGCTCAGTATGAGCGACGCGTGCAATCAAAACAATCAAAAATTCCGCAAAAGTACTTTAGCGTTAAAATATCCTTCACCCATTCCGGATGTGACAACTTCACATAAAATGAATTATGAAAATGTGAAATGAGAAAAATGCGAATACTTACTTTTCAATTTCCGGAGCGCAGTGCACGAAGTCATGATCCCAGAACTTGTAGATGGGATTCTTTATCAGCTCAATGAATGTGATTAGCAGACCCCATGGATGCGGGCGGTTCACAATCAGACGTTCCAACAGCACACGAGTGATTTGCTCCTGAATTGCCTCGGAGTTGGCTTCCGCAAACAAATGCAAAACGGCGCAGCTAAAGTAGTGTGTGTGGCTGTTAGGATAGCGCAACTGATTAGCGATCGCATTCAAAAATAGATAACGTCCTTCGGTGTCGAGGTCTACTGCCAAATTTTGGTAGATATCCATGTGGGCACTGTGCGCAATGTTCGAAGTGTTTGGAACGAAGTTTTTGCTCCTATAAATCAAAGTTGTATTGAGTTTAAATTTGTCACCTTGGAAACAAGGCAACTTACCTAATGTGTGCAATAGCTTGAGTTCCGACGTAGAGCACGAGTGCGTTCATCAGTGGGATGTTGTATCTGGATCCGGGTTCGTTGGATATCTGCAGGTGGCTCCTGAACTCAGACAGGAAGGTGACCGGAGCACGGGCCTTCAAGTAGGAGTCTAGATCCTTCTTGAAGCTTGCCGGCTGGATGTTGACAACGTAGTTTGAGAAAATTTTGGGGGCAGTTCCAGTGTCGGGCAACATGTCGACCTTCAGGTTCGGTGTGAACGGATCTGGCAGACGCATGTTTCTCGGGAATGCAGCCAGGATAATGTTTCGCATTTGAATGCAGTTTGGAGGGATCGCATCACAAAATCCGAAGTGATAGTCGCACAGGAACTCCGGGAAGTCGTGTAGTAGCACCAACAGCACACGCAAAGTGCCTTTGTAGAGAACTTGCACTGGTTTGGCGAGTTCAGCATTGCGTAGGAATGGTGCCAAATACTTGAATAGATCCATCAGAAGTTGGGCATACAGAGGCCAGCCCTTCTGTTGTGGGATCTGGGCAAGAATGCGTCCCAAAAAGATACGATGAGATATTAGCTCCAGCCAGGCGTAGCAGAAGCCAGCGGCACGTGAGGGATTGAGCAGATGGTAGGTGTGTGAGAAAGCAGTCACAATGCTTTGCATCAAACTTTCCAATACAGCGTCCGGTGAGCTTAACTCAAGGAATAGCATGATGAAGAAGCGGTGATATCCCAGCTGTTGGAAGGAGCTGCCGTGTAGTTCCTGGTCCTGCAGGAGAATGCCGAGCACAATGCCCAGCACTTTGTTCAGCAAGTTGATTTTCGTTGTGGGATTTCCCTGATCACCGGAGTGCCTGACGAGCAGGGCGATCAAATGGACGAAGGCGTCGATCCAGTGGAATATTTTCGTCTTTGCGACCGACTGATTGGTCGAGGGATCATTCAGAATCCTGTAAACAAGGTCGATGCAGAATTGAGTGGCTTGTCGGAAGAAACGTGTTATCAGATCATCTGTCTTGAGGATGCCGTAGAGGTTCATCTTTTGAACGAACGTTCCAAAGTTCTTCGTCTCGCGGGAGAGGTTATTAGACTGTGAGTAGATGGACACCCAGTCCTTCAGGAGGAATTCAGTCTTCTCCTGCAGACCTGGTGGATCGTCGCACTCGTTCGACTGCAAAGAAATTTTTTGTGAGCGCCAACCGACAATAAGGGCGTTGGGGGATCTGTAAGTCAAAGACTTACCCTTACATGAGATAAACCTGTGTGAATGTACTGAGTTCCTCCAGTGGAGTACCGTTCGGCCATGAAGTTGCTCGAGTCGTGGTTGCCCCATAGCATCTCAATCATATGAGTGAGTGCTTCTGGGTAACGGTGGCGATGCTGTGGCAAACGAGCCAACATCTCGATAGTTCCAATGAACTCGCTCTCGGGGACTATGTGGCTGGGACGGTCGTCGACCAGCAGACGTTCCATTAATTGCATAGCAAACGTAACTGCCATGTAATTGTTTCCATTGTCCATGGCATCGCGCAACAGGACGTCAAACTGCTGCACGTTGACCATGTGCGAGGAGATGAGCAGCTTGATTGCTTCCACATTCCAGCGGATATCCTCGCGGATTTCGAAGATGCACTTTGTCACGGCGCGTTCTGTAGCAACGGCGCCGAAGGCAGTCTGAAGAAGGCTTAAGATGCGCAAGTGTATGTCGCGGTATAGTTTCATGTGAACCTCGTGCTCTGGGATGTTGACCAGACCTTCCACGAGGCCCTCGACAACACGTGTGAGCAAGTTCAAAGCGCTGTCGTTGTCCCGAATGCGACGTGTCACCATTAAGGCGCTGTGCAGGGTGTGCATTTTGCTGGCCTGCACTTGCAGTGTCGATATATTCACAGTATTGTTGAGGAAGCCCTCCATTCTTGTAGCCAGTTCGGCATACATTAAGCCCAGCTCGTCATTGCCGAAGGGAACCTCCTGAAAGGCAACACGCATTTTTAACGAATGGTTTAAAGGTTTTTCGTTTGAATACTTACCGGAATGGTTGTCTTTGGAAGGAAGAGAGCGGCATCACGCTCTGACATCGGTTGGAACCCGGGAATGTTTCTGGCGAACTCGGTGTAGACGGCAAACGAGTTTGCGGGTACTCCGCCAACTTTTAAACGGACTGGTTCCGGCATTCGCTCCGATTGGTAGGCCAGTGTGTCGGCGTCAACGAATCGACTGAAAGGATATGACATTGAAAGCTTTTGCTCAAGAGCTTGTTATCTGAGAAACTTACCGTCCCTCCTCGCGTGACATTTTTCTCGTTTCGAAATCGGCTGCCAGACGGCGGTCCACCTCTGGAGTGGCTTTTTCTGCGGCGGTTTTCTGAACAAAGGCACAGGCTAGCTCCACGTTATCGTTAGTCAACTGAATAGCGGCGGCTTCAATTTCTTGATACGGTGGTCCGGCGGACAAGGCCGACATGAATGCCTTTCTGATGTTACCATTGAGGGATTGCGTGATTTGATCTTTGCAGGTGATCATCGCCATTCCGGCGGACAAATTGCGGACCATCTGGTGTGCTGCGTTGCGCATGCGCGTTTCGTCTGGGTCTAGCGCGAAGTCCTTTCGCACGATCTGCTCAGTAGTGCTGGATGCAATGCGAACACTCCTGTCAACAACGGGCTGCAGCCAGTCGGTAATAGTGCGCTCGATGGCGCTCAGGACGATGTGCTTCAATGACGGATTTGTATGGAAAATTGCGATGTTCGGCGAGATGACTACGTGCTGCGCAATCAGAGAAAAGTTGGCCACGTTAATGTCCACGTAGTTGAAGCGCGGCTCGGGGGGACTGATGGTCATTTGGCCGGCGTTTTCATTGCTGATACCAGGCGAAGGATTTGCTGCCGGGTTATTGTTCATAGCAATCGTTTGTTCCACATCTATATTGTTGGTGATTGCCTGCGGCGGTGGCGGAGGCTGCTGTGGTTGCTGTTGTTGTGGTACATTAACCACATCGATCGCCTTTGTCTTCGGCTGTGACATCTGGTGTTCGATGTTCATCGAGCGGCCAGGGTCCTTCAAGTATATAATCGGCTTCAGCTTCGACAGCTCGATGTTTAAGGTCTTGCAGAGAACCTCAATTTCGAACTTGAGATTGAGCTTTAGCTCGGGCTCTTGGTGAAGCTCTCCCAAGACGTTCATGATCGCCATGGTCCATGGGTTGGGAGTTTTGAACACTTTACTTTTACTGCTCGACTCGAGGATCTTCGCTACGAAGGGCACCACGAAGAGTAGCTCCTGCTGACCCTTGTGGTACGCCTCGGCGAGCAGCGCCTTCAGATCAAGGTCAACCTGCAAAATCGGCCGGTTGCGGCCAAGGGTCATCATTCCCAACCAATGGCCGAGGTTCTTCAGCAAGCTCCGGTCGGAGAAGTTGACGACTCCTTTGTCTGAGCGAAGCAGGACCTTGATGTTGCGCAGTGTCTCCTTGGTCACATACTTATTTATTTCTGGATTCTTAAGAGCGTCCAGAAAGTTAAAGTACAGGGTGTGGAAGTTGAACTCCATTGAGGCGCGTTTCAAGACCAGGTATTGGGACAACCACGGCCAATATTCTTTGATCATGATCTCTTTGATTTCTTCGCACTTTTGAGGTATGTTAAGCTGGCTGAGGTTGTTGAAGATAAATGCGGTCTTGTCCTGCACTCCCTCCGGAGGCACAGTGATTTTCTCCTCGTTAGCCACCAGAAGGGTGTCAATGTTTGTGGCACTTGCAATGGATTTAACTCTGGTCACCACCATCGGTTTCTGCTGTGCTGGGGTGGTTACAATGTTGCCGGTAACAGAGTTGCTGCGGTAGAGAGAGTCCGGGGCGGCTTGCTGCCCCTGCTGACCGGGCATTATTTGAGACATAGATCCCTGAAGGATGCTGGCCGGCGCCTTAGATGGCGGTTCTTGCTCCATGAAACCGCACTCAACGTACTGAATGAGGAGCGGTGGGAACTCCTGGAAGTGAGGAATCGAACGTATAAACTCGCAGTACTTGTTGTACGTGCGAAGACGCGTCTTGAAGCGATCCAATGCTGTTATTCCAAAGTAGTACATCTTTGACCCCACAGGCTTGCGCAGGGCGTCCAGGACACATCGCAAAGCCAAGCCGAGGGTAAAGCAGGTCGGGGCCAAGTTGCGCTCAATGATACCTCCAAAAAGCTGGGCCGTTGTCTGGAGTTCCTTATCAGGGTACTGCGGGAAGAAGCGATATTCCTCAAAGAGGTTGCGCAGCATGCACTGATAGACTTCTTGCTCACGACGGATATTTGACTCCTTAAAGCGCTGTAGCATGTCCAGCACCTCATCGATAGAGAGCGTTGGGTGCGGGGGATGGTTGTAAATGCGTTGGAAATAGCTGTTCGCTTCATCCTCGACTTCTTTTGACACTGGTTGTGCTAAGTCGGCGATCACTCCTTGATTTGCATTGGGTGTTGGCGGAATGCGACCGATGTTGTTCACGTTTGGTGGAGCCTGAAGTGCCATTGCCATGGGGTATGGACTGTTCGATGCTGCGGCTGCTGCTGCGTTCATTAATCTCGACGGCGATGCCGGAGTGGACACTAGGTTTCCCAAAACGTTTCCAAAGTTAATGGTTCCGTTGGGTCCGAGGTTCAGGTTCGCAATGTTAGTGCTAAGGTTCGACAAAGTCTCCACCGACGGGCCAAACATTTGTTGTGCGTTAAGGTTGGCATTGAACGGGGCCGGCTCAATGCCGCGATGTGTCCTGATTACTCCTGGAGGAGGAGGCTGCTGTTGACGGGCCTTATTCGCTATTAAGGTGCAGTTAGATGTCATTTGAATTATCATTTCGCAAAGGTCTTGAGACACGTTGGCCGCACACGACTGCAAACAAGTCAGCATGGTAGTGAGTGTCTCGTGCGGAAGCTGGGCAGCCTTTGGTATCTGGTCTTCCGGAACTTTAGAGCCGAAAATCTGCGGACAACGGCGCTGCAAGAACTTGATGATCGCCTGTACGAACGGTTCCCCGTGTTCACGAATCTTGTCGCTGAGCCATTTTTCGAGCTTGAGGTATTCGCGGCGAGAGGCGAGGCAGGCCAAGTCGATGACAAACAAAAAGCTTCTGGCGTTAAGCAGGCTCGACAAAGCCTTGAGATCTTGCGCCACGTCCAGGATGCGCGACAGCCTGGATTGGTCGTTTTCGCCGCGAAGGTAATAATCAGACATTGCATGCATGATGGTTGGACGCAGATTCATCATGAAGTTTGAAGAGTTCCAAGCGTGGTGTAGGATCACACCCGAATTCGGGTGGTTAGCTATAAATGTCGGAATTAAATTACTGAATAACTCTTGCCGAAAGCCAGTGATAGGTGTTGTTAGTTGCAGAAGGGCCAAGATTAGCACGTCGGGACAGTGTTGTGCCGGAAATTTAAAGATTTCCGCAACTTGCGTGTATGGTCCGTTCTCTCCCAGATACAAAAGCACTTCGACCAGGTGCAGGGACTTCCATGTGGCAATCTCCTTGTTGTCTGTCTCCGGGGGAGTTTTCAGCAGTTCTACAGGCACAGGAGTGAATATGTAGTCGGCAAACGAGAACAGGTCTGAGTTCTTGAGCATCATAGAGATGAGCGAGAACTGGCCCTCTACGTTCTGCCAATGCCGATAGACGCATTCTGTGGGAAATACGCTTGACTGTGTTCCAAGGCGGAAGATAGTAAGCAGAAGGTTGAGGCCGATGCGGTCTTTGATAATAAACTCCTGATGATCGAGTGCAAAGCACACATCCTTCCAGTTCAGGTTGGGTACGATCTCCTTCAGCGCCTGTACAAATACATCGGGTTTCCACGTCTGTGTGGCGTCCGATGCGGATTGTGATACCTTGGAGTCTTTCTTCGGATCGACGGCATTGTTGCCGCCTCCACCTGATGCGAGTGTAGTACTAGTGGTGTCGTTATTATTGCTTGCATTGTTGTTGTTTGTGTTCTGGCCTGGCCAGAAATTTGCCGGTGTCGGGAGGTTAACATTGCAGTCAAGTAGGGATGTGTGCGTGCGGCACATTAATCCGATGATCTTAGCCACATCTTGGGTCTGGAGATCTGCGCGGCCACAGCGTAAGTGATTCTTGCAGTCTTCGACGGTCGAAGTGAATTCATAGCCGATTTCCAGGATTAGATTAATCCAGGATGTGTCCATAATATTATTCGCCTGCGTGAGCGTCTCGGCAATATTTTCATAAACTTCCTCTATTGAAATTTCTTCCTGATGATGTTTTTGATACAGAAACGAAGACAAAATTAAGGGAACCCCTTCCCGGGGAAAATCTTCGCGTAGCTTAGTTATGAACCTCAAATAGATGTCTTCAGTAAGGCCGTAATCGCTATAAGTGTCCGAGCGGAAAAGCGAAAGAATGAGCTGTAGGATATTCGGTAGAATATCGTTCAGACTTCGTTCGGTTGGCGTGGAGGTCTCGTTATTGCTATATGACTCGATAAGCTGTGGTATCGTTCGTTTCAGGTGATCGCGAGCGTGCGTCTGCGTCTCAGCATTGGACGAATGAGTGAGGGCTAAAGCAACAATCACTTCAGTCAACTTCGAGATGCCAGTTGCTTGGGTGATTTGGGTGAGAAGATTTGATGTGGGTTTCAAAGTCTGCAGAAAATTTTAAAGCAAAACGAAACAAATGAATGATTGTCACGTATGTAAGGCGAACTGTAAAACACATAAAACTAGTTGAGGAGTGAGTACATTACCTTTTGCGAAAGAAAACAGTTGTCGACCGAAAAGCAGATGTTTGATATTGCTGGAGTCTTGTTCAATTGTTTGTTTAATTCGATGCCGAGTAGTTTACAGTGAAACGGTGTCGACGTTGGATCCGCAAAGTTAGCAATTGAGAACAGGCAACGCAGATAATGGCGATCCGCTTCCAAGCCGAATTCGTCAACCAACTGAAAATACAAATCATATATCAATCAATGCCACTTTCATTTGTGCATAATTAGAAATCTGTGGATTGCATGAAGAGAATGTCGAAATCAATTGTCAAAGCATACTAAGAGCCTGCCTTTACAGAGATCAAACACCTTTTCACATTTGATTTTATTGAGGGTCCCCCTAGGTTCAGGTAAAAGAACTGCTAATTACACGAGGAACAGGTAAAAGGCTGAAAAGGCGAAACAAAGCTAAGACTGTCAAGAAATTAGTATTTTAAAAATAATTTTTAAAGCATGAAAATAGAAGTAAATCCTACGTCCAATGGAACTGCAGCGCCAAACCGAAAATGTCCCATGTGGCTCACGCATGGAGGAAAGCAATTCAAATTATCTCTGTGGATATCGGAATGCAATCCAAAAATATCAAACGGAGCAGAATATGCATGCACATGCACACACATTACATCTGCTGTTTCAAAATAACCATAAGTCTTTTTCTTTCTCGCTCTTCGCTTCTTATTTTGCAACTCATCAATTCCTTCTGCCAAGAGGACGTGGTGGATCATGTACTTCAAGTAGAGCCGAACTCGAATAACTCTCCACTTGCACGGAAGAAAAGAAAGCAACTTTTTAAGTTTTTTCTTCTCCTTTTCACCTCTTCTCTTTCGTTGGTAAATATACCATCATTCCATCTTACCACAAATTCAACCTGTTCACACTCAGCGAGGGTACTTCTGTGACCAGGAAAATCTACCTAGTGGCGAACTGGAGAAAACAGTTGTTGCAGCCGCTGTGGCTCTAGCTGTTCGAAATGCAAACTCGACGCAATCAATTGATTAATCATTTATTGCATATAAATGCGTCTGAGCATACAGGTGAGCCCTTAAAGACAAACAGGAACTGATATTGCTTTGAATACTGTTCTTTGGCACATAAAAGGGAGCATAAGAGGGGGATGGAGGAAGCGCAAATTAATGGTAGACGAACAAAGCCAACGTCGATGGTTGTTGGTCTGTGCGATTTGCGGCGCGACGATGGTCAGAGACGCACAGAAGGAATTATCACAAAACAAATGTATACACACACCACACGCTCTCACACAAATTCACTTCATGAGATAAACCATTATTTAATATGTGGACTGATTCCCTTACCTATTAAAAATTTTTTTTTTACTAAATGGAATTGTTTTGATTTTCCTATAGCCCGTTCTGTCTTTTTATCAAGTAATCCTCTTTTAGAAAAATTTAAAAAAGGAAAGCTGTTATTTTCATGTAAGAAACTTTTCACACTTGATACACTTTTTGCAGCAGTCGTTCTTCTTCGATACACAAAGGGCAAAAAAACGTCAAAAAAAATAAAATAAAGTTTCTACTAATTTTGAACATTTTTTCAAACATTTTCACTGAAATTATAATTCCGAATGCTATGTGCCGTTTTCGCGCTGATGGAAATCCATTTTAGTTCGATTTCTAAGCAAAAATTTCCAAATTAAAACTCGCGACGACACAACGACAATGAACGGAAAAACCCTCAAACGAACATGGCGTCGGCGAACAAAAAAAAAAACGAAAAAAAGAAAATACCCCAGAAGGGGATTCACAAATTAATACAGTAGTCCTTTTCTATAGAAGTATAAGGTTATCCTTGTTTGGTTTCAGCTTTGCAGACGGGTGTTAGAGAAGTACGAAACGGTACTAATTTTGCTAATTTGTCAGAATGTTCGGTCAACAGTGATGCCAAAACTGCCCATTTCCATATTTTTATTGTACTAGAAGAACCACCTATTTGGTTTAGGACTACATACGAGTAGTGCATCAAAGTTGAGGAATAATATAATCAAACAAAAAATATTTTAAAATGCCACAAATATAGTGAACTAAAAAAAAAAAAAATAAAAAAAAAAAAATAAAAACAAAAAATATTTGAACAGAGGATTAAGAAATAAGGATATGTGATATTTAGTCATTTAAACTTTCCTTTGTAACGGACATGAGGGAAGACTCTCTTTGCTAAGAACTTAATAAAATCATATTTTTATAAGAGTTGGAGGTGTATACCTATGGGGAAATTTAATATTTGCAATGGGTAAGCGGTCGAGTTTTGTGGTCCTTTTATTTTCGGATCACAATCAAGGCTCAGAGTCTATAAACGATATGGTTATTAAAAAAATTAAAAAACAGAATTTACTGCGTAAAATAGTTTTTACGACGAAATATTAAACACAAATGACCCAAATCACAATCAAACAAAAGAACAAGCGATATTCACACTATTTGAAAAGGGAGAAAAAATTGCTGTTATACAATTCAGGACACTTAAGGGCAATTAAATAACCTCTTTAGCTCGCCGAAATTATAATCAAACACATTTAGATGTTCTTGATACGCGTTGTGTGGTTGGATAATAAGAGCCATTTGCATTACTTTCTGCAATAACTGGTCAAAAATTGAATTCATTGTAATAAATATGAAAACTTAAAGCATAAATGAACGAAATTAGGAAGGCATTCCCACTTTTTTGTATCAATCGGAATTTCAGATCTAAGTGCAATAATACATTCGAGTCTAAAAGAAAAAACTATCTGACTTGGCAGCACTGAGGACCCCAGTCGATCATTGCGTAAACACTGATTTCTAATAGGATCTTGGCTACTACGTATACGACTATATTCACGTAGCTACGTCTATGACGTTGCCCCTTCATGTAGCACAGCCAAATGCGCCTTTGATAATTTTATGAAATTTAATTATGAAACACTGTCGAAACTGGGTTTATTTAAAAACAAAGGGTATAAAATACCCATTCGATGATTTCGAACCAAAAACTTGCATAATCCAATGAACACATCACCGACATTAAATTATATGAAAAAAAAAGAACTTCACACAATGAGGAATAATTAATACTTTTTTTGATTTCCTTATGAAATAGCAATCTCAGTGCTTACCTTGTTTAGAATTTCACACGACTGAGTAAAGTTCTTCTTATTCAGATTTTTCACCAGTATACTAATCTGCGTTAGCGATAGATTTAGAGGCTCCAGGTACATAATTCTCCCATCAAATTCGTCGATTGCACTGTGGGTTAAGGCTTCAATCTTTGTTGAAGTTCCCACTGGCGCCCGAACGACAAAATGCACAACAAAAGAAAAATAACCAAAAAAAAAATGTTTCAAAACAAATTTGAAGTGTTCTCAATATCGTCGTCAGCAACTGTGTATTTTTATCGTGTCTGTTGGATTGTTTCGTTAGTCTTTCTTTAGATAAAGAGTTTTCAAAGAAACCAATTTCACATGGATGACGAAGAGCTGTCGCTGTCGATTTTCTTCGTGCTGATTTGCTTCATCCACTTCAGTTTGACTATTCTTGCTGGCACTGTTGTTGATGATGAGGCTATCAAAGACGATGTTGGTGTTTTAGATTGCTGCCTTTTGGCCCCAACATTTGGGGCCAAAACTTTTCACTTTCTTTCTCACAGAACAATCAGTTTGCTGGCTTTTCCTTGCCCTCGATTCACTTAACAAACTCTTCTGCGTTTTACAAAACTCAATCAATTTTAAACTAGAGGCAATTCGTTGTTTTCTTGTCTGCTCCAGTTTGAGTTGAAATTTTGTATTATTATTTTGTGTCGGACAATCAAAATTAAGAAATTATGAAAAAAAAAAATTCCTTCGCGAAAATTCAATGGGAATGAGGGAAAAAAGTGTTCTCTCCACTTCGAATGTCCGTTTTGTCTCCGTCACACTCACTTCTAATTGCTTTGTCGTCGTCAAATGATGAGAAAAAATAAAGGTCATTGACGGCCGAACGATTTATGGATGTGTGGAAAAATAGACACGGCTGCAATGAAGTTAGTTGCGGTTTGAAATTTAATTATGGAAATGTATGTACGGAAAATTGACGTTAATTTTTAATCATTCTGGATATTTCAATTATATTTTATTTTAAGTCGTACATTGTCTATCATTGCTTGTATATGCAAATCCAAATTTAATTTTAATTAGTCCCGATTATGAAGAGGACACTTTAGACTGTCTTGTTAAAAACTTTCAAAAAAAGCAAAATTATATATTGTTGAAAGTACAAGACCAAATATTTATATTTTATTTTACATAAGAAACCAATTCTTGTGGTTGAGTTTTGCTATAGCATTGTGTATTCAGGGTAGTTAAGTGTGAACCAACATTCTAGCCAACGATGGAATTACAAGGGATAAAGAAAATTAAATATTTTTTAAATAAGAAAATTTCTGTACCTTTTATTATCGAAAAACAGTAGAATTCAGTTTTGCTTTTCCTACTTTAAGGTATATAGAATTTCTCTCCAATGTAGTCTTCAATATAGTTGTCGAAAACAGATCTCATCTCAGTCGATACCATATCCATACTTTGGCGAATTTTCTTTTTATCGAAATTGAAGTATTTTCCCAGTGCCATTAGGTCCAGGGCAAAGGTGGCTCTGGCAGCATAGATTACATTCTTAACATCGTACTTCTGTTCGACTACATCAAGCAAGTAATTTACAGCATCGCCGATCGCTGTGAATTGCGAGTTACTTAACTCTGCTTCTATTATGTAGAGAAAACAAATTTAAAGCCACCTACACCGATATCTTGTTAAATTACCTTTCCTTGAAGCAAGGAGTACCCGAGCAGCGGTTTGGCATATGTGAGCACGTAACTCGCTATGACCTTCCACAATCTTTTCAGAGAATTTAAGTAGTTCAGGGATTGAGGTCAAATCAATTGGATTAAGTGTAAGGTCGTCAAAATGCCAATACCAGTCCAAATTTAGATTCACTTTGCACACAGGACACATAAGAAATGGTAGTCTGTCCTCTTGCAACCACCAATCTTGGTTTTCTATTTGAGGCACAAACACAGCCTTGCAATAGGCATTTTGACAGCGATATCTATAGAATTGATACTGCAAAGATGAAGACGATTTAATTGAAAACCTTCGGGCTGCCTACTTACATATTCTTCATCATGGTAATTGTCCAAACAATACTTGCAGTTGCAATCGAATTGATACAATTCCTTCAACTCCGCTTTTCGCACCTTCTTCGGAAGTCTTTTGAAGCACGGCATATATGAGTTATAAATTTCGCTTCCTGTTTTCAGATGGCGAAGTGCATAGGCCACCACACAGTTTCCATCAAATTTCAGGCGAAACGTGGGGTCGCAAGAGTGATTGCAAACACTCAGATGTGGAAACATACCTGCATAGACAGGGCGAAGACATGAATACGTGTGCAGGATCCCTCTTTTAAGATGACCGGCCCTCGCCCAATAATCAGACAGGCATTGAAATTCATCATCTTCTATTATAGGATACAGAATCGTGGAAGTGAAGCCGTTGTACTTCACTTGCAAAACGTGTTTGAGCAAAATAGCTGAAATTACAACTGTCCACTCATGTTTTCGGTAATTTGAGTCCTTGAACATATCAAAGAAAGATGTAAACTCCTTGAGATAGAGCGAAAATGCTGTCGAACTTGCACAAAATGAATATAGTTCTTCCGGTTTGGTTACATGAGTGGACTTAAAATTTGTAGCCAAAGAAAGGACCTCAGCGTAACTTTCACCGCCTGTACGGGAGATTTCTTCAATCCGTTGCCAGATTTCTCTTCCACTTACGCATGTTTTTAAACTTTTTACGATAGATGGGAAGCCATTGAGAAAAGTATGAATTGCTGGATACATTATGCCGAAATTTGGGAGGAGGTCCCATATGAATGCTTTACACTCGTATTTGTGCACTGGCTGCTGTACTGTTCTGCATTTTAAAGAACAGTAAAATACTTTGGCACACACGTCGCATGGGAAAGGAATTATGTGCTGCGCACAACAATTGCTGCAAATCTTCAAATTTTGAATTGGAACAGGTGCAAATGCCTCTTCAACCAGTACGACTTCGTCTTTTTTTACATCCTTGGACGTGACAAGATACCGTCCTTTTTCTGAGTTATGCAAGCTAAAAATATACAACCAAATATTAACCGCCCCATTTGTGGTCAATGTACTCACATTTTCTGTCGAATGCACCTATTCTTTGATAATGGGAAGGACAATGTCTGACCCACGTTCAACTGCTTTAAGTTTGCTTCAAAATCCGCCTTTTGTTTCTTAAATTGCTCGCTCAACGTCATAGTTTTTAGTTTTTCCACACAGTCTTTTAATTTGTTATGGTCTAGAAGTTTGTTAGCACAAAATGCTTGTCGTGTGATTATTTTTTCTATATGTTCTTCTGGATATCCACACTCTATGGCACACAAACAATCATCGTAAGCTTCCTGAAAAATGCATTCCATTGAATCTTCTCACGTAAATAAGAACTCTGTTAAACTTGCTTTATAGTAGCCCAGTTCCATGATGGATATCGATCTATTTGCATAAGCCAAAGCTAGTGCTTTGCTACCCTCTGGTGCTGTAATAATTGCGTTTGTATACGAGCAACTTGCTTCCGCAGCATTTTCCTTTTTATTAGCACGAAACAGACGATTGCCAATTTCTCGAAAGTGCTCAGATTTCTGTATGGACTTTGTCGTTTTTTTTGCAGCCTTCATTTTGATGTCATTTAAACAAGTCATAAACATTGAACTAAAAGAAAAAGGTCGGTTTAATCTCCCTGAGGGTCCATGTTCCCATCACTCACCTAATTTTTGGATCTCTTGAAATCAAATACTGCACATCATACTCATTTTGCAATTGAGTGTCAGGATGCTGGAAGACACATTGTCTTATTAGTAAGCCACTAAAATGATTATCCATTCTAGAATTATTTGCTAAAAGCAGGCTTTATGAATTGAATGTAAAAACGGGTGTCTTGTACTTCTTTTAACCGACAGAGATCACAACTACAAACCACAGAACACCTAAAGCCCACGAATGATTGAGAAGAAGATTGGGCAATTCTGCTGACGTCACGGGAGACAACTGATTTGACAGCCGCTTGTCATTGTTCATTATTTACATTGAATTGTTAGAAGGGAAATTTGTGAACTCTTTTTTAATAATAAAAATTGTGCTGTAAAAGCGTTTTAATAAGAAAATAAATTTCAAAGATATTGTCTACTAAATTTTGTAGATGTTTCCATTACTTTGTTTTATTGAAGTGGAGAATTATAATGATAAAAAATGTCATGCAATTTGGTATTTCTTTTTTGAATTATTTTATTTAGTTTCCTTTTTCTTTTGTGTTGGTGTTCTAAAATTTCTTTGTTTAATTTACGTATGCGAAAATACATACGAGCTCTGAAGAATAGTTTTTTAACATTGTCTTTGCAGTTAATATTGCGCGCGAGTTCTAATAATGTTTTTAAAAAATTGTTCGATATGAACAAGTCGTCTCCTTTGACTCTGTTGAAAATTTCCTCCAGTTGCTGCATATGTTACTAGAGTTGCTGTTGGCTTCGAAAGACTTCCTTCACTTAAGTAAAGAATGAGTATTTCGAAGTGTCAGACTTTAAATCGGGAATCTAGTCCCCCAATTTATGATTTTTTTGCAACATATTTTCCATGTTGCTACGTTCACTCTCGGATTTCTTCAGTTTTTTCCCTAGTGAACGTATTTGAATTTGGTAGCCTTTCTCCTTTTCCAGTATAAGGCAATTTTTAAGTTTTAATCTATCTCTGAAAATAGTCACATTTATGATGATATTCATAGTTATTGACATGAACTTACATTTCTTGGCTTAAATTTTCAACTTGTGTCCTTAACGCACTGAGGTCATTATTCATATATCATATTCACTTTTTGAATTAAGTATTATATGTAAAAACTTACCCATTTCAAATTGTGCTGAGGAAATCCGCGACGTTTTAGGATTAAAATTGTCCTTTTGCCGGCAAAAATTAATCCATTGCTTCCGAACTTTTGGATCCTTCGGAAAGCAATAAAAGTGCAAATTTGATTTGCATCTATTGTTGTTTTTACTGCAATTAAATACTGCACACCTAATTCCCCAGAAACCAATAAGGAAGAAGATGGTCAACTGAACAGCTGATCAAACAGCTGATTTCCCCTTTGTCCATCGACCGTTTGACTGTTATTTACGTGTTGTAGTAGACACAACCTCAAGTTCTGAAAGTTATTTACGTATCATCGAATATTGTCTCACTTTACTCACACATGTTTACGTTTTGATTTATATGCCCACTCCTTCTAACAGTGTGAAGAGTGAGGAGATCCACCGTATTGACAGTTCACACGTATTCTCATTTGGAAACAAATAAAATCTTTTTTGTGCGTCAGCTGTTCAGGAGGGGAAATGTTAAAAAACGCTGATAAAATTAATTCAAGGGCGGGAGACGAGAGAGTTGACTGTCTCCCTATTCGTCACTGTATATTACACTCTGTCTACTCAATATGACAGATGAACTTCGAAAGAAGGAGAAACAGACCAAAAAAAATAAAATAAAATCAAAGTGATGGAGATGTCTATATGCTCTCTATTCGACCACATATATTGTGAAGTAAGAGAAATATATCTTCATTATTTACATGTAGGCACTTAAACCATTATTTATGACTATTATGAGCAAATTTGACTTTTGGAAGTAGCCAGCTGATCGAAACACACCAAATGAGTGAGTATGCGTGAAATATAGCTCACGAAAATAATAGTACGTTTGTGTTTTGTATTATAAGGGGTTTTTCCAGTCAGTGACACTTGTCTCCTTTAGGTTGTTTGCAGCTTGTTTTCTTGGGTTGGTCTGCTGTCAAGATATTCAAGATAAAATTATTCATAGTTATAATTTAATTTAAAATGGATTTAAAACAGCTCGAGCAAGAGGCTCGAGTAGCCGCATTGAAGGATGTAAAAAACATGCTCCAGCGACCGGGACAACTGGAAAAAGTCGATCAGTTTCGTCATCGAGTAGGGCGTAAAAAAGTCTCCGTCGAGGCGTTGCTGAAGACAGGAATGCAAAACCAATTGGATGGGGTACGTGTGGGACTTAAACAATTGGAGACATGTCTTGAAAACGTAAAGGATGTAATGGGCATCATAAAAACAGTTGATCACTTGCTTTCGGGTGTGCCCGAAATTTATGATGCTTTGGAAGTTGTTCGTGAGGAAAACACAAAACATTCCCAATATGCAACTGCAATGGAAAATCTGAAGCATATATTTAATGTGCAATCGAGTGTTGCTAAGACTATGCAGCTAATAGACGAGGACAAGTTACTCAACGCCCACCAATGCCTGGCTGATTTGGAAAATTCACGTGATGACTTACTTTATGAACTTCATAAACAATCGAAACAACATGCCAGTGATAAGATTACTTTGAAGCGACATTTCGAGAAAGTCGAGACGGTTTCCCAAGCTCTGGAGAAGAAAATTCGTCTTATAATGAATCGGACATTGAACACTGTTCGAAAGGAGCCAACAGTGATTGTCACTGCCCTCCGAATCATTGAAAGAGAAGAAAAAAGCGACCAGTTCGCTTTGCAGCAACAGAAAGTGACGGGATTCTTACCACCTGGAAGGCCTAAATGCTGGCGCAAGATGGCGATGGACGTTCTTAAAGAAGCAGTAGTGACGCGCATTGAAGGTTCGAAAGTTGAAGAGCGAGTTGACAACAAGTTATGGTTGGTTAGAGACTTGGAAATAACTCGACAAATAATTCTTGAAGATCTTCGCGTTGTGAAGTCACTTTGTGTACCGTGCTTCCCGCCTCACTACAATATCTTCAATGAGTATGTCAAGCTTTACCACCAAGGATTGTCCGATTATGTAGAAATGCTTTTGAATCTTGGAAAACAAAACAAAGAATTAACGCAATTTTTCTTTTTAGTTGGACAACATTGCGAAGTCTGGCTTGGAAGGTAATGAGTACGTTTCTCTGCTCTCATGGGTGATGAACACGTACCCAGGCGTTGAACTGATGTCTCATCCTGATCTCAAGGTCGATGTTAACACCGTGGTGGGTCCATTATTGCGCCCAGAGCATCTGAAATCATTGGAAGGGGAATATCTAAGCAACATGCAAAAGAATTACCAAGAATGGATGAACAAAGCTTTTGAAACGGAAAAACAGGAGTGGGTCTCTGATAGTCCTCCAGATCAGGATGAACAGTACTATCAGACTTCCGCACCTGTCATCATTTTCCAGATGATCGACCAGCATTTGCAGGTTACCAACACTATTCATGTAGAGTTAACTTTTAAAGCGCTGGTGCTGAGCATTCAACAAGTGGAGATATTTGGTCAAAACTACCTTCAAGGTGTCATTGAGCTCAAAGAGCATCACTTCCGCAACCGCGACCAAGTGAAATTCTTTACGCACTACATTATAACCATCGTGAACAACTCGCAGCAAATGATTGAGTTGGCACAGCAAATGAAACAACTCTATTGGCCTAAGTCTCGTACCGAGCACTACGAAGATTTCGAAAAGCTCTTGCACACGTTCGAGAATATCAGATCCCATGCAGTAGGATATCTTCTCGAAGAAGCTTTCCTTGACATGGAGGTGCACTTCAACGATTTATTTACATTAAAGTGGCTCCAGAGCACCATCTCTGTTGACACAATTTGCGCTACCTTAGACGATTACTTTCAAGACTACAACCATCTCCGACCGAACAACTTCGAGATGGTTATCAATGAAGCCCAAAAGCTGGTGGCGAAACGTTACATCAAAGCTCTCCTATCGAAACGTCTCTCAAAGCCGCGCCAGGAGTGTGATGCCATCACAAAGAAAATCAACCAAGAAGCTCGTCGTTTTAAATTGTTCTTTGAGAAAATCGCTCCCAACCTCTCAATGTCGGAGTCCCCAATTGATTTGATCTCGATACTGGCCAACTTGCTCGTGTGCGATATTGAGTTACTAGTGTTGGACTTGCACACTTTGCTTGGCAGTTGCCCATCGCTTAGCGAGGATCAGATCGCAAGATTGTTCTACATTCGGAACGACGTTAAAGCTAGCGAGATCCGCGAGAAGGTTCAGGATGCAATGAAATCGAAAAAGTCAATGGTTACCATTGCAAAGCAGGATTGTATTTTTAAGGAAATTGTGTTTAACGATAAATTGTGGTGAGGTGTTTCACACTAACAATGATGAACGTAAATAAATAAAAAAGAATATTTAATTCAAAGTGTTGATCTTTCCTTTAGCATGTCTAGTTTTAATGTGTTTCTGTTGTATTTCTGTCTTCTTTTAAATTTGGTGGATTCGCTTAAAAATAAATCGAAAACAAACTTGAGTGTCTAATCTAACAAACTTAATTCATATTATAGAATTACATGTTAGTTATTACGTTATTTAAATTTTATGGTTACCTAACCAAACAACCATCGAAAAATTATCTTAATCCTAAAATGAATCCACAAATGATTTTATTTCACCAACTGCCATTTCAAATAATGGCCGGAAACAGACTAACCGCCGCATTATGTCTACATGCACATGTCTATATACGGGACATTCAATGGTTCGGAATTGAGTGAGTCCGAAAATCTGCTTCGGCGCTCTTTATGCTTATGAGATTTCGCTCTTTCCACTGACAGTTGGTGAGCGCCAATTGCTTTGATTACGGAAGAAAGCTACATACAATTCATAGCCCAAGAGAAAAAAGGAAAAAAACAAGAAAGTGCACTCCATGTTGTCTCAAGTCACTCAGTCAATGCTTGCTCCTGAATTCCATTTACTTTAGTGGCGGCTAAGCAGTTTCTCGTTAATGTGTACAAGGTCAATTAGTATGTTTTAGGACCTAATTTTGAAAATTCTCTGACATCGATTTCGGTCCACATTTGAGAGGTCGATGTGGTTGAGTTTTCATCTACCCAGGCTCTCAATTGGTTGGCAGGAGAATTTTCCATATACTTTTGCTGTCATTGCCATGTTCGGAGCTCTTCGTTTAGGAGTTTAGTTTTCTATCAGTTGTCACCGTAGTGCGTGTACTTTGGTCTGTGTTTACGTGATAAAATAGACGTTTGTATGGCTAACAAAATACTGCAAAAATACAAAGAAAATTTTAAGTAAACAATAGCAGGAATAAATCCAGGGAATAAATTCTATTTATAAAAATCAAGGTAATCAACTTTATGGGCTGAATCACATACACAAATGAGTGAGAAAGAATCTTTCGTCCGAGTGGATTAGTGCAACGTGACGTGAGTTGAAAAGTGTTCTTTCAGATGAAATAAAGGGCTGTTCTTTGTAGAGCGGTTGAGTGGAATATTAAGGGGTAGTTAGACCAGACTGTTTGTCTTGTTTATTGTGTGCAGAAGAAAAGGGTAAAGTCTTGTGCATAATAAACTTAGGCCAAAACTTTTTTTTTCTCTGTACAGTGAGCAAATGTGAACTGTGTTAGTTTTTACGAACACGTGGAGCTATCCGAGATACATAGCCACCGAATAGAATCGTTTCACTCTGTCATAGAAGAGTAGAGAGTGGCTGACAGCTTGTGCTGCCCTATGTGATAAGACGAATGGTTGTTGGATGTGTATTGTGTTTGTGTTCAAAGCAAGTGCTTTTGTTTCCATACTTCTTTTGCAATGGCGCGAAATTATCATAGTTTATAGAAACTTGACACAAGTGCATCTATTTTTTCTGAATATTTTGCTTGTTATTTGTTTGCTGATATAATGCATAAATCTCTCAGTTTTTGCAACATTTGTTTAGGATATCTAAGCATTGTTCCATTTATCAAGTTCACGCCATTACTTAAATCAATGCCTCTTCGATGGTGCATTGTGAGAAAAACTAAAAACAGTTAAATGGAGTTCAAAGCGAAAGAAAAATAATGTCGACAAGACAGGCTCCACACTCTTCTCTCCATACAAATGCATATGCATCCGCTGAGTGATAATTTTTCTTGTTTGTTTTATTAGTAAACACATGCTGTTGGATTTCTTTTAATGAAAAACTTTTTAAATGCATGCGCAAAAGTTTGAATACGTACATATGTACATACAAAGGGGACAATCTCTAATTTCTTCTTTGTTTGTGAGGAAAAATAAAAAGAAAGTAGTATTTGTATATTAATTTTAATAATAGAACGCACCGAAGTAGGACAAATTATGTGCAAAACAAAAACAAAAAAAAAATAAATATAAAACAAAAGAGAAATTATGAAAAAGACATTTTTTTAAACAAGCTATTGTTCTTTATAAAAAAGAAAGTTTAATATTTCGTTTGCTGCTGTTCGAAAAAAGGAAAAAAGGAGCTTACTGACAATTGTAGAGATAACCTCACCCGATATCATATTGTGTGAGAGATAATTTTGGAAATTGGAAGTTCCAAAAATTTATATATTACAAAGCTATTCCCTTATTCCCCATCAATCCGTTTAACAAAAAAAAAAAGATAATTCATAATTGTGAATAAAATTTACTGACTATTTTAATATAAAAAAACATTTTGGAAAATGTATAACAAAATTTTCCACATTTAGAAGACTTAATAAAACGTGGGATCATTCGGTCACCTGCATCAGGCGAATAACAGTATCCCTTCTGTTTTAATCACAATGAAGAAGAACATGTATCTCACAGTCAGTAAATCTTGTCTTGTTGGGCAGATTAAAGGACGAGAAAGCATACCAGTATTGTAACTTTAAAAACAAACTTGCAGTCCCTGACCAAAACATAACAAGTACGGTTTTCAAAGAACAATAATTTGAAGAAAATTGTTGTAAGGAAATTTTGTTTTTATAGGGCTAACTAAAGAGTGACCGCCGTGGCGTTGTGAGTTAAGTCTACGGTGCTCAAACGGCGAAGATCCAAGATTCGTTGCCTGGACTCAATAATGAATACCTTCACGGCGCCACCTCTTTCGAGTTGCAGACAATACTGAAGCGGTAATGCCTGTGAATTTCAACCTTCAGTTCGGAGGTGGAAAAAACACCGTGAGTTCTTTCGATGCGTGAGAGAACTATTCGCACAACGCGAGTAGTTCAGCACTATTGCTCCGTCGAGTATATCTATGTACATATGTATAACATAATTGCCACAGCTTAGTTGATGTTTGAATTGTACAAATGTTTGCAAGCTGCATTTTTATACATTTGAATTTTTTTTTATCTGTTTCAACGGTTCTTACGATTCTTTTTCTTTCCCTTAAACTTTATTATTACTGAATAGAGTTCCTATGCACAAGAGACCTGCTCTCGTTCCAATTCCTCAAACGACTATCTCTTTTTGTTTTACATTAAAGTCCAATCAAACCAAAGAATCAAATTGTATGTCAGTGGCGTCTCCTTAAGGATTTTTTAAGAAATTGTTTTTTTTAATAAATGCTTATAATATAAACATATTCCTGCCACAAACAGTTTTGTATTCACTTACATGAATATATACACTGTTTTTATCACTTTCCAGCCCGGGATTGACAAGACTTGGTGATGACTTCCATGATGTGGGTTATTCTGTCGACAAACGCGGTAGAGTGTAAACTTCTGGGGTGTACGGTTTGCATTTTTTCGAAGTTTTGAGAATTTCTGATGTCCCAGCAGTCTTCCGCAATCTAATGTCTCGTCATGTCCCAACAGCAACACGCACAACTTGGGCAATTACTGCAAAGGTTGGGATCTGCGCCCTTGTGCAACGCTGGTGGAATTCTTGTATCTGTTTGGTTACACAAAAACATAAAAACAGCTAGGTTCTGGTCGTTCGCTGTATCAACAATTGTACCGTACTTTTTCCGTGCACATTTCTGGCACTAGACGTTTTGACAAAGTTCAGTGTACAAATTATGTTTCATATGAATGCATAAAGTGAATAATTTATGGCATATGTACTTGCTTACACACAAAGGAGCGTAATTCATTCCTCCTCTATTTGAATTTGATATCTGGTGTATAAATTTCAACGGTCTAGGGTCAATGCCTTCCTACCTACCTTCCACGCACACTTCAAAAGACCACTTTATCACTAGTAGTGCATAATTTCGTCCGTTTCCGTTGTGCACTTTTGTTCCATCCAGCTCTTCAACACATTTCTACTTAAGCTCTCACGTCATATCGTATGGAAGACGAGTTGCGCGTCTCTTCTATTAATAGTTGTAGTGACACAATAAAAAAAGATGCAGCACAAAAGCCCTCTCGCACGTATACACGTGCGCATTTGTTCATCGCAACAAAGTAGAAGTGCAAACTTTTTCAAATTCGCTCAGCCGAGTGGTAAATTATGAAATTTTCCATTCAACCGAAAATTACTTTTCACAAGATTAAGTGGGATGAAAGCAAAAGAGGGGGTGGTGGTGCTGGTGCATCCAAATGCAGCGGAAGCTATTTACTCTGTTTGCTGCTTTTCAGTTCCCGCTGGGGATCTGTGTGTGCCAGGCAATAAATCACTCTACCTCGACCGCTCTCATCCTTTCCTCACTTTTCGGCTCGTCCTTTAAGCGTGCATAGTGCTGAGTGCTGGGTGCATTAATTCTCTTTAGTGTTAGTGATGACAAAACTAACTATGTGCACCGACTTGTTTGCGGAGTCTGCATCAGAGATGTGCACTTTTGTGCAGTTCAAGTGTTGTGAGATGTCTTTTGAATGCGAAGATGACACTTTAAATCAGAATAAATTACCGTTAGGAAAGTTGAGACTTCAAGGATGCTACTTTTGAATAAAGAACGTTGTCATGAGCCATTTTAACGCATTCTCTTTTATTGCAGGTCATCGCAGAGCACCGAACGACTAAATTATGAAGACCGCGAAGGTGGTAGTAATAGGCGCTGGGCCATCAGGAATAGCAGCCACAACAAAACTTATAGATTTGGGTTTTCAAAAAGTGGTCCTCCTTGAGGCGGAGAACCGCATTGGTGGACGCATACACACCATTCCATTTGCGGACAACGTGATCGACTTGGGAGCCCAGTGGTGTCACGGTGAGAAGAACAACGTCGTTTACGATCTAGCCAACCATCTGAACCTCCTCGACTCCACTGGAGATGTATACGAACGATACCAATGCATACGTTCCAACAAGGAGATAGTGCCGAACAAAGTGAGCGATCGTTTAAAAGACATCGTGAACGACAGTATGGTGACGCGAAAGGTTGATCTCATTGGATATAGTGGCACGTTGGGCACCTACCTCACGAAAAAATATTTCGAGGCGCTGCGTAGACCGGAGAACTCCGATATTGACATGGCGATAGCAAAAGAATTTTTTGAAAACTATAAAAAGTTTGAAAACTCCGTCGAAGCGTCTGACACTTTGGATGAGGTTTCCGGCAAGGGTCATCTGGAGTACTGGGACTGTGAAGGAGACATCCTTTTGAATTGGAAGGATAAGGGGTACATGGAGTTTTTAAGGGTGCTGATGAGGTCTGATGAGAAGGGCTGTGAACTCGGAGTGCTGAACAATCGAGTGTACTTGGGAAAGCGCGTGAAAACCATCAGCTGGGGCGATGGAGATCAAGTTAGGGTGAAGTGCGAGAATAACGACGAAATTCTTGCTGATCACGTCATTACTACTGTTTCACTGGGGGTTCTTAAAGAGAAACACACGACACTTTTCAAACCCAATTTGCCAGCGGAGAAGATCCGTGCGATTGAAGGTATTGGTTTCGGAACTGTTAACAAATTCTTCATCGAATTCCCTTCGAAATTCTGGCCAGACGACTGGTGCGGGTTCACGTTACTTTGGCGGGACGAGGACCTCGAAGAAATTCGAGGAACAAATCGTGCTTGGTTGGAGGACGTTTTTGGTTTTTACGTCGTTAGTTATCAACCCAGAATCTTAAGTGGTTGGATTATAGGCCCTAATGGACGGCATATGGAGGAGTTACCGGAAGACGAAGTACTGGATGGTTGTATGTACCTCTTTCGGAAGTTTCTTCAGTGGGATATCCCCACACCGGTGAATTTTAAGCGATCCAAGTGGTACATCAACGACAACTTTAGAGGATCGTATTCGTTTCGTTCGATGCTCACAGAAGATTTAAACACTGGTGCTGGGGACTTGGCGAAACCCCTCAAGAATTCCATTGGAAAACCCCTGGTTCTATTCGCTGGGGAAGCATCAAGTGAACACTATTACTCTACTGTTCATGGTGCAGTCGAGGCTGGATGGCGAGAGGCACAACGGATTGCTGCGTTCCATGATAGTATCAAAACAAAATCACAGTTATAACAAGTTTAGGACTTTAAACGCTAACTAAACATGACATTAATCCGATTTTTCTCGTTAAAAAAAGATAACTAAACAATTTACTTGGCGTTATGAAGCCTGCCGCAATGTAGTTCATTTAAATAAAACAGTCTGACAGTGACAAGAAAACATACACCTTTGGCTAGAATACACTTTTGTAAATTTTTACAAAAATACACTTAAGCATGATAAGTTTTTTCTATATTATGCTTGGAGACATATTTTTGATAGAACCTTGCGTTTGCCGCGGCATTGGACGCATTTAAAAGACTCAAAAGGGGTGAATCGGATTAAGTTAGCGTTTAAAGTCCCGGACTAAACAGTTTTTTTTTTCTTAAACATAATACAAAGTTGTACAAGATTTAACGCAGTCTGTTGCTCAGTTCACAAATTTCTTTTCTAACATGCTTACGAAGCAAAAGATTTACTTAAGAAGAAATAAAGACATTTTAAAGCACAAAGTAGAAGTATTAAGTTTTAGGGGGAATGAACATTTACGGAGTTTTGGTTCGTTTGTCCAGGACTCGAGTAGTTAAGAATGTTGTTCGTTTGTCAGGAACGATTTTAAGTTCTGCTAATTTGTAGGGTAGTTCTTTAATAATAATTGTTGGCGCGACAGTCCACAGGGGGACCAGGGCCTAGCTTGCTCATCAACTTACTCGTGTTGTGCGCGCTACTGTTCTCTCACGAGTAGAAGGGACCTATGGTTTTTTGCCGACCCTGAACGGCGGCGGCGGCGTTAGTAGGTTTCACCTTTTTCTCACACAATCTTCCACATTGTTATTGTTACAAAAGTGAACAGAAAACAGCCGAACTGAATTATTTTTGATTATGACTGTTGCTTCGGATTTATCACCTCTGCTTGCAACTTTTTCCAGCTAAATCTTCATCAAATTTGTCACTATTGTATCATCGGAAGATTTGAGAGAGATGAGAAACGCCATCATTTTCTAAACCTACTAGCCGCTACTACCAATAGCCTGTTATATCAGTAACAGTTCCGTTGAAGAAAGAAAACTATTGAATCGACTTTACTCACCAGACAAGATGGTTGAGAGCTCATCAGCTGACTGAAACTTTCCCAATTACAGTTTAAAAGTAACAACAGACAAATTCTTTGAAATAAAGTTTATTTTATATTTTAGATTTCTCAAAAATTTAAGTCTACAAATTCAAAAGATTATAAGAATTATGATAAAAAACACAAAACTCCAGTCTTGAAAACGAAACCGTAATAAAAAAAGCATATTTCAAGGGAGTTTCGATACTAAACTCATGTACGTGTATGTAAAATGATAAGCTCGTTATTTCAAACTGGCATATGTGGTAAAGATACCAATTGCCTAGGTTATCAGTTGTACATGTAATCAATTCATATATCGAAGTACTACCCTTGCTCAACCTAACTAATCTATGCAACCATTTAATTTCAAAGCCATTCAAAGACCATGTACAAGTGTGACTATAAATGGCTTGACATATAGTAAGCTAAGACAGTTAAAAATTGAACCACAAAGCAAAGCAATCTCCCGTCATGAATAGTGCAAAAATAGTCGTGGTGGGCGCAGGAGCATCGGGTATTGCTGCGGCAACAAAACTCCTAGAGCTTGGGTTTCAGCAAGTCTACCTCGTAGAGGCGGAAAACCGTATTGGCGGACGAATCAATACCGTGCCGTATGGAGAAAATGTCGTTGACTTAGGGGCTCAATGGTGTCATGGGGAAAAGGGGAACGTTGTATACAATATAGCCAGTAAGCACAATCTTCTGGAAAGAAGTGGTGATATTTTCAATCAAATAGAAAACATTCGCTCCAACAAAGAGAAATTACCAACTAAAGTCAATCAGCAATTTAAGCAAATTATAGACGAAATCCTCGGAGAAAATGAAAGAAAGCTTGCTGAATACGTTGGATCCTTTGGCGCTTACGTTACAGAGTTGTTTTTCGAAGCGTTGAAGAGACCCGAGTATTCAGATATAGATATGGTTGTCGCTAGGGAGTTTTTGGAGCTCTTCAAAAAATACGAGTGCTCGGAAATAGCGTGTGATAATTTAGAGGACGCATCCGCAAAGGGTCAAATGGAGTACTGGGATTGCGATGGAGATCCCGACTTGCATTGGAAGGATAAGGGCTATTTGTCATTTCTTCGGTTGCTGTTGAAATCCGATGTACATCACAGTGAGTTGGGTGTCTTGAATCAGAGAGTGATGTTCGGCAAGCGAGTAAAGACGATCGTTTGGAAACATGGCGGAAAAGTTAAACTGATCTGCGAGGATGACGACGAAATCCTCGCTAACCACGTAATCGTAACAGTTTCTTTGGGAGTGCTTAAGGCAGAGCACGCTCGACTTTTTCAGCCGAGTTTGCCGCGGGCGAAGATTCGTTCAATTGAAGGTCTTGGATTTGGAATAATCAACAAGGTGATCTTAGAGTTTCCTTCGCAGTTTTGGCCAGAAAACTGGGGCGGTTTCAACTTACTTTGGAGAAATGAGGATCTGATGGAAATTCGAGGGACACATCTCGCTTGGCTAGAGGGTCTGTTCTCTTTTGACCCTGCTAAATACAAACCAAGGGTCTTATTTGGTTGGGTTATTGGACCTCATGCGCGGCGAATGGAGGAACTATCGGATGAGAATGTGTTGAGTGGATGTATGTATCTTCTTCGAAAGTTTCTTGAGTGGCACATTCCAACACCGACAAATATTTTGCGATCAACATGGCACAGTAATGAGAACTTCAGAGGATGCTATTCATTCCATTCAATGTTAACGGATGAAACGCGTGCAAATATTTCTGATCTGGGAAGCCCGCTTCAAAATCCTGGTGGTAGGCCAGTTGTTTTATTTGCAGGAGAAGCAACAAGTATTCATCATTTTTCAACAGTTCATGGTGCAGTCGAGACTGGATGGCGTGAAGCAAAACGAATTGCTAAATTCTACAATTCATTTCAAAATCGGAAATGCTAGCTTTGTCAACAAATTATTTCGATGTTTGACAAACTAAAAAAATTGTATTTGTCAGTAGATAATTTAAAAAAATAAATTCAAATTAAAATACGTTTTTTTCAACAGATGTTCATATATTTGGAAAACAGTTACATATGCAATGTTAGTACAATTTGATTTTGGATTTAAATAAGCTCGATTTGACCAAGATTTTTTGATTATAGACGCGATTCAAAGCTTTTAGCACCAAATTATGAAGACTGTCAATTGTTAAGGAGTGGGATGAAAGACTCCCAGAATGAGGGAAAATCTGAAAAAGGTTAAGAGAACGGAATTCAACCAATTGTGAAAAATATGCCATTTTTAAAATGTCAAATCTGAATTGATGAACAAAACAGCACAAAACTACGCAAATAATTAGTGTTTCAGAGTTTTCTGGACCAAATTATGTGACATGTTACGGATTGGAGATAAAAATCTCTCAGAAAGCAGCAAGATCTTAAAAACTTACAGGAACGCAGTTAAATCAAATGTGTAAAGCACGTCATTAAGAAATGTTGAATTCTCTTTATCGCTAGGGAAAGTACAAACAGCAACAAAAATTGATACACACAGATAATGGCCCTATGCTCACTTATCTTTGTACGTATACCAATCAATTTGACAAACAAAAATATCTAAGATTAAAATGGGCAGGGAGGGGACATATTTTACTACCTCGAGAGAGCGTTCTTATCACATAAATTCCAGTTTTTTGGATTTCAGATTTTTCTTCGGCAGAAATTCGTTGGGAGGGGAAGCATTTTACTCTCTCATAAGCTCTCTCTTCTACGAAAAATCAGCAAATGGGATGCCTTCTGACACTTTTTGTAGGCATTCACTGAAAGATTATTTGGAACAGACCTACTGTTTTGTATTGTTTCGAGTACGGGGACAGATCTAATATTAGATTAAAGAAGAGAGGCAATTTAAGTGTTTCCAAAATTTTCTGTATTCCTTTTGAAATCGCGGAAAAATTGATTATTGGATTAACTACCTTTTTGTTAAAATGGTAGTTAATAGATTAAGATGGTAGATTTTCAAATACAATGATCGTACGGTGTTGCCGTGTTGAAGTTAGGTGTGAACAATATTCACTTCCTTTTAGAAAGGGATGCCTTTTGCATAATGCCGTGCGAGGCTATGGGCCAGGCAAATGACTGCGTTGTATGTTGTTTCCTTGTTCCACTAACGCACACTGGCCAAAAAACGAAAGCAGAACTCTCATCTCAGGGGCGTCTTATCTCATAACTTTAAAACTTCTGCACCATAGAGGTGAATAAAGTGGCTTCGGTATATATAATTTCGCTCTCCATCTTAAAAACCGAGCCGAGAGACTTTAATTGTTTCACTACATTGTCTACCTTAAATGTTTTAGTACTTTCTGGGACGATTTATGAGAATCATCTTTGTTGTACATTATCTTATTTATTCTTTTGAATTTAGCTTAATTAATCCCTGCGACAGTTCACAGGGGACCAGGGCTTAGCTAGCTCATCAACTACTCGTGCTGTGCGCGCTATTGTGCTCTCAGGAGTAGAAGGGTCCTACAGTTTTTTGCCGACTCCGAACGGCGAAGATTGGGAAGCTTTCGTAGACAGCTATTACTCTTTGAGTGTTGGCAGCAGCTCGAAAGAGGTGGTGCCTTGAAAAATTTGAGGGGAATCGAACTTAGACCCTTCGGCGTGTGAACGTGGCACTCTACCCACTTCGCCACAGAGGCCACTTAAGCTTAGCACGGGCAAACTACCAACGGCTCGTCTTGCTCGTTTATAGACATTTAGTAAGTGCGCTTCGACTGTTGTTTGCAGTTTGAAAGGAATGAGTGGAGTCGTCAATACTGGAATCGAGACTGGGCCCTTTGACGATTGAGCGACATACAACCGAAATCGAATCCCAAAATGAATTGCGTCCCATATGAGTATTTGATGTATCCTATATTTGCGCGTAAACAAATCACTTGCGTACATATTTGCAAACTGAACTTCAAAAATGTCCTTCTAAAAGTTCGTTTGACCACCATCATAGTGTTGCGTGATACGAGGGGCGTTATATATATCGGTATCGATATGAAGGAAAATGTGAACTCAATTTAAATTGTATTTATATTCCAATATAATCTCCCCTAATATCAATGCATTTGTTACATCTTGAGATAAGCTTTTTTAAACCCTTAAAAAACCCTTTAAACGAAATACCCATTTATTGCCGACTTGAGTTCTTCATCATCCGAAAATCTTTTTTCGCGAAGACATTTTATCAAATCCGGAAACAGGAAATAGTCCCTAGGGGCAAAGTCTGGACTATAGGGTGGGTGTTGGATTTCTTCAGAACCACAATCTCGCACAGCAGCATTGGAAACTCGAGCCGTGTAAACAGTAGCTTTGTCATGAAGAAGCAACACACCCGCTGCGCGTTTACACCGTTTTTTCTTTTTTAATTTCCTCCCGCAAATTATGCAAACAGGAAGCGTAGGATGTGGCGTTGATGTTTTTTTTTTGTATTCAATGAACAAGATCCCCTTTTGAGTCCTAAAAAACTGTGGCCATGAACTTCCCGGCAGACAGAGTGACTTTGAACTTCTTTGAGGGGACTGTTCTTTTTTTATGCCATTGCATGGACTCTTGTTTGCTTTCAGGGTCATAGTGGTGAGCCCATGTTTCGTTCCCAGTAACAATTCGATCCATAACACCATCCGCATTCTCACTACTCATCTCCAGAAGCTCTCTACAGCATGCGATTCTCACTTTTTTCTGAGGCGCTGTGAGCATTCGTGGTACCCAATTTGCACTGACCTTTGAAAGGTTAAGATGGTCATGAAGAATGGTGTGAATGGTACCAGTTGCCATCATTTTCACCTTTATTCGGGCATCTTCAAGAACAAGTTTTTCGACTTCTTTGATGCCTTCTCCCGTACAAGCAGTTGCCGAGGCTCCGGAGCGTCGCCGGTCGTCTTCAATGCTCTCTCTGCCTCTCTTGAACTCACTTGACCGCTTTTGCACAGTTGATAATGAAGGTGCGGAACCCTGGTAAACAGTCTCCAGCTCTCCATGGATAAATTTCTTACTTTTTCCTTACATAGGGCCGATTTTTCAATCGTCAGATAAACAGACTGATTGCTAACGAACGAATCAATTTATTCGACTCTTTATCTGCTAGATAAGTAGTTTCAGTTTTTCAATCGAAAACTAACAGCTGGATAGTTATTTGACCGTATTTTGCAGAGCGGCAAATATCAATTGTGTCTAACTTCAGATGGTATTTGTGTGAATGAAACAGATTAATTGGTACTTGTTTGTGTTAGAGCAAATGAGCTGGTTATGCTCTCAGATAAACGTCTATCATGAGATCTCCGTATATTTTAAATAATTTCCCGAGTATTTTCGAAGTTTCAAGTAATAATTAGTTAAAATGGTTAAAAAAAATATAAAAACTTCCTGTAGCATAAAACCGTAAAGCAATCAACAATTGTGTCATGGGTAAAACGCATTGTTTTCTAAAATAAATACCCAAAATGTTAAGTTCAATATAGAAATGAAAAATATACATATGTATATTCGAATGTATCTGCGTAACTAACCTTTCTGTTTTATGCACAATTTTGTCCATTATTAATGAAAGTAGGTATTCGACAGTATTTTTCTGCAACCTGAATCTTCGTTTGAAATCTTCCTCTTCCCATTCCTTATAATGATCAGGTCGCTTCCTCACTACTCTTTTCTTTCTTCAAGTTGAATCGAAGCGATTATATATTATTTCTTCTTCCTCAATAAGTAAATCGTCGACATCGTCCAAAAAATCCATTTGAAAAAAAACAATTTGTAATTATTTACATGTTTGAATTTGACAGCCCATTTACTTTAACTAGGGGATTACATTTTATCTGACACAGAAACGGACAGATAACTTTACCAGACAGTTAGATGGTATATTCCTCAGATAGCTGCTAAACAACTTTTGAAAAACGCATTTATGCCTTAACTGTCAATTAACTCCTATCTGATTGTTTATCTGACTATTGAAAAATCGGCCCTTAGTGAGAAATTTAATTACAGCGCGCTGTTCAATTTTCACCATCATCGTCTCAGTTGCCATTATTATTCTGTTTAACTAGAGATATAAATTTATTTATATATATAACCACAGCTTCACCCCGATACCGAGAATATATCGAACTCCCCTCGTAGGTTCAAATGCGATAATGGCTAATTATTATTGCAAGCGGTTTTTGTGGCAATTAACAATCGACCGCATAAAGAGTTGACACCGCTCGAGCAGCTATAAATTGCATTGCAAATACTTTTTTTTCCTCAGTACTGTTTAAACTTAAATTTCAGGCCGAGCTAAGCGAAAGAACACATTCAGTCATGAACAAAGCTAAAGTAGTCATAATTGGAACTGGACCTTCCGGGCTAGCCGCCGCGACAAAGCTTTTAGAGCTTGGCTTTCAAAAAGTCTATCTTCTGGAGGCCGAAAAACGTATTGGCGGACGAGTCTACACCGTACCTTTCGGGGACAATGTGGTTGATCTGGGGGCTCAGTGGTGTATGGGCGAAAAGGGTAACGCGGTTTTCGAATTGGCTGGACCACAAAACCTCTTGGAACCAACCGGAAACGTCTTGAACCGAATGGAAAATATTCGATCAAACAAGGAAAAAATACCACTCGATCAAGAAAAACGTTTGAAAGATATTCGGAGCGATATTGAAAATTCATTTGAAAAAGATCTCCTTGGGTATAAGGACTCATTTGGTTCCTTCATTGACAACAGGTTCCAGGAAGCTTTGAAGAAGCCTGAGAACACAGACATAGATATGGAAATAGCAAAGGAATTCTTAGAAAACTTTAAGAAACTACAATGCTCATCTATAGCTTGCGACTACTTGGAGCAAGCATCTGCAGAGGGTGTGATTCAATTCTTGGAGTGCGAAGGAGATCAAAATCTGATTTGGAAGGACAAAGGTTACAACGCATTCCTCAGGTTGCTCATGAAATCTGACGAAAAGGGGACCGATCTGGGAGTCTTGGATCAGCGTGTAATGTTTGGAAAGAGAGTAACATCTATCGTCTGGAATGAAGGCCAACAAGTGAAACTAATCTGCGAGGATGATGACGAAATTCTTGCTGACCATGTCATCGTCACCGTGTCCTTGGGAGTCCTTAAGGCATTTCACTCACAACTTTTTGAACCCAGATTGCCTGAAGAAAAGGTTCGCGCAATTGAAGGCTTGGGATTCGGAACTATCAACAAAATCGTAATCGAATTCTCTTCGCAATTCTGGCCGGATGATTGGGCTGGATGCAGCTTACTTTGGCGTAAAGAGGATCTGAAGGAAATTCGAGAAAAGGACTTTCGCTGGGTGGAGGACATAGTTGTGTTCGATACCGCCAAGTATAAGCCACGAATTTTATTTGGTTGGATGATAGGACCCAATGGCAGGCGGATGGAGACGTTGCCTGAGGAGGAGGTCTTAAAAGGAATTATGTATGTCCTTCGACGGTTCCTTCCGTGGGATATTCCTCATCCGGAGAAACTTATTCGGTCACAGTGGTCCAGCAACGGTAACTTTATGGGATCATATTCGTTCATTTCAATAGTGACTGACAAAATGCAGACTGGTGCTGGTGACCTGGAAGAACCACTGAAATTTGTTGATGGTAAGCCAGTAGTTCTGTTTGCTGGTGAAGCAACAAGCAAGCATCATTTTGGATCTGTTCATGGTGCAGTCGAGACTGGAAGACGAGAAGCTGAACGGCTTGCCAAGCTGTATGAAGGTGCATAGAGAAAAGTTGCCTATTAGGCGGTGATACAAAAAATTTAAAAACAAACATATCTTTTGGAAATGAAACGTTTCTCAAGGAACAACTTTGTCAAGGCCTATGAAAATAATAAATAAAATACAACAAAAACATTGAATGCACAATTTGCATTCGTAAAGCTGCTTTCCTCTTTGAGTGTTTGAGTAAAGATTTCTAAGCAAACTTTTCGGCTCGCATTTTTCACAGACAAACCTTTCTCGCGTTGCTGTCAAAAGTCAATAAACAATCGCTTCTTAATAACTTTAAACCAGTGCGTGCGGAGACTTCAAAATTTGCTAACTTTGCCTTCAAATGATAAATTTCTGTCCTGTGGCGAAATTTTCTTCTTTTTCTTCTTATGGTGCTACAGTGCGGGGTGGACCTGGGCCTCAACCAACATGCCTCTGCAGCCAGCATGATCTTTCGCTAGCTGCCTCCAATTGCGCACTCCAAGCTGGTTGAGGTCCTTCTTCACTTGTGTGCCCCAATTTGGCCTAGGCCTTCCTCTCTTACGTTGTCCCATTGGCTTTGATTCGCAGACTTTTCGGGCCGGTTTAGTGCTGTCCATACGCTCTACATGGCCCAGCCATCTTAAGCGTTGTATCCGAAGACGCTTGACCAGCCGCATGTCGCTGTACAGCCCATAGAGCTCGTCATTGCATCTTCTCCTCCAGATACCAGCAACGCAAACAGGACCAAAAATCGCATGCAAAACTTATCTCTCGGAAAGACTAAGGGCTTCCTCATCCGCTTTTAGTAACGTCCATGTTTCCGCACCATAAAGTAGGAGTGGTGATAATTTGCTTGGTAAAAAAATCCTTACTGTTGTATAGGACAGTTCAACAATGATCTTAAAAATTCCCAGGCGCGGTCTCCATTCTCTTCTTTGTCGCATCGAATACATTACGAATTTAGTGTAGCTGCTGAAACGAGACCAGAACCTATTGAACGCATTTGATGCTTCTAGATATGGGCCAAATTAAGAAAGAAAACATATTTCACATCTTCGCCGCTGGAAGCCAGATATTTTCGTGTGATCGATTTTTCTCATAAGCTTATTGTTACACGAGTGTGTTTATCAGGCCCAGAGTGATTGTTCAAAACAGAGATCAACACGTTTTGTTGACTGTACACAAAATGGCTGATGAATTCACGAACACTTGACAATTTACGAGTGTTTGACATTATTGAAGCCATAAATTAGCAATTTTGGAGGGGAAACGTAAACATTTGTGAGTAAAGTGAGATAATGTTCGATGATACGTAAATACCTTTCAGAATTTGAGGTTATGTCCGGGCTATATCTACTAGAACACGTAAATAACAGTCAAGCAGTCGATGGACAAAGGGCAGCTGTTTGATCAGCTACTCAGTTGTTCTGGTTCAAAATAATAGTGTAGTATACGAATACGTGGTTCTACTCCATTCTGCTGACAAACGATGTAATTCGCCAGGGTTATTTTTATATTTTCAAAGAATACTAAGTTCAGTTATTTTTACTGCCGTAAGAAGTTTCAAGAAACACGTCAAGTTCGCCTTATTCCATTTTCCAGATACGAGTTTTCCGTAAAACACAACTGTGATCGATATGAACGTCAAAGCTGTTTATAATTTTGAAATACATTCTAAAAAGTAATTCGTTTTACTCATTCAAAGGTAATCTCAGTTCATAACATGTTTTATGTTCAGTTTCGTACGTTGATAAAAGAAATTCTAAAACGATACTACCTCTGCATTTTAATTTCACTAACTGGTGAAATATGGTGAATCTAAAACTTTACAAAAATATCTCCTAATTTAATATTACGAGCTCTGTTCAAAATATGGCTAATTTTCCTTTTTCTCAAGAAATATTTATTTATTCTTCAATTCAATTTTGTCTCCTTCTGTGCATTATAGTGCCAGTGTTTTTTCCAACCCTCGAAGCAGTTCTGATATGCACTTTTTGGTATGCCCTTGAGCTTTCTTAGCGATTTGTTTTGTAGTTCCTCAATCGTTGCGAAACGGCGCGCCGTTCTTTCATGGGCCTCTTTAATCTTAAGAACAGAAAAAAGTCAAAAGGGTCCAAGTTTGAGGAATACGGTGGCTGAGGCATAATAAGGGTGTTATTTGCAGGATATGATTTAGAATTGCTATGAGAGCTTAAGACACGTTCTCACAGTAGGTGTGTTCCAGTACTTTCTGTACCAAATTCTGAAGTCTGTCATTTGTTGAGGAGCGGGGGTTAATCCCTCTCAGAAAGAGACAAATTACGGTAACGCAGGTTCTTCTTCTTCTTCTTGTGGAGCTACAGTCCGGGGTGGACCTGGACCTCAACCAACATGCTTTTTCAGCCAGCATGATCTTTCGCCAGCTGTCTCCAGTTGTGCACTCCAAGTTGGTTGAGGTCCTTCTCCACTTGTGTGCGCCACTTTAGTCTAGGTCGTCCTCTGTTGCGTTGTCCCAATGGCTCGGATTCAAAGACTTTTCGGGCTGGAGCAGTTGCGTCCATACGATCTACATGATCTAGCCATCTTAAGCTTTGTATCCATAGACGCTTGTCCAGCTAACTAAAGAAATGTCAAATTCACTTTTTCTCTACAGAAAACAAAACAACAATACAATTTGAGACACATACACAGAGATAATGGATAAATGCTCACTTATCTCTCTACGCACGTCAATTTATTTGACAGAAAGCCAACAACCAAGCCACAAAATTTTCTTGTGTTAAAATGGGCAGGGTGGGAACATATTTTACTCTCTTGAAGAGCGCTCATTTGACACTTGAAGTCCATTTTTTCGGTAAACGGGACCGGACTTTGTATAAGTTTGTGTTGTTTTGTACTGTTTTGTGTTGTTTGTTCGAGAACGGAAACACACCTTGTGTAGACAGTATAGATCATTTTATTTTCATTTCTATTGTTTATTTCAACTGCTGTCTTATTCTTGTGAATTCCTTTTGCTAAATCTTAGCAGCATGCATTCTTATTATTTCGCCTTTGAAGTAGTTGTAAAACTGTCCCACAAACACTATCAATCCAATTCAATTCAATTAACAGACTGCGACGCAACTCAGTGCCTTACTGTAACTAAGTGGCCGATTTTTGAATCAAACATAAATATGATGTCAGTTACCTTAATAACAAACAGTTGATGCAAATATACAGTAATATGTGGAAAAAGACAATAATTGTTGGGGTTACAGTCCGCAGGCGGATCAGGGCCTAGCTTGCTCATCAACTACTCGTTTTGTGCGCGCTACTGTTCTCTCACAAGTAGAAGGGACCTACAGTTTTTTGCCGACTCCGAACGGCGAAATTTGCGAAACTTTCTTGGACATCTATTACTCTTTGAGTGTTGTCAGCAGCTCGAAAGAGGTGGTGGCGTGAAAAATTCAAGGTGTTCAGCCGGGGATCGAACCTAGACCCTTCGGCGTGTGAGCCACTACGCTACGCGTACTACGCGCTCTACCCACTACGCCACGGCGGAGAGAGATAGATACAGAGAGAGAGATACGGAGAGGGGGGGGACAGAAAGAAAGAGAGAGAGGGACAGAAAGAGATTTTTCTGAATGTAAGAACAGAACTAAATTTGCAATTACGTCAAAAGTTTGGCTTAAAGTAGGTGTGTTCCAGTTCATTTGTGCACAGAAATTCATAACTGAGTAGTTTGGGTTAAAATTTTTCTTGGAGAGAGTTACTCTGTAGAAACTTGTGAAACGGCTTCGTAGAAATTCGCAGGATTAAATTTAAACAGCTATCAGTTATATGAAATGTCAGAAGTTTTTTTTGTTTTTACTTTGACAGCCATCTGCTGCCAACTGATTTTTCTTCGGCAGCAATTCGTAGATAGGGGAAAAATTTTACTTTCTCCTGAGCTCTCTCTTCTACGAAGAAATCAGCGAATGGAACCAATTTTGAGAGTTTTTCGGTGAATTTCGCAGGCATTCGTAGCATATTAGAGCAATTGGAACAGTATTTATTTGACGCAATCGATGCGCAATCTTCTCTTGCGTCAGGATTGGCTTAGACTGGTTTTTGTACTGTGGGTACATCGACACTCTTACTTTTACAGGGCCGATCCATAAACTGTGTCCTTGTGTCTGCTTTAATTAACGAGAATGAAAATATATGACTTATGTCGGGAATCGATCCAACTATAAACCGGGTGAATGTGGAAATGGTGAGTTTTAATGGATTTCTTTGAATTTTAACGCGTGGAAATATATTTGTGCTTTCCTCTCCTTTAAACAGTGGCTTAGCAAATGCAATTTAAAGTTAAACTTTTTTCGAGCAACAAACTAACTTTAGAACTACAGGAGGAAATGAAGCTGATACGCGCTTAAAGCATGCCCAATCAGCGTCTAGGAAACGCAAAAATGTTAACCAAAATGGTTCAAGGCTTAAAAAAAGATCACTAATTGTGGATTTAAAGTTGAAGTGCATGTAATTGCAATATGACCTTCCTCACAAACATTTGGAGCACCAGTTTACTTAGCATATCAGCAAATTTGTGGTTGCCCACTACAAGTCTTTATCGTACTTTTCTCGTTGTGGTGACAGGAGTTGAATTAGAGTTGCTATAAATTACGTTGCTTGAACCCAGTTTAAATTCATTTCTTTCATATCAGTCAAACGTTGCAAAACCATGAATAGTGCGAAAATTGTTATCGTTGGCACAGGACCATCGGGTATTGCCGCAGCGACGAAACTCTTGGAGCTAGGCTTTGAAAAAGTTTATCTGTTGGAAGCTCAAAATCGAATTGGCGGACGAATTAAAACAGTTCCATTTGGGAACAATGTCGTTGACTTGGGAGCTCAGTGGTGTCATGGCGAAAAGAATAATGTGGTCTACGAATTGGCCAGCCCGCACAATCTTTTGGAACCCACCGGGGACGCCCTGGACAAGCTTGAGAACATTCGATCCAACAGGGATAAGCTGTCGCCTGCAGTTGAGAGACCCTTAAAAGAAATATACAAAGACATTACAGAGTCATTGGCAGAAGGTCTCGTTGGATACGAGGGATCCCTTGGTGCCTATGTCACCAACAAGTTTTCCGACAAGCTCCAAAAGTCTGAGTATTCAAATGTTGACAGGGCAATAGCGCAAGAATTTTTGGAGACCTATAAGAAGATCGACACCTCTGTCATAGGAAGCGATACCTTGGAGGACGCATCGGCGCTTGGTATGCTTGAGTATTGGGAGTGCGAAGGGGATCAAAAACTAAACTGGAAGGAGAAAGGCTTTAAGACTCTCCTAAGGCTGCTACTGAGATCTGATGAAAAGGGCACTGAACTCGGCGTCCTGGATGAGCGAATTATATTCAACAAGCGAGTAAAGACAATTGTTTGGAATGATGGTGACAAAGTGAAACTTATCTGCGAGGACGACGACGAGATCCTTGCAGATCATGTCATCGTGACAGTGTCACTGGGAGTCCTTAAGGAGAAGCATACATCTCTGTTCGAGCCAAATTTGCCGAAAGAAAAGGTTCATGCCATTGAAGGGATCGCTTTTGGCACCATCAACAAAATGATCCTTGAGTTCCCCTCGGAATTCTGGCCCTCTGATTGGACGGGGTTTACTTTGCTTTGGCGTGAAGAGGACCTTAAGGAATTTCGTGGGACGGACCGTGAATGGTTGGCAGATGTGTTCATCTTCAACCCTGTGGTGTATAAGCCGAGGCTCTTGTTCGGGTGGCTGGTGGGACCGAGCGCAAGGCGAATGGAAGCTCTACCTGAAAAAGAAGTTGTGGATGGCTGCATGTATCTCCTAAGGCGATTCCTTCCGTGGGATATTCCCGAACCGGTGAAATTTATACGATCACAGTGGTCCACCAACCAGAACTTTAGGGGAACATATTCGTATCGTTCGATGATGACAGAAGCGATGAACGTTGGAGCTGTCGACTTGGCTGAACCAATTAAAAATGGAGGTGGAAAGCCTTTGGTTCTTTTTGCTGGCGAAGCAACGAGCCGACGCTATTTTTCTACTGTTCACGGGGCTATTGAGTCTGGGTGGCGTGAGGCTGAACGGCTTGCTAAGATATATAAAGATGAGACTGAGAAATAATCGTGGAATGCATAAGTTGATGGGAGATAATGATTTATTTTCTTTTTAATTACAAACTTAAAAAAATTAAGTTATTTTGTGAATACAATAAAATCAATAAACTTGAATGTAGTTTTCCAATGGCGGGGAAAAAGAAAAATTAATAATAAAAAATGGTTTTCATAGTGGCTCGCGAGGGTTGCTATGCTCTGTAATGATTCGATTTAACTCTGGGAATTGACACTTTCTGTTTATGAGAAAACGCACTCTATAAAACAAATGCACGTGCTCTTTTCTTGTGCTCTTATTGTTTGTTTGCTGAATTGAAAATATGCGTTCAGTGCTAATGATTTTTTTTTTAAATCAATGCTAATGGCTGCACATTATTTTTGTATTTCTAAAAGAAAGGTGTATTGCGGTCCGTCCCTTTTTGTTTTTAATTCTTTTGTTGAAAAAAGATTCACTCAAAGTTTTGTTCGTTGAAAACGTCTACTTTTCCCATTTCTTTGGTAATACAGGAATGGAAACTGGATAAGATAGAGATAGATAGATAGATAGATATTATTTTATTTCTCTTAAATTACTTATAAAAAATTTATATAAAAACAAAATAACAAAGTAAAAATTTATGAAAATAGCAAAGTAACATAAGAAAAATCTGGTGGCATTCTATATTTTATACAAAATGTTTAAATAGTGTTGAATGCCACTACAAAATGAACAATACATTAAAATGAGGTGGGGTGTTTAATATATTATAGAATTGTTTTCAGCAATTTTGAATACATTAAAATAATATTTTACAGATTGTAATAGATGCAGAAATTATGGTATCAATATTTTGAACAAAGTATAAATAAAACAATAAGGATTAATGCAAAACATTAGAAGTGAGAGAGTCTAAACTGTATTAGTCTTGAGAGAGGAGCCATTTTGTTTACACACTTTAAGAAACAATTGGACATATGAGCACATCTGATATCTTCCGGGAGGACATTAAATAAACGATTACTTACAACTGAATAAAAATTTCTATATGCAGTGGTTCGGTAGTTAGGTATTTGTAATATATTAAGCGTATTATTACGTATATTATAGTTCGATATAATGCGAAAATTTCGGTTACCAGATTCCATGAAGAAAGCTTTCAAAACCTTAAAACAGTATAAATGACGTACTGGAAGTATCCCTAATTGACGAAACAAAGGAAAACTAGAATGCCTCCTGGGTTTATGACTAATTTTTCGAATAACGTTCATTTGCAAGACAAGCAATGGTTGAAATTTATTTTGATAACCACCTCCCCAGCAATTTATAGCGTACTGAAGCTTAGAATTAAAAATTCCATAATAAATTGTGGTTAGGAGCTTAGTTGAGAACAAATTTCGTAGATAATAAAAATGTCTAAGGGTAGAGATAAAATACTTCTTCAATGCAGTAGCGTGAGAAGAAAATTTCATGTTTGCGTCAAGTATAAGTCCTAGATAGACTCTTCAACATTCTCAATTAAAAAACAACAATTTTTACTGGTACAAAATGTTTGACATGACAAACTTGTTACACCATTACACTGATATAAGTTAAATTTTCTACAGTTGGGAGCATGACAATATACTTCTGGTTTTAGAGGAACGGACAAAGATAAATTAAAACACATAAGTTTATTTAATTACAAGTTTGTGTTCAGCGAACCATTGTCTCAGAGTATGTACATCGTGATTTATGTCAGAGATAAGATCTAAGGGGCTATTGACGCCATACGATAACCCAACATCATCAGCAAAAGCTGTAGTAAAGCCCTTTAGCACCTGGATCTAAGAGTGAGTTAATATAAACTAAAAATAGTATAGGACCTAATACCAAACCTTGAGGTACCCCAAGTCGGATTACTTGCACCTCACTTCTCGCCTCATCCAACTTCACTCGATGACATCTATTATTAAGGTAAGATTGGAAACTACGATACCAAGATGGCATGATTTCGTAGTTTATCCACTTTTCATTCCCAGTCACGATGTGCAAAAATCCCTTCCTTTGGTGTCTTTCATGAAACAATTCTGAGATGGAAAATCGCTCTTTCGACATCTCTTGTAAATCCGTTTAGTAAACCGAAATCATTCGCTGAGTTCCTCACAATGACTCTGCAAATTAACCTGCATTCTTGCGTTTGACACGGATCTTGATCCAGTAAAGCAATTCTACGTCCTCAAACTTTTGGGGCTGGCCAAGACGATCTTCGTCTTTGACACTTAAATCATCACTTTTGAAGTTTCGAAACTTTACAATTAGACAAAAAAATCAAGCATTTTCGCAAAAGACAAATACAGACATTTTCAATGAGACATAAAACAATTTTGTTCTTCGCCACAGATGCTGACCCATATAAATTATTGTTGACAATTACCAAGTCTTTTCATTAAAGAAGTTAATTGCTTTTAAAATCTGTCACAAATTGCAGGATAATAATAATAATAATTGTTGGCGCTACAGTCAAAAAGGGGACCAGGGCCTAGCTTGGTCATCAACTACTCGTGTTGTGCGCACTACTGCTCTCTCACGCGTAGAAGGGACGTACAGTTTTTTGCCTACTCCGAAAGGCGAAATTTAAGACGTTTTTTCTTGGACAGTTATTACTCTTTAAGCGTTGTCAGCAGCTCGAAAGAGTTGGTGCCGTGAAAAATTTGAAAATTTCGTGTTGAGCTAGGAATCGAACCTACACCTTCGGCATGTGAGCGTCGCACTCTAGCCACTACGCCACGGGGGTCACATGAAGGGAATCTGGTGCAATATTAGATTTAGCACCTCTTTAGGTGCTTTCGCGTTGGTTTTCTAAGCGGAAACCTTAATTAACCCTCTAACCATTTCGAAAGTTGTCTAGGAGTACAAGTCTAAATTCGTTAAGACTTCTTCCTGGACAACATGGGATCAAAAGAGGATCTCTATTAGACAGGGGCGCTCATAATGCTCGAACGTTTTTAAGGACTATTATGTAAGGGAAACTGTTTTTTTCCTGCGTCGGCTTTTTTGTTTTACATACAAGTACTTTAGGATTGCCCGTGTCCTTGGTCAGGGCCTTCATCGACAGTTAGATCTCTCGACAGCATAACCAGTAATGTCATGATTGTTAATGATGCAGGCTAGCCAAGTTCATGCTCTCAAACGTCAGTAAGAAATTTGCGACATTTTTGTTTAACTTTAGATGGAAAAGACTGGAAACGACTTGTTGGCGAACGAGACACTTAACTTTCGTTAGCACCTAAGTGTGTTTGAGCGAAATGATGAAATCCTCTGCAACGCCTCAGCACATACTTTGTCATTTCCAGCCTTTGCTCGGATCAGGTGGTGGCTGTTTGGCAGCCGAAATTTATTGATGTTGAAGCGAATTTAACGAAATGGCAATACGAACTAATTTTTTCGAATGAAGGAATATTCCTTGGAACATAAATTTCCCAACATGGTGTGCAAAAATAGATAATTTGAATTCTTTCTTTTTTTTGTGATGATGAGAGGCATAAATAATTTTTATTTTTCATTTCTTACTGCAGTCAGAGCTGCTTTTTTTTACAAGTTCTCTTGCGAACATGTACAATCTATTTCTATCCTTATACGGTTTGTTAAGTGAATGACATTTTATTGATTCATATGAAAGTATGGCAAACAAGACAAATATACGGAATTTATTAAGGTTTCATTTGAGAAACTGTTATTTAGAATCCTGCAAAATTGTCATCCGAAGTCTGGAAATTCAATAAAAGCTTTTCTTGCATAGGATCACTTGTGGGTAGATAAACAGCGAAGCAGCAGTTGCAGGTTGACCTCTTTGCACACATTCTGGTTAGTGTTGGTTTAACCCTATCAATTGCTGTGGTTTTTAGTAGTGCATGCTATACACTTGTCTTCGACACCACGCCGGTTCAATGTCATTTCATTCTCAATCGTTGAAAGAACTATAAAATGTCCTCCCAATAGAGTGTTAATTCAGTTTAATTTTTCTCTTCAAAACGAAGTTGGCAACGAAACGGTTTCAATAATGGACACTGCTAAGGTGATTGTTGTGGGCGCCGGGCCATCGGGTATAGGAGCTGCGACAAGGCTTCTAGAGCTCGGGTTTCAAAAGGTTTACCTCGTAGAAGCTGAAAACCGCATTGGCGGCCGAATCTACACTGTGCCATTTGGAGACAATGTCGTTGACTTGGGAGCTCAGTGGTGTCATGGCGAAAAGGATAACGTTGTCTATGAACTAGCAAGTCCGTACAATCTTCTGGAACCAACCGGAAACATCTTGATCCAGTTTGAGAACATTCGCTCCAACAGGGAGAAGTTACCAACAAACGTAGATCACTCCTTAAAAGGAATTTACAATCAAATAAGAGAATCATTTACGAAAGGTCTCGTGGAATACAACGAATCACTCGGTTCGTACTTTAGCAACAAGTTCTACGAGGAGTTAAAGAAGCCGGAGCACTCGCATGTGGATAAGACAGTAGCGAAGGAGTTTTTGGAAACATACAAGAAACTCGAATGCTCCGAAACAGCGTGTGATGTCTTAGAGGACGCATCCGGAAAAGGTAACCTGGAATACTGGGAGTGTGAAGGAGATCAGAACTTAATTTGGAAAGACAAAGGCTTTGACATATTCCTCAAGTTGCTACTTAAGTCTTACGAAAGGGGGCCTGAACTGGGAATCTTGGACGAGCGGGTAATGTTGGGCAAGAAAGTAAAGACCATTGTCTGGAGTGGTGGCGAGCAAGTCAAACTCATTTGCGAGGACAACGACGAAATCCTTGCTGACTACGTCATTGTAACCGTGTCTCTGGGAGTCCTTAAGGAGAAGCACATGACACTTTTCGAGCCAAAGTTGCCAGTAGAGAATATACGCGCAATAGAAGGTCTCGAATTCGGCACCGTTAACAAAATGATACTTGAGTTTCCCTCCCAATTTTGGCCAGACGATTGGCCCGGCTTTGTTTTACTGTGGAGGGAAGAGGACCTCCAGGAAATTCGTGGGACGGATCGTGCCTGGTTGGAAAACGTGTTCATTTTCAATAATGTCAAGTACAAGCCAAGGGTCTTGTTTGGTTGGCTGACAGGGCGCAGTGCACGTAAAATGGAAACTTTATCGGAAGCTGAAGTACGGAATGGGTGCATGTATCTCCTTCGCCGTTTCCTTCCGTGGGATATTCCTGAGCCATCGAAGTTCATCCGTTCCACATGGTACGGTAATGAGAACTTTAGAGGATCGTATTCATTTCGTTCAATGCTAACGGACAAAATGAACACAGGAGCCGATGATTTAGCGCGTCCACTTAAAAATGCAGCTGGAGTGTCAAAAGTTCTGTTTGCTGGTGAAGCCACGAACGCACATCACTTCTCAACTGTTCATGGTGCAGTCGAGGCTGGGCGGCGAGAGGCAGAAAGGATTAAGTAAATCTATGAAGTAAAGTAGACTTTCTCTTTAATTGCGAAAGAATTACATGAAAACAATAAATAAAAAAATAAAAAAAACTATTGCTGCAGTTTCCATTGAGCCTTCTACGTCACGGTCCGAAGTTATACATTAAAGCACATACAGTGTCGCATGAAAGTTTGTGTACAACGATAACATGAAAAGAAAGGTATTCCATTCCTCACGGTTGGTTATAGATTTTTGTGTTTAAGAAAATTGAATTCTCGGCTTAGTTTTAAATATGTTTGTTTGCTTTTTCTAAACATAAAATAAAAAACAAAAAAAAAAATGCTAAATTTATCCAACAAAAGTTGGCTTGCAGTTGAAAATTTTTTTATTACAAACTGGACATATAACGGTGAATGTTCATCGCCTAACACAGTTTTTTGTGTCAGTTTGACAACTTAATTAAACCGTTATATTTTTAATTTTGCGAAACACAAGCCGGAAAAATTTCGAAAATCATTTACCTGTGACTGAGAGGGAATTAATAATTAGTTTTTTTGAAAAATGAAAAAGTATCCTAAGACTAACTTTTTGAAGCTGCCTGATGATCCAAAAAACCATAGATCGCTTTAGAAACACAGGGCAAACAGAATCTTAAGCAAGATCCGAGAAGAAGAAGAAACAAGCGTGCGGTGAAGCAAAAGCATTTTGTACAGGCTAGAAAGACCGGCTCAGAATTGGAAACGCCTTACGACACTCAAGTACCCCCCGAATAGTTCGGCGAGCCAAAGTACAAAATGGATTCAAGTTGTGTGTTTCTTGAAGAAAAGCCAGACAAAAGACTTGCACAGACTTGCGTTTGACAAAGAGTATTTAACACGTTCCCTGCCGCGTGTACCGAAAGCAGTACACGCTTAGCTTCATTTCTACGCCAACGTGTTTTTTTCAAATTAAACTTTTTTTTCTAAATTTTAATTCGCGTTGTGATTGTTTTATGTTATTTAGTGATGTTTAGAGGAATTTTTGCATCGTGTGCTGATAACGGTACAAGCGGCGTGGTGATTAGTCATGATAGCAAAGTAAAGCAAAGCAATAAGAATTTATACAAAATTATTAAAGCGCTTACCGTGTACTGTTTTTGGTACACGCGGCGTAGAAATGACACCTAGTGAAAAACAGCTTGGCAGGGAACGTGTTAAATAAGCCTTCTGAATTTTAGAGAAAGGTTGTTTACTTGGACAATACCAAATATAAAATTTTTGGCTAACTTAGTGTGTGGAGAAAACCAAATGATGCCTTAAGTCCTAAATCTTCTGTGAAGCATAATGCTGGAGGTCTTTTGGTGTGGGGTGTTGTGGGTTCTTCAGTTTTGTAAAGAAGGAACTATATGTCACCAAGTTTATATTGATATCCATTAGAAAAACTAAAGAACAAGAGTTGGGGTACAGGATATTTCAAATGACTTTTATTTCCAACGGGATAATGACCCCAAACACAACGCATGGAAGAGCGCATCTGTGACTTTTACAAAATTCTCCACCGCTGCTAAAAACTCTACCATTAGCTCAGACATCAACCCCATCGACCATTTGTTAAATGCACTGTAAATAAAAAGTCGAACCCATGATATTTGGAACAGACTCCAAATAAAAGTCACTACTATTTTATTAGACTGGAATAGCATCGGCACAATTGTTTGAGGGGAGTTAGAAGATTAAAAGGATACTGGACCAATTATTCATTATGCTAAACTAAACGCAACTTACAGAAGACGATGCGCGGTCTTATGACTCCTTAAACATCATTCTTAAGAAGATCGTGGCTAGCTCACAAGTCAAGACGAAAGGCACGATTTTCCAAAAGTCGCTACCTTATGCCGACGACATTGAAGTGATAGGACAAATATAGTAAGTTATCAATGAAACGTTAGCTGGCATTGCAGGGGAAACAGCTAAAACGGGTCTGGCGGAAAATAAGGCCAAAAAAAAAGTGTATGCCGTTATCAAGGAACAAAACGCAACAGCGTGACACAAGACAGCAGCTCCATGTAGTAAAGGAATTCGTCTATCACGGATCCACGGCAAATAAGAAAATGTGCCTGCTATGAAATACAACCTGTGACGATGTAACAATGTCGACAAACCGACTTCAAATTATTTAAAGGTAAAAAAAGCAGTTATTCTCTTAAACTGGGTTAACTGGGACCGCTAGATAAGCTGAGCGTAAGAAAATAACCTGCAAAAGTGGCAGTTGCTTGTCTATCAGTAAAATTGTGGTTATCAACACTAACTGCAGTTCTTTAATTTTCTATTTGTACATTCTTTGCGACCGCAGAGAACTCAATGCCATTTATTTATCACTTTGCAAAGCAACTATAAAATGCTTTCGATTAAACAATTCTAATCCAGTTCAGAATTTTCTCCGTCAAAAAACAGTTGCAGTTATGAACAGTGCAAAGATAGTGATAGTGGGCACTGGCCCTTCAGGCATTGCCGCAGCGACAAAACTTCTCGAATTTGGGTTTCAAAAAGTCTATCTCGTAGAAGCTGAAAATCGCATTGGCGGTCGAATCAATACTGTGCCACTTGGTGACAACGTCGTCGACTTGGGAGCCCAATGGTGTCACGGTGAGAAGGGAAACACAGTTTATGAGCTGGCGAATCCACTCAATTTGCTGGAACCAACCGAAAATGTGTTGGAAATCTTCGAAGACATTCGCTCCAACAAAGAGAAAGTGCCGACAAAAGAAGATGAATCTCTGAAAAAAATATTCAACCACATAAGAGAATCATACGAGAAAGATCTTGTGGAGTACAACGACTCGCTAGGAGCATACGTTACGAACAAGTTTCTCGAAGAATTGAAGAAGCCAGAAAACGCACATGTCAGTATGACAGTAGCTAAGGAGTTTTTGGAAACTTATAAGAAAATAGAGTGTTCGACCATTGCATGCGGTACCTTGGAAGACGCATCCGGTAAAGGCAACCTGGAGTACTTGGAGTGTGAAGGAAACCAAAACTTGATTTGGAAGGAGAAGGGATTCAAAACATTCCTTCGGTTGCTACTACAGTCTGACGAAAAGGGTACGGAGCTGGGCGTTCTCGACGAGCGTGTAATGTTGGGCAAGAAAGTAAAGACGATCATCTGGAATGCAGGCGACCAAGTTAAACTGATTTGTGAGGACAACGACGAAATCCTTGCTGACCACGTCATTGTAACCGTGTCTCTGGGCGTCCTCAAGGAGAAACACAGGACACTCTTTGACCCAAAATTGCCTGCGGAGAATATTCGTGCGATTGAAGGCCTTGGATTCGGAACTGTCGATAAGATGGTTTTTGAGTTCCCTTCGCAGTTCTGGCCAGAGGGTTGGGGCGGGTTCACATTGCTTTGGCGAGAAGAGGATCTGCAGGAAATTCGTGACACAGATAGGGCTTGGTTAGAACATGTTTTTGTCTTCAACAATGTGAAGTACAAGCCAAGAGTCCTGTTTGGATGGATGATTGGAAACCATGCACGTCGAATGGAAAATTTATCCGAAGAAGAAGTTCAGAGCGGTTGCATGTATCTTCTACGGCGGTTTCTTCCATGGGATATTCCAGAGCCATCGAAATTTATTCGCTCAACATGGTACAGCAATGAACATTTCAGAGGATCCTATTCATACCGTTCAATGTTGACGGATGAGATGAACACGGGAGCTGTTGACTTAGCGCGACCACTTAAGAATGCCGCTGGTGAACTAAAGGTCTTGTTTGCTGGTGAAGCGACAAGCACACATCACTTCTCAACTGTTCATGGTGCAGTCGAGACTGGACGAAGGGAAGCAGAGCGGCTAAGGGACATGTATCAAGCTGGATTGAGTACAAAAGTTCAGTGATAATTTTGACATTAAAATTTGGACCCACACTTGATAAGCGACAGATGGACTCTACTTCATTAGTTTTACAGCGACCTAATTAAAGATTTAGAATGCAAATAAAATTTTTAAAAATATAGTGAAATGAAGAAAATTTATTGTTGTTTCCGGATTACTTGGAAAAAATGAATCGTTTCTGAACTGCCGACAAAGCACCTTTAACAATTAATTTATATCATCTAGATTCCAATTCAGACGTATATAATTTGAGGTCTGCTTATGGAACTGCCGTTATGGAACTACATTGAAAAAATGCTTCTTCGGGGAAATTCGTCGTATTTAAGCTTTTCTAATGCCCAAGCTACGAAGGTATAAGTGCTAGTGTTCAAACCGATCCGCTTTCTTTGTGCAGAGTTCATTTTACTATTGGGATCAATTACAAGTGGATATTTGCCACAGTTTCGGTTACAGCAGTTGCATTATGCAACACCAATGGTCTTCTTCATCATAGACGGTCTTTGTGCACAAACTTGCCAACAGCTGGGTGCTTTCTTTTTCTTTAATTTTTCCAAACCGAGTTAATTTCCCGGAGATTTGACATTTCTGGTCTTTTGAACAGACACATGCGTTTTGATAGTAGCTTTAGTCACCGACTGATGTCCCACATACAAAATTCGCGCGGTGCGTACATTCGATAATTTACTTTTTTATTTTTCTACGTTGGTACACTCGCCTCGAACATATGTTTACAGGTTAAGCTATAAAGCATATTTACTTTGTCTCTGAGAGGCTTAACTTCTTCGGGGGGCCTGTTCCTTGTTTGCATGGATACTTGTTTGCTTTCAGGGTCAGGGTAGTGGACCCATGTTTCGTCCCCGATAGCAATTCGATCCATAACACCGTCCGCGTTCTCACTACACATTTCCAAAAGTTCTCTACAGTATGCGATTCTCACTTAATGCTGTGAGCATTCGTGGCACCCACCTTGCACTGACCTTTGAAATGTTAAGATGGTCATGAAGAATGGTGTGAATGGTGCCAGTTGAAAGCTTGGTGATCTCTGCCATTATTTTCACCATTATAGTGACAAGGTCGAAGATGGTGCTATAATTTTGCACAGTGCTGTATATGTTTACGCGGCCAAACTATAATTGCAAAAACTATGTGGTAAGAAATCACCTAAAAACAAAAAGCGCAAGGGTAATATCGTTATCCACTCTATCATTTAAAATAACTCAATATTTTGTCCTTTTTTTGATGAACAGAGATATGGTTTGAATAAATGCACTTAATTAGTGATTAAGAACTAATGACCAACTTATTTGAATAACTCATGAATAATGCTTGATTTAATCATGAGTAATTTCTGCGAATAATGAATAATTTTTTGGTTAATCATTATTTTCATGAACAATGAATAAATTAGTCATTAGTCGTTTGAATCCGGCAACTAAGTCATTAGTCATTGTTCGACTAAAATTTGCCCAACATTGGTCACAGTTGCCATAACGATTCTGTTCAACTAGAGATAAAACGCGAATGAGTAATGAACTTTTACTTAAATGCACTAAAATAATAGTATTACTTGATAAATAAGTCAATTTATATTATTTTTTTTAATTTATTGTAACTGCGCTTTAAAAAAAATGTATTATTTCATAAATAAGTCAATTTATATTATTTTATTTTTATTTATTGTAACTGGGCTTTAAAAAAAAAGGTGAAGACAAGAACTAGTCAGGTTTTACTTTTTGCTTGCAGCCTTTTCTGCCTTCAGTTTACGGATCCTTTCACGCCTGTCCTTTTTCAACACACGAACGGTTCCGTCGCTCTTGGTCCTCTTCTTCAGGGCATTGAAGGCGACTGTAAGGAGCTTGTTCCTTCGACGTTTTGCGTACCTCAACTTGAACCTGTCGAAGTCATTCAGGCGAGTGCGCTTGCAAATGTTCTGTGCCTTGACAGACCATGCAGTTTGCTTCCACTTGGCCTTCAAGTCGTTGTCAACCCACGCCTTGCGAACAATCCGTGTTGGGGCAGTGAACGGGAACTTGATGCGGAATTTTGTCAAGTGGAGGTTGTTCAACCTGTATTCTTGACGTGGGACACCAGACAAAGGTCCGTCAACGAGGACCCTTTTTTGATCGATTACATCGACGATAGCAACGAGGCGTCCCTTCAGGGGACCCGCTGAGCATTTGGCAATTCGCCCTGTCTATACGAATCTTTGGAAAGGCATGGCTTACCAGAAAGAAAGCAAGTCAATTTATATATAAAACCACAGCTTCACCCAGATACCAAGAATATATTGAAGGCCCCTTGTATGTAATACGAATACACAACGTTTCTTTGCAATCTCATTGACGATCCGAGTCGATTATTGCTTCGTCTTCACCTCATTGTGACCAACCGAGTCGATTATTGCTTCGACTAGAGCGTTTTTGAGTCAAAAATCACCAGAACGAAATTTAGCAAACCAATTTTGACACTGCCGATCTTTTAAAGCTTCGTCACCAAAAACAACTCATACAGTGCCGTACAAAAGAATAGGAGCTTCGAATATCACCACGTTTTATATCAGCAGCTCACAAAAACTGATATTTTTTGACAAGTGTTTAACGTGAACATCATCTTTTGGAGATGTTTTGCGTGGACGATCTATTGGCATGTGAGGTTTTTGCGGCTGTAGCGCATTAAAAACTTTGATCTTTGATCTTTGATCTTCCCACTAGTCTGGACACCTCCCGGATCAAGTCCTCTTCGGCTGCAGAGCAGTGCACGCCATGTGCCATTTTACCTGCTTTCATGAATAATTCTATGCATTTTAACACAGAGATTTGTCATTTCTATACTCAGAGTGGTCGCCGTGGCGTAGTGGGTAGAGTGCGACGCTCAAACGCCAAAAGGTCTAGGTTCGACTCCCAGCTCAACACCAATTTTTCGAATTTTTCACGGCACCACCTCTTTCGAGCTGCTGACAACACTCAAAGAGTAATAACTGTCTAAGAAAGCTTCTCAAACTTCTCGAACGGAGTCGGCAAGAAACTGTAGGTCCCTTCTACTCGTGAGCGAACAGTAGCGCGCACAACACGAGTAGTTGGTGAGCAAGCTAGGCCCTGGTCCCCCTTTGGACTGTAGCGCCAACAATTATTATTATTATTATACTCAGAGTGAATTGGATTAAAAATAATAGAAGACACAATCACACTAAAAACACACAAAAAAAAAAGATAGTTCTATTATTTTGTCCGAATGTTGAGGCAGTTCCTTTACATTCAAAACAAAATTTTGTTTGTTTTCTTGTAATTTATTTTTGTTGAGAAGGAATTACCGTTCTTCTTCTTCTTCTTGTGGCGCTACAGTCCGGGGTGGACCTGGGCCTCAACCAACATGCCTCTCCAGCCAGCACGATCTTTCGCTAGCTGTCCCCAGTTGCGCACTCCAAGTTGGTTGAGGTCCTTCTCCACTTGCGTGCGCCACTTTAGTCTAGGTCGTCCTCTGTTGCGTTGTCACAATGGCACGGATTCAAAGACTTTTCGGGCCGGAGCAGTGTCCATACGCTCTACATGGCCTAGCCATCTTAAACGTTGTATCCGTAGACGCTTGACCAGCCGCATGTCGCTGTACAGCTCATAGAGTTCGTCACTAAATCTTCTCCTCCAGATGCCATCAACGCAAACAGGACCAAAAATCGCACGCAAAACTTTTCTCTCGAAAAGACTAAGGGCTTTCTCATCCGCCTTTGCTAAGGTCCAAGATTCCGCGCCATAAAGTAGGACTTTGTTTTGCCCTCATTTACCGCCAGACCCATTTTAGAAGCTTCCGCTTCAATGCCGACATACGCCTCATTGACGGCTCGCTGTGTTCCTCCAATCACGTCAATGTCATCAGCGTAAGCCAGCAATTGAACTGACTTCTGGAAGATCATGCCTCTGGTGTTGACTTGTGAGTTACGCACGATCTTCTCGAGGATGATGTTAAAGAAGTGACATGACAGTGCGTCGCCTTGTCTAAAACCTTTTTTGACATTGAAGGTCTCGGTGAGTTCGTTACCGACCTTGACGGAGCAGCGAGAGTTCTCCATCGTCATCCTACACAATCTAGACATGGCATTGTATAGCTCGTCTCTATGCACACTGTCATATGCAGCCTTGAAATCGACGAATAGGTGGTGAGTGTCAATTTGCATGTCTTGGGTCTTTTCCAGGATCTGCCGTAATGTGAAGATCTGGTCTATTGTGGAAATTACCGTTACCAACAAAAAGAAATATGCACACAAATATGAACAGATAACATATTAAATTTTGTTTCAGTAAGAATAGGGTAAATGTTCGATGTTTTCCGTTTTGGCTTTATTGTTTTGTCCATAACAGTAAATATTTGCGAGCTTGCGATGCGTATTTTCGGAAAGAAAATACCAGGTTTACCTGTATGAAATGAGCGTCAAGATACAAATGTCTCGATAGGGAACATTTGTTGTGAATGAGCCCTTATTTTTTTTGTCTGTTTGCTATGACATCTGTGAAAAATATTTAGTATAAATCAAGTCGTTGAACAGACAACATCATATTTTTTCATCGTGTTAAAAATGTCGAATTCTGCACCAGAAAGTGATGATTTGCGGAAAGCATTAATTTTTTGTTTTCATTTGAAGAAAAGTGCTGAAGATTCGCATCGAATGCTTGTCGAGGCATATGGTGATCATGCTCTATCCGAAGCAACATGCAAAAGATGTTTTCAACGGTTCAGTAATAATGATTTTGATGTGAGAAAGGAGAAATGAAGAACGAAGACCACCAAAAAAGTTTGAAGACGCCGAATTGCAAACGATATTGAATGGAGATGACACTTTGAGTCAAAAGCAAATGGCAGCAATGTTAAATGTTGCACAACAAACAATTTCTGATCGTTTAAAGGCTATGGGAAAGATCTAAAAGTGTGGAAAATGGGTGCCACATGAATTGAATGAAAGACAGATGGAAAACCGAAAAAACAATTGTGAAATTTTGCTTCAAAGACAAGAAAGAAAGTCGGTTTTGCATCGGATTGTTACTGGCAATGAAAAATGGATTTATTTTAAGAATCCTAAACGGAAATAATGATGGGTTAATCTGGGACAACCATCAACATCGACTGCAAAACCAGATCGATTCGGCAAGAAGATAATGCTGTGTGTTTGGTGGGACCAGAAAAGTGTGCTGTACCACGAGCTCCTAAAATCTGGTGAAACCGATAATACTGATCGCTACCGACAACAAATGATCAATTTGAACCATGCATAGATCGAGAAACGATCAGAATGGGCCAGAATACACGGCAATTTGCTCGATGACAATGCACCTGCACACAAAGCAAAACCGGTTCAGGATACAATCAAAATACTTGGCTGGGAGCAGCCTCCCCACCCGCCGTATTCACCAGACTTGGCTCCTTCCGACTACCATTTGTTTTCATCGATGGGACACGCATTGTCTGAACAGCACTTTGATTCCTACGAGGAGGTCCAAAATTGGGCGTCTGATTGATTGGCTTTTAAAGACGAACAATTTTATTGGCGTGGTATTCACAAATTGCCAGAAAGGTGGTCAAAATGTGTAGAAAATAATGGCCAATACTTTGAATAAAATGTTTTTACTTTCCCATCTATAATTAGCGTTTTATTTCCAAAAAAAAAAACGCTCATTTCACCTGGTTTGACGGAAATGTTCATTTTGATTTTTAATATTTCAACAGACGTCAAGCAAAAACTACACATCCATTCGAACACATGTCTTTATTGATTGACAGTTGAAGTACCAACTATCAATTAAAAAATATGCAATTGCTTAGTTGAAAACCCAATATATGTAAGTCGTTCGCTTTGGAGCATTAATAGAGACTATTAGTTAATATATTGTGAAATGTTAAACTTGTGTTACTTGTTAAGTAAACACTTTTTGCGATAAATGTAAATGTGTCTTATTTTCTTGAACAGACCTTGTATTTAAGGCAGTTGTTCACTTTTAACTGAAGACCCTGTTTGCCTCTGAATTAAAATAGTATAATTCTTCATCCAACAATTGATTCACGGCACCACCTCTTTCGAGCTGCTGACAACACTCAAAGAGTAATAACTGTCTAAGAAAGCTTCTCAAAAATTCGCCGTTCGGAGTCGGCAAAAAACTGTAGGTCCCTTCTACTCGTGAGAGAACAGTAGCGCGCACAACACGAGTAGTTGATGAGCAAGCTAGGCCCTGGTCCCCCTTTGGACTGTAGCGCCAATTATTATTATTATTATTCCCTTTTCACAACTTTTCAGAGGAGGCTTATTCATTATTTGTGCATTCAGCTTGTTTCCTTAACGCACACAAATTCATCATTTTCTGAAATCGTTTCTCCTCAAATCGAGGAGCAGCTGCATTGACTTTCATTATCATATAATACGATGGCTGATAGCTGTGCGGTCTTGGTCACCGTGTAGACTATCACTTACAAACAGTGCTTACAAAGCCCAAACGAGTTACATACGCTCCCATTGTTGATAATCTCTGATCGCTTGTCTGACATTAAGCAAACAGAGAGAATGAGAGCAATTTAATTCGTTCCAATGCGCAAACTCAAGACTTTGCAACGCAAGCGCACAAAGTCGCCACGGGTAAGTTTTTCTCTGTCGGCTATTGACCGAATGTGAAAAAAAAAGTTTTCTTGATACTAACTGCAAGCACACCACAAGCAGATACTTTCACTTTTCACCCTCCCCTCGCAAGGCAAGTCATACTTTGTGAGTGGAATCTATGACACAATGACTCGCCAGCAGTCACCCATCAGCTGGTGGGCCGTGTAGTTGAGCCTCCACGTCTCGCAGTCGAAGTGGAAATATTCATTCCCCCTCCACCCACCGATCATTAGATATTCTCATCTAAATATAAATTCTTTAAAAACATATTTGCTCACCGCGGACAATCTGATATTCCAAGATAAGCGTAATCTGCCAGAGAGAATTTAGTTCGTTTGCGAAACGGAAAATTTTACAGATCGGTGCTAAGAGCAGTTTACATTGATTGCAGCGGTAGTTGATTAAAATTGAGTTTCAATGTCAGGCGTCAATTTGAGAAGTCTCGAGGAGTGCTTGGAGAAGTACGTTCCAGAGGACGAACTGAAGGAGGTGAAGCGTATTCTTTATGGGCGCGGGAATGAGTGAGCGCGATCGCTTTGAAGTCGTTTGGACAGACGTTGGTAATGTGTTTTGTTTTTTTTTCAGTAATGAGCTGGAGGTTCCACTTAGTGCGAAGAAAATTGCCTCGGAGAACGGTTTCCAGATAAAGGCGTACAAATTTCCCGCAAAAAATGAGGAGCTTCGGCAGAGAAGGATAGTGCGGGTCGGGGCCATTCAGAACAGCATCGTCCTCCCCTCCACGGACCCCGTGGAGAAGCAACGCAATGCAATTCACGAAAAGGTCGCCAACATGATTAGAGCCGCTGGAGAGGCTGGAGTCAACATCATCTGCACCCAGGAGGCGTGGAGTAAGTTTGTGGAAAGCTGTAGTTGAAGTGACGTAAATTGTTTTCGATTTTTTCAGCTATGCCATTTGCCTTCTGCACTCGGGAGAAGCTTCCGTGGTGCGAGTTCGCTGAGGACGCCGAAACAGGCCCCACTACAAAGATGCTCTCCGAGTTGGCCAAAACCTACAACATGGTAATCATCTCGTCCATCCTGGAGCGGGATTCGAATCATGGTGACACAATCTGGAACACCAGCGTTGTCATATCCAACAAGGGCCGATACATTGGCAAACACCGCAAAAACCACATACCCAGAGTGGGCGACTTTAACGAGTCCACCTATTACATGGAGGGCGACACAGGTCACCCGGTGTTCGAGACAGAATTCGGAAAGATTGCCATAAACATCTGCTACGGACGTCACCATCCTCAGAATTGGATGATGTTTGGGCTGAATGGCGCCGAAATTGTTTTCAACCCCTCGGCGACTGTTGGTCAGCTGAGTGAACCGTTATGGGGCATAGAGGCACGCAATGCTGCGATTGCGAACAGCTACTTCACGGTTCCGATCAATCGTGTGGGAACTGAACTGATGCCGAACGAGTTCTCTTCTGGCGATGGCAAGCCGGCGCACAAAGATTTTGGCCCCTTTTACGGCTCGACTTACATTGCAGCTCCCGATGGTACTAGGTCACCGGTAAGTTTGAATTATTCCACTGATGGATGTTTTCTTGATTGAAGGCCTTTTAGGGACTCTCAAGGGATGGTGATGGTCTGCTGATAGGAGAACTGGATTTAAATTTGTGCAGACAAATCAAGGACTTCTGGGGATTCAGGATGACGCAGCGTCTCCCTCTGTATGCGGAATCATTTGCAAAGGCATCAAAATTGGATTTCAAACCACAGATTATTAGGGAGTGATGTTGGTTGCTTTATAAATTCTGATGTCTGTTTTGAGAAAGGTGTTTTAGATTATGAAATATGATGTATCAGAGAAATACTTTGGCATGTAAATGTGTTTTAATTAAGAGTTATTATGAAAATATTTGAGCATGTGTTTGTTCTCCTTTGATCGATTTTTTTAAACAGCAACAAATCGCCGAACTCGCAACACATTTTTATACCCCCCACAAACAAAATAAAAGTGCTTTATAGCTGAATCCGTAAACAAATGTTTGAAACGACTGTATCGACATAATAAATTAAGAAAATCGTAGTCCGCGAAATTTAAAAATGTATTATTTTACGAGGAAACCTCATAGTTATTCGCGATCGCCGTGGGAGAGCGATTTTCAGTCAGCTGTACGACGGCTAAGTTCAGTATAAGTTATGTCCGCTTCCGCTTTTTTGCTCTTCATTCGATGCTTCATAAAAAGTGTTACAATGATCGGATTTAGTTCAGACATGCGCCATTTTGTTCGATAATCTGTCTCCATCTAGACGGCAACTTAATAATACTCCCCTTTTAGAAGCCTCCCTCCTTATTTATGAAGAGCTCGGACAGCCAATTTTCACAAAGCTCTTTTAAGTTCAACTTCACACCACCAAGGGCGTTCGCCATGGACAGGAACAGGCGAACTTCGCGCTATGTCCAAGCTATATAGTGGATGAGATAAAACCTCCCATCCGAGCTCCCGCAGCTTCTTACGAGACATCAACGAAGTGTGTGGTCTTGCTTTATCCTGTTGGTCAGTTTTGAATGCTTTTGGTCGATCGTCTTCTTCAAGCGGTCCAGTTGTTCGCAGTAGATGCTAGAATTAAGCGTCTGGCCATATGGGAGCAGCTCATAGTGGATGATTCCCTTCCACCAAACACACAGCAAAACTTTCATGGCCGTCAATCCCGCCTTGGCCACTGTTTGGGACGATTCACCGGCCTTCAACCACAACCGTTCTCGCTTGATATTATCGTATGTGATCCATTTTACGTCGCCAGTCACCATCCGCTTCAAAAATGGGTCGAGTTCGTTCCGTTTCAGTAGCATATCGCAGGCGTTTATTCGGTCCGGAATGGTTTTTTGCGTCAAATCATGCGGCACCTAAACATCAAGCTTTTTTTTCCAGCCTTCTGCAGATGGTTTAAAATGGTTTGGTAATCTCCTGGGCGATGTCATGCCACATGCCGGTCTAACTCGATGATTTCCATCATTCGATCGGCAGTCGTCGTCACAGGTCTTCCGCCGGCTGGTTTAATCATGGTGTCGTTTTCACCGCTCTGAAACTTCGAAACCATTCGTCCGCGGTTCGAAGTAATAGAGTACCATCCCCCAAAACACTTTTAATCTCACGGCACTTTTCTCTAGCGGATTTACCTTTAACGAACGGAAACTTTAAAATAGCGCGAATTTCAGCGTTAGTGAACTCCCTGTTTACACGTCTACAACTGTTGAACGAAATGTCCGAACTAATTATGCATAGCGTCTTCATCGTAGAACCCCCTTCTTATTTGCGAAGAACTCGGACAGGAACTTTTCACAAGCCTCTTTTGAGTTCAACTTCACATCACCAAGGGCGTTCGCCATGGACAGAAACAAGTGGTAATAACTTGGCGCTATGTCCGGGCTATATGGTGGATGCGACAAAACCTCCCATCCGAGTTCCAATAGCTTCTGACAAGTCATCAACGAAGTGTGTGGTCTGGCGTTGTCCTGGTGGAACACTACACCCTTCCTTCCAATTCTCGACTCTTCTGGTCGATCGCCTGCTTCAAGCGGCCCAGTTGTTCGCAGTTTATGGTAGAATTAAGCGTCTGTCTATATGGGAGCAGCTCATAGTGGATAATTCCCTTCCAATTCCACCAAACACACAACAAAACTTTCCTGGGCGTCAATCCCGGCTTGGTCACTGTTTGGGATGATTCACCGGCCTTCAACCACGACCGTTTTCACTTGGTATTTTCGTATGTGAAGCATTTTTCGTCGCCAGCCACCATCCGCTTCTAAAGTGGGTCGAGTTCGTTCGTTTCAGCAGCATATCGCAGGCGTTGATTCCATCCAGACGGTTTTCTTTTTGCGTCAAATAATGCGGCACCCAAACATCAAGCTTTTTTGTATACAGCCTTCTGCATATGGTTTAAAATGGTTTGGTGACTAACTGCCTTCTCTTGGGCGATGTCACGAGATGCCACATGCCGGTCTAACTCGATGATTTCCAAGATTCGATCGGTATTCGATGTCACAGGTCGTCCGCCGGCTGGCTAATCCATTGTGTCATTTTCACCGGCTCTGAATCGTCCAAACCATTCCTCCATTTCCATTAATAGGTTATGTCAAGAACTTTCAAATGATGTATAGTATTGCCAGATACTAGCTCTGTAGCGCTTTGTACATAACCGAAAAATTGAAAAGACAAAAAGGCGGAAGGGAGATATTTGACAAACTTATAGAATTTGACAAAGCTGATTTGGTAACAAACAAATCATATTTTTTTGTATCCAAGCTTGTAAATTGTTTTTGAGGATTTAGAAATATGTATTGAAGACTTTTGACAATTTCAAAATATTGAGATTATTGACATTATTTCGAATACATATTGAGATGAATGATGCAGTCTGGCATCACTGGCAATAAATTTCTATGTGGAAGAATATAGGCGTGTTCCAGTACTTTCTGTACTAAATTCTGTTATTTGTTAAGGAGTGGAAGTAAATCTCTCTCAGAAAAAGGGAACGCATCTAAACCAACTGTCTAAAGCGCTCATTTGACGTGAAACACAAATTTTTTGGAATACAGGAAAGAATATTTTGTTGTTTTTTCGGTTATCGGAACACACCTTATACCTTATAGTCATTAGTTTCAATTTTCTTTTATTTTGAATTCAAAAATTCGTGATATTACTGCCATGCTGTTCGTGTTATATTCATTTCTGTTAAATAAAATACAGTTAAGCAACGTATATATACAATAATAGGTGGTATTTGTTTTTTTTGTCTTTTTTCTAGTATTAGTACTAGTATTAGTTCTAAGTAATTAGTAAGTAATTTTAGTTTAATTAAGAAATTCAAGTTGGCAGCACTATTTTCGCTGGTGGACATTTCAAAAGCCTTCAAGTGATTTCCTTTTAGTTTGGTTTGGAACTCTCATATGAATAGACATAGCAAGGGTTAGATTCGATGCATGAATGATGCCGTTGTTCCCTTCTTTCTTAAGTGTATTTTGTGGTGGATTTGGGAACACCGTTTCATCTACAAAATCTGACGATTTCTTGTGATCAATGGGTTGTTTGAATTATTGGTTCATTCTTCTCTAAAAACGATGCCGATTCAAGAACGTCATACTGAATGGTGAACACAATTGAACCATAAAACTGATTTTTTCGTTAATCAATTGAACAATCCTGATGTTCAAGAGCTGTGGTTCTAACAAGAAGTCGCAAAATGTCATACAGCTCGTGCCACAATGGACTTATTGAAGAAAACGTTTAGTAGTCGAATAATTTCATATCACGCATGAATCGTCCTGTAATGAAAATTTTAACGGCGTTTGACTATTTTGTGCTGGGATAAGTGAAGTTTCAACTTTATGCCGGAAAGCGCGAAACGACTTAATAATTGCTGGTGCAACAGTCCACAGGGTGACCAGGGCCCAGCGTGCTCATCAACCACTCGTGCTGTGCGCGCTACTATCCTTTCACGAGTAGAAGGGACCTACAGTTTTTTGCGACGAACGAACGGCGAAGTTTGAGAAGCTTTCTTAGACAGTTATTACTCTTTGAGTGTTGTCAGTAGCTTGAAAGAGGTGGTGCCGTGAAAAATTCGAGGTGTTCAGCCGGAAATCGAACCTAGACCCTTCGGCGTGAGAGCGTCGCACTTTACCCACTACCCCACTGCGGCCACACGTATGTACATCCAAAATTATTTAAAAAATATTCCCTGAAATCAAACCTCATACATTTTATGAGCTCCACTCGCACAGTTGTTTGTTCATTCGTTATGTGTACGCACACAAGAAAACAATGAAAACTATCAGGCCGTCGTTATTCATTGTTTTGTTGTATGTGTACAATTATGATAAGGGATATATTGCGTTCAGTAGTGCGCATACTGTGTATAAAAGAGATCGTAGACGAGACGATAGTGGTTGGGTTTCCTGATGCAAATTATCGACGTTATCACTTTGGTGGATCGTCAGGACGATAGTCGCTTGAAAAGTTACATCATTACAGTCCTGGGCATTTGGCATGTGAGTGTTACACTCTACCCACTATGTCACGGGGACTACCAGCCACCTAAGGACACGAAAAAAACACCTTTAGTTCACGTCAATTACAAAAAGAAGTAAGTTGAATGTCAATTTAAAACAAAAATCATCTTTTTTTTATTTCATTTAAAAATTCTACAGTTCTTAAATAAAGCAACCATCGCAAAAGGACAATCGGAACGATCCCTGTCAATCTTCGACATTAAAATGACGACTCAAGTTTAAACACGAGTTGGTTACTCGATTTATACATGTTTACGTCGACACGCCATGTTATGTGTGTGACAATGTTTTAACTGTCAAAATATTAACAAAACGAAACCGTATACGTGTGAATATTTCGTCAAAATATTAACAAAACGAAACCGTATACGTGTGAATATTTCGACTTATATTCACACGTATACGGTTTCGTTTTGTTAATATTTTGACAGTTAAAACATTGCAAAATAAAATATAATAATAAAATCTTGTCTTTAAAGTTAATTAGATTTGAAACGATGATTAATTGGGACGCATATGTTGAGATTTATCATCTGCAAATAACTTCGATGAGGGCAAGTGAAATGTATCGAACTCAACCAGAAAGGTTTGCAGTCGTATTGAGAAATAATTTCGTGGCATCTAAAATGATAGTAAAAGTTCAAAGCACAGGAATGGTGAGCTACTTAGTTCAACATAATTCAAAAATATTTAAGTAAAATGCTATGTTTTATTGTTTTTAATGAATAATCAATAACCACGGGTATACCTTTAATTATTCTAATTCATATAGTCTTTCAAAAGTAAATTAAAATGCATACAAAAACCAATTAAAACTTAAACATAAATCAACATAACCAACAATAACAGGTTTCATGTTTTGTTTCTTTTGTTTAACTTATACATTTTATCATTTTAAAATAATATCTAATAATTTATTTAATATCATTAATTATTGTTTTCGTTTTATTTCAATGTGAATTTAATTTTTGTAATTTCTGGGCAAGGATTATGAGAACGGAGTTTTCTTTTTTTTTTTTTCGTATAACATACACTCATACATTCAGTAAGTATACGACGGTCATTATACATATACATATTTAATTTTCTTAACATCATTTATTGTATTTTTTCAAAGGTACGTAATTTTGTTTTCCTCTAGTTATATTTGTTTTTTTTTTTTGTAAAAAAATATCCAAAGCAGCTTTAGATGTTTTGGAATTTTTATTAATGAAGACATTTGTTTTAATGCTGGACAATGAGGCTTATTTAACTGTCATACATATTTATGTATATTTGTTTTGTATTGTTTTTAGTTTTAACTTTGGCTTTGAAACATTTAAGTGGTCAACTACAACTGGGAACAGTCCTGATAAGTAACGAGTTACGAGTATGTAAGTGTGTGGTCTTTAAAAGAGTTCAAATACTACATTGAAAAAATAAAAAATAAAAAACTGTTTCAGGAGAAGACAACAGAAGATATTGTGAATTACTGGACCCAGGATGCTGGGGCCCAGAGTGGCTCATTTTCGGCGCGTTGAACACAATTGACGAGTTTCTCCAGGGCCGTAGCCAGATCGTCGTTGACGATCTCCTCGTCGAAGAAGTGGCCATAGAGGAAATCGATGCGTTCTCCATGCTTAACCATGTCTTGAAACTCTTCATCCTGCAACAGGCAATTGAAAAAAAAAAATCAGTTAACCAGAAGGCAGGAGAGGAGAGCTGTAACTTACCGTGAATCCACGAGAGTTTGTTTCGTCAAATGTCGACTTCGCACGCGAGGCTGTCCTGGTTTCCTTTAGGACCTCGAAGGTTGGCGGTTTTATGTGAATCATAAACGGCTTCAGCTGGATGGTTCGCAGAGCTTTGATGGCTTGATAATGAGGACTGAGGACACATACGCATCCTGCGTTGACAATCGACTTGACACTTTCGGCGGATGTCCCGTAGAGGTGTCCCTTGTATTCGCCGTGCTCGATGAACTTCCCCGCTGCCACGTCGGCTTCCATTTTCTCCCGCGACACGAAGATGTACTCGCGCCCTGGGACTTCCCCTTGGCGCATGGGACGTGTGGTGTCTGTAATAATAATAATAATAATTTTTGGCGCGACAGTCCACAGGGGGACCAGAGCCTAGCTTTTAATTACCTCCTTGCTGGTGTCTGCAAGGAGGTAGTAAAAAGGGGTCGCTCAGGAGAAGCGAATTCTACTCACATGGCACGGGGCTTCTGAACTTCTCTGGATCCCTAGCAGTCAGCCTTCGCTTCAGCTCGTTCCTTCCAATGCCGGGAGCTCCAATCAGAACGACTGGCCTATAGACACCTGGTCGGGGATACAGCTTGGCTACTTCCTCGTAGGTGGCAATCATTTCCCGGTCAAAGTCGTCGTTCTCCGCTAGGTCGTACATAATCTTTTTAGTCTTGGGCTGGCGACACGACGATGTACTACTACTAGAGTTAAGCATTGGAGAGCTGGGTGGGGTCGTGCAAATGGACGCGCATGAGCCTTCTGTGAGAAGTGTGAGGGGATGTGAGCGCAGATGACAAACAGAGATGAGGTGTGGTTAGTTGGCAATGAGTCCGCATGCGAAAGAATTTGAGTTGACGGGGGAGGAAAGAGAATGAGTGAAGAAATAAGAGAAAAAGAATTCCTGAGAGGGGACACTTACTTTTCGACTCTCCATCGGTCGCCTCGCGTTGCGTTCGCTCGTGTATGATGCGGCGCTCTTGCAACGCCCTGCTCGGGATCAGTCCGGCTCGCGCTGTGCGTTCCGATTCCTTTCTCGCTTGCCACCAGTATGCATCGTCCTAGCCCCCGGAAAAAGGATCACTCAAAATTCTTCCACGAACATTGAGCTCGCTTACCTGCGACACTATGTGCAGAATGTCTCCGCGCTGGAATGCCAGCCCGGCTTCCTTGCACGGGATATAGGGATCGTTCTCCGGGCTGTAGTCGAAGTGGGCGCGCACACGAACCTTGCTCTCCCTCTGCCCTGACTTGCCGTCCGAGGGGACGAGTTTAAATGTGATCGTACCCTCAGAGTTTTGCTAAAGAAATTTAAGCTCTTAGATGATTTTGTGATTAGCCTTACTCGACATACCAGAATCTGAAGGACATCTCCTGGCGTCTTGCCCTCCACATTGATTCCGTTAACCTCGATGACTTCGTCGCCGACATGAATCAAACCGGATCGATCCGCAGCGCCGCCATGCATTATCCGGGCGATGATTATTTTTCCCGTCTCCTCGTCTGTTTTGATTGTGGCTCCCTGCAGAAGAACCCACACACGAGGAGATAAGTCAAAATTATTCGCAGGACACACGCAATGCCGGCGAAGAAATGCTAGATTGTTTCACATCGAGTAAACAGTTTTACGAGATTGTGTATACAACATGAAATTCATTTCCCAGGTAAACAAAATAAAACACCGATTGCGAGGTAATAGGAAAAATAATTTAACTAAGGTGCCGCCAAATAGTGTGTGGCTGTTAACGTACATACAACAGAACGTGTTTTGAGAGGTTCACAGATAAACAAAGAAACACAAACACTGAATGGAAAGCGATCAAAAAGATGTTCGAAGATTTGTTTTATGCGCCCGGTGAATGGACAGATGGGCATGAAGATGGGTTTTCTGATTTGGGCTAGTCGACAACGGATCTTGGAGAAATTATCAATTAATTGAACTCTTGAACTACGACACAGCCTTTTATGGCTCAGAATTTGACTCATGACAGTCAAGATTTCTTTGTTTTTTTAAGACTCTGGGAACCAGATGTCGTGCTCTTGATATAGACCTAAATAGGAAGTTTGGTTTTTATAAAAGCGACTTATGTGCTTTTAGGTTTAGTAGTATATACTGTATGAGGTTAATAATAATTGTTAGCGCTACAGTCCAAAGGAGGACCGGGGCCTAGCTTGCTCATCAACTACTCGTGTTATGCGCGCTACTGTTCTCTCACGAGGAGAAGGGACCTACAGTTTTTTGCCGACTCCGGACGGCGAAATTTGAGAAGCTTTCTTAGACAGTTATTAATCTTTGAGTGTTGTCAGCAGCTCGAAAGAGGTGGTGTCTTGAAAAATTTTAAAAATTGGTGTTGAGCTGGGAGTCGAACTTACACCTTTCGGCGTGTGAGCGTCGCACTCTACCCACTACGCCACGGCGACCAGGTTAATTGTTGTTAATTCTTAGAGGAATAATTCTTAATGGAATTTCTGTGCACACTTGTATTTATATTCTACAAGTGAAAAAAGGACATTTTGTCAACATTAAATACATTTTATGCTGCGGTAAAAATTAATAATATTTATAAAAAAAAAAATTGACGCTCACCACCTTTTCCTCGATTTTTAGGCTGCATGTGACAGTGTGCATAGAGACGAGCTACACAGTGCCATCTCTGGTTTTGGTATTCCTACCAAACTCGTCAGACTGTGTAGGATGACGATGGAGAACTCTCGCTGCTCCGTCAAGGTCGGTAACGAACTCACCGAGACCTTCAATGTCAAGTTTCAGACAAGGCGACGCACTGTCATGCGACTTCTTCAACATCATCCTCGAGAAGATCGTGCGTAACTCACAAGTCAACACCAGAGGCACGATCTTTCGGAAGTCACTTCAATTGCTAGCTTACTCTGATGACATTGACGTGATTGGGCAAACACAGTGAGCTGTCAATGAGGCGTTTGCTGGTATTGAAGCGGAAGCGGTCTGGCGGTAAATGAGGGCAAAACGAAGTACATGCTGTCATCAAGGAAGGACACACAACATCGACGTCTCGGACGGAGCGTCACACTAGGCAGCGAAAACTTCGAGGTAGTCAAGGACTTCGTCTACCTCGGCTCAGCGGTAAACAGGGACAACAACATTAGTACCTAAATCAAACGCAGAATCACTCTTGCCAATCTCTGTTTCTTTGGGCTCAAGAGGCAATTGAGTAATAAAGCCTCTCTCGAAGGACTAAGCTCGCTTTATATAACGGCTTGATCATCCCCGTCCTACTATATGGCACGCAATCTTGGGCGTTAGCAAAGGCGGATGAGAAAACCCTTAATCTTTTCGAAAGAAAAGTTTTGCTTGCGATTTTTGGTCCTGTTTGCGTTGATGTCGTATTTAGGAAAAGATTTAACGACGAACTCTATGGACTGTAGAGCGACATGTGCCTGGTGAAGCGTCTATGGATACAACACTTGAGGTAGCTAGCCCGTGAAGAATGTATGGACACCACTTCGCCGGCCCGAAAAGCCATCTATTCTGAGCCATTGGGACAACGCATGAGAGGGCGGCCTAGGCCAAGTTGGCGCTCACAAATGGAGAAGGACCTCAACCAACTTGGAGTGCGCAACTGGAGGCAGCTGGTAAAGGATCGTGCTGGCTGGAGATATATGTTGGTTGAGGCCCAGGTCCACCCCGGACTGTAGCGCCACAAGAAAAAGAAAAATTAATAAGATGGGTGGCGGTCTACAAAAGCTAAGGTCTACAAAAATCACTGTTCGTTCTACTTCCTTAAGGAAACTGTTTTTTTTTCGAGGTTCGTCGCTGAAAACCACCCGCATCTGTCTCACCTAGGGACGCGATTAGGAAAGGAGACCCATAGATTCCTCGTCTTCCGCCCTTGGATTCCATTTGAAAGCGTTGTTGGTTGTCCATAACTTCCAAAAGTAAGACTATATTCAGAAATGATTCCTAAATAACCACCAGGTTCGTGAATAGCCATGGGAAATAAGATGTGAAGCTGTGCGTCTCCTTCCTCATTTATCCCTGCTTGGAACACAATCAGAAGCCTGGTTTTTGGGCACAATCTTATACAAACCCTTTGTTGCACGTTCCATTCAACAAGGAACACAAATCACAAATTTCACAAATGCCACCTTAAGGCGCTGTAATTTGGATGGAATACCGAAGAAATGGAAAAAATGGAAATGCATAAATCCTTTTGATCGCTTTTCAAAAGTAAAGTAAAGTTTTATCAAGAAAGAAATGAAAAAAAAAACATGAAAAGAAAGAAATAAAAGTTTTTGGTAACATTCAAACATCCAGCCTACATGAAATTCTTGTACAATTGAATTTAATTAAATCAATTTATATTAATTCCTAACCACTTTGACATTGACTGAACTTTTAGACCTGATTAGTTTGAAGCTGAGCTAGGAAGCAAATGCGCACTTTTTCCATTTTTAATTTCTATGCCGACTTTTTTGAAAAGCTTTCTAAGCCTCTTTCAATTGAACACACAGAATAATAAAATGTTGACAACAGCGTAATGTAAGACATTGATGTAAATGGGATGTTGTTTGTCAAATGCTGTTTAGATTTTATATTTTAACGCAATTTCTTGTACTTTCAATGCTTTATTTTTATCAGGCAAACCTATTTTTCCCTCCGCTCTAAACTAATAACGTTGTTATTAAATATTCTCTTTACCGTACGCCATTACCTTTGAAGCGAACGAGCGCTCGTTGCCTCTTCCGATAGGTAACGACATTTGAAAGAGAAGATTTAACGACGAACTTAACAAGCTCTACAGCGTCTGGAATTTAACGCTTAAAATAATGGTTAGGCCATGTGGACCGTATGGACATTACTGCTCCGGCCCGAATTCTTGGATTAGGACCACGTCTATCTGTAGCGCCATATGAAGAAAAAGAAAAAGAGCGCTACAGATAGACGTGGGCCTAATCCAAGAATTCGGGCCGGAGCAGTAATGTGCATACGGTCTACATGGCGGTCTACATGACATGTAGACCGTATAGACATTACTGCTCCGGCCCGAATTCTTGAATGAGTCCCAGGTCCATCTGTAGTGCCATATGAAGAAAAAGGGGAAGGCCCGTCGTATTGTGTAAGGTCATGTTGACTGTCTTGCGTTCTACTTTTGCGAAATATCAACACAGGTTTTTCAGCCTCGCATATAGTACATGGATTTGTCCCGTGTGATAGATGACGAAATACAGTTCCTGTGAGGGATGATAGCTTCTATTAATTGTTGTGTTTCCGCAGCCTCAAAATCAACAATGTAAACAGATCTCCAACAGAAAGAGATCTCCAAACATTCATTGTACTTTGCCATTTGGTTATTTTGGCATTGCGTGTAATATTGTCTTTCAATCCATCTTCTTCGTGAGATTAGTCGCACAGGGGAAATGGAGCAAAGAAAGTCTCCTTCACAGGGTAAGCTACAATAAATGGAATCGATCTAAAAATGTGAACCGTCCTAGCCTACTTAAGGTCCCAAGAAAGTATGTAGGTAGATGCTCTTGCCCACCCAGACAATGGGTGCATTTGTGCGCCCCACTTCACTTCTGTTGTAAAAAAACGCTTTTGATCTGGGTGCGTGTCCACTTTTCATAAGACGAATACGACGAATGTTCGATTTAATCAACACCATCAAATTTTTAAGTGTTTGGAACCCGATCTAGGCCAGTCTTCTTTGTTAATCAAAAAGGAGTAAAAATGATACGTTTGTTGATTTTTTGTTTCTAAATACTTTTACTTAAAGCAGAGCCCAGTTCTTACGTTAAATATTGCTCTGAACTTAAGAAACATTTTCCACTGAATCATTTTAATTCGAATATGCCTGTGTTTATAGTTTTTGTAAAAAATGATTAATTTATTTTTAAAAATATTAAAAGAACTCAAAAGTAAATTATAAAATTATAAACAGACCTTAAAAATTCGGTCTCAGAAAAGAAAAAAAAGTTGAATACAGGATGCTCCTAAAATACAATTATTTAAAACCTAATTCAGAGTCAATATTTTGTGTGGCAGCTTTTATTTCTTTTGTTAGTACCGAAATCAAACGCAGAATCACTCTTGCCAATCGCTGTTTCTTTGGGCTCAAGAGGCAATTGAGTAATACAGCCCTCCTCCTCTCGACGGACTAAACTCACTTTATTGATCATCCCAGTCCTACTTTATGGCGACGAAACTTGGACGTAAGCAAAAGCGGATGAGGAAACTCTTAGTCTTTTCGAAAAAAAAGTTTTGAGTGCGATTTTTGGTCCTGTTTGTGTTGATGGCATCTGGAGGAGAAGATTTAATGACGAACTCTATGGGCTGTACAGCGACATGCGCCTGGTCAGGGGTCTATTAATACAATGCTTCAGATGGCTCGGCCACTGCTCCGGCCCGTAAAGTCTTTGAATCCGAGCCATTGGGGCAACGCAACAGAGGACGACCTAGACTAAAGTGGCGCACGCAAGTGGAGAAGGACCTCAACCAACTTGGAGTGCGCAACTGGAGACAGCTGGCGAAAGATCGTGCTGTCTGGAAAGGCGTGTTGGTTAAGGCCCAGGTCCACCCTGGACTGTAGCGCCACAAGAAGAAGACGAAGAAGGTTTAATTTTACTCAATTTAGGGCCCCAACTCAATTTAGATCAACAATCGATTTTGAAATCGATTCAAATTCGGAAATGCCATGAGTTCATCCTTACTGTCAAAGCAATTAATTCCCATTTGTTATTTTAAAATGATACACAGATTTTGAAGTCCATACAAACCTGAATATTGACGGTCTAATTTAAAATGGAAATCCTTTTTATTGATAACTGTGCATTGATTAATTTGGAAGACTGTTTCAGATCATTGTCACGTAGATAAGAAATACAAAAAATAAGATATACAAAAAAGTTTACCGATTGGAACCTTTTAAAGACACATTATCTAGACCACTAAGTATAAGGGACAAAAAAGTGACAACGAATTCACAAGTTCAAATAACGTCTTTGAATAAAGATTGAGAATGCTATCCGTTTTTTGTGTTGAAAGACTGTTCTGATTGAAACAACGTCAAAAGTACATCATTCGAAGTATTCTTCGTCAGAAACGACTACTTTTTCACATATCTCTGGTTATTTTCGGAGACCATCTCAAAAAGAAATTACTGCTCTCTGGCATCAATCCAAGTATTGAGCCATTCTTCGGCATCTTCAAAATACCCGAACCTGTGACATCTCAAATCGTTTTGCGTCCGCCTGAAGAGTCGGCAGTCGGAAGAAGAAAAGGTTTGGTGTAAACGGCTGGTGGTCTTAGACCAGACTCCCATTTTAGAGTTCTTCAGAAGTTTTAGACCACTACTGTCACGTGTGGTCGTGTGTTATCATGTTGCAAAACCACATTGTTATGCTTATCGGTTGTTTCCGGCCTTTGTACGTAATGCACGACTCAAACTCATTAGTTGAAGTCCACAACTATCCAATTATTGGTTTCGGCTCATATTAGCAGCTCAAATACACCACACCTGTCTAGTGGTACAGCCACACCACACCTGCCTAGTAGAATAACCTTTGAAGCCTGCATGTTTTTTTTGCCATTGAATGAAGGGTCAGGAAGACTAGGCTTTGCTTTGCTCTTCTTGGGGTTATCGTAGTATATCCTTTTTTTTATCACAAGTCAAGGCCCGGTACAAGAATCCCTTTCTTTGATGTTTTTCAAAAAGCATTTCCGAGGTGAAAAGTCGACATTTTTCGGTTTTAACACGTAAGCCAAGGATTTAACCCTTACTTTTGAAGAAATCGAAGTTCCTTTAACCGAACGGAAGTTTTTTGCTGAGTGTCTCAAACTCTGAGTTTGGCACAAATTTTGATTCAGTAAAGCCTCCGATTCCCCAACTCCAAACATTTTGTTCTGATCAAGACGCTCTTTGTCTTCGACTACAGAATGAAAACTTTTAGGTGTCGATACCAGTCATTGCATGATTTATCGGACGGAGCAGATTCACTATAAATATTCAAGTGGGGTTCAGCTGCATTTTTCTTTCAATTAAAGACGAAAATCAGAACTTGCTGCATTAATTGTTTACACTAGACAAATGCGGATATTTTCGAAAAAGCGAAAACAATTATGTTGTCTAAATCTGACACAAATGTGCAATTCACACTTTTCCAATGAATTAGCCAATCGCTTCCAATACCAGCCACAACTTTCAAGTGGCGCCATCTTTTGAAAACGGACCCCAAATATTTATGTATTTGGAGAAGTTTTTTTAATTTCAGAAGATCTCAAGTCTTTTCTTGAATCTTACGTTTTCATTTTCTTTCAGAATATATTTTTGGGTTTCGCTTGTATTGCATTTATTCTATTTTATTTATTTATTTATTATTATTTATTTATTATTATTTATTAAAAAAACTATTTAAAAAAGAAATGCAGAAATATTTCACTTAAAATGAATCAGAGAGAAAAGAACATTCTGTATATGTTAACAACGGATCACTCAATAACGCTCGGGACAAAAAAATTAATTTAAAAAATTATTTATTTAAGAAATTATTAATTTAAAAAATTATTAATTTAAAAAATTATTAATTTAAAATTAATTTAAAAATTAATTCAAAATTATTAATTTAAAAATAATTTTATTGCTAATAAATGTCTCGGGACTAGTTGAGTGCTGTGTTTATTTCTATAAAACAAGACGCATCTTCCTCATATTTGTAGTCAATGTCAAAGTGTTAATTACATTCAATTCACAAAATAAAAGAAAAAGAAATATTTAAACAATTATTGTGCATTAAGAAATTTTTTTTTTTGCTGAGAGGAAATTTATGGTAATTATAAAATTTTGATATTTATGCTTATATGGAATATTGTTGTTTTTAAGTGTATAAAAAAAGTGAATATGTACACATATGCGGGGAGGACGGTTACTTACAACAATTGGTTCCGCACTTTGTGCTCCTGACTTCATTATATTTTTGTTTGTTAACACATGTATTTTTTATATAGAGATTTACAGATTTTTTTTTTTTGTAATTGACAAATCACATTGTAAAGCGGCAGCAGAAATAACGATATACAATAGTCGATTTTTAACAAATTCACACAAAAATAGATACACAATAGATTGTCTGTAGGCTTATAGAGAAAAATGTATGATAACAGTGGGAATGAGATGATGTGAATAATGAGAAAAATTTCAGACAGTACTGAGATTGTGTGTAAGTAGGAAAACTGTTTTGAATGAATTGCAGGAGGCGGTGAATTGAGTTGTTAGTTGAGTTTTGCAGTGAAGCAAGTGATGGGAATGAAGTAGCACAGCCGTACGAAAATTTATATTCTTGTATGCTATGCTATTTGAGAAGAAAAACCACGAATTCAAGTGCCAGACATAATGGGTCCTCTATAAATTACTTTATAGCACTCTTGCCAAATAATTTGTTCGCAGCAGCTGAAGAAAGAACTGACTAGACACAACTTAAGACTGTTGCAAATAAAATGGGATGGTGACTTCAATACACAAGGGACCAGCGCCTAGCTTTCTCAACAACTAGTATTGCGGGATCTATATTTCTGTCGCATTGCATACTCCGATCGACAAACTTGGGCATCCATTCATTGCAATGATGATGTCAGCAGCTTCGAGGGGGTAAAAAAAAGTGCGAGTTGTTTTATTCGCGAAAAGAAACTGAGAAAATTCTACGCCTAAGTTCGAAACTGTCACGAAAAATTTTCTTCAGTGATGAGGACAATTTCAGTATGAAGAGCTATCCCAACAATATAAACATGAACGTCCTCCAAGAGAGTCCAAATCCTCATAGTTTGATATATGGAAATGTTCGGCTGCTAGAAGTTTGAAAGTGATGATCAACGGCGTGCGCTATGAACTCGTAATTGGTGACCAGTTTTGACTTGGATTCGCTGCCATAGATTTCAAACATTATAATTGTATGGCGCAACAGTCCACAAAGGACCAGGGCCTAGCTTGTTCATAAACTACTCGCGTTGTGCGCACTACTGTTCACTCACTTATAGAACGGACCTATAGTTTTTTGCCCACTCCAAACGGCGAAGTTTGAGAAGCTTTCTTAGAGAGTTAATACTCTTTGAGTGTTGTTAACAGCTCGAAAGAGATGGTGCCGTGAAAAATTCGAGGTGTTCAGCCGGGAATCGAACCTAGACCTTCTGCGTGTGAGCATTGCAATCTCTCCACTACCCCACCGCGGCCACATAGATTTTAGAGAGAGAGAGACACAAAGAGAGAGAGTTAGAGAGAGGCAGAGAAAGACAAAGAAGGAGAGAGAGACAGAGACAGGCATAGAGAGAGAGAGAGAGAGACAGAAAGAGAGAAAGAGAGACATAGAAACATATAGAGACATATAGAGAGGGATAGAGAGATATATAGAGTGATATAGAGAGAGATAGAGAAAGAGAGAGATAGAGAGAGATTTCAAGGACTTTATATCGACACTCGCTATGCGACACATCATATCCATATTTCATATATGGATATGATGGGTCGCATAGCGAGTGTCAATATAAAGTTTAAAGAAGTAAACAATTTGGATAGTAATCGCCTTTTTTGACCTCTGGCATTTCAACTACCTAAATCAGCCTAAATGAACTACTTCTTAGAATTTACAAAATTCCATACACAGTTGACAAAAAAAAAATCAAAATTCAAATTTCGAAATTCCTTTGGATTCTAAAATGATAACATAAGACAACGCTGAGTCCGAAAGCCCCGAAATACAAAAATACGGTGACAAAACTCCAAAAGGACATCCTCTGGGTCCTAAAATGTTAAAATAAGAAAAAGCCGAAAGTACTGAAAAGCAACGACAGGATGATAACTTCGAACATAATTCAATATACGATCGGACATGCTTCTCCCTTGGAGTCTATCTCTAAAGTAAAGAAACGATGAATTTGGAATACTTTAGAAATCAATTAGCCTAAATTTGGGTTAAACAAATACATCCCATGAAAAAGTCATATCACATGGCGTACTCACATGCTTCTTCTGAACAATGGCTCGAGATGGACAGTCGTGCGCAAAGTAATAGGAGCAAGCAATTTTTTTGAAGTTTTTGATAAGTTATGATTTGTATGTTTTTTTTTCAAATATTTAAGTAACTTTAAATAGGGTATGGATTATAGGTTCTATTTTGAATGTTTTTGTAAGTCATTTAAATTAATTTGCCTGTTGTAAGAGGTAAGTTGCTGTTTTTTAAGGATGAAAAAATGAAATCATACAATTTCAAACATTATTCGTTAAGACTTCATTATCATGGATATTTCAAAAGAAAACATAGCACAGTCATTACGTTACATGCACAAGCTGGGAAAACCATCCGAGAGATTTCAGATGACGTTGGACTATCAAAATCCAGTGTTTCAAGGATTATTGCTCAACACAAGGTCACTGGATCAATTGAATCCAATCGGAAGGGTTGTTGCGGACGGAAAGGCAAAGCTACAAAACGTGATAATACGGTTTTGATAAGAAATAGTATAATCAGACCTGACAAGACAAGTTTACACCTGCAAAGGGAGTGGACAAAAGCTGGCGTCCAGGTAGATGCGTCTACAATTCATAGGCGTCTTCTGGAAGTTGATCGAAAAACAACAAAGCCTTTGAAAATCTTTGAAACAGTTGTTCACCGAAAATATGAGGCAGAAGTGACTAAATTGGGCTAAGAAACATAAGGAATGGACAGTGGGCAATTAGAAGAAATCTGTTTTCTCGGATGAGAGTCACTTAAATTCCCAAGGATACCGGGTAAGTGTCGTGAGAAAAAGTCCGAAAGAAAAACTCCGACCCGGCCATATCGCTCAAGCGCCAAGGCAACCTCCGAAAGTCTTGTTTTGGGGCTATTATAAAGGATATCTCAACAAGAACGCAAGGCTTAAATTTTAAATAGAACGGAAATATTCAAAAAACAATCGTGAATTCTTTATATCGTGAATATATAATAACATATCGGTCAGATGGCCGCCGCGACTTTGCTGGCACATACGCGATCTTTTAATGAAATTTTCAATGACCGTTTTGCATAAATGCTGCGGTATTTCATTAATGCAGCGTCCAATTTCCTCTTTTTAGGCTTGAGTTTTCGCCGGCTTATTCGCATAAACCATCGACCTGGTCGAAGGCGCGTTTTTGTCTTTACATCAGTTACTTGCCCAGCTTCAGGAAATTTTTCCATTAATCGCTTTACAGTTGACTCTTTTCGAGCATCACTGTAACGCCAAATTGATCGCAATTTGCGAACTGTAGCCGCAAAACTTTCACTATTTTGGTAAAACAATTTCATAATGATAATGCGTTGTTCATTCGTGTAGCGCTCCATTTTTATTAACCTTATATCTTCTACTAACAAACAATAATAATTGTTCAAATGTCAAACAATGACAGTTCGAATGGCGCCAAATTTAAATCTTGCGTTCTTGTTGGAACACCCTTTACATTTAAAGACCCTGGAAGTCTTAAGCCGAAGAGGTATGATGAAAAGCACTAAATACACAGAAGTTGTAACTCAAATGCTGCTTCCAGTTATTCAGAAGAGACGTTCCGTCAATTTTCCAACATGCCACATATCAAAAAAGAAAACAACAAACAATATTTTGCAAACCACAAAATTGATATTCTGGATTAGCCTGGCAACTCCCCTGACCCCAATCCAATTGAAAATCTGTGGGCAATTACCAAAGGAAGGCTCCGAAAGAAAGACTGCACTACAAAAACAAAGCTGATTTCGTCTATTATTGATATTTGATTTTACGACGACGAAATTAAAACTATATGCGAGCTACTTGCTTCATCAATGCCAAAAAGAGTCAACGCACGCATAAAAGCCAAGGAAGGCCAGGCCAGGCTAGAACCAGGACCTAGCTTGCTCATCAATTACTCGTGTTGTGCGCGCTACTGTTCTCTCACGAGTAGATGGGACCTACAGTTTTTTGCCGACTCCGAACGGCGAAGTTTGAGAAGCTTTCTTAGACAGAAATTACCCTTTGAGTGCTGTCAGCAGCTCGGAAGAGGTGGTGCCGTAAAAAATTCGAGGTGTTCAGCCGGGAATCGAACCCAGACTGTCTGCGTGTGAGTGTCATACTCTATTTACTACGCCACGGTGGCCACCAAGGAAGGCCATATAAAGTAAAAAAACTTGACCTGTGTTATTTTTTTCTAATTTTAATTGAAAATAAAGTAAAATATATTGAAAATTTCGCTTGTCCGAATTAATTTGCACACGACTGTAGTTTTCGACGTAATTAAAATCAGTAAGTCTGGCGTCAGACAAAGAATTGTTTTAAAAACTAGGCCCTGAGCCTCTTCAAAAAAAGGCTTTGAATTTAGCAGCCGAACCTCCCACAGCTTCTGCTTAAGCTCGAGTAATATATTCCAACGGAAACAACTATTTTGTCCTAAATTCTTTGTCATGACGTTATGGCTGATTTTGTGAAAGAACGATTTTATAACCTCGCTCAATAAGAAAGGTTGCTTTATGGCTCAGCTGCCATTCAAGGTTGTACGTCTATTCACGCGAGCAATCATTACCCTTTCGAATTACATGAAATTCATCTCTCAGTCTATTGCATCTACAGATAGTCCAAGCTTCTATCGCCTGCATGTTTTTCGAATTTAAGGTCACGATGCGAATCAAATCCATTCATTCGCAAGGGAAATTTCAAGGAGGCAGAATTCACTCCTCGGCCCGTAGAAGATCGTCAGAGCCTCCATTTATGAGTTCTCCAGCTCTGAAAATGAAAAGAAACTCTTCCCTCCTCTCCTGCAGGCACCGACGAACACACGTTTTTACAAAAGTATATTCCAAGGAAAATAAACCCGCCGTAGTGGAAATTTGAGCACACACAGACACACATCCACACACAGGAAGGACGAGAGCTGCTCTTTTGGTCAGAAACAAAACGTAAAGATATTAAGAAGGCATTCACCAACTGTGCTTTGAAGTAAGCAGCTCTCCATCAGATCCATCAGACCATAAAATCGTTCACTCCACAGTCTGCACAAAAGAAAAGCCGTCTCAAAAGGTAATGTGTGTAATTGCCTTTCAGAGCTGTAGATGCTCTTCCACACTATCAAGTCCTAAAGAAAATCGAGGCCATTGCCCCTTCGCTCCTTGAGAATGGTTCACCTCCACTTCGTGTGCCAAATGTTGCTGCATCTGAATGGAAAAACCGTCCTATCTCACTCAGCGACCTCCGTATTTATACACATTTTATGCATGAAATAATTTATGAGAATGATAAACATGAATGAGCTCACACACACAGATGTACAGGCCAGAAGGATTCGAATTCACGTTCAAATCAAACCGAGGCGACTTACCAATGGCTCATTACTTTTCACCAGCTGAACTATTTTAATCGTCTCCTCGTCCTCGTCCATCTCCATTGGGATCTCGGGCAGGTGGGGATAGAAGTCCTTTTGGGCGATGGCATCGTGTGCACAAAGCAGGCTCTAGAGGGCAATTGTTTCAATGTGTATGGAAAAGTTTGTGTTGTTGATTCAGGGTACGTACCTGCAAATGCGGATTCTGTAGAAGATAAAATGCTTCCTTGCATAGCGGTGATATATGACATCGCTGGGATAGTTGCTCCAGAACTTCCAAGAGGATCTATCCGGGGGATGAGATGTGTTACTCGCCTTTACTCAAGCATGAAGGGGATTACCTGTGTTGATGATGAGAGGAGCGGCGCTAATTTATCGTCTCGTCCAACTTTCGCAACTTTACTGTGTACATTCACTAAGGCATTTAGTTCCTTCGACTCGAGGAGTGATTTGAGGAAATCAATTTCCTGCTCGCTCGACAGACTTTCGGTCTCCTTAAGTGATGAAATCAATTTTGATAAAGCTGCAAATGAAGGGAAAGAAGTGAACAACAGGGAAATCCATTAAATTTTATGTTTTGTTTTGTTTGTTGACTCAGGGGGAGAGAGGATCTCTTCTTGTTTAATTAAATTGGTGCTGTGATGTAGGGAACGCTGCGGTGAATCTGCTGTCCTTGTGGTTGGAGAGGAGTTCTCTGAAGATTTCTGCTGCTGAGTGTTCATGGGGATGATTCACCTTTTCGTGAAATTTGATTGCACTCGCACCAAGGCCTTGAAAAGATCCATTAACTTAAACATTTTATGATGGAAATAAATTGCTCCTCGTCTCTCATTAGACCACATAAAGTGGAGCCAGTGAACATGCGACGGGGCGAGGATTAATTCGAAAAATAATTTATAATTGTCACTTGTCCTGAAATATCGCACACGTTACAGTTCAAATTTGTGTTTCGTGCCGGACTGTCATCCGGTGTTTATTTGTTGCACAGACACGATATTGCGACAGACAAATTTTGACTTCTAATCATTTTCAACAGATGACTTCTGGTTTTTCTAGGTTTGCAGTGTAAGGAGTAAAATTGTTTGTTTGGAGAGTAAAATGTAATTGTCACTTTTTCATTTTTATTTGCGCTGTAGTTAGCTTATATTTTCCCATGCTTATTAAAGCTGTAAATTGGCCAATACGAGGATGGTTCGATCATTCCAATACTTAGCCCACAGGAGCGTTTTTAACTATGACTTAGCGATTTTTGGCTCTTCATTTTATGGAAAGGAAGGCTTCTTTGGTCATCTCCACATTATCCTCAAATTTCTGCTTCTCAAGTGGATTTTAAAGTTTTGGAAATAACAACAAGTTTTACGGGGCAAATTCAGTAATTGCGGTGGATGAGGTATTTGTTTGCAGTCAAATTCAAAAGATTTTGTTACCGAGGCCACGGTGACGTGTGAATGAGTTGAGCGTTGTAATGGAGGATGCAAACTTTTTTCTTTTTTTCCAAATAGAGTCCGTCCTGTCCTGTAGAATACAGTGGCCAAAAAAATATTTGACTCAAAAATTTATATTTCACTGTCCTGTCTGTCCTGTCCTGTCCTGTCTGTCCTGTCATGCCTGTCCTGTCCTGCCTGTCCTGTCCTATCTGTCCTGTCCTGTCTGTCCTGTCCTGTCTGTCCTGTCCTGTCTGTCCTGTCCTGTCTGTCCTGTCCTGTCTATCCTGTCCTGTCTGTCCTGTCCTGTCTGTCCTGTTCTGTCTGTCCTGTTCTGTCTGTCCTGTCCTGTCTGTCCTGTCCTGTCTGTCCTGTCCTGTCTGTCCTGTCCTGTCTGTCCTGTCTGTCCTGTCTGTCCTGTCTGTCCTGTCTGTCCTGTGTGTCCTGTCCTGTCTGTCCTGTCCTGTCTGTCCTGTCTGTCCTGTCCTGTCTGTCCTGTCCTGTCCTGTCTGTCCTGTCCTGTCTGTCCTGTCCTGTCTGTCCTGTCCTGTCTGTCCTGTCTGTCCTGTCCTGTCTGTCCTGTCCTGTCTGTCCTGTCCTGTCTGTCCTGTTCTGTCTGTCCTGTTCTGTCTGTCCTGTCCTGTCTGTCAATATTTTTTTGACTGTCCTGTTTGTCCTGTCCTGTCAGTCCTGCCTGTCCTGTCCTGTCTGTCCTGTCCTGTCTGTCCTGTCCCCTCTGTCCTGTCCTGTCTGTCCTGTCTGTCCTGTCATATCCATCCTGTCCTGTCTGTCTTGTCCTGTCTGTCTTGTCCTGTCTATTCTGTCCTGTCTTCAAATAGAAACAGTGAGGTCCAGCAAGTGCAGTAGAATACAGTGGCCACAAAAATATTTGACTCAAAAATTTATATTTCCTTCTTTTACGGATTCTTTTCTTGATTCAGTTCCTTGATAATTGAATAAAATGATGAACTTCAAATTAAGTAAGAAATCTTGTCATACAGCATTTTTAACAGGGATTTGCACTGAATAATATTGTTAAAATTATGAAAAATCAAAGAACAACTATTCATTACATAATAAAAAGATTTATAGAGAAAATTAGCATGAAAGTAAACCAAGAAAAAATATCAAAGCCGTTTGAAAGAAGTTATAAACCAAAAAGGAAAAGCAAGATGATATTAATTACTTATAAATCTCGCTTCTACAATATCTTTTACTTTTCTGAAAATAAGTTCACTTTTCTTATTTATTTTTGTATAACAGTTATTTAAAATGTATTTTCATTAAAAAAATAACATTAGCACTGTAAAAAAAGAACTAAATTCACCTGTACCTCGGTTTACGGGGAAGATACGTTCCTGAAAATGCCGCGTAAATTAAATCAAACATTTTTATATGGAGAAACTGCGTAAAGCGAATCCGAAAAAGCTTATTTATAGGCTTTTTAAAATATTTATTGAAAACAAAGTTTAGTTTTCAAAGACATAAAAATATCATTTAACTAATAAAAAACATAAAGAGTAAAAAACCAAAATGTTTTGAAATAACATTTTCAATATTTTCATCGGTTGTTGATGTGCTGGGGCGCCATCATTCACATCTTCTCGACCAGCTTTGAAAAGCTTGTACCACTTGTAAACATTTTTCTTGACTCACAGTACACACAACGTATGCCATTGTCAACATTTCTAGTGCTTTTCAACAGTTGATTTCATTTTTCGCATAAAATAAAATGCAAATTTTTTGATCTATTTGCGCCGAACACACAAAACACGTCTAACTTTTAAGCCTCTCAGAAACAAAATCAATATGCTATATAGCTGACATTGTGGACATGTGTTCGAGACGAGTGTATCAACATAACAAAATAAAAAAGTGGATTATCAAATGTACGTAGCCCGCGAAATTTAAAAAATTCACTGTATTCTTTTAATGGACATTGTTCCATTTTTCAAATAAATCTTTTGTTCTAATTTGTGTTTGTATTTCTGTTATTAAGAATTAATTTGGAGAAACACATTTTTAAAATTAAATTGTGCATTGCATTTTTCTGAATTTGCACTTTACTTTGCTTTTCAGTCATAGGAGTTTGAATAATTTCGAATAACTTATTTGATCACAGTATGTCTTGTGAATCACACTCTCCACTCTATTGAACTGTTTTCATATTTTCCGGAGTCCTTTTCTCGCCTACTCTATTCGCTCAACTATTCAACTGTTACTTGGTCCAATATTTGTTTCAGTTTGTTTTCTTCTTCTTCTTGTGGTGCTACAGTCCGGAGTGGAACTGGGCCTCAACCAACATGCCTCTTCAGCCAGGACGATCTTTCGCCAGCTGTCTCCAATTTCGTACTCCAAATTGGTAGATGTCCTTCTCCAGTTATGTGCGCCACTTTAGTCTAGGTCGTCCTCTGTTGCGTTGTCCCAATGGCACGGAGTCGAACACCTTTCGGGGTAGAGCAGTGGTGTCCATACGCTCTACATGGCTTGGCCATCTTGTATCCATAGACGCTTGACCAGGCGCATGTCGCTGTACAGCCCATAGAGTTCGTCATTATATCTTCTCCTCCAGATACCATCAACGCAAACAGGACGAAAAACCCCACACAAAACTTTTCTGTCGAAAAGACTAAGGTCTTCCTCATTTGCCTCTGGAACGGTCCACGTTTCCGCGCCATAAAGTAGGACTGGGATGATTAAGCAGTTATAAAAAGCTAGCTTAGTGTTTCGAAAGAGGGCTTTATTACTCAATTGCCTCTTGAGCCCAAAGAAACAGAGATTGGCAAGAGTGATTCTGCGTTTGATTTCGGTACGGATGTTGTTGCCCCTATTTACCGCGGCGCCGAGGTAGACAAAGTTCTTGACTACCTCCAAATTTCTGCTGCCTAGTGTGACGCTCCGTCCGAGGCGTCGATGCTGTGTGTCCTTCCTTGATGACATCACGTACTTAGTTTTGCCCTCATTTACCGCCAGACCCATTTTAGAAGCTTCCGCTTCAATGCCAACATACGCCTCATTGACGGCTCGCTGTGTTCCTCCAATCACGTCAATGTCATCAGCGTAAGCCAGCAATTGAACTGACTTCTGGAAGATCGTGCCTCTGGTGTTGACTTGTGAGTTACGCACGATCTTCTCGAGGATGATGTTAAAGAAGTCACATGACAGTGCGTCACCTTGTCTAAAATCTTTTTTGACATTGAAGGTCTCGTTAAGTTCGTTACCGAACGTCATCCTACACAATCTGACAAGTTTGGTAGGAATGCCAAAACTAGACATGGATCTGTATAGCTCGTCTCTATGCACACTGTGATATACGGACTTGAAATCGACGAATAGGTGATGAGTGTTGATTTGCACTTCTTGAGTCTTTTCCAGGATCTTCCGTAAAGTGAAGATGTGTTCTATCGTGGCCTGAAACCACACTGATAGGAAGCTATCAAATTATGGGCAAACGGTTTCAGACGCTCACACAATACGGCAGAGGATCTTGTATGCGAGGTTTAGGAGAATAGTCCCTCGGTAGTTGGCGCAGTCAAAGGAGTCTCCTTTCTTGTGAGCCGGGCGAATGACGCTGAGATTCCACTCATCGGGCATGCTTTCCTCCGACCATATCTTACAGATGAGCTGTTGCATGCGCCCAACCAGGGTTATCTCCAGCTGCTTTAAATAGTTCTGCGGACAGTCCGTCCGCTCCAGCAACTTTGTTCGACTTCAGCTTGGATATTGCTATCTTCACCTCGTTTAAGTTGGGGGGAAGGAATTCTTGTCCATCATCGTCCAAATTGAGTGGAACATTCTGCTTTACAGCGGAATTGGGGCCTTCATCGCCGTTAAAGTCTGTAGAAATTATTCTTCCAGATTCTCAGCACACACTGCGGCTCTACCAGAAGTTGTCCATTTTGATCCCTGCAGGTTTCGGTCCGAACCTTGTATCCTCCGAATAGCTGTTTTACCATTCGGTAAAATTTTCGGACATCATTCCTGCCATAACACCTTTCCATTTCATCGACTGCGCGCTTCTCATGCTTCTTCTTTTTCCTTGTGCGAAGCCGGTGCTCTTCCCTTTCTTCTCTGTTCGCAGAGATCACGAACAGCCCTCGTTGTTCGATGCAGTGTTGCTTTGTAGGCGTCTTGTTTGGCTGCAAGCGCTTGCCTGCACGCGTGGTCAAACCATGGGTTCCTTCTGGGAGGTGACGTGAAACCCAGCACATCAGTGGCAGCATCTTTGATGGCTTTTTGACAACGTTTCCATTCTTCTTCTATGCTTTGTGCAGGAAGCGTCGAACTCTGAGCGAGTTTCAGGGAGACTCGGTCGGCAAAGTTCCCAGCAATCGGCTGCGATTGTAGCTTTTCGACGTCAAACTGTTTTGGCCTTTCTCGACTCCGTTGCTCTCTCGATATGCGGGTTCTTACGTTGGCTACAACAAGGTGATGATCCGAGTCGATGTTTACACCTCGGAAGGTTCGGACATCGAGAATACTGGAGGAGTGTCTGACGTCGATCGCAATGTGATCAATCTGGTTGACGGTTGATTGATCAGGAAATCGCCAGATCCCTTTGTAAATGTCCAGGTGTGGGAACCGTGTGCTAGCCACAGAGAGGTTCCGCCCCGAGGCGAAATCCAACAGCCTTAGTCCGTTTCCGGATGTGTTGTCATGCAGGCTGTGTTTACCGATGACTCCTCCTCCTTTCCCTGCTGAGCGTTGAAATCTTCTAGAACGATCTTGGTGTCTTAGCTGTGGTATCGATCGTATGTTCTTTCTAGGAGATCATAGAAGTCATCCTTGATGTTGTCATCCTACTCCTCTGTCGGGGCGTGAGCGCAAATTAGGCTGATGTTTGTTGATGATGCTGATGATTGTCATGAGGCTTTCGCTGACGGGGTCGTAGCTCAAGACTTTGTGCCAAAGTCTGCCTCGAACAGCAAATCCGCATCCGAATAAGCTCTGCCTTCTCTCTCTATAGCAATTGCTTAAGTAGATATCGCAGCTCTTCATCGCTTTTATGAAAGGCCCATCCCATCGCACTTCCTGGATGGCGGTAATGTCTGCCTTGTAGCAGTCAAGGGCCTCCGTAAGTTGTTCGGCTGCACGTGGCCAGTGAAGGGACCTCACATTCCACGTGCAAAACCGAAAATCATTGTCCTTTAAACGTTTGCTGGGGTCGTCAACAGGTGACCCTTCATTATACGAGGCTTGTTCTCGTCTCTGAACTAACGATGTTTTACCCAACCACAACCCACAGACTGGTAGGAAAGGCTCATTATTGAAACCCTCTGGCAGAGGGGCTCGCTGCATACATTGGTTTACCATACAACGGGTATTGTGATGGCTATCCAGGGGGCGCTGCGTGGAGTCTGTATGTCAACTTGACCTGTGCACTAACGGGGATAGCCTTGGCAGCTCGACATGTTGAGCGCAATCAACGACGTTACTTCGCGTGCACAGGCCAAAAAGATTAATTAGATTAGATTTTTTGATTCTCTTTAATTTTCTTCGTTTTGCCCTCTGAATGTTGTCTAGATTCAAAATGCAGTCAGGTCACTATACCATTCCATATTGGCTGTAACGTGGCATCTGCATTCTTCAACAAATTCCATTATTAAATGGCATAAATACCACGCCATCTTTCGTGAGTATATGAAATTGCGCTAAACTGCACTTTATCATGTCCTCATACCATTTCATATCTTGAGTGACTCAACCTCTCTTGAGCTAGTCTCTCAAAGACGTATGCTTTTCAATACATCAGTCGTTTGGCGGAATATGCTTTCGGGCAATTTTGTGACTGCTGCTTTCACTAAGTTTCAAAGGACAGTCTTGGCGGCCCAGAGACATTTTCTAGCGCACCTAGTCCTGCCTTTGATACACTGCCTTAGTTAGACGGTCACATCTTGGGATGCACAATCAAACTCATCTTCCGCCTAAAAAGAAATAGTCTTTGCTTCAACTCGCTAGCCCCCGATGACCTCGCGCAGCGCATATCCTATGAGACAAGTTTTATGGACATGCCGTCTGATACGGGAATAGCAACAATCCAGTTGCGTCCTTCATACAAAGTCGACTTTCCCCTTGTTCAGGACTGTCTCTGGCCAGAGATTGAGGTGGGAAGGGAATGTACTCGGATTTTCACACACGATGTGTGGGTCAGCGTCTGGCCATATGGGAGCAGCTCATAGTGGATGATTCAATTCCAATCCCACCAAACACACAGCAAAACCTTTTTGGCAATTAATCCCGGTTTGGCCACTGTTTGGGATGATTCACCGGCCTTCAACCGCAACCGTTTTCGCTTGGTATTGTCGTAGGTGATCCATTTTTCGTCGCCAGTCACCATCCGCTTCAAAAATGGGTCGAGTTCGTTCCGTTTCAGCAGCATATCGGAATAGTTAATTCGGTCCAAAAGGTTTTTTTGCGTCAAATCATGCGGCACCCACACATCAAGCTGTTTTAGTATCCAGCCTTCTGCAGATGATTTAAAATGATTTGGCGACTAACTCCCATCTCCTGGGCGATGTCGCGTCATGATTGTCATGATTCGATCGGTATTCGTCGTCACAGCTCGTCCGCCAGTTGGCTTATCCATTGTATCGTTTTCACCGGCTCTGAATCGTCGAAACCATTCCTCCGCGGTTCGAAGTGATAGAGTACCATACCCCAAAACACCATTAATCTCACGGAACGTCTCTCTAGCGGATTTGCCTTTAACAAAGGCAAACTTTTGAAATAGCGCGAATTTCGGCGTTAGTGAACTCCATGTTTAGATTTCTATAACTGTTGAACGCAATATCCAAACTAATCATGCATAGCGTCGTTTTGTAGGTTATGTCAGGACCTTTCAAATGATGTATACGATAGATCATTTGAAAGGTCTTGAGCTCTGTAGCACTTTGTACATAGCCGGAAAATTCAACAGACAAGAAGGTGGAAGGGAGATATTTGGCAACCAAATATTGGGCAACTTTATATATCTAGAGACAGTTTGTTACTACAGATTGTTCACAAATTTGAAATCGTATTTTCTAACCCCACTTCTGACAGTTCCACCAAACTAAATAGAGCTGCATAGTTAATTTAGAAGCTTCCGAAAAGTACCTTCATTTCCAATGGATCAACCACAAGAAACTGCCAAAAAATCCAGTGGGAACTATCAACGCGACTCACATTCCAGCAGAAGTTCCAAAGTCCATTCACACGCGAGTCATAGTCATGTGAAACCACAATTCAGAAGGTGGTAAGTGGTATTCCAACACCACCAATAAGCGTAAATATTATGAAAACGGCCAATTTGAAGACAAAATGAAGCCATTTCCTCCCCACCCCGTTCGGAAACCGAATCGTGATGCTGATAAACACTACCTGCCTAATGGTAAGCATTACTTCTTTGAATATCTGTACATTTGACACGTACCATGACCGTGAGCCGACATTCGCACGGCTAATGGCTTGCCAACATTCCATCCCATTCCCATTGCAATCACTGTTATGACCCCCGAAAAACAAAAAAAAATATATAAACGTGATTTCACTCGTGTGTCCAGGACATTAATATTCCACTCACACGATTTCCCTTTCAGGCGAATTGAATGTCTTCCAGAAAGCCCATACACTCCCGTGTCATTTGTCCTCATTCAAGGAGCACATGTAACGTATAGTCCTCAGCACTAACACTGCACTCTGGCAGCAAACACCACCAGCGACGTCCACCACTGAGGACAGTTTTATTTTTACACAAATTCACTCCATCTCGTCCGTTGTTTATGGCCTCGAGGAATGCTCCTAATGATAGAACTATGTTGTGCGATCCTTTCCTTGCAGTTGGTGTCCATTTTCCTTTTTTAATGGCTCCCCTTCGTACATTTCCACTTGCTCGAAAGGCATTTGTTGACAGCGCCTTAGAGGCTTTTTTCCAAGAGGGAGAACGAATAAACCCGGTATTCCTGTATTCATGCCCTTTCATTGATGCTTAAAGGTAAAATCGTTTCGCTGGCTTTCTGAAATGAATCGCAAAATACAATGACGCGTGTATTCAGTGCATACCCTTTTAGGGCAGGTCGTCTGTGAATGCGCTGTGTTATTTCAGTCGTCCTGCTTCGTTTTAAGGGCTATTTGAGGGCTTATAGAATTGCGGCGTAAAATTTTTATGAGCGCACCTCTAGAGGGACACTGCTTGGTGGTGGAACAGGGACTGCAGCCTTTGACATTTTGCATAAATCTATCAAAAGAACGGTTCTTTGATGAGAAGAAACGAGAAAGAGAAAACCGAGGGTTGTTTAAGAAACCTCATGGTCATCGATAAATAGGGGAAACCCTGTGTCATATTTTGGGAAACGAAAGTACGTACATTTCAAGAGCGATTTTGTTGCAAATAAAACATTAAACGCAGTGGGGAATAAATCCTCACATGTGCACAGAAATTAGAAAAACAAATCGAAGCCAGTTTGACAGAATTAGGAAAGTTCAAACAGCACCAACACTTTGAAGTCCTCAGTCGGGTAGATTTGCTTTCTCTAGAGTCAATCTAGGACAGGATCCTATTGCCTCAGAGACAATTCACAGATTTTACTTTGAGTTCTGTGATCCCTAGCCGCCGTGGCGTAGTGGGTAGAGTGCGACTCTCACGCGCCGAAGGGCCTGCTTTCGATTCCTGGCTGAACACCTCGAATTTTTCACGGCACCACCTCTTTCGAGATGCCAGATGATGACAACACTCAAAAAGTCATGACTGTCTAAGAAAGCTTCTCAAACCTCGCCGTTCGGAGTCCCTTCTCCTCGTGAGAAAACAGTAGCGCGCACAACACGAGTAATTGATGAGCAAGCTAGGCTCTGGTCCTCCTGTGGACTGTCGCGCCATACGATTATTATTACTCTGTGATCCCTTACCTTCAGCCCTTCTGTAGGCTGAAGTTTAGTTTGACTGACGCTGGTTTTCTGAGTAATGACAAATGACTGACTTACGACGTACAAGCACTGAGCTGCACTGCAAGTCGACCGTCATGTAGCACGTTCCTGTAGACAGCTACTGACAGGAGAAAGACCTCAATCAACTTGACCTGCGAAATTGGAGGCAGCCAGCTAAGGAATGGTTAAGGCCAAGTCCAGCCTTTGATTTGTTTTCCTAATTTCTGTGCACTTGTGAGGATTTATTCCCCACTGCGTTTAATGTTTTATTTGCAACAAAATCGCTCTTGAAGAAATACGAAAAAAAACGAACTATTTGCAATGCGGAATTTATCTCGTACATTTGCTTTGACTGCGTGTGGAAGAGGACGTTTTCGAATCCGAACCACAGGGACAACGCAACAGAGGACGTCCTTGACTGAGATGGCGCACACAAGTGAAAAAGGACCTCAACCAACTTGGAGTGCGCAATTGGAGGCAGCTGGCAAGAGATCGCGCTAGCTGGAGAAGCATGTTGGTTGAGGCCCAGATCCACCCCGGACTGTAGCGCCATCCGAAGAAGAAGAAGAAGGAAGAGGACGTTTAGCTTTCGAAAAGAAGCAATAGTGATCGTTTGAATGATTCTGTTTTTTGAAAAGGAAATCGCGCAACGAATCTTAAAACCGATATAACTTTTATTCGCGGTCAAATTGTGATCAAATGCGATGTTCAATTGCTCCAAAAACTGCCGACGCAAATCATGAGTGAATAATTTTGTATGAGAGAGGCACGTGCAATGGATGCTGTATTTGTTCACTTTGTACAACATATTCAAAACCACTTCAGAGCATTGTTTAATGCCATTGAAGCGCGAATTTCTCTTAGCGCTGTTAAAATGGCGGTTTGACTTCGGAAAGCTACAATCGCAACTGGTCGGTGGAAACTTTGCCGACCAAATCTCAGAGTTCGAGCTTTCCGGCACAAAGCGTAGAAGAAGAATGGAAATGTTGTCAAAAAGCCATCAAAGAAGCCGCCACTGATGTGCTGGGTTTCACGTCACCACCCAGAAGGAACCCATGGTTTGACCACGCGTGCAGGCAAACGCTTGCAGCCAAACAAGACGCCTACAAAGCAACACTGCATCGAACAACGAGGGCTGTTCGTGATCTCTGCGAACAGAGAAGAAAGGAAAGAGCACCGGCTTCGCACAAGGAAAAAGAAGAAGCATGAGAAGCGCGCAGTCGATGAAATGGAAAGGTGTTATGGCAGGAATGATGTCCGAAAATTTTACCGAATGGTAAAACAGCTATCCGGAGGATACAAGGTTCGGACCGAAACCTGCAGGGATCAAAATGGACAACTTCTGGTAGAGCCGCAGTGTGTGCTGAGAATCTGGAAGAATAATTTCTACAGACCTTAACGGCGATGAAGGCCCCAATTCCGCTGTAAAGCAGAATGTTCCACTCAATTTGGACGATGATGGACAAGAATTCCTTCCCCCCGACTTAAACGAGGTGAAGATAGCAATATCCAAGCTGAAGTCGAACAAAGTTGCTGGAGCGGACGGACTGTCCGCAGAACTATTTGAAGCAGCTGGAGATAACCCTGGTTGGGCGCATGCAACAGCTCATCTGTAAGATATGGTCGGAGGAAAGCATGCCCGATGAGTGGAATCTCAGCGTCATTCGCCCGGCTCACAAGAAAGGAGACTCCTTTGACTGCGCCAACTACCGAGGGATTATTCTCCTTAACATCGCATACAAGATCCTCTCTGCCGTATTGTGCGAGCGTCTGAAACCGTTTGCCCATAATTTGATAGCTTCCTATCAGTGTGGTTTCAGGCCACGATAGAACACATCTTCACTTTACGGCAGATCCTGGAAAAGACTCAAGAAGTGCAAATCGACACTCATCACCTATTCGTCGATTTCAAGACCGTATATCACAGTGTGCATAGAGACGAGCTATACAGATCCCTGTCTAGTTTTGGCATTCCTACCAAACTCGTCAGATTGTGTAGGATGACGTTCGGTAACGAACTTACCGAGACCTTCAATGTCAAAAAAGATTTTAGACAAGGTGACGCACTGTCATGTGACTTCTTTAACATCATCCTCGAGAAGATCGTGCGTAACTCACAAGTCAACACCAGAGGCACGATCTTCCAGAAGTCAGTTCAATTGCTGGCTTACGCTGATGACATTGACGTGATTGGACGAACACAGCGAGCCGTCAATGAGGCGTATGTCGGCATTGAAGCGGAAGCTTCTAAAATGGGTCTGGCGGTAAATGAGGGCAAAACTAAATACATGCTGTCATCAAGGAAGGACACACAACATCGACGTCTCGGACGGAGCGTCACCCTAGGCAGCTGAAATTTGGAGGTAGTCAAGAACTTTGTCTACGTCGGCGCCGCGGTAAACAGGGGCAACAACATCCGTACCGAAATCAAACGCAGAATCACTCTTGCCAATCTCTGTTTCTTTGGGCTCAAGAAGCAATTGAGTAATAAAGCCCTCTCTCGAAGGACTAAGCTCGCTTTATGTAACAGCTTGATCATCATCGTCCTACTTTATGGCGCGGAATCTCGGACGCCAGCAAAGGCGGATGAGGAAGCCTTTAGTCTCTTCGAGAGAAAAGTTTTGCGTGCGATTTTTGGTTCTGTTTGCGTTTTGGATGAGAAGATTTAATGACGAACTCTATGGGCTGTACAGCGACATGCGCCTGGTCAAGCGTCTACGGATACAACGCCTATGGACACCACTGCTCCGGCCCGAAAAGTCTTTGAATCCGTGCCATTGGGACAACGCAACAGAGGACGACCTAGACTAAAGTGGCGCACACAAGTGGAGAAGGACCTCAACCAATTTGAAGTGCGCAACTGGAGACAGCTGGCGAAAGATCGTGCTGGCTGGAGAGGCATATTGATTGAGGCCCAGGTCCACCCCGGACTGTAGTGCCATCCGAAGGAGAAGAAGAAGTGACATCCTCCAAATAGGGTGATTGGTAAGGGGATAAATAACTCTTACTGAAGTGCAAACGTTACCGTAGCAAAAAGGATGAAACACTTCGAAATTTTAAAGCAAATTAATTGTTTACCCTTCAAGCTTAAAATTGTCAGAATTTGTCTGGTTTTTCCTTTCTTCCTAAAACAGAGACTCAATCCAGTTATGGGCTGAAACGCCTCCACGCGCCCTCTATTTCGTTTTATTTGTTCTAAAATTGTTTAATCAAGGCACTTGCAAGGAATTCCAACACTTTCTGGTCTCGAAAGCGATCATTTCAATTAAGTGAAAGTAATAAACTTTTAACGCCAAGTGTTAAAAGTCGAGAATGAATACATCATCGATAAGGTTTGCCTTCTCGGGCAAAACGCCATTCGCGTCGTAAGCACTCTTCACATGTTTTTCAAAGATTTCGACACCTTCCCGTCCGCAGAACCAGCTGTGGAGAGACGGAAACTAAGACCTAGGATACATATTCTTAAATTATTACTCCGACGAGAGAGTGGGTCGACTGTTCGAGCAAGACGACGCACACCAAAGAAATTCACCTCGCCGGTCCCGTGAAATAATTTCAGACACTGACATCTTGCAGGTATTTTTAGAAATACAATTCGCTAAATCTAATGAAAATAAATCGCTGTTTTGGGAGCAGCATAAACTTACGCAAGCCTCTTCTCGCCGCGCGGCCAAAGGGGATGTGTGTGTGTGCGGAGGCTCAGATTAATTATTTGTCCGTCTGTCTTGGGGAACGAGTTGTCGTCGTGTTGACGGCGTGCGTGGATACGAGTGTTTGTTGTTTCTTGCTTGATTTACCAGCCGCCACCATTGCTTGTGTTCGGATGTGTTTTGCTTGGCAGAGCAGTTGTTTGAGTTTGCTTCTCGGCAGGATTTCAGCTTTATTGATCTCCATTCAAGCTGTCGACGTTCAATTAACCTGATTACAAAACTTTTCATCATCACCGTACACATTCATCTCGACTCGTCGACTCGTCGAGTCACCATGGTTCTGGAGGTCTTGTGGAGACGCAATCAATAGTTGACTCATCCCCCCAGACAGACCGACTACAGAACAGAGACAGAATCCGAACGCAATTGGAGCATGCATGATGCGATGAATTTTAAGTATTCCTCCACTTTTTTTTAAGCGCGGAGTGGAATTTGTATGAGTTTTGCAGAAGCATGAGATAGACGTTTCTTCGTCAATGGAGTGAATGGAGAGGTGGGATAATTGAAGTCTCTACTCTCCACCGCAGCAATCAAAATGTTGTACGTGTCCCCTCAACTCAGCAACGACGATGAATGGTTTTCAAAACTGCGGGAAAGCTGAATTTTCATCCACACGTCGCAGCCAGTGATGTCATATTTTATTCTCCCCGACTGTTGAGTTCACTTTGTTTTTGCATTAGGCTCCGTACATTCGCGAACTGTGGGTATTTAAAGCAGGAATGTGTTTCTTGGATGGTTTTCAAACATTATGACGGTTTAAGTTGAAACCCTTGCTCTATGAATTGTAGAGAGTAGAGATTAGGCTTCCTATATTCTTTTTGAAGTTGAAAAGCAGACCTTAGAGGTCCAGGAACTCATTCAATGCAGCCAGCAAAATTAAAAACCGTTACAGGGTGCCCTCCCCACGCAGCACCAGTTGCTTATTTAAGGGAAAATGCAAAGCATTCACGAGAACTCACCTGGGTCCCAATTTGAGTCGGCCGCCATCACTTCAGCTGTCATCCTCTGCAAGTCTCCAATATGATTTCAAACTTTCTGCAAAGAAGAAGGAAAGCAAATGCTTGAGTTTCTTCCTGCTTCATTCCTCAAAAAAAAAAAAAAGAAAATCTGCAGTCAATCGAAAAATTCCAAAAATACTTGTACCCTGTGGCACTACATTCAATAATTTGCTTTTGCCCCAAGTGTCGTCACAGATCTTCGGTTCAAATTTATCTCCCTTGGCATCAGTGAAAGCGTATATTTTTAGAACAACCATCCATCCATAATTACAATATTCCGAGAAATCTCGGCGGTCGTAATTTGAATTTCAGATTTTCATCAAGTGTATCACGACAACAGTTGCCAAGTGGAGACAACAAGTGACGCTCCCAGCCGCCCAACAGCCGTTGTGCTCCCTTCAACAGACATGACGATGACGATGACGACGGTGCGGCGTTGCTGCTATGGTGATTCTAGAATTTGTATCTCTATTTATTGTTCTGCCTTTTGTGTGCACTGTTTGTTGTTTCGCTCTGTGTGTATCATAAACCGTGTCAGCAAAAATGCACGCTGATGATAATAATTTTTTGAGTTTTATTTTCGGTTTGGTGGACGAGCGAAATGTCGAATTACCGGTGCCCTGGTGGACTTCCGCTGGCTCGAGTTTCAGTTGAAAACAGAGACGACTGGATTCGGTTCAGTGCTGTGACTGAGATGTTACGAAAATTGTTTTATCGGTTTGAAAACAAACTGTTTACTCAGGGAGAAGGATTCATGAGGTGGCATCTAAGTGCGCAATTGTTGATGAGAGCTGTAAGTTTCTTGACTGGTTTAAGGGCTTTGCAAATTTGTTAAGTAGATTTGTTTGAAGGCTGGAAAATAACAACTCTCTGGAGACTTGTTTTTCTATTTCCTTCGCCAGTTAACATTTTTTTGTTAACTTGAGATTCTTAAAATTATAGCTTGTCATTGAGTCCCTCAATAGTGTGCAGTGGTATGGGGACAACTGGCAGGGAAGTGAGGCTAGGAGCAGATAACCTACATTCCCACAGTCAATTGGGTAAAAAGACTGAATGAGGTAAGAATTTGATGTACATTGTCGGTACTTTCGTAGTTGGACAAAAATGCAAAACTGCTGATTTACAATGTTGCCTTGAACTAAAGTACCCTGAGTACTGTTTGGATTTCAGGAGCCAATGTATTCTTCTTCTTGTGGCGCTATAGCCCGTGGTGGACCTGGGCCTATGGAGCCAATGTCAGTCAGTTTAAAAGAAACAATCCGACGAAAATCCCCAAATCACAAGACTTTTATTTTTCACACGCACGTGTGACAAACAGATGAACAGATAGACTTATGGACGAATTTATAACAATGACAGCTGCGGTCCATTAGGACCTTTTTATTGAAAAAAATAAAACAAAATAAAAAAAAGAATACATTTCATGATAATCCACCTGTTTTTACTGCTCTGAACAAAACCACTTCTTCTTTGTATGGCGTTACATTTTGTGGTGGGCTCAAGACTCAACCAACATGTTCCTCCAACCACCACCTTGTCCACTTGTGTGCGACAACTCTGTCTAGGCCGTCCTCTGTTGGGTTGTCCTAATGGCTCAGATCGAAAACTTTTTGTTGTTGCCCATGTTGTCCATAAGCTCAACATGACTTAGCCATCTTAAGCGTAGGATCCGAAGACCCTTGACTAAGCCATGCCGCCATCCACCCCTCTAAGTTGCTTTTTGAATCATCTCCATGTGCCTGTGCACACGACGCAGTGTATTTGATCGCGCTGAATAAGGCAATCTGCCAACACTATCCTCCCTAGTGCACAGGTCAAATTGACATACAAACTCCGTGCTTCTTGGACAGCCATCACAACTGTCGTGTGGTGGACCAGGGTATGCAGCGAATTTCTCTACCAGAGGACTAAATAATGGCCATGGCCTACCAGTGTCTACCAGTCTGTGGCGTTGTGCGTGAGGTTGGGAGACAATAACACGCCTCAGATAAGGAGCAGCCATTGTGCTACCTTCAACAGACATAACGATGACGACGGTGCAGTGTTGCTGGTATGATTCTAAATTCTAGATTCACGTCTCAGTTGACGCACAAGAAACGTGGAATGTGTTGGAAAATGACAGAAAATAAATGAAAACATTACTCTGTGAGTGATCTATTTTTTTTAGCGCCGCAATGTGTGTTACGAGATCTCAAATTTTGTGGAGTAGGTTTCCAGAACTTGGAGTGCGCAACTGGAGACAGCTGGCGAAAGATCATGCTGGCTGGAGAGGCATGTTGGTTGAGGGCCAGGTCCACCCCGGACTGTAGCGCCACAAGAAGAAGAAGAAGAGAGTTCCAGAACCCAACCGGCCTATTTAGTTAAGACACACAGTACGCGCATGAATTAAAAGCAGGAAGCAGAAAGGCCGCCGTGGCGTAGTGGGTAGAGTGCGACGCTCACACGCCGAAGGTCTAGGTTCGATTCCCGGATAAACACCTCAAATTTTTCACGGCATCATCATGTCTAAGAAAAAGCTTCTCAAGCTTCGCCGTTCGGAAGCACATTTTTGGAAATGGCCTACAACTGTGAGGTCTCTCTACAGACCACATGCAGTCGAAGAAATGGCGAGGATCCTTTAGTGCTCTAAAGCAGACATTGCCTGCATTCTGGAAATAAAGGGTGATTTTTTAAAATGTATAGGAAAATTTAAAAAAAAAAAACACATAAAATTTAGAAAAATGCATGAAATCTCTATTTGAATCGATAGTACGATCCATATAATTTAATGTTTGAAATTTATTTCATGCGAATGCTGACCTTGGCCCCGGTTGCGTAGTGGGTAGAGGTAGAGTGCAACGCTCACATGCCAAAGGGTCTAGGTTCGATTCCCGGCTGAACACCTCGAATTTTTCACGGTACCACCTCTTTCGAGCTGCTGACAACACTCAAAGAGTACTAACTGTCTAAGAAAGCTTCTCAAACTTCGCCGTTCGGAGTCCGCAAGAAACTGTAGGTCCCTTCTACTCGTGAGAGAACAGTAGAGCGCACAAGACGAGTAGTTGATGAGCAAGCTAGGCTCTGTGGACTGTCGCGCCAACAGTTATTATTATTGAATATTGACCTTGACTGCGCCTTAAATGATCCATCCGCTTAGTCCAAGTTTGGCATACTCTTTCGGCCGATATCTCACGAATAAATGCTGCAATGTTTTCTTCCAATGCGTCAATTAAAGCGAGATTGTCTATAAAGACATGAGCTTTAACACAGCCCAACAAAAAATTATCTAAAGGCGTTAAATCGCACGATCTAGGCGGCCAATTGACCGGTCCCAATCGTGAAATAAAATTTTCACCGAACTCGCCTCTCAATAAGTCCATTGTTGCGCGCGCTGTGTGGCATGTGGCACCGTCTTGTTGAAACCACATGTCATGCAAGTCAAGCTCTTGCATTTTGGGCAAAAAAAGTTGGATATCATCTTACGGTAGCGCTCACCATTCACAGTTAAGTTACGATTCGCATAATCTTTGAAGAATTACGGTCCAATGATGCCACGCGCTCATTAACCGCACCAAACTGTGACTTTTTCTGGATGCATTTGTAGCTCTTGCAATGCTTCTGGCTGATATTCACTCCAAAATCGACTGCTTATTTACACACCCATTGAGCCAAAAATGAGCTTCGTCCATTTTTGACCATAAAATGGAAGAAGAACGCGATGAACTTTCTTAACAGATCACGCATTTTGATAACAAAATTCAATAATTTGCAAGCGTTGTTCGTTTGTAAGACGATTCATGGTTAAATTATAGACCAAACTGAAGATGTTTGACAGAGAAACAAAACACTAAACGTGCGTCAGCTGTTTAAACCAGTCTTGCCGGAAAGATAATAGCTTAAAAATCAACCTTTAATTTTTGGCGCCACAGTCCACATGGGGACCAGGGCCTAGCTTACTCATCAACTACTCGTGTTGTGCGTGCTACTGTTCTCTCACGAGTAGAAGGGACCTACAGTTTTTTGCCTACTCCGAACGGCGAAATTTGAGAAGCTTTCTTAGATAGTTATAACTCTTTGAGTATTGTCAGCAGCTCGAAAGAGGTGGTGCCGTAAAAAATTCGAAAAATTGGTGTTGACCTGAGAATCGAACCTAGACCCGTGTGAGCGTTGCACACACGAAACGTGCGTCAGCTGTTTAAACCAGTGTTGTCAAAAAGACCTAAGCAATCACCCTTTATAAAGCGATGGGGCAGGCAAAAGGACGTTTCTTCAGCGATTTTTTCAGTGATAGAAGGCAGCGTTTATTCGGCTGTGGATTTCATATTCGAGGTAGACGTAGGCAAAAATCTAGGACAAAAACATAATTTTTCAAATATTAATTTCAGAATTCTGGTAGGAGCAAATGTCCTTGTTTTCAATCCACCACTACAGTCGCTTGCTTCTGCCCCAAAATGCATGCTTAAGAATACATTGTTTCTGATACGCCTTCCTTTATTAACACCTTGCAATTTCTTTCTCCTTTTCCAACACGCAGTTCTTTATAGGCCTGTTAAAAAGAAGAGAAAATACCATTCCAAACTTCTATGTTTAACCACAAGACCGAGACCCGACGGTGTCAATTTCATACTTTAGGCGATCCCCCTCTTCATCTATACCTTCGGTCCGAGTTGTGCCTTAAATTCGTTCACTTTAGGGTACCAAATCATTCCATTATAGCGCGCCAATTATAAAACAAAAATGTAAGGATATGCTGTGCTGTCAGAACGTTGTACCATCGGATTGCCTTCTTTACCTTCCCAGATGTGGAACATCACCTACAATAATAAGAAAAACTTTCAAATTGGGTCGGAAAAAAGGGTGCCATAGTTTTGAATTACCCCCATAAAAGAACAATTGGAGACATAGCACGATTCGTTTGTGCGAAAACTTTTCGTTTTGTTTGTCACCCATCGGCACGTCTGCCACTAACCCCACTTCTAATTCAAAGACAAGTACAGACTGCAAAATTACTCTTTTGACACTTTTATAAAAGCCCAACAAGAGCAGCGACGCTTTTATATTTATATTGGACGGCGCTTCAGTCCACGAGGGGACCAGAGCCTACCTTCCTCATCAACTACTCATATTGTGTGTTGTACTGTTCTCTCCCGAGTAGAAGGCACCTACAGTCTTTTGCTGACTCCGATTGACAATGTTTTCTGAGCTCTTTCATAGGCTGTAAATTTATCGTGAGTGTGGCTGAAAAATGCGAATTGTTCAGTAAGGGTATCGCACCTGGGACCTTCAGCGTGTGAGTGTCGTACTCTTCCCACTACGCTCCGGTGCCTACAAGCGAGTTGTTCAGCCAGGGTATGGAACCTTGGACATTTGGCGTGTGAATGTTACACTCTACCCACTACGCCACGACGCCCACAAGCGAGTTGTTCAGCCAGGGTATCGAACCTTTTACCTTTGGCGTGTGAATGTAACACTTTACCCTTTACGCCACGACGCCCACAAGCGAGTTGTTCAGCCAGGGTGTCGAACCTGGGACCTTCAGCATATGAGTGTCTTACTCTTCCCACTACGTTCCGTTGCCCACAAGCGAGTTGTTCAGCCAGGGTATCGAACCTTGGACATTTGGCGTGTGAATGTAACACTCTACCCACTGTGCCACGACGCCCACAAGGGAGTTGTTCAGCCAGGGTGTCGAACCTGGGACCTTCAGCATATGAGTGTCTTACTCTTCCCACTACGTTCTGTTGCCCACAAGCGAGTTGTTCAGCCAGGGTATCGAACCTTTTACCTTTGGCGTGTGACTGTAACACTCTACCCACTACGCCACGACGCCCACAAGCGAGTTGTTCAGCCAGGGTGTCGAACCTGGGACCTTCAGCATATGAGTGTCTTACTCTTCCCACTACGTTCCGTTGCCCACAAGCGAGTTGTTCAGCCAGGGTATCGAACCTTGGACATTTGGCGTGTGAATGTAACACTCTACCCACTACGCCACGACGCCCACAAGCCAGTTGTTCAGCCAGGGTATCGAACCTTAAACCTTTGGCGTGTGAGTACCGCAACCTAACTACTTTGCCACCACGGCCACAAGCAAGTAGTTTAGCAAGGTTATCGAACCTGGGGCCTTCGGCGTATCAGTCTCGCAATCTAACCGGTACAAGCGTTTTCGTCAGTTGCCTGCGACTCGGAACACACTCCGTGGCGGTTAGGACACAAGATTTCCGTCCCTATTGCCTGCATAATTTCTAAATTAATTTCCACTCTAAATGAATTTGAATCGAGAGCAGAAATACAAGGAAAAGCAGCTGCCTATGCCCATTGTTTCCGCGAGTATATTTTCTTCAAGTCGTTGACCCTTTCAATTGGCACACAACCAGCCATGTTTCACAACTCCTTCTTTCTTTTTCTGCCGCAACTAAATCCAGATCGAAACTTTCTCCTCCACCATCAGTCGGTGTCCTTTGCCAACTTTCACTTCCTCCACACCAGCCGACCAATTTGAAATTGATTTAAAGGAAAAGTTAACTGCCGGCGAGGATGGGGGCCCGTCCCTCCATTGAATGATAACTCAATTACCGTCGATGTCAGCGGAAAAGTAACTGCACGGGGACACGACATCATTCATCTTGGGCGGCCCGGAAAGCCGGATCCGTTTCTGAAGTTATGAGGACGCTCCTTAAAATTGAATTACAATAAACGTGTGCCCAGGCAGGGGCGAACTGAATGGAAGCCCCTTTTTGATTGGGACCATGACCGATTACATGAGAGCGTAATTTTCAGTCCCCGGCCCCGTCGGGAATCACGGAAACTGTTTTGGCGTCCACCCAAGATGAATCCAAAGCAGCCACCAAGGCGTTTCCATAAATAATGGATACCTACGCACGAACCTCCTGCGTCTCCACAACGACCACTCGCACTCCGAATATCCATTTATTCCTCCACGCGCGCTCACACTGTTTTCAGTGTACGCTGATGGCAGGGCAACGCAGAGAGGATTGTGGACATAGAGACTTGGCATGGATTTCCATGCTGATTCATGTGTCTTGTTGCCTTGTTGTTGCCGCTGCAGCTGCTGTGAGAAGCAATGAAGGTTGTTCACCCGCAGAGCCTTACATAAGTCTGTTCTAAAAAGGACTACCATCTAATGGCGTCCTCGTTTGCTCAGCTTAACAGCATTTACATTTGCATTTGGCGAGGGCTGTGAAGCTCTGTGCATGGGTGTGGGGGGTGTGTCATTAAATTTTCAAAACTTAAGACAGCTTTTGGGGCGAGAGGGCGGCCTGAAATGGATATATTTTCAAATTAGACGTCACCGTGGAAGAGCTGTGTGGTAAATTAAACAGTTACTGCCAAGTACTGTGGGAAAAAAGGGGCGGGGAGGTGGTCCTATTAACACGAACTGGTTACGGTTGAAGTAATCCTCGTGTTTTGGTTCCCCCCGCCAGAGATCAACAAACGTTTCGAGTGTCTGGCCCGTGCAGTGAAAGTAACCGTGAAATGGAGACTTGCTGTGGTTTATGGACGACTAGAATTGTCTGTTCAACAAATAGCAGGGATTTTTGCCGTCGCAGATTGAAGCCAAACAATCTATTCGTCGAGGCGTTAGTCCAGCCGAAGGTGGACATCCCTTCCAGTTTGCAGACACTAATTCCCATTCACTCAAACAATTGCATGCATAAGGAGCGGCTTGTTTCGTTCCACCACATTTGCATAATTCATGTCACCTTCGAGGTCGACAACGACCATGATCCGGCAAAAGTGCGCCACTCTTCAGCGACATTCCAGCACTCCTTGAAGGATCCATTCAATTAGCCGCCGATTCATAAGGCTTTGCGTGGCGGTTTGTCATTACTGTGCGGCCTTGGGTCTGTCTGTCCTCTTCGCATGTGTAATCTGACATAATCATTCGCATCAAATCAAATGTCCTTCGAGCCCCCTCGAGACCCTTCTCGATATCCCACGAGATTGATGACAGCAAAGGTCAGCTCAGAGCCACAAATGTGGAGAGCCATCATGTGACAGAGAACGACCTCGTAATGTGTGTAGGCCCGTGCACACACAGTTGACGTCAAACATCATACCAAGCACCCCTGGCGTGTCATTGGCAATTAGTGTCCATTGCTTTGCAGGCACTTTCCCGAGGAAAATCCTTCTTCAATGTAAAATTAGTTGCAGCTCGTTGGAGCAGACGACGGTGCGCAAGTGGTTTGCAGAATCGACAGAATTATTTATTTGAACACCGGCAGTAGGTAAAAATAGACGCACGAGCCGAGCGCGGCCGACGGCAGTAGTTGATTCGCCAAACATCGTGAAACGGGGGTCCAACGTCTGATAATCGCACAAGTACACAGGTGTCTTGTTTATGTAGCAGCGACCGGCACCCGTACGCCACACGATTGATTGATGTCTTGACGAGGGCGGACGCTAGCAGGACGACAACGGGTCAAATGATTCGCTGTTGGTATTTAATCTGGGAAATTAAATGACCCCAGCTGTCTGCTGCTCGGATGATGACGCGATGGGCGTGGTTGGTGGTTGTTTCTGAGTGCAAATGGAAAAATTAACGATTTCAACTTTTGGGGAGGTTGGGAGGCTCCCGCGTGAGGAATTTGAGGAGGTTTGAGTGAGGCTTTGAAGTGTGAAGTGTCTGTCGACAGTTTGTTAATTTTCCTCCGATTATGTCTTAAGAGGCACATAAATGTCAGTAAATGCGCTCTTGGTGTGCTCTGGGGATTTATTTAATGGGGAACAACAATCAGAGGAATACCTTTGCAGAATCACAAGCAGCAGTGGAACTTAACGTGTCGTGTAGAGGACTTTTTTGTTTTTCTTTTTTGTGATCAGAGTCACCTTTTGAGCTTCTGTACACTCGATGTGTCTTAGCTAGTTTAGTTGACAAAACCTTGACTGGTTCTTACACTTGGTAACTTGTTACGGGTCGTGCAGTACAGTAAGTGGAGAGTGGAGCATACACATCAAAGCGAAACAGTGGGATAGAGGAAAGTGGAGAAGAATGGAATAGACTTGGAAAACAAGGCAACTGTAGGTACAATGAAGTTTATACCCACAAAGTGGAATAAAGTAGAACATTTGAAGAATCAAAGTCTGTTTTATGTTCACCGTCACTGAAGTCGCTGCATTACATCTCACTAATCTGATTAAGGACAAGTCGCTGAAGTGGAAGTCTTAAAATTGGATTGCAAGGTTGCTGTGACATAGCGGAGAAGTGGTCGACTAGGTTCGCTTCTCAAACTAAATGTACAACTCCATTTCTTTTCACGAAACCACCGCGTTCGAATGCATTTTTAATCTTTACGGAAAACTTCTTAAATTAAGCTGTTCAAAGTCGGCAACAAGCTTCTTCTTCTTCTTCTTGTGGCGCTACAGTCCGGGGTGGACCTGGGCCTCAACCAACATGCCTCTCCAGCCAGCACGATCTTTCGCCAGTTGCGCACTCCAAGTTGGTTGAGGTCCTTCCCCGCTTGTGTGCGCCACTTTAGTCTAATTCGTCCTCTGTTGCGTTGTCCCAGTGGTTCGGATTCAAAGAAAACAAGCTAACAGCTAAATTACTAGAATAACCAACATGACACAAGAAACTGCTGAAAAAGCAAGGCGCTACTCTACTGTGGAATGTATCCACACGGCGTGGCCGCTGTGGCGTTGTGGATAGAATTCGACGCTCACACGCCGAAGGGTCTAGGTTCGATTCCCGCCTAAACACCTTGCATTTTTCACGGCACCACCTCTTTCGAGGTGCTGACAACACTCAAAGAGTAATAACTGTCTAAGAAAGCTTCTCAAACTTCTCGAACGGAGTCGGTAAGAAACTGTAGGTCCCTTCTACTCGTGGGAGAACAGTAGTGCGCACAACAGAAGTAGTTGATGAGCAAGCTAGGCTAGGATAGAGTGCGACGCTCACACGCCGAGGGGTCTAGGATCGATTCCCGACTGAACACCTCGAATTTTTCACGGCACCACCTCTTTCGAGCTCCTGACAACACTCAAAGAGTAATAACTGTCTAAGAAAGCTTCTCAAACTTCTCTAACGGAGTCGGCAAAAAACTGTAGATCCCTTCTACTCGTGGGAGAACAGTAAGGCGCACAACACAAGTAGTTGATGAGCAAGCTAGGCCCTGGTTCCCCTGTAGACTGTCGCGCCAACAATGATAATAATAATCCAATTAATTTTAATTTTACACGGGTAGGACGAAATTCTTTATGTTCTTGAAATTTAGTTCAGAAGGCGAAAACAGCAGCAATTGAAAAATTAATGAGGAAATTTCGGGAGATAGTTCATGAACATTCAGGAACAAGCTAACGCGGATAAAAGAGAGTTTTCAAGAGATGTGAACATTCAAAGATGCCATGCTTTAAGTGTTTAAATCGTAGGAAAAAAGGAAGTATGTAGGCAGACTCATGGTTTATATCTTTTAACACCTCGTTCAATGCGATTTTTACCGACTTCATTGATATTTATGATGATAAACACTCCAAAAGACATATTGTGACACTAGTCAGCAGAAACTGCGGCGTAGTTAAGCACTTTGCCTTCCTTGGCTCCGCGGCGAATAGGGACAACAAAATAAGTACCCAAATCAAAGGCAGAATCAGAATCTTGCCAATCACTGTCTCTTTGGGATCAAGAGGAAATAGAGTCCTCCTTCAAAAGGCAAAGCTGGCTTTATACAACTGCTTAATGATTCTAGTCATGCTTTCCGTCGTGGTCACTTAGAAGTTATCAAAAGCGAATAAACAAGCCGTTAGCCTTTTCGAGAGAAAGGTTCAGCGTGCGATTTATGTCCTGGCTGCGTTGATGGCATTTGCAGGTATTCGTTACAGAGTTTATTTCACCATTGAACTTCAATAAAGTTGAATCGCTGGCATCTAGGATCTAATTACAAAAAGATATTTTACAGTAGATAAAAAGTAATTAAGAAGAAATGGAGGATAGATACATTGTACATACGCAAACAATATTTTAAACAGCAGGAAGCGATTCAACGACAGACTTTTACCTTCTTCGGATGCTTCCTATGACTAGGTCATCAAGAGCGTATGGACATGACTGCTCTGTTCGGAAAAGTCTTCGAATCTGAACTATTTGAACAACGCCATAGAGGACAGCCTAGGTTGGGGTGGAGCACACGAGTGAAAAAGAACCTCGGTCAACTGGAGACAGCTGGCGAGAGACCGTTCTGGCTGTTGATTGGGGCCCTGGTCCACCCCAGAAGATGAAAAAACGCTCCAATATATTTACATGAACCAACTTCTTGCAGGATACTCGAAGGCATGAAACACCTTTTCAAATTTTCTTCAAATTTACAGGCAGCAAGTCTTTGTAGGAGATGCCCAGTCTTCGTATAGACATTCCTACCATCACCTATGCTGATTGTTTGTAAAGAAAAACTAGCGAAAGTGTCAAGCATTCTTTTGTTGACGAACTTGAAGTGTGGTATCAAGTCAGTCTTCATGTAGACATTCCTACCACCTCCTATGCTGTCTATTTGTAAAGAAAATATTGCTCAAGGTGTCAAACCTTCTTTTGTTGACGGACTTGTGCTGTGACGTCAAGTCGGACGCCACTATCACTATGAAACTTAGTTGTATATGGCTGCATCATAAGACTCCATGCAGTCCTTTCAGCGAGTATTGAATCCTCAGATAAAAAGGAGTTTCAAAATTTGTGTGCAATTACCCAGCAACACTCTTCAACAGTGCACTCTTCGACAGTAAAGAAGAAGGCAGAGGTGTGTAATGGTTTGGGTGATGGTTTCTAAACTTTTAAGTTTGTTCATTTTTTTAAATTTCCTTAAAATTGTAATTCCTTTCGGCAGGACATTCAAACAGTCGCTTGTTTTGCTTACGAAATGTAGCTAAAGCATTCAAAACCTACAGTTTTTATAAAAAGGCAATCCATCCGATCTATCTTTTGAAAAATTCAATAGCCGTTGCGTGATCTATATCCCGAATGTGGGAGGTACACAAACGATTGAGGCCGTCTGAGTTAATTGACAGAAAAAATAGGGAATCCGGGAAACCCTTAGCTGGCAGAGTATACATTTCCATGCAAATTACACCGCAAATCAGTTAAACGAAATTTTAATTGCATCGTTGCTATGAACAACAAAGTGAAGCACAACACGAGTAGTTGATGAGCAAGCTAGGCTCTGGTCCCCCTTTGGACTGTAGCGCCAACAATTATATTATTAAATCGAAAACGAGCAACGTAGAGTAGGACTACATTGAAGACAGAGTTATGTTGAGCGACTTTTAGTGTGTTGTTTCCGGCATAATCCAGGAGTCACTGGACTGAAAGACGGAATTGTCAAGATATTTCTTGTAAACAATTTGAAACGTTTCCTCTGCAAATTTCAACCAAAAAACAGTGAAACGAAAAGTGAATGAGGAAACAACCACAGATATCAGCCGCTGAAGCTGTTCAAAATACAGCACCTTTTCGATTTGTCAGTTTGAGCCGCTTTTCTTCAACTGTATTGTTCAATTTTGTTAGTTGTTTATAGTAGACATCCGAATTCATCATTCGGTTGGGTGGTAAACGTTCAAAGTTCACAATTCCTTTGTAACCCCACCAAGGTGACAACATAACTTTCTTTTGATGAATATCGGCTTTTGATGCTGTCTAAGCTGGTTCAACTGGCTTGCTTTTGTTTTAAACAACTCAGTTTTCATCTGCAGTTATCAAGCGTTTTAAAAATTGATCATTTTCATTTTGTTTCTTTAACAAATCGCAGATGTTAATACGTAGTGTTAAATGAGTTTCTGTCATTTCATGAGTCGAGTTCTCGTACATAGAAAAGTTTTGTGTTAAACAATTTTCAATGCATGCACTCGTATTGGATACACGAAGCTTCTTTGCAGTCTCATGTCTTGTTCTGTGACGGTCCGAGTAGATTATTATTTCGATTTGGTAATCACAAACTTCAACTAAATGACCAGAGCGTTTTGTATCTTTGAGTCGAAAATCGCCAGAACGAAATTTGACAAACCAATTTTGACACTGCCGTTCTTTTAAAGCTTCGTCACCATAAACAACACAAAGCTATTTGCGAGTTAGGGATGCGTTATTTTTCTTTCCGAAAATAAGAAGCAATACATATATGATGAAAATGTTTGCTTCGATTTTTCGCTTTTGAACAGACTGCGTTTGTTGAAAACTACACCACCGATCTAAAAAAAGTTTACTGATTGACAGTTGAAGTACCAACTATCAAATAACAAAATGTGTTTGACTTTTCGATTATGCCAGCAAAAATAAATATTCAACTAAAGCCATCTATGAGAAAAGTCCGAAATCACTAATTTGCCAACCCAATAGTTGTTGAATAAAGTATTGCTTTATGTATTAAATTAACTGTTGAACGCAATATCCAAACTAATCATGCATATCATCGTTTTATAGGTTATGTCAAGACCTTTCAAATGATGTACAGTATTTCCAGATACGAGCGCTGTACGGCTTTGTACATAGCCGGACAATTCAAAAGACAACAAGGCGGAAGGAAGATGTTTGACAACCTTATAATAACAATTGTAACAGTCTACAAAGGACGAGTAGAAGGGACTTATATTTTTTCGCCGACTCCGGCGAAGTTTGAGAAGCTTCTTCTTAGGCAGTTATTACTCTTTAAGTAACAGCAGCTCGAAAGAGATGGTGTCGTGAAAAATTTGAGGTGTTCATCCGGGAATCGAACCCGGACCTTCGGCGTGTGTCGCACTCTACCCACAACGCCATGACGGCCACGAAAGTTTAAGTACCAATTACCAAGGTTGCCATTTATATTTCGAGATTTGGAAACCATAGTGCTGCAATATGGCAACTGCCAGCTCCATCGTAAAGTTTGACCCATTTGCGGTTATACGTACTCAGAACGTTTTGACATACGAGCGCTATTTGTGTTCTTTACACACTTTACACTTAAAAGATTCATCTCGCCCAAAAAATGGAATTAAATCGTGAAAATTTTCGTGCGATTATTTCTTACAACTTTCGACGTGGATTAACTCAACGACAGTGCATCGATGAACTTAATTCAATTTTCGTCAATGAAGCTCCATCAAGGACCAGTGATTTTCGATGGTATGGTGAATTCAACCACGGCCGTAGTTCACTCCAAGACGAATTTCGTCAAGGTCGTCTAAAACCAGTTGTTGTTCCGGAAACCATTGATGCTGTGCGCCAACTGATATTGCAAGATCGTCATGTGACCTATCGTGAGGTTGAGGCAACCTTAGGCATTAGTGGGATCAGCACATATTCAATGTTGCATGAACATTTGACCATCAAAGAAATGTGTTCGCGTTGGATCCCACACAATTTTTCAATGGCTCAAAAAAGGCTCGTGTCGGTTGGTCGAAAGAAAAGCTCCAAAAATACGATCGCGGTGCTTTGAAACACGTCTATGACATCGTGACAGTCGATGAATCGTGGCTTTACACGTATGAGCCCGAAAGTAAACAGCAGTCGATTGTATGGGTGTTTCGAATTGAGCCAAATCCTACAAAAGTTGCTCGCGCACGAAGCACTTTCAAGCAAAGAGTCGCCTGTTTTTTCGGAAAAACTGGACAAGTCGCAACCGTACCACTAGAACAAGGCAGAAAATTCAATTCTGGGTGGTACACAACCATTTGTTTGCCAGTTGTCTTCCAAGAAATCAGGAAAACCAACCGCCAAAGACGGATTACTCTTCACCACGAAAATGCGAGTTCTCACACATCGGCTCAAACAACAGCATTATTGAGCACTCAAACATCGATTTGATGAGTTATCCGCCGTATAGTCCTGACATGGCACCAAATGACTTCCTTTTATTCCCGTACGTAAAAAATAAAATACCTCTCATTTTATTTTTTACATACGGAAATTAAAAGAAGTCATTTGGTGCCAAGTCGGGACGTGTTTCGACACCTCAAGAAGCGGTAGATGCGTTCAGAATAAATGTTTTGGAGATACCTTAATCAGAGTGGCAAAAGTGCTTCCACAATTGGTTCAAACGCATGCAAAATTGTATAGATCTTAATGGGGAATATTTTGAAAAACAATAAGGCCATTTTGGATGGTAAATATTTGTTTTTGTTATCTAATCCCGAAATATAAAAGGCAACTCTCGTATAAAATAACAATATGTCTGTGACATTTCCATTACGTTGGCAGACCTTAAAGTTCAACTAAAGCCATCTATGAGTGAACTGTAGAATCACTAACTTGCCAACCAAATAGTTGTTTAAAAATGTTTAAAATAATAAAATTGTTCAAAAAGATTTTGGAAACGTTAAATGAAAATCAGTATCCGGAAAACTAAAGCGGCTTTATCCTGTGACCTATTATATTTGTTGCAATGCATTCCACTTGTGGACTGGTGTGGTTCACAATAATACGTACTCGAATAAAAATTTTTGCGCTGGGCGTTAAGAGATGTGTTTGAGTAAGAAACAATGCAATTGGAAATTTAACCGAAATTACGACAAACTGGCAGGAAACAGGAGAAAGTCAATCGGGTAGTGTGCTATTCTTTAAAAGTCGTGAGCGTGAGTTTAGAAGAAGCCTTCCGTTGAGTTCCTTTTAAATTCTCTCTTTTCACGCTTTGGCAGTACCCGAAGTTTTTTTTTATAATTTTATTCTTTCTTAAGTAAGTTAAGTTAAGTTTATGTTACCGCCGTGGCGTAGTGGGTAGAGTGCGACGCTCACACGCCGAAGGTTGTAGGTTCGATTCCCAGCTCAACACCAATTTTTCGAGTTTTTCACGGCACCATCTCTTTCGAGCTGCTGACAACACTCAAAGAGTAATAACTGTCTAAGAAAGCTTCTCAAATCTCGCCGTCGGCAAAAAACTGTAGGTCCCTTCTACTCGTGAGAGAACAGTAGCGCGCACAACACGAGCAGTTGATGAGCAAGCTAGGCCCTGGTCCCCCTTTGGACTGTAGCGCCAACAATTATTATTAATTATTAAGTAAGTTTAAATAAGATGTATATATATATATATATATATTTTTATTTATTACTTTATTATTATTATAATATAATAATAAATAATAATATATATTTGGAACACAAATTAATTTTGTCAGGAAATTATGTTACCTGCAAATTGTGGTTGATCTTGGAAGCAAATATCTACTTCATTCGAGAGGTATTACATTTGTCAGCAAAACTTAGTGTGCATCAGCATCTGTCTTAGGCAACAGCATTGTTTTTTGCCTCTTTGGAAATGTGGGAATTTGTCTAAAAGAAACAGCAAATGTGGGAAGTTTTGATTTTCTTCCTGAATTGGAAGGAAAATGCAGCTGAAGTCCTTTGTAGAAGATTGTAGAAGTTTATGTTGAATCTGGTTTTACCAGTTAATCAAGTAGAGAGTGGTTTCGACACCTCAAAAGTGTCCATTCTGTAGTCGAAGACAAATAGCGTGTTCATTTTGTAGTCGAAGACAAAGACTGTCTTGACCAGACGGCAAAGTTTTGAAGACGGGGAATTTTATGTTTGACTGGATCAAGATTTGTGCCAAATTTAGAGTTTGAGAGTAACTCAGCAAAAAACTTCCGTTCGATTAAATGAACTTGAATTTATTCAAAACCAAGGATTTTGGGTGACCTACGACTTGTAGAAAGGAGATTTTTCACCTCGAAAATGCTTCCTGAAAGACGTCAAAGGAAGTGATTTTTGTATCGAATCGTGAGAGGAGATTATGGAAGTGGATAAACTACGACTACCCCAAGAAGAAACAATTCAATGTAAGGCCTGTTGTACCTGTAAAATTGCCTTCGTTGTCTACATCAAAAATAAGAACATACACGGTTCAAAGGTCTGCAAGTGTAGGAAGCAGACGCGTGTGCTATGCTGCTATAACCATTTGAATCCATTGATGGGAAACGTTATCAACTCAAACATATGCGTTTAAGTTGTGCATTGCGCGAAAAACAAGCAGGAACGATCAAAAGGCAACAGAAGGTTATTTGACAACATGGTAACATTCGTCCTAACGTGGCTGTTGCGGTAAAACTAACGCGGAAACGCTAAAATGGGTATTCTAACCCAACCAGCCGTTTTACCAGACCTTGCTTCTTAATGCTGGCTCCTTCGACGGTGGCAACACGATTTGGGTCATCTCTGTTTCGGGTCTTTGGAAGAAATCGAAGAATGGTTCAATGATTGGATCGATGCCAGGGCGGACGCATTTATTACAGATTATTTTTGAAAATGGAGATAAAGAGAAGAAGAGGAATTAGTAGAAGAAAGAGTGGCTTTTGACGGACAACACTAGTTATGGGTATAGACGAGTGCTGGTGGATGTATATCTAAACAATGACTTAAATGCTAGCTTCCAGTAGCAAATTGCAGGCAATCCTTCATTCCATAGGCTTCTTGCGATTATTTAAACTTAAATAAAGTCATCACATGTGGCCGCCGTGGCGTAGTGGATAAAGTGCGACGCTCACATGCTCACCTCGAATTTTTCACGGCACCACCTCCTTTGAGCTGCTGACAACGCTGAAAGAGTCATTTTTGGAGCCACCAAAAAACTGTAGGTCCCTTCTGCTCGTGAGACAACATTAGCGCTCACTACACGAGTAGTTGATGAGCAAGCTAGGCCCTGGTCGCCCTGTGGACTGTCGCGCCAACAATTATTATTAAAATAATCACAAACAAAACAACATTTGTCTAAACAAAAGCTGTCTGTGATACATCTACGTTTCTGGCGATTTGATAGTCAAGGGCAGCACAAGCAGTATGTTTTCAATCCACATGTCAACGAAACAAAAATAAAATTCAAAGTTATGGAATTATTTAAGACAAACAAAATGTGAACAAGCAGCACAAGCTAGAGCGGCACATCAAAAGTATAGAATCAGAGGCACATGCTAATTTTTGGAACCTTTCCCTGTTCTCCTTTTGAATGCTCTTCGCTTTCCGAACCAACACTTGAAAGTTCTTGAAGGGTGGCATTTAAAGTCTGCACTAATTATTTTTGTCTGCCTTTATTTAGTCCATATTAAGTGTCGTCCAATGACGTCAATCTCAAGACACGGTCAATTCCGAAATTCCTTCCCAAACCCAGCCTGATGTGTGTCGTAAAAGGTTTCGTAATGACACCCGAAAGTAATTGACTTAAGTGTCTGCCAAAGATCTGTCAACATCAAACAATATTTCCTAATCTGTCACGGTTCGCAATGTTGCAAGTGGCAGCGAGCTGCATGTGTGCTTGGTGATTGCACATGGTGTTTGGAATTTTCTCGTCCTTCCACCTTCGAGTGTGTACCACAAAATACAAACGTCATTCTGGTCCCTTGAGGAGAAGTGCATGGAGCATAAAGAACCTTGAACTAGTTAACGCAACACAACACTCTGCTGCTTCAAATCCCCGGAAGTCCTTCTGCATTCAGCCGCAGCTTCTGCCGCTGCCTATTGATGTGAAAATGAAAATTTCCCAGCAATTCTCTTGACAACTGACAACCCACTCCAGCTATCCGATGTGCACAGCATGCACATTATCAGTTGCCAGTGTACGATGAGCACAAGACGGCGAATGTCACCATGGTGCGTGCGGCAGGGCAAGGCAAGACAAGGGTTGTTACGCCAACTTGCGGATTCGCGACAGACTTACGGGACGCGCAGGTTGGGTTTTCCGGAGGAGGAAATTTCTGAAGGATGTGCGCTGCATTGTGTGTCACTCATCCTGGGGGATGAAGGCAACACCACTCGGAAAAAGTGGTGGTCCTTTCAAGGCAGCTGCATCATCAGCGCACATCTGTGTGTACGCGGTGGGTTCCTTCGCCCGTCTCTTTCACTTTTTCATTTTCGTTTTTCACGTGACACAGGGACAGGGGGACTGCACACGTCTGCGGAAAATCAATTTCCACGCAGATTTCCCTTTCGATTTTGATGAATTCCACAATTTCGGCGGAGATCGGGGTGTCCGCTTAGAGCAGAGGGTGGTCGATTTTCATGGGAGGAGAGGTGGGGAAAATTACCTATTTTTCACTTTCAGCACATCTCGAGGTGTGCGTGCGCGTTCTGCGGTGATATTTTTTTGCTTTGCACAAAACTTTCCTTTCTGTCACTTCACTTTTCACTTGTACCTCGGGGCGCACTGGGCAGCAATGTGAAAAACAAAATTTTGCAAAAATAAAGAAAAATAAAAAAAAACGAAATCCGTCCACGTAGAGAGCGCCACGGGCGAATGAGAGCGAGAGAGTGAGGGAGACCGTTGTTGTTGTTTATTTTATTTTTAGGACTGAACTGCACCGTTAGGGATTCGCGTTAAAAGCGAGAGCGTCTTGAGCAGAGCGTCCGACCACGATATCGTGTTTCTAACAACTGATTGGGGTTAATCCCGATCTGAGAGTGTGTCTAGACAGAGGGAGGATTTTTTTTTTGAAAGTAATTCTGTTGCGGTTTGTTTTTTTCTTTCGGTTTTCGTCAGTGGTGAGGTGAATAAGTTGAGTTTACGGAATGCGCATGCGACCAAATGCAGTGACAGGGTGGTGCGACTGTGTTTTTTGAGTCAATAAGGTTTTTGACGTTTCATTGGTGTGGTGTCGGTCTCTGTCGAAATTGTGGTGCGTGAGGTGTGGTGGATCAGGTGGGGTGCAACGAAATTTTCGAATTGATTTCGAAGGCTTTTGGGGTGGGATTGTATTTGCATTACGGCGGTCCTGTGCAAACTAGAAATACATCAGCCTTACATCTCTAATCAATCTGATTTACTTCTCTGACACACGCCGAACTTCGGAGTTGATTGGGACGAGCAGAGGGCTGATGGGTGGTGTATGGTCTTGGGTGACGCAAAGTTTGTCTTTGTTTTCGGTTGTGCACCGGTTTGTATGCGTTCACCTCGATGGTAAATATTTGCTTTGGCTCTTGGAGCTCATATTTGCAACATCCGGAGTAAAGGGTTCTTATGGGAGTATTGATTTTTAAGGCCGTCTAAAATGTCTGGGATTCTAAAAAAGACCTGGTTTTGAAGCAGCAATAAACAGTAGACTTTCATTCGACGTAACATTTAAGTTCTTCTGTTAATTTTGTACGTCCGGGGCTGTATCACAAGCTTATACGACACGCGAATTACAACGATAATTGTGTTAAATTATGAAAATTGGCCACACAAAGGGCAGATATTTAAGAATCTTCTCCAATAAGGGAACCAACATAAAATATGTTGTAAGTGAAACACTAGAGCAGTGGCCGTCGGGCAGAGTGGATGAATGAACTTAAAATATTAAAACTGCGGTATCTTCTCACTTACAGTACCTCACAAAATTAAGCATACACTCACAGCTTGAACATATTTTTATTTTTTTCGCCTTACAAAAATAGTTAATTAATAAAACTTAAATGCAGTTTGAATTGACATAATTCAATTGCTAAAAACCATAAACAAAAATATGAAAAATTAAAAAAAAACTTGCTATTTCTAAGCAAAATAAAAAAAGGCTAGACCTAAGGTCTCGTCACTCTGGCTTATTGCTAAACATCAATTTTTCAATTTCTGTATTAGTTGGAAATAAAACAAAGACACTTAAATTTTAACACACAAAATTGAGCATACACTTAAAGTAAATTCGAGTTACAACTAAAACACAAAACAAAAACAGTTACAAATAAAATTTCAGTAACGCGTGGCATCTCCTTCAGCATCTATAACAGCTTGTAACCGCCGTGGCATGGATTTTACTAGTTTTTCCGTAAAAGATGGCTGAATCCCTTCCCAAGCTGCCTGAATTTTAGATTTTAGCTCCTGCTCATTGGAGCAGGTACTTTCTTTAACCCGCACTTTTATTTCGTAGATGTTCAATAGAGTTAAGATCCAGCGATTGTGGGGGTGTTTTAAGCTGCTTTGGAGCGTTATAAAGCAGCCATTCGTGTACTAAATAGGAGGTGTGTTTCGGATCATTATCTTGTTGAAAGAAGAAAACCCAAGGCAGACTTAATTTTACTGCGGAACTTCGTAAATTTTGTTTTAAAATATTGAAATACCCAATTTTGTCCATAGTATTTTCTATAAATTCGAACTTTCCACAGGCGTTGGAAGCCATACAATCCCACAACAGCACAGATCCTTCCCCGTGTCTTATGGTTGACTTTATATTTTTAGCTTTGAGAGCTGTATTTGGTTCCCTCCAAACAATTTGTTTGCCACCAGACCCAAATAAATTTAATTTAATTTTATTGTTTCATCTGAAAACAAAACACCTTAACAAAAGCTTTCCGGGTGGTTTAAATATTGTCTAGCAAACTTCAATCTTTTCTTTTTAATAACTAGGGAAATGTAATGCTTTCTTCGGGCGATCCTACCATTTAAATTATTCTTTCTCAAGACTCTGCGAACGGTTTCCACTGAAAGAGGCTTATTAATTACGGATGACACCTCAGCCGTCAACTTTGGAACGCTAGATTTTGGAGTGGACTTCTATATGAGTTCTAACTTAAAGCAGAAAGACAAGTCCGAAATCGTCATCATATTCCTCAGACCATTCTCGAATAGCCACTCTTGATTTGAATAATTGACCTTTTGGCTCGAGATCATCAGTGCATGAAAGTTCGATAGAGTTTTGCGTCACTATGTCCTACTGCCTTTGAATTTGAAGTTAAAGCTATTCACTAGGATGTTGGCTTTCCGTCACGGTAGCCGAAAGATTCAAAACTAATTGTATATGAGTTGAAATTTATACACCCAGAAAAAGTTTTGAAAAAAAAAAACACCAATAAATATACACCAAGCTTTGGCACTAATACTTGAAAGATGTTATATGCACATAGAGCTATGTATATGCCACAAGGCTAGACATATGATAAATCTAAACAGACCTATATATCGGGATTGGGCAAACCTAGTGTTGTAACCTGGCAACTGACAACGCTATCGTAAAGTTTGACATATTTGAGGATATACGTACTCAGAACGTTTTGACATACGAGCGCTATTTGTGTTGTTTACAGTAACTTAAAAGATTCATCTCGACCAAAAAATGGAATTAAATCGTGAAAATTTTCGTGCGATTATTTCTTACAACTTTCGACGTGGATTAACTCAACAACAGTGCGTCGATGATCTTAATTCAGTTTTTGGCGATGAAGCTCCATCAAGGACCAGTGTTTATCGATGGTATGGTGAATTTAACCCAGGACGTAGTTCACTCCAAGACGAATTTCGTGCAGGTCGTCCAAACTCAGTTGTTGTTCCGGAAACCATTGATGCTGTGCGCCAACTGATATTGCAAGATCGTCATGTGACCTATCGTGAGATTGAGGCAACTTTAAGCATTAGTGGGATTAGCAGACATTCAATATTGCATGAACATTTGACCGTCAAAAAAATTTGTTCGCGTTGGATCCCAGACAATTTGTCAATCGCTTAAAAAAGGCTCGTGTCGATTGGTCGAAAGAAAAGCTTCAAAAATACGATCGCGGTGCTTTGAAACACGTCTATGACATCGTGACAGTCGATGAATCGTGGCTTTACACGTATGAGCCCGAAAGTAAACAGCAGTCGATTGTATGGGTGTTTCGAATTGAGCCAAATCCTACAAAAGTTGCTCGCGCACGAAGCACTTCCAAGCAAATGGTCGCCTGTTTTGTAGGAAAAACTGGACATGTCGCAACCGTACCACTAGAACAAGGCAGAAAATTCAATTCTGGGTGGTACACAACCATTTGTTTGCCAGTTGTCTTCCAAGAAATCAGGAAAACCAAAAGCCGAAGACGGATCACTCTTCACCACGACAATGCGAGTTCTCACACATCGGCTCAAACAACTGCATTTTTGAGCACTCAAGACATCGATTTGATGAGTCATCCGCCGTGTAGTCTTGACTTGGCACCGAATGACTTTTTTTTTATTCCCGTACGTAAAAAATAAAATGAGAGATCAAAGTTTTTCGAGACCTGAAGAAGCGGTTGAGGCGTTCAGAATGCCTGTTTTGGAGATACCTCAATCAGAGTGGCAAAAGTGCTTCGACAATTGGTTCAAACGCATGCAAAACTGTATAGATGAGGAATAATGGATTAATGGGGAATATTTTGAAAAACAATAAAGCTATTTTCGATGATTAATATTTGGTTTTGTTCTCTAATCCCGAAATATAAAAGACAACCCTCGTAAACTACATTGGAATCTTCCATCTCTTGCAGCAGTTTGAATAGCAACCATCGGAAAATACGAATGCTGGTACAATAGTGTCATAGACGTGTAGATGAAGAGACTCTTCTGAAACACCGGCAAACTCTTTAGTCTTTAGTTTTAAGGATTCCAAGGGTCAAAATCATCCCCATGTCCCAATCTAATCTTTTTCGAGTGGCATTACAGGCAAAGAGAGGACATGTCTTGTGCCAAAATGTTTTTCCAGCTGCTCCAAGATGGTTCGCGTCTTCCTCCGATATGTGTATGCTTCAACTTTAAGAATATTAATTTTAGTTCATACATATTAGAGTTAGATCTAGTTTTGGTCGGTCCGTATGGATATCTCAAAGCGATAATTTGAGATTTCCAAACAAATGCTGGGTGTTTTTTTAAGAAGTTTGGAAGTTAAAACTGGCAACACTATATTTACTGGCGGCCATTTCGTTAGCAACCAGGACATTTGCTTTTTGGTTTCTAGTGGTATTTTAACATAAATTAACCTAGCTAGGTGAATAGGCCCAAAACACGATTGCCATTGATACCAATTTTAACAAGCAAAACTTACTTTCGACTTAAAAATATATAAATTTACAAAACTACCACTTTGGAGTGATGATAAACCTCAAGGGTACGCCGCTGCGTTCAGGAAACCTGACTGTTTGGTGGGGTTTATAGGCTTTAGGAAAAATCGGTCTGTTCTTCTTAAAAAACGATACTGGTCAAAACATTCCAGTAAACTGTGACTGCTACTGAGCCATGCGTACTGAGTTTTTTGTTCATCAATTGTACAACATAATGTGGAGGGGCTGTGGATACAGCAACATGGCAAAACATGTCACACACTTCGTGACACAAATGATTTACTAAAGGAAACGTTTGGTTACCGCCTACTTTTACGGACCCGTGGTTTGGTCTCCAAGATCGTGCGCTTTAACGTCGTATGGCTATTTTTTGCGGAGATAAGTGAAGTGACCGCCGTGGCGTAGTGGGTACAGTGCGACTCTCACACGCCGAAGAGTCTAGGCTCGATTGCCGGCTGAACACCATTTTTTTTTAATTTTTCACGGCACCACCTCTTTCGAGCTGCTGACAACACTCAAAGAGTACTAACTGTCTAAGAAAGTTTCTCTAACTGCGCCGTTTGGAGTCGGCAAACAACTGTAGGTCCCTTCTAGTCGTGACAGAACAGTAGCACGCACAATACGAGTAGTTGATGAGAAAGCTAGGCCCTACTTCCCTGTTGACTTACTTAAGTGAATTCACTAGTCTACGCCGAACGACCCAAAACAATTGTTAACTTAGAGCCAACATTTGCCACGTTTTTTCTCAACGTAAGTCATCGAAAATTATATCCCTAAATTACACTACTTTTGCCCCAGCTATGGCGGTCGTACTCCGGAAATCATAACCCCAGAAGAAGAAAGTAAATTTCACGTGAATTTATTTGATTTCAAAGTTCTATCTTCTTCTGTGTATGGCTCTTCAGACTTGGACCGAAATCAACATGCCGCTTCATCAAAAACGCCGTCTCCACTTCCGGACTTCAGATTGGTTGCAATCGTTCTCCACTTGTGTGCCTCCAGGTGAAATGAGTGGATCTATGAATCACATGATTCAAAAATCAAATCCGAATCACTATCTATAGTGACAACGGAAACACTGATGGAGAAAAGACCATCTGTGGCGGGACGGCGGCTAACATACCCACTCTTTGAGGTAAGCTGACTTGTAGTGACAGCTTGACCAGAGACTATATTCTGGTGCCACGGGAGGTCAGGAGCCCCTGGAACTGCGCTTCCAGCCTAACTATGCAGTAGGCCTTCTTTTGGGAGAATCGTGGGGGCTGTGGTTTACCACCTAACATCGCGGGGTTGAGGATAGTGTACTGTGCTGACTTCATTAGCTAATTGTTAACCCATGGCTGGGCAAGGCGGTTAAGGGACTATCCCGGCTCAGTGTGGAATTAAATTTTCAACCCGGCGCTACGACCCAGGGAGCGGAAAATGTTTTAGAAAGACTTCGCATCAAACCAAAGTGGAGTGGTTGCCCCTCAAGCATGATCTCAGTTTGGTACTTGGATAACTAAGGCGTTTAGTCTTGCGTTACTTACGACTCTTGGGAAAATGGACCCCTTGATATTAAAGGCAAGTGATCAAATCTCACATCCACTTGTGTGCGCCATATCCTCTGTTGCGTTGCCCCAATGGCTCGAATTAGAAGACTTTTCGCTTTGGAGCGAACATATGATGTCTTACTATTAATGCATCAAAGACCAAAATGATGCATATTAGAAACCCGCAGTTTGCAGTAACCCAGCAACAAATCTACTTCAGGAATGATTCCTGCAGTTCTTCAGTTAGCTGCCCTATAGCGATAGTGGAAAGCTACAGGTACCTAGGAGTCATAATAGACAGTAATTTTATATGGAATCTGCATACTGAGGAGTTACGCATTACCTTGAGAAAGACACTTTACGCACTGACCCACTTAAAGTACCATGCCACAAGCGATGTATTAAAACAAGTGTACTACGCATTAGTGGAATCCAAACTGAGGTATGGAATACTCGCATGGGGCAACGTTTCGGCAACGCATTTAAAAAAACTTCAAAAATTACAAAACGCAGTACTCAAACGGATAAATACATCTACTCGCGCAAACAGTGAACATGACAGCTTCAGAGCCCTTCAAATTAAAGGCATCTTTAAGATGACTCTTATATTGGAGTACTACGACGATAGACGATTTATAAGCCCAATTGACCATGGAATTCATACAAGAAGACGTGCCCAAAATATGCTTAATGAACCTCGTTTTCACAATAATTACGGCAGAAGACAATTAAAATGCAGTGTTCCTGAGATACTTAACGCGCTTCCGCAAGAAATAAGAAATGTCCAAAATCTCAAAACTAGAAAGAATTGTATAAAAAATTATTTTCTGAATGCAAGAACTGAAGTATTACATGAATTGAAAAAATGTTTAATTGTTACTGTAATCTTAAATTTTTGAATTGAACTGATATATTTTAAACACAATTAACATTAGAAGTATTAATTTGTTTTTAATCTGTTAAAATATAAATTTATAATTTATCTTAATCTAAGCTAACAAAACTGTCCACAATTGAGACACAACCTCCTGCAGAAAAGCCTTTCGGCTTCGCAGAAACATATAATCATTGTAAACTATTTTAATATGGATAATAAAATTGAAAACTGAAATTGAAAACTGAAACTGAAATATGTTCCCCATGGCCTAGCCATCTTTAGCGCTGATTCTGCTTTACAATGAGGGTGTAGCTGTACAGCCCACAAAGTATGTCGTTGAATTTACTCCTCCAACGCTATCAATGCAAACAGGACCAAAAATCAGAAGACTAAGAACCTCCTCGTTCGATTTTAGTAACCCCCAAGCTTCCGCGCCGTAAAGGAGGACTGGAATGAAGAAGTGTTTTACAACGAAAAAGGGCTCCATTCCTTAGTTGCCTCTTGTGCTCAAAGAAACATATATTGGCAAGATTGGTTCTGTGTTATATTTTTGTGCTGTTGTTGTTGTCTCTATCTATCGCGAAGTCAAGATAGACGAAGTCTTTGACTACCTCGAAGTTTCTTCTGCCTAATGTGACGCTTTGTCCATCGACCTCTCGATGTTGTGTGTCCTGACAACAGCATGTACCTTGTTTTGTCCTTATTTATTGACATATCAAAAGCTCTACACATCTTTAAAAAATTAGATCTTTAAATGAATTAAGAATCAAAGCTTTACATGTGGTTTGCTCGGCATTAAAGTTGAGTAAGAATCGACGATTTATATCACAATGTGTTAAAAAGGGTTGAGATAAAAAATTTTTATATTATCCGGAATAACATTCGCGTATGCAGGGTTTTGTTAAGTTTTTTTTTAAGTATTTAAAGCACACATTTATGCGAGCATGTGTCCTTGAGTACAAGCTGTTACGCTTAATTGACTGAAATATGGTAATGGTGCCACGATAGAATGTTAACCAATTGTCTAATGTGGAGAGGGCCGTCAACAAATTGTTGTTTTGATACACATACCGAGGATGGAAAGTCTTTCGGTTTCAACAACGCAAATGCCGTTCATGGATAACGGCTGATTATTTTGTGATTGCTTTAACGACAGTAGACAGCAATGTGTTTTGGAAGCATTAAATTCCACTCTATTCTTATTTCCCCAATCGATTATCCTGTCAAGGTCGGAATTTAATGTGCTTAACATACGCTGCCGTTCCGAGTCTAAGGCCGAAGTGGAGGGACGTGAGCCAAGGAACGAATATGAAAAGCTGAGGGTAATGTCATCAGCGAAGGAATGAATAGGATTAGAAGTAGCAGACAAGAGATCATTTATAAAAATGAGAAAGAGTGTCGGAGACAAAACAGAGCCCTGGGGGACACCAGCATTAATATAGTGGATATCAGACTTGAATCCATCCAAAACGAATTGTATTGAACGATTCGAAAGGTAATTTCTAATCCATTGAAGAAGAGACTCATCGATCCCAAAAGCACGCATTTTCGACAAAAGAGCCTGATGCCAGACCCTGTCAAATGCCTTTGAAATATCAAGCGCAACAATCTTGCTTTCTCCTAAATTGTGCAAAGATTGGTTCCACTTTTCAGTGAGATATGCCATCAGATCACCAGTGGAACGGTTGCTTCGGAAGCCGTACTGCCGGTCATTAAGAAGCTTCCGGGACTCAAGATATTTCATAAGCTGACGGTTGATCAGCGTTTCCATGACCTTGGAGAGAAGGGACGTTAGTGCTATGGGTCGGTAGGAGGTGGGTGACGAACTTTCGCCCTTTTTAGGGACGGGCTGGACAAATGCAGTTTTCCACTTACTCGGAAAGAGCCCTGAAGAGTAGGACAGATGGAAAAGCTTACGCAGTGGTTTTGCCAGCGTAGAAGAACACCTCTTCAGAAGAACAGGGGGTATACCATCCGGGCCAGCGGATTTGTGTATGTTTAGATCTTTAAGTACTCTTGCTACTGTACGAGTGCGAAAATGGATTTGCCCCATGGAGAAATTTACGCTCTCAAGTATAGGTGGGGACAAAGTGTTATCTGGCAGCGTTGAGCTAGCTGCAAAGTGTGCAGCAAGGAGATTAGCTTTGTCCAAAGAGCTGACAGCTGGGATGTCATTGCAAATGAGCGTTGGGATCGAAGACGAGGCTGAATTCCTTATGTTTTTTACGAAAGACCAAAAGCTTCTGCTACCCTTGGGGCATTGTAGAACTTTTTGCCTCAACTTTTGGTCAAAGGAGAATTTAACACGTCTTATTAATGCCATTTCGGATCCGTTTGAACTTTTTCCGGGCTTTCTCAGAAGGGTTGGCTTTATAATCCCGGAAACTCAACTCTCTCATCCTGATAGCCTCTTTGCAGCTCAAGTCGAACCACGCGTTTGCCTTAGGCTTGATGCTCTTCACTCTGTGAGGAATGAAGGACCTCATGCCCAGCGAAATAATGTTTGTGATCGCATCAGTAGCGGCATCCACGTCACTATCGAGGAAGCATAGTGACCAGTTAAAATTCCTAAAAAAGTTGTTAAGTCCGCTCCAGTTGGCTTTCTCGTAGAGCCATACTGTTCTTTTCGGAATTTGTTCTCTAACTGTGTGGGAGGAGTACGAGAATTTGGCTGACACGACACAGTGGTCGGACGAGCCTAGAGGCGACAATATATCAATTGAATATTTTTCCGGATGAGAGGTGAGAAACAGATCCAAGGTGTTAGCGGTATGATCTGCAATGTCAGGTATTCGTGTTGGCTCATTCACAAGCTGGGTTAAATTATTTACCTCAGCGAAGATTTCAACATACCTTCCTTCGGGTGTTGTCTGGCCTGAATGTCGAAGCCAAGTAGAATTGTGTATGTGTGTGTTTCACATTATCTCTGACGTGTAGAAAGAATCAGAATTTTGCTAACTCCGTACCTTCGGCATGTGAGTGTCGAACTCTCATGGCCCTTTAGGCCATGGTGGTCAAGGCCCTTTAGGCCATGGTGGTCACATATTCACAACGCCACAGAACCTAATTGTTCATTGAAAAAATCGAAAACGACCATTTTCTAAATTTCACTCACTCTCCGAGGTGATCATTATCGTGATTCGATATTCCATAAAAACTGCCTAAGCTCGCGATTCTAAATTTTATATAAGCAGTGGTATTGCCAGATGAAAATAATTTCGACAGAGATTTCGATATGATTGCATAATAAATTTATCCCCTACTTATGGCGAAAATAGATCTCTCCGCTGAAAGCGAATTCAACTCTAGCTATGAAATCCTGCCGTGAGATTAAAACGTTACATAAAAGAACCATAAACATTCTTTAAAATTCATTGTCGTTTTTTTAATGCTTCTGCGGGTCTATACTTTTTTTTGACGTCGGTACAATCACTTGCGGCTCTGACTGTATTATCAAAAAGCTGAAAAAAACCAACTGACGTAGGCCGGCATGCTAAAAGCTTAGAACTGAGATTATCTGTTTCTGTTTGTTATTCTACCATCTTTGAAGGACTGTGTTCATGAAATTGTCAACTTGGCGGAGTCTTCTTTGAGTGACTTAATTTGCTTTTGCCTCATCTTTGTGTGACGCACGTCTCAAAGGGCATCGCCCTTATAGTTTTCCATATATTATGATTTGCTTTTGACAGTTCTTTTACGTCTCCATGCGATAAAAAGCTGATGATTATGTTTACAAGATTGAAGCGAACGCACCCATACGATAACAAATAATATTTTCTAATGAGGTTTTATGAGATTGGTAATTCAGCACGTTTTCAGAAAATGTGGCCGCTCTCCAGAAGTCTACATTTGTTGTAAGCTTACTAAGTCGAGCTCTGATAAAGATTTAGATGAAAGTGTCATGGAAATGTCATGGAAATGTCACAGAAAAGCGGTCAAGGTTACGCACAGTGGACTTATGTCAAACATGTGCTGCACTCAGTTGCTCCATCGAATTAACGCTTCAATCCTCATCATCGCCCATTCAAACTTTCTGACTTTCAAGGTTGCGCTGTGCACCAAGAGGCCCTTTGCCATGAATTTCGCACTTTTTCGGTTACACATGTGCTAAGTGCTTCCGCCAACAGTGCGTCTGTCGATCAAAAACAGTACAGTCAACATTGACTTCTCGAGATGGGTTGGGAAGCGGCGTGGCGGCGTTTGTTTTCGTCAATATTTGTACGACACGCAGCCGGCCAGCTTAAGCTATGGCCAAATAGGAAATTGCCCGATTGAGTAATCGGAGTCTGTGTACAGTTGATCAGCACTCGCCCGTACTGTATAAATAAGACCTTAGGACGCTTTGCTCCAACAGTTGCAGTTGACAGTTGAATATCTCCTTCACAATGCTGCCGCGAGTGGCTGTGATACTGGTGGTGCTGTACTTGACAGTGCCTGTGGAACTTTTGGAAACAGTGGGGGGAGGGAGAAGCGCACGACATGCCCTTGGTGGAGGGATTGTCGGCGGAGGTGTTGGATTTGGTGCAATCGGCGGAGGAGTAGTAGGAGGCAGTGGTGGCTACGCAGTCAATACGGTTCCGGTCATCACTTCAGTGCCCGTTGTGCAGACATATCAAACTGTCCAGGCTGTCCCGGTGGTGTCGACGTATCAAACGTTGAACTATGGCAGCGGCTATGGCGGTGGTTACGGTGGCGGTTATGGATATGGAGGAGGGGGAGCCCTAGTCGGGGGGGTCATTGGCGTCGGCGGATTCAAGGGCAGAGGCCACTACAAGGAGAGTTTCCGCTACCGAGCCAAAGGTGGATTTGGCGGTGCTGGATTTGTCGGCGGTGCAGGACTTGTCGGTTAAGAATTTTTTGTATGGGTTCTAATAAATTATTTCGCTTCTGTACCAAGCCTATGTCTTAGCCTACGCATTGTTGTTTTTCAATTCTTGAAGGCAACGCCCAAAGTCGATGAACTGTAGTCAAATTGGGTCAGACTTCTAGCGGAATACACTTAATGGGCGCCTTAACCAGTATCTCTCCCCATCATCGTATCTCATTTGCATTATCGATGAAGTGTCATTAAATTTTAGAACGCTCGCATTCCAAATTCCGCGGAGGATTTTCGTTGACTATTTAAGAGTGAAGGGAGTGCGAAACTTGATGTTTAGTTGGTTGGTGGATCACCCGCGAATAGGATGAAGTTCGCAGTGTGTGCGATTTTGTTTGCTGTGTTAGCCGTTGCTTGGGCGAAGGAAGAAGTAAAGTCGGATCCCAGGCTTGCATCTATCACACCGGTACCATATTTCCCCATTAGGCGCTACCCACCTGGTCCTGGTCCACTTTGGGGATTGGGATCTGGTTGGGGATCTGGATGGGGCTCCGGATGGGGCTCTGGATGGGGCCAGGATTCACACGGTGGCCCTGGATTAGGCGGCGGATCTTCTGGACCATGGGGTGCTCCCGGATGGGGCTCATGGGGTCCATGGAGTTACGGTCCATGGGGCTACGGTCCATGGGGTTCCCGTCCTGGTCGTCCCGGTCGTCCTGGTCGCCCTGGTCGTCCAGGAGGTCCACATTCAGATGGCGGTCATCCAAGACCACCCCACTGGCCATGGAAACCCACACTACCACCAACACAACCACCAACACCACCGGCAACGACACCAACGAGACCGACGCGTCCAACGCGCCCAACGCGCCCAACGCGCCCAACACGACCAACACGTCCAACACGACCAACACGGCCGACAAGGCCCACAAGGCCAACACGACCAACCCCACCATCGCCTACAAACTGGCCGCATCCACACCCGCATCCACAACCGCATCCACCGATGCCTCCACATGGAGACCACTGGTATCCATGGGCCTACGGAGAGCCGGGAGAACATGGTGACCACGGAGACTTTGATTTTGGAGATGATGACTTCCCTGGCCCTTGGTTAGATTTCGGTTATGGCTTCCCTTGGATGTATGGAGGTTTTGATCCTGACGATTGGCCGTTTGAAGAAGATAATGATCATCATGATCATCATCATGATAATCATCACAAATAAAAGTTTTGACTAATAAACTGACTGTGTGTTTTAACTTGTTAAAAAACATTGTTGTTCAAGTTATTTTTTTAACAAGGGCTTTCGCATTGCAAGCTCTTTCTGACTGTCTTCTGTTCAAAGAAGCTTAAAATTTGCCCTCGTTGACCAGTGTAATGAAATGTCACCCAGTTTGCGAATCGACTTCCCAGACATTTTCCGTTGGATCGATGTTATGTCTTGTTTGTATTGTTTTGAAACACACCTGAAATTCCAAGAGAGATTCTCCGCTCCGCTGAACTGCACACTCGTAACTAACATCAACCATCCTCCACGTTGTGCGACAGCGAAACAATAAAAATTACATCAAGCTCTTTTGGAATGTCTTTATTTATCCAAAGAAAGCCCCACCTCCGAAGCCATTATTCGTCACAACTCGTTGGCGGGTGCGCACACGTTCGGTGAATCGCACTCTTTGACGGGTTCCTCCGAATCCAGGCCCTCCGAAGCTTCCAAAACCTGGTCCACCAAATCCAGGTCCTCCAAATCCTGGTCCGCCAAATCCAAAACCAGGTGCAGGTGGTGGTGGAGGAAATCCAAATCCAAACTGGCGTGCCTTTCGAGGGGATGAGTTCTCATGACCTTGACCATCAACACCAACCGCCTCATAGTCGACCACTACTGTCGCGCTGTCATCTGCGTCCGTTGCGCCAACAATCACGCACGAAAACACCACCGCTCCAACAACTAGTATCCACTGGGCACGCATTTTTGAATCACCGCTTGCGCAACGTCTTGCACTGAAATACTGTCCCGCGGCAAACAACTATTTGCGATTTTATATCTGTGAAGCAGTGCTTGCGACTTGACATTGAACTTCAAATCGATGCTCATTGGCGTGTCGGTGATGGATTTTTCAGCGCAGTCTTGACTTACCACCTGACAGCGGCTCGGAAGTCATTACGGTGGCCATGGGGTTTTTTCGGTGTTTTGCGGCGAATTTCTTCAAGTACTTGGTTTGCTGGTAATTGCAACCAATTAGTGGATGGTTATTTGTGTCTGCTTTGATTGAAGTTTTTTAAATTACGGTGAGAGGAAACTAGTTCTGTCCATCGCATTGTCTGATTGGTGAACTTGTATTGAAAGTTTTAATTGAAATGGTGGCTTAAGGCGTCTTGTTATTTCATACAGTATAAGGGTGTTGATTGGGCGGATTGAGCGGATTTTAACCGGACACTTTTACCGTTATAGGAAACTACTACTTAATATTAGAGCAGCAACTTTCCAGAGAATCACACGCTATGCCTTCGATACATTTGTCCACGACAAAATTACAAATCTTCGTGCTATCAAGCATTCATAATAAACGAAAGAATGTCGCTGATGTTTACACACAACACTCCCTTTTAATTTAGTTTTACAAGTTTTTTTTTATTTTGTGGCAGACTGGTTATGAATGAACAAAGCAGTCGACGTAAATAAGTCAGTCCACTTTATTAGCATACTAGGCGTGAATGAAGCAGAAAAGGAATGAAAGGTTTTGCCACTAGACATCATTATTACTCGTATTGAACGCTTCAACTGCACAAGGACAAATTTTAATTTTTTTGTGTGGAATTTGTTAATTCCACTAGAAGATGCTTACTCTTTACATGCTTGAAAGGCCTCAAATGCGGTGCAGCAGCTGGCAGTTGGACCAGGGCTTAGCTAAAATAGCAACTTCTAGTGTTGTACGTGACATTGTTTTGTCTCGGGCAGAAGTAATTAAAGGCATTAAGAGATTCTCGTAAATATTGAAACCAATTTCTTGAAGAAACGTTTTCCAAGGAAATAATAAGGACATGAAACCTTCGTATTATTTGCATCTTTTATGCTAGTCCGCCTGAAGAAAGAATTTCTGTGTATCTGCAACCGACAGCGTTCGACCTGTCAGAGTGCAGGTTCCCGAGCACCAGGCGCTGTCCGATTTTGCCAAACTGCCGATTAACTAATTAATGGCTCGTTAGAGTGTCAAACCAGAAACGGGATCATGACCTGAATCGTTGGATGATATTATTTCTCATAGCTTTCAAATTAAATAAGCTGCAGCTTATGTGGAAAATCCGATCTTCTTTCCATTCAAAAAACATGAAATGCTTTAAATGACTCAATTTAGGTGTGTGTCTGTCATCCCATTAGGTCACATTTGGTTTGCAAAACTTTCGTGCTTGAAATTCTGGCACGAACTTCGGTCCTCAGAGACAAAGATTTTCTTTCAGGCTGCTGTGCAAAAAATTAAATCAAATTGGTATTCTACTGCTAATCAATTTGTATGATATGAGCTTTGAATTGGAATTTTGTAATTTCTAAAGCTGCGGTACAGAGAACTGTGGCCACTACGAAACAGAGGAAGAGTTGTTTCAAACATTTCGTTGATAAATTACTGATTAAGCGGTTAACACAAAAAAAAGGAAGAGAATTGTCCTTCAAGAAGAACAAATATTCGTTAATTGAACCGCTGTACAAATGTAATATAATGGATGTGGCTTTTAACTGAAAAGAGACCAAATTGTTGAACTCAATTTTCGTCATGATTAAATTAGGTTTCAAGGCAACGACAAGGTTTTTCCCTCCGTGTTAACCGCTGTAAAAAATATAAAAACTTAATATCGCTGGATAAAATTTGCCAATCTAGCTTAATATGTCCTTCATTGATCGTGAAGAAAGAGTTTCAATATGGAGGAGTGACGCAAATTCCAAAGGTTATCAAACAAACTTTCAACTATCCGCTGTACAAAACGTAAGTCAGATTAAAACTAATAGTACACTTATGTCGCCCTTGGTCCAAATATTTTACTTATACCGTGATATAAAAGAACAAGTAAAAGATTTTTCAACAATCAATGATCCATTGTTCACATTTAATGAATTAGGAATGGATTTGTGTCTCTTTCGAAATTTTGCGTTTGTCGGTGAACGATGTACAAACGTCGCCTTTTACATGTGACTCTAAGAACGCGCTAACACAAACACAGAGAGCACCTTCCTGGTCTATCCAAACATAAGAAAAACAATCTTTTTATTCAGAACCGAATAATAGGTAGGTAAGACATAAACACTGTCAAATCAAATTTTAATACAGCCCCTTTACTTATGTCAGGTTTTGTCCTATATAACATAGTCAAAAATATATACATAAATAAATACACGGAAATTTGTTTTCTATAGAATGAAAGCACTGCTCTCAATTAAAGCCAAAAAACTAAGTACGTGCAAGACAAAATTTGGTATATGGAATATTGTTTTTCAAACACGAGCCGCTGTACAAAATAGGTATCAAATGAAATCACTGCTCTCAATTTAGGCCAAAAAACTACACTCGTGTAAGACAAAATTTTGTATATGGAATATTGTTTTTCAAACACGAGCCGCTGTAGAAAATAGGTATCAAATGAAACCACTGCTCTCAATTTAGGCCAAAAAACTAAACACGTGCAAGACAAAATTTTGTATATGGAATATTATTTTTCAAACAGGAGCCGCTGTACAAAATAGGTATCAAATAAATCGACTACAATCGGTACAATGGTGCATAAGATCCGATCAGCTTTGCAGAAATGTGCAAGACGAGGCTGTGTGAAACACAAACCTCACGCCTCTCGAGAAATGTGGGCTAGAGACAAGACTAGAATTCCTTTTTGTTTAAACTTCGATAAGCCACCTCACTTTTGATAGATTTCATGATAACTTTTGACAAACTAAACGTTAAACTGTTCCTAAAATGAAAAGTTATTCCCTCGAACGTCTACATTTTGACCATAAACCTAGTTCGCCCTCACTTTGACTGACTGAATGGCGTCGAGCCGTGAATTTATATCGTCTGACGTAAAATCGTCTTCGACTATTTTGAAAGTTCTAGTAAAGTTACATCGCAAATTTCTGCGTCTCGCCCTTTCTACTATCTCCAGTTTATCGAAAAAATAAACACATTTGTTTCTTTTTTGTTTTCACTTGCAGATTTGAATTGGATTGGAAGTTATAAATGACCCCCAGGTTACATTGAGGAGGCACTGCCCAGCCATTTGCGTTTGTGCCATAAGCATATATTTTGGAACTGGTTCGAATCGGTTTAATGAAGTCAGAAGTACACGCATATTTTTGCATTTATTTGTAGCGGCACAGTATAGGAAAGAACATTCCAAACGAATAATTTGAATAGTCTCGCGAAGACTTTCTTCTTTGCACACGCCAGTTGCGGATCGCAATAAATTTTATTCTCCTATCGTTGGTATGCTTTTAGCATCTTTTATCCCACAAACTGTGACCATCTTTGTCCGAATGCGAGCAGCAGGCGTGTGGGAAATTTTACCCGAACTATCGCAGTTCGAAATGAGTGTGCGATTTTGCATACGACGAGATTTAAAGTGATTCCGCCAAGATGAATCAAAATTACAAATGGGAACTTAACACTGTAATGAGAAAAAATGTATTCACGAGGGGGAGCCGAAAGATTTCTCTTTTATCATTGGAGGTTTTCGCGCAGCCGTGCCGAATAGATTTCTAGGTAGCGTGACTATAAATAGCGGTCCATATGATTAAAAATCAAATTTGTACATTTTCAGCGGTCACTGGCAAGCATCACCGCTACTCACGATGAGAGTAATTTCCTTCGTGGTATTGATTTGTGTGGCAAAACTGTGCACATGCGCGCAGGAGAAGTCTAAGAATTTGGAGGAGGATCCTCCTGCCGGTAAGTTTTGCAACGGGAGATGTGATTTTATGATTGTGGTTTATTTCCTTAGCTCCCAAGTTGAGGATAACTGAGGGTTTGTGGAATGCGATTGTTGGCAGACCATCAGGAGGTTTAACCATTCAGCATAGCAGCGGCAGTGGCAGCTCAAAACCATCAAGGAAACCACCAAAGATTGAGTACTATCCGGTTTATATCGACTTACCACCAATGCCATTGGCACCGCATCATCCACCGCATCATCCACCATACCATCCGCCTTCATATCCTTCACATCCATATATGCCGTACTACCCACCATATCCAGAAATGCCCCCACACCATCCTCCATCAAACCCGCATAATCCGCACTATCCACCACCTCCCTATTATCCACCACCAACACATCCCACTTATCATCCACCAACTCACCCCACTTATCCCACACATCCCACATATCCAACACAGCCTACTTATCCAACACACCCCACATATCCAACACACCCCACTTATCCAACACACCCCACTTATCCAACACACCCCACTTATCCAACACACCCCACTTATCCAACAAACCCCACCTATCCGACACACCCCACTTATCCGACACATCCCAGTTACCCACCACAGCCTCCTTACCATGGCCACCATGGATATTCGTTTGATAACTATCCAACTTATCCAGAACCCCCAAGTGTTTACAGGAACTGGGATGACGACTATTCCCTCTACTACTATAAGAAGTAACTCTTGGTCAAATTCACACAGAAATAAACGTTAATTGGGTCATTTTAAATTTTGTATTTTTAATTGGAATTTTAGCAGAATTACCGACAGTCAAAGCGCGTTCCTCCTAGTTTTTGTGTCAAAACGACGCAATATGACATTCACAGGTGGAAGAGAAATTTGATCGATTATAGACTGGTGAAATGGCAGCTATCTGGCCTTCCAGATTTACAGAATTATACAACAAAGAGAAAGAATGAGAACTGGTAGAAGAAACGAAAAAATGCGCACTTAAGAAATACGTATTTCTACATTTCGTTCTACTGTAGACGTTCCAGGGAAAAAATTTTCACTTCAGGAACAGTCAAACGTTTAGTTTGTCAAAAGTTATCATGAAACGTATCAAAAGTGAAGTGGCTTATCGAAGTTCAAACAAAACGGACTTCGAGTCTATTCCCTAGCCACCATTTCTCAAGGGGCGTGAGATTTGTGTTTCGCACTGCATCGTCTTGCACATTTCCGCAAAGCTGATCACATCTTATGTACCGTTGTACCGGCAGTAGTCGATTTATTTGATATCTATAGGTCTGTTCCAATAGATTTGTGTGCAGAAATTCGTAGTTGAGTAGTTTGGGTAAAAATCTCTCTTGCAGAGAGTAACTCTACCGAAAATTGACTACGACTTTTCGTAGAAATTCGTAAATAGCTATTGGACATATGAAATGTCAGGGGTTTTTTTTATTTTCGATTTAACAGCCATCTGCTGCCGAGCTGTTGCCCACAGTTTTTTCTTCAACAGAAATTCGGAGGGAGGGGAAATATTTTGCTTTCTCGTGAGCTCTCTCTTCTACGAAAAACTCAGCTAATGGAACGCTTTTTCATAGTTTTTCGGGCAAATTCGTACACATTCGTAGCCATTCAGAGTAATTGGAACGGACCTTTTTTCTTACTCCTGTTCGAAAAACAAATTTTGTCTTGCACGTGCCTAGTTTTTTAGTCGAAATCGAAAGCACTGGCGTCATTCTGTAGGAAAAATTGACCGTATAGTCTATGTTATATAGGAAGGCAGCTGCCATAAGTAAAAGGGCTGTGTTAAAGTTTTATTTGACAGTTCTTTATGTCTTCTCTATCTATTATTCGGTTCCGAATCAAGAGATTGTGTTTTCTTATGTTTGGAAATGCCGGAAAGGTGTTTTTTGTGTTTTAAAATTCACATATTAAAGACGAAGTTTGTAGGCAGAAGTACATATTTGACTGACTAGAGCACAAATTCGAAAGAGACACAAATTCCATTCGTAGTTCATTAAATGTGAACAACGGATCATTGATTGTTGAATATACTTTCACTTATTTTTTATATCGCGGTGTAGGTATAATATTTAGACCAGAGTGAAATAGAATAATTTTTCCGGCCAAATGGTATTGGTTTTTCAATTCTACGTATTTGAACCTAAAAATCCAAAATTTGTGGCATGTTTCGGCATTTCTTGGCTTTTGTTGGCATTTTTTGGCATTTTTTATTTTTTTTACGATTTCCCTTCTAATGCTTGTATTGCGCAAACATCATTTGCATAAACCACTAAGTTGCGACGGCCCAGCCTATATTCAGATTTATAACTTCTTACAACGAAAGTGTTCTAGTAAAAAAAAACTTTGAATGTAATTACTCTAGGTATACCGGTATGAAATGACATTTTTTTCTTGAAAATAAAACACTAATTATTAATGGGAAAGTAAAAACATTTTATTCAAAGTATTGGCCATTATTTTCTTCACAATTTGACCACCTTTCTGGCAATTTATGAATATCACGCCAATAAAATTGTTCGTCTTTAAAAGCAAACCAATCAGACACCCAATTTTCGACCTCCTCGTAGGAATCAAAGTGCTGCTCAGCCAATGCGTGTCCCATCGATGAAAACACATGGTAGTCGGAAGGAGCCAAGTCTGGTGAAAACGGCGGGAGGGGTAGCTGCTCCCAGCCAAGTGTTTTGATTGTATCCTGAACAGGTTTTGCTTTGTGTGCAGGTGCATTGTCATGGAGCAAAATTACCTTGCCGTGTCTTCTAGTCCATTCTGGTCGTTTCTCGATCAATGCATGGTTCAAATTGATCATTTGTTGTCGGGAGCGATCAGTATTAAAGGTTTCACCAGGTTTTAGGAGCTCGTGGTACAGCACACCTTTCTGGTCCCACCAAACACAAAGCATTGTCTTCTTGCCGAATCGATCTGGTTTTGCAGTCGATGTTGAAAGCTGTCCCAGATTAACCGAAGATTTTTTCCGTTTAGGATTCTTCAAATGAATCCATTTTTCATCGCCAGTAACAATCCGATGCAAAACCGATTTTCTTTCGTATCTTTGAAGCAAAATTTCACAAGTGTTTTTTCGGTTTTCCATCTGCCTTTCATTCAATTCATGTGGCACCCACTTTCCACACTTTTGGATCTTTCCCATAGCTTTTAAACGGTCATAAATTGTTTGTTGTGCAACATTTAACATTGCTGCCATTTGATTTTGACTCAAAGTGTCATCTCCATCCAATATCGTTTGCGATTCGGCGTCTTCAAACTTTTTTGGTGGTCTTCCACGTTCTTCATTTCTCACACCAAAATCATTATTTCTGAACCGTTGAAACCATCTTTTGCATGTTCCTTCTGATAGAGCATGATCACCATATGCCTCGACAAGCATTCGATGCGACTCTGCAGCACTTTTGTTCGAATGAAAACAAAAAATTAATTCTTTCCGCAAATCATCACTTTCTGGTACAAAATTCGATATTTTTAACACGATGGAAAAATATGATGTTGTCTGTTCAATGACTTGATGTATACTAAATATTTTTCACAGATGTTATAGCAAACAAGCAAAAAAAAAAAGTAAGGGCTCGTTCACAACAAATGTTCCCTATCGAGACATTTGTATCTTGACGCTCACTTCATGCGGGTATAGCTGCATGTATAAATTTCGGCTTTGCTTAAGGCCTGTCGAAAATTGTTACTAAATATTTTTTTTATCCAATTAAAAATGTGCGTTTATGCGAAAAAGTGATTTTTTTTCAAATTTTTTTAACTTAAGATTACTCTGTTATCCTTCGTGCGATATCTTGTTTGACAGCAGAAGGATCTTATGGCACTGATACTTTATTCCAAATTCATCAAAATCGGTCAACGGGTTCAAAAATTACAGATTTATTTTCGCCTTCCCCATACAAGCGCACCACTGTGCGACGCAAGTGTATTATTTTTATTAATCTGGCTTTCGTTTTGTACAGCGGATAATTGAAAGTTTTTTTTTAACACCTTCGGCAGGTCAGCTTAACGAAATCTGCGTCAATCCTCTACATCGTAATCAATGGAGGATATATTTAGCAGACAAATTTTTATTCTACAATTCTGTTCAGCAATATGAAGTTTTTATATTTGTACAGCGGTTCAAAAGGGAAGAAGAACCTTGTCGCTGTCTTGGATCCTAATTAATATATGACGAAAATTTAATTCAACAATTTGGTTTCTCTTCAGCTTCAGCAAAAGCCATTCCCATTATATTCAATTCGTACAGCGGTTCTGTCAACGAACATTTGTTTTCTTGCGCTTCTCAAAAGACAATTCACGTGTTTTTGTGTAAACCACTCACCTTGATCAGTAATTAATCAACGAAATATTTCAAGCAGCGCTTTCTCAGTTTCATACTTGCCACAATTCTCTGTACCGCAGCTTTGGGAATTACAAAATTCCAATTCAAAGCTCTTATCATAATTTGTGCAACAACAAATCGACTAGCAAAAGAATACCAATTTGATTTTGTTTTTTGCACAGCAACCTGATTATGTAATTTTATTTGTCGCTGAGGGCCCAAGTTCGTGCCAGAATTTAACCACAAAAGTTTTGCAAACCAAATGTGACCTAATGGGATGACAGACACACACCTATATTGAATCATTTAAAGCATTTCATGTTTTCTGAATGAAAAGAAGATCGGATTTTCCACATGAACTGCAGCTAAGTTAATTTGAAAGATATGCCAAATGATATCAACCAACGATTCAGGTCGTGATCCCGTTTTTGGTTTGGCACTCCAACCATTAATTGATTAATCGACAGTTTAGCAAAATCGGACCGCACCTGGTGCTCGGGGCCAGCACCTGCACTCCGACAGGTCGAACGCTGCCGGTTGCAGATACACGGAACTTCTGTCTTCAGATGCAAATGATACGAAATTTCTACACCGATGACGCGCAGATACCTTTCTACTTTATTAAGAAGCTGTTGGTAGGAAAACAATTTTGTCTTCTCCAGCATCTCGCAGAGAAAGTATTAACGTCTTTGCCGCAGTCCTCGCATCGATTGAATCTCGTGAACAGTTCGTCGGCGAACAACACCGAAAATGGTCTCAAGTCTGCGATTGGGCGTGGGTTTTCTGTGCCTTCTGGTGACAATTTGTTGTGTGTACGCGGAACAGGGCGATTACGAAAAACTGGTTCGAGGTGAATTCAGTAATTTATTATTGTGACTTCTGTAAACATATTTACATTTGTAGCCCTAGCGAATAAATCATCGGATAGGCAGTTTATCAGCACAATCAAAAAGTGGTTCCGACGAAGCAGCCAAATGGATAAGGTGGAGACCACTACACCAGAGGCCAAAATCAAATACCTCCCGGTGTATGTTCCGTATCCAGTTCAAACACCAATCAACACTCCTCCGTTGCAGAGCGAGTACTACGGCGCGTATCAGGATCCACAAAAAAAGGAGACTGTGGAAAATATGTATCAGGGCGTGCACGTGATGCCGAATGCACATGTGGAAGACTACTATCTGCCCTTCAGTGGCCAGCTGCCAGTTGTGGTGAAACGAAGACAACCCACTTATTACTCTCCGCCTGTTACGTACCAGGAAGTTCAGGTTCCGGCGACATATGGCTACGGAAATACATACAACACACAAGCCTTCGAGACGGAAGTCCTTTATGATGATGATGAGTCTGACACGGAGGTAGTTGAGAATGCTGCACTGCTCAGGGTCATCAACAAAGGCAAGCCAAGAGACACACGAGTGCGCAAAGTTCGAAGGAAAGAAGACCACGCCCCGAGGAGTTCTGCATTTTAAGCTGGCCGTGATTTATGCTGGTCATTATTTGTTTTGATTAATTATTCAGTCTTTCATGTGTGAACTCTAATAAAAACCCTTTCGCGGAGAATATCTTTAAAAAATGATCTTTGGGTGGCTCAGTTTATTAATTTTGCGGGCTCCTTTTGATCGGCTTTGACACTGTGAATAAATTTATAATAGATTTTGGAATGGACTAATAAAATGTGGCTGCTGGCTAGGTGTGTCCATGTGATGAGGGCGATGTGCTATAGAGATGCTGAAAGTCAATAAATTCAAATTAGGAAACTTGTTCGGTGGTAGCGAAAGAAAGATTTTGTATATTAATGATGAGGACGGAAAATGGTGTTCCTTTAAAAAATTCAGAAGGTTCGGTTTTTATTCATTTGTTGAATTGGCCTTAATCGTTCATATCCTCAGATTTTTTCACTGGTTTATTTACTTGACTTACTTATATATTTGATCAAAATATTGGAAATCCAGTAAAAGTTCGTTCTTGTGGCAAAAAAAAGCCCCTAAAGTGCTATTTATAGTTTGAAAAAATCTGCGATTTGAAACAACAGGATATGCAATCTGTTATTCTATCTTTCAAACCTAAACCAACACCCTGACTGATTCAAACGGTCGTCAACTTCAGACTGATGCAATTTTCAAACCGTTTATGATAGTGTACTCAAATTTGGACACGTGACTTAACATTTTATTGTTTATAAGCCATCAAAACAATTTGCGTCTCAGGTATGTTAAACAGTTTTTATCCGCTATGGAATTTAAGCGTCTTTGTTTTACATTTGACTGAAAAAAAAACACCAGCAGATATCGTTAGAGCCTTCCAGCGTTTCAAACCTCAGCCATGAAGTTGGTGATGGACAAACAGTAACTTTGTCTAAAATGGTTTGGAAAGTAAAGTCTTTAGTTGATCGAAACCCCCCTTGAAGTGGACGAAAAATGGCTAGTGAGTTCAACATTTCACTGGAAAGTTGTAAAAAACGAGCTTGGGCTCAAACCATTGAATTGTCAAAAGCACACGATCTTACATCGGTACGGTAAAGAGATAAAGTCGAAAGAGGGAAGGAATTTCTACACTTGCGCGGAAGTAGTGAGTTACTGAATCTGATTTTTTTCGATGTCAAGAAACAAAATCACCGAATTTACTTGCAAAAGAGGTCCTTCGAAAATGTACGTACTCGGACAGCACCAGTAAGCAAGCAGCACTGGCTGTAAAAGTTTCGGCCACCAAAACCGCCGATGGGCGCTCACCGCTCGTATTTTTAAACCGTGGCGTGGAGACCGTGCATTTTTTAACAAAACTCGGCATCGGCAAGATTGGGTTAAAAACAATGTTCAGCACATTATTTCTGAGACTGAGATTGCAAATTTTTTGGAAGCCAATTCGTTCGATTTCTGTGTCTGGGAGAGTGTCAAAATACCGCAGAGCAACTTGCGTCCAGTGGTCGCCGTGGCGTAGTGGCTAGAGTGCGACGCTCACACGCCGAAGGGTCTAGGTTCGACTCCCAGTTCAACACCAATTTTTCTAATATTTCACGGGACCACCTCTTTCGAGCTACTGACAACACTCAAAGAGTAATAACTGTCTAAGAAAGCTTCTCAAATTTCGCCGTTCGAAGTCGGGAAAAAACTGTAGGTCCCTTCTGCTCGTGAGAGAACAGTAGCGCGCACAACACGAGTAGTTAATGAGCAAGCTAGGCCGTGGTCCCCCTTTGGACTGTAGCGCCAACAATTATTATTACTAACTTGCGTCCAGTGTTCTACGATTTTATCGGCCATCTCAAGCACATTATTCCCGCCAAATGTGATGTATTTTTCGCTCAAAACTATATTTTCCAAGTAATAAAAAATAAATCTTTAAAGGGGAAACAAAAGAACGGGACGTAAACGAAAATGTTGCACCGTATTCTTTCTTTCTGAAGTTCTTTTAGTTCTACGTCTATTAATGAACAGCGTAACAAAAGTTTGTTGTCGAATGAAACCTCTTTATATTGGATGTACAAATTAGTTCGATGCGATCTCAAAAGATGGCGCCATCTGCATTTTGTGTGTAGCTCGTTGCCACAAGTATGTCCTACTCGGAGTTAATTAAAAGGCGAGGAGTCGATTTATGTATACAATATTTTATTTAGATAAGTTATCATCGGCGATTTCAATGTAAGTATTGATCAGTGTCACTATCCCACTGCTAGTTATGATCCGTGTGATTTTCTTATTGCGAGTGTCTTTTGTGTGACCCAACCCATTCCTTTTATTGCTCCGTAGGCACATGCCCACTTTGCATCCCTCGGCGTTGGTGGGATGCGAAGGATATCCTCTTGTGCGTCGCGGGCACCGTTGGGTTCGTTGGGTTGTTTATCCAACGACGTACGGACCGCGATCGCAGATGTTATTTTGCGTGGAAGGATATCCTCGCGTGGGTTATGTGCCGTTGGGTTAGTTCACGTACTGCGATGTGCTGCTGAGTGTGCCGTTGCGTAGTCCGTTCAGTATGCTCAGCTGCACTGGTTGGCCGGACCGTTGGTGTGGTTGTCTGCCACATGTGATTGATCTTGGTAACCCTTAGTAACCCTTAATTGTACTGCTAGAGGAAACTATACCTGCATAAAACCTTTAAGATATTGGATTCGTATCAGCGAAACATGAACTCGAAGCTTATGGAATTTTGCACACTACGTTATACACCCAATATAGAAACTCTAACGGAAATAATAAAGAAATCTATACCGCAACAGAAAGATTTAAAAACACATACAATATATAAACAGAAATGGTATGATTCTGATTGCGCGAGAGCAAGAAACATTCCTCAAACTTCTTAGATCGAACAACTCCAATATTTTTAAAGCTCTCTATTAAGATGCCAACATGAAATATAAGCGCATTTGTTACTTAAAAAAAGTAGCCTTTGAGCAACAAAACATTGCGCTTATGAACACCTCTAAGTCTCCTGCTCAATTCTGGAAAGCTATCAAATACCTTAATGGTTACACGTCTAACACCTCTGTAACTCTTAAAGCCACGCAACTCAGGAATTATTTTAATAAACTTCTTAATGCTCCATTAACCTCGCCGCTATTTCAATATGCAGCCCCTATGCTCTTAGACGAAAAGTTAGATTCTGCATTTACCCTAGAAGAAATCAAAGAAGTAATAAACAAATCAAAAACAAGTAAAGCACCTGGTATTGATCGCATCCCGTTTGAGTTCTATAAAAATTGCACTTGTGAATTTATGAATTTTCTCACAATTGAATTTAACCGAATATTTGACTCTGCTAATATCCCCGATATATTCAGAAAAGCAATAATTTTTCCTCTACATAAAAAAGGTGATTACAGGGCCCGAAGAACTACAGAGGATTCACATTTTTAAACACTTCTGCCAAGCTGTTTGCCTCATTACTTTACAAAAGATTGCATGATTGGGTTCAAGAACATAACATCCTTAAAGAATTTCAAGCTGGATTTAGAAAAAGTTATTCTGCAATCGAGCAGATATTCTGCTTAACAAACATTGCCGGAACATATAAGAGAAAGAAAAAAAGTTGTACGCCTTTTTCGTAGATTTTCAAGCAGCGTTTGATTCAATACCACGTGAAGCACTCTTTTACAAGCTTTCAAAAATCGGCGTATCAAGCAAAGTTATAAGAATTCTGAGAGCCTTGTATGAGAACAATACTGCACATGTATGGGATGGAGACTTAATTTCCGAGGAGTTTCAAACTTCAATGGGTGTTAAACAAGGCTGTACTCTAAGGGCCGATTTTTCAATAGTCAGATTAACAAACTGATTGCTAACGAACGAATAAATTTATTCGACTCTTTATCTGCTAGATAAGTAGTTTCAGTTTTTCAATCGAAAACTAACAGCTGGATAGTTATTTGACCGTATTTTGCAGAGAGGCAAATATCAATTGTGTCTAGCTTCACATGGTATTTGTGTGAATGAAACAGATTAATTGGTAATTGTTTGTGTTAGAGCAAATGAGCTGGTTATGCTCTCAGATAAACGTCTATCTTTAGATCTCCGTATATTTTAAATAATTTCCCGAGTATTTTCGAAGTTTCAAGTAATAATTAGTTAAAATGGAAAACGTTGACCTACAGACAAAAAAGCGCGAGAGGGCTGTTAATTTTATGCCTAGTGAAACGCGGTTGTTAATGGATTTGGTGTTCAAATTTCGAAACATAATAAGAAATAAAAAGACAGATGCAATTATCAACAAAGAAAAAGATACTGCGTGGACCAAAATTGCAGATCTGTTTAACAGTGCGAGTGGCGTGAACATACGATCATCTAAAAATTTGAAGCTGAAGTATGAGAGCGTTAAGAAAAATACAAAAAAGAAAGCCGCACACAATCACCAAGGATTATACAAAACAGATGGTGGAGAAGCCACACCTGCAGTATTCTCAGTCGCGGAAGAAAAAGTACTGGCTATATGTTCCAACATTGACGGCTTGGAAGCTCGAAACGACAGTGACTCCCTAGCAAGTAAGCCAATAGTAAAATATTTCCCACAACCGTAAAACATGCTCAAATAAATATTTCGCAGCTTTGAGTACCTCGATCACACCAGGCACTATACAGAAAACAAGCCCAGCTAGCCCTTCCAACGATGCAACAGATAACATGATGGACCAGGAACAAATAGAGTTGAATGTTGAAAATGCATTGAATGACAACGAAATTAATGTAATATTAACATACAAGAAGTACATGTTTCTAAAAATTGTTTATATTTGCAAGTGCATCTTATTCTAAATGGCAGGCCTGGACTCCAAAGGCACTTAAAACTAAGACCAATCCAGTTTTACAAACAAAACAATACACAGACAAACATCAAATCTAAATATGATGAGTTGGGTGAATCCCGGAAACCTTCTTTTCCACACACCAAAGCTTCTCTCAATAGTATTTCTTGTTCGAATTTGTGATTCATTGTACAAACGTTCCGCTGCTGTTTGTGGATCATTCAAGGGAGTCAAAAGATATTCATTCAAGAAATATCCACTATCTCCTAAAACTATTCCATTTCCAACAAAACCATTTTCGAAATGAAATTTAGCCGCAGAATTGTGAAATATGAGGCTGTCATGAGTCGAGTCCGGCCATCGAGTAACTACATTAATAAACTTTAAGTTTGATGTGCACATAGCTTGTACATTGATGGAAAAATAGCATTTTCGATTTCTGAAATTTTCAGCAATATCTCCTCCTAAAATGAAATTTTTCAAAACGTTTAGGACAAATGATAAACAACTGAACATACCTGGTGAAACTATACGCACATGAGTACAGTCTATTGATGCAACTACTCGAGGAAACCGTGCTATTTGGTAGAAACCCTGCTGTATTTGCAAAATTTCTACCTAGGTTTCTTGGCAATCTTACAAACATCGGTCTCAACGCAGCAATGGCTAGCGTAACTCTTTTCACAACGTTGCATATAGTCGAAGCAGTGACACACGAAAAGTCTCCTACCGTAATATAAAAAGTTCCTGTAGCATAAAACCGTAAAGCATGTGTGTCATGGGTAAAACGCATTGATTTCTAAAATAAATCCCCAAAATGTTAAGTTCAATATGAGATGAAAAATATACATATGTATATTCGAATGTATCTGCGTAACTAACCTTTCTGTTTTATGCACAATTTTGTCCTTTATTAATGAAAGTAGGTATTCGACAGTATCTTTCTGCAACCTGAATCTTCGTTTGAAATCTTCCTCTTCCCATTCCTTATAATGATCAGGTCGCTTCCTCACTACTCTTTTCTTTCTTTAAGATGAATTGAAACGATTATTTAAGTTAAACTATTTTAAATTTATTTATTTAAAAAAAAACTTTTTATTTCAACTTGTTGCCTTCGCGGCTTACTTACGACTGCTCTGAACAAAAAAAAAATCTAAACGCATTCCCATGCAGCCAAACGCCTGGTCAGCAGCGGATGTTCGGTGATGCAGCTCAGGTGTCTGGGGAACGTTGCCGTCAATGTCTCGTGTGTCCGGTGGTAATGGGATTCGTACGTGATCACGCTTGAGGATGATGTTGTTGCCCGTGGGAATGACATCACGCCCTATTCGCGTGTGTTAACGTTTTTGGCGTTAACTTATATTATTTCTTTTTCCTCAATAAGTAAATCGTCGACATCGTCCAAAAAATCCATTTAAAAAAAACAATTTGTAATTATTTACATGTTTGAATTTGACAGCCCATTTACTTTAACTAGGGGATTACATTTTATCTGACACAGAAACGGACAGATAACTTTAACAGAGAGTTGGATGGTATATTCCTCAGATAGCTGCTAAACAACTATTGAAAAATGCATTTACTCCTATCTGATTGTTTATCTGACTAAAAAAAAATCGGCCCTAAGTGCACTACTTTTTATACTATACATCTTCGATATAACAGATGATGTCAAAGGTGGAATAAGATTCAGCGATGTATCCATTCCCGCGCCAATGTATGCTGATGATACCGTCTTTCTGTGTGACACTATCCAACGTATGCAATTAATGATAAACAGGATTAACGATTTTTGTAAAAATTGGAATATGACTATAAACCTTAGTAAATCAAACATGATGATATTCAAAAACGCAGGGAGACGCGTCTCATCTTTGGAAAAGTGGAAGTTGGACGGGGAAAAGATTGGAGTAGTATCCAGCTACAAATACCTAGGTATCCTAATATCGTCCTCTATAAATTTGAAATCACACTTTGAGGAAAAATTAGCTGTTGCTAAAAGAACTATCTGTTCGATTTGGGAACGTTGCTTCAAAAATTAATATGTATCAAAAAGTGCAAAACAAACTTTATTCCACTCAACTGCAGCTTATATAATGCTCTACGGAGCTCAGGTATGGGGTTACAAAGGCCATGATGGTGTGGAAAAATTCCTTCGCTACTTTTTGAAGAAGATCTTTCGGTTACCAAAAATTACCCCCAACTATATGTTACATATAGAAACGGGAACTCCTCCGTTCCTCTTGTATACCATCAAAATGCCATTCAACTATATTTTAAAAATACTACAGATGATCGAATGCAAATTACCAAACGTAGTTTTAAGAAGTATAATTGGAACAAACGGATACATTTGCGAGGAATGGAAAAAAACAGCTTCTGAATTGCGGTCTAAATCTGTCTATTGAGGCGGACGAGCCTCCTCATCTTTTAAGAAAAAAATTTAACTCTGTTTTGGAGAATTTTGGTAGACACACAAATGACAAATATGTCGAAGAAGCTGAATCTTCACTGTTTAGGAACTACTACAGCAAACTAAACCATTTTTTAAATGAAAAAAACATACTTCCTTGACAGTCACTCAATCGAAAAATTAAGCACAATTTTTAAACTGAGAGGGGAACTCGTTCAGTTAAACTTTATTCCCCACAGACCAGATTTATCAATTCATTGTAACCAATGTAACATGAGCCTAATATGCGCTCACGCCCCGACAGAGGAGAAGGATGACAACATCAAGGATGACTTCTATGATCTCCTAGAAAGAACATACGATCGATGCCCCAGCTATGACACCAAGATCGTTCTAGGAGATTTCAACACTCAGCTGGGAAAGGAGGACATCTTTGCTGGAGTCATCGGTAAACACAGCCTGCACGACAACAAATCCGGAAACGGACTCAGGCTGTTGTACTTCGCCTCGGGGCGAAACCTCTCTGTGGCTAGCACGCGGTTCCCACACCTGGACATTCACAAAGGAACCTGGCGATCTCCTGATCAATCAACCGTCAACCAGATTGATCACGTTGTGATCGACGTCAGACGCTCCTCCAATATTCTCGATGTCCGAACCTTCCGAGGTGCAAACATTGACTCGGATCATCACCTTGTTGTAGCCAAGGTAAGAACCCGGATATCGAGAGAGCAACGGAGTCGAGAAAGGCCAAAACGGTTTGACGTCGAAAAGCTACAATCGCAGCTGATTGCTGGGAACTTTGCCGACCGAGTCTCCCGGAAACTCGCTCAGAGTTCGACGCTTCCTGCACTAAGCATAGAAGAAGAATGGAAACGTTGTCAAGAAGCCATCAAAGATGCTGCCACTGATGTGCTGGGTTTCACGTCACCACCCAGAAGGAACCCATGGTTTGATCACGCGTGCAGGCAAGCGCTTGCAGCCAAACAAGATGCCTACAAAGCAACGCTGCATCGAACAACGAGGGCTGTTCGTGATCTCTGCGAACAGAGAAGAAGGGAAGAGCACCGGCTTCTCAGAAGGAAGAAGAAGGAACATGAGAAGCGCGCAGTCGATGAAATGGAAAGGTGTTATGGTAGGAATGAAGTTCGAAAGTTTCACCGAAAGGTAAAACAGCTATCCGGAGGATACAAGGTTCGGACCAAGGCCTGCCGGGACCAAAATGTGACAACTAGTAGTAGAGTCGCAGTCTGTGCTGAGAATCTGGAAGGATCATTTCTGCAGACTCCTTAACGGCGATGACGACCCAAATCCCGCTGTTAGGCAGAATGTTCCACTCAATTTGGATGATGATAGACAAGCATTCCGTCCCCCCGACTTAGACGAGGTGAAGATAGCAATATCGAAGCTAAAGTCGAACAAAGCTGCTGGAGCGGACGGACTGTCCGCAGAACTATTTAAAGCAGCTGGAGATGACCTGGTTGGGCGCATGCACCAGCTCATCTGTAAGATATGGTCGGAGGAAAGCATCCCCGATGAGTGGAATCTCAGCGTCGTTAGCCCAGTCCACAAGAAAGGAGACTGCGCCAACTACAGAGGGATTAGTCTCCCGAACATCGCATACAAGATCCTCTCTGCCGTATTGTGTGAGCGTCTGAAACCATTTGTCCATGACCTGATAGGTCCCTATCAGTGTGGTTTCAGGCCAGGGAAGTCCACAATAGACCAGATCTTCACATTACGGCAGATCCTGGAAAAGACCCAAGAAATGCAAGTTGACACTCACCACCTATTCGTCGATTTCAAGGCTGCATATGACAGTGTGCATAGAGACGAGCTATACAGTGCCCTGTCTAGTTTTGGCATTCCTACCAAACTCGTCAGATTGTGTAGGATAGCGATGGAGAACTCTCGCTGCTCCGTCAAGGTCGGTACCGAACTCACCGAGACCTTCGATGTCAAAAAAGGTTTTAGACAAGGCGACGCACTGTCATGTGACTTCTTTAACATCATCCTCGAGAAGATCGTGCGAAACTCACAATTCAACACCAGAGGCACGGCTAAAATGGGTCTAGTGGTAAATGAGGGCAAAACGAAGTACATGCTGTCATCAAGGAAGGACACACAAATCGACGTCTCGGACGGAGCGTCACACTAGGCAGCAGAAATTTGGAAATAGTCAAGAACTTTGTCTACCTCGGCGCCGCGGTAAACAGGGACAACAACATCCGTACCGAAATCAAACGCAGAATCACTCTTGCCAATCTCTGTTTCTTTGGGCTCAAGAGGCAATTCAGTAATAAAGCCCTCTCTCGAAGGACTAAGCTCGCTTTATATAACAGCTTGATCATCCCCGTCCTACTATATGGCGCAGAATCTTGGACGGTAGCAGAGGCGGATGGGGAAGCCCTTAGTCTTTTCGAGAGAAAAGTTTTGCGTGCTATGGGCTTTACAGCGACATGCGCCTGGTCAAGCGTCTACGGATACAACGCTTAAGATGGCTAGGCCATGTAGAGCGTTTGGACACCACTGCTCCGGCCCGAAAAGTCTTTGAATCCGAGCCATTGGGACAACTCAACAGAGGACGACGTAGACTAAAGTGGCGCACACAAGTGGAGAAGGACCTCAACCAACTTGGAGTGCGCAACTGGAGACAGCTGGCGAAAGATCGGGCTGGCTGGAGAGGCATGTTGGTTGAGGCCCAGGTCCACCCCGGACTGTAGCGCCACAAGAAGAAGAATGTAACATGAGGAAGAGAGAAGACATCTTACATTTTATTGGTGTTTGTCCGATTCTAAAAGAATTTCGACTAACAATTTTCGAAAAACCTGTTTTAGACGAATATGAAGTAACATGCATCTTAAATGGAGAAAAGGGATGCCTTATACGATTATTCAGTAGCAGCACTTTGCTATAGAAAACGTATCATAGATGGAGATTTTTAATGTAATACTTATGTATGTATTTTGTCAACCTGGTAGACGGCCATAGGCCAAACCATAAATGACTTAGATTAAACTTTGCATTGTAAAACATTTATTGAAAATAAAAGTAACACTAACTAACTAACTAACTGATTGATCTTGGCAGTGATTACCTACTTTACTGGAAAGGTGTAAACTTTTTGTTTTTTTTTTTTTTTTTGTTGGAGTTTTGGATGGAGCACTCAGACTAAAATACTGGTCCATTGTACTACCAGGCAGTAACCTTCATTTAATGTAATTTCTTGGTTTTCCGAAGAAAAACCAAGATGCGCTTCTGTGATATAGAACTTAGGTTTTCAGTTCCCACCACATCAGCGCCAAATAACCGCCACCTGATACGAGCGAAGGCAGGACACTGACGGAGAAAGTGCTCTGAAGTGTCTTCACCTTCTCCACAGGCGTCGCAGAGAGTGACATCACTAAGTCCAAGCCGACTCAGGTGCATAGCGAAGGTATCGGATAGCAGAAAAGAAGCGGATTTCTTGCAGACGTTTGGGAGCATACTCTTGGTCACCCTGCATCCTGGAGAGTCACGCCATCTCTGGTTGTGCTGTAAGGATACCCAACCATCGACTCTGGTTGTGCTGTAAGGATACCCAACCATCGACGGAGGCCCTGACCAGGGACGCGGGTAATCCCAAGGAGGGATCGGGTCCTACGAATGCCTCTGCTGAACCTAGCCTAGCTAGTTCATCGGCAGTTTCGTTTCCCAGGATCCCGTGATGACCAGGGACCCAGACAAGTCTTAGCGAATTCAGCCTGCCGACCGAATTGAGGGAAGACTTGCATTCCTGAACTATCTTGGAAGTGGTTAAAGGGTTGAGTAAGGAATTGAGCACAGCTTGACTGTCGCAGATACTTCTTCCCTTCCACCTATTCTTCACAATGTAGTTGGTGGCCATTAGGATCGCGAAGGCTTCCGCTCGGAAGACCGACGCTAAGTTTCCTAAGGAGGTGTAAAGTCTAATGTTGTCGTTTTCCACGAAGGCTCCAGCTCCAGATCCCTCCGTTGTCTTGGAGCCGTCCGTGAAAATCCGACTACATTCCTTTACCGGGTCAGTTTCTGGCCACAGCCAGTCCAGGACACGTGGAAAGTCGACTTTGTAAAAGCGTCGCAACTGTGTTATTGGCGACCTCGCATCAGACGGCATGTCCATGAGAGTTGTATCATAGGAGATTCGGTGTGCGAGGTCAGCAAAGCTCAAGTGCGAGTGGAACCAAAGACCATTCCTTTTTAGTCGAGAGATGGCCTTGAGTGTACATCCCATGATGTGGAGATCAAGGGGGGGGGGGAGATTAATCAGAGCATCAAGAGCAGAGCCAGGCCCAGCACGCCTGGCCCCTGTGCAGCCGAGACAAACTGTTCTTTGAAACTTGGTGAAAGCGGCAGTCACGTATTTACGCGAAAGCTTGTTCCACCAAACGACTGATGCATAAGAGAGGGGTGGTCTTATCATTGCCGTATAGATCCAAACGGATCTTTTGGGTGATAGACCCCAGGTTTTGCCGAAAACTCCCTTGCATTGCCAGAAGACTGACAGCGCCTTAGAGGTTTTCGTCTCAATGTGTCTTTTTCAGAGAAGTTTACCGTGCAGGATAACACCTAGATATTTTGCTTCATTGGAAAGTGGGATATTGACGCCTTTAAGTACCAGTCGAGTCAAACCAGTCATATTCCTCGTTCTCGTAAAGAGAACAACCTCAGTTTTAAGAGGGTGGACGGAAAGCCCATTCCTGGTACACCAGCTATCGATCGTGTCAAGAGCCGCCTGTCCGCGTGCGCTGACGGCCGCAAGACATGGTCCGGTAACCAATACGGCTACGTCGTCTGCATAAGCCTGGGCATAGGTGTAGGTGTAACCTTGGTCAACAATAAAATGTTTTGTATCAGCGTTTGGTTTGGACAACAATATTTGTCTTAAATAAACGGCATTTGCGGTAAGTTTTGATTTCCTTCTTTAATTGAAAAAAAAGTTCGACTGAGGTCCGTATGTTAAAATCTATATCGATTGTCGACTGGTCCATATCTTAACAGATCACTCAATTAGTCCCAAGACACATAGGGTGCGCTACTAATAAAAAACTCGATAACTTCTGTTTGTGGCGCCCCCTATATGTTCCGGGAGATATTGAGTGACGTTTGATTTTGAATGTAGCCCACTACTTTTAACAGGGCAGTTTAATATTTGTATCTTCCACGAATGCTAAATGAGATATAATCAGATTTTGCTGTGTAGTGCCGGGAATCTGCTTGCAAAAGAACATGAACACGTACAACCAGAGAAGTTGCTGGTTAACCTTGATTTTGAAATGAAAGTGAAAGGGAGTTGTAAGAAATAATTCAAGGACAATCACTGTTGTCTCCTGTCACATAAGTGGAAGACTTTCCTTCCTCTGCATGTGCCATATATTAGCTCAACTTCGGACGAAGCAGCCAAGAATGCGGAATATGACTCGAATATTCTCTTCCATCTGACACTGTCTTATTGCTGCTTCAACAGAAAATGTTTCCATTCCGATTCTTGTTGAAGTCATTCTTTCAATCAATTCAAAGAGAAGTAATAATAATTATTTATGTTTAATTTGTACTTAGCACTTAATTAGGTACACTCTGTGTTTTCTTTAAATTTAGCCGCTTTATATTATTCCCTATTCAGAAACCCTTAAGTGACCATGGTTTCTTGAATCCCCCAAGTCCTCCGAAGCCTCCCAAGCCGTGTAAGCTAAGTCCTCCAAGTCCGTGTCCTCCGAAACCCCCCAAACCACCAAAACCACCGCCAAATCCGTGTCCAAATCCATGACCACTGAATCCAAGACCGCCCAAACCACGTGGGACGCGCTTTACCTCCTCCACATCCTCATTCGGTTCCAGTAGAGCCAAATCCAAAGGGGTATCAGTGAGAGCTTCCCCTTCCTCCTGTCCGATCGGTAACGCGCTGCCGAGAGTAATGATGGCCAAGACACATGTGACTGTCAGAAAAAATTTCATTTTTGACGAAATTGCTCGGAACTTGCTGGAGAACTAAAGGTTCAACTCATCGGCTACACAATTTATACGGTGTACTTGAGGCGCCAAAAACTAACCCTGAGAGTTGTGAATTTTCGAGGCAAACACGGTATTTGCTTAAACGCACGCATCCCTTTGTTAGTACGCCCAATTAGGGTGTTTCCGAGAAAGGTCTGAGATGAGCAGCACTCTGCTGACGGACTTACAACACTGTTTTGAAACACTTAGCTTGACAAAGCCACTCGCTGAATCAACATTGCGTGGCTGACGGGGAGACATGGGTGTGTACGAGATTTCGTTACGTTGCGCCGCAACTCTCCATTCATGAGTTTCAATGCGTCCATGGCCCGGTTTACTTTGTATTTGCGCGGTTTTTTCTTGTGAATGAATTTAAATGAGAACGCAAAAGACTGGAATGTGGAGTATTAAGAAGCAGACGGAGTTTTACGAACGACTTGTCGTAAAAAATTATCCGCAGTATACAGGCGGATGGGATCAATGTTTTTTATTCATTTCTTTGGCGGCTGTGAATGCGTTAGCGCTAATCGATGACAATAAAGATTAACTGAAAGGAGGAGAGATAGGGTTCAGTGTGAAAGATTCAATAGACTCATTAGTGAGGGGTGATTGGCGTTTACGAGTCGTCATTAAAATATTGAATATCGGGATCCACAAACTGCTAATGAACAAAGTTATAGTCTTCTGAGCCTTTAATTCGGAGTTTGAGCATTAAGTCCATCGGGTATGTGGTTGTGGAAAAACTCTCCATCTTTGAGGGACGTCAAATTTATATGGACTCGAATATGATTTCAAACTTGATTTCGAATGGAATTAAAAGAAGTGGATTCTGTAGACGGGGCCTTTTTTTTCACCACGGTAGATGCACGAGATATCAGAGGAAACGTGGCGGGTGTGTGGTGATGTGAATTCTTCGGCATGAGAAAGGAGAAATGATTGTATCAGCGCAACCTTGAAAAAAATTCAGGGCGGTTTCACGCTGTTTACGTGCAGTCATCATCGAAAAAATATGAAAACAAGGAACAGTGGTTTGAAAAACGGTGAATACTGTGGTACTGGCTGGGAAAGACTGACAGAATGTGTTCTATACAGACTACTTGAAAAATGGCTACAAGAATCTACTATTTCTTGATAGTTTGCACAAAAGTCGACCACTTTTTACCAAAAAATCAGTGGTCGTCCACCTTGTGATGAGCACACAGTTCCATTATAGTACGAACTACCGTCTCGTATAACGAATATTCTAAATTTGTTTTCACGTAAGTCCTTTTTGTTTCTGAACTTGAAGAATTCAGAAGTGGGTCTAAAATGAGAAAAGAGGAATTTCTGATGAGATCGAGGCGGCTATCGTGGAGTTCGTAGAGGTTGGAACTGTTTGATGACTGTTTTGGAGCCATTTACAACATATGGGAAGCGTTCGATATAGCGATTGCAGCGAAAAATGCAGCTAAGATGTGGAAAAAGAACCTTTAAAACATTTTCTCTGTAACTCTCCAGCTGTAGCAGCGATAGGCCTTTAAATCTTTAACTGTCTACTCTGCGTTTCTAGAATATACAATATCGTTGGCCTTACAGGATGATTTTCTTCAACTCACGATTAAGAACACTCCCAAAAGAAATGAACCAAAAGATGATTTCTAAAAGGGAATCATTTTCTATGAGGTGCTGAGAAGAATGAAGACATGCTTCCGACTTCAACCTTTCAGTTGCTGTTGTTCCACTTCTGGCATTTCCCAGAACAATCATATGGAAGATAAGCATCCACTATAAGTTAAGTGGTTTCGCTCAAAAACACACAGATGTGAAAGAAACATTCAGACGACACGTGTCGACCATCTCCGTATGAAAGGGGAGTGTGTACAGACTAAGTCTCTGTGTTTCTGTTGCATCCACTGCAGCTGCTTCTAATTTGCCATCGTATCTCTCCCTCTCTCTCTCTCTCTTTCTTCACATAGCACAGGAGTCCATGTTTATTTCAAACAGTTCAATGCACTCTCAGCATCCCTGCCACTGTCACTTCAAAAACAAAAACATTGAATTTTAAATTTGTCTACTTTACAAATAGTTCTTTATTTTCTACTCTATGCACTAAAATCTAATTACAAGGATATTTCACTGTCCTCTGTTGTGTCAGCGGTTCGCCGAGGAATTTATTTTCAACCGAAAATAGTTCCACTGTGCTTGGAATGGTTCACTCCATGCCATCGTCGGCGTCCGTGCCCGCGCGGTCTCAGCTTCTTGAAGAGAACTCCACTGTACTGTGACTTGCGTTCCAGTTCGTGTTTCATATTCCGCGGCTTGCGAATTAGCTCCTCTCCAATTCCTGGAATCCAATTAAGGGGATCCAAGCTATCGTCCGTCCGCCAATTGTACCAAGGTGATGCTGTCACCGCACTCACCAGCAAAACCACGCAGACCAACACTCGCAAAGAACACATTCTGACGGTTCAACGTTGCATTCAACACTGATCGGCGTGCACTTCGTCTAGTTCAGTTTTATACGAGGGGAGCGGTTGTGAGGGAATGCATACAGCAGGTAGCTTGAAACGCAATCCTTTCCAATGGACCACATGTCGGATAATCCACCCGTGTCGGTGGCGGCAACGCACGGCGCGGCAGTGGCGACGATTTTGGGCAGACAATGCACTGGAATGTGGGATGAACGGGTAATTGCTTAGGCGGCTTAATTGCTGATGCGCTTCTATTGATTAAAAATTTCCTCGGTAATCGACGACGACTGTCCAGGGAGGTGAGTGGTTCTGAGTGTGTTACACCAGTGCTCAGGCGGTAGTTTATGACGTGAGAGGTATGGTATTGTACCTGTTCATTGCGTGGGACTTGTGTTGCACAAGTGGGATGATGGAACGGTTTTCGAAGGTCTGAAGGGTTTTCCTTAGCTAAGGGTTTTCTGTTTGTAGTGCAAGGTCGTTGCATTGTTTGTTTAATTGAGGTGGTCGAAGCGGAGGGACCTCATGCAAGGCACAATGGTTAAATTGGCGAAGAGGAAAGGATGACCTCCTGTTGTTTGGGGGTGTTCTAGTTTAAATAGATGCAGGTATGTCGAAACAATGCCATTGAAGAATGAGAACAGAGTTTCGAGACTAATCTAGAGCAGGAAGCAATTCGGGCTGCTGAATTGGTTCGTGCAAGGATGAATAAATTCTTCGGCGACTGCTGTCGTGTCTGGACAAAAAGTTATCACTTGAAGACACATTTCAAGTGTAGTATTTCTTGAATCGCAGTCTGTCTACGCAGAAGCAAACCGAACGAGGTTGTTCGCCGCATTACCCATAACATTGAAACGAACACTATTAAAGTCTCATGAGCTTAAATAACGAACACTTCAACATAAACGATGAACCATGTCGCATGCGAGTTGCTCTGGACAGATGTCACTCTTTCCATTTATGGCTAAATCCCATTTGCAAACAACGCACCTGACACAGCCACATCTCCATCTACCTTCAGCACCGCAGTGCGCAAGAGGCACTTCTGCAGGAAAACAAGTCCAGAATACAACTCAGTGATCGTCATCCATCACTTCTGCGCGATCCCCATCCCCATATGACAGCGTCCGATTAAAATAATTCCTTATCAGACAAGCTATCGACCGAGTGTCATAAACGTATAATTCCAACATTCTGGTCGCTTGTCACGGCTGCTCTCCCGTGAAGTTATGGTCATGTCAACTTTGCAGTCTCTCCCTGCAGTGCATGCGTTCAATCCGGATTTCTCCCGGTGAATTCCTGTTCCCAGGTGTTCTTCTCTCGTGCACACAAACTGGATCTCGGCGGAAACTTCTGTATGTCGCGTTGACTGACAACCGAACGTTTGTGCAGAAATTCTGCTTCTCAACATCCCACCGGGGCGGCGAACAGGAGTTAATGATCCTGTCCTCAGCGAATCATTGCAAACAGGTTGCACGATTACGGACTTAGATTCCGCGTAAACGCTTAATTTCGCATATAAATAGATCCCCATCAGGACACAGCTCTTCAGTCAAGAAAAACTGTTTCATTATTGAAGTGCTGCTATGAAGCTGACCACAGTGATAAGCGTCTTAACAGTGTTCTGCTGCAGCATGGTGACGTCGGAGAGTCTCGATCGAAACTCTCGGCAATCGGGCAGATATGGACCGAGCTATGGGGGCGGTTCCGTGTCAAGCTATGGATCAAGTTCAGGCAGCAGGCCAAGCAGTCAAAGCGTGAGCTCAGGTTTGGGATCCAACAGCCGGCCAGCGCTTTCAGCAGGATACAGTTTTAGCGGACCGAGCGGCAGACCAGTGAACGGGCCTGTATTCGGAGTCAGTCCAAGTGGGGGTAGGCCAGGCGTCTACAACGGAGGACCACGTCCTGGTGTTGTTTACAGGCCATCAGCGGTTTCCGGGGGAAGGCCTGTTAGCTACAAGGGTTGAGTATCATTGTCACAAGACTGAGAAATAAATTGTGTGTAATTGGCCAAGATTTGTTTTTTGTTTAATTTGATTTGGGGGTAGAAAACGAACCGGATATATTTATGACTCAGAAGAATGGCGGGTGTAGTGTAACTTGAAGTGTTTCAGAAGACAATGTGGTCTCTAAACGCAGGCTGGAGAATTCAATTGTGTCAGAAAATTCAAAGTGGGATGCAGAGTTGCCCTGCACCGATAATATCTGTTCTGAAATCAATACCGATGGAATTAAAAGGGAGTTAAAGGGATCTTATGAACAGACCTTTAATAAATAGGCTCTTCCGTAAGTACTTTGCATACAAAAGTACAATATATTCGACTCACCGGTGTATTAAGTTATAGTAACGCTCCCTTTCTTTTTGGTTTTTAAAATTTTGTTCCACATGTGTCTTAAACTTTTGCAATTAAAGAGATGTGCGAGGAATAAGATGGTTGGTGCATAATCTTATTTGGCCAAATTGACTGCGTTAACGGCAGAGGTGTAAGCTGTCACATTGTTATTCTAGTCGTTATGCAATTTCCATCAAATCGACGTTTATCATTCCTCTCTCCCATCAAAACGATAGTTTCAGAGCTCGCTGATTGATTTCCTCAGTCCGACTTGGTTTTTGGTATGAACCGTGTTTTGTGAATGGTCTCAGAATGCTGCAGGAACACCTTCATATTATGCACTAACAACATCATCCAACAACATCATCGAAGTGATCCTACGTTTGCACGTGCTGTCTGGAGTAAACTTCTTGTGAAGTTATTGACAATCGTAGCTGATATGCGATCAGTTTGAAACTCATAACACAAAATTTGGATGGGCGCCGCCGAAGGAGAGGAGTCATCGTATTCAGAATCCAAGTGTACTTTGATTTCTCCGCACAATCTACTCTCTCAAAGAATCGAATTACGAAACTGAGATCATTCCTCTTATTTTTTTAATATGCTGACAGGAAAAAGAAGGAGCATGAGAAGTGCGTGGTTGAGGAATTGGAAAGGTGTTATGGCAGGAATGAAGTCTGAAACTTTTATCGAATGGTAAAACATCTACCCGGAGGATACAAGGTTCGGACCGAAGCCTGCCGAGATCAAAATGGACAACTTGTGGTAGCGTTGCAGTCTGTGCTGAGAATCTGGAAGGATCATTTCTGCAGACTCCTTAACGGCGATGACGGCCCAAATCCCGCTGTTAAGCAGAATGTTCCACTCAATTTGGACGATGATAGACAAGCATTCCGTCCCCCCCACTTTGACGAGGTGAAGATAGCAATATCCAAGCTGAAGTCGAACAAAGCTGCTGGAGCGGATGGTCTGCCCGCAGAGCTATTTAAAGCAGCTGGAGAAGAGTTGGTTGGGCGCATGCACCAGCTCATCTGTAAGATATTGGAAAGGAAAGGAAAGCTTGCCAGATGAGTGGAATCTCAGCGTCGTTTGCCCGGTCCACAAAAAGGAGACCCCTTTGACTGCATAAATTATCGAGGGATCAGTCGCGTTAACATCGCATACAAGATCCTCTCTGCCGTATTGTGTGAGCGTCTGAAACCGTTTGTCCGTGACCTGATAGGTCCATATCAGTGTGGTTTCAGACCAGGGAAGTCTACAAACGACCAAATCTTCACATTGCGGCAAATATTGGAAAAGACCCAAGAAATGCAAATTGACACTCCATCTATTCGTCGATTTTAAGGCTGCAGTGTGCATAGAGACGAGCTATACAGAGCCCTGTCTAGTTTTGTCATTCCTACTAAACTCGTCAGACTGTGTAGGATGAAGATGGAGAACTCTCGCTGCTCCGTCAAGGTCGGTAACGAGCTTACCGAGACCTTCAATGTCAAAAAAGGTCTTAGATAAGGCGACGCACTGTCATGTGACTTCTTCAACATCATCCTTGAGAAGATCGTGCGTAACTCACAAGTCAACACCAGAGACACGATCTTCCAGAAGTCAGTTAAATTGCTAACTTACGCAGATGACATTGACGTGATTGGACGAATACAGCGACCCGTCAATGAGGGGTTTGCTGGCATTGAAGCGGAAGCGGCTAAAATGGGTCTAGTGGTAAATGAGGGCAAAACGAAGTACATGCTGTCATCAAGGAAGGACACACAACATCGACGTCTTGGACAGAGCGTCACACTAGGCAGCAGAAACTTTGAGGTAGTCAAGGACTTCGTCTACCTCCGCTCCGCGGTAAACAGGGACAACAACATCAGTAACGAAATCAAACGCAGAATCACTCTTGCCAATCGTTGTTTCTTTGGGCTCAAGAGGCAGTTGAGTAATAAAACCCTTTCTTGACGGACTAAGCTCGCTTTATATAACGGCTTGATCATCCCAGTCCTATGGTACCTTATCGTGCGGATGAGGAAGACCTTAGCCTTTTCGAAAGAAAAGTTTTGCGTGCGATTTTTGTTTGCGTTGATGGCATCTGGAGGAGAAGATTTAACGACGAACTCTATGGGCTGTACAGCGACATGCGCCTGGTCAAGCGTCTTCGGATACAACGCTTAAGATGGCTAGGCCATGTAGATGTATGTATGGACACCACTGCTTCGGCCTTCTATGCTGAGCCATTGGAACAGCGCAATAGAGAACGGCCTAGACTAAGGTGGCGCACACAAGTGGAGAAGGACCTCAACAAACTTGGAGTGCGCAACTGGAGGCAACTGGTGAAAGATCGTGCTGGCTGGGGAGGCATGGTGGTTGAGGCCCAGTTCCACCCCGGACTGTAGCGCTACAACAAGACGAAGAAGAAGAAGACAGTAGCCATTAACCACAGATACACGACTTCGTAATAAATACAGTCCAACTGTTGGGTAAGAGAAAGAGGAAAATATAAAAACGGAGATCCCGCTACAAATTAATTTTAAATCCTTTACCAAAGGCATGGAAAAGGAAAAAATTGAGCTAGGTAAAGCAGTGCAAATTTTTGTGGTGTTTCTTAAGAACAAATCTGTCTTTTCCGCAGGTTTTCCAAAGGTTGCATGAAAAGTAATTTTTCCCAGATGCATGGAAATTCATAAATTTTTTTATGAATTCGATTTAATTGATGAAAGTATCAAATACACCTTAAAGACAGGAAAAAATGAGGTGGGATGATATCTAAAGACAACTCGTAACGGACACCATGTTACATTTTTAGCGAATGTCATTGTGTGATCGCGTACAATGGGAATTCAAAGCTATGCAGTTTCCTTTAAAGAAGTGTGACTTATTTACAGGTGAAGTTTATTTAGCGACAAAGGATGGCAATGTAAGAAATGCAAAAAATATATGATATGCATTCTATTTCCGTCAAATAATTTGAAAATCATCAATCATTTGAATTTTGTTTTCACCTGAAAGTATGCCATAAATTGAAATTAATCGACGTTGGTGAAGTTTCCACTACTTGTTCTTCTGCTGAAAAGTATGCACAATAATGTATGGGTGAAGTTTCCACTCATCGATCTTGCGGTGAAAGGTATGCACAGCATTGTATAAGTTAAGTTTTCAGTATTTGTTTTTGCCCTGCAAAGTATGCATTCCATAGACACTGTATAGACTGCATCATTATTTTATATACTTTCATATTAAAGTAAGAAATAAGAGGTGCACACATTTTTAACAAAACTTCGTTTAAAGTGAGGTCGTGAAGGGCATATTTTCCTCTTCTTCGTGTGGCGCTGCAGTCCGGAGTGCACCTGGAGCAACATGGCTCTCCAGCCAGTATCATCTCTTGCCAGTTGCGCATTCTAAGTTGGTTGAGGTCCTTCTCACCTTGCGTGCGTCACCTCAGCCTAGACCGCCCTTTGTTGCGTTGTTCCACTGGCAACGTGAAGACTAACTTAGTTTTTGTAACGGAATATTATTGGCAAAGGAAGGAATTAATTGGTTCGTCGGTTGAGACCAAGTTTTTTCCTAACTTGCACTTCATACAAAATCTTAATAGTATCCCTCTTGATAACTAAATCAAAGAGTTGGGTGCTATGGCAGCCCACAAAAGTTAACCTCACTTCTGCAATAGAAGGCAGAGGGGACCAACAGTCTAATGCCGACTACGAGAAAAGAAATTTGAAGAGCTTTTTAAGGCCAATAAGTTCGCCCCGGCGCCGTGGCGTGGTGGGTAGAGTGCGACGCTCACACACCGAATTGTCTAGGTTCGATTCCTGCCTGAACACCTTGAATTTTTCACGGCACCACTTCTTTCGAGCTGCTGACAACACTCAAAGAGTAATAACTGTCTAAGAAAGCTTCTTACACTTCTCGAACGGAGTCGGCAAGAAACTGTAGGTCCCTTCTACTCGTGAGAGAACTGTAGCGCGCACAACACGAGTAGTTGATGAGCAAGCTAGGCCTTGGTCCCCTGTGGACTGTCGCTCCAACAATTTAAAATTAAGTTCCCCCATAGTTTTGGCAGCATGGTAAAACGGAAAGAAAAGGGGCAGGTAGGAAATTAAATGTTGAACCTGCTGCACTCTATGATGTTCAAATTATAATAAGTTGTTAAAGTACTTAAAATTTGTCTTTAATTCAGAAGCAACCAAAAATACGAAAGAAACAGTTTTGTTAAATTGATAATGGCAGTGATTTACGACCACAACAAAAGAAGCAAGCAACGTTTCGCACGTGATCTTGTACCTGGAATTTTTTTTACAACCAAAAATTAAGCAATTAAGGAAAATTTCGAATAATCGTTTCTTCAAATTTATAGAACTAGTTGTACATTGCATGTCTCAAGGTCAGGAAATAACGTTTGTCATCGGAGCTTCATGGCTGGTAGATTCGGAGTATGATTCATTGTTTATTGGTTTCCTATTTTGTGTATGCTTGATGTGGTCATAAATTTTATCACTTGATTCCTCTAGAATTAAGAATGACAATCAGTGATAAATAGTCGCGAGCGAATGGACATTCTTGGTGCATATTTCCTTTCGATTGGAGTTGACAAACACTTTTTTCACAAACCAATTGGTGACACCACATGAAAGGTGATGTAAAAAGCTAAAGAGAGTGACACCACATGAAATGTAACATAAAAAGCTAGAGAGAGTAAGCACCTAGGACGCGAACCTCAAACAGAAGTCCCAACGGAGTTACCTTACTAATATGAAAACGCCGCTGACAGGGATTAGTGATTACTTTTGCGTTTGTTTTGGTTCCTTCTTCACAATGCAAGGAAGATCATTTAACAAACTGAGTACTCCAGTAATTTATAACGCCCGATTTTCTCAGCTGTGACAGGTGCTTTAACAATTTGTAATCAACTGATGGCCAAAGGCCTTTAAAATACATTGAAATTATGGAAATGGTTGTTCATGTGTTTTTCGATTCTTAAAGGATCTCTAAAACGAGTATTTTATTTTGCTTAAGAGAGCAAAAGCACTGAAGGTTTTTAAGTCACATATCGGTTAGGTTTTTTCTAAAGCACGACAATAATAAACATGAATGAGATCGCACAATTTGTTTTCAACCCCCCTTCGCTTGACTCATACTCACTCTGTAAACTTGCATAAAGGTTCTATTTGTTGTGATGCCCTGGAGCATCTTCGAGTCATTGTTTAATATTTTTTTCTCATAAAGCAGAGCACCGTGGAGCACGTGTTTCTATCGCATCCTATAGATCACACCCCTTTCCACAAGCTACGAGTCACGCTTCAAATTCACGATTGTCATGATTAATGTCAGTTTAGCTTTTGTTTCCCTCATTTATCGGCCCAATCTAAGTACCAATTAAAATGGGCAGTCAACGCCTTTAAATTGCTATTCTTTTGTCAGAGTTGTGGCCTTCGAACATCAATTAAATTGAACTAAGCCGAGTCAGACCAGAAAAAGAAACCCAAGGAGATCAGATAAAGAAAAGAACGCATCCAACACAACAATTATTAAATCAAAACATTTTTATTTTCTTCGTAACTTAAAATTGAGTATTTTAACCGTAGAATCCTCCACGATATCCACCGTAACCTCCGCGGTATCCACCGTACCCACCGTATCCTCCACGGTATCCACCGTAACCTCCACGATATCCGCCGTATCCTCCGTATCCACCGTATCCTCCGTAACCTCCGTATCCTCTGTATCCACCATAGCCGCGGCCATAGCCAAATTGACGTGCTTGTCTCTCGGATTCGTTTTCGTGTCCAGTCTCAGTGTCCACACTGAGGAGGGCGTCAGCGTTATCCTGTGCCACAGCAACTGGGCCCTGATCGACTTCCACTTCCACTGGATTAGCCAAAACGACGGTGGCTAAAACAGCCAAACACACGAATGTCACTAAGAAACGCATTTTGCTCGGTTTCTTTATTATTGTTGAGGTAGTCTGGTTCTGGAGCTTGTGTTAGACACACTTCAACTTCAACTCGGTTCTGATGAGAATTGATCGGACTCGTATCTTTTATACAAACTGCTCGACCTTAAGACGGTGGAACGCCCTGACAGGGGGTGAGGCACTCAAAGCTCGCAGTCGCTGTGGGGCTGAAACGAAGGTAGAGACAAAGCTTTCTGGGAGTGCGTGCTTGATGCTCGCAATTAGTCTTCATGCATCCCATTCACCGCTGTCATTTGTGAAAAAATACCTAAATTGGGAATTAGATAGTTTTATTGCTTTCTCAGTTCTAGATGAGCAACTGACAACCGCAGACCGTAGGTGCGGTGAATGTGACAGTGTCTAACATGCCCACTGACGTGTTACTTTTTTGGTGTTCTGTTGATGCGTTACCTGAGTTCGATTGGAATCAGCATTTGTTCCGCGTTGTCTGCTTTGGCTTTGTGATACAATGTTTTTCATATTAGAAAGGAGATCATATCTTTCGTGTTGATGTCTTGAGTCACTTTTCAAGGGTACAGTTTTAATCGCGTTGCAATTGACGGTGTAACAAAGGGATATACTAAGAAGACAGGTAGAACTGTACAAAGCGGGAAAGAAGAAGAAAAAGACTTCATAAGGACACTCGTGCTCATACTCGATAAAGAAATTTTAAATTCATACAGTTTACCAGCAAATTTCCTCCTATGATACAATTTCCGCGCTGGTAACGAGAGCATTTCTTAATTTTTTTCCTACATGGTTCCTGTTTACTACTTCAAGTGAAAGCCCAAATGTTCTGCTCTAAGACATAGTTTGGCAGTTCTTAAACGTATCTAATAACGTTCGTGAAAGTGTGATGCCATGATGCCATCAAAAGTCTCATGCGCCTGATGCAGTAATTGCTCAATTTTTTAATTTTTTTTTTGAGGCTGAACTTTCAATTGGCAACACTATTTTAACTGGTGTTCTGTATTTATCTTGATTTGGCCTTTTAACACGAAAAGTTACAGATTCGCCTGGCAACAGGCACAAAATTGTAGTTGATCCCAATATTCACAAGGGCCTTTCACTGAGCGACGAAACTCATCAACTCAACAAATCTGTCCTATTTGGAATGATGATAATCCTCAAGTTTAAAGTGAAGCAAGTGAAGTGATAACAATCCTCGAGTGTAAAGTGAGACACCGTTGCATCCACAAAACCCGACTGTTTGGTGTGCTTTGCAGGTTGGAGGAATAATTGGTCCCAAGTACTTGAAAAATAATATTTGCCAGCGGTTATTGAGCCATGATTACTTTTCCGTTCATCAAGTAAACAACGGTGATGCACAGAAGCTGTGGCTACAATAAGACTGCTAAACTCTTCACACCGTTGGTGCCACAATTAATTTGTAGAAGGAAACTTTTGTTAACCGCATAGTTTCACGTTACGGACCTATGAATTCTCTCCCAAGATCGTGAGATTTATCGCCGTTTGGCTATTTTTTGTGGGAATAATTGAAGTGTTTAGTCTAAGTCGATAAATACATTGTCCCCTTGGAGCACAACATTGCCGATAGCTGTGACTAGTTTGGTTTACTAGGTTTACTCTTTTTCTTACTTACCTTGAAAGTACGAAGGACTTGTCACAGAGTCTAGAAATGGGTAGTAAAATAGTAAAAACAAGAAACTTAAAAATAAACGGTCTACAGTACGTCGTATAATAATTGTTGGAGCTACAGTCCAAAGGGCGACCAGAGACTAGCTTGCTTATCAACTACTCGTGTGGTGCGCGCTACTGTTCTCTCACGAGTAGAAGGGACCTACTGTTTGAGAAGCTTTCTTAGACAGTTATTACTGTTTAAGTGTTGTCAGCAGCTCGAAAGAGGTGGTGCTGTGAAAAATTCGAAAAATTGGTGTTGAGCTAGGAATCGAACCCTTCGGCGTGTGAGCGCCGCACTCTACCCACTACCCCACGGCGACCACAGTACATAGTATACAAATGCTTAATAAATACAAGACAAATGTTGGAAAAAGTCGTCAACATTTTTACTTCCAGTTTAGACTACGTCCAAGGCAGTCATGCTGAAAATTTTACCGAAAATTGTGTTTTAATATGACGCCTGAAAATGACTAATTCAAAATATCATCTTTGTTCAATTCTGTTTCGAAGGTGTATATCTCTAAAAAAAAAACAAGTCCAGCAGTTACAGTGGCGGAAATAAAAATAGCACCCATTCTTAGTAATATAAAATTCGACAAACTTCACGTATTAAATGAAACTAAGACTCAATATTATAATAAATATTTTTCAACTTGTATTTAATTTGAACTGAATATCGCATTTCATTAATATCTCCTTGATTTAAATTAATATTTGCTGATGAAAAAATATAACTAAAAAGCAAAGGGGAATGAGTATTGAAAAGTGGTCGAAAATATAAATAGGACTGGAAGTAAAAATTAGAAAAAGCAAATAATATGAGTGAGGTTTTCGTACAGTTGCACTTATGTACCTTTGATAATAATAATAATTGGATGACACGACAGTCCACATGGTGATCAGGGACTCGCTTGCTCGTTAACTACTCGTGTTTTGCGCGCTACTGTTGTCTAACGAGTAGAAGGTACCTACAATTTCTTCCGACTCAGAAGGACGAATTTTGTCTAACGAGTAGAAGGTACATACAGTTTCTTTCGACTCAGAACGACGAATTTTTAGAAGCTGTTTCTTAGACAGTTATTACTCTTTGAGTGTTGTCAGCAGCTCGACAGTGGTGGTGCGGCGAAAAATTCGAGGTGTTCACCCGGGAATCGAACTTTCCGAAGACCTTGAGCGTGTGAGTGTCCCACTCTACACACTACGCCACAGTGGCCAAATAATGGATAGGATACACAGGGCAAGAGGGCACAATTGCCCTCAATTGCTTTGGTAAACTTTTTACCAGTTTCTGGCAGCGAGCTCGCGGTATGGAATACCACGCCTCTTGTGTAGCTGTCCATAAGTCTTCCAAATTTTTGCATACTTTTTGCTTCAGAAGTGAGTCGACATCATTCCACAAGTTCTCAATTGGGTTGAGGTCTGAGATTTGTGGAGGCCAACTCAAAATATCAATTTCATTTTCTTGAAGTTGCTATTTTACTGCCTTAGCAGTATGTTTCAGGTCATTTTCACGCACAAACATCCAACTTATTGACAGATTTTCAAAGGCCAATGGTTCCATATCTGACTCTAAGAAGATTTTATATTGATATTGGTGCATTTTACCAAATATCTTTGCAATAGACCCAATACTATGCAAAAAAGGTGCCCCAACCATGATACTGCCTACACCATGTTCAACTGTCTTCAAAGTGTACTTCGAATTGAGATCTCGACCTTACGGGTGATGAACATATACATTTTCATCCGACTGCAGCCTATTAAACTTCGACTCTTTGCTCCAAGAGACATTTTTCCAAAACTGAAGAGGTTTATTCAAATGTTCTTTAGCAAAAAATAACTAGGTTTTTGTTTTAAGTTTGTGCCTGAAACAGACAGCGGCTAAAATGGGTCTGGCGATAAATGAGGGCAAGACTCAGTACATGCTGTCATCAAGAAAGGACACACAACATCGACGTCTCGGACAGAGCGTTACACTAGGCAGCAGAAACTTCGAGGTAGTCAAGGACTTCGTCTACACCAGCTCCGCGGTAAATAGTGTTGTCCCTATCAGTACCGAAATCTAATCGGTGTTTCTTTGGGCAATTGAGTAATAAAGCCTCTCTCGAGGGATGAAGCTCACTTTATATAACAGCTTGATCATCCCAGTTCTTCTTTATGGCGCGAAAACCTAGACGTTACCAAAGGCGGATGAAAAAGCCCTTAGTCTGTTCGGGAAACTTTCTACCTGTTTCTGACAGTTATCTCGCGGTATGGAATACCACTCCTCTTGTGTGGCTGTCCATAAGTCTTCAGAAGTAAGTCGACATCATTCCACAAGTTCTCAATTGGATTTAGGATGAGAGAAAAGTTTTGCGTGCGATTTTTGGTTCTGTTTGCGTTGACATCATTCCACCATCATTCCATCATCCATTCCATCTGGAGAAGAAGATTTAACGACGAAGTCTATGGGCTGTATAGCGACATGCGCCTGGTCACGCGTCTACGGATACATCGCTTAAGGGGGCTAATCCATGTAGAGCGCATGGACACCACTGCTCTAATCCGAAAAGTCTTTGAATCTGAGCCACTGAGACAACGCAACAGAAGGCGGCCTAGACTAAGGTGGCGCACACAAGTAGAGAGCGACCTCATCCAACTTGGAGTACGCAACTGGAGGCAGCTGGCAAAAGATCTTGCTAGCTGGATAGGCATGTTGGTTGAGGCTCAGGTCTACTCCGGACTGTAGCTTTACAAGAAGAAGAATAAGCCTGAAACTAGTGGTTTCTTTCGATCTGTGCACTCATGCAGTACAGCCTCTATAACAGACGAGTTTTAAAGAAATAGCAACATTTTAAACACCCTCAATTTCTTTTCTGATTTCAGTGGATGTCTTAAATGGATCCTTTCGACATGCCGCTACAGAAGCGTGATCGATGGCTTTTGTCGTTTTTCATACTCGATTTATCCTCGGAATGATTTCAAATTGCTTATGTTTCTTAACATGGTTGATGGCATTTTGTTTAGAACAATTTACGAGTATATCCATGGCATTATCGATAATTTTTTTCTTATTTTCAAACATATTGAAAATGATTTGCTCTTTTTTCCGCACAGCAATGAACTCTTCTTCTCATTGTCTAATACAAAAACAGAAAAAACTAAATTTAATTTAGCCGAACTTATAATTAACTCAAGTCATTTCTTATTCTTCTTATCATAGTGTTTAAGATATTGCAAAACTTACGCAGAGTACGTTTTAGGTTAATATTTTTTTGTTTGAACGGATAAAGTGTTATTTATTTTACCAGTTAATTCACTGATCTCACTTGTTCAAATGTGCACACAATACTGATGTTCTTATATGCTACATATTGAAACGGGAACTCCTCCGTTGCTCTTGTATACCATCAAAATGCACTTCAACTATATTTTTAAAATACTACAGATGAGCGAATGCAGATAACCAAACGTAGTTTTAAGAAGTATAATTGGAACAAACGGATACATTAGCGAGTAAGGGAAAAAAACAGCTTCTGACTGCGGTCTAAATCTGTCTATTGAGGCGGATGAGCCTCCTCATCTTTTAAGAAAAAAATTAAACTCAGTTTTGGAGAATTTCGGTAGACATACATATGACAAATATGTCGAAGAAGCTGAATCTTCACCGTTTAGGAACTACTACAGCGAACTAAACAATTTTTTAAATGCAAAAACATACTTCCTTGACAGTCACTCAATCGAAAAAATAAGCACAATTTTTAAACTGAGAGGGGAACTCGTTCAGTTAAACTTTATCCCCCACAGACCAGATTTATCAATTCTTTGTAACCTATGTAACATGAGGAAGAGAGAAGACATCTTACATTTTATTGGTGTTTGTCCGATTCTAAAAGAATTTCGACTAACAATTTTCGAAACACCTGTTTTAGACGAAGATGAAATAACTTGCATCTTAAATGGAGAAAAGGGATGGAAGGCCTTATACGATTATTCAGTAGCAGCACTTTGTTATAGAAAACGTATCATAGATGGAGATTTTTAATGTAAAACATATGTATGTATTTTGTCAACCTGGTAGACGGCCATAGGCCAAACCATAAATGACTTAGGTTAAACTTTACATTGTAAAACATTTATTGAAAGTAAAAGTTCAACTAACTAACTAACTAACTGATGTTCTCGTCTATATTGCTGCCATGTTTAGAATAAAGTTTTTTATTTTAAATTTGCCAATAAAAAATCGTTTTTGGGACGCAGACCTAGGATTCAATTTGTTTATGCAATGTAATAATTTCGATTTATAAAGAATGAGTGCTATTTATCTTTTCACCACAGTACGTTGCTGCTATAAAGAATGAGTGCTATTTATCTTTCCACCACTGAACGTTGCTTCATCATATCTAGAAAGACAACTTTTGAAAAGCCGACTGTTAGTTTCAGTATGCAAATCTTAATTCAACACTTAAGACCCTAAAGGCCTTTCGAATTTCTTTCGGAGGTAAGGATTGGGTCCCGTCCACTCGCCAAACAACAAAAGCGGATGTATTAGCTTTGCTATTACGGTTTTATTTCAAAAATTGAATTCGAAATAGATTTTGTATGTTCAGGTAGGTGGTCAGCAATATGGCCGCCGTGACGTAGTGGGTAGAGTGCGACGCTCACACAGCAAAGGTCCAAGTTCGATTCCCGGCTGAATACCTCGAATTTTTTACGGCACCACCTATTTTCGAGCTGCTGACAACACTCAATGAGTAAACAAGAAAAGAGCTTCTCAAACTTCTTAATTCAGAGTCGGAAAAAACTGAAGGTCCCTTCAACTGGTGAGAGATCAGTAGCGCGCACAACACGAGTAGATGTTCAGTATACAAGGGTGTAGTTCTTCGGCAAGACGAATTAATTATGGTGTTCCTCAAGGATCTGTTCTTGGCCCCACCTTATTTAATATGTACGTCGTTGTTTTCTACTCGACAGCACTAAACTCAAACTTTGTGGTCACGATGTAAATTGATCTGACTTCTGCAAATACTAAGGCATCATTGTCGATACAAAGTTTACCTTCCAAAAACACAATCGCCACCGTCGGTAAAATAAATATACTAATACAGGTCCTCTATCCCTTAATTTTCAAAAATTCCAAACTCTGTATAAAGAACAAAAGGATACTTTTCAAAACGATTTTCCGAGCCATCCTCTTGTGTGGTGCCATAGTTTGGTACGATTGCGCTAAAACACACAAGTCAAAACTGCAAAGAGCTCAAAACAAATTGCTCAAAACAAATTGCTCAAAATTATGCATAGCTTGCCTCGTCACTTCTCTACTCGAAAACTTTATGCCAATGTCGACTCACTCGATTATCTTATTAAAATATCGGTAAGCAATTTCTTTGAAAAATGTGCTTATTCTGATAATAATCGTATTAGTTGTCTTAATAATGATTAAATTATACTCGTATAAATCATAGTTATTAAAATAATGTTTATTTAAATTGTTGGGGATGTTTGCAATACTAGTCTTAAGTCATAAGGGTTTTTGTTTGTAGTTTTCCCTTAATTATAATTAAGTTTATTCCTCTTTTTCGTTATAAAAAATTATTTTCTAGCTGTAAAGGTAAATTATAATCTATAACTCTTAACACAACAAGATTGTAACCTAGTTAAATGTTGAGCTTTATCTACGAGTACATTCAGTAAATTGAATTGAAAACAAATTGATGAGCAAGCTTGGCCCTAGTCCCCTGTGGACTGTAAATGCTCAATTATTATTACATTACCTATTCGTAAAATTACATTTTTCATCGAAAACCAAAGTGAGGTGCACTGAATTCTCTTTTTATGCGATAGATATGTTCCTAAACTAACCGCACAAAAAAAATCGCATAAAAAATTACACTAATGTAGTGTAAAAGAAGGAATGTGTTCCATTATTTTCAAAAACGCATAAAACCAAAAAATCATATAGAAAAAGACATTAATTACATTATATAATTAGGGTTACGTTCCAAAATTTTGTAAAAGTTCATAGGACCAAAAAATCGCAAAGAAAAGTCGATATCAACTAATAAAAAATGAGGATACCTGAGAATTTTTGAGCAGAGTATAAAGTTTTGGTAAATTCAAATCAAATACATAACATTACTTTATTTTTAAATAAATATATTTATTTCACATTACTTTAATTAGTAGTTTTATAAAAATTTTATATTTAATCATTTTCTTCACTTTCTGATAACACCCGCAATCTTTTGTGAACTGGCGCGAAATCATTATCACCACTGGAATAGACAGTCAGTTCATTTTGTAACGAGATTGCTACTGCATCAATAGATTGAACGTAAGTTTCGCCTGCTGAAGGTTCCCCTGATTTGATAAGAAAATCAATTTGCGAATCTTTCCGTAATTCTTTATGAAGTTCTTGATACCCAGAAATGCACAAGTGATAATTCATTCTTACACAAATAGCACTGAGCATATGTTACTATTGTTTCCTTGCTCTGTAAAGAAGAAATATTCAAAAAGGGGAATCCCATACAAAATACCATAGAAAAACAACGCATAACTTCAAAATCTTGTACAAAAAAATCCGAATTAGATTCTCAAAAAAAATCGCATAACTTCAAAACCGCATAAAAAAGATTCGCATAAAAAGAGAATTGAGTGTATATAAATTGCCAGATGATAAAAAACTTACCTTTGCCGATTTAGAAGACAGATGTTAGCTGTGCACACAACTACCCTATAACCTAAATTTGTTCAACAAGCCACCTTAACATCGACGAGACGACGATCTAGAACCCATCCAAAAACACAGTTGTGATGAGTTTTGGTGGAATATTACAGAAAAATCATTTTAAAACCATTTGCTCCATTCGTGTCTAAAAAAAACGAAACCATGTATATGGGAGCGTAACTCGCTCTTGTTCTTATCCTTCGCGATCACCTGCTCTCAATTCACAAATTTTGATTACTTACGCTCCTTTTTACTATGAACTGAAACCCTTAAAACCCTTCTCAGATTCAATTCTCTTTAATTGCCGCATTAGCACTTCATTTGTCTCATTTGAAACCTATGTCTCCGCACTTCATTTGCTGCGAAATTTTTTGATGAATTCTTCAAGGCCACTTTTGTACTTCGAGTCAATTGTTTTCGCTTTCGCCTACCGCATTCCATAACATCGCGTGTGTAGATATCACTCATACCTTGTTTACGAAGCCTTAGTCGTTCTGGGAATCATTGATTGCCCCAGTGGTAGCTCCCATTAGTACACATTAGGTCATATGCTTGGGCGTTTCCAGACAATTCCAAAATTGAATTTTATTCCCTGAAGACGTCGGATAAGATCTACATCCCAATCTAAGCTAAGTCTGTGATTTGAGTAGACAAACAAAACTCAGTTGTCGGCTGACCAACCTGATGTGCGGGTGTACCTCGTAAGTAGCTTGCGTGTTTCAACAACCTACCTCATACCCGGCAAATCTTGCAGTTCAAGGTCGCTGTTAATGACTAGTCACGGTATTTCCAAACATGACTAACTCAACCCTTCGTTTTGGCCAACATGAGATGGAATCATTACACCGCCTCTTATGATGGTGATTCCCCGTCAAACCGGCTGTGCCTCGAGGAAGTAAGACACTGCGGCGGCGCGGGGGTGAGACAGTTTCTAATGGCGCCCACTGTTCGCAGTGTGGTCACTGTTTTCGTGGCGCAACCCAATTTAACTCCCAATTTGGTTTTTCACTTGGAAGCAGTGATTGGGAGGTCATTAATGGTGGGCTCGTATGAAAGCATCGGTCATGAATAGGGCATTCACATCGATCCACCGAGACACTCACTCGTACATATGCATGAGAGTTTGATTTACGCACGACTCCTGGGAAATAAGAAGCTAACGATGGCAAACAATAACAAGGAAACAGGTTTGCACGAACTTATCTCGGCATCAGCCGACTCGTCGGTCAGTCTTTATTAGATTGTAGTGTTGCGCCATTTGGCCTGAGTCATGGCTCTCTTGGACGGGCTATGCAACGGTCCGCTGGGGCTGGCGATTTCGATTTTGTCGCCGCTGTTGTTCATCTGTGGAACCGAGACGCAATTAATTAAAATAATTTTCACTCGTGGCTTTTGCGGGAGGGTGGAAGAAGGTATTGAGGTGACACAGGAATCAATCAAAAACCCGCGGATTGGGGAAGAACCTAGACATCTGTGGGAAGGGTGTGTGACCGATTGCGTTGCATGTCAAATATTTGTCGCCGTAATGACCGAATGATCACGAATGCAAATAGATTGTTATGTTCTGGGGTTTAATTGATTACAACTTGTTAATTGAACACAGTAAAACGAGTCAACAACGCTTAGCTGGGCTTTGTTTTAGTGGTTTTCCGATGTTAAGTGGGTTTTATTAGAGGAAATACCTTGACTGTTAGTTTTTTAAGCAGTTTCCAACTGACGCAGAGGCAAACACGAACGTCAAAAGACTTTGTTTCGAAATTCACCAATTATGGTTCAAAGAAAGAAAACATCACCAGTCCACGGGGAGTTGGCAACACCTAAGAAACGATGTTAAGTGTTCCTCAGAGTTCAGCGTTCGCTTTTGGAAAGTTCATTGCTCTAGTTCAAAGCTGAATTTCGGTTTAAGTGTCTCGCTATTCTTGGCGGCGTTCAAATGTGTCTGCTCACTCGTCAGCGTGACGAACAAACTGCTTGCATTAGCCCACGCAGTTTTGCAGTTGCTCACAGGCATCGGAGACGATGTGCGTCAGGTCTTGTGACACGATTAGCAAGCCCCGCACAGTCATCATGGCATGTTCCATTGCCAAGATTCAAGCCATCCGACGTTTCCCCAGTTGCGTCTGTTTGCTGCGTCATGGTGCGCGACGATAAAGCCATTATTTTGTGGTTTTTGGTTTCTTCATTCGAGAATCGAGGGTTACCATATCAAATGCTTCAACTTCTTGACCACATGGCACTCTTTTTTATTTTGACATATTTTTATATTTTTTGTTTACAATTTATTCTTGTATCCCCCTACACTCCTTGGATCCCAATTCACCCTCTGTGGTGACTATGGTGGTGTCCTCTGTAGCCTCCACCGTAACCGCCACCATATCCTCCGCCGTAACCCCCATACCCGCCGTAACCTCCGTATCCGCCATGTCCATGTCCTCCATGTCCAAACCCACCTTGTCCGAATCCACCGCCATAACCTCCACCGCCGTATTGACCGAATTGTCGCCCTTCACGTTGCAGAGACAATTCAGCACCTTCTTCGCCATCCAGGGGATATGCCTTGACAATTGCGCAGAAAAGGAGGCAGATTTGCAGAATCACCAGCGTCTTCTTGAACATGGTTGTTGTCTTCTTTGAACCTCAACGAACACAATTTGTCTATGGAACCATGCACTATGGCTTTTATAGGATTCATCGATGAGCGAAAGATGTACACCCGACCCACGTCACGGGATTCCCCCGTGGGGAGAAAGTTCGGCATGAATTAAACAACCACTTGACATAGTTATCGGTTTATTTTCTCTTAAAATTACAATAAATAGAAAACAGATAGAGAGATCGACAATCAGCCCAACAGGCCAAGGAGGCCACCAAGTTGGTTGGCACCAGCCGCGCCACCATTCGCGCCGTTCAGCAGCGGCCTCAGTTGGCTGCCCAGTGCTTGACCCAGGAGCGCGGCTTGGTTGGGACTGATGTTGTTGAGGTTTGCTCCGGTTCCTCCATAGCCTCCACTGTAACCTGGACCGTAACCGGATCCGTATCCTGCCCCATAGCCAGCACCATACCCTGCGCCTGGACGGCTTACGGGAGGGTATGCGCCTGGACGGCCACCATAGCCCGGGTATGCTCCGCCGTATCCGCCTCCAAGTCCACCTCCGAAACCTCCTCCATAGCCGCCTCCGTAACCGCCCCCTTGATGATAGCCAGCCTGGTTATAGCCTCCTTGGTAGTATCCCGCCTGGTTGTAACCGCCGTGCGAGAATGCGCCGTGGTTGTATCCACCTCCGTGGCCGAAACCGCCATTGTTATAGCCACCAGCTCCGGGATAGGCTCCAAAGCCAGGTCCGCCAAGTCCAAGGCCTCCGCCAAAGAATCGTCCCTGTACCTGGGGATCCTCGGTCTTTTTGTCGGCGACGTCCTTTGTGACTACACACGAAGTTAGCGCAAGCAGCGAGCTGAGAATTATAAAAACTCTGATTGACATGATGAACTGTATTGTGAGCACTCTTTTCTACGGAATGACCTGGTCCCCTGCTGCTGTCGAATTTATATCAAGAAAATTGAAATGTCGGCAGCCAGGACGACCTTGCACGTGAATGGACACAATCCATGCGTGCAGTGGGAATTTCCAGCTCGCGAGCTCACCAAGAATGACCAAAACTCTGACGAGATGATTACACTTCCGAGACGGCTGCGACTACGGCTGAGTTGGCAGAGGTAAACGACCCAGATGGTCGGTGCCATTGAAACCGCGCGCGGATTCACAAGCATTTGAGTTTTTGGCTTTATGGTGGCCGACCATAATTGTGCGGCCGTTTAGCGTGTCGTTATGCAACCAGTGATACGCGTCTGCTCTAGAAGTAGGAAGTGCTCGCTATTGTCGCCTTGTTTTGGCGAGATGTTTAATGCCGACCGCACTATGTGGGATGTCATCTGCTGAGCCAGTGATTGATGGACCATATATGACAGCTGGAACTGCCGCAATGTTACTTCACTTTCATGGGTATCCGGTTGCGCCAACCGCATTAGATAAGGCAATCCGATGAGGGGCTGCGCATGCACTGCTTCCAGCCCAGAACATATCAGTGCTGTGCATAACCTCAGATATCAAAACAGGGTCGATGAAGGGAAGGGGGAGGGACACGTAGCTGGTGTGTTTCAAGATGCATCGGGCAGTGGGAAAACGATGCTTGATGGGATTACATGGTTGAATAGCTTAATGGAAACCTGACGCGGCGAGGTAGCGAGCCAACATCGCTCCAGTGGATGGTGACGGTCAGATGAAATGGTGCTGCATTGCCAAGGTTGGAAGCTGATTCTTAACCTAAGCTATAGGAGTTCTTTTAGCGTTTGTCATTTTGAGCAAGTTCGCGATGTCATGGAAATCTTTTAGAGGCCCTGGTTATGGTATTTTTTTGTCCGTCGTGGTACTGGATCACATTTGAACGGTTTTAATGCAGTTTGGAAGCAGTGCGCAGTTGGTATGTGTATTGGGAGTATATCTAGTAAAATCAGGACAGAAAAGCAAGTTCATAAAGTGGCCGTAGTGAATAGAATGTGACACTTAAATGGCGAAGGGCCCAGGTTTGGTTCCCCCGACTGAACATCTCCCATTTTTCACCTTACCATCCCTTTCGTGCCACTGACATGAAAAAGTTTCTAAGATTTAACCTTTCGGAGTCAGCAGAAAGCTGCAGATATCTCCGTGAGTGAACAGGAGTACAGGAACACAATATGAATAGTTAGTGAGGAAACTAGGCTATAGTCCTTTCGCGGGCTGTCGCGACATCCAATATGTATATACCAGTTATACAAGTATTAAAGTAAAACACTAATTATTTATGGGAAAGTAAAAACATTTTATTCAAAGTATTGGCCATTGTTTTCTACACATTTTGACCACCTTTCTGGCAATTTGTGAATACCACGCCAATAAAATTGTTCGTCTTTTAAATCAAACCAATCAGACACCCAATTTTCGACCTCCTCGTAGGAATCAAAGTGCTGCTCAGCCAATGCGTGTCCCATCGATAAAAACAAATAATAGTCGGAATGAACCAAGTCTGGTGAATACGGCGGGTGGGGTAGCTGCTCCCAGCCAAGTGTTTTGATTGTATCCTGAACCGGTTTTGCTTTGTTCGCAGGTGCATTGTAATGGAGCAAAGTTACCTTGCCGTGTCTTCTGGCCCATTCTGGTCGTTTCTCGATCAATGAATGGTTCAAATTGATCATTTGTTGTCAGTAGCGATCAATATTAATGGTTTCACCAGGTTTTAGAAGCTCGTGGTAGAGCACACATTTCTGGTCCCACCAAACGCAACCATTGTCTTCTTGTCGAATCGATCTGGTTTTGCAGTCGATGTTGATGGTTGTCCCAGATTAACCGATGATTTTTTCCGTTTAGGATTCTCAAAATAAATCCATTTTTCATCGCCAGTAACAATCCGATGCAAAACCAATTTTCTTTCGTGTCTTTGAAGCAAAGTTTCACAAGTGTTTTTTCGGTTTTCCATTTGTCTTTCATTCAATTCATGTGGCACCCATTTTCCACACTTTTAGATCTTTCCCTTAGCTTTTAAATGGTCAGAAATTGTTTGTTGTGCAAAATTTAACATTGCTGCCATTTGCTTTTGACTCAAAGTGTCATCTCCATCCGATGTCGCTTGCAATTCGGCGTCTTCACACTTTTTTGGTGCTTCCACGTTCTTCATTTCTCACATCAAAATCATTATTTCTGAAGCGTTGAAACCATCTTTTGCATGTTGCTTCTGATAGAGCATGATCACCATATACCTTGACAAGCATTCGATGCGACTCTGCAGCACTTTTCTTCAAATGAAAACAAAACATTAATGCTTTCCGCAAATCATCACTTTCTGGTACAAAATTCGACATTTTTAACACGATGAAAAAATATGATGTTGTCTGTTCAATGACTTGATGTATACGAAATATTTTACAAAAAAATAAGGGCTCGTTCACAACAAGTGTTCCCTATCGAGACATTTGTATCTTGACGCTCACGTCATGCGGGTATACCTGATAAAAATTTTGTGTGAGCAATTTTCAAAACTTTTTCTCGTTAAAACAATAAAAAAAAATCCCCTGATATGTAGAATGATACCGGTATAGTACATCCCAATAATAATTATAACAATTATTGTTGGCGCTACAGTCCAAAGGGGGACCAGGGCCTAGCTTGCTCATCAACTACTCGTGTTGTAGTAGGGAGTAGAAGGGACCTACAGTTTTTTGCCGACTCCGAACGGCGAGATGTGAGAAGCTTTCTTAGACAGTCATTACTCTTTGAGTGTTGTCAGCAGCTCGAAAGATGTGGTGCCGTGAAAAATTCCAAAAATTGGTATTGAGCTGGGAATCTAACCTGGGCCCTTCGGCGTGTGAGCGTCGCACTCTACCCACTACGCCACGGCGACCACATAGTACATCCCAACCACTTCTCAATTGTTTACGGCGATTACTGTCCATAAACAATTTTTCTTCCGTATCGTGTTGAATTCGCAACTTTATCCAACACTAATTTGTTTTTTTAACTTGTTCATTGCGAGATAGCGAAGTAGAGGTTAACGTGTAAATTGTTGAACAAAGGATCCGGAGCCTTCTTCTCTGTGAGCGGTCATATTTAATAATTGTTCTTCGGCGATAATTTCTTTCAAGGAACCTTAAAATTATAGGATGTCGGAACCTTACTCTGTACTCTGTGAAAGCACAAATACTTGCGATAACATCTTTACGTCTTCCTTTGTGTCACTTTCCGTACCGGTTTTGATGAGCCCTGGTCCATCGTCAGCATCGTCAGCCTCTGGCTTCGAAAGTTTGCCTGTCCACAACTAGTAAAATCTTGGAGTCGGTAAGTTCAGTAACGACATTGTCGTTTCAACTTTAATATTCACTTATCTGATTCGAAAAAAGAAGTCCCTAAGCTTCTACTTCGGTTACAATATAAGCTGTACAGGGAAAAAAAACAAAATGGCCAAAAAAGGTTCACACCAAGTTTGAAACTTATAATACTTTATTAGTTAGTTTTAAATAAATAAATCATTAACATGCGTGGCCGCCATGGTGTAGTGAGTAGAGCGTGACACTCACACGCAGAAGTTCTTCGGATGGTTCGATTCCCGGGTGAACACCTCGAATTTTTCACGGCACCACCTCTTTGGAGCTGCTGACAATACTCAAAGAGTAAACAACCTTCTAAGAAAAGCTTCACAACTTCGCCGTTTGGAGTCGGCAAAAAACTGTAGGTCCCTTCTACTCGTCAGAGAACAGTAACGCGCACAACACGAGTACTTGATGAGCAAGCTAGGCCCTGGTCCCTTGTTGACTGTCGCGTAATCCAATTATTATTATTAAATCATTAATATGAATTAATTCTTGTTAATTTATGACGTATGAACAATGTTTTCTTCCGAAACAAAAATGCACAGCATCTCCTAGCCACTTGTAGATACAAATTCAATTCAGCATTGAGTTCATTATTTGATCATTGGTTGATTGGAAGATTACATCTGTGTCTGACTGGACGTCTGATATGTCTAGTAAGGATCTGCACTGCAGGGTAATATCAAACATTGTACTTATCCATTTTTTGAATTAAAGCCGTGACGTGTGCAATATTTATTAGTGGTGTCATTTTGAGGCCAAAAGAATATTTATTCATCACGCTTACTTAAAAGACGCGCACCATGTAAGCAGATTAAAGGACAAATTCTGCATCGGATTTCGATGAGACGTTTGTACTATACTTGTCGCGCTTCCACGGTCTTTTGGGTAGCCTCAATGAAGCCTTGAATGTTGTAGTGGAGTACAGTTCGAAACATTAGGCAATTCACCTTCTGGCTAAAATGTGTGAGCAATTTAGTCTAACCACGGCTGTCGAGCCGATGGAGAAAAAAGGCGTCGGTAATTGACAGTTTCTTGGCTCGCAATTGAGTGCGATTGACATTTTTGAAGGGCGCGTTTAAGAACCTGTTTAATCCATTATGGTAAAATAATTTTATTCATTTGCATAAGAAAATGATTGAACTGTTTGACAAATCTCTTTAAAAGTTTTACATATTTAAAATAAATAGAAAATCTGTGCAGATGGCCTTGTATAATATAATACCCCCCTATCCTTGTCTTTCTGTATGGCACAAAAATCTGCAGGCTTGTCAAAAGCATGAGAAAGTCCTTGACTACCTCGAAATTTCAGCTACCTAGTGTGACGCTCTGTCTGAGACGTAGATCTAATGTGTCCTTTCTTGATGACAGCATGTACTTTGTTTTGCCCTCATTAACCACCAGACTCATTTTAGCCTCTTCCGCTTCAATGCCAACAAACGCCTCATTTACAGTTCGCTGTGTTCGTCGAATCACGTCAATGTCATCAGCGTAAGCTAGCAATTGAACTGACTTCTGGAAGATCGCACCTCTGGTGTTGACTTGTGAGTTACGCACGATCTTCTCTAAGATGATATTAACGAAGTAGCATGACAGTGCATCGCCTTGTCTAAAACCTTTTTTGACATTGAAGGTCTCGATGAGTTCGTTACCGTCCTTGACGGATGAATGAGACTGCTCCATCGTCATTCTACACAATCTGACGAGTTTGGTGGGAATGCCAAAACTAGACATGGCACTGTTCAGCTTAGATCTATGCACACTGTTATATGCTGCCTTAAAGGCAATGAATAGGTAATGACTGTCGATTCGCACTTCTTGAATTTTTTCCAGAATCTGCCGCAAAGTGAAGATCTGGTATATAGGGACCTACAAGGTTATGGACGATCGGTTTCAGATGCTCACACAATACGGCAGAGAGGATCTTGTTTGCGATGTTAAGAAGACTTATCCCTCGGTGATTGGCGCAGTGAAAGGGGTCTCTTTTCAGAGGAAAGTTATCCGGATTTTCTGTTGTTGGTGTTGCAGTAGATGGTTCAACAATGGATTCTATAGGCTCTATGACACACTAGCCTAGTCACTCGATTACAGATATAAAGATCAGCATGATAATGTCACATGTGTGAATAACGCAAATCTTATCGTGGATAACAAAGAAGAAATCAGCTGGCATGAGATCATACAAATGAAAATGCTCCTGAACCAGCATGGTATAGGAAAAGGGAAGACAGTTGGCGTGAACTGTCAGATAGAAAAGAACCTCAACCAACTTATTGTCCGAAACAGAAAGCAGCTGAAGAGAAATCATGTTAACTAAAAAGACTCCCGGCTGAGGCCTAGGTTCACCCGAAGTGTCTCGTTGTTCAAAACAAAGCCCCAGAAACAGAAAAACCTTTTTACAAGCTATGCCTGCAGTATAGATTAAATCACTATTTTAAATTAATTCAAAGGTTAAATGAGTCATTTATTTGTTTCACCATCTAATTTTTGAATTTAACGCCCTTCAGCGCATGAAGTAATCAAACGCAACAAAGTTAAGTATAAAAGTTCCTCGAAAATTTTCCATAACATCATGCATCGCTTAGGAGACTTAGTCATAGACATCCATGACACACGAGATCTTTAGGAAATCCCAAGACAAACAAAATTTGAATATCATTGCTAAATCTTTATAAATAGTCATGCATAATTTAAACATCGGCGCCAAATTTGCGAAGGTCGCTGAACTCATTTGACGCAAAGACATGGAAAGGGAAAGCCGTCTCTTTCTCATTCGGTGGCAATAAATAAACAACTGCTTACTGGTTTTTTAACTTCTAGTTTAAGTAAGTCCAAGCCCCACTGGAACCACGCGGAACACATCTAGCGTGCATAACAATGAAAACCTGCAAAAATGAATTCATTTGATCTTGCTAACTATCTATCCTTCCGATTTGATTTATCTCTGACAGATTACTTAACAATATTTATTATTACTTAGTTATTTTTAATGAAGACGCCAAGCCAAAATCGAAGTAACAGTTAAATTCTATTATCAATTGTCATTATGCTATTTTCTTTCTAAAACCATTCTCTAGATCAAATAATGTAGAGAAAGTGTTTGGTTACTTTGTCGGGTGTGGCAGGAGTAGAACTGAGTAAAAGATTTGACCTTCACTTCGTCGTTATAGGGAGGAAATAGCAGAAACAACATACGTCAAAAATCTCTACATAAACAAAACTTCAAAAAGTCATCGCCACAGATGTTTTTTTAGGCCCGTTGGTTATGAATTTTTTGATACCTAACAATTTTATTAATTATTTATTCAAATGAAAAGAAGATCAATAATTTCGGTCATGCTTTGTTTCGTTGACAGCCACCATTACCAAAATGGGATCCCCACGAGTTGTCACATGTTGAATACCGTAGAAGAGCCTACAAAATTCACCACCTTCCATGGTTTGAAACTCGGCTGAGACCTTAGTGCACTGATATGAAGCAAGGCTCTCATGGTAATCTTGAACAATTACCCAGAAATATCTCTCTCACTCACTCATTTTTTGTTTTTTTAATTAAATTGAAAAATAACTTGTTTACTATTGACCTTCATCACTATCATTGATCTTCATCACCACACATAGTCACCGATACCGGATTAGAAGGAGCGTTTGCCAAATTACGTTGTACTCCGTAGACACATACGAGTACATTGGACCGCTTCAATGAAAAAGAACCCGCACAACTCTGCGAATCCCAAAACATATAATTAGCCTCCATCGCTCCGTATTCAAGTATTTCCAACTGAAGTTTCAGGAGAAGAAAAAAAACGTATACCTTTGAAGTGTTTTCACGCCCCAGTTGTTGTCTGCGCTAGAATTTCCCCCGTGGGAGTACTTCAGATTTTTGGTTTCGGTCCGTGACATTGAACTTGCTCTCACTGAAGAGTGCCTCATTATCTTGGACATTGTGCAAATCAAAAAGTTGATGATATCAAGTGGCCCGTAGTCAGTAGGGATTCCTGTATAAATAACTTTGGCGGCCTTGAAGGCTTGGTTATTCCGAAAAGTGTATCAGCTGAGCACAGAGGGAACATGCGTGGTCTCATTGTACTTTTGATAACAGTGCAAGCGATTTTGCTTGTGGCAGGGGTGAGGGAAATCAATGAGGAGAGTACGAATATGGAAGTGAGTCCTGTGAACACTAGCAATGGCATCGAGTCTGAAGAGGATGTCTCGCCAAGTCCCCGGCAACCGCGACATATATTTGGACGTCGTTTAAGACCGGCTTTGATTGTGCCTGTCCTCGCATATCCACCTCCACCACCGCCACTGCCATACCGAGGACCATACGGACGTCATCATCATCATCATGGACCGAGTTATTTTGGCTGAGAAGAGGGAGCGTGTAGTCGTGGGGGGAATAAAATCGTGTTTTCTATCTGAGTGCAGTTGTTTTTGTGTTAGCCTTGCAAAAAGAAACACCACACTTCTATTCAGTAAGAAAATTTATTCACTTCACCAGCACAGGTTTGCTCTTTTTCCACGAGTGATGGTTCTCTGTGTACGGTGCAGTTGTGGAAATAATTTCGCTCTTCGCATAAGTTGCCATATTTGGCCTTGGAATCGCTTGGAGAAGATGATGCTTTGGGTACTCCGTTGTGTGCTTCATTGCTGTAAAAAACATCTATTTACATCCTCCTAGTCGAAATGGGACTTAAAACTACTCACGTTTCATTCTGCCATAGTCCTCGGATGCAACCTGAAAGTAAACCAAAATGTATGTACTTCAGAGCAGTTATAAGTGTTTGACTTACCCTTCGCGATCTGTGTAAGGTTTTGATAGTCCGATGGATAGTTGAAGCAGAACCACTCTCAAGGGATTTCGGAGCACTTCCACCTCTGCTGGGGACCGAAGAGATCCTTTGATGAATATTTCCCCCTTCAGTCCTATAAGGCTTTGCAACAGCCTGATGTAAACATATCAGAGCCAGAAAAAAACAAATAGTCAATGCTTTCATATTGAATAAAGTGCGACCGCGAACTGAGAGATACGCAGATAGTCCCAACTCAATCGGGAATTGTTTTCAACAGGCGCGAGTGTAATCGCGATGCCCGCTTGACCTGGATGTTGTTGTCTCGTAATCTCGAAATTATATCAAATTGAAAAGAAGAAGCAACTGAGGTTGGCATTTTATGTACGCATAGATGGCGACGTAATGTTTTGGGAGGAGCGCACGAGACTTGTAAGGAAACGAATCACGATCGGTTGAAGAAAGTGAACTTGACTTTGAATGATTTTTTTTTTTTTTTGATTTTGTTTAGTCACCCTGTGGAATGGTGAAATGGAATGTTGTTTGATGGCCATATTAAAGGAATATTTGTGTTTGTTTCTCCTTTATGAATGAATTGATTTAATATTTACAACTTTGATGGCAAAAACGAACTAACCTATGCCCCCATCTGGTCTCTATCCGACGAGGGCATCGTTTTTTTTTTGTCAATGTTCGGGGACTCTTCGAGCTAGAGCTCTGCATTGCGTATACATCTTAAGTGTCGTATGCTTACTTTTTTGATTATGCGTATGCCAACAACGGCATTTAATTAATTTTTTCCTTCTGTATGGCATCGAGAAAACGAGGATGAAAATACTTCCTCATCCATGTCTGTTGTCTGCGCCATTTACCAGGACGGGACGGCCAAGGTCTAACACAAACTAGATTGTGCTTTCGAGGGAGGACTTTAATGTGACGCTCTATCCGTTTATCGTTTTGTTTGGCATTGTCAAAGCAGTTTTGGCACCTTTGCTTTGATTGCATCAAAGGCTGTGTCTGTCCCATCACGCCAAAGTTTTTTGCTTAAAAAACAATCGCCGAAGTAACACTTCCATTTTGTTCGATATCTGTTTCCACGCAAGAATGCAATTATCATCCCAGAAGAGAGCTCGTAATAATTTGCCGAGTCAGTGGTAAAATAATGATGCATACTCTTAGGCTGGTTTGGAAGTTTCTAATTGAAATGAATATGCAGCTTCGTTTGATGCTTTGGCACTGATTTTGCATTGATTGTTATGCCCCCCTTGTAAAGGGTGTCCCAACAAGAACGAAAGATTTAAATTTGGCGCCATTCGAATTGTTATTGTTTGACATTTGAACAATTATTATTGTTTGTTAGTATAAGGTATGTGGTCGCCGTGCCGTAGTGGGTAGAGTGCGACGCTCACACGCCGAAGGGTCTAGGTTCGACTCCCAGCTCAACACCAATTTTTCGAATTTTTCACGGCACCGCCTCTTTCGAGCTGCTGACAACACTCAAAAAGCAATAGCTGTCTAAGAAAGCTTCTCAATTTTCGCCGTTCGGAGTCGGAAAATAACTGTAGGTCCCTTCTACTCGTGAGAGAATAGTAGCGCGCACAACACGACTAGTTAATGAGCAAGCTAGGCCCTGGTCCCCCTTTGGACTGTAGCGCCAACAATTATTATTATGATTATTATTATTAGAAGGTATAAGGTTAATAAAAATGGAGCGCCACACGAATAAAGAACGCATTCTCATTATGAAATTGTTTTACCAAAATGTTTGTTTTGTGGCTACAGTTCGCAAATTGCGATCAATTTGGGGTTACAATAATGCTCCAAAAGAGTCAACTGTAAAGCGATTAATGGAAAATTTTGCTGAAACTGCGTCTGTAAGTGATATAAAGACAACAACGCGCCTTCGACCAGGTCGATCAACCGAAAATATCGCAGCAATGATGTCGTTCAAACAAAGTTCAATTAACGCAGGAACTGAAGCCAGCTGACTATGCACAGCAAAGGGAACAAACTCCCGAATTGGGCATTGGAGAGACAACATGAAAATGCTGATTTTGCCGATAAAATCATCTTCAGTGACGAGGCACATTTCTGTCTTGATGGCTTCGTCAATAGGCAGAATTGTCGCATTTGGTGCAAGGAAAAACCTCGAGTGATTCCCGAGAAGCAAATGCATTTTCAACGTGTTACTGTGTGGTGTGAATTTTGGGCTGGAGGAATCATTGGAGCTTTTTTGTTATGAAAACGAGTCAGGTGAAGCGCAAATAGTCAATGGTGTTCGGTATCGTGAAATGATAACCAATTTTTTCGTGCCTAGAATTGAAGAAATGAATGTGGAGGGGATGTGGTCTCAAAAAGACGGCGCCACATCTCATACAGCCAGAGAAACAACTCAATTGCTGCATCAGTCTCTTCCCGGTCGTGTTATTTCGCGTTTTGGAGGCCAGAAATAGCTGCCTAGATCGTGTGACTTAAAACCATTGGACTTTTTTCTTTGGGGTTTTTTGAAGTCGATGGCTTAAGCGAATAAGCCGACTCAAGCCTTAAAAGAGGAAATTGGACGCTGCATTAATGAAATACCTCAGCATTTATGCAAAACGGTCATTGAAAATTTCATAAAAAGATTGCGTGTGTGCCAGCAAAGCTGCGGCGGCCATCTAGCCGATGTGTTATTCCACACATAGCCTCATTTTGTCTACTTTACGATATAATAAAGAATTCAAAACATCTCTGACTTTAATGCGATCTAACCAAACCAGAGTTAAGTCAAGTTCAATTCACTTTGAGTATAGAAAGCTGGCTATACTATACAGAAATCGTATGTTGGTTAAAGTTATAATTTTGACTCATGTTATGGATTTACTGCATCTGGAAATAAGAAACTTCAACAATTATATTGGACATATAACTTAATGCGTCTTTTTTCATGTGGAATCCGATTTTCTCGTTTGTTAATTTATTCAGCTGCTTTTCAAAGTTTTGAAATGGCTGCTTGTGTGAAATCCACAGATTCTGCGAGCTCTTGTTGTGTTTGGTGACAAACTTTACAGTATAATACTCTCAGTTTTTCATCTTCAAACTTTTTTGGCTGCCCAAGACGTTCATCGCCTTCCAAGCCAAAATCACCACTTTTAAATCATGCAAACCACACTTGGCACCTTCGCTCAGCTAGCGTATTTTCAATATAAACTTCTACCAAAATGCTATGACTTTCGGCAGCAGTTATAAAGAATATATTAAAGCACTGAGGATGAATTCCCCGCAAAAACACTTTTTCATGCACAAAGTTTGACATATGACGGTTGCCTTTATATTTCGGGATTAGAGAACAAAAACAAATATTAACCATCGAAAATAGCTTTATTGTTTTTCAAAATATTCCACATTACACTTTTGCATGCGTTTGAACCAATTGTCGAAGCACTTTTGCCACTCTGATTGAGGTATCTCCAAAACATGCATTCTGAACGCATCAACCGCTTCTTTAGGTGTCGAAAAACGTTGACCTCTCATTTTATTTTTTACGTACGGGAATAAAAAGAAGTCATTCGGTGCCAAGTCAGGACTATACGGCGGTTGACTCATCAAACCGATGTCTTGAGTGCTCAAAAATGCAGTTCTTTAAGCCGATGTGTGAGAGTTCGCATTGTCGTGGTGAGGATTGATCCGTATTCGTCTTTTTTTTTCGGTTTTCCTGATTTCTTGGAAGACAACTGGCAAAGAAATGGTTGTGTACCACTTAGAATTGACTGTTCCGCGTGGTTCTAGTGGTACGGTTGCGACATGTCCAGTTTTTCCGCAAAAAACAGGTGACCAGTTGCTTGGAAGTGCTTCGTGCGCGAACAACTTTTCTTGGATTTGGCTCTATTTGAAACACCCATACAGTCGACTGCTATTTACTTTCGGGGTCATACGCATAAATCACGATTCGTCACCTGTCAGGATGTAATAGACGTGTTTCAAAGCACCGCGATCCTATTTTTGGGGCTGTTCTTCCGACCAATCGACACGAGTCTTTTTTAATCTTTTTTTGTCTGGGATCCAACGCGAACAAATTTTTTTGACGGTCAAATATTGAATGTATGCTGGTCCCATTAATGCCTAAGGTTGTCTCAATCTCGCGATAGGTCACATGACGATCTTGCAATATCAGTTGGCGCACAGCATCAATGGTTTCCGGAACAACAACTGATTTTGGACAACCTTCACGAAATTCGTCTTGGAGTGAACTACGGCCTCTGTTCAATTCACCTTACCATCGATAAACACTGGTCCTTGATGGAGTTTCATCTCCAAAAATTGAATTAAGTTCATCGATGCACTGTTGTTGAGTTAATCCCCGTCGAAAGTTGTAAAAAATAATCGAACGAAAATTTTCACAATTTTCACGAAGAAGAAGAAGGAGAATAGTAGTGCTGACCGGAGCTCATCAAGCTTGAGTTCCATTTGCTTAAATTGCAGAAAGCGAGCGAAATAATTCCATTTTTTTTGGGCGAGATGAATCTTTTAAGTTACTGTAAACAACACAAACAGCGCTCGTATGTCAAAACGTTCTGAGTACATATAACCTCAAAAATGTCAAACTTTACGATAGAGCTGGAAGTTGCCAGATTGCATCATTAGGATTGCCCAATCCCGAAATATAAAAGGCGACCTTCGTATTTGAGTGAAAAAAATGATCCTTATTTACCCTTCAAATGAATGATATATACTGAAATGACGTACAGCGACAGTATATTTCCAACACATGTTCCAATGAAATAATAATCTCTTAGAAAACCGTACGAAATAAGTTATAAACCCAAAAATTTAAAAATCAAAAATGCTTTTAGATTGACTTAAGTGTCCTATAAACTCATATCTCGACCACAGCGCGATGAGAGTGCACGCACTATTTGACTGACATTGCACTTCAAGCAATACTACCATAAAAATTCAAAAATTCTATCGTTCCGCAACAGAATTTTAAATACATATGAATACATATTATTATGAAAGGACGGTATAAAAAGTTGCACACTGTATTTCCTTTTTCCTATATTTAAGGTAGCACAAATTACCATAAAAAACCATAAGCCAAGGTTCGTAGATCGTACTCTATCTCAATATTATAGACACCCCTAGTGGTTAAAAAAGCCGTTTCATCACGTTCTACAGTGGGCCGAAAGAAAAATGAAAGTCACTGCAAAATCTTATCAGCTGCATGATTTTCTTGGAACGAGGGCAGCACGTGCTGACGAAAAATTGACCACCAACGCCGCAGCGTTTCAAACTGACTTTTCAAACGCCAACAGCAAGGCCGAATGTCAAATTCAGGAAAATGCAAGACTTTGAAACAAACATAGTGCCTGATGCTAAGGAAGGTGTTTCTGCGTCAAGTCATGACTATGGGCAAAACATGCATCCAGTGGTACATACCATAACAGAAACTAAGGCAAATCTGAAACAAGGAAGCACACTCGACGATCATGTTTGATAGAGCGCGGAGGATGTTCTATTTGCCAGGTGGTGGTCACCGCTTTTTTGGAATTCACTGAAATCTTACGGTCACAGGGCGGGGATTTGAGAAGAAATGGGCTTTTGTGAATCAGGTAATGGTGCTCCATCACCATGATAAAGCAGCAGCAGCAGAACCAGTTCATAAACCTTAACGGGGTCAAATTAGTGAAATAAGGATACAAACTGTGGTTCTAACTACCTTGTTATCGAGATTTGGTTCAAGGCGAGTTATATTCAGTTCAGTTCAGTTCAGTTTATTTGTAGTTTAACTCGTAAGTATTTACATATTAGCATACAGTATTTTAGAGATATAGAACAACAGTTCTTTACAACTATGAGGATACAGATAATATAATAACATAATAACAGTAGAAAAGAAAAATGAAGGTAAGGGAAAAAACTACAATCAAAAACCCTTATTATAAGTCTTACAGCTACAGATTCTTATAACTAAATTGCACCTAAACCCAACATTATGATAAGGCTAGTTAGATCAGAAGATTACGGATAAGTTCGCTCTCAGAGGGGTACATTTAATAAGAAAGTTGTATTTTAATTTATGAATGAGACATACAATGGTGTCAACATTAGCTCTTTCATGAAGTCTTGCAGTTGAGAAATGCCAAGGCAAGTTCAACATTAGTATTAGTACCTTGTTTTGACAAGTTTGTAGCTTCCTAATGTGAGTACTGGCACAATCTGCCCATACAGGTGAAGCATAAGTTAGAACTGGTTGGAAGATGGTTTTAAAAATTAATAATTTGTTTTCAATACTAAGCGTTGACTTTCGATTGATAAAGGGGTAGAGTATCTTAACCATGAGGTTTACTTTGTGTACTGTGTTTGAAATATGTTTTTCAAAAGTAAGTTTTCTGTCAAAAGTTACTCCTAAGTACTTGCAGTTTTCAGACCATACAATACTGATAGAGTTCAATTGCAGGTTTGATTGGGGTAGAAACTGATGTTTTCTGCGTCTAGTGAACCACATAGCCTGAGACTTGTCAGCATTTAGCTTTATTTTCCATTTACTACAAAAGTTTTGAAAAATGTCAAGTGAATTCTGTAACGAAATTATAGTGTCCTGAGCTAAGATGTTGGATGAGAACAGCGCTGCATCATCAGCAAACAAAGCAAGAAAAGTATTTCCAGTAGGTATTGGTATATCGAACATAAAGATATTGAACAGAATAGGACCGAGAACGCAACCTTGGGGTACTCTGAATTCAGTTATATATAATGACGAGCGAGTTTTATTTATTTTCGATCTTATGGAAAGAGTCGATCGTCAAAAATCATTTTTAATCGGATATGTCATCTACGGGTATACGGAAGATAATATTTTCAGGCAGATTGAATGAAATTGAAAACAGAACCTTTTGAGACTTTTTACAGAAATTTGTTTTCAAAGGCTGCTATCAGACCGCTATCGGAAATCCCGAACTTGTGAAAAGTTGCGCATTCCGAACGCGCATTACCGAAAAATGTTTTTTTTTTTGAAAATTGGGATTATGCTTTATTCCATAATGGATATAATTCGGCTTTTTAATTAATGAACATTTCTAATGCCGGAATAAGTTAATTTGAACTTCTCTTATCGCGTTATGAACCGAATATGATGGAACGAGAAAGCATAACGTACACAACACGTGACTTCGAGTGGAGTATGATGTGCTCTTAGATTCAGTGCTTCGACGTAGATTTAAACAAGGATTGGACATTGGCTTAGATGTTGAATTAGACAACTACTTGAATGAATATTTCCACGAACATCTTAACCATAACAAGACCGAGGAGTAAGCTAATACGCAGAGAAGAAGGTCAAACAAAGAAAAAGAGAGAGGGAAGAAAATTGGCACTGACCAGGAAGAGGCATAAAAAGAAAAAAATATCAGAGACTAATGATACTACTGCTTTGCATATTCCAGAGCTTAGACTAAGACACGTAAGGGGAACAGGGTCCAGCTTGCTCATCAACTACTCGTATTGTGCGCGCTACTGTTCTCTCACGAGTAGAAGGGACCTACAGTTTTTTGCCGACTCCAAACGGCAAAGTTTGAGAAGCTTTCTTAGACGGTTGTTCCTCTTTGAGTGTCGTTCACAGGGGGAACAGGGCCTAGCTTGCTCATCAACTACTCGTGTTGTGCGCGCTACTGTTCTCTCACGAGTAGAAGGGACCTACAGTTTTCTCCAAACGGCAAAGTTTGAGAAGCTTTCTTAGACAGTTGTTCCTCTTTGAGTGTCGTCCACAGGGGGAACAGGGCCTAGCTTCCTCATCAACTACTCGTGTTGTGCGCGCTACTGTTCTCTCACGAGTAGAAGGGACCTACAGTTTTTTGCCGACTCCAAACGGCAAAGTTTGAGAAGCTTCCTTAGACAGTTGTTCCTCTTTGAGTGTCGTCCACAGGGGGAACAGGGTCCAGCTTGCTCATCAACTACTCGTGTTGTGCGCGCTACTGTTCTCTCACGAGTAGAAGGGACCTACAGTTTTTTGCCGACTCCAAACGGCAAAGTTTGAGAAGCTTTCTTAGACAATTGTTCCTCTTTGAGTGTCGTTAGCAGCTCGAAAGAGGTAGTGCCATCAAAAATTCGAGGTATTCAGCCGGGTATCGAACCTAGACCCTTCGGCGTGTGAGCGTCGCAATCTACCCACTACGCCACTGCGGCCACGACTAAGACACGTATCAACATTTAAACAAACACCTAAGCAAGAATTATGAATTGAAAGCATAGTTTACAAGAGCAAACGTTTCTTATTACGACGTCGCAGTCAGTACACAGATCCAATTTGAAACGAAGACAACCCCAATTCACATGACACCCCTGCCTTATTTTTCGTCTCCTACTTAAACTATGGTTCGTGGGGCACCTAATTCACATTTACCGCGTGTACAGTCACACAACCGGCTCTTTATCTTTCATGTAGACGATTGAAAAAATGTTCATTTGGATTTATGGCATGAAAACTTGCGGTTCTCAATCCGCCCCGTCATGCGACTCGTACCAGCAAACATATTGATACGCCAAAAAATGCCGTAAAGCATAAAACTTTTGACTCATACATTGCATACGATAAACAAGCAAACTCCCCGTGACCGACACCTATCAGAACGCCAATCACAACGACCTTGAGCGTGCGTGAACTAAAAGAAACTAGTTTTAGAAGAATGCAGCAGCTTTTCTGAAGTCCCCAGCCTCCAGTGCAGAGCCAAATGCTTCGATGAAAGGATCATCAGGCTGGGTTTATTTATTCCTCATTGATCTGTGCAAAACAAGCGTCAAAAAACCTGTCACATTAACGTCAACCATTTGCCGCGATACTTATTCATCGGTCTAGAGCTTAATATTTTATTGGCTCGGCAGCCAATTAGAATATTCATTCAAATCTGCTGGCAGTGCAAATATTTTATAAAAGAAAAAGGTTGCCTGATTGATTGTTCGCCGGATGACGAGGTCTAGTAAGTACCTGCCTGACAGGTTTTGCATCGCCATCGCTTTCATTACAATAACGGTGTTTATTTTTGTAAAACACGATTTTCGAGATTTCCTTTGTTTTTGTTATGAGCGCAGATATTGTTCTATTGAACGAATATTTTTGATGCATCGACCGGTCCGCCACGGCGGTGACTGTAGCTCAAAAGAATTTTTAATTTCCAGAGGATTAAAATTTGTTGAAATTTATTGAATTCATGGCGAAATTTAATGTGTCAATGGAGAGGATCCTGTTCGTTGGGGTGCTTTGATACAAATGTTTGAACTGCACTGCCCATATAGAATGGCAACACACGCGATGCATGCCTGCAGGCTTCTTTTGTTTACTGAGCTTATTCACATGAACTGCTTTCCTCCTATGGAGCGCACTGATCCAAACTAACCGAGGTTCTGGCTAAACGTGTTTTTTCCGATAAATTCATTTTCATACGGAAGCACCTCATTAAACATAAACGGCAAACTGTTTTACGAGATTGTTCCACGTGCCGCATCGTTCCTGAAGTCTTTCAGTAAACAAAGCGCGAGACTTACACACGGAATGAATTTGTCATTGAACTTTATTGGAATTTGGTTTTTTTTTGTGAAGAACTGTTTTAAATTTAAGCAGAAGAAATTAAATGATTAAGTGGAATGGTCCACCGATCAGTTAAATGAACATTTATCCAGTTTTCCAAGAATTTTACTTGCCGGGAACCGGTTTGTCTTTTGGAAGACTGACGTACACTGTGGCTAGCGTCTGTGTTTTCGCACTATCGCTAGCATAGGGGTAGACAATGTAGTCAAAACTTTCCATAATAGTTCCGAATAAATGTCAAAGAATGGTGTTAGAGTTGCACGTAGACAAGAAATGACGTTGACGGTTACCTATGATTAGAGTGTTAAACGATTAGCACAGAGAGCAAGCAGTAAATAGGGCTGTAGATGAGAATCTTTCTTAAGAATACCTATATTAAAGTTTGGGTAAGTGTCCACGCTGTGCACTTGGATTCATGGAATCGCGGGAGCCCTACTTTGTTTAATAATTTTGTTGTTACATGTTTCAAGAAAAGTCAGAAAATGTTTTAAGGAAGTTAATATTTAATTTACAGTGAAGAATGATTTACATCTACACCCAGACATGTTCAGACTCATTGATAGGAACTGTAAAAAAAGGCATAGGTTGTAGCATATTTTCTCTTGAAAAGATCAAAGTTTTTCTGACACGCTTTTCAAATTGGTATGACTTTAGCCACAGAACAGAAAAGTGATGATAAATGCAGTGCACAAGACAAACTTGGCCTTTCAATACATCGGTTTGCAATAGCATTGGTTTGATCTCGGTGCTTCACTGTCCCTTTTACGGGCTCTATCCGTTCGTTTGTCCACTGTTGAGCCTTTATTAAACTCATTTAACCCCCTTCCGGTCCAATCTAAGCTAACGCCTAGCTGAAGTCTGATAATGTTGCACTAATCATGCCTATTTTATCTGCGGTAGCTTGTATACGAACGGTTTTTTGGAAGATCTTACCTTTGTTGTTTAACACATTGTGTCTCTAGGAGCAACTCGTTGTTTACCTCCTAAAGAAAAGCGGATAAAAAGTCACACGACGCTTTCTCTGAAATACCTTTTCACACAGAAGACCCAACAGTCATATAGAGTACCCCATATAAAATGGACTTCCTTCACAACTGACGAGTTTGAAAAAAAAAATGTAAAAGAGGCATATCACAGTGAAGCCCTCTATATACTGTCGCATGCTACCAATAAAGTCGAAAATCACCTTCTTTCGAGTTGAAAGGTTTCGATCTGAACTTCTTGGCTCTTCTCAGGGATCTGCAGTGGTGAGAATATTTCACTCTCTCTTCGTCACATTATTCATTTTTTCCCACACCACTCTTGTAAATTTGCATACATTCAGGCGATTGGGGAGCATCGCTGACAAATTGTAAACAAATGCTAATTTAACTACTCACTTGAGCGAATGAAGAACTAGCGAGTAAATGCAACAAGTCTCAATTGTCACGCCATGCAAACAATTTTGCATTCTCCTCTTTACCATAACTTTGATTTCGGAATAAAACCACAATGGATCACATACTCTTCACAGTTGTCAACAGATAAGGAATCCCTGACGCAATCATGCTGCCGCGACGCTGAGTCAATTCAATCGATCGCTGATTATTCATTAATAAACTCGTTTCAGTTCTTGTCTAGATCAAGTTTGCCAAACACGATTCACGATCCTTCACACAGAGCACACATCACCTCGGAAAGCCACAATCAAATTAGCAATTCGCAGAAGCGGTGGCGCAGGATTCCCGCAGAACAAGATCTGCTCCGCCATCCCCCAAATCTCTAGGAGCTGCACGTCGTATTGGATGTGCTGGTTTGTTCCCCGGCCAGATGAATATTTATACAATCGTTAAAGATGAGCGAGTGTGTCTTCGGTCGGTACGTGTGAATTGACGCCAGATGAATGCTAATGGCCGAGTGGCCAATAAAGAGACAAAAATTCTCGCAAAAGCGTCAGTAGATTTCGTTGTTTAAGCTGATTCGGGTGGTGTCAAGCAGTGCGGTAGCAAATATTCGGAATTATAAAGGAGTCGAGCGTCGAGAACAAAGTTAGTTTTAGTGAAGTTGTTCCACAGTTTGCAGATCTGTCGAGATGCGTTTTGGAGTTTCTCTCGCAGCGGTCGCGCTGGTGGTAATTTGTCATATCAATGCCGCAGTTGTTCCGACCCCTGATGGAGGGTTTACGGTTCTTTACCGCGCAAGGAGACAATTTCCTTTTACCGGGGGTTTTGGAGGATCAACCGCAACTGCCTCTGCTGGAAGTAAGACCGGGCTTGGATTTGGTGGTCTAGGAGGCGGTGCTTTCGGAGGAGCAAACGCTGGTGCATCGTCTGGGACAAGAGTGGGTGGATTCGGTGGTCTGAACGGTGCTGGTTTCGGAAGTTCTAACGCCCTTGCCTCGTCTGGATCAAAGGTTGGATTCGGAACGGGTCTAGGAGGATTTGGTAACTTTGGAGGAGGCGCTTTTGGAGGTGCTAACGCTGGAGCCTCATCAACAACAGGAATCGGAGGATTCGGAGGATTCGGTGGACTTGGTGGCGGCGCCTTTGGAGGATCGAATGCCCTCGCATCCTCAGGATCAAAAGTTGGATTTGGTACAGGACTAGGAGGATTTGGTAACATTGGTGGAGGCGCTTCAAGCGGAGCCAACGCTGGTGCCTCGTCTACAACAGGAGTTGGAGGATTTGGTGGTCTTGGCGGCGGAGCTTTCGGAGGATCTAATGCTCTTGCATCATCTGGGTCAAAAGTTGGATTCGGGTCCGGGCTAGGAGGATTTGGTAACTTTGGTGGAGCCGCTTTTGGAGGGGCCAATGCTGGAGCTTCTTCTGGAACAGGACTTGGTGGATTTGGAGGTCTTGGTGGTGTATCTTTCGGGGGAGCTAATGCTGGAGCTACTTCTGGAACCAGTGTAGGAGGATTTGGTGGACTGAATAGGGGCACTTTTGGAAGTTCTAGCGCCACTGCATCATCTGGCACCAGAACGGGAGGATTTGGCAGTGGTTCTATCGGAAGTGCGACTGCCAGTGCATCAACAAAGACAGGAAGCGGTCAGGGAGCAGGTCTGCAAGGAACTTCCTTGTCAAGTGCAACTGCCGGATCTTCCACGAGTTCAGGATTGACTGGTGGACTCGGTGGAATTTCGGGTTCAAGCGCTAATGCCGGTGCTACTACTAGCACTGGACTAGGAGCAGGACTTGGTGGTGCCGTCGGACTCGGAGGAATTTCGGGTTCAAGCGCTAATGCCGGTGCCACAACAAGCACAGGATTAGGACTAGGACTTGGTGGTGCCGTCGGGCTCGAAGGAGTTTCCGGTTCAAGTGCTGACGCCGGTGCTTCAACAAGCACAGGAATCGAAGGTGGAGCAGGACTGGGTCTCAATGCTGGTCTTGGCGCTGGAGCTGATGCGGCGGCCAATGCTGGAACTGCAGTTGGCGCTGGACTAGGTGCCGGACTTGGTGGTGATGTTGGACTTGGAGGAGTTTCCGGATCAACCGCTGACGCTGGTGCTTCAACAAGCACAGGAATCGAAGGTGGAGCAGGACTGGGTCTCAATGCTGGTCTTGGCGCTGGAGCTGATGCGGCGGCCAATGCTGGAACTGCAGTTGGCGCTGGACTAGGTGCCGGACTTGGTGGTGATGTTGGACTTGGAGGAGTTTCCGGTTCAATTGCTGACGCCGGTGCTTCAACAAGCTCAGGAATCGGAGGTGGAGAAGGACTGGGTCTCAATGCTGGTCTTGGCGCTGGAGCTGATGCGGCTGCCAATGCTGGAACTGCAGTTGGCGCTGGACTTGGTGCCGGACTTGGTGGTGATGTTGGACTTGGAGGAGTTTCCGGATCAACCGCTGACGCTGGTGCTTCAACAAGCACAGGAATCGAAGGTGGAGCAGGACTGGGTCTCAATGCTGGTCTTGGCGCTGGAGCTGATGCGGCTGCCAATGCTGGAACTGCAGTTGGCGCTGGACTAGGTGCCGGACTTGGTGGTGATGTTGGACTTGGAGGAGTTTCCGGTTCAATTGCTGACGCCGGTGCTTCAACAAGCTCAGGAATCGGAGGTGGAGCAGGACTTGGTCTCAATGCTGGTCTTGGCGCTGGAGCTGATGCGGCTGCCAATGCTGGAACTGCAGTTGGCGCTGGACTAGGTGCCGGACTTGGTGGTGATGTTGGACTTGGAGGAGTTTCCGGATCAACCGCTGACGCTGGTGCTTCAACAAGCACAGGAATCGAAGGTGGAGCAGGACTGGGTCTCAATGCTGGTCTTGGCGCTGGAGCTGATGCGGCTGCCAATGCTGGAACTGCAGTTGGCGCTGGACTAGGTGCCGGACTTGATGGTGATGTTGGACTTGGAGGAGTTTCCGGTTCAATTGCTGACGCCGGTGCTTCAACAAGCTCAGGAATCGGAGGTGGAGCAGGACTGGGTCTCAATGCTGGTCTTGGCGCTGGAGCTGATGCGGCTGCCAATGCTAGAACTGCAGTTGGCGCTGGACTAGGTGCCGGACTTGGTGGTGATGTTGGACTTGGAGGAGTTTCCGGTTCAATTGCTGACGCCGGTGCTTCAACAAGCTCAGGAATCGGAGGTGGAGCAGGACTGGGTCTCAATGCTGGTCTTGGCGCTGGAGCTGATGCAGCTGCCAATGCTGGAACTGCAGTTGGCGCTGGAGTAGGTGCCGGACTTGGTGGTGATGTTGGACTTGGAGGAGTTTCCGGATCAACCGCTGACGCTGGTGCTTCAACAAGCACAGGAATCGAAGGTGGAGCAGGACTGGGTCTCAATGCTGGTCTTGGCGCTGGAGCTGATGCGGCTGCCAATGCTGGAACTGCAGTTGGCGCTGGACTAGGTGCTGGACTAGGTGCCGGACTTGGTGGTGATGTTGGACTTGGAGGAGTTTCCGGTTCAATTGCTGACGCCGGTGCTTCAACAAGCTCAGGAATCGGAGGTGGAGCAGGACTGGGTCTCAATGCTGGTCTTGGCGCTGGAGCTGATGCGGCTGCCAATGCTGGAACTGCAGTTGGCGCTGGACTAGGTGCTGGACTTGGTGGTGCCGTTGGACTTGGAGGATTTTCCGGTTCAAGTGCTGACGCCGGTGCTATAACAAGCTCAGGAATCGGAGGTGGAGCAGGACTTGGTCTCAATGCTGGTATTGGCGCTGGAGCTGATGCTGCTGCCAATGCGGGAACTTCAGTTGGCGCTGGACTAGGTGCCGGACTTGGTGGTGATGTTGGCCTTGGAGGAGTTTCCGGTTCAATTGCTGACGCCGGTGCTTCAACAAGCTCAGGAATCGGAGGTGGAGCAGGACTTGGTCTCAATGCTGGTCTTGGCGCTGGAGCTGATGCGGCTGCCAATGCTGGAACTGCAGTTGGCGCTGGACTAGGTGCTGGACTTGGTGGTGCCGTTGGACTTGGAGGATTTTCCGGTTCAAGTGCTGACGCCGGTGCTATAACAAGCACCGGAATCGGAGGTGGAGCAGGACTTGGTCTCAATGCTGGTATTGGCGCTGGAGCTGATGCTGCTGCCAATGCGGTAACTTCAGTTGGCGCTGGACTAGGTGCTGGACTTGGTGGTGCCGTTGGACTTGGAGGATTTTCCGGTTCAAGTGCTGACGCCGGTGCTTCAACAAGCTCAGGAATCGGAGGTGGAGCAGGACTGGGTCTCAATGCTGGTCTTGGCGCTGGAGCTGATGCGGCTGCCAACGCGGGAACTTCAGTTGGCGCTGGACTAGGTGCTGGACTTGGTGGTGCCGTTGGACTTGGAGGAGTTTCCGGTTCAAGTGCTGATGCCGTTGCTTCAACAAGCACAGGATTAGGAGCGGGACTTGGTGGTGACGTCGGGCTCGGAGGAGTTTCCGGTTCAAGCGCCAATGCCGGTGCTACAACAAGCACAGGACTAGGAGCAGGGCTTGGTGGTGCCGTTGGACTCGGAGGAGTTTCCGGTTCAAGCGCAAATGCCGGTGCTACAACAAGCACAGGACTAGGAACAGGACGTGGTGGTGCAGTTGGGTCTTCTATTTCCAATGCTAATGCTGGAGCTTCCACTAGTACAGGCCTTTCTGCTGGGCTAGGAGGTGGTGCAGGATTGGGCCTTAACCTTGGTTTGGGGGCCACATCCAGTGCCGGAGCTAGTAGCTCCACTGGCATTGGCGGAGGTATTGGCGCTGGTGTTGGAAGTGTGGCTAATGCCGCAGCTAAGTCTGGAACCCTCATTGGGGGTGCTCTCCATGGCATTGGCAATGGTTTGGGACGTGGACTAGGACTGGGGCACGCACACGGTCATGAAAATAGCCAAGGTCATGACCACAAGCATGGTCGTAGATTATTTTAAATTTTGAGCTTTACGTTAAATAAAAAGTAATTCTAAGAAAACTTGTTTTTGTGGTTGTTTTGTCGGTTATGCCTACTGTTCCTACGATCGCTAATGGTTTCACAAATAGTTTTGATGTGATGGTTATAGATGTGGGTCACTACCACTTACGAGGTGGGTGCGTTGTCTTATTCTGGGAATTTTGTGCTGGCGTTGTGTATCATTTTTGTATGAATAACAAGAAGCTTGTTTGCATAAAGCCTTGGATTCAACCTGTTCTACTTGATTGTTGTTTGTACTCTTGAGCGCTCTTCCAGTTTGCGATGATGACATTCGAATATTTGCTTAAATTTTTCCATAAATAACTACTCGTAAAAATTAAATTAGCTCTGTAGCTGCGTAGTTTTGCCAAATATTGTTTGGGCATATCTGGTGGAACTGAAGCGTTGTTGAAGTTTATTCAGGTGATGCTCTCGCTTAGGAAAGTGAACGAAAGTGAATAACCTACTGAAAAAAACACCTCAGGGGAACACTATCACTGCCAAGTTTAAACCTTGGTTATTAGGTTAAAGAGCTTTGGGAACTGAGAAAAGAGTGTTTAGGATTATCAGGGAGAAAAGCTAAATGGTATTTGTTTTCCGTAGACTGTCAGAAGGGCGCTGAATGGGTAAACTAATTTAAAGTTTCGTTAAAATTCAAGCCTTTGATGATAAACTGTCCTTTAAAGTGAATATTCCTGTAGGCTTTTGTGCATTTTAGATTATGAGACAAACTATGAGCACAATAAAATATAGAACTGTCTGCGAAATATAAAGATAAACTTTCTATTATGCTAAAAGCGCCCGATTGTGTACTCACTCATAGAGTTCTTTGTGCTGAACAAAATTATACCATCTGGCATTTGGTCTAATTCAATTTTCCGTGCCTTAAAATCTGGATCCGTGTCTGATTTGAAAAAAATCAGGACGGAGGATGAAATTGGAACAAGTGTTTTGCTAAATCACACCAGAACCTTGTAAGTCAGTGATGATACTTTTGGTACACTCAAATGGTATAAAATAGTCAATAAGGAACTTTTCATATCTTTCAAATCTTGCGTTGCTCATGTAACCCGCCCCACCAGCATCAAGAGGTTACAGTGTACAGGAGCCTGCCTGATTGACACCGTATGGTTAGAAGGTCTCTTCCTCAAATTGGTCAGGCTCGCCATTCACGAAACATTGCTATGTATGATCTATGACATGGTAACAGGTAGAAAGTTGGTTCTGAAAAATAATAATAATAATAATTGTTGGCGCTACAGTCCAAAAGGGGACCAGGGCATAGCTTGCTCATCAACTGCTCGTGTTGTGCGCGCTACTGTTCTCTCACGAGTAGAAAGGACCTACAGTTTTTTTGCCGACTCCGAACGGCGAAATTTGAGAAGCTTTCTTAGACAGTTATTACTCTTTGAGTGTTATCAGCAGCTCGAAAGAGGTGGCGCCGTGAAAAATTCGAAAAATTGGTGTTGAGCTGGGAATCGAACCTACACCCTTCGGCGTGTGAGCGTCGCACTCTACCCACTATGCCACGGCGGCCACCACGGTTCTGAAAAATGGCAACGAAATTTCCACAACTGTTTTCCATATAAAAAATGGGTTGCAACAAAAGGCGGTGGGTTCGCCGATCTTGTTCACTAAATTCACTAGCGATCTTATAGATTCTATGCCTAATATAATATAATAGCGTTTGCCGATAATCTAATCGCGTACAGATCAGTTCCGAAGGTAGAAGAAATAAACGGTTTGTTGCAGAGTGACTTCGATGCGATTCAACGATTTTGGGACGACTGGAAGTTGAAAATCAACTACCAGAAGTGTCAAACTAGCCTTTTCAGAACTCTGTTGTCCAGATGCTTAAGGGAAACGAAAACGAATTGGCGTAAGTTCGGCTAGGAGCCATTGACCGTTCAAAGTGTAGTAAGATGCCGAGATCTGGTTTAACCAGTTTCTATATGGTGGTATCCATGTAAGCAAAGCTCTGATCAGGGCTAAGAACGCCTTCGCAGTGGACTACAGCAGTGGACTTAACACCAGAGTGAAGGTAATCTGCTCCATGGCCCTCATTCGGCCGATCATGGTATGTGGTTGTCCTGCGTGGTACAACGTTAGTCCTTCCCAAATGGAAAAGATGAGGGTGTTCGGAAGGTGGTGCCTTCGGGCCTGTCTTCGTTTTTATCGAACATCAGAGTCTCATTAAAACAAATTCTATCTCAACAAGGTCCTGTACAATGAGGCAAACCTTAGGTAGATAGGTTAAGGTGGCTGATAAATGCACTTAGTCCCATGCAGGACCATTGTGCTACCACACCATGGGGGAAGAACCTAAAACCAGCTGTAGCCGATGATAAAGTTTAAAATGTCGGCGGGAGGGGTTTAATTGAGGTCATGTAGGCCGTTGAGGAAATAGCTCCAAAGTGTTTGTGTCTGAGGCGCGAAAGCGCCGGGCATGTGCATAACAGGTGTAGGAGAGTTTCTGGTTCTTCCTCATCCCTGTAGCTTCTGCAAAAATCGTTTGAGGGAGATCCTAGCCTGCTAGCATGCTCGCCGATTAGACAGAGCACGGTTATGGCTCCCATGACCAGGTTTATGTCTGATCTTTTGAGCGATAGTAGTAGTCTGGAGCGTTTGGGTTTAAGAGAGGGCCACATCTCCTTAGAGACGCGACAAAGGTTATGGTTAAACCATCTTTGATTAGTCTGATGGATCGCGTTCAAATGCAGTACTAACTTGCATATGGCGAGAGGGATACCGAGGTGTTCGTGTTCCTGAAGTAGAGGTTGCTTTATGGTAAGCCTGGCCAATTCGTCTGCTTGACAGTTGCCCGGAATGTCTCTGTGACCTGGTACCCAGCACAGGCGTATGTTGAACTGCTCAGCCATCTCATTTAAGGATGTGCGGCAGTTCATGACAGATATCCAACTTTTTTTGCCCAAAATGCTAGAGCTTTACTTGCACGACATGTGGTTTCAACAGGACGGTGCCACATGCCTCACAGCACGCGCAACAATGAACTTGTTGAGATCCGAGTTCGGTTAAAATTTTATTTTAAGTTCGGGACTGGTCAATTGGAAGCCTAGATCGTGCGATTTAACGCCTTTAGACTATTTTTTGTGTGGCTATGTCAAAGCCGTGGCGTAGTGGGTAGAGTGCGACGCTCACACGCCGAAGGGTCTAAGTTCGACTCCTAGTTCAATACCAATTTTTCTAATATTTCACGGCACCACCTCTTTCGAGCTGCTGACAACACTCAAAGAGTAATAACTGTCTAAGAAAGCTTCTCAAATTTCGCCGTTCGGGGTCGTCAAAAAACTGTAGGTCCCTTCTACTCGTGAGAGAACAGTAGCGCGCACAACACGAGCAGTTGATGAGCAAGCTTGGCCCTGGTCCCCCTTTGGACTGTAGCGCCAACAATTGTTATTATTATTATTATTATTATTATTATTATTATTATTATGTCAAAGCCCATGTCTATACAGACAGTCCCGCTTCAATTGACGCATTGGAAGACCAAAATTAAACATTTATTCGTGAGATACCGGCCGAAAGAGTATGCCAACATTGGACTAAACAAATGAACCATTTGAGGCGGAGTCAAGGTCAACATTTGCATGAAATAATTATATGGACTGTACTGTCGATGCAAATAAAGATTTCATGCATTTTTCTGAATTTTATGTATATTTTTGAAAAGCTTTAGCTTTTATAACTTTATAGCTTTTAAAAATCACCCTTTAGCTTCATTTGAGTCTTAGGTCCGTATCAGTTAAGTTGCTTCTAGAACTTTTTTGTGTGTTTGGAACTTTGACTTTGAATGTTAGAGCAAAATAAATAAACTTTCAAGTAGGTCTTATTTACTATTTTTTAAAGGAGTTTTAAAGAACGCCCAAGATCAATAGAAGACAAGGTACAAGCTATAAACTGTCGTACAGATGCTTCTTTGTGGTGAATTGATTTCTATTCCCTCAATCATCAATCATCAATTTTTATGGAAGTGGATATGCAATATCAAGAAATTCAAATTCCCGAAAATCCAAAACGCGAAATTACCATAACCCCGAAGTTCATAACTTGTTTAAGTCATAAAACACATTCAAGTCATAAAAAGAACCCAGACAACAAGGGGTTTATTTGCTTTCCCCTGTGCAATTTCCCTGCTAATCTCCTCTGTATCAAATGACAATTTAGACAACGATTCCACACCGATTCATTCATTGTCATAGGAGCCCTACAGTCTGTGCTTAGCACAATACTTAACCGGATAATTTAATTTGAGAAGCCACTTGACACATGCTTCTGACTAGAACCGGATGCGAATTGATTTCAGTTGGCCGTGACCGAGCAGTTACGAAACTTGCTAACCACATCTAGGGTTGAATGGCTCTTTAAATAAGAACATCGATCTTGAGATACCCGTTTATCATGAAGTTCTGTTTATTTGTTTTCCCATTATGTCACTTACCAAGTACTTCGTTCCGTTTGTGGATTTTTAAGAACTGAAGACTTCTTCACACTCGGGAGGGGGTAACTTAACGTTTGCACAGCTGTTGGAAATGTCTAGTTGTCAAATTTGAAATAATCATGTTTTCGCTTTCAAAATGCAACAGATTCTCATGTGGCTGAGAAGGGACTGATATTGAGAAAGACGAGATCACGATTCGGACCTGTGACCTATTAAGTGAGGAAACTTGGTGAACTTTGACATGGATTCGAGCAGCTTGGACCTAATCTGAAGATTTATTATGTTCTTTGTGTTAGAATCGGTGCTGATGAGTGGGATTTAAGAACCGCGAATTTCACAAAAATCGTTTAAAGTCATCATTTAGAGCAAATAGTTTGATTATCAGTGACACGCGCACTTTAGTTTGATGTAAAAGCGCACCTCACCCCTGACACATCAAGTGATCTGCCACCACCATGGTCGATTGAAGCAATACACAAATGCCGGTTCTAAAGTCTTAAATTCACCAAAAAAGCAGAGTAAACAATCACTTTGGACTGCGCCGATACTTATCAAGAAACTGATGCTATTTGAACATTAGTATGCGAGGCATATGATGTGTTTATAAGTGAACTGCAGACCAATTATGTGTCAAAGTATATCATCACAGCAATGAATTATGGGTTGTTCGTCGATCTGACTACTGATTTGGTATTTAAAGAATTCTTTTCATCTCCATCTCGGCTCCCGTAAAAACTAATTGTATAGCTGGCATTTCGACTTGTGTTACAAGTCAAAAGTGACATTTTTTAACTGGAAAAACGATTTATTTTGATTCGACAATTCACTTGTACGTCGAGGAGTCCATAAATGTGGAAATAGGAGTGTTCCCGTGCCCGAAAAAACAACACAAAATAACACAAAACAACACAATGTGAGTTCCCGTATTCCGAAAAAAATGGCTGTTACGTCAAATGATAGCTCTCGCGAGAGAGTAAAATATTTCCCCACCCTTCCCATTTTAACAAAAGGAATTTTTGTGAGTAGGTTGTTGGTTTTCTGTCAAATAAATTAGTGTGCGCACAGAGATATGTAAGCATTGACTCATTTTCTCTGTGTATGTGACTCAAATCTTATTGTTGTGTTTGTTTTCTGTATCGATAAGGGAATTTGATATTTCTTAAAGACATACTTTACACATTACATTTAGATGCGTTCCCATATATTTCCTTTTTCTGAGAAAGATTTACCCCCACTCTTTAACAAATGACAGACTTCAGAGTTTAGCACAGAAAATACTGGAACACACCTAATGCCAATTTGAATGAAAACGAATGAACGTAAATTGTGCCTCAAAACTGTTTTTTATTAGCGATATGATGCGACCAGTTTGACGATTGCTTAAATTTGTTTTGCAGAAATATATTTTATTTGTTGTTGATGGTTTCGTTTTAACAATGAATCATGTTTCCGATTTGTTTTTATGTAAATTGTAGAGTTTACGAAAATGAAAATTTTCAAAGAAGAAACTTTATGCTGCGCTCGAAAAAATTGAAGCAGAGGTTCGATTATAAACACGCGCCACAGACACCATCTTTTGCTCGTTAGGACGATCGGATGATCCTTGCCTGCTCTCCGCCGGCCACCAGTGAGTATCGCATAGTTACAGTAAAAAAAAACACACCAAATGCGAAATGCGCTTTCATGCAGTAGAGTTGGAGTACTTACGCAAGGGAAAACGAAAATTCACCACCTTTGCAAACTGTGGTAGGACGTGACGACAATGAAATCCTGGTATGGGATCGATGACGAAATAGGTCGTGAAGGCGAGAGCTATCATAACTCGAGACAAGTAAACATAGTAAGAGCTGAGTTTTCAACACCATTGACGCAGTTGTACTACATTCCATCATATCACATTACGTCTGTTGCAATTCCTCTGAATTGCTACGAATGCCTACGAAATTCGCCGAAAAACGAAACGAACCGGAAAACATGATTGCCTTCAAACGTAATGGTTTAATTTGAGTATGTCTTCAGAAAGAAAAAAAAAACAACACTGGAAGATACTATCATTCAAATCTTTTGAAATTTTCTTGGAATTCAATTCTTCCTTATTCGAAATTTATGCTCAGTCAATTTTACGAAAAAAATGTACTACTTTGGCCCCAGACCAAACTCGAAGACCTACTCAAAATGACAATTAAAGGCAAATATATAACGAAGTAGAAAAAAGTTTATAAGTTTAGCCATTTCACCAAATTTTATAAATAATAATTTAAAAAAATATCCAATTGCGTCTGGTAACATCTACCAATAAACTAAATTTTAAATTATAAAAAAATTCAATAAAAGCTGTAAACATTAAAGCCACTTCTTTGATGAACGAAACTAGCAAAAGTTCTTGTTGGCGTGGTTCCGTGGGTGGTTTGGTTAAGCTTTGCAGTACAGTACTGAGGAATACGTGTGTTTCATTTCAAACCCAACCTGTCCTCAGAACTCATAGAATTGAAATCGAAACTGAATCGTTAAGTTTCTCCCGGTGACAAGAGAGCATGATGACGTTTTCAGATTTCTTTAATTTAATGTCGCTTCTTTATTTCGTGGCGTCTACTTCTCTTTCGTTAGAATTGGTATTGACAATTCAAGTTACTTCAGCTATCAGTTCTTATTTTGTCTTCTTCATTCTTTCTTACAAAATGCAAAATGTTTTGATTACAAAAAACAAATATAAATTTTATATCGACAAACATGGTTCAGATATAGGATTCAATGACGAATTTGGTGGCTCCGCGGGAATTGGAACTGGTTTGGGAATTAGTAGTGCGACAGAGCTTGGTGCTTCCCCATGATTTGGTGCAACTTTGTATTTCTGCTGTACTTTAAGACTTAGGAGGACTTGGTATTTCAGGAAAACAGATGCTGCTGGATGCATTGGATGCTGCTGTTAAAGTGGGGCCTGACTATGATGTTCGTAGTAAACTAATTTTAAATTTCTAAAGACATTACTTGTTAATTGGTCGAAAACTACTGCTCTGAGAGCGTGATTTAATGAATTATTATACTCTTGCAGACTAATTTAGCGTTACCCAGAATGCAATATAGTTTGCATTGCATTCCAATATTATTCTTATGGTTTCGAACAAGGGATTTCAATACCAATACAATATGATGTTCGTAGTAAACTAAGTGGCTTCGTAGAACTTGATACTGGTTTTGAACTTTGTGGAGCTTAGCTAGGAGTATTTTCTAGTTTTGATGCCGTTGCAAAACTTGTTTCTACTGGACTTTGTGGTCCATCAGAAATTGCCAGTCCAAAAGAACTCTGTTTGTCTGGAGGATTCGATGCGGCTTCAAAGGTAAGTTTTGGTTTTGATGCTGATTAGTGGAGCAGTAAAACTTGGAAGTGGTTTGGGACTTGATAATTCTGAAGAAACTATGTAGGTGTTCCTGCTAATTTACATAAAATATATACGCTGTGCGCTCAGTACAACTAAGACGCTGATAATTCTGCTTAACTGAATGCTGCTGGTAAATTTTTTATCACCGCAGGACGTAGTAATAAAGCTGAAACTATGGTCCAACTCGGCTCTTCTGCTAGTCCTGAGGCGGGTTCTAGGCTCGAGGCTCACCCTCGCACGGTCGAGATGGTGTAAATTTTAATAAAGTGCCAACGTGCAGTCGTCTGGCCTGACGAAAACTATTTGCCCTGCTTATGTACTGCATTTGCAATTTATAATTTTGCAATGCATGCAATAAATATTATTTAGAAATGTTATGCCATAACCATTTAATCCTTATACGAACAATTCGTTTCTTTTATAAGCATTAATTCTAGAAAGATTGATGTCTAACTAAACTCGTCTGTTTGTCACGAATCCCATTTTCTCATTTCTGATTACATTTGAATCATTTTTTCTTTTTCGATGAAATGAACTGAATGATTGTGAGACAAATCTTATCAACAATCCTTAATCCGTTTTATTATTTTATTAAATTGTGTTAATTTCGTTATGTTTAACTTTCGACATGTATTTTGGTATCTTTCAAATCTCTCTCTTTGTGATGCCCTCAGTAGAATGAGTTGGAAAACTGGAGAAAGCAGCGGAGAGGCTTAGCCTGCTACGCCCAATCTCCTGGCTCAGAGTCAGAAAGCTTGTCAGAGTTCCACTTCTGATGATGCGTCTCGGAAATCCGAATATGAGGAGCGAGCCCCAAAAGATCCTGCACCTGGGGGGCCCCTGACTAAGAGCCAAAGGAATAGGGGGAGAAGGAAGGCTGCCACCGAGCGGCGAAAGTGATCAAAGTCGCAAGCAAGGTAGTACCTCTTCAATGGCGAAGGCAAAAAGAATTAGGTCAGCAGAAGTATCACCAACCGAAGCTGGCCAATCCTTCGAAACCATAGCCGCCTTCTCTTCTTCTGGCTCTAAAAGCAAAAAGCGAAAAACGTCTTCGCACATCACCGTTGGTAGTACCTCCCGCACCCAAGATCCGCAAGACACCGGTGCCGCACCTAGTACTGGCTGCGGCTCGGATAAGCGGAAATTTATTGTTGCGGGAGAGCTGAGGTTGTTCTCTTTACGAGAAGAAAAAAATGAGCCCGGTTTTATATATACAATATAAAGTCGCCGTGGCGTAGTGGGTAGAGTGCGACGCTCACACGCCGAAGGGTCTAGGTTCGACTCCCAGCTCAACACCAATTTTTCGAATTTTTCACGACACCACCTCTTTCGAACTGCTGACAACACTCAAAGAGTAATAACTGTCTAAGAAAGCTTCTCAAATTTCGCCGTTCGGAGTCGGCAAAAAACTGTAGGTCCCTTCTACTCGTGAGAGAACAGTAGCGCGCACAACACGAGCAGTTGATGAGCAAGCTAGGCCCTGGTCCCCCTTTGGACTGTAGCGCCAACAATTATTAATTATTATAAAGTGAGAACCACCATGGTCATTTGTTCGGTAATTTCTGCGCCGAAATGTATGCAATACAAACATTAAAATAATAAGGAGAATTCTGAATTTTTTAGAATTGACCCATTTTTTATGTATGGACTTTTATCAGGTCTTAAGCTCAAATACCGCCTTAACTAAGCCGATGAGACCCCTCCAAACAAATTTGTCTTCGGCTAATTGAGACCTACAAAACTGCATCACTCAATCGAAGGGCCGCAAGTATCGACCGTATATGAACTCGCAAAGTTAAGTGAATGATAAATCAAAATGTGTACCTCGTACTGATAAGGATGTTACTTCTACGAAACCTGTTGGTTTTCAAAAGAAAGAATAAAGACCGAAATTTGCTTCATATTAGCCGTTTGTTGACGAACCGGATATGAAATGTGGAGATATTATGTTCATACAATAAACATATAAGTTAACGACACAAATATTAGATTTCACGCGACGTCTGAATGACATCCGTTCTTACACCATGATCTGCAAAACATCATCTTCAAGGTTGCTGACAATGGACATTCTATCACGTACCGATGAATGGAAACAGCGTACTAACGGATTGCTATTTGACCTGTATCAGCCACCTATGGGAACGTCGTACGAACAGCGTGTCACCTGATCCACATCATCCACCGCATCATCCAGCAGCAGAATTTAGTATTTAAGGTAGTGTAAGAAAATTAGAGATATAGTTCATTTTAACGTGTAAGGGAAGGGAAAAGCTTGAAAATTAATAAATATTTTTATTGAGTAAATTAATGTAAAATAGTTTAATTTATATCATAAAAACACAGGTTGTGTGAAACATCGATTACAATATTTTAACCGAGTAATTCACAAAGTCTTCCTTTAAACAAAATAAAAACTTTTACAGTGACTATTCTTCCTCAAAAGAAAATTTTTCCTTGGAGCAATTGCACTATATTAAATTTCCCTTATGTGACCATGCAAAGCATAATGAAAGCTTTTGAACAGCTTTTAAATTTGTCAGGGTACAGTACGAAAGGAAAATGGTTAAAAAATAAAAGTGTAACACTTCAAATCAAAACAACGAATTCAAGTTTCGTTCATAAACACATGTATGGACAAGAAACCTAAGCGACTATATTTATGAGACTGTTTTTTATCGGCGATTGTTTGTGGCATTTTGGAGTTTTTGTTTTCATTGAAAACTGGTTTTTGTTGTTATTAGGTGTAAACAAAGCATTTTTAAACTGGTTCACCGTATACGAGTCTAAGGAATGACCTAGGAAATTGAAGATACAGGACAGAAACAATAATAAGTCAATTAAATCGTGTTGACTTTTTGGCATTTTCTGACATTTATCGTAAAATTTTTTTAATTAACAGTTGTTTCATTTAAAGGAGGCATGCAGAGCAGAGTGTTCATTAGAATCGGTCATTTTTCAGCTTCGATTATGATGTGCAAGATCTTTCTATAAAATATCGGAATAGAAGAGCATTATTACGACGGAAAATGAAGGAAACGTCCAAGGCGTGATAGTCCAACCTCTCAATAAGTTTTCTGTGAAATTTGGTAATTCGCTAAAATTGTGAGCAAGACATGGAAAGTTGCATGTTAATTGTTAAATAAAAAATAAATCCACCATATCTCTTCCAAATGCGCAGAAAAACTTAAAAATAACTCGCATTGCGGATGTTGGGGTTCTCCCGAAAGTAAAAACAACATTTAAATGTTAGGTTTTTAAAACCTTTCACTTTTCCAAATGAAAGTGAATAGAGGGAGGAAATGAAAGAATTGTCCAAAGGTTAGTCTTAAGCGGGAAGTATTACAACGTCATCTTTGAATTGAGACTAGTGAGATCATGTCTACTGAAAAAGTTTACTGTTCATATTTTGGTCCAAAAGATATTTCCTCTCATGGATTTTACTGAATATGAAGAACGACTTGTGGTCACCGTGGCGTAGTGGGTAGAGTGCGACGCTCACACGCCGAAGGGTCTAGGTTCGACTCCCAGTTCAACACCAATTTTTCAAATATTTCACGGCACCACCTCTTTCGAGCTGCAGACAACACTCAAAGAGTAATAACTGTCTAAGAAAGCTTCTCAAATTTCGCCGTTCGGAGTCGGCAAAAAACTGTAGGTTCCTTCTACTCGTGGGAGTTCTCCTACGCGCACAACACGAGTAGTTGATGAGCAAGCTAGGCCCTGGTCCCCCTTTGGACTGTAGCGCCAACAATTATTATTATTACGAACGACTTACGTATTTTATGAATGACTTGACGGTCGTTCGTTGGCAGCTCTTTGGACTGCTGAGTTGAAAATATTTTTCTTCACTTTTTATCTTTTCAAAAATCCGAAAAAAGGCTTAAAAAAGTGTCTTTGGACATAAAATTCCAACAAAGGTGCATCGCGGCAAGCATTAAAAACTAGTGAGCAAGTGAATCTCCTTCGTGTCCTTTGACCCACGCCTTAGACCCGTTCTATGATTTCAATTCGATCATACTAAGTGCGCTGCATTATTTCTTAGTGCGTGGCAGAAGGAATAAAGTCCTTAAACATGCGTGAACCTGAATTCATTTAAATAAAATAAATTCAAGCCTAAGTCAACCTTTATAAATGAAGTAGAATAACTACGGGAACTTCAAGTGCAAACAAGTGCTTGTTTCATGGCATCAAGTTGGCGATGGTGCACTTAGTCAAAACAAACCGCTACCGTGAGCTTAGCTATATGATGGAGAGCTTCTTAAATTTTGCCGTACGTTTGTGTTTCGCAGATTTAAAAACAACAACGCCAACGAGATACATTCTTCAGAATCTGTTTCTGAGAACAGCCCTTTAATTGAATTCATACCTATTTCTCGCCATCTTCAAATTTATAACATTTCATTACATTGGTTAACTACATAAGTACAAAACAATTCTAAGAATTAAGAAAAAATGTGCTTAACGGACGACAAAGTCCACGCGAAGTGAGGTAAAAAACTCGCCACATGAATCCATTCAATCCGTGCTCTGATTACTTCCATTGAGTTCAGCCCCCTCCCGGTGTGCAGCTCATTAATCATTCCGAATGCGCTCCGAAGATTACTTATCACCACCAGCCTGTGATATCATAGACAAGCAAACAAGCAAATAAAAGAACATCGTGACCCAAAACTAGATTCTGGATTGCCAAAAATACTCCTGCCTAAAGATGCATTTGAGTGTCCATGTGGTTTTAATGAGCAATTAATCCGAAATACTTGACCATTATCTCGTCTCTCTCTGTGTTAAGTTCTATTCTTAAAATGTTCTGGTTTTTTGGGGGTGTGTGTCCGGGGGTGGTGGTAATCTTCGAAAACGAGTTACAATCAGCATCGTAATGCCCGCGTACTTGTTAGCTAATTTGACAACCCAACGGTATATAAAGGCACTAACTTTAGCAGGAACTTCATCAGTTTCACAATTTGGTCTAACCACTGTCAATTGAGAATTACAAGATGCGTTTTATTTGGACAATTGCCGCATTGGCCCTGTTTCTGTCCGTCTGGATGGTTAAGGCACAGGAAGCTGAGGTGTTCGGAGCTGTACCAGTTGATGATCTTACGCGTGTGACCAGAGACCATCATGGTGGACATGGTGGATACGGTGGTGCATATGGCGGTGGACAAGGTGGATACGGCGGACACGGTGGACGTGGTGGATACGGAGGTGGACATGCCGGTGGCCACGGTGGTGGTCATGGTGGTCACCATGGAGGTCAGCATGGAGGTTACTATGGCTAACTGTGTCAATGTGCCATGGAGGTCAGCATGGAGGTTACTATGGCTAACTGTGTCAATTTGTGTAAAATTTAAAAGTTGTATTGGATTTATTAAGGGCCTGAATGCATTGTTAAGTGATATTTTGTTAAATTAGCTCTGAAATAAAAGTGAAACTCTTAACTTTGTTGCTGTCATTCTAACAATTTATACTGCGGACTACGTTTCGATTCAGCTTTCTTCCACTTTTAGTAGGAAAAGGTGTTACAAATACGCTTTGACTATTGTTTTAGCAATGTCGCACAACTTCAATCGGCGACTCAGAATAGGAGAGCATTTGAGGTTCCTTTTCAGGCTATTTCTTCAGCAAGAACTTAGTTTCGCTGATAATTTTTCAAGCAAAAAAATAACGGCTGTATTGGAATCCCAGATTAAGCAAATTAACAAAAAAAACCTCTTGTTGTCTTTAACAAATATTCAATGTTTACAAAATCGCAGTGAATACTTAATTCTGAATGCCTTGCCAAAACAAAAAAAAAAAACCGTGTTTTTGCGGTTAGAAAATTGACGACAACAACGACGATACAAGATCCCATGTGTCAGAAATCTCTGAACAATGCAAACCCCAGCACAAATGATGTGATAATAACATCAAACGATAACTGAAGTGACTGGTTTAGCTGCAATTCATTGTCTTTCGATTGACTAGGCAACCGAACACTGCGGAACGGGAGGTGCTTAACAAAACGAGTTTAAACCGTTTCAGGTGACTTCTCCTCCGGTTCTCATCCGTTCTGAGTGGCTATATAAAGAGTCTTGCTTTCAACTTCATCAGTTCATAAACAGAAGCTTAAGGATGCGTTACTTATTGACAATTACCATTTTTGCATTGATCCTGACCATTTGGCAGGTGACTGCTGAGGATGTGGAGTTTGAAAACGGACAGGAACTCAACCGAGTGAAAAGACAATTCGGATTCGGACGAGGCGGATTTGGTGGGTTTGGACGAGGCGGTTTCGGACGCGGCGGCTTTGGCCATGGAGGTTTTGGTCACGGTGGATTTGGACATCATGGAGGATTCGGTCATCATGGTGGTGGCTTTGGTGGATTCTTTGGCTAGAACTCAGTCCTTAATTAAAACAATAAATGTGATTGTTGTTTGGAAAAATAATGTGTTGTAAGTTTTATTTACTGAAAAGCAGTGTCATTGATGGATAAATATAAATGCGTCATTTCAGCGGACAGCAGGCGTAAGTTCAATTGTACAGGAATTTGACATTTTTAAAATTCTGACGCTTTTCTTATTTGTATCGTATAAGTGTTTTAGGTTCGGAAAAACTAAAGTTTTATTGATTCCACGAAAGCTATTGGAGCTGTGTCCAAGCCTTGTCCTTCGCTGTTTTTCAAATTCGTTCGTTGGCTCTCGACCCTCGTCTTTGGCCATGGACCGTATGTATGTTAAGCTTGAAAATTGGGTGTCTGATTGGTTTGTTTTAAAAGACGAATAATTTTATTGGCGTGGTATTCACAAATTGCCAGAAAGGTGGTCAAAATGTGAGGAAAACAATGGCCTATACTTTGAATAAAATGTTTTTACTTTCCCATTAATAATTAGTGTTTTATTTTCAAAAAAAAAAATTCATTTCATACTGGTATACCTGGAATGTTAAGCTTGACCTTGAAAAGAATAGGAAAAGGAATAGAGTGGAATTTAATGCTTCCAAGACTGTCAGTCAAGCGACTCCACAATTACCAGTCATTATCCATGAATGGCACTTCTTGTGTTGAAACTAAGCGACTTTCCATCCTTGGAATGTGTATCAATTCAACACCAAGTTGGAACGATTGAGATTGAGAAACACTTATCTTTTATCTCTGATATCTGAAAAAAAAAAAAACGAGAGATGCAGTTTGATGCTTCCCATGTATTCTTCAATTTCAAGATAGTGAGCATAGAGACGAACTATACAATGTCACTTGTGCAGTTTTGACATTTTTGTAGAACTCGTCAGGTTTTGAAGGGCGAGAATTATTGCTACTTCACTAATCAGCGTAATTCCTCTCCTTCTCTATGGCGTAGAGTCCTGAGCAATCTCAAAGAGGCTCTTGGTTTAATTTCGCGAAAAAGTTCTCCGTTCTATATATATGTATATACACTGATGGTTACACACACATGGGTCTACCAAGAAGCCCACAGATCTAACGCTTAGGCCATGTAGAACGCATAGGCGACTTTGCTCCAGCTCGAGGAGCCGTTCATTCAGCTAAATTACCATAAAGCTGCAGGAAAAATGACTGCAAGTTAATTTCATTCTTTGAACAGACACTTCCTCGTTGTGTATTAAGTTCAATGTATCGATTCCTTGTTTATTTAGTTCAACGTATCGATTCACAATTGCCAACGATGGATCCAGATTCAAACATATTTAAATCAGTTCTCTCCTTCAGAGAGGTAGGCGATATGAATAAAAAACACTTCCGTCTTGTTCAACGAATTTCAGCGGACTCTGTGTTCTATACTTATATTAACTGACCCTCATACTTAGTATTCGGGAGAAAGTAAGCAATAATTTAGACTTTTCCAATGTTAGATGTGTCAACTTTTTATTATAAAAAAATGTATAATTTGCAGACATTGGTTTGTGTACTAAACAGTGTTCAAAAAAATCTTGAGTGTGAAAATTAACAGTGAAAGTCAGATGATTAGTAAAAAATTTTTTTACACAGTTCTCAAGTCTCCATTGGTAAACCCTTTATTTACATAGCGGAATAATGTAAAATTAGTTTCTTCCTCTTCTATGTATATCTATACAGTTGGAGATGGACCTGTGCCTCAACCAACATGCCTCATGCACTTTAAGTTTGTTGATGTCCTTCTCCACTTGTGTGCACCATCTCAGCTAAGGCCGGCCTCTGTTGCGTTGTTTCAATGAATAGAAGACTTTCGAGCCGGAACAGCTATATCCATATCTATACATAGCCGAAGAAGCTTGTTCAAGCACATGCTACCGCACATCCCATAAAGTTCGCAATGAATCTTTCCCTTGAAATGCCATCAAATGGGACAGAAAATCTCAAGCAGAACTTTTTTTCTCGAAACGACTAAAACCTTTAATAATAATAATAATTGTTGGCGCCACAGTCCAAAGGGGGACCAGGGCCTAGCTTGCTCATCAACTACTCGTGTTGTGCGCGCTACTGTTCTCTCACGAGTAGAAGGGACCTACGGTTTTTTGCCGAATCCGAAAGGTGAAGTTTGAGAACCATGTACTTAGACTGCATTACTCTTTGATTGTTGTCAGCAGCTCGAAAGAGGTGGTACCATGAAAAATTGGTGGTGTTGAGCAGGGAATCGAACCTAGACCCTTCTACGCCACGGCAGCCACTGCCGCCAGGGCGCGAAGGCAGTAAATAATATAATAATGAGTCCTCTGCGAAGCATAACTAAGCGAAAGTTAATAATTAATTGTATGGCTCGACAGTCCACAGGGGAACCAGGGCCAAGCTTTCTCATCAGCTACTAGAAGAGACCTACAGCTTTGCCGACTCCGAACGGCGAAATTTGAGACCAATCTTAGACAGTTATTACTCTTTGAGTGTTGTCAGCAGCTCGAAAGAGGTGGTGCCGTGAAATATTAGAAAAAATGGTGTTGAACTGGGAGTCGAACCTAGACCCTTCGGCGTGTGAGCGTCGCACTCTACCCACTACGCCACGGCGACCACAGACTAAAACCTTTATCATCCACTTTTAATAGCGTCTGCGACGTAAAGTAGGACTGGGACCGCCAGGTACAACTTTTCTTAAATTCACTTTCAAATTAATAGACAAAATAGAGCCATGCGTCCGTTTTGTACTTCTTCAGGTCGTCGATGTACGTACACAATATAGGGTGGCAAGCATTTGACTGTTCCACAGACTTTTTCGTACCACATAGATTGATAGATGTTTATTGCTTCGTTTTTAATAAATATACAAAAGGTTTGCCATCACACAATTTACATACAGTGATATGATATTTGATGTGGCCGCCGTTCGGAGCCGGCAAAAAACTGTAGGTCCCTTCTACACGTGAGAGAACAGTTGCGCGCACAACATGAGTAGTCGATGAGCAAGCTCGGCCCTGGTCCCCCTGTGGACTGTCGCGCCATATGATGATATGATATTTGATATATCTTTCAACTGAGAATGTAGTTTAAAATATTATTAAAATATATTTTCGAGTTTTGGAGTATTTTTGAGGCTAAACACACGCACCAAATTTTCCTGAGGCAACTGCTTTCCTTCTACAGTTCCTTCAATTATGTTTTGTACAAGTAATCCACGATCGCCATGTAATTTTTCTGCTAACAAGTGGTGTAAAGATCCATAAGTGCAGGAGCCCTTCGTTTTGAGTGTACTGTTGTGCTTACATGTAGAAGCATTTTGCCACCGAAAGCTGTCGAAAAATCAAAAAGTCGAAAAATTTCAAATTGTCTTCAAGCAGTGGGATGAACACATTTTTGTAAGAGGGTATTATTTTGAATCAAACATTTAAATTTTTTAATACACGACCGATTCTCTAAGCATGCACATTGCTTACAGAAAGTGTCACTCACACTACCCCCACTTAGCCAGCAAAGCTATCTCTAGTAACGAATGCTTATATTCCCTCTTCGATTCGCGTTATTTGTTTTCATTTTGTTATCCTACTTCAGTTTTCATGTTTCGCGAATTTTGTGAAATCAGCAAAGTCGTCTGTTTGACTTGTTTTTTTTACCAATTTGACCAAGCCGTTCTTTGAAACGTTTGTTTTGGCAATGTCTTGGACCTTCAATTTACGGTTTGGAACATGTAAGCCTCTATGGTTCCACTTTTCTGGGCTCCTGGCCATGAATAATAAGAAACGGAGTGCTATAATTAAATTTGTGAGATCAATTTATTATAATTGCTATTTTAGGAGACAATAGTTTATGCACAGCATAAAACTCTCTATCTCCCTACAAGGTTTTTATTTCGAGCATTATGAATCGTATCAACAATCGGTTTTAGTCCTCTGCCCATATTTTTAATATCTGCCAACACGCAGTCAATTATTACACTCAATTCCCATCAGCTAATGTCATTTATGGATTCTGTGCCATGGGAAAGTGAATCGGATCTCATTCAAACGAAACCATATATGCGTGGAAATAACTCATCGTTGATATTTCAAGTTTGTTTGGCGTTTAATTGGTTTGCTGCTTCTAAAATATTCCCATCGCTGGTAGAGCAATCTCGACAGAAAAACTTGTGTCATTATACTTGGCTCGACTATATTGCCGATTCCAAAGTAAAACTCCACATTTAATTAAATTAAAAAAAACAACAGTTTTTATTACAAATTTTGATCAACGACGACCATTACAATAATTAAACTTAAGCCTGCCTAGTCTATTTTACACAGAATTTAACTTATCGAATGCATTAAAAACGCCTTAACAACTAAATCCGAATTTAAAACAATTAAAATATTTATAGATTTTAAACGAACATCTCCTGCATCACGAATTGACAAGAAGGTTCTCCTGCGACATCAGCGGCAACGATTTCGCAACGATGGCGTCACTTGACTTGTCGACCTTAAGACTAAACACTTAAAAAAGGCGCGCATTAATTCATCACTAGTTTTGCAGTTCCGATTCCGGTGCTAATCGCACAGGGACGCTGGCTGGCCTCGTACGAATTCCTTTGAACTTTTCAATAAATACTTGTGGTGAGTGCTGTGCTCCTAGCACTTGAGGCTGTGGTGTGTGGTTGTGTTTTGAAAACCTTATTTAAGAGACCTACATACAACTCATTCCTTCCCCTCTAAGGGTTTTCGTAAAATAATTTACTTAATTACACGCTAAGGAGCAGCCAATTGACTTGTGTGTGTGTATGTGTGCTCGGGTTAAAAATATTGCTTTGCTTAAGGCTCTTTTACATTTGATCTAGTGTTCACTCAATTAATCGTGAAAAATGTGTGCTCTATCCTCTTCCTATTACATAGAAACAGTTATTAATTTACAAAATAAATATGTATATATATATATGTATGGATACAGTTTGTAAAACGATAAACTATAGACGCGCTGAATCAGCAGACTGTTGAAGGAGCAATAAAATGTAAGTGTAGACTTCTGGAAGACACTTGAGGTGCTTGCTAGTTGAATATTGGTATTTGTCTAGGGGGTGGTGCTGGCGGTGGTGGGCTGCACTCCGCGGGTGCCTAGGAGTGTCCATTCGTGATCGTCTGTGGTGGCATGTTGATGTCCTGTCTGGTTGATGGCAGATACAGTTTCTCTGGTTTCCTCTCAAATAAGTCAGAAACGAAATTTGCCTGGAAAAGAAAAATTCAAAATTTGAGTGAAATCATGTTTTGGATCGGGTTCGAGGAAAAGAACGGTAAGGTAAGGTTCAGAGCTGAGATTATTTACTCTTAAATTTAGACGAAAATTTTATGAGACAAAGGGGAGAGACACGGTATCCAGCTGTCGATGGAATAATTTCAGTTTGGTGGCAATGGAGCAAATTGAGCCCCCAAAAGAAGAAAAACACTTTAAGAGAGAGAGCACAAACATTATTTAAAATTTGAATCTGGCATCGCCTGAGAGTCATTTGTATTTGGGTGTGAAATGAGTCGGGTTTATTGGTAACTTGGTATAATTCGCTCTTATTGGGGCTCATATATCCGAGGAATTATTTTTCTTTCGAAAGTACCAAGTATTGTTTAGTATTTGGCTTCAGATATGAAGATTAGTATAGTTTTGGTTTTTTGAGAGTAAAGTTTTAAGTGCAGTTGTTTCCAGTAACGGAAGAAGTATCAGTTGCCAAGTGTGGTTCTATGGCGTGTCTATGTTTATATCCATACAGAACAACTCTTTACAGACTGAAAACGAAATTGTAGCTGTCAATGTCTTGTGTGAAATTATGCCCAAGGTGTTTTGTGACAAAACTTATTTTGGAAATAGTGCGGCAATCAGAGCACAAACAATCCAGCTTACAGTTTCTTCGAATATGAATCATTTGGCTCTACCAGGTACACCCGTATGGAGTGAGCGTCAAGATACAATTGTCTCGATAGGGAGTATTTGTTGTGAACGAGCCCTTATGTTTTTTTTTTGTTTGTTTGCTATGACATCTGTGTAAAATATTTAGTATACATCAAGTCATTGAACAGACAACATCGTATTTTTTCATCGTGTTAAAAATTTTGAATTTTGTACCAGAAAGTGATGATTTGCGGAAAGCATTAACTTTTTGTTTTCATTTGAAGAAAAGTGCTGCAGAGTCGCATCGAATGCTTGTCATGCCATGTGGTGATCACGCTCTATCAGAAGCAACATGCAAAAGATGGTTTCAACGGTTCAGAAATAATGATTTTGATGTGAGAAATGAAGAACGTGGAAGACCACCAAAAAAGTGTGAAGACGCCGAATTGCAAACGACATCGGATGGAGATGACACTTTGAGACAAAAGCAAATGGCAGCAATGTTAAATGTTGCACAACAAACAATTTCTGACCGTTTAAAAGCCATGGGAAAGATCCAAAAGTGTGGAAAAAACGAAAGACAGATGGAAAACCGAAAAAACACTTGTGAAATTATGCTTCAAAGACACGAAAGAAAATCGATTTTCTATCGGATTGTTACTGGCGATGAAAAATGGATTTTTTTTAAGAATCCTAAACGGAAAAAATCATGGGTTAATCTGGGACAACCATCAACATCGAATGCAAAACCAGATCGATTCGGCAAGAAGACAATGCTGTGTGTTTGATGGGACCAGAAAGGTGTGCTGTACCACGAGCTCCTAAAACCTGGAGAAACCGTTAATACTGATCGCTACCGACAACAAATGATCAATTTGAACCATGCATTGATCGAGAAACGACCAGAATGGGCCAGAAGACATGGCAAGGTAATTTTGCTCCATGACAATGCACCTGCACACAAAGCAAAGCCGGTTCAGGATACAATCAAAACACATGGCTGGGAGCAGCTACCCCACCCGCCGTATTCACCAGACTTGGCTCACTCCGACTACCATTTGTTTTCATCGATGAGGCACGCATTGACCGAGCAGCACTTTGATTCCTACGAGGAGGTCCAAAATTGGGTGTCTGATTGGTTTGGTTTAAAAGGCGAACATGGTATTCACAAATTGCCAGGTGGTCAAAATGTGTATAAAACAATGGCCAATACTTTGAATAATATGTTTTTACTTTCCCATTAATAATTAGGGTAATGCCGGTATAACTGGTAGGAGGATGACAAACTATTCGTATATACGTGGCCGCCGTAGCGTATTGTATAGATGCGACGCTCACATGCCGAAAGTCTAGGTTCGATTCCCGGCTGAACACTTCGAATTTTTCACGGCACCACCTTTTTTAAGCTGCTGACAACACTCAAAGAGTAATAATTGTCTAAGAAAGAGTTTCTCAAATTTCGCTGTTCGGAGTTGGCAAAAAATTGTAGGTCATTTCTAATCGTGAGAGGACAGTAGCACGCACGTACATATATACAAGACAACTTGGACCACTGAAAGTAACGTGCCCAAGACCATTAGTAATGGAAAACAACTATTCCTTACACTCAAACCATAATTGATTTGCCGGCCTGATAAGTTAGTCAGTCTTGTACGACATTCTGCATTGTAGCGACAAGTATTACGAAGAGGCTATCGGGAGTGAACTAAATGGTTCTGTTCAGAATGTTTTAAATAATCGATGAGGGAGTGTGTATTAGCTTACCTAATTTATCAAAGACATTTGTGTACTGCTTCGTTTGGTAGATGACTTGGAAGGTGAATAATGGTTTCTTTCTTTGCTAAGCATAAGCAGAAATTTGTAAAATGAGCTCACAGGCTGCTCAGCTCTTGGTCTATTTCAGACACAGGTCAGATCTTTTCAACAGAATTGACGATTGTAGTATATTGGTTATCATTAAATGAGAAATGACAAAAAAGATATGGTTACAGCGTATTTTACTGCATCGTCTGCTTAACACTCCCTGCCCTGAAGACCACGGCAAAGGAGAACGTATTAGTTTTTTTTAGTTCCAGTGCTTTTGTTGCTACTTGACTGTCGTTTAGAATGGCTTGAATATTGTTAAACAACAACAATGCCTTGACATCATCATTTGTTTTGTTTGGAACTCACAAAATCGTTAAATAAAGGAAACCATGAGGAACCGTGAACGTTGGCTTAAGAGAGGTTGCCTAGATCAAAGGACAGGCTTTCAAAAACTAACAACTTTACGGCGAAATCTGGAATAAGTATACTTTACTTGAGATTGGTAATAATAAAAATCAGATGGCGCGACAGTTCACAAGGGACCAGGGCCTAGCTTGCTCATCAACTACACGCGTTGTGCGCGCTACTCTTTTCTTACCAGTAGAAGGGACCTATAGTTTTTGCCGACTCCGAACGGTGAAGTTTGAGAAGCTTTCTTAGACAGAAATTATTCTTTGAGTGTTGTCAGCAGCTCGAAAGAGGTGGTGCCGTGAAAAATTCGAGGTGTTCAGCCGGGATGTTGCTGGGGAGCGGCGCACTTTACCCACGACGCCACGGCGGCCACATTTACTTGATATTGCCTGTAGAAAATAACATAAACCTAAAAATGGTCATCCCGTTGCAGTCATGGAGTCGAATATCGTGTTTCAAGATGAACCACACAGAACACGTTTAACCAAAACAAAAAAAAAAAAAAAAAAAATTCAACTTTATTAATAATTCATGATTTTTAGAAAAAGGAAAAGCGAATAACTCATAACAATTGTTACGTTCTTCGAAGGCGTCTGACTTCGTTGCCCTCTTGACACCGACCACTAGCCTTCTTCGTTTAATTCTCCAGTGTAGCCGATGACACATGCAACATGAGGACAAGGATATCCATGTTAGACTAGGAACTCTTCGATACAATTTCAAACCGTTAGTTTCTTATAGACTTAATATAAGTTCCGAATGTCAGATCTTTTTGTCAGATTCTTTTGTATTCATATGGTCATCAGAACTTCGTACTTCATAAAATGCTCTGGTGAGCCTTAAACAGCTCTACGAGGGTCAAGCTGCCGCAAAAAGGAGGGGACACAAGGACTACTCCTTCGGAAGCCAAAGTGAGTTTCTTAATATTTGGGTATTACCTTAACCATCGTACGTTAACAGGTACAATGGTTTTAAGGCGACAACAGACGGCGACCTTGTGCAATGGATCAGCATTTGAGTCTGACCGCTCCAGTGCAGTGTATCCGTGCGGCGTCAAAGTGTAGTTGCTTCACTGGTAACCGGCGGCCTTTTCATAACCTTCGTGGAGCATGTGTGTCTGACTAGCGACAAGTTTCACTTAAAGGGACTAAGGAGTGAGTCTCCCAATTATTCGCAGCTTGTTACATGATTCAGTGAGCGAATTTGTCTGTCGTTTCTTCTTCATTTGGATCCTTTTGCATTTCAAATTTCCGCAGAAAATAATAATTGCTTTCTCATATAACAAATGTTGCCACTAACAGCAATCGTGTGCCTAGTTATTCCGATAAAAAATCACCTCTGCTGTTTTCGCTTTAATCAAATAGTGAATGTAATCTCTTTGCTGCCAACTGGTGGTGCCTTTAATTTAGGATCGCTTTTTCAAAGTCAGAGACTATAAGCCAATCATGGAAAACACCTGCTTAATGAATTGCACGCCATCGGTGCTGTATAATCACCTAAATCGCCCGCCAGCACCTCTAGTCTAAGTGACTGCGTGCAACTTGTTGCCTAATAAAATTGTTGATGAACTAGTTGTCTCTATTAGGGGCAGATCTCTGCGCAAGTGGCAGTTGTGAAAAACTGATTGGGCGATGGCATTCATTTTCTGCTTCGCGGTGTGTCTGAAGTTATCTACCGCCACTCGTGCTGTGGGTGATACTTTGTTCTCAGGTGTGCTATAGCTCACTGCCAATTTCAAACGACGAAGTTTGATATGATGTTTGTTTCGAAGTTTTTACTCGATGCATCGGTTCTGAAATGCGGTCATGAGAGTAGTGAACAATTCAGTAATCGAAGTTGTAACTATAATTTCAGTTCAGCTTTACGCCATGGCGGCAAAAGGATTGATGAGGTGACGGAGTAAATACAATCTCGTTTGGAATACGTTTCTCATTTAATAAACGAAGTTGGAAGTGCCAGTCTAAAATTGATCAGATTTTTGAATGCATATGTTTCTAATGCGAATGCGTAATAGCGAAAAAAAGACTTTGCAAAAGGTTTTAAAACGCTGACTCTCCTTATTTCCATCAAGTCGATCGATTGCTTTATAGACAAATTCCATTCACATCATTTCTGTTTTTTGCTGATCCTTGACCACTGTAAAAGTTCTCCTTCAATTGACACATTTTTCGGGGCTAGGCATCTCGAGTTGAATACTCCAAATTGAACACACCACAAGGTGCGGTCTCCTAAAGTTATTACCTTATTTTTGAGACCAAAAATGAAAGAAAGTCAGCCTGAAGGTTCTCGGTCATTACAATTGAATGAATTTTTACTCTGTGCAAATTTTGTAAAACTGAGAAAACCACTATCGTCGCGTACTGCGCTAAATGTGGCTCCTTTGGAAAGAATCATCATTGTGAAACGATCGATTATCGTAAATGTCAAATAATCAACTAACATTAGGCGTGTTCCAGTACTTTCTGTACCAAATGATGAAGTCTGTCATTTGTTAAGGAGTAGGGGTAAATCTCTCTCAGAAAGAGGCAAAGTACGAGAACGCATCTAAACCAAATCTATAAAAAATATCAACTTCAGTTTTTTGATGCAGAAAATGAAAACAACAACAAAATTTGATACACATGCATAGAGATAAAGGGTCAATGCTCATTTATCTCTCTACACACACCAATTAATTTGACAGGAAACCACCAATCCACCCACAAGCATGTCTACGAATTTGCACGAAAAACTACCAAAAGGTGTTCCAATAGCTGATTCTTTCGGAGGAGAGAAGCCTCACGAGAGAGCAAAATATTTCCCCTCCCTACGAATTTCTGCCGAAGAAAAAACTGTGAGCAGCAGATGGCTGCCAAATCGAAAATAAAGAAAACTCTGATATTTCATATGTTTGATAGCTTGTTACGAATTTCTGCGAAAAGTCGTTTCACAATTTTCGGTAGAGTTACTCATTGCAAGGCAGATTTTTACCCAAACTACTCAACTACCAATTTCTGTACATAAATCAATTGGAACAGACCTATTTCTTCCGTTAAAATGGGCAGAGTGGGGAAATATTTTACTCTCTCTCTCTAGAGCGGTATAGGGGGACAGGAATTGTGTTAGTGGGTATTGTTTTGTACTGTTTTGTGGTATTTTTATTGCAAAATTGATATACAATGACCTATGCGTCAAAAGCTAGAGCTACCAACTTAAATCCACGAACTCTGTACACTCCACTGTTGAGCTCAGTTTTTGGATACATCAATTTTAAATAACGGATTAAATCAAATTAAATGGGATTTATACAGATCTATATATTGTGTAAAGAACAATATTAAAGATGAGTTGGTGTTTTTTTCGTTTTTTTTATTTCTTCTCTTTTTTACGTCTGTTCTGCTTAGGAATTAGATATCAAGTGACTTATATAAAAGCGATATACGTCAAATCAAAGTTATATAATGCAAAAGACTGTACATGGCAGTAGTACAGTAAGAAAAGAAATACAAAGCAAAACAAAATATTGGTATTACCTTCAACAAACATACACATATTGACATTTATTCCCTTACAAAAGCTTAAAATATGTAAATGTCACAATCGATCATCCAACGCAATAATTTGAATCAAGCGAGTGGCGGATATCAATCTAGGCTTTGGAAATTGGAATAGAAGGCACATTTTATACGGTTACAGTTAGACAACAATAATGTTAGAGCCAATTAAACAATTGTGGCCGCCGTGGAGTAATGGGTAGTGTGCAGTCTCACAAGCCGAAGGGTCTTGGTTCGATCCCCAGCTGAACACCTCGCATTTTTCACGGCACCACCTCTTTCGAGCAGCTTACAACACTCAAAGAGTAATAACTGTCTAAGAAAGCTTCTCAAACTTCGTCGTTCGGCAAAAAACTGTAGATCCCTTCTACTCGTTAGAGAACAGTAGCGCGCACAAAGCGAGTAGCTGATGAGCAAGCTAGGCCCTGGTCCCCCTGTGGACTGTCGAGCTAACAATTAATTTTTTAACCTACGAAGTAACTTTTACCGCAGTTCGCATTATATACTGTTGCACAAAAAAAAGGAAACGAAACCATTTATGCGTGATTGAAACTTCCATGTGCTAACCCCACTAGAAGCATAAGAGAGTCACCACCAAATGCTCACCAATCTCAAATTTGAAGATAGCAATAGACCGCCGTGGTGTAAATAGTCACAACAGTCACACGACAAAGGTCTAAGTTCGATTCCCCGGTGAGCAACTCAAATTTTTCACGGCATCACTTCTTGCGAGCTGCTGACAACACTCAAAGAGTAATTGGTGTCTAAAAACAAGACTTCTCAAACTTCGCCGCTGGAAACCGTCAAAAAACTGTAGGTCTCTCGTACTTCTGAAAGCGCGCACAACACGAGTAGTTAATGAGCAAGCTAGGCTCTGGTCCCCCTGTGGACTGTCGCGCCAACAATTATTATTAATTAAACAATCAATCTTTGGTTTTCAACCACAATTTAACGTCGCTGAATAATTTTTGTCAGATTTCTCGGCATGATTCCGATACTTGTGGTCCCTCGATTGAGTGATTCAGTTTTGTAGGTCTCAGTGAGACGAAGAAAAAATTGTAGGTATGGGCGTAGGTCTAGTCCTTTTAGTTTACGCGGTATTTGAGACTTAAAACTGTTTAAAGCTCATACATAAAAAATGGGTCAGTTCTAAGAAAGTTAGATTTCTGGTTATTATTTTTATGTTTTCCGAGGGGTTGCAATTATTTTAATCATGCAGATTTCTCCTCTATGTCAATAAACTTGTGCCCGATCTCGACTATATTCCCACCGTTCCACAAATTATTCGAGGTGTACAGTCCGATTTGGACTTTTTCGGTAGAAAACGAGATTATAACCATAATTTTTATCAATCTTTTTGCAAGGTAAAGATTTAGTTCATTGTTAGCCCATTATTGCAGCTTTCAAAATGTCTGAATTTCATGAGCAGTCAATCAACTTAGTTATGAAATGCTTATACAAATTTAAAACTGTATACCACTAATTATATTTTTTAACTGGGTGGACTGAATATAATGTCTACACTGAACGCATTCAGATCTGTAAAATTTTCGCCGTTGGAAGAGGGCGCTTCAAGAGTTTTTCCCTGTTCTGGGATTGCATAATTTTAGGATGATTTTATAACTCATCCTGGAAAAACTTTAGGATTTCTCGAAGCATTATAAATTCAAAGCAAGAGAACGTTACTCTTGGTTAGTCTGCATCGAGAAATCACTTCACTATTCGAACATGGATTTGCTCTCAAGTCATGATTTCAATTCAAGCGCCAGTGAGTTTCTACTGGGATTCCCTTCATTTTCCTCTTCACCACATGAATCAGTAAAAAAACAAAAACAACCGCAACACAACCTGCGTGATGACATGCATCCCGGCACATACAACACAAGACTGGTTTCTGGGAAACATCGATTTGTGGTTGTTCAATGTGAGTCTCGGCGTGGTAATTGGATTAGCAACTCACGGACATGGATTGCGAAAAATTTAATTGAATCAGAGATTCCGATTCATGTGCGAGGCGCTCTATCTTCGACAAGCAACCAATGACCAGAAGTTAAGTGGGTTAATGTCGAACACAGGTTGACATGATTTTTGTGGTTATGATAACGCTGATGTGAGTTGTGAGTTGTGGTGTTGTCGTGCTTTCAGGGAATGCTTTGGAATTCGAAGTGACATGTGTTGCACTTGGTTGATAAATAATCATAGATCTGCTTCTGGGGCTAATCAGCAAAAAATCTAAATTTTTGAGAAGAAAGTGTCGTCAGTATGAAAAAGAACGAGATATTCTTGGAGACAACCATGGGAATTAAAATGTGTTAAGTGTTCCTAAAATAGTCCATATCACTTCGCCCTCAAAGGATCAGATGCTTGATTCTGTGGTTACTGTTCGTAGAAAGGCTGTGCTTATGCTTTCTTGTTTTTTTTTTTTTTTTTTTTTTTTTTGAAATTTGAAGGTTATACACGGTACAGTTTGGCAAGATTGTTTGTACTCGGTACGGTACAGTTTGACAAGATTTTCTGTACTCAATTAAGCAGCAGCTTGTGAGCGCGAAAGGGTAAAGTTGCAAGAATGCAAGCTGAGCGATCCTTCAGTAGAGGACTTATATGCATGGATCCTTAAACAGTTGAATAAGCGAAAAAAATTATTTTCTGGTCCAGGCGACAAGCAGTTTAATTCAATATTCCAGAGTGGACGATGGTTTAAAAACGTAATGTGGTACCTTTAAGCAAATTTTAAAAATTTCAATAAAAAATAGAAATTGAATGGAGATTGAAGTGAAAGTCTTCATGCATGATGTGAAAAATTCGTTTAAAGTGCAACCTTCAGACATATCATGCTCAACAGTAACTTTTGTTTGGATTTCAAAACCGTCTTGAAAAGACTCATAACCAACTATTTCATTTAAGACAATGGTTTAATAATGTTGACTGACTGCTTATATTGACAAAGCTTTTCAAAAAACCCCGATCCTCACAAACATGATCTTTGCACATTCCACGCACACAATGCACCTCAAATAAAAATTTAAAAAAATAGAAGAACACATTCTTTAATGCATTTGTTAGATTTTTTTTTTTCAATTTATTTATTTCACATGAGATATTTTCAAAATGATTCACTTTACACAACTATTTCAGAGAACATAAGCTATTTGAAGTTAGGTTTCATGTGCGCACTTTGGTCTTGTTTAACTTTGTTTTGGTCGGTTTGCCAGTGGCCAGACAGTGTACCAATTAAACCAATTCCCTGGTGTTAAAAATGTCTAGAATAATACAAGTGTTGAGTTAGATTTCTTGCGTTGTTTTTTTTTTTTCTTGTATCTAGAGTTCATCGAATTGAAGTGACTGAAGACCGGGGCAGTACTTGCAATTGAACAAGCTGAACCGATGGTCTCCAAATTTTTAGAAGCAAAGCAGATAAAAAAAAGAAATAAATACAAAATAAATGTAAAATCTATTTTAGATATGGGTTACATGCAGACGAGCGGAAATGGAATTAAAACGGGGGTACGAAAAAAGAACGAATTGTTCGTATTAGAATTAAATCCGGAATTGTAAATTGCAGATGCAAATTGCCTTGGAAATACAAGTAGCAAAATGAAACATTTTCGGTGTTTTTACTAGCAGGGTTACCTTCGGCTGGCATTGAAGCGGAAGCGGCTAAAATGGGTCTAGTGGTAAATGAGGGCAAAACGAAGTACATGCTGTCATCAAGGAAGGACACACAACATCGACGTCTCGGACGGAGCGTCACACTAGGCAGCAGAAACTTCGAGGTAGTTAGGGACTTCATCTACCTCGGCTCCGCGTTAACAGGGACAACAACATCAGTACCGAAGTCAAAGGCAGAATCACTACTGCCAATCGCTGTTTCTTTGGGCTCAAGAGGCAATTGAGTAATAAAGCCCTCTCTCGAAGGACTAAGCTCGCTTTATATAACAGCTTGATCATCCGCGTCCTACTATATGGCGCAGAATCTTGGACGGTAGCAAAGGCGGATGAGGAAGCCCTTAGTCTTTTCGAGAGAAACGTTTTGCGTGCGATTTTTGGTCCTGTTTGCGTTAATGGCATCTGGAGGAAAAGATTTAATAACGAACTCTATAGGATTTACAGCGACATGCGCCTGGTCAAGCATCTACGGATACAACGCTTAAGATGGCTAGGCCATGTAGAGCGTATGGACACCACTGCTCCGGCCCGAAAAGTCTTTGAATCCGAGCCATTGGGACAACGCAACAGAGGACGAACTATACTAAAATGGCGCACACAAGTGGAGAAGGACCTCAACCAACTTGGAGTGCGCAACTAAAGACAGCTGGCGAAAGATCGTGCTGGCTGGAGAGGCATGTTGGTTGAGGCCCAGGTCCACCCCGGACTGTAGCGCCACAAGAAGAAGAAGGTTACCTTCGACGGTGTGATAACGAAATCATTGGTTTGCTATAAATTTCGGCTTAAGGACGCCATATCTCGGGCCGTTAATGCGGTCTTCATCTATATATGTTAATGTGCTATAACACCCTCTTGACGCTTGTGGCAGTTTCACTACTGATAGTAGTTAGCTTTGTGTCACTCACATGCCCAGATCCGATGCTGGTGGAGTTTTATGGTGTCATGTACTCACTAAGGCACAAAATCAGAATTCTCCTGCAGTGGCGGGCGTTTGATCGCACTTAGGCCCGTCTACAACGAGAACAGGTTACTAAAAGCATTCATTGGAGGTTCACCTAGGGTGGGAACCAGGGAGAGCCTTTCAATTGCATTTCAAACAGTTGCTTAAAAGAGACTTACTTATACCGATATGAAGTGAGCGCCAAGATATAAATGTCTCGATAGGGAAAATTTGTTGTGAACGAGCCCTTATTTTTTTTTTTTTGTTTGCTACGACATCTGTGAAAAATATTTAGTATAAATTAAGTCATTGAACAGACAACATCATATTTTTCCATCGTGTTAAAAATATCGAATTTTGTTGCAGAAATTGACGATTTGCGGAAAGCATTAATTTTTTGTTTTCATTTGAACAAAAGTGCTGCAGAGTCGCATCGAATGCTTGTTGAGGCATATGGTGATCATGCTCTATCAGAAGCAACATGCAAAAGATGGTTTCAACGCTTCAGAAATAATGATTTTGATGTGAGAAATGAAGAACGTGGAAGACCACCAAAAAAGTGTGAAGACGCCGAATTGCAAGCGACATCGGATGGAGATGACACTTTGAGTCAAAAGCAAATGGCAGCAATGTTAAATGTTGTACAACAAACAATTTCTGACTGTTTAAAAGCTATGGAAAAGATCCAAAAGTGTGGAAAGTGGGTGCCACATGAATTGAATGAAAGACAGATGGAAAACCGAAAAAACACTTGTGAAATTTTGCTTCAAAGACACGAAAGAAAATCGATTTTCCATCGGATTGTTACTGGCGATGAAAAATGGATTTATTTTAAGAATCCTTAACGGAAATAATCATGGGTTAATCTGGGACAACCATCAACATCGACTGCAAAACCAGATCGATTCGACAAGAAGACAATGCTGTGTGTCTGGTGGGACCAGAAAGGTGTGCTGTACCACGAGCTTCTAAAACCTGGTGAAACCGTTAATACTGGTCGCCACCGACAACAAATGATCAATTTGAACCATGCATTGATCGAGAAACGACCAGAATGGGCCAGAAGACACGGCAAGGTAATTTTGCTCCATGACAATGCACCTGCACACAAAGCAAAACCGGTTCAGGATGCAATCAAAACACTTGGCTGGGAGCAGTTACCTCACCCGCCGTATTCACCAGACTTGGCTCCTTCCGACTACCATTTGTTTTCATCGATGGGACACGCATTAGCTGAGCAGGACTTTGATTCCTACGATGAGGTCGAAAATTGGGTGTCTGATTGGTTTGCCTTAAAAGACGAACAATTTTATTCGCGTGGTATTCACAAACTGCCAGAAGGGTGGTCAAAATGTGTAGAAAACAATGGCCAATACTTTGAATAAAATGTTTTTACTTTCCCATTAATAATTAGTGTTTTATTTTCAAAAATAAAAACGCTCATTTTATATCGGTATACCTGCGCCGGTATATCGGTATTTCTGCGCCGAAATGTATGCTATAGAAACATATTTACACTTTTTAAATCTTCATACATTTTTTATGTATGGACTTTTACCAGTTTTTAATCTCAAATACCGCCTAAATTAAGCCGGTTAGACCCCCAACCCATACAATTTTTTTTCCGTCTCACTAAGACCTACAAAACTGCATCACTCAATAGAGGGGCTGCAAATATCGGAATCATGCCCAATTCTCGATTATTTTTTAATGTTATGTTGGTAGACTCGTTCCGCACATATGTTTACAGTTTGAGCTATAGAGCATACTTATTTTGTTTGTAAAAGGAACGAAAGTTAGACTTGTTTTGCGTGTTCGGCGATTTCCTGTTGCCGAAAAAAATGGAAATGGAATGAATGTGTGAAAAATGGAACAAAGTGCTCCAGAAGAAGTTGCTAAAAATGTAGGTATATTGGTTGTTTCAAGGCATAAAGTTTTTTTCAGACATTTTGCGCAACGAAGTTCGTTCCAAAATTGCTGCATTTTTACCAAAAAAAAAGTGTCGCATGAGCATCGCTCAAGAATTGTTAAATGAAGTTAACAGATTTGCCTAAGGAGTAATAATAATAATAATAATTGTTGGCGCTACAGTCCAAAGGGGGACCAGGGCCTATCTTGCTCATCAACTACTCGTGTTGTGCGCGCTACTGTTCTCCCACGAGTAGAAGGGACCTACAGTTTTTTGCCGACTCCGAACGGCGAAATTTGAGAAGCTTTCTTAGACAGTTATTACTCTTTGAGTGTTGTCAGCAGCTCGAAAGAGGTGGTGCCGTGAAATATTAGAAAAATTGGTGTTGAACTGGGAGTCGAACCTAGACCCTTCAGCGTGTGAGCGTCGCACTCTACCCACTACGCCACGGCGACCACTAAGGAGTAATAACTGATGAAAAGTTATTGGTATAACGAAAGACTTATGAAAGGTAGGCATTTTGTGACGATTTAGGAGATACAAACTAAATCGCTAAGCGAGCTCAAGTGCATACCACAAAGTACACATCATAACTTCTTCGAGGATTGGATAAAACGCTGGCATAAGTGAATTATATCTGAGGTGGACTCGTTAGGGGGATAAAATAGAAATTGCAATTATATGCAACTTAACCTTATTTTTTGAACAAACCACCATAGACTGATATACTAAAAATTCAATGAAATTCTTTCTGACATAATGGAATAAAGAAGCGAAACAATCCTTCTGCGGGCGCGACAGCCCCTCATCAACTACTCGTGTTGTGCGCGCTTTCAGGAGTAGGAGGGACCTACAGTTTTTTTACGGCTCCCAGCGGCGAAGTTTGACAAGTCTTGTTTTTAAACACCAATTACTCTTTGAGTGTTGTCAGCAGCTCGAAAGAAGTGATGCAGTGAAAAATTTGAGTTGCTCACCGGGGAATCGAACTTAGACCTTTGTCGTGTGACTGTTGTGACTATTTACACCATGGCGGTCTATTGCTATCTTCAAATTTGAGATTGGTGAGCATTTGGTGGTGACTCTCTTATGCTTCTAGTGGGGTTAGCACATGGAAGTTTCAATCACGCACAAATGGTTTCGTTTCCTTTTATTTGTGCAAAAGTATATAATGCGAACTGCGGTAAAAATTACTTCGTAGGTTAAAAAATTAATTGTTGGCTCGACAGTCCACAGGGGGACCAGGGCCTATTTTGCTCATCAGCTACTCGCTTTGTGCGCGCTACTATTCTCTAACGAGTAGAAGGGACCTACAGTTTCGTAGGTTAAAAAATTAATTGTTGGCTCGACAGTCCACAGGGGGACCAGGGCCTATTTTGCTCATCAGCTACTCGCTTTGTGCGCGCTACTGTTCTCTAACGAGTGGAAGGGACCTACAGTTTCGTAGGTTAAAAAATTAATTGTTGGCTCGACAGTCCACAGGGGGACCAGGGCCTATTTTGCTCATCAGCTACTCGCTTTGTGCGCGCTACTATTCTCTAACGAGTAGAAGGGACCTACAGTTTCGTAGGTTAAAAAATTAATTGTTGGCTCGACAGTCCACAGGGTGACCAGGGCCTAGCTTGCTCATCAGCTACTCGCTTTGTGCGCGCTACTGTTCTCTAACGAGTGGAAGGGACCTACAGTTTCGTAGGTTAAAAAATTAATTGTTGGCTCGACAGTCCACAGGGGGACCAGGGCCTATTTTGCTCATCAGCTACTCGCTTTGTGCGCGCTACTATTCTCTAACGAGTGGAAGGGACCTACAGTTTTTTGCCAACACCCAACGACGAAGTTTGAGGCAGACAGTTATTACTCTTTGAGTGTTGTAAGCTGCTTGAAAGAGGTGGTGCCGTGAAAAATAAGAGGTGTTCAACCGGAAGTCGAACCTAGACGCAGCACTCTCGCAGCGGCCACTACTTCGTAGGTATTCTTGTTAAATATGCTCAATTTAACGCGCGACAAAATAAGTAGACAAGTAAGTATCTTGTATAGAGACCTATTAATACTTGTATCAACATTTTCCGATCAATGCTGAGATTCGTCCAGTGGTCGGTAAAAAATGCACAGCCTCTGCCTCTGCCTTAGATATGCAGGAATAAACAAATGAAATAGCCGTGAGCAGAAGGGATGTCCACCATAGCAAGCCACTCATAGAAAAATTACACTCTTTACATATTCGTAGCAGCTCAAAATATGTGATTCCGTGAAGAAATTAGAAGATCCCAGTCCAGGAATCGAATTGGAAACCTTTTAGCAAATGCTTCGACTATTCGTTTTACATACAATTCAGAAGAACCGAAGTTTTTCATTTCACTGCGTTCCTAAATATGGAGTGCTTCCAAGGAAAGGATCCTTCAAATATCCCCTGGAGGAAAATATGACAAATGGCTGTGTTAGCTCTGAGGAATGAATTAATTTTTTAATCCATGGGAGAAGTAAATTTCATTGAAGACACGTTATTTTGAAATCGGACCCTGCGTGAGGTCTACATTTTGACTTAAAAATTAAAATTGACCTTCACAAAAAAGCTTATCGCTCCACAACTACTGTGAAGAGCCAGGACGATAAAAGAGAAAGTGGAGCCGATTTTAGATTTCTAGAAAAGAAAACCTTTCCGTCCCCAATGGAGGTGAAGACATAACCATCTCGCTGCATAATGTTTTCAGTGAATAGGGGAAGGTCAAGGTATGGTCGACTCAAGACTTAACCTTTGAGTGTACATTCGCGCGCCCTTGCCGCTGAATACAAGCCTAAAGAATCGGCGAGGAGGATCAGTGAAGAGTGCATCTCGAGCTGGAAGACATGGTGACCTACCATCGGATTAGAACTTCAACGAGAGTAAACTGGACTAAGGAAGTAACAGCAGACTGATTGAATTTTTGGAAAGGGCTCAAAAATTTAGTGAAGTAGTGACTTTCACATGAAATTTCAGAAGTCACTGATTTTTCACTTGATGTCAGTATTTTCGTTTGGACAAACCAACAGGACAAGGCTTCACGAGAGCACAACAGCAAGAAAATCTGTTCATCCTTGAAGCCCCACAAAGCAAACTCATCGCTGAAGGGCACCCAGCATCAACAGCTGCTGCCAAAAGTGACAGCAATGTTAAAACTAATCAGTTGTCAACATAGCTCGAAGCAATTAGCCAACTTTCGCCATCTAAGACCGCCTTACGCATCAAGAATGCGGTTCATGTTTCAAGGAAGCGACCAGATTCCTTCATAAACATAATCAAAGCCAAATTAAAACCGAAAAATAAAATTAAGACAAATTGCACAAAAAAAAAAAAATAAAAAAACAAAAATCTGAAGCTCATAAACGGTATCGTGTACTTACCACAACTAAAGCGCAGATGGTGCCAATCGCCACGCCGGCGAGCACGTCCGACCAGTGATGCTTGTAATCGGAGACCCGACTCAGCGCCGTATACCAGGCAATCATAATCAACAGGAATTGCAGGAAGTGCTTCAGTAATTTTGATCCCTTCCAATTCATGCGCGCTTGCAAGTAGAGCTGCAAAAGAGACACACAAACAGACAATGAACGGCGCACAGTTAGGCAGAGCGGGAGAAACGATTCCATTCGACGAGTGGGTGGTCACCGCACATGGGGTTGCTCACTGCCACCCAATGTCAGTGGATTCGAAAGTAAACGGAGGGCATATACTTACGGCCATGTACACCATTGTGAAGAAGGAGAAGCTGGAATGACCGCTGGGGAATGAGAGGCGCACTTCCTTCAGCATACGCTCGGTGGAATTAACACCGAGGCATGTGAAATTCTCGATGTAACGTCCGGCGTTCAGGGGACTAGAGCAGTCGCTGCCGTCGGGTAGAATTGGCTGGCATACCTGCGGGAAGAGCAAATGCACTCGACTGTAGACTTTGCAAATTCAAAGTGGATTATCTTTCGGCGGACGTGGGGGCGAGTGAAACAGGGGATAAGCAGAAATTGATATCTTAATTCACCGTCAACGTTCCCACGCACGGAGCCGACGGAGATGAATCTTGTGGGATTATCGGAGCGAGTGGAGTGGGTCGCATCTGTTTGAAGTGGAAGGCAGCGATCTGCACCGGGGCTGTGGCTCTTCATTTCAAATCCATTTGTCTATCTCGAACACTTGATCCCTTGGCTGAATCAGAGTGATGCTGAAAAGAAATGAGCCACGGGACGTGGAGATTTGGGATCCACATGGAAATTGTCGCTCCGTTCGCTTCTTTCCGAACACACTGTACCACATCCCGCGTATATTTGTTCAGAGCGCAGTCGCTGGTTCTATTCAGGAGATCAGCGATAACTTGGGACCTAAAGATGTGCGAACGCGAATGCAACCACTTTGATTCCGCCGCAGCAGGGGAGGGATCGAATATCAATGGAAGCACTTGAGGCCACCTGTGTGTGTTTACGTTTGTGTCTGTCGCAGCGGAAAGCAAGTCCTCCGTCGGATCAATGCAGATAGCATCGGCAAGTGTTCGTGTGCTCGGAAAATCTCCTGCATGGACCACTGCTCTCTGCTAGCCCCTTGGATTGAAATATTTGAATGAAGCTGAAATACCACGCCGTAAGCAGAATCTAATGACAAATTGCAAACGAATAGATGCTTTCGACAGGCGAATAAATTGCGGCAGAGGAGTTGTGCGATGCGGGTGTAGACGATGACAATCCGTTGACAGTGGCTAAGGGCACGCAGTCTTCTCTGAGGATCCTCTTGTTATTTTACGGACCACAACGGATGTAGGAAATAAACGCGAACGCCTCGAGGGCTTCAAACGCACATGTGTTGCGGCAGATACTTCATCCCACCAGGCCGAACGGAACGACGAGATTCCGAATAATTAAAAATGATGTATTGCATTAAAATCGTTCCACATTGACTTTCGGGGCTTGAGAGTCATCGCCGCCACCGCCGTTGTTGCTGCTCTGCCGACAGCGCGACAATTCTCGAGGGACATGTCTGTTTAAAGCACGCGCGACTGTTAATTGAAGCGACATTCTGCGTCCACGCCCTTAATAAGGAGACACTTTGGCGGGGTTCTTTATCACAGATTCATAAATTATTTTCGGCTGACATTAAGGCACACGGATGTGGGGACGCTGCAGAGATCCCCATCCTCTGGAACAATGGGATTCTTGTCTTCTGAGAGACATTTGCATGAGGAAACAACTGCGCGGTTCGTTAGTGACAAGGGAATGCCGCTGGAAAGTGGAGAACGATTTTTTCTTTTTTTTGGGTGGATTGCCATGAAGACATCGGGACACAAATTTGACATGGGGCCTGGTGCTAATTGAATTGTGGAGGGACTTGAAAGAAACCATGTGGGTGACGTGTGTGAAGTTAGCTTGTGAACCACAAAATTTGTGAATTTTGAGGGCTGTGTGCTGAGGGTGTTCCAAAAGGTGTTCAGTTAAAAGCGGAACGATGCGGTGAGATGGGTTATATGTCTTCCAACATTATTTGCATCTGGCAATACTATAGCTTGTGTGATAGATGACCCTTTAAGCTTCATTTTGACAGGAGACATTATCTCAATCGCATTTGTTTGTGAAACGTTATTTATGTTTGAAAATGAGCGAACAAATTGCGTGATCCTTGCTTCGCCATTAATTTGAATCTCTTGTGGACGCGTAATATTTCTTCGGATCAGTCCATGGTGTTGCAGATAGAAATTAATTTCTTCACTTGCTCCACTCCAATCGATGCATCAATCCCCTTACCACACGCAATCTCGCCAAGTCAATCTGAGCCCCGTCCAATATACTTACTGCAAAGAAATGTGGTCTCAGCCTGCCAATGGAATACTTAGCAATGTCCGTTGTCAGTTGACTGAGAGCCGCACCAAACCCAAAGACGCCCAGCTTCTTGTAGCACTCTATCAGCCAATCGGGTATCTCCACTCCATAGAAGACGAACCGTCGGTTGTTGCTGCCTTTTGAGTTGGATTTCGCCTTGAATAACTCCACCGAGACGACCTGCAACGAGAAAGTTGGAAAAATTGTCAATTACGAAATAAATAGGATACGTCGCGGAAGGTTGTTCAATTTATTCCACGCGTCGACTAGTTGTTCAACGTAAATCATCAGCCGGACATCGGCCATTTCCACATTTTTATTCGCGATCAGGAGGACTCGATATCTTTCCAGCTGCCGTGTACGGACAGAATTCGGAGGCAATGATGGTATGGTCTAGTTGCACATCACTGCTCTGCGGTCAGGAAACCGATACTCACACGACTTCCGACGGCTCATTAGGAACGAATGAGAGATAGAGGAGAGAGGTTGGGACTTTGAAGACGAGCGTGCAGCCAATTCATTACCATTGAATTTACGGGCAGGTGATAAAATCGCTCCGCAGGGGTCTGCACATCTCGCTTCGCATGCGAAGTGAATAATTGCATTCGGCGAGCATGTTAACGGTAAATCATCAAAGGAGCGCCGTTAGTTTAGCTTTGAATGTGTATCAATTTCCGCATGGGTAAAATTTTGCAAAGCAAAACCATAAGTTATGGCACTTCTGGGGAGCGTCGACAGAGTTTGAACAGAATCCATTAATCCGCGAGTGTTGTGCAAGATCTGTGGTAAGTGTTTTGGAAGATGAAAGGAAATGGGAGTGGTTTTCAATAGAAAAAAGCGGGACATTGTTGAAAACAGTTGCCTTTGGTTGGAGTTCTTGGAGATCTTTGAAAAGCTTTGAAAAGCTGGAAAGCAAACAATTCAAAGTTTCACTAGCTCAATATGAAAATTCCAAAATCTCCACGTTTCAAAATTCTCCCTGTCTTAGAATCAACAAAATTAACGCAGAAATTAATAATAATAATAATTGTTGGCGCGACAGCCCGCAGGGGACCAGGGCCTAGCTTGCTCATCAACTACTCGTGTTGTGCGCGCTACTGTTCTCTCACAAGTAGAAGAAACCTACAGTTTTTTGCCGACTCCGAACGGCGAAGTTTGAGAAGCTTTCTTGGACAGTTATTACTCTTTGAATGTTGTCAGCAGCTCGAAAGAGGTGGTGCCGTGAAAAATTCGAGGTGTTCAGCCGGGAATCGAACCTAGACCCTTCGGCGTGTGAGCGTCGCACTCTACCCACTACGCCACGGCGGCCACAACGCAGAAATTAAAAGTATATTAATGGGAATAGATTTTTTCAAGGTAAGAAGAGGTTGGCAGTATGGTGTGGATTTCGATTGTTTTAACTCTATTGCTAAAACCAACGACCGAAATTTGATTTATCACAAAAGTTGAGACGTTTCAACTTCATCTGAAGACTTTTGTAAGTGAAACATTTAGGCCATAATAGTGTGAAAACCCTTTCTACTGCTAACTTCAAAATCCGCGCATTTCAAATGAGTCTGACGTTCAAAAGGACATTGATCTGAACTGAATTGAAGCCCACTGTACTTTATAAAACGTTTAACGTTATGTATTCCCTCTTTCCGTTATTAATTTAGTCTGGTCTTCTTTGTATGAGGCTACAGTTTCGAATGAACCTGGGCTGGGCAAAGGACATGCCTTTTCAGCTAGCACGAGCTCTAGCGAGCTACCTCCAATGACGCATTCCAAAATGGTTTGGGTTTTCCTTCTAAACCTAGGCTGCCCTCTAAGGCTTTCATTCTATGGTGCGGATTCAAAGACTATTACATCGGAGCAGTGGTGTCGATACGCTTTAGACGGCGTAGCATTTCTTTAAAAAGAGGAAGAACCCACATACTGTGAGCGTCAAAAGTGAGTAAACAAATATCTGATTACTGTATAAAGATGAAAATTGGGTCAAAACAACAACAAAACTCAAATTCTTTGTGTATCAATGGAATGGAATGGAACAGCTTTATTCAATATGATCAATTATTCAAAACATTTTATTTAGTGATGAGAGCAAATTCGAAATTTTTAAGAGCCATATGAATAAAAAAAATTTGAAGATCAAAAATTGAAGAATTCACTGAAAAAAATATTAGGCCGGTCGTGAAACATGGGGAAGGTTCAGTGATGGTATGTAGCAGCATCGGGGTCGGTAATCTTGTCTTCATTGATAGTATAATGAGGAAGGAAGATTATCTAAATATTCTCAGGACCAACTTGCAACCGGTGGTCGCCGTAGCGTAGTGGGTAGAGTGCGACGCTCACACGCCGAAGGGTCTAGGTTCGACTCTCAGCTCAACACCAATTCTTCGAATTTTTCACGGCATCACCTCTTTCGAGCTGCTGACAACACTCAAAGAGTAACAACTGTCTAAGAAAGCTTCTCAAAAAACTTTAGGTCCCTTCTACTCGTGGGAGAACAGTAGCGCGCACAACGCGAGTAGTTGATGAGCAAGCTAGGCCCTGCTCCCCTTGTGGACTGTCACGCCAACAAGTATTATTATTATTAACTTGCAACCGAGCGTAGACAAATTAGGTTTAGCTAGGAATCGGAAGTTTCATCAAGACAATGATCCTAAGCATACCTCACGTCTTGTTAAGGAATGGTTACTTTAAAGGATCCCAAAACAGCTTGATCATCATCCCCCGCAATCACCGAACTTTGGACATTTGGATAGAAGAATTCGACAGAGTACTATTAACAACAAGGAAGATCTGAAAAAAGCTATAACAGAAGAATGGTCAAAATTTTCCCCCGAAGTTACCAATATGCTGGTAATATCTATGCCACGTAGACTCAAGGAAGTAATAAAGTCTGAAGGAGTTCCAACAAAGTACTAAATTTAATTTTTTAAGCAATAAATAAGTACATTTGTGGATAGAAATGTATACTGTTTACTCACTTTTGACTCCTAATATATGAAGTAGTTATACTTTTTATAAAAAAAATGTATTTGTTTTTGTTTTTACCGTACTTTATCTTAAAAATAATTGATCATATTGAAAAAAGCTGTTTTTGTGTATCAATAGAATTTGAGTTTTGTTGTTGTTTTGACCCAATTTTCATCTTTATACAGTAATCAGATATTTGTTTACTCACTTTTGACGCTCACAGTATAACATATCACCTCGGGAGTTACATCAAAAGGAGGGATTTTTGCATCGGATCGTGACTGTAGATGAAAAGTGGATATACTGCGATAACCCCAAGAAGAGAAAGTACTAAGCATAGCCTAATCCTAAAAGTTTTGCGTGTGATTTTTGGTCCTTTTTGCGTTGATGGCTTCTGGAGGAGAAGAAATAATGACGAACCCTATGGGCTGTACGGCGGTATGCGCTTGGTCAAGCGTCTTCGGAAACAACGCTTAAGATGGCTAGGCCATGAGCGTGTAGACACCACTGATCCGGCCCGAAAAGTCTTCGAATCAGAGCCATTGGGACAACCCAACAGAGGACGGCCTTAGCTAAGTTTGCGCACACAAGTGGAGAAGGACCTCAACTAACTTCGAGTGGGCAATAGCCGGCTAAAGATCGTGCTGGCTGGAGAGGCATGTTGATCGAGGCCCAGGTCCACCTCGGACTGTGGAGCCACAAGAAGAAGAAGAAGAAGAAGAAGCCTAGTCCATCCGACCTTTCATCGTCTATATCGACGCTTTAAAAAAAGGACCTCAACCAACTTCGAGTGCGCAACTGGAGGCAGCTGGTGAGAGATCGTGCTGCCTGGGGAGGCATGTTGGTTGAGGCCCAGGTCCACCCCGTACTGTAGTGCCACAAGAAGAAGAAGAAGAAGAAGAAGAAGAAGAAGAAGAAGAAGAAGAGGAAGAAGAAGAAGAAGAAGAAGAAGAAGAAGAAGAAGAAGAAGAAGAAGAAGAAGAAGAAGAAGAGGAAGAAGAAGAAGAAGAAGAAGAAGAAGAAGAAGAAGCCTAGTCCAGCCGACCTTTCATCGTCTATATCATGCTCTGCATATAAAGGACTAGACGGTTGTCGTGTACTTTAGCCGCTAATATCGGTCAACACCATTAATTGGACACGTTGTCGACTCCAACTAATGCGTTTCAGTCGTGCACTGCGTGACAAACGGTCAAAAATTATCGAAGAGCATGACAACGTGATTTTGCAACATGATAATGTCCGGCCCCATGTGACTCAAGCGGTCAAAAACTGCATGGAAATGCTAAAATAGGACGACTTACCGCACTTGCGTATTCTCCAGACCTCGTGCCGTCTGACTGCCTGCTCCTTTGGTGAATGTAAAATGATTTAGAGTGGCCGTTGTGGCGTAGTGGGTAGAGTGCGACGCTCACGCGCCGAAGGGTCTATCTTTCATTGCCTGTTGAAAACCTCGAATTTTTTATATCACCACCTCTTTTGAGCTGCTGACAATACTCAAGGAGCAATAACTGTCTATGAAAGCTTATGAAATTTCGCCGTTCGGAGTCGGCAAAAAACTGTAGGTCCCTTCTACTCGTGAGAGAACAGTAGCGCGCACAACACGAGTTTTTGCTCCCCTTGTGGACTGTCACGCCAACAATTATTATTATTATTTGTTTGTCGTAACGAAGTATGTCGGATGGGCATCTATAAGTGACGACGAGATTATAATGTTGTCCTTGCACCTCTATCCAATCAATTGCAAGACTGAAGAAAAATTTTAAATTTAAAGTTTTGGAGTCAGCATTAAACTGTCAGTTCTCCGCACACGGAAGTCAAAAGTGGTTTCTGCTGAAGTTTCACGAATGGACAATTTAAGCGCGTTTGCAATAATCTCGAAAGGTTTATATATGATAGCATCTACCCCTGAAATATAAGGACTTTGAAAATTTTCCAGTTTTTCGTTTTTATTTCTGGAAGAAATCACATGAGTCAATGACTGGATCGATGCCATAGAGTACCTTTTTTCTTAAAGATGGCATTCGAAAAATATTTGAAAATTGGGAGGATAATTTCCTTTCGAAGGGCAATAGTTTGAGTGATGTATTGTCGACTTCTGTGTTTTTCAATAAAATAAAAATTCAATGCAAAAAACGGGCCGAATAAATTTGTACTTCCAATAATATAGTCTCTACACGACCTAGACTAAAGTGGCGCACACAAGTGGAGAAGGACCTCAACCAACTTGGAGTGCGCAACTGGAGACAGCTGGCTGGAGAGGCATGTTGGTTGAGGCTCAGGTCCACCCAGGACTGTAGCGCCACAAGAAGAAGAAGAAGAACTCTCTACACCATTTTCAAAATTGACAAAATGTTGACCATTAATGACAAACGAATCAAAATCAACTTATTTATCGAAAGCCTATAAACAAATTTTCATCAAATTGCCCATGGGATCTAAATACATCACACACTCTAAGGATTTCGCTCCAGATACTCCCTTTCTGTTGGTTGTGGAGTTAGACAACATAATGTGGAAAAGTGTGTAACCTGATTCTAGAAATTCAAAAACAAGTTTTTGCCGATAAAAAGCGAGTCGAAATTCTGACGACTGAATACAATTCAGGAAACCAACTCGTCTCTTGAAAAAAATTGAATCTTGTCGAATGTTAAGTAAAAATTGAAGGGGAATTGAAACTTATCTGAGTCAAACTGTTGAAAATCTGCTGAAGTTCCACGAATCACAACAATGGACAGGACAGGTTAAGGTTCTGTGACAGGAAATAGCACCCTCACTATTCAGAATTCAGCCAAACACACTTAATCAGAAAAAATTAAGAAAGAACTCTGGTTCAGAAAAACTCAAAGTATATCCCCGCATTGATTGGAAATCAAAACAAAACATTTTAGGCTTGAAAAAACAGAGAATTCTGACTTTTATCTGTTGAAACTCAAATGATCAAACAAATAGAGAGAATTCCAGACTTTCAGCCATTTCATCACGATTCCTAGATGGTGCATATGATAAAACAGACACATTCTTGAGCAGACACTCATGATGCTTAAAGATGACTGATGTTGTGCAAGCGGGTAATGGCCATGAACTTATGAGTTTCACACGGTTCTCTTGCCAGTGGGAAATTTGCCAAAACTACTCGAAGACTTCATAAGCCAGCCACTCCGACACCATGGCTGGCGCAAAACGCCTCCAGACACGATTATCGTCACATTCGCCGTCCAATTAAAGATGCAGCGACGTCATTATCTCTCACCCCTCACCCCACCCCGCCAAGCCATACGGCCACTATGCACTTAACATGCACTCACCCATAACCCCACGGAGGCGGATAAAATATTGAAGTCGCGCCCAGGCTCTGGCGTGAATCTTATCGACGACATCCTCTCATCGCGAGCACTCTGCCAGAAATGAGATTTTATGACCCATGTGGGCTCCCTCCCACCTCGAAAATAGACTCCATCCCGATGACCCACATTCGCCCGCCACTCATGCATACCCTCTCACAAAGATTGCGCAATTTCCATCCCACAATCCAAACTCTCAAGTGCTCTGGATGTCTCTGTCCACAAGTTTATTGTCAACGATTTACAATCTCCAGATGACGGGCTGCAGTTCCTCACCACGCACTCACAGCGAGGCGGCACTTAAGGGAATCTCTGCAATAAATAATCGCCAGCCGACCGATGCAAGAGATATCCAAGGGAATTGAGGTCACACTTGGACTTTTAATTTTCCAATCGACCCCATCAAGGTCCAATGGGTTTGTCTGCTGTCTTCCGCGCCGCGATGCATTCGAGACAGATGCATGAAATGTGAAAGCACTTGACAGGGGCCGGAGGAGGACGCCTTGCAGCTTCCTGAAGGCCCACAAAATTTAATTGAACGACAATGACACTTTTATTGAACGATTTTTCGTTGTCACGCCATTAAGTGGATTTTTTTGTGATTTGTTCCCCTGTGTCGTCCGTGGCACTCTTCTGCGACGCGCATCTCTTCCCAAGGGCGCTGTGTCTTCGATTATTTATTGAGCGTTGTCTATTCACGTTCGACTGCAGGCGGCCGGCGCTTTTTTTCGAGGTAAACGAACTCGTGTGAGGGGTTCTGGCGCGCTGCAGTGCTCTGGGAGCGGGAGTAATTTATCCACCAGCAGTGGTTAGGGTGCGAGAGTGTGTGAACGCAGCCATCGATCAGCACGTGTTTGGATGAACTATTTTTGAAAATGTTTGGATGACTGAGAAGTGGGTGTTGAGGTGGATGTTAATTTCATTTGGAGTGCTTGTGGGGCGAGATGTGTAATGGGGAGGGAGAATTATTTCCGAACACATGGTTTCTTCGGTAAACAGAGGGATGGAAGGGGCTGTGCCAAGCTGGGCGAAGGACATTTGAAGACATAATCGTTGCAGATGACTCCAAGTGCAGTGGATATTGAACGCACGGCAGTAAGGAAGTGATGTGACGGTATGACGTCACAAGGAAAATATAAATCAAGACAGATCGGCAGGAACTGGTCAAGGAGTATCAGTGGGTCGTTGATAGATTCAAAATTTGAGTCATAAACAAATGACTTGAAAAATGAATAATCCCGGTGTTAGAATGTGAAAGGCACGATTTCTATGCTCGCGTTTAAAATGAATCATATTTTAGTGCACCATCTGGTCTGTGACGGGATTACAAGTCCTCTTAATTCAAATCACATCACGGCTCGATCCTGGATCTGATTGGAACTGGGTAAATTCAACGAACGACGGTTTCTTTGGTCTATATAAACCCTGCAAGCTGAGTACTTTCAAGAAAGTGACTGGTAGCCACAGATAGACCAGATGCAAAAATGTGGTACCACAGGACAACACATTCTCCTACAGAAATGTTTTCTGTCTGTCTGTGGCGGCTTTTGTTCAACGTAATTTGCGAGCAAATCTGAAGTTTCGCGTACCGAACTAACTGGCATCTCAAGGCATGGTATAAATCCAATATAAAACAATCCATTGGCTATTCCTCAAAATCCAAATTCTGATGACAATTCTGAGTAAATGAGTGAGCTCAGAACTTCACTACATTGCGTGGTGTTCGAACATTACAGACTCAAACCTCAATTGTGTGTCAAAACTCTACAAAGAATTGTGGTCATATCTGTCTTCAAATATTTTCCACGGCAAGGCTGACGTACATTTTTTGTTTTGGTTTTCCACGAGTAGAGGACACGGTTGTTTTGTCGATTTGGGTAATAAAATTTTTCATTTTTATAGACAATACGAAGATTGCCTTTTATATTTCGAAATTGGGCAACCGTAGTGTTGCAATCTAACAACTAACATTTTTGAGGTTATACGTACTCAGAACATTTAGACATACGAGCGCTGTTTGTGTTGTTTACAGTAACTTAAAAGATTCGTCACGCCCAAAAAAATTGAATTAATTCGCTCGCTTTCTGGAATTTAAGCAAATGGAACTCGAGCTTGATGAGCTCCGGTCAGCAGTACTATTCTCCTTCTTCTTCGTGAAAATCGTGAAAATTTTCGTACGATTATTTTTTTACAACTTTCGACTGGGACTAACTCAACAAAAGTGCATCGATGACCCTAATTCAATTTTTGGCGATGAAGCTCCATCAAAAACCGGTTTTTATCGATGATATAGTGAATTCAACCGGGGCCGAGGTTCACTCCAAGACAATTTTCGTGAAGGTCGTTCAAAATCAGTTGTTGTTCCGGAATCCATTGATGCTGTGCGCCAACTGATATTGCAAGATCGTCATGTGACCTATCGTGAGATTGAGACAGTCTTAGGCATTAGTGGGACCAGCATACATTCAATATTGCATGAACATTTGACCGTCGAACAAATTTGTTCGCGTTGGATCCCACACAATTTGTCAATCGCTTAAAAAAAAGGCTCGTGTCGATTGGTTGAAAGAATAATAATAATAATTGTTGGCGCTACAGTCCAAAGGGGGACCAGGGCCTAGCTTGCTCATCAACTACTCGTGTTGTGCGCGCTACTGTTCTCTCACGAGTAGAAGGGACCTACAGTTTTTTGCCGACTCCGAACGGCGAAATTTGAGAAGCTTTCTTAGACAGTTATTACTCTTTGAGTGTTGTCAGCAGCTCGAAAGAGGTGGTGCCGTGAAATATTAGAAAAATTGTTGTTGAACTGGGAGTCGAACCTAGACCCTTCGGCGTGTGAGTGTCGCACTCTACCCACTACGCCACGGCGACCACTTGGTTGAAAGAAACGCTCCAAAAATACGATCGCGGTGCTTCGAAACACGTCTATGACATCGTGACAGTTGATGAATCATGGATTTACGCGTATGAGCCCGAAAGTAAACAGCAGTCGACTGTATGGTTGTTTCAAATTGAGCCAAATCCAACAAAAGTTGCTCGCGCACGAAGCACTTCCAAGCAAATGGTCGATTGTTTTCTCGAAAAAGACTGGACATGTCGCAATCGTACCAATAGAACAACGCAGAACAGCCAATTCTGAGTGGTACACAACCATTTGTTTGTCAGTTGTTTCCCAAGAAATCAGGAAAACCAACCAACGAAGACGGATCACTCTTCACCACAACAATGCGAGCTCTCACACATCGGCTCAAACAACTGCGTTTTCGAGCACTCAAAACATCGGTTTGATGAGTCATAGGATACTCGTAGTCATAGGACCGTATAGTCCTGACTGGGCACCGAATGACTTCTTTTTATTCCCGTACATAAAAAGTAAAATTAGAGGTCAACGTTTTTCGACACATGAAGAAGCGGTTGATGCGTTCAGAATGCATGTTTTGGAGATATCTCAATCAGAGTGGCAAAAGTGCTTCGACAATTGGTTTAAACGCATGCAAAAGTTATATATACTTTGAAAAACAATAAAGCTATTTTCGATGATTTGTTTTTGTTCGCTTATCCCGAAATATAAAAGGCAACCCTCGTAGAATCAAACTAGATATCGTCGTGATGTAAAATAACACTCAATGCAGGACGGCAGTAACTTAATTGGAAATCTTAATGTCTTCAAATTTCGAGGGGTTTTTTACTTTTAAGTGGTCGCCGTGGCGTAGTGGGTGGAGTGCGACGTTCACACGCCGAAGGGTCTAGGTACGATACCCAGCTGAATACCTCGAATTTTTGATGGCACCACCTCTTTTGAGCTGCTGACGGCACACAAAGAGGAACAACTGTCTTCTCAAACTTTGCCGTTTGGAGTCGGCAAAAAACTGTAGGTCCCTTCTACTCGTGAGAGAACAGTAGCGCGCACAACACGAGTAGTTGATGAGCAAGCTAGGCCCTGGTCCCCCTATGGACTGTAGTGCCAACAATTATTATTATTTCTACTTTAAGTAGAATCAAATAAAACTTTTGGAAAAAAAATTAATCAATCAAACTGCTCTCACGGCCAAGATCACATAAATAAAAAGTCTAAAATCGTAAAAAGCCTAAGATCTCGCAATGAACAAAATCTCGCAATCGATAAAATGTCTAAATTCTGAGTAAATATTGTGAATGTTTGTATTTTCTCTGGTTAACGGCAACTCCAAATTCTATCTGGTCTGGCATAGGTTAAGATGTTACTAAGTATGATATTTCCAATTCAGAACTGTGATCTTTGGTATTAAGGCCCTTCTGAATTTTTGCATTGGCTTCCTATTTTATGTTTTACGTTTTACAAAAAGTTCAAAAAATGGTCCGCAAAATCTGATCAATAATTCGAGGAATACATTTTTTTCAAAATTTTTGGGGCTGCATTTTGTACGTTCTATTTTTTGAGCACTTAAATATTTTTTTTTTAAATCAGCATATCTTGGGTATAGAAAATAATGCATGACCGTAGAAACATTATGACCTTTCCAATGAAGCAAATAATAACTTCCAGGATCAGCAACAACTTGCAGGTGGCGCCATCTTTCGAAAAAGAACCAAATTAGGGCCCCTCTGAGTATTTTAATTGGCTTCCTGTTATATGAACGTTTTACAAAAAGTTCAATAAATGTAAAATTCAATAATTCAGGGAATTATTTTTTTTTTCGAAATTATGGGGCTTGAACATTGTGCGTTTTATTGTCTAAATATCGAAAACAATGGATGACCTTAGATACATTGTGACCTTTCCAACGAAGTATATAATCGCTTCCAGGATCAGCCACGACTTGCAGGTGGCGCCATCTTTTGAAAACGAATTGAATCTATTTATCGACAAAGATGCTTCCTTAGTTCTAAAATTTGAATATGACACAGCGCAGCATCGATATATTCTATTAAAATTTTATTTACGATTTCATATTCCCGAAAATTGGTAATTGCAAAATTTAAAAATTTCAACAAATTGTGTTTTAGGGTGTGGATTCTTTGAATTATTGAATAGGGACCTTTAACCAGTATACTGCAAATTATAAGAACTTCAGAGAATAATTTAGAGCATTAACAAGTGCAAGTTAGAAGAGGAAAAATGAGTTAGTCCAACAGGAAATAGATAAAGTTTGAAATCTCGATCTGAATCGATCAGAATTCTGATAATGCAGAAAATTGTTTATTATCACAAGTCATGATCAAAACCAAGAACATGCGTCCATCTCAACAGCAGTCGTATATTTAGCGCATGTTCATCTCTAGGGCTCGAGCTCGTGACTCTGTTCTGTTCAAACTCCGTTCTGAACCGACCTTGAGCCCGATTCGCATACAAAATGCCACTAAATTTGCTGTCAAATACTGCCAACAATGGTGTCGTCGTTTCAAAGGCCCTCGATTGTGTAAAAGACTCCAGTACCTTTAAGTTCTGCTGTTACAGGGAAAAAATTGGCGAGCTTTAAGGACTGTCTCATGTCAAAAGAGACGAATCAAAACAGACAGCCTTTTCTAGCCATTAACCCACTTAACTAAAGCCACACGATCACGATCGCGCATTAAGAAATCATTATCATACGACTTTAGTTAAGTGCCTTAGAGTCCTCAAACAGTATTCCCTGAGGAAGTGCTCTGGCATTTAGTGCCCAATAAAACCGTCAACTACCCAGATCACCAGTTGTAAGCCATTCCCCGTCTGGCAAATATCATCCTCAATCGCTTGTCGCAAACTTATCGACCCAGAAACCCTGGGAACACACGTTCGCCAGATGTTGCGCCGCGAAGTTTAATGTCAATGTTTACACAAAGTGTCAAAAGAAAAACGCACAAAGTAGGGCACTTCACTGCGAATATGAGGAGCGAGCACTCACTCCACTCACCGCAGTGCCCTTCACTTGAGACCCAAGTGTAAACGAATCTATTTGCGTCTTCCTTGAATGACGTGGTCTTGTCAGCGATGTCATAATGAAGCACATGGCTGCGCGTTGGCTTTGCGTGTGGGTTTGCAGAAAACACGATGCAGGGCGGATTGTCTGGTTGACGTTGAGTGAGCAGATGTGGCACCTGTGAGCTCGTTTCTGTCGCCCACAAACGCTGTCACTGTAAATTACTATACAAAGGAGCGTCTAGTTTTTCTCTTTTCGCAAGGCCGAAAGGTGGAGCACTGACTGCGAATGCCAGTGCAGGACAATGTCACATTAGACCGAATCGGGGCACATCGTGGCCCGCTCACAGACGTGACGTGTTTCCAGTGGTTGCTTGTTTTGGCAATCCATGCTGCACACAATGGGTTTCGTAACGAAAACATGTCAGCATACATTTGAACACCGAACTCGTGGTTTCGTGGCTGGTGCATTCGAATTGTACACACGTTCGCCGAACACGTGGAGCGGTTCCCCTTCAGTGCACTGCTTCCACTGACAGGCTGGTCACATCTTAGTCCCCCACCAGCGTCCGCGCATCGTCGACTCATTACAAATTCCAATTTGATAAGCACTTAAATTTTCCGTGAAGAACTCAGTAAAATCTGTGAAAACTATTAATCCGTCCCGATGCATATCGAGATGTTGACATAGAAGCGGTTACATTGTATGCATGACAAGAAGGCAATCGAGACCAGATCCAGAACTCGTTCGGCCAGCTCTGTGGCGCGGGAAGGCTTCGAGTTCGGTTTATTTGCTTATCACGCCTGCACGCGTGGCTGTATTATTTATCAGCCTAAGGATGGGTGCATGCCATCATCGTCGGCGAGAAACACCTATCGACGGTGCTCCTCTGCTCGTTGTGCATGCCCGGGACGCGCGGATTCTGAATGCGAGCCACTGATACAATCAAGTCCACACGCCAGGTGATAGCGCCAGCCAAGGCCCGATGCATCAGTGTCAGACGGGCAATAGGCTCGTTAGCACACCCAGATAAGATCGCCCAGGCGCATGTGTGCGCGCACAGCCTTTTGAAAACAACGCACGGACGGTTGCGCGCTTCCACGGCATGCATAAAATTAGACGAGCGAGATACGGGTAGCTTCGATAAAGTGAAGTGTTTGGCGTGTTTCCTAGAAGTGTCACCGCCGGGCGACGGGAGGGCGGTGCTTGCGATTCATTAACAAGCGATCGAGACAGGGTTCAGCAGCGGGCACATCTGACACCAGAAACCCATTGGAACTCCCTTTCTCGCAGTGTCCTTCAGTGCGTGTCGGGGTTCTCCGTCAGTATGGCGTGACGGAATCCACAAGGCCGTCTCCGGCCGCTCTGTGTGGCCACGCGAAAGCGGTCTGCCGCGTGACAGGTGAAATCGCAGGAGGAAACTATTCGCAGGGCTTGGAGACACGACGCGACACTGCCTGATGCGCCGTCGCGTCGCCTGATTATTATTATTCAGCGGCAACTTACGATTCCCACAGGTATCACCAGTCCGATGATGTACAGCATCCAGTTCCGCACGGTTGAGTCGTGGAAAGGGTGCATCAGCGACTCATCATCGCAGAAGAATCCGCGCTTGTACGGCTCGGCCAGCAGGAAGAAAAGCAGAATCGGGAATCCAACTGAAAAGAGAAAACAAAGCAAATGCGGTTATTTTCAGCGTCTCTAAGATAAGCGCGCGGGGGGTTATGCAACAGATGCGTGCAGCACACTGAACCAGATTCGCTGCAGCGGAGCACGACCATGACATTCGCTTATTGAATGCGGCGGCTAATTGAAACTGGCGTACCCGATAAGATGTGACGGGTATCGAAGGCAATGGAGCGGCCGCAGTTGAGAGATACGGATGCGGCAGGCACACTTTCGATTCCACACGAGTATCGGCTGTGTGCGATTGTGGGCCAATTAAATTTGCGCTGCAAGGCGAATGTGAAGAGGATTGATTTGAGTTTGAGAGGAGTGGGATGTGAGTGGGTATTGATTGGATAGAGGGCGAAATTCAAATTGGACAGAAGGTGATTCGAGGCCATGATGAGAGAGCTACACCAACTTATTGTATGTTCTCAGTTTGGCATAGCAAGAAGATGCTGGCAAGATAGGTTTTGAGGAGAAATCCAAAACGTGGTTGAACAAAGATGTGAAAGCTGTAACAGGGGTGGGGTTAATTTTAAAGATTAACTTAGATGGTACGTGTTGCGGAGACTCTGCTACAGAAGCATGTCTTCCAAACATGTCAACTTTCGGAAATATTTTTATTTTAAGCCTGGACTCGAACGTAAGCCACCCATACCATAAATCATACCCTAAATGGGAATTGATCAATAAATGATAATTTTCTCCTGAGTTCCCGCTATAAGAATGGAGAAAGTTACACAGTTTTGTAGGTTTAAGCCGGGCTTAGGGAAAAAGGGTGTGTAGGTATGGAAGCAGAGATAAGTAGCAAAAGCACATAAAAATTGCCGCTGAACAGAAAGTTTAATTTTTAAGCTGACGTTGTTGCCGTAAAACTTGAATTTCCCATCGGATAAAGACTTGAAAAATTCAACTTTAAGTCGGTCTCAGCTGCATAAGTAAGACATAACATTCATGAGATATAACTTGAATTAAAAAAGAAGTTGGAAATAAGGTCATGGAAACAATAATGCTTTCAAGACTTCCATTCAGAGCCTGGCTCTCACTCCTGTTCTCTCACGAATAGAATGGACCTACAGTCTTTTGCCGACTCCGAAGGGCGAAGTTTGAAAAGCTTTCTTAGACAGTTATTAGTCTTTGAATGTTGTCAGCAGCTCGACAGAGGTGGTGCCGTGCAAAATTCTGGGAGTTCAGCCGGGGATCCAACCTTGACTTTCTGCGTGTGCCGCACTCTACCCACTACGGCATGGGAGCAATTGTTAGGTTAATTTAACCAGCCGAGGACGTTTAGTTAAATTCCTAGAATTGCAGCCAAATGAGTGTTTCTCGCCTTTAAGCCGAGTTTATGATTGGAAACGCTAACGCCCTGAGAACAGTATTTAAACATTTTTGGGCCGTTCACTATTTTATTTCGTGTGATGACAAGAGTTTATCTTTTTGATTTTTTTCGCAGCCAACTTGCAACTTATCCACTTTACCGTTATACGAGTATATTAAAAAACCTGATGAGGTGAGTATGAAAAGAGCGAGGTTAATTTTTTGCAGTAGTTTGCTTTGGGCTCACAACTTTCGAGACGGAAGGTCGAAAAACGCATATTTTGGCATATTTTAGAGTTTTATAAAAAAAATTAAAAAAACGCAGTTCAAGCCCGGCAAAATTTATGTGACATGTACGGAGAAATGTGTTGATCGAATGTCTGTCCAAAAATTGGTAATTTCGCTTTCGAAGGTGCACCACGTCCTGGAAGGTCTCCTGAACATGAAGTAGACAAAATAAATTCTTCGGTTGATGCAAATCTCCTAATAACAACTCGAGAGATTGCTGAAAGAATACATTTGTCTTTTGCGATCGTTTACGAGCATACTAAATGTCTAGTTTCAAAGATTGATGTACGTATTCTTAATGTGTGTACAGAGCTAAGGTTGTTTTCGTTGGGCAATATCACGATTGATTTTAGAGATGTAATCAACTGGACAAATTAAGTGACGCTCTCAAACAGAAGATGCCGGAACTGATAGAATAGACTAGAATAGAAAGGGCGTTGTGTTCCATCAGGATTATGCGAGACCTCATACACACTCGTCAAAAGCTTTTGCAACTTAAATAGGATGTGCTAAAATTCTCTAGACTTTCGTACTTTTATTTGTTCCAGTATTTCCAAAAGAACGTTACCTATGAGAACCTTTACCTCATAAAAGGACGGCGAAAAGTACTTCAATTGTTTTATCGACTCTTGCCCAACAGATAACGAAAGTTAACAAAACCGTTTAAGTTCCACTAAAGGTAACGAAATAACTTGGTCAACGAGTTTTTATTTCGTTTTTATTTTGCTGAGTCCTACGAATTTTATGCCTCTTGCTGTTGCCTGAAACAAGAATTCAATTCTAGAGGGAAACCGCGAACACAACTTTAGACTCTGGCACATTGATGGAAAATTGCAGCATCTCAAAAATGTCTGCCATATGCAGAAGCAGTGTTCGCAAATGGTGTAATAAGAATCCCATCTCAGAACTGCACCGGTAGCAGCTGGGCATACACCAGACTCGTCGAGCCAGGTACCTAGTGGCGTCGGACTGCTCATCGTATCCCCTGACTCAGTTAAGGAGTCTCTGAGTATAAAGCAATTGACTTAGACTTGATCACCAATGTGTCCACAGTCAGTGATATGGGTTTTATTCCACATTGCTTCGGAGCACCAAACAGGATTGCTGCTAACTGCTCTTACAGTACCATTGTCGATCTCATGATGCACAGTTTTAAGCCAACTTAGGCAACATGCTCGCTCTGTATAGCAGAAGTGGACTAATGCACTTCAATAAGGGGATCGTGAACTGTGCAGAAAATGTTTCCACAATTCGTAGTTCTGGTGTTGCTAGAAAACCAGGTATACCAGTAAGAAATTAACTTTTTTTTTGAAAATAAAACACTAATTATTAATGGGAAAGTAAAAACATTTTATTCCAAGTATTGGCCATTTTTTTCTACACATTTTGACCACCTTTCTGGCAATTTGTGAATACCACGCCAATCAAATTGTTCGTCTTTTAAAGCAAACCAATCAGACACCCAATTTTCGACCTCCTCGTAGGAATCAAAGTCCTGCTCAGCCAATGCGTGTCCTATCGATGAAAACAAATGGAAGTCGGAAGGAGCCAAGTCTGGTGAATACGGCGGGTGAGGTACCTGCTCCCAGCCAAGTGTTTTGATTGTATCCTGAACCGGTTTTGCTTTGTGTGCAGGTGCATTGTAATGGAGCAAAGTTACCTTGCCGTGTCTTCTGGCCCATTCTGGTCAATTCTCGATCAATGCATGGCTCAAATTGATCATTTGTTGTCAGTGGCGATCAGTATTAACGCTTTCACCAGGTTTTAGGAGCTCGTGGTACAGCACACCTTTCTGGTCTCACCAAACACACAGCATTGTCTTCTTGTCGAATCGATCTGGTTTTCCAGTCGATGTTGATGGTTGTCCCAGATTAACCCATGATTTTTTCCATTTAGGATTCTTAAAATGAGTCCATTTTTCATCGCCAGTAACAATCCGATGCAAAAACGATTTTCTTTCGTGTCTTTGAAGCAAAATTTCACAAGTGTTTTTTCGGTTTTCCATCTGTCTTTCATTCAATTCATGTGTCACCCATTTTCCACACTTTTGGATCTTTCCCATGGCTTTTAAACGGTCAGAAATTGTTTGTTGTGCAACATTTAACATTGCTGCCATTTGCTTTTGACTCAAAGTGTCATCTCCATCCGATGTCGCTTGCAATTCGGCGTCTTCACACTTTTTTGGTGGTCTTCCACGTTCTTCGTTTCTCACATCAAAATCATTATTTCTCATCCGTTGAAACCATCTTTTGCATGTTGCTTCTGATAGAGCGTGATCACCATATGCCTCGACAAGCATACAAGCATGCGACTCTGCATCACTTTGCTTCAAATGAAAACAAAAAATTAATGCTTTCCGCAAATCATCACTTTCTCGTACAAAATTCGACAATTTTTAACACGATGAGAAAATATTATGTTGTCTGTTCAATGACTTGATGTATACTAAATATTTTTCACAGATGCGATAGCAAACAAACAAAAAATAAGAGCTTCACAGCAAATATATTCCCTATCGATCCATTTGTATCTTGACGCTCACTTCATATCGGTATAAGTAAGTCCCTTTTAAGCAACTGTTTGAAATGCAATTTAAAGGCTCTCCCTGGTCCCCACCCTAGGTGAACCTCCAATGAATGCTTTTAGTAACCTGTTCTCGTTGTAGACGGGCCTAAGTGCGATCAAACGCCCGCCACTGCAGCAGAATCCTGATTTTGTGCCTTAGTAAGTACATGACACCATAAGACTCCACGAGCATCGGATCTGAGCATGTGAGTGACACAAAGCCTGATAGTTCGTGAAACTGCCACAAGCGTCAAGATGGTGTTATAGCGCATTAACATATATAGATGAAGACCGCATTAACGGCCCGAGATATGGCGTCCTTAAGCCGAAATTTATATCAAACCAATGATTTCGTTATCACATCGTCGAAGGTATTTTAGCTTCAGAAATTAAATTTTTAAAGAAAGGAAGAGAAGTCCGCTAAAGATATTAAGCCAAGTTTCACAAACGCATGTCTTCAGCCTTAGCATTACATACAAGCGCTTCTAAACGAAGTCGGGCTAAATTTAAATCTAGTCCGCTGAGCTTCCCTTAAGGCTTGAAAACTGATCTCACAAAGTTCCAATCCCTTATCACCTGGAACAACTCTAACTCTTGGCGCTATCCTCGACTGCCCATCTGGCGACGTCCCTGTCATGCGTTCGCACTTCAAACATCCTTCTCCGACTTGACGGCAGACCCAAATATCGAAACATCGACAATTCCCGTTACAATAAACAAGCAAATTTATCGCATTCAATACGGAGAACGATTAAGTGCTCCGTTTGTTTGAGAACACATCCCTCATTCCTTTTCACACTTCGCACCGTCTTGAGTGTCGTGGGACCCTTCAAGACCTAAACAAACTACTGATTGTTTCAATATTCAACCCTTTCCCGTGAGTACGGCGCGATTTGAACTATAAACAATCATAGCGCGTATTCATCTTCACACAACAGAATTCGTGCTCACACAAAAGTGCGAAGTGCGGGGCGGAGGATCCTTTTCGCGTGAGTGAGCCTCTCTGTTTCTCAAAATCACTGAAGTGCTTCCGCAGTTCTTGAGATACGGACTGATTGAAAAACACATCGCACTCCGATCTGCGTTGTGAAAACACACGTCGCCAGGTCGTTGTCGGCTCGGTAGTGGTTCTGAATAAATTCAGTACTCAACATGGTCGTTGCTCTGTGCGCACACCGGGCGGAGCGGAGTGCATCCCACGAGCAGCGACGGATGGTGTAAAACTTAATCACTTCGACGGGGTTTTCGGATTCCAATGCGGACACCCGAACAAATGGGTGTCACATCAATGCCGTGGAGACTTGTCGGGTGGGCTGTCGACATGTGTTTAATCGGCAGCGTTGCTAATTGCGAAGCGAGGTATTGAATCGTTAATCAGCGCGTTTGTCCAACAAAATGGGGTCAGAAAGGTCATAAATTTGTTAAAGAGAGAGGGTATGGAGAAGAAGTGTTGAAGGAGGTGCCTGGATTGAAGGTGTTTCTCTGACCTGATGGAGTTGGGTTTATTTTTGGGATGTTGTTCGCATTTTTATCATAAGTTTACATGCTCAGAAGGAATGCACAAGTGTTGGTAAGCGAGAAATATGCGCAGCAGATTTGAATGTTTCGAGTTTGCCTCAAATGATATGTTTTAGCATTCCAATACGAAGAGGAATAAGAAAGAGCAATGTGGATCGCAAAGTCATGTTCAAGGTGAAGATTGAAACAAACAAATTTAAGAACTCCGATAATGTCAAAAATAGCAATAAGTTCAGATGTACAGAAATATGGGAAACCGAAGTCTTGAACTCAAAATCTTCAAATTCTTGGAATTCGTTGGCAAATGGCCATAAGTTCGCACAATCCATAAAAAGTTACAAGTTCTAAAAAAGTGTACCGAAATTCGTGCGGCTATCAAAAATGTCCATAAATTCCAAAGGTCCAAAAATCTTAAAAAGTCAAAATTTCTAAAAAAAAAGTCTAACGAAATTCATGCGGCTATTAAAAATGTCCATAAATTCGAAAAGTTAAGATTTTTGGACCGTTCGAATTTATAGACATTTTTAATGAAAAGTCAAAAATTCTAAAGACAAGAAGAAGAACAGTCTTAAAGGTGAAAATAAAGACGAGTCCATATTGGATTTTGAAATATAAGAAAGTTGAAAATTCTGAAATTCTTGAACACGCTAAGAATCGGAAAACAAGACCTATAGGAAGTCAAAATGTTCCAAATTTTCACAATTTCCGACTTCGTTTTCAAGATTTTAAAATTTTAGCATAACTCTAAGAGTCCAAATTTTTTTAAAATTTTTTTGACTTTGACTTCTGGAAACTAAGAATTTAATGAAATTAAAGAATTGGACTTTCAGGTAAAAAGCGTTTAGGGCGGTTTCAGATTTTTTCGACTTCTGGTATTTTGGACTTTGTCAGAAAATTTAGTAATTGAAGAAATTCAATAAATTGGACTTTCGAGTTAAAAATGTTTGGCCCGATTTAAAATATTTCTGGTTTTCGACTTAAAAGGTTTGGGTTATGTAATTTTTTAGACTTTCAGGCAGCTGTTGTTGTAAAAATTTGGGCCTTTGGGTTTTTTCAACATTTGATCGCTATCAAGATGTGTCCAACTTTGAAAATCGTAAATTGTAGCGTCTTCAAAAATCAAGAGTTTTAGAGTATACAGCTCTGTGCAAAAAAATAGCACCACGTTGAGGTCTGTACTTTGGATGCTAATTACTTTTCTCCATGCTCATGTAAAGACACCATATTTATTGTAGGACATCTGTTGGGTATCAGTAATAAAATACAAAAACAAAGATAAGCAAAGATGCATTTTAAGACAAGAAAATTCCCGTTATACGAAATGAAACCGAAATAATAGCATCACAAGTAAAACGTAAATAAAATGCAAAATTTAGTGGAATAGTACGGTTTTTATTTTTTTTTATTTACACTACTGTTCTAGTACTTCGTCTTATAACCCTTATTTTTGAGCACAGCAGCACAACGTCGTGGCATAGAGTCGATTATTGCCTGACATCGCCGAATTGGAATATCCCTCCACGCAGCCTGCACAGCTTCCCATAGCTGTAGTGTATTGTTTGGTTTCGCTTTAAAAACAGCTTTCTTAACATCTGTCCAAAGATTTTCAATGGGGTTTTGGTCTGGAGATTGCGGCGGCCATTCCATAGCTAGAACCCCATTCCTCGCAAAAAATTCCTTGGCCAATTTGCTCGTATGTTTCGGGTCATTGTCTTGCTGCATGACCCATCTGAGAGGCATATTTCACTCGGCGTAGGGCAACATGGTTTCCCTCATTATGCCAACATAAACTTCGGCGGTCGTCATTGGTTTTATCCAAAATATAGGACCAGTACCGTTGTAGGAGAAGCATCCCCATATGTTAATTTTCGCGCCGCTGTGCTTAATGGTTTTTAAAGTACACTCCGGTTTAAACTCTTGGTTTTTTTGCCTGCGAACAAATGCCCTGGTCCCAGGAGTTCCAAATAAAACAATTTTAGACTCATCTGTCCATAATATATTACGCCAGTTGGTTACTTCCCACTTCAAATATTCTTGCGCAAATTGTTTTCTTTTATGAAGATGGACCTTTGTCAGCAAGGGTACTTTTCTGGGACTTCTGGCAGGTAATTCCTTCTCTATCAACTTCCTTCTTATGGTTGATGTTGATACGGGCAGATTTAGTTCCTCTTTTATTTTGTTTGAAGTGATTCGCACGTCGATAGAGGTTAATTTCGATTTTCTGCCTCTTGTTTCTTCTTTTTCGACGTATTTTTTTTGCATTTGTAATCATTGTATTCGAACAACCAACGATTTCCCGAATAAATTTGTACGTTTTCCGTCAGAAATTAATTTTTTTTATAAGTTCACGTTTCTTAGGATGCACAATGCACACCGTGACCCATTTTAATTGTTTATAACGGTGTATTTTAAAAATACTAGTTTCAAAATACTTAAATATTTTGACTTAAATCTTTGGACGCACAAAAAAAAAACTAAACACCACCAAACACTTCGAAAACACTTTTTAGAATGACATGGTGCTATTATTTTGCACACCAAAATTTCGGTTTCATTTCGTATAACGGGAATTTTCTTGTCTTAAAATGCATCTTTGCTTATCTTGTTTTATGCATTTTATTACTGATACCCAACAGATGTCCTAAAATAAATATCGTGTCTTTACATGAGCGTGGAGAAAAGTAATTAGCAAAGTACAGACCTCAACGTGGTGTTATTTTTTTGCACAGAGATGTATATGCCGAGTTTGTAAATTTGTTTGATCATTTTTTAGTCGGTGCACCTCTTTCGAGCTGCTGACAACACTCAAAGAGTAATAACTGTCTAAGAAGCTTCTCAAACTTCGTCGTTCGGAGTCGGCAAAAAACTGTAGGTTCCTTCTACTCGTGAGAGAACAGTAGTGCTCACAACACGAGTAGTTGATGAGCAAGCTAGGCCCTAGTCCACCTGTGGACTGCCGCGCCAACAATTATTATTTTTATAAGTGAAGCTGCAACTCTTTGGACATAACTGTTCCGTTGTTTTTTTCGCCGTATGCCTCATTTTCTCCAAGACTTTGGTATTTCCATTCCGACAACTTCCTACTTCAAACTTTTCTTCCTCACTACTTGTCTGAACAAATAACGACGACGCAACAGAGGAGTTTCTCAGCCTGAGTCCCACACTCCACCAAATGTTTCATAGATCAGCAAGAGACTTCAGTTTTAATTAAAAATCTGTCGTAAGAGTTTATGGGCCGACTCCCACTCGGCATTTGAAATGCCAGCAACTTGTCCCATAAAGCAAACCACGCCAATCGCGCACCGCATCCCAGACCATGTCTAATTCGATTAAGCCGATGGACATTTGAGAGGCCCCCAAATGATAATGATGAAGAAGCTGCACGATTTATGAATTGGAAGTTGCGTGGCAGAGGATTGAGCCACACACAGGCAGCAGTCACCCCAAGAGAGTTTTTTGCATGCGCCGGGGCAAGGTTCATGTCGGAAGGGTGGCCTCCCGACTTCCGCGAATCACTAACGAGCCTTAATTTTTCACAATCACATCGACGACAGTTCCCCCTTCAGTTTGTTTCAGATGATCGATTGTGGAAAGGGCATCCAAGGGACTCAGATTCTCTTCGTTCACTAATTGAGTTTGATTTTTGCATTCACAACGGTTCAATGGTCGCCGAATTGGAGAGTTGAATCTCTGGAGGGTGCCGCTCCCAGCAGCAGCGAACCGTTCCACTTAAATCGATCAGGGGCTGCGGAGCAAAACAGAAACCGAGGTAAACAAAGATTCACCACCCTCATGGATGCAACGTGATTTATAGGAAAGCGGAACGCAAAGCAATCTGTGTTCTATCTGCGGGTACCTTGTGCTTTGGGGCCTTAATCACAACTTCCTCCTTGTGTGAGGGGAAAATGTACATGGCGCGCTCAACGAGTGGGTTTTCGGCCGGGTGTCGACCGCTTTTCACTTGGCTAGGGGACAATGACGACGACGAGACGAGACGAGAGATAAACGCTCCACCATCGCGGGATGAGTGCTTGTCTCTGTTAGTTTTTATTAAATTCAACTTGACACAATTTGTTTGTTTATCACCAGTGGTGACGAGTGAGATAAATTTATATTCATTGAGCAGGGGGATACGGCGACGTCAGGTGAAGTCTGTGCGTCTCGAGTGATACTGTTGTTCGTGCAGAAGACTGACGAGCATGCTCTTGAGCACTTGAGGGGACTTTCTGACACTTATGATGTCGTTTGTCTTGGAAGCAGTTGCCATTTTGGCAACGCGCCACACCAAAAACGTGACCACCGAATGAGGAGCGACTCGGCGACTAATGAATCTCAGGGTCGCCACGGAGGAGAAGCGCAAAGTGGTGACATTGAGAATTCAATTGGATTCTTTCTGTGTTGACCGGCCGGAGGTTGGAGGTGAATGTCTTATGGTCGGGCGCCTGTGGAAAATCGTTTTCGATTTTTGGTTCGAAGGACCATACAGACTTGCTGAAGATGAAGCCACTGTCCCCTCTTCCAAGCTCACGGTTCATTGCTCTGGCTCCACAACAGCGCGGCCTCACCTCATCGAAAATCGCTCAATCACCACTCTGTGAAATTGCACGCCATTATTCGCGACAGCAGCCTGAAATAATTATCCAAACAATCCGCCTCAATAATGGCTGCATCTACTCATTAGCCTCCATCCAGGATGGATGGTCGATTAATTTTCCTTAGTGCCCGCTGCTTTCTAGTCCACCACCCAGCACTATTCGTTGATTGCTTGCTTGCTTGCTCATCGTCGTGACACTACACATCGACAGCAATCATCATTACGCCAACGAACCAGAGGTAATCTCTTGGGAACTGCACACCAATGCCGACAGCGTCCAGTCGCCAGTCAAAATGCCTACCAACTGTCAGCAATCAATCATCGAAAAAGTGCTTAATGTCGAGGCGATTTGTTTCGTTGCGCGCTGCACCGATGCACGCTGTTGACGAACACTTCGGCGCTTGCGGGGACGTGAGGAGTGATAAATGTGTCGATGACATTTGCGATATTTTTCGAGTAGACGGCGCGGCGGTAAACTAAGAAAACAAACGCACAAAGGGCGGACAAATCCCAAGAATGCCAGAATGTACGGCATCGTTTTGGAACGCCTTGAAGGCTTGCTCGCATTAATGATCTTTGCCGGCCCAGCCAAACAGACTGTCTCTGGGAATGGGATCGAGACGCGATGGGCAGTGGTCCATTAGCGTGGAATCTGGAGGATGGAGTGTTAATTGGTGATTAGGTGATTCTCCTGCTCTCCGAATCGGTTCTGACTCACGATCCCATTACGGGGAACTGGTTATCAATTAGGAGGAGATTGAAAGGAGAGGGTTTTCTTGTTTAAAGAGATGGAGGATGATACTCAAGTATGCGGCAATTATATATCTGGCGGTTTTTGTTGAAAGTTTCTTGAACCTCTTTACCGCGCTGGGGAGCTGCTTAGCCCACAGATTTGTTTCAAATTCAGTTACAGTCTAGAAGTGCCATGAAAGCAACAAAACTAAGCAGTGTCTTACGCGATGCTGTGTCAAAGTACGAAAATACATTATTCATGATGTTTACGAAATTCTGGCTGTCACTTGGCTGTCATGATAATCGCTCTGGTTGATCGTTGATCAGCACGTCACCTGAACGTTTCAACCTTGACAGCTCTTGACGATCGCAACAGATAGTGACAGCTCGCACTGTCATTTTCCCACTCCCTCCCTCTTTGCTGATCTTTGGAGTTTCCTTTAACATGCCAATTTCGAAAACAGCTGACGTTGACATCAGTTCAGCAAGTGACCCGTAAATTGATAATCGCTTTGATGTTTCCTAGTGCGCTTTGACTTCGGTGCGCCTGATAAGCCCTCACGGCGGGTAATTATACAAGTAATTTGCTCTGATTGCGACGGAGGCTGTAGCCTCCTTCACTTCGTTACACAAGCTAATTGCGTGTACAAAGAAAATTGTCACCAGTTGGGCCTGCCCTGCAAGAAAGGCACAAAGTTGTCGTCGACTCTGATTGTGATTTATTGTGATGGCCGACGGAATCGCATGCAAATTGCCGGTGAATAATGAGCAGGAAGCAAGCGGTATTGTTGGCCAATTCAGCGGCCTCACAATGGCCGGCATGGTACGCTGACGTCGTTGGCGATGAAAGAAAAAAATTGATAATCGCTGCGGAGACGTTGATTGTGATTCTCGCTGGCAGGAGTGGGCTTTAGACTTGACCTACGATCAGGCGTTTCCACCGAGTCTGAGTCAAAGTCCGCCGAAAACAATTTCTCCGTGCACTCAACACAGGCCAACAAACAGATTCCCATTGTGCGCCACTCAAACAAATCAAATCTGTGACTCTGGTCGGTTGTCACGTACTTTGCGATGGCCTACATGTCGTCTGATGGACGCATTTCTGTATTCCCATGCGTTGCGCAATCAAAATCGGCAGTGCGTCTTGGTGCTCATCGAAAAAGTGACAGCTCCAGTTCTGACAACTGATGCAATGCATTTCTGTATTCCCCTGCGTGCGTCTTGGTGCTCATCGAAAAAGTGACAGCTCCAGTTCTGACAACTGTCATCATGTGTCATTAACAGCACTGATGGATAACTGCACCCCGAATAAATTTACCCATGCGCGCGTCAAATTGAGCGGAGGTGGGTGGGGAGTGAAGAAGACAGAAAAATAGGCGCGGCCACACCGGCAATTATTTCATCAAATATGTAATGTCACTTTGACGACTTTCACTTCATTCTGTGCAGTTGGCGGTGTACTTGCTTTTATTGGCCGTGTGTGAAACGTGCGCGCTCTCTGTGCAGCCGTGTACACCTGTTAACGCAATCACGTTGCACCATTGCGCAGAGTTTTAGTGGCGTCTTATCTGAATGCAATGCACCGCCGCCGCTGCCGCCGTTGCTGCATGGAATGAGTGGCAATTAAATTATGCTGTCAAATACGAGATTTGTGTCCTTTGATAGCGCGGCCGGGTTGTTGACATTTCAGATTTGAGCTGTTTCGTGTTAATTTTTAGTTCGTTCAAATTGGTGTCAAAGATCGCCGGGCAACGACGGCGTTGCGTGGGGGTGATGTTGGACCTTTTTGGTTTTACGGTCATTATCATTTGTAAACATCGTGTGTTTGGTTTTGTCGAAGAACTGGGATTTCGGGAAATAAGTCGTTTGCTTAACCTTTTTGATTCTCATAAATAAATTTGACGGCTGCCAGTGGAGGGCGGTGGGAAGATGTGAGAACTCTGTCATGCATAATGGGTGGAAGCACTAATCACGATTTTGTTTCGTTGCTCGTTTAGTGTCAAGTTTCAGAAGTTTTAGAAAGAAATGTGTCGGGAAGAGGTTTCATTTTCTCTGTTCTGTTTTGTATGTCGTTTCGCTCTTCAAACTGTGCCTCACTCATGATTGTTGTTGATGATCAATCTGATAACCTTCTGTTATTGACGACAACTGATCTGGATCTATGATTAAGCACAGTTAGGATAGCTGTTAGACTTGGTCCAATCATCTTTTTCTAGCACGTGGTAGAATAATCTTTTACGTCACATTTAAATATTCTTTGATGACATTTATTTGACTGCTACAGCACTCGCGCACTATAAGTTTGGGAGCATCGTGAAGGATTTGAATAAATCAGGTCATGAACTAAAAGAGTGAATTGTGAAAAAAAGCTTCGGTCTATGAAACTCGCTGGTATGTGCCTGTTTTACAAATTTCTTGGGCAGATCATTCGAAACTCACAAGTCTACGGAGGTCGCCTTTTATATTTCGGGATTGGACAACCCTAGTGTTGCAATCTGACAACTGCCAACTCTATCGTAAGGTTTGACATTTTTGAGGTTATACGTACTCAGAACGTTTTGACATACGAGCGCTATTTGTGTTGTTTACAGTAACTTAAAAGATTCATCCCGCCCAAAAACTTGAATTAATTCGCTCGCTTTCTAGAATTTAAGCAAATGGAACTCGAGCTTGATGAACTCCGGTCAGCACTACTATTCTCCTTCTTCTTCTTTGTGAAAATCGTGAAAATTTTCGTACGATTATTTTTTTACAACTTTCGACTGGGACTAACTCAACAAAAGTGCATCGATGACCCTAATTCAATTTTTGGCGATGAAGCTCCATCACGGACCAGTGTTTATCGATGGTATGGTGAATTCAACCGAGGTCGTAGCTCACTCCAAGACAAATTTCGTGAAGTTCGTTCAAAATATGTTGTTGTTCCGGAAACCATTGATGCTGTACGCCAACTGATATTGCAAGATCGTCATGTGACTTATCGTGAGATTGAGACAACCTTAGGCATTAGTGGGACCAGCATTCATTCAATATTGCATGAACATTTGACCGTAAAAAAAATTAGTTCGCGTTGGATCCATCCACACAATTTGTCAATCGCTCAAAAAAGGGCTCGTGTCGATTGGTCGAAAGAAATGCCCCAAAGGACGATCACGGTGCTTCGACACACGTCTATGACATCGTGACAGGTGACAAATGGTGGATTTACGCGTATGAGTCCGAAAGTAAACAGCAGTCGACTGTAAAAAAATAATAATTGTTGGCGCTACAGTCCATAGGGGGCCCACGGCCTACCTTCCTAATCAACTACTCGTGTTGTGCGCGCTACTGTTCTCTCACGAGTAGAAGGGACCTAAAGTTTTTTACCGACTCCGAACGGTGAAATTTGAGGAGCTTGCAGACAGTTATTATTCTTTGAGTGCTGTCAGCACTCTGCCAGAGAGCGGCAAAGGTTTTAGGAAGGCCTCGCATCAAACCAAACTGGGGTGATAGTCCCTCAAGCATGATCTCAATTTGATACTTAAGTAAATAAGACGTTAAGTCTTGTGTTTTTAACGACTCTTGAGAAAATGGACCCCGTGATATAGGCCGTAAAGGCAGGTGATCGCCTTAATCCAACTCCCTCATTTTAAGGCATCAAACAAAAGATCGTGTTATTTGGAAAGGTATGCTGGTGGATGGTCAGTTCCTTTCCCTTCTGCATTCCTACTCAATCACAAGTAAGAATTACATTCCTATGAGTCTGCATTTGAAGCTGGAGAAATTTCTACACAATGCTGGGAATTGAAATAATAATTGTTGGCGCGACAGTCCAAAGGGGGCCTAGGGCCTAGCTTGCTTATCAACTACTCGTGTTGTGCGCGCTACTGTTCTCTCACGAGTAGAAGGAACCTACAGTTTTTTGCCGACTCCGAACGGCGAAATTTGAGAAGCTTTCTTAGACTCTTTGAGTGTTGTCAGCAGCTCGAAAGAGGTGGTGCCGTAAAATTCGAAAAATTGATGTTGAGCTTGGAATCGAACCTACACCCTTCGGCGTGTGAGCGTCGCACTCTCCACACTACGCCACGGCGACCACTGGGAATTGAAATGCGACAGCGAAATTGCTGATACACTTGCTAGGCAAGGATCAAAAGAGGCATTCAGGGAGCAAGAACCGACCTCAGGACTGTTCGCGTCCTTGGCCAGAGCTTCCGTCGACAGATGGGTCTCTTGACAGCAGATCGTCGTGAGACTGTCCAGTATGCAGGTTGCCCAAGTGTTTGCTCCCAAATGTCAGCAAGAAATTCGCGGATTTCTGTTATCTCTAGACAGAAAAGACAGCAGAAGACTTGTTGCCTCACTGAAGGAAGACTTCACCTTCGCTAAGCTCTTAACGGTACTCGGGCTAAGTGATGAAACCCTCTGCGACTTCTGTAGAAAAATGGGAGACAAAGTACTTGCTCTGTCATTGTCCCGCCTTTGCTTGGATCAGGTGAAGGCTGTTTGGATCTTTTGTGAATTGAGGTGAGAATGTATGTCCTATGCCGCAGAGGTGCTCGATAGCAAGCAAAAATAGATACGAGAGGCGTTCAATGTATTCTCTGACAGACACCGACTGTTTGGCGTGCTTCTTGGGTTGGTAGGATATTTGATGCGTCCGTCTCTGCCGGGTTGAGGACGACGCAGTTTTTTGTGTTGAGCATCATCTGGCGGCAGCAGAAATCAAACGTTGCTTTATCTGGTGGCGCCTTGCACAACAAATTTTTAAATTTTGAAGAAAAACAACAAATTTTGCGAAAATTGCACACATTAATATCGTTCTGCTTGTGATGTACCGTTATTTCTTCACAGTTATTCCGCAAGATCAGTGAAATCTGACTTTTTCGCAGAGGAAACGTACAATTAGTAATTGCAAAAGATGTGGTTTTGCCAAGACTGCGCAAAATGTCGCAGAACTTGTGTCACAATTGATTTGTTGAAGGAACTGTTTGATAGCCGCGTTGCTTAACGTCATAGCTTCGGGAATCGACCTCCAAGATCGTTGTCAACGTCGTTTGTCTTCTGTGGGGACGTATGAAGTCGCATCGAAGAACGCTTGAACGACAGCATTCGTAGCGTTATTGCCGATACACAGCCAAAAATGTTGGAAAGGCATCGAAAATCAAACCTTCAGATTAGACTCCGTATGCGTCAGCCATAGCAGTAGGTTATCCTTTGAATTAAGGATTTTTTTTTAATTGTTTTATTCCATTTCAAAGTTCTGAAGGTTCGCTTTGTATATGAAAACGTCAAAAATGTTCCAGCGTCTGTAACTGGTAATGTTAAGACGACACTATAGCGAACTCGATTTTAGCCTGTGCTCTTACAAACTGAAATGACATAAACAACGAATGTTGCTTAATCATGTGCACCGACGTTCATGCACTGGACTATGACAGATGACCGGCTATGCTTCACGGAGCAATTCATTCACGAAATGGAACCAAATGATGTTATTACGACACAGATGGTGCCCACTGAGGCATTTATGTCGTTAATGAAGATGTCTGTCCAGTTGCAGGGGAAACAAAATAAAACTGAAGACACCGCAGTCATGCAGTGTATTGCCGCCACTACTCTGTTGCAGCACACTGCCTCCATAAGTTGAGGTATCGTCTTGCTTCCCAAAAATCATTTCCTTACCAACTGCCAACACTCTTCCAGTCAGGGAGGCCATGGACAACTTTTGAAAACTATGCGCTCCAACAAAAAAAGAAAAACACCTAAAACTTCTTCATACTCGTACATTGTCTTTCAGTTCAGGTAAGTTAATAAGTCTCTTCTGAGCTCCATGTTTATGGCTCATGAACCAATCTCAGCCGTCACAGAGCCGTTACTAGCGAGTTATGAACATCAAACCGGCCACATCTGCGATTCCCAGCGAAAGTTCCCGTACACGGTATCCCCTCTCTTCTTTGCAAATTCTTAGCTCCCCTTAGCTCCGCTCAGTTGGCAGCAAATGTCTCAATCTCCAATGCAAACGCTCTGATCTGACTGCACACAGCGCGCAGAAATCACGAATTTTCCACTTCAAAACGTGACCAATCGCCGCGATAAAATTTTCCGTTTCGGAAAAAATCAACCGCAGCACTCCCCCACGTCGTCATCAATTACAAGCGCAATCCGATTAAATTAACAACTAGTCGACAGACATTTCTTGCCGCCCGTCACCCTGTTTGGAAACGTAATTTTGAATGCGTCCATAAAAATAATTCGACATGCCGCAGACAAGCCTGAAAACACGCCGAAGACATGCCACCGTGTCGTGCTACTGTTTCCAGCGCAGTCCGAGCTCCGTCAAAGAGGGCAGCCGGAGCTCGCTCCGTTTTCGGCTAAGTGGAAAATCCACCGCAAGTCTGGCTCCCGCTTTACGAGCTTATGCTGGAAAACTCATAAAAATATCCATAAACCCAACGAGATACGTGGTGGATATTAAAATCCAAGAGAACGCCTTCTCCGGCCGCCAGGGGTCATTCACACGGGGCTGTGCAGCTCTGGACATAAATGTCATCCTCAATTGAGGCGACACCAGAGAGGCAATTTGGTTTCCAAATATAGCGTTTTCTCACACATTCCACAGCCTTAGCCGCTGTGAGTGTGCCTAATCCAGGGATCAAATCGGAAGATTACGGCGCAGCACACAATGCCCTAAATGCTCGAGGCCGCTGAGGGATGATGCAGGTTCCATTTTTCACTTTTCACGTTTATTTTTTATGGGCCCATGACCCAGGGAAGGGAAATCCCTGTCCGCGATGCCAAGGTGCTCTCATGAGGGTTCTTGAAATGCGATCGAGCGAGTTGTCCATTGTTTGAGCACTGCGAGGGTTTCTTGAGGGCTCTGAACCAGGCACTCGTCGCAAATGGGTTCCCTCTGTTACAGTTTCGATTCTATGCTCGCCGGAGATGCGGTGATTGCGTCTCACACGCCGCTACCTGCTGTCCTGCGGTGACATAAAGAACGAGAGACGAGGGAAAATCTGGCGGATCCCCCGTCTGGTTGTTTACATTGTACTCGTATCTTTTGTCCAAGATTTTCATCGTCCGCTCTAATTGGCGGTGATTTATTCTCAGGTGAGTTGATCGTCTTCTGGGAAGCGATTGAAGGACGCCCGACGACGTTGTAATTGCTTAGACGGGCAGGTAGGCACTGTGTGGTGCAATGTGGTGCGGGAAAGGTGCTTTGCGATTGTGTCGGCCGTCTGGCCAAGTGGGACGGGCACTTTCACACTTGGAACAATGGACACTGCTGACTGGCATGAATGATCTTCTTCATCGGTCGTTGCTTCTGTGGCATTGTTTAGTTGCGGCGTACACACAGTACATTCTCTGCGGTGTGGGGTTTTGCCTCGTCATTGTGGGACTCTGTGGCAGAATGGAATTTGTTCTGAGGATCATCCGGGAGAGCTTGTTGGGGCCTATTGGTGAACAACTTGTTGAGTTGAGTTCAAGGAGAGTTAAGGGACTTTATGGCGCCGGTTGATTTTGGACGGATGCCCACGCAATAGGCTCTGTGTGGTTTAAAATGCTGCTTAAACTCGGGGGACTAGGGAGAGTCGCAATTTTGTGGAAAATACACGGAGCACAGCAGGGCCGTTTCAATGTTTAAGAATGAAGGTGTAGTGGAATTGGTCAAATTTGAGCAAATTTTGGCGGAAAACTGTTTGATTTTCTGGGAAGTTTGAGGGGAAGAGTCAGCAATGGACGGGTCGACATAACAGCTCACTCAATAAGTCCCGGGACATACAGGGGGCACCACTAACAAAAACAATTTTTTTTTTGTTAGTGGCGCCCCCTATGTGTTTCGGGACTTGCGTGATGTCTTACGTGTCCATGGATACAACGTTTGGGACGGTTACACCGTGTAGACCTTGTAAAAAACATGGTTCGTGACCCACGAGTCTTCATTGGGGCAAGGGAGCAGAGGAGGTCTTAATCTTAAAAGGCGCAAAAAATTAATAAAACCTTTACGGTGTGCGAAATTGGAGGCAACTCTCGAAGAAAGGCTTAGTTGGAGAAGCATGTTGGCTGAGACTCAGATTTACGAAGAAAAACCTGAAAGAAGGTAAAATTTGCATTAGAAGGGTTGCCATTGGGACTCAATTTTAATATTGCCAAAGGAATGGGACCCTGCAATGGAAGCCTGCATCCAGTTAAGCAGTTTGTCGTCTATTCCAAGGGAATGTCTCGACTTTACGCTGAAGCATCAGCGAAATACAGGCAAAATGCCACCGCATGTTAAAACACGAATGCTGAGAAAGACCTGCTAGAAGTCCTTCAAATCGAAAAAAAATCACATCTTCTGACTAACAATGGACACAAGTGATTAGTCACACTACGTCGCGTCATTCATCAGTGAGCAACACATTTCATACCCAGCGGCTAGTCGAACGTGACTCTATTGACGCTCACGTTGCAAAATGCACTCGAATGATAAATAAACCCAACCTCCAACGGTCTGGGCATGTGTTTCTTTATCGGCATATAAAAACTGTTGAGTGCTTGGCTTGATAAGAGTTGTTTTGATTTTTTTGAAATACGCCTGACGCGACATTTTTGCCAGCTGAGTGGCTGCTTTAGGTGTGGGGAGCAAGTTAGTAGGGAGAGGGGTCGTTTTGACAAGTTGCATCGATTTAACTAATCCACTTGTGACGGATATCTCTATTGAACTTCTCAACTGCTTGTGTCTTAAGGAAGTATTTTGCTGAAAGTAGCTGCCTCATATTGATCCTCTCGAGGTAGATAATCATGCACACGGAATATGAACTTGGTTGCAATGGGAAGAGTTTGGAAATTAATCTGCATGCAAGCCATTTGACATTTGGTCGACGTGCTCTGCCAGAGAAAACGAATCAGATTTGGAACAGAAAAGATGTGGAAAAGGAGAAATCCTGCAAAAAGAGCACTCAGAACCGAAACTGTGTTGGATAGTAAGGGGGGGAAATGACTGGCAGACAACCGGCTGATTGTGGGGTCACATCGGTCAAATATCATCTATTTGGACAGAAACCTGGAATCCAAAATCTGGAACACAAGACACCGTGTACAGTGTTTCAAGTGTTAAAGCGCTCGGCCAAAAAAATCGCAGAACACCTTCCCCGCACTATATGGCATCACACAGTGCCCAGAATCACAAAAAAATCTGATCAAAAAGATCCAAAACAGGATTTTATACTGTGGCGGCTGAAAAGGTTAAACCTCCTGTCTTCGGCTTGGGACTATTCAAAATTTGGATTAGGACCTGAATTATTTTACAAAAAGTCGAATTTTTCCAAATTAATTTTTCTCCGAATTATCAAGTTTTGTGTTTTCCAAATTTAGGCATTTTCGGTATGTCTGCCTTTTTAAGATTTTTGGGCTTTAAGGATTTGGACTTTATGACCTAAAACGAATAAAAAGTTATCATGACAGAACCGAGAGACGGATTTCATAAAATTTTCGATTCACAAGTGACTTTCCACCGCTCAGAATCGATGTTTTAGAAGCTAATGAGTTGAGAGACAAACCGTTTTACTCTGCTGCTACCATAATAGTTTTCATTGTTGAGAAAAATTATTTTTAAGCGTTAAAGTGTGTGCCAGGAAATAATAGCTCCAAGTCATTCAGAGGCGAAGTGGAGTTAAGTACTACCAGTGTCCAAAATTAGAGTTTGGTTGCCACAGAATGGTGTTTCTTATTCTTTTCAGCCAACCTTTTATATAGAAATCTTAAGGCATCTTAGAATGACAAATAATATGAGTGCCAGGAATAAACTTGAGGAACAAAATGCTTTTGGAGTGACAACGTTGTAGTGCAAGTGTTGAGAGTTTAGCAGTCTCGATCGACATAGAATCGTAAGAACTATATATACGAAGGTTGCCTTTTATATTACGGGATTGGGCAACCCTAGTGTTGTAATTTGGCAACTGCCAGCTCAATCGTAAAGTTTGACATTTTTGAGGTTATACATACTCAGAACGTTTTGACATCTCTTCTTCAATGGATTAGAAATAACCTTTCGAATCGTTCAATACAAGTCGTTTTGGATGGATTCAAGTCTGATATTTACCATATTAATGCTGGTGTTCCTTAGAGCTCAGTTTTGTCTCCGACACTCTTCCTCATTTTTATAAATGATCTCTTGTCTGCTACTTCTAATCCTATTCATTCCTTCGCTGATGACAGTACCCTCAGCTTTTCATATTCGTTCCTTGGCTCACATCCCTCCACTTCGGCCATAGACTCGGAACGGCAGCGTATGTTAAGCACATTAAATTCCGCCCTTGACAGCATAATCGATTGGGGAAACAAGAATAGAGTGGAATTTAATGCTTCAAAACCCAGTGCTGTCTACTGTCGGTTAAGCGATCACAAAATAATCAGCCGTTATCCATGAACGGCATTTGCGTTGTTGAAACCGAAAGACTTTCCATCCTCGGTATGTGTATCAACCCAACAATTAGTTGGAACGATCACATATTTGAGGGCGCCAAAAATGCTGCGAAATGTATAAGTTTCCTTAAACTATGCAAGAAGTACTTCACCCCCTCTGATCTGGCTACAATATACAAGGCATACATACGACCAAAACTTGAGTATAACGCTCCTATCTGGTCAGGTGCTTCTAGGACCTCCCTGCACCTGCTGGATAGAATTCAAAAGCGAGCGATAAAACTTATAGGCGACAGTAATATTGCGAAGTCGATTGACTCGTTAGAACACCGACGTAATGTCGCGTCGTTGTCACACTTTTATCGCTATTTTAACAAGAAATGCTTAGATGAATTAGCCAGTTACATTCCTCCCCTTCAAGAGGAGCTGGAATGCTCTTCCCAGCTCGATTTTTCCTCCTCATTACAATCCACAGGCATTAAAAACCAATGTGCATCGGTACTTCCTCTCCCTCTCTACCTCTAAACCTTCGGCCTTAAAAGATTCATCACGCCCAAACAATGGAATTAATTCGCTCGCTTTCTGGAATTTAAGCGAATGGAACTCAAGCACCGGTCAGCACTACTATTCTCATTCTTCTTCTTCGTGAACATTTTCGTACTATTTTTTTTTTACAATTTTCAACGGGGATTAACTCAACAAAAGTGCATCGATGAACTAAGTTCAATTTTTGGCGATGAAGCTCCATCAAGGACCAGTGTTTATCGATGGTATGGTGAATTCAAGCGAGGTCGTAGTTCACTCCAAGACAAATTTCGTGAAGTTCGTTCAAAATCAGTTGTTTCTCCAGAAACCATTGATTCTGTGCTCCAACTGTTATTGCAAGATCGTCATGTGACCTATCGTGAGATTGAGACAACCTTAGGCATTAGTGGGACCAGCATTCATTCAATATTGCATGAGCATTTGACCGTCAAAGAAATGTTTTCGCGTTGGATCCCACACAATTTGTCAATCGCTCAAAAAAAAAGCTCGTGTCGATTGGTAGACAGAAATGCCGTCTATGACATCGTGACAGGTGACAAATCGTAGATTTATGCGTATGAATCCAAAAGTAAACAGCAGTCGACTGTAAAAAAAATAACAATTGTTGGCGCTACAGTCAACAGGGGGCCCATGGCCTAGCTTGCTCATCTCATCTCGTGTTGTGCGCGCTACTGTTCTCTCACGAGTAGAAGGGACCTACAGTTTTTTGCCGACTCAAAACGGCGAAATTTGAGGAGCTTGCAGACAGTTATTACTCTTTGAGTGTTGTCAGCACTCAAAAGAGGTGATGCCGTGAAAAAGCCGAAAAATTGGTGTTGAGCAGGGAGTCGAACCTAGACCCTTCGGCATGTGAGCGTCGCACTCTACCCACTGCGCCACGGCGAACACAGCAGTCGACTGTACGGGTGTTTCAAATTGAGCTAAATCTAACAAATGTTACTCGCGCACGAAGCACTTCCAAGCAAATGGTCGCCTGTTTTTTCGGAAAAACTGGACATGTCGCAACCGTACCACTAGAACAAGGCATAACAGTCGATTCCAAGTGGTACACAACCATTTGGTTGCCAGGTGTCTTCCAAGAAATCAGGAAAACCAACCGCCGAAGACGGATCACTCTTAATCACGCCAATGCGAGTTCGGCTCAAACAACTGCATTTTTGAGCACTCAAAACATCGATTTGATGAGTCATCCGCCGTATAATCCTGACTTGGCACCGAACGACTTCTTTTAATTCCCTTACGTAAAAAACAAAATGAGAGCTCAACGTTTTTCGACACCTGAAGAAGCGGTTGATGCGTTCAGAATACACGTCGTGGAGATACCTCAAGCAGAGTGGCAAAAGTGCTTCGACAATTGGTTCAAACGCATGCAAAAGTGTATAGGTCTTAATGGCGAATATTTTGAAAAACAATAAAGCTATTTTCGATGAATAATATTTGTTTTTGTTCTCTTATTCCGAAATATAAAAGGCAACCCTCGTATAGACTCAGATGGGGGGCATGGGCTTAAAGTGTCTTTTTTGACTTCTTCTAAGAAGTGGATCATAAGTCAACCTTTAAGAAAAGATTGATTAAGAAATCCATCCCAGACAAGATCAGTTTAAATACAAAAATCATTGTTGTGAGCTAAAATGCAGGAGCCAATCTTCATTTCATAAAAGTTAGGCATGTTTTGTGTATGCACCGATTTTCCTGTTGTCGAAAATCGAAGAATGTGCATTCAGTTTTGTTTGAAAAATAGATTTAAGTGCTCAAAAACACTTGCAACGTTGACAGTTGCATATGATGAGTGTATTCTCTGTCAACAAAATGTTTACAAGAGGCATTTTAGCTTTTCAAAGAAGGACGAAAAGATGTGTTCGAAATGGACGCCCCAGCACATCAATAGCCTAGCCGATGAAAATCTTGAGAATCTGAAGAAAATTGCTACAGAGTATCATCATATCATTACTAGAGAAGTCGCTGAAGATGTTGGCATATCGGCTGGCTCATGCCATTCAATCTTTTCCATAATTTTGGGCATAAAGCGTGTAGCAGCGACATTCGTTCTAAAACTGACGAATTCTAAAAAAAAAAAATATTTTGCATGAGCACCGCTCAGGAATTTTCGAATGATGCACCATTTGTCTGAAGGTAACCTCTCTCCTTCAACATGTCTGCTTACACATAACATGACTGCCTTTAACCTAGAGTCGGTAACCTGTCTGCTAGCAAAACCTTTTAAAAAAAAGGCTCAGAATTGCGAAAGAACGCGAATGTGTTCTATTTTTCCGTGCCCGCCGTGGCATAGTGGGTAGAGTGCGACGATCACACACCAGAGGGTCTAGGTTCGATTCCCGGCTGAACACCTAGAATTTTTCACGGCACCACCTCTTTCGAGCGACTGACAACACTCAAAGAGAAATACTTGTCTTCTCAAACTTCGCCGTTCGGAGTCGGCAAAAAACTGTTAGTCCCTTCTATTCGTGGGAGAACTGTAGGGCGCACAACACAAGTAAGTTGATGAGCGAGCTAGGCCCTAGTAACCTGTGGACTGTCGCGCCAACAATTATTCTTAACATTAACGAACATAGAGGCAGGTCGATATTTGCATTCCGTGGGTAAGCCTTGAGTGTACATCTCTGCCTATCGCCGTCTACTTAACAGAGCTCTACAATGAAGAGGAGATTGCACAACTGCAAAGTCAATTCCTCAAACATGTATCGTTCTGCAAGTCCCTGTGAACCCTGTCACAACTTCCTTTAAGCACAATATCAGCAACTGACGAAATTCCAAATAAGGTTGTTCGCAATGAAACAAACAATTTTTCCGCACAATTTAGTTGACAGACTAAATAATTAATTTTGTTAGCCTCTGCTGAGTAGCTCAACTGAATTCTTCCAAACTTTCTGTTTCGTCCACGTTCAGCTCGTTCACTTATCCCTCAATTCGCACTCCCATCAATGCGCACAAGCCAACAAAGAAAAACTTCAAAAATGTATCCCAAACCACTGCAGTGACCTTGCACTTAACCCTTGATAGATTCCTCCAAAGGCCTCATTAAGACTTCAGTACACACCCGAAGTGAAAAGCTTTTGGCGCATCGCCAACCAAATCATCTAAAATCCGCCCCGCTTGAGTGTGCAGTCATTGAATTCGAAATAGACCTTCATTTCGCGATGTGAAACGAGTTCGTTGGCACCTTTGTTCTGCGCTCCGCTTTGAGAGTCCTTTCAACATGCAAGGGAGTCGCGTTCTTTCAAAGAAACCCCCATCGCCGCGGAATCTCATATCAAAGCCGCCCCAGATTCACTGCTCTACTTTGCACAATGACGTCGAATGGCATTCGGGCGTGAGTGTGAAGCCGAAAATCAATAAGAAACTGCGCCCTCCCTCACCGCGGTCACAGTCACTTTCTCGCAAATGGCACAACACAATATTAAGCAATCGTCGGGCGTTATGCAACCCAGTCGCAGGCCGAGGGAGGAGTGCAGCCAGCAGTCGCACACACGAGCATTAGTCAGTCGTCTAGAAGAACCGATAACCTTGAAGTTTCCCGCTGTTCGTTTTTCTCCTCCATTCTGAGGCCGCCCCCGCTCAGCAGGGCTTCACATTGTTGTTTGTGCCTCACGATAGGAGTCGGTGCATGTCTCCGCTGCATGAATGCAGCTCTATTAGAGGCGAGAGTTCATTGAGGAAGCGGCGCTAATGAGCGCAACAGGAAAATTGCACACACGCCTGCTGGCGGGCAAAATCGAACGCTCAAAGGACGAATAAATTCACATCGAGTTGCCACGGCAATTTGACGATGCGCAATACCGTTCGGGTAGTCACCTCCAGAAGCGTAAAGTAGTTGACACGTCTGTTCACTTGGAAAGCCACAACTGTTTGCTTGGCGCTAGGCCTGGCTTATGAAGTCGTTCTTTATCTGGCTCTCACTGATACGGGCGTATTTATTGCCAATAAAACGATTAAACGACGCGTAAGTGCGTCGTACAAGTGCTGCTCGGCAACCTGGTGGGATTTGCCTTTCCAAACAGTCGCCGGAGATACGGGTGCGAGTGCTGCGCTTCTACAGATACGATCTGTGGCTGGATGCAGTCTTGGGGTTGTCTCTTCTCACGTTCGGTTTATTTGTTTTTCACACATACGATTTACGACGCGAGACAAGTGTTTTTCCAAAGCCCTGATAAGTGGATGCTTGTGAATTATACTTTTTTGTTTTATTTCTTTTTCAATTTTCAGTTAATGGCCTGGCGTTATGGGTGAGCTGAGGTCGTAGTGGAGGTTAAGGGGGCTGCCATGTGTGTTGCATTTAAGTGGCATTATTTGGGGGTATACGCGTTTGAATTTTAGACAAAAGTGAGATATTTTTCTGGCGCTTGTGGGGTTGTGAGGGGAACAAATTGTGTTCATACTTGAAAAGTTCCTGCTCGTCCCTCGACACAATCGGCGGGAGGGGATGGTAATTTGCGCACGAGTCAAGATCTTGATTTCGTCTGCTTTTGCATCAATTGGGTGGGGTTGGTCTGGGCCTCAAGAAAATGTTCTATTCAATTGGCACATTATTTCGAGTAAGACATTCGGAAGAAGTGCGGCCGCCGTGGCTTAATGCGACGCAGGAAGAAGATTCCTGGAATGAAAACTGCCGCCGTGGCCTAGTGCGACACGGAAAGAAGATTCCTGGACTGAACACCTCCAACGTGGCTCAGTGCGACGCAGGCTGAAGGTTCCTAGACTGAATACCGCCGCCGTGGCCTAGTGCGACACAGGCCGAAGATTCCATTTTTCAGCGTCATCTCCTTCGAGCTGCTGAAAACACTCAAAGAGTTTGTCTATGGAAAAACTTCTCAAATTTCGCCATTCGGAGTCGGCAAGAAACTGTAGGTCCCTCCTACCGCCACAGAAGTTTAAGATCTGGGAAAGTGCAGTCCTGTTCAACAGTTCATTGTGACTGCTGCTGAATGAAGTTTAAAGGCATCTTGCCATCTAATAGTATGGAAATTCAAGTTTTTGGATAGATAGAAGACCGAGAGGAGGTGTCCCCGTCATATTTACTCTCCACCTGGTCAGTATTGGCTTGCATCAATAACAGGCATAATTCTACTTTATCAGACTAGAAGACATTTTCCAAGTGGATGGAGTGGAATGGTTTCAGACGAAGAAAGTGTTGTACGGCGGTAGAAGACTAGACCACTGGTTCTCATACATATACATATCACCTATCCTCACTATACTTGAAACTTTCACACTTGTGTTACTTGCACGGACCATACAAATCAAAAAGGGAAGAGGAAGACGTGACCCTGTCATACTTAGTCTAGATCTGCTCAGCATTGGTCTGCTCAGGAAGGGGCGAAAATTTACTTTATTGGACTAGTAGACACATTTCAAGTGGACGAGACACTGGAATGGTTTCAGACTAAGCAGACTGGGCAGAGGAATAGACCGCTGCACCAATAGTCCTCATCCATTTTATCTATCCTCGCATGCTATTGATCAGCCAGGTACTTGCCCACCTATGTTCCTTGCAAGACAATTTAAATCAAAAAGGGGTAAGGGACAGACGAAAAATATGCCAAAGCCCAATTAATTGTTGTTTATGTGCTCAAACATGTGTGGGGGTGTGGTTCATGCAGAGGAAGTGGCAAAAGAATTTTCTGAGTTTACCAATTTTTGTGTTTATTGTGTTTACTGCCACTACAGCATTTGTCAATTCGTTGTGCGTTCACTTTTTTACAAAATGCTGGATTATCAAACCTTGATAAAACCTGAAAGTGGTGATTAAGAGTCAGTCTTCGATGCACGTTGTGGCTTTTAATGGCCAGTAAGCACTTGAATTTCTTTTTTTCCAATTGCTATGCAGTCGTTGATTAGGTTTAGACAGATGTCACCGGAAAAAAAATTTTGAAACACAAAGCCCATTAGTGAAAATGACACGAAACCCATGAATGGGTGGACTTCCAACATATCTCCCATCACAGCTTTACACTGGGAATCGTTAACCCCTGAAATCTCGACTGAAAGTCGATATCAATCCTGCAAGGAACGGCATTATTTCCTTTACTGTTGCATAACGTTGGAGAATTTAAAAAACTTAATTGAAATAAGGGTGGCTGCTGTAACATAGTGGATAGAGTGCGACGCTCGCACGCCGAAGGGTCTAGGTTCGATTCCCGGCTCAACACCTTTTTACGGCACTAATTCTTTCGAGCTGCTGAAACCACTTAAGGAGTAATATCTGTCTAAGAAGGCTTCTCAAGGCAAAAAACTGTAGGTCCCTTCTATTCATGAGAGAACAGTAGCGCGCACAATACGAGTAGTTGATGAGCAAGCTAGGCCCTGATCTCCGCGTGGACTGCTGCGCCAACAATTATTATTATTATTATTAAGTGAAATAGGGGTGGCCGCCGTGGTATAGTACACCCACACGCAGAGTGCTTAGGTTCGATTTCCGGCCGAATTTTTAGTGGCACCACTTCTTTCGAGCTGCTGACAACGCTCAAAGAGTAATAACTGTCTAAGAAAGCTTCTCAAATTTCGCCGTTCGGAGTTTATTAATTGAAACAGGGACAATAACATCAGTACCGCAATCAAACGCAGAATCACTTGTGCCAATCGCTGTTTTTTTGGGTTCAAGAGGCAATTGAGCGATAAAGCCCTCTCTCGAAGCACTAAGCTCGCTTTATATAACAGCTTAATCACTCCAGTCTTACTCTACGGCGCGAAAACCTGGACGTTACCAAAGGCGGATGAAGAAGCCCTTAGTCTTTTGGAGAAAAATTTTGCGTGCGATTAATGGTCCTGTGGTAATTTTTGGGCGTTGATGCCATCTGGAGGAGAAGACATAATGACGAACTCTATGGGATGTACAGCGACATGCGCCTGGTCAAGCGTCTTCGGATACAACACTTAAGGTGGCTAGGCCAAGTAGAGTGTTTGGACACCATTGCTCCGGCCTGAAAAGTCTTCGAATCAGAGCCATTAGGACAACGCAGCAGAGGACGGCCGCCGTGGCTTAGTGGGTAGAGTGCGACGCTCACACGCCGAAGGTTGTAGGTTCGATTCCCAGCTCAACACCAATTTTTCTAATTTTTCACGGCACCACCTCTTTCGAGCTGCCGACAACACTCAAAGAGTAATACTTGTCTAAGAAAGCTTCTCAAATTTCGCCGTTCGGTGTCGGCAAAAAAACTGTAGGTCCCTTCTACTCGTGAGAGAACAGTAGCGCGCACAACACGAGCAGTTGATGAGCAAGCTAGGCCCTGGTCCCCCTGAGGACTGTAGCGCCAACAATAATTATTATTAGCAGAGGACGGCCTAGGCTAAGATGGCGCATACACGTGGAGAAGGACCTCAACCAACTTGGAGTGCGCAAATGGAGGCAGCTAGTGAAAGATCGAGCTGGCTGGTGAGACATGTTGCTTAAAGCCCAGGTCCACCCCGGACTGTAGGACCACAAGAAAAAGAAGAATTGACACTGAAATACTGTGCGTTTTTGGGAAGAAGCAAAAAAGTGGGTGAAACTAGGCTACACACTAGGCTGTGGATAATACGCATAGTTTCCGGTGTCGTTCCCTTGAACACATAGAATCGGTGAGTTTGAGGATCTATTCGCCATCCACCTCAACAGTTCGACGGATCAGGCACACGTCTAAGAGGAGATCTCAGACGTGTGCCAATCTCCAGAAAGATCTCGTTTTACTAATTTAGGAGGTTCAAATCAATAAATCGGCACAAGATCGTCCACCTCACTTTCAAAATTCAAATCAATAAGTAGCTCAAGGCCCAAGATCATCCACCTCACCTACGAGGTTCAAATCAATAAGTCCCTTAAGAACTGTACACTTCCTAATCCCTTTTGAGACATAAAGCAGCTTGAATTGAACAACTCCTTAAGCCAAAACACTTAATTTTGTTATGAGTCGAATTTTCACCTCGGCGACTAAGATAAGGAATAGTAACTTCTGCAGCTAGAAAACTTTGCACGTTATTTTTCTGAAGCCAAGACGTTCATAAAGAGTGGCAATTTAGTGCAAATTGTGGAACGGTCTCATCATTTTTTCTTGGAAAAAGGTGCTGGCCGTAATGTTTCGGTGAATGATGTGCGCTACAGGCACATATTTGTTTGGAAGACCATACGCCATGCTGCCCATCGTGCAGTAGATCATGGCCCACTAAAGTTCCAAGTCATGTTGTCAACAGTCTTGACAGCGTCAAATGACTGCGATTTGAGAGCTTTGACTTTTTTTGTTGTAAAAAAAACGAGAAAAAGGGAAAAGCCAAAATCCTTCAAGCAAATCATTAAAATTTCGAAAGATCGGAATGGCTGCAAAGACACAAAATGGTTGGAATCACGATATTATGCAAAATGTTCAAAGAGCAATTCAAAGCTTCACAAAAGGGGAAATGCGGAAAAGCCAAAAATATCCAAGGCTTAAACTTAAAAATTTCAGAAAGCCAGAGAGCACCATAAATGCATAAAGAAAGTCTCCAGACATTACTACCACTGCTCAAAAAATATCGGTTGACCACCAAAAACCTTGATAAAGGCGGAAACCTTGACAAAGTCTCGAAAAAATAAGTGAATGGTCATTTCGGACAGATCATTTGATACCGATCAAGTCTTCAAAACGGCCAATTTTCCGAAAATCTCGCATAGCAAGGGATGTGTGAAACTTTGCCTTCCGAGAACTTCATCTCAACAAAACGCATCGTAGCTGGGGATGAGACTTGGATCCACCCTAATGCCATCAAGTAAGGTGATCAGTCAGAAAGATGGTGGCTGCCGATGCGTAGTGGATAGATTGCGACACTCACACGTTGAAGGTTCAGGTTCGACTCTCGGGTGAACGCCTGGAACTTTTCACGGTAGCACCTCTTTCGAGCTGCTGACAACACTCAAATAATAATAAAGAAAAAAAAAAAAATAATTAAGTGAAAATTGTCTAAGAAAACGCTTCTCGAACTTCGTCTTTCGGAGTTGGAAAAAAAATGTAGGTTCGGTTGAAAGAAATTCACAATGGTGACAAAAGAAAACTGCTAAGTATGATTTATCTTCAAATTCTGTCGATTTCCATCTTGGCAGGGCATCTATCCGATTAATAATAATAAATAAACTAGATGGCGCGACAGTCCAAAGGAGGAACAGGGCATCTTGAACAACTGCTAGAGTTGAACGCACCATTGTTCTATCAGGAGCAGCAGGATCCAGCAGTTTTTCTGTCGAATTCCAAAACTTGAGAAGCGTTAGTTTCTTATTTCTTTTGAGTGCTGTTAGCACTCCAACGGAGGTTGTCAGTCCAAGAGTTAAAATTAGGACTTTCGGCGTGCGGACACAGCTTTAAAAATTGGATGGCGAAACAGTCCACAAGGGGACCAGGGACATGACACTTGTATGTGTTGAAAAGGGCCGTGGATTTAAAAGCATCTTGCACTGCCCTCATAATTTCCGATCATTTTGCCGAAAGCAACCCGCATCCTGACGCAAGGTCCCTGTCATAGCAGCATTTGACTTTTGCCTTATCGGTTTTTAGCCTACGAAGACGAGGAATTAATGAATGCATTGAGTCAACGTCTACGTAAACTAGTGGATTTAAAAGAAAACCACTGGAATAAGCAAATCCAAAAGTTGTAAGACTTACCAGGACTTATCGGACTTTTGCGCCTTAGTTTCGTTAGCAAAAATTACTTCTCCAAGTGGGGGAGAACCAAAATAATTAAATGGCGCAACAGTCCACAAAGGGACCAGGACCTAGCTTGCTCATCATCTTACAGTTTTTTTTTGCCGACTCCAACCGGCGAAGTTTGAGAAGCTTTTTCTTGGACAGAATTACTCTTTGAGTGCTCGAAAAAGGTGGTGCCGTGAAAAATTCGAGTTGTTTAGCCGGGAATCGAACCTAGACTTTCGGCGTGTGCGCTTCGCTACCCACTACTCCACAGCGAAGCACCAAACCCTCACAAGAAATACTCCCCAAGCACCGGTTTCATTGCAAAAAAAAACCTGAACCGACGCCTTCTGACTCCGGACAAAGAATGTTCAGGTTCACGGCAGAAGCGAAGAGCAACATAATCAGTTCTTCTTCTCTTTACGCACCAGATGACTAAGGGAACCGTTGAGCTGGGTGATCTTCCGGGAAGATATCACATTTTTTCGAGAAAGCCATGCTCCTCAGCCTTGAACCCGCCGCCATGTAGCATCTAGATGATTCACGTCAAAAGGGACTGATTTTCTCCGATGAATCAGTTGGTGCGCACAGCCTCTCGGATGGGCGAAATTTAAACTCGGAACCACATCCGTGGTGGATCTCCTCAGAAGAGTAGAATCCAGCAGTTGACCCCTCGTCTGAACCGATCGGTGCTGTGGGTGACTGTCACGACCACGTGGGGTGGGCTGCAACATAGCTGATGACTAAGCTCTTCAAACAAACAAAGAAACCTGTTGCGGAAGCCATTACTTGCGCTCCGCACTCTAGTACCTCGCAGTAATCTCCCTCCAAATGATTGCTTATCTGTCGGAGTAGATCTTATCGCGACATCACGCTTAATGAGCGCCAACTTCAGCGAGGCCTTGCAGATAATTAGGAATGTCAACATGGCCCCGTAAAGCTCTCGAACATGAGTAACGCTTTGCACACATCCACCGTGTCGCGTCGGCAGATAAATTTGATTCTCTTCCAAATAAAGCCGTCGCCGGCGATTTTATCAAGTCTGTCGCGCGGGTGACTAACACCGGCAGCATTCGGAAGAGGTTCTCTCTTCAGCAAAATATGTGCCCCGGGATCTACCTGAAGGAATGCGACGCCGTCACTGGCGCTGTCATCCAAACGTGTTCGCAATTCGCAGCGTGAATCTTGCATCCATGCTCTCGCAACAAATTCAATTAAACTTCCACTCGACCGACGACCGGGCGAGAGCCGCACACAAGCGACAGTGTCAGCAGCAATTAATCAACACTTGACATTGTGAGTCACAAGATCAAATGGAGATCTTCGTGTGGCGTGTCGACGCCACCACGGCATCTGAGGCGGTGCCATTGGCGAGTATCGAAAGCATTTCCTACTTCATTCCCATGCAAGCGATCGATTGGCAGTGTGTTCGTAAATCGAAGCGAACTGGCTTGACGTGCGCGTCGTCGTGAGATTGAGCCTGTGATTGGAGCGGGACGGGGAGGCAGTGCGGCTAGATGGGGTTTTCTAATTCATGGAAACACAGGTATGTAGATGAGATCATTAGTTTAAATCAAGCAGCGATTTGTAATCAACCAGCTGCGGAGCTCGAGCAGGCCTCGTCGTGCCTGGAAGCTGCAAGTGAAGACTCGAGTTTATTTGGGGGTATCTACGCCACTTATCGCGGTAATAGATACAAATGGGGTATTTACTTTATCGGACCCACGGGGCAGGAGAGTTGACAACATCGGCGACGACGATGCTGATGGGTCTTTGAGTGCTTTTTGTCGTCGTCGCTGTACTTTGAAAGGGGGCCTAATGCAGGAACGGTTTTATTTTCGTGAGTTTATGGCGGAAGTCTGGGAGATTAGAGGCCGGCACACCTTCGAATTAATTGCTGATAAGAGCGGGGATCGAGTTGTTCTTGGAACATGACTGAGAGCTGCGCGAGTGGCAGACAGGAAAGCGGGTTTTAGTTCGATCGAAACAAAGGGTGTTTATTGGTTCCAAGTATGAACATGATAAGAAGAGTAATAAAGTGTTGAAGTGCGGGTCACACTCGCATGCACATGGTTTCGTTGTTGTTTTTTTTGTTTGTTTTTTTTTTTGTTGAAACATTAAAACAGCGAACTTCTGGAAAAGTGATGAGTGTTAATTGAGAATTCAAGCAGCGACATAAATAGCAGATTTTCAAGTGCACCCAAGTGATCTGGAACCCAAGAGAAAAGAAGGAGTTTTCAGATGATCCTTTAGTGTCACAGCACATTTACGTTTCCTGGCAGACAGCATTCATAAATTTTCTGCTATCACGCATATTTTTCTTAGGTTTTGGAAGATAATAATAATTGTTGGCGCCACAGGGGACCAGGGCCTAGCTTGCTCATCAACTGCTCGTGTTGTACGCGCTACTGTTCTGTCACGATTAGAAGGGACCTACAGTTTTTTGCCGACTCCGAACGGCGAAGTTTGAGAAGCTTTCTTAGACAAGTATTATTCTTTGAGTGTTGTCAGCAGCTCGAAAGAGGTGGTGCCGTGAAAAATTCGAGGTCTTCAGCCGGGAATCGAACCTAGACCCTTCGGCATGTGAGCGTTACACTCTACCCACAACGCCACGGCGGCCACAGGTTTTGGAAGATGCCCTGAGTTAAATTTACAACTGAGTTAAATCCAATACAGGCATGTTTTAGTCGTCCAACAGCAGACGACTGACATTGTTTTTTAAACCACCTCCTGAAACTGATTGCGTCTGTAAAGAGTGGTGTAGTGTGTAATAGAGCGCACACAGGAAAGAGAGCAAGGACTTAAATAAGAGGAAAATTTCATTGTTATGTGCATGGTGTGTCAGTTCACAGGGAAACAAGGACTTAGCTTTTTCATCAGCTACTCGTATTGTGCGTTACTCTTCTCTCACGAGCAGAAGGCACCTACAATGCGCACAAAGTAGTTTAAGAAGCTTTTTATAGACACGAATTAATCATTTTAACTATCAGCATTCTTGGTAAGGTCTTCCGTCCACAAATGGGTGTCTTGACAGCACAACACGGGACTAACGCAATGCCCCTAGAATGCGGGATGACTTTGTACATACTCTTAATTGTCAGTAAGAAATGAGCGGTTTTTCTGTTTCTCTAGATAGAAAAGACTGCAGGTGACTTGTTGGCGTTATAAGGGATAAAACCCTCTGCGACGCCTGTAGAGAAGGTGAAGATACGTCAGAGCACTTCTTTTGCTATTGTTTTGCCTTTGCTTGTTTCACGTGGCGGTTGTTTGGCGCTGACGTGGTGGGAGTTGAAAATTTAAGCTCTTCATCCCAGAAGCGCTTGCTAGTTTTCCTTCGGAAGACCAAGAAATTAGGTTAAATGAAGGTTACTGCCTGGTGGTACAATGGACTAGTTTTTGAGTCTGAGCGTTCCAGGGCCCTGTTTCTCAGTCTCCAACTTTTTCAATTCTATACTTTTTAATAGCTTCTTCTTCTTCTTGTGGCGCTACAGTCTGTGTTGACCTGGGCCTCAACCAACATGCCTCTCCAGGCAACACGATCTTTCGTCAGCAGCCTCAAGTTCAGCACTCCAAATTGGTTGAGGTCTTTCTCCACTTGTGTGCACCACCTTAATCTAGGCCGTCCAATCGCTATTTCAACAAAAAAAAAATGCTCTAATGAGTTAGCCAGCCGCTTTCCTCCCCTTCAAGAATTCACCCGCAATACCTGTCTCGATAGGAATGCTCACCCGTTCACCCTTCAGCCCACATTCGAATTTACAGTTCAGTTTAGAGACTCGTTCCTCAGCCCCACCACGCGAACATAGAATGCTCTTCCCAGCCCAACTTTCCTCCATCATTAGAATCCACAGGCATTTAAAACCAATGTCCATCGGTACCTCCTTTCCCTCTCTTCCTCTATACCTTTTGGCCCGTGGTATGACTTAATTCTGATTACTTAAGGGTATAAACAGTCCCTTTACTGCGCGCTAATTTTAAAAAAATTTTCCTTAAGTACCGTCCGTAGCTAGAAACAGGTGTTGCCGTGCAAAATGAGAGATGCTCAGTCCGGAAGTCGAACCTGAGACCATCAGAGTGTGGATATTTGAATATTTTGTGTCTTATTTCGAACAAAAAACTAAAAGTTTACTCAGTCGACTATGAATTGGAGGCTGAGCAAGGGCTACACAGAGGTCAATCATCTATTTTTGCAGTCAAATGGAAGTTGGTCCTCCAACTTAATTGATTTTTCCCCAGCTTCCCCACATGTGCATAGTCTGCTGGATGACCACCTTCTTCAATTGAGTGTTCCTTTTCAAATCAAAGTCTCCTGTTGGGTTGTGTATATGGTTTGAAATTTCAGATCAAGGATGCGCCTTACATGATCTAGCAACTGATAATTGTTGGCGCGACAGTCCACAGGGGGACCAGAACCTAGCTTGCTCATCAACTACTCGCCTTGTGCGCGCTACTGTTCTTTCACGAGTTGAAAGGACCTACAGTTTTTTGCCGACTCCGAACGGCGAAGTTTGAGAAGCCTTCTTAGACAGTTGTTACTCTTTGAGTGTTGTGAGCAGCTCGAAAGAGGTGGTGCCGTGAAAAATTCGAGGTGTTCAGGCGGGAATCGAACCTAGACCCTTCGTCGTGTGAGCGTCGCACTCTACCCACTACGCCACGGCGGCCTATGGGATTTTTTTTTGCTCGATGACTAAGATCTAATACAACAACGTTCGCGTTCGTCGTAAGTGTGATTTTTTTGGAACAGGCTTGGAGAGTCGGAAACAGAGACAAAATAACACACAAGAGGCTTTCGCTGAGAAAATGACATACTTAAGCAAAGGTATTCGCCCTTAATTGATGATAATGCACCTGGCTTAGTCAACCGGATTAAATTCCACTGGATTGAACTACATTATGTCTGAATTTGTATAACACATCACTCAATAAAGCACCATAGAGGGCGCCACTAACAAATAAAAAATTTATATTAACGCGTTGAAGACGGCACGGTTTTTTTTATTAAGCATCATCTGTTGGCAGCAAGAATCAAACGCTGTCATATCCAAAGACGCCTTACACCAACAAATTTACATTTTCAAGAAAAACAACAAAATTTGTGGAAAAAGCACACGTCAGTATCGTGCTGCTTCTGTTGTGCCGTTATTTCATCACACACGTCACCAGATAAAACATTCATGGGTGAGCAACTGGTGGTACACGCCGTCCTCAACGTAATAATTCTGTTACAATAAAAGTTTCAATTTGAATCATGTTTGACTGAAATTGAGATAATTTTCACAAAGGTGGAATTTATTGTGGAAAGCATTCCAATGCGTTTAATTGGTTGATACAATACTTCGTCTTCGAATACAAGTCCATGAGACAACGCAACAGAGAACCGCCTAGGGCAAGATTGCGCACCCAAGTCGAGAAGAATCTCCACCAACTTTGGAAGCAGTTTGCAAGTGATCGTGCGAGATGGAGATGTTCGTTGATGACCAGATCCACCCCGGACTGTAGCGCCAATCAAAGAAGAAAATAATAATTCATAGGCCAAACTAAAAGCACCAAAAATGTCCAATTCACGGAATCCAGTAATCCAAATCCTAAGTATGGAAATTCATAATTCTAAGTCCTACTTAGTAACAAGGATGGTTCTCTAAGCTTTGATTCTTGGTTTAACAAGAAGATTGAGTCCACAGTTGGTTTCCACCTGGAAACGGTGATATTTGAATAGACTAAGAAAACAGAGTTAGCTCCCTTTGGGTTGTGTGGGGAGCTAAAGAGAGGTCGCGAAATTATGCAAAATATGCATTCGGTTTAGGAATCGAATAGAAGACTTCCGTTGTGTGAAAGGATGTATTCACTACATCATTTAAAAAAATAATAAATTGTTGGAGAGACAGTAAACAGAGGGACCAGGGCCTAGCTTGCTCATCAACTGCTCGTGTTGGGCGCGCTACAGTTCTCTCACGAGTAGAAGGGACCTACATTTTTTTGCCGACTCCGAACAGCGAAATTTGAGAAGCTTTTTTGGACAGTTGTTGCTCTTTGAGTGTTGTCAGCAGCTCGAAATAGGTGGTGCCGTGATAAATCGATGTGTTCACCCAGGAATTGAACCTAGACCCTTCGGCGTGTGAGTGTCGCACTCTACCTACTACGCCACTGCGGCCACTTAAAGCCATCCCATTTCCAAATAAACTACACTAAATACCAGATCTCCAAATCCGTTTTCAGATCTTGTAGCACTGTGCAAGCTATAAGAATGTGCTGTGAATATCCAAAATCACTCACGCGCGAATAAGGAAGAAAATATCTGATTTCTTAGATTAGGGACACCTAACCTCAGCTCAGTTATGGTAATAGTCGTAAAAAATCATTCAAATAAATTTAAAAAAAAATGTTCCTATTTATTAAAACCACGGAACTGATGTTATGTGTCCCTAACCTCAAAAATCAGATACTTCCGTCCCCCTCTGAGCGTGATTTCGAAAATTCACAAAACATTCTTAAAGACTGCAGAATGCTACAGGGTCTGCAAATGGATTTAGAAATATGCTGGTATTTAGTTTGTAAACATTTCTCATAAGACGTGTAATAATAATAATAATTGTTGGCGCTACAGTCCAAAGGGGGACCAGGGCCTAGCTTGCTCATCAACTACTCGTGTTGTGCGCGATACTGTTCTCTCACGAGTAGAAGGAACCTACAGTTTTTTACCGACTCCGAACGGCGAAATTTGAGAAGCTTTCTTAGACAAGTATTACTCTTTGAGTGTTGTCGGCAGCTCGAAAGAGGTGGTGCCGTGAAATATTAGAAAAATTGGTGTTGAACTGGGAGTCGAACCTAGACCCTTCGGCGTGTGAGCGTCGCACTCTACCCACTACGCCACGGCGACCACTCATAAGACGTGTGCCACATATAAAAAAAAAACTGCCAGAAAACAGGCAATCCTTAAAAATTTGACAGTCCATTGAATCAAGTTCCACTTGATGTTATCAAATGTACCACCCTGTGCAATGCCGTTTCGCTGGCATCACATCTGAGTGCCAATCCAAGTCATCTGTGACAAACTGACTCAAGTTCGACGCCTTTGAATCGTAACCTCCACATGAATCATTCACGCTAGTCTCAGAATCTACGCGAGCTTCTAAGACCAAAATGTAGAACGAATCCCAAAATTTCCAAGAACAAAATGTCAAATTGCATAACTCCGTGCGAAGGTCAGTTGCACCCAGGAGTTTGCCATTCACAAGGCAAACCACACGTAAGCAATTTAAGAATTCGAGTCACGCACATGAGTTTCACTGCCATGCCATCCGTCGATGGCGACGCGACGCATTCGATGCGTTGCTGGTTCCCTTTTTTGGTTGATTTGTATTTTCTTTGGTTTTGTTGTGCTCGGTGGCACCCTCATGAGACACAAAAATTTCTCTCAACTCATCAAACTAAAATGGCACGAAGTTCATTCACCCAAGTGACGCTGGCCTCTGAAGAAATAAGGTCTCCGCACTAATTGCACTACTCGTTTGAATTCCATTCACACCGGATCTAGGTCAGGAGATACAATTTCCAAATAGAAGCCCGCAATCAGCGGGAAGATACATGTGACAGCGGTCTCCGGAAAAGTTGTGTAAAATTGAAAAGTGAAACCCGATCGACGCGCGGTCACGCTCTGCTGTGAGAACAACGAACAACGAACAACGAAATTCAATGCCAAACCGACAACCAGAACATCTTCCGATACGTTCGCCAACAAGTGTGTTTTGTTATCGATCAACGGAAGAGAAGTCTAGTCACTAGTACTTACCGCACATCAGGATGAGGACGTCGGTGGCTATGCGGCAGAGTATCCTTTTGTTCGTCTCCATTTTGAATTGATGATCACCTGCGCCGACACTACCACTATGCATGCGTATCCTTAGATCGGTTTCTATGTGGTTATTGTTGTTGTGGTTAGTTGAGATGTGAGGTTTTGTAATCGCACCGTTCGTACCGCTTTGCGCCGCGCTCGCACTATGCGTCGGAGTCGATGTGGCTAGCTCCTCGTTCAGATCTGGCCGACGAAGCGGTGTTGTTTCACTGACAGACAGTTCGCTACTCATTTTCGTTGCCGCAGAACTTCCAAAGCTCGAGCGAGCCAAGTCTTGGGGCGAAACAAAAAACAACAACAACAAAAAACACGACCAACAATTACAAACACAATCAAAACCCGGACGGCGTTGGTGAACGTGAATATCTCTCTCGCGAGCACTCGATGGAGCGTAATCGGCTCGGTTTCACAGCGAATGTGTGGCTGTGTGCGTGTGTGAGAGAGTGTTTGTTTGGGGGAGATGGAGAGGGAAGGCGCAATCGAGAGAGAGAGAAGAAGAGAACACACCACACATGCGAGACGCTCCCAAATGGATAAGCGACGATGTGACGTGAATGGGTCGAATTAACTAGTGGTGTGGTGGTGGATTAGTTTGTTTTCTTTTTTCACTTGTTTTAAATTGTATCTACAGCGTCACGGCGCACACATATGTCACACACAGGGACTCCACAAATAAAATACACCACGACGCTGAACTTGACAGCGCGTCCAGTGGAGCTACAGGCAGGCACAAGGTGGTTGCAGTTTTGGTTCTTCCACTTCTTCTGGGGCACCTTGTTGACTCATCGACACGTTGAGCCTGTTGGCGGGACGAGCCTGACGGGCGGGAATCTCGATGGCACTTTGGTTGATTCCGTCAATTGGTCATTTGTTTCGATTCGCTTTTGGCCTTAAAATAGACTGCTGCTGCTGCTGCTCGATGGGGGCGCGTTGGCATGGACTCGGTACAGGTTTCCTGAAAGGAGAGAGAAACAAAAAAACGTTGATTACGCTCACTGATTTATGTGACATCAAGCGGGGGTGTGAAGGCTGGAGGGGTGGCTTCGAATCTGTCACTTGTGGGGAAAATTCTTCACCATCGTCTTCGTCATACTGGTTGGGAAAACGGAGTTACAAGTCATTAGCGGCTACGATGACTGGAGGATGAATCACGCCGACGACGTATTGGCAGCTTCATTCTTTTTCGAAACCCATTCACTGCCTGAGGGGTGTGTGTCTGTGTGACTGGTGATTTCTATTCGCAGGGTGATTCAGTTCGCCAACACCGCAGGAGGAAGTGCACATGAACTTGAGCTAAGTCGGCTCAAAATTACCAAAACAAACACGTCAAAGCTGGGAGCTGTGGAATTGTGTGTGGTTGGTAAATTTGATGGAAGTCGAAACTTCCGAACTTGTCAAAACCAACCGCACCGGAATTGAATGTAGGTCATTGTGCTCGTGGCAGGCAGACGTCGTGTGTACATACATAAGGGCAAAACTTTTGCTGTGTACTGATAGGACCCTTAATTCATAGAAGACGGGGCACGTGCCGATTAGTGTGAAAGTGTGCAAAAGTTGGCGTTAAAAACACCCTTGATGGAAGGCTTGTGCTTTCTATTTTAATTCATGTCTCTTTGGTAACTTGTTACTTTAGTTACTTTAGTTCATTTCGTTCACGGTTTTGGAAATTAGGTCTTGGGGAGTTTTTGGGTAGCTGGACCTCTGGCAAAGCAAAGTAGGCTGCGGAGGTTGTTCTGCGAATGTTAAGCCAACACATGCAAACCGTAAGCGAAGACACTACTCTGACTAGTAGATTTCGCAGCGGACTTCTGAACTAAATGAACTAAAATCAACATCGGGAACTAGTTCAATCAATTCGCTTCTTGAAAATGGTCTACGTCTACTAAAAGGTTATAAACTGCAAAAATTGTTCACATTACCGCTCGACTGTGAGCACATGACTTATTATGTAAAGGTATCTGGGTACATATGGGTAAAAATTACATGCTGTCATCAAAGAAGGGCACACAACATCTACGTCACGGACAGAGCGTCACACTAGGCGGCATAAAACTTCGAGGTGGTAAAGGGTTTCATTTACCTTGGCTCTGCAACAAATTATCACAACATCGGTGCTGAAGTCAAACACAGAATCACTCTTGCCATAGTTGTTTCTTTGGGCTCAAGAGGTAATTGAGTCATCAAGCCCTCTCTCGAAAAACTAGATTGAAAGTTCCAGTCCTGCTTTACGCCGCGGACGCTCAAACGTTATTAAAAGCTGATAAGGATTTGGATTTGGTCATGCATTTGGTCATGTCTACGTTAATGACATTCGGAAAAGAAGATTCAACGAAGAATTTTATAGGGTGCATAGCGGCGTGCGCCTGGTCAAGCGTCTTCGTATTCAATGCTGAAGACGATCAGGCGTTATTGAGTGTATGAACTTCATTGCTCCAGGCCGCAAAGTTTTTGAATCCGAGCCATTGGCACAAAGCAACAGAGGGCGGCTTTAGTTAAGGGGGAGGATACAAATGGAGAAGGACCTCAACTAACTTTAAGTGTGCAACTTGGGGTAGCTGACGGGAGATCACGTTGGCTGTCATGTTGATTGAGGCCCAGGTTCGCACCAGACTATAGCGCCACACAAAAAAGAAGAAAAGGAAAGTAAGGGGTTTTATTTTTTTGTGCAGCTTAGTACAAAATTTTAACATTTCACGATATTCATTTTTGGGAATTTTAAATTCACAAATGCCACCAATATGACCAGACTAAAGCATCAACACTAAGTGGACGTACAAGTGACAGTAAACAAAGGTTCTAAGGAACTGATATCCCTTTCTTGCAGTCTCTTTCTAAGACCCCATCGAAAAACAGTCCTTGTCTCCATTATAGAGCAGTGCCTGTGCACATCGTGGGACCTTGTGGGCCCATAAACCTTAATCAGGTCACTTTATTTGTGTGGAAAGTATGAACCTGAAAACTGATGCGGAAGTAGCCGGTGTTTCTTTAGCAGCCTCCTTAAACCATCCTCTCCTTCTATTAAGTTAGTATGGTGAGATGAGGTAATGATATGTCGTTCAAAGGTCAAATGTCAGATCTATTTCACTTTCTTTTAATTCTCGACCTTTCCATAGTTCTGTTCCAATTCATTTGTGTATAGAAATTCATAGATGAGTAGTTTGGGTAAAAATCTCTCTTGAGAGAGTAACTCTGCCGAAATTTGTGAAATGGCTTTTCGAAGAAATTCGCAGAAATGTCAGAGGTTTTCTTTATTTTCACTTTGATAGTCATCTGCTGCCCACAGATATTTCTACGGCAGCAATTTGTAGAGAGGGGAAATATTTACCTTCTCATGAGCTCTCTCTTCTACGAAAAAATCAGCAAATGAAACGCCTTTTGTCAGTTTTTCGGCGAATTTCGTAGACATTCGCAGCAATTGATATCATTTGGAACAGACCTTATGTAAATAATTCTTTCCAGGGTTAATTAAGGGTTTTTGTTTCTAACTGTGAACGAGGAGATGTCTTTTCTTCAGAATTCTCCCCAGACCTCTTAACTGAGGCATTTCTGATGTGCGCTGCGATATCTTCCGTTTCTCCGAAGAATTTCCATAGACCTTCATCAGATAACCTCAGCTTTCTCAGGTGCTTTCTAAGTCTACAATGACCTGTGAAGAGGTCCGTTAAGATATGAAGGTTAGGTTGCTGAATTTAATTCAGGTTTCATTTTTTTCGGTTATTGGCCTAGCAATATATTTTGCATTTCTCATGCTTTGAGCATTGTCTTCGATTTCTGCCCGGATGCTTTCTATCCGTTTAAATTCCTCTTTGTGTTTGCGAATTTTTACAACACATATGTCCCCCTCTTTTTGCCAGGAAGTCGAACATTTCAAACAATCACCACGTGATTAGGAATAGAATGCAGTTTTTCCTTTAACTTTTGCAGGCATTCCCACACAAGCTTGGTTTTAATAAGTTATGAGCCATGATCGGTGTGTGACAATCTAACAACATCGCTATGTCGCGGTCAGTTCAAGGTGAAATTTTTTTGCACATGTGTACACTATTTTAAACGAGGACTTTGTCTGCTGTGTTGCCCCAATAATTCAGATTCCGAGAATTCGCACTGGGTTAGTGTTTTTTATCCGCCCAATTATGTTTTATATGGGAAAACGTTCGACTATGTGCGTACTGCCCAAGAGGAATACAGTTCGTTGCCGAATAGGTTATACAAACCATGGACCAAAATTACTCTTTAATCTTTCATTTTAAAAATTTTCATATTTTCCTCAACCGAAAGCGAAAGTTTCAACGTCATAGAAAAAGACAGGATTGACTTAGATGTTGCACAAGCCTTGAACTTGATCCTTCGAGATATGGCTCGACTTATCTCTTTACCCAGTTGCTCTATACTTGATTTCGATACTGGTGTAGTTATCCTTTTTTGTGAAACCGAAATTCCTTTGCTGTTGCTGAGCTTTGAACGTTTTGTATGTGACTTTAGTGGTAACCAGTTGTTTTGTGTTGTTGACAGCGTATACGAGTGGCGTTCAATATAATCTCGGTATCGATATGAACGAAAATGCGAATTAAATTTAAATTGTTTTTATTTTTCAATATAATCTCCCCTAACATCAATGCATTTGTTACATCTTGAGATAAGCTTTTTTAAACCCTCTTTCTCTACAAAATACCCACTTATGGCCAACTTAAGTACTTTATCATCCTAAAATCTTTTTCCACGAAGACATTTTTTCAAATCCGGAAACAAAAAATAAATACTAGGGGCAAGGTTTGGCCTATAGAATGGGTGTTGGATTTCTTCGAAACCACAATCTCGCGCAGCAGCCTTGGAAACTCGCGCCGTGTTAACAGCAGCCTTGTCATGAAGAAGCAACACACCCGCTGCGAGTTCACCCCGTCTTTTCCTTTTAATTTCCTCCTGCAAATTATGCAAAGTGGAAGCGTAGGATGTGGCGTTGATAGTTTCACCTTTGTTGTGTACACAATAAGCAAGATTCCCTTTGAGTCCAAAAAACTGTTGCCATGAGCTTCCCGGTAGACTTTGAACTTCTTCGGGGTTTCTGTTCCTGTCGGCAAAGTACGTTTCCTTTGTTATCAGTGACAGGAGATTTGTGTGCTCATTGTTTAAGCAATTAATGAAGTTCGAGCACATCCAACGAGCATAATGTTGTGGTTCTTGTTCGAAAATCAGTCGAAATGCAAGTGTACCAACATAACAAAGTAAAAAAAACCGACAATCGAATATACTCTTAAGTAGCCCTTATTCACCTTATTTTTTGAATAGTTGTCGTATTTGAAACGTTTAAGAGCACCAAAACGCTTTTACAGATTTCCCCGCCCAGACGAAATATTTAACTTATGTTGAGAAACTTCGCGGTGGCTTCCGTGGCGTAGTGGCTAGAGTGCGACACTCACACGCCGAAGGGTCCAGGTTCGACTCTAGGCTGAACACCTCGAATTTTTCACGGCAGCAACTCTCAAAGAATAATAACTGTCTAAGAAAGCTTCTTAAATTTCGCCGTTCAGAATCGGCAAGAAAATGTAGGCCCCTTCTACTCGTGAGAGAACAGTAGCGCGCATAACACGAGTAGTTGATGAGCAAGCTAGGCCCTGGTCTCCCTGTGGACTGTCGCGCCAACACTGTTTTAGAAACTTCACGAGCTCCTCTCGGAAGATCAAGTCGAATGATTGAATTAAATGTGAAGCTATTTGATATTACTTTTGCTTTTGAGGTTAGTAGGAATTAACGATGAAGGAATATAGGATTGCCCAACCTGGATCAATTTTGAGGCAGCTTGGTAGATGAGTAATAAGAAAAGCCAAGCTTCGGTTCGGTTTTTAACTCAGTTGTTTTGTTTCAACTCTCACCGCTGAAAGAATAAGATCGCGAATCCAAACTGCTGAGATCAGAAATACGGCGTTGAGGGGAGAACTCAATGTAGAGCAGCTACTTTTTCGGATGGAGAGGACTTTAATTCGTTGGTTTGGCTACATTATACGGACATCTCGCCCATCACAACTTTCAAGGCGTGCCTACAACGAGGTGTTTGTATCAAGTCCCTGAACTCGCATAATTGCGCTTGGGAATTGCTCCTGAAGGATTAGAGTTGATGGCGGAAAATCGAGGGGCCGAGAAGGGTCTCGTGAGTGCATTATCCCCGCGACTCCCCCTCCCCGCGTTTTATAGAAGATAATGATAATGATGATGAGAAAGTAACAATAGTTTTAAAGGATTTAATCTTTACGTCACATTCACAACTGTCTCATGCAGCCCTGTTTGGATTTCAATTTACGGCTATGAATCGTATTCCACCTGTACCCCATTCTTTCTTCTCAGTTATCCCCGCTCTATTGTTTTAATTTATTGGTTTTAAGTCGACTGGAAAATTTAAGTGAAAGAAGTCATGCAAGGAAAGCGTTAACTGACATGTGGGGTGTGTATGGTACATCATTTTCGTTTCTGTGCACTCTATGTGTTGAATTTTATTAACTTTCATGATCTTCATATTAAACTCCTATGTATTCCTAGCAGCTTAGCACGAAATATGAGGTGTGAAAGAGTGTTTGAAATACGGTTTGTGTGGGCGTGTATACTGCATGAAACCCTCTGGTTAACCAAGAGTACGCTGGTTGGGTGAAAATGTAAATATACCACTTTTCAGTTGAAATTTTCACAGAAAGTGGCCACTTCACGCCTGAACAAAAATCGAAGCCAAGGTGAGTTTTAAGACGTCTCAACAGCGTGTGATTTGAAAATAAGATTTGAACGAAATGAGGTGCCCATTGCTGGGAAAGCAACTTCTTATCAAATATCAAATATATAAGGTTCGTTCAAGAAATAAGGTGAATTTTTAAATTTCGTGGGCCTCAACCAACATGCCTCTCCAGCCTGACCTTTTGCATTGAACTTAGCTCAATTGCGCACTTCAAGTTGGTTGAAGTCTTTCTCCATTTGTGTGCGTCACCCTCACCTAAGCCGTCCTCTGTTGCGTTATCCCAATGGCTCGAATTCGAAGACTTTTCGGGCGGGGCAGTGGTGTGCATACGTTCTACATGGCCTACCCACCTTAAGCGTTGTATCCGAAGACCCTTGATCAGGCGCATGTCGCTGTACAGCCAACAGAGTTCGTCATTACGTCTTCTCCTTCAGATGGCATCAACGCAAACAGGAACAAAAATCACACGCAAAACTTTTCTTTCGAACAGACTCAGGGCTTCCCCTTCCGCTTTTAGTAACGTCCAGGTTTCCCCGCCATAAAATAGGACTGGGATGATCCAGCTGTTATAGAAAGCGAGCTTAATTCTTCAAGAGAGGGTCCTATTACTCAATTGCCCCTTGAGCCCAAAGTAACATCGATTGGCAAGAGTGATTCTGCGTTTGATTTCGGTACTGACGTTGTTATCCCTATTTTCTGCGGAACTGAATTAGACGAAGTCCTTGACTACCTCGAAGTTTCTGCTGCTTAGTGTGACGCTTTGTCCGAGATGCCGACGTTTCGTGTCCTTTCTTGATGACAGCATGTACTTCGTTTTGCCATCATTTACCGCCAGACCCATTTTAGCCGCTTCCGCTTCAATGCCAGTAAACGGCTCATTGGCGGGTCGCTGTGTTTCTTCAATCTCGTCAATGTCAATGTCATAAGCTAGCAATTTAACTGACTTTTAGAATATCATGCCTCTTGTGTTGACTTGTGAGTTACGCACGATCTTCTCGAGGATGATGTTAAAGAAGTGACATATCTTTGTCTAAAACCTTTTTTGAAGATCTCGGTGAGTTACCGCGTGGTCTACGTACATTTATTTTTTTTTATAAAAATGAGAATTAACTTTAATTTTCCGATTGGAGTTCACAGGCAGTGAAAGTGAGTGTTTGAAATTGTGAACGCCACAGATTTGGGCACTTGCAGTCCTTACGTAATAATAATAATTATATGGCGCGACAGTCCACAGGGGACCAGTGTCCAGCCTTCTTATCTTCTACTCGTGTTCTGCGCGCTACTGTTTGCTGACGATAAGAAGAGACCTACAGTTTTTTACCGACTCCGAACGGCGAAGTTTGAGAAGCTTTCTTTTAGACAGTATTACTCTTTCAGTGTTGTCAGCAGATCGAAAGAGGCGGTACCGCGAAAAATTCGAGGTGTTCAGCAGGGACTCGAACCTAGAGTGTCAGTGTGCGAGCGTCTCACACAACGCACTATACCTCGGCAGACACCTACCAGCCTCAAAGCGTGTGACTCCGGTATGTAAGAAGATTAAACGTGATTTCGTGCTTTATTGACTTGTACCACGGGGTCCCTCTTTCCAAGAGTGGTAAGTAACGCAGGATTAAAATTGATTTAGTTACGCAATTTCGAGTTTGAGATCGAGCTTGAGGCCGCTTGATGCAACGTGGTATGGAGCGATGCCCAATTAAGGATGAACTTCACACCAAACCAAGAAAGCCCGGTGCTCGGCTGACCTTTTCATGATCTAACAAAATAGTAGAACAGTCTGCACAGTAAACTTGCCTCGATTCTGCCTGTGATATTGAGTTTCAAGTCACAGTCATCACGATACCCCCATAAAGAGGCTCTGGTTGGTAACCACGGTCCAAGGGATCCTGAACTCTCGCTGCACCAGAATGTAGGCTCTGACCAGCCAGGTCCTCTCAATACCTTGGCCTGGTAGTCACCACCGCACCAACAGGTTGTTGGTTTCATCAGTATTTCCGTTGACACTTAGTGATAGGGGCGTGATTCCTAAATTCAGTTACACCATCAGTATGCAAGTGGGCAATGTTTAAGATCCACGTCGTCGCAAAATGCACACTGTTAAGAATGCCTTAAGTTAGACTCTCAATGCACGAACATAATCTCAGAAGCTGTACATTTAAAGCACAAGTTCGCGGATAAGTCGACAAAATTATCTTGAATTGTCGGCTTATAAGTTCTAGCTGCCACATCGATAAGAGGGTGCACACAGATTGGGCCTAAGATGAGCTTCAATTACACAACAACTTTGGCCGAAAAATCTCATATTGAGACAAGAGACATTTTAAACAACGAATGTACGTTAGGACACAAAATTGCGGCATCTGAGGAAAACGCACGCTCACATTTATGAGGAGCCAGTGCATGGACAGAAAATACAAATTCGGAAACGGCTTTGTCGGAAGTATGACTGTGGCCAACGTAGTGGAGAAAGTACGACACTCGCACGCCGAGGGTCCTAAGTTCAATTTCTGGACTGAAAACGTCCTTCAGAGGGCTGACAGCACTCTAAGAAAAAAAAAGAAACAGACGCTTCTCAAGCTTTGGACTTCAAAGTCGACAGGAAAACTGCAGGCTGCTGCTACCCTTGATAAAACATTAACACGTACATCTCTAGCAGTAGCTCAAGGTGCCTTTTCCCCTTGTGTTGAGTCAATATTTACATTTTAACCTGAGAACATTATTTCAGTCAACAATGGGTGTTACAGGAACATGTTAAAAAAATTGTTAATGAAAGAAATGCCCACAGTTCATGCCCCAGTAACAAGTCGCATCATCTTGTTAAATTAAAAAAATTCTATTTAGCGCACTCTGTTAAAGCTTCGGATTTCAACAAATTATGTTCTTTTTTTAAATGAAAGGCAATGAATAGTCTTTGAAGCTGTAGACATTTTGTTTAAAATGACAAAGCGAAGTAAATGCATGACGCGAAGGTCCATAAGACACCGTGCTCTAAACAACACGCGCTAGGCAACAGGCGCTAGGCAACAGGCGCTAGGCAACAGGCGCTAGACAACAGGCGCTAGGCAATAGGCGTGAGGCAACAGACGCTAGGCAACTGGCGGTAGGCAACAGGCATTGAGAAATAGGCGCCAGGCAACAGGGGCTAGCCAAAAGGCGATAGGCAACAGGGGGTATGCAACAGGCGCTAGGCAACAGGCGCTAGTCAACAGGCGTTAGGCAACAGGCGCTAGCCAAAAGGCGATAGACAACAGGCGGTAGGCAACAGGTGGTAGGCAACAAGCGCTAGACAACAGGCGCTAGGCAACAGGCGCTAGACAACAGGCGCTAGGCAACAGGCGCTAGACAACAGGCGCTAGGCAACAGGCGCTAGGCAACAAGCGCTAGACAACAGGCGGTAGGCAACTGGCGGTAGGCAACAGGCGGTAGGCAACAGGAGCTAGGCAACAGGCGGTAGGCAACAAGCGCTAGACAACAGGCGCTAGACAACAGGCGGTAGGCAACTGGCGGTAGGCAACAGGCGGTAGGCAACAGGAGCTAGGCAACAGGCGGTAGGCAACAGGCGCTAGGCAACAGGCGGTAGGCAACAAGCGCTAGACAACAGGCGGTAGGCAACTGGCGGTAGGCAACAGGCGGTAGGCAACAGGAACTAGGCAACAGGCGGTAGGCAACAAGCGCTAGACAACAGGCGCTAGACAACAGGCGGTAGGCAACTGGCGGTAGGCAACAGGCAGTAGGCAACAGGAGCTAGGCAACAGGCGCTAGCCAACAGGCGGTAGGCAACAGGCGCTAGACAACAGACGCTAGACAACAGGCGGTAGACAACAGGCGCTAGGCAACTGGCGGTAGGCAACAGGCGGTAGGCAACAGGCATTGAGAAATAGGCGCCAGGCAACAGGCGCTAGGCAACAGACACAAGCCAACAGGCGCTAGGCAACAGGCGCTAGGCAGCACGCGCTAGGCAGCAGGCACCAGACATCAGACACAATCCACCAGGCTCCAGACTCTAGCTCCTTCAGCGTGTATTCGTCTTGGCGTGTATACTGCCGACTACGGTTAGTGGAATTCCCGTAGCTCCAATTAATAAACATTTCAAGAGCTAGCGTCGACTTTAACCAACACTTGCATTCCTTGACTATTTTCTTGCTCGCTGACTGAAAATCAATTTGTCACTTTTTTGATTGAAAGTAACTCTAAAGTGAGACTCCACGAACTTAAATTGATCTCTCCCAATCAGATTCAAAACAAGGTTAGCGATAAAATCAAATCAGCTACAAGCCCTCTTTCCCACCTCGCCCCAACCTTTAACTTCTTCGCATCTAAGCGGTAGCAAGTTCTGACCATGTCTCCCTCATGTTGATCTACTCAGTTCCAAAGACAATATTTGCTTGGATCCATTTCTGAGCACGGATTCTGAAGTCCATTCCAACTTTAACCGATCGCTCCATTAACACATCCCTGTCAAAAGAGTCAATTCATTCCTTTTCCACCGCCATCGCGAAACGACAAAGACCCGCTCAAGGACCGTAATCGTACAAGCACATTGTCACAGAGTAATTTACATGTCCATCGTGACTCCGGTCGCAACTGGCGACCCGCGAACATCGCACTCAGCCACATACGTCAACTTGAGTGCGGTTTCGCGGGCTGATAGACCCCGCAAACACAACAATTGGCCATAAAAGTCCAACCATGCTAATTGAGATCGGCCCCACTCCAGCAAATTGTCGGCTGTTTACACGCTGCTCGAGTGTTTGCGCTTTCGACGGCGCGGCGGTATTGCCTATTCCATTGGGCGGCGAACACGTGCGACTCGAGCCGGTGAGCACTACCGCGGGACGAGGATGGCATTTATCAGAACTGTGGGAGAGGACAGGTCGCCTACGACATCTGAGAGGTGTCACGTTTTTTTAGGAAACACACAAAATGCCAGACGAGCTACCAGTCTGGGCGCCTGTGATAAGTATCTGACTGCAGCTGGGCGGGAGACTTCGGTCTCCTGCTGCACACCAACTTCAGTGGCAGTTTTTTGCGTGGGAATGTGCGCCGGCGCACGACGCACGATGCTGGTTTGAGGTTCATGGGCGGACAGACCGAAGTCAAGGTCTCTCGACGGATGCTGCTCCACTATGGAAAAGGGATTGCGTTTTGATAGAGGTGGAAAGGGGAACTGCAGAGACAAGGGAGTCATAGAAATGACGTTTTCCTTGGCACCTCCGTTCGCTGTCACTCGGACAATTGGCGATCCATCAGAGTCAGTAAATCAGAGGATGATGGATGTGGGCATTAATTCCAGTCGGGGCTCGCAAGGGCTTTGCGTGCACGAACGTAAATTGATCGGCAGGCGATCAATCAAGCGTTGGGGAAAATGGGCGTAAGGTGCATTGGAATGTGGTCGCTTCAAAGGGAAGGGTGACCGCTTTCCCCAATCAGATGGAACGCATTTCATGCGACGCCAAATTCGAAAGTTAAGTACTCTAATTTCTCGTAGCTCTTGTTTTCACTTGTCGTACGATGTCCGCCGAAAGAAGATGTGGCCAACCGTTGCGCTTAAGAACCTGCCCTTGACTTCTCATTCACAGAGCTTATCGTCTGTATTTTCGGTTGCGTAGCTGTTTTTAGCGATTGGCCTTATCGCTGCTTGTTTAATCTGCCCCAACACACGCCTTTCGTTTCAGCGGAAATTTTGCAAAATATTTACCATCTTGAGACGTAAGCGAGCCGGATCACACATTTTTTTCGCAATCGAAAATTCCGTCTTTATCTGAAGAGGGCAAGGGGAGTGACTCACTTTTGGTGACTTATCCCCTAATGGGCGTGACATGGGCAATTATAAAATATTGGGTATTTCAATGTTGAGTAACTCCAAGTGAAAGCGTTGACAATGAGGGTGTGACCAGGATCGACATAACTAGCCAATAGGGCGTACCGGGCATAAGAATTCAAAGGACTCAAAACATTTCTACACAATGGCATGTTGGACTCTGTTTAGAGTTTGCACAAAGGCTATGTTTTCATTAGAAGACGCCAAACCAATTCGACCAAACAGTGGCAAGAGGGCGTGAGAAAAAAGAGATGACTGTTATTACAGAGGCTGGTTTAAAGCGGTCAAACGTTAAATTGCGGATCAAAATATGATGTCTTGGGCTCGGGTGATGGTGAGGTCTCTAAGAATTCGGTGAACGTGGACATTTTTAAATATTTTCTAAAGATTACAGATTACAGACTCTTCCCTTTAAAGAAATAATGACAAAATGAACAAAGCCACAGTGCCCAGCGTTTGGACTGTTTAATAATTAATAATAATTGTTGGCGCGACAGTCCGCAGGGGGGCCAGCGCCTAGCTTGCTCATCAACTACTTGTGTTGTGCGCGCTACTGTTTTCTCACGAGTAGAAGGGGCCTACAGTTTTCTGCCGACTCCGAACGGCAATGTTTGAGAAGCTTTCTTAGACAGTTGTTACTCTTTGAGTATTGTCAGCAGATCGACAAAGGTGGTGCCGTGAAAAAGTTGAAAAATTAGTGTTGAGCTGGTAATCGAAACTACACCCCTCGGCGTGTGAGCGTTGTACCCTACCCACTACGCCACGGCGACCACTTATGTACTTATTAGGATTTTATAAAAAAAAAAAACAGTGTTTGGCCCAATAATTATGTGAGTAACTGTATATCACTGGTTAAAGTATTGTGTACCTCCTCCGTCAACATGTTATTTCGTGCATACTGTAGCCAAACCATAATTCTCGCGGTAGCCTTTTGTGCAAATATTGATTTAACTTTCATCAAAAAACAAACCCTTACACTCTTACCCCTTATTAACAATATCTGTTGGCGCTATAGTCCACAAAGGGACTAGGGCCTAGCTTGCTCATCAACCGCTCGTGTTGTGCCCGCTAATGTTCTCTAACCAGTAGAAGGGACCAACAGTTTTTTGTGACTCCGAACGCCGAAGCTTGAGAAGCTTTCTTAGACAATTATTAATCTTTGAGTGTTGTCAGCAACTCGACAGAGGTGGTGCCGTGAAAAATTCGAGGTGTTCAGCCGGGAATCGTATCTAGACCCTTCGGCGTGTGAGCGTCGCACTCTACCCACTACGCCACGGCGGCCACGTTTGGACTGTTTAGTGGCTCCCAAACCTTCAGACTTTAGTGGTATAGAGCACTATTGTGTCACATCAGTGGGCACGTGTGCAAGCATAGTGTTGCGTCTAAACGGTGTAAACAACTAAACGAGCTTTTGTCACAGTTCAACTTCAGTTGCCAAGCATATTACCAATATTACTGCCAAACTTAATGCAGACAAGGGTGGCAAGAGGAAGCAAAGAATGAATACAGAAGGATGTCTAACCCAAAGTATAATAGATGTCTAACCCAAAGTATAAAAGAGTTATGAACTAATTTCTTCTTCTCCCCAATTGATTCATATGAATGAACATCTTTTGAAAACGGACCCCAACTGGTTCATTCATATGAACCAATTGGGGTCCGTTTTCAAAAGATGGCGCCACCTGCAGATGGTGTCTGATCTTGGAAGCGATTGCCTGCTTCATTGGAAAGGTGTGACATTGTGCATCATCGTCTGTTTTAGACAACAACATTGTTTTTGGCCTCTTTAAAAATATCCGGATCTGTCCTAAATAAACAGCATTTGCGGGAAGTTTTGATTTTTTCTTTAAATTGGAAAGTTGAAAAGAGCAGTTGAAGCCCATCGAATCCCTGTAGAAGTCAATGGTGAATCTGCTCCAACTGATAAATCCTCCAGAGGGGGTCTCAAAGCTTCGAAACTGGTGATTTTAGCGTCGAAGACGAAGAATGTCCTGGTCAGCCCAAAGAATTAAAATTTGAGGGAATTGATGGTTTAACTTTGATAGATCAATATATGCCTCAAACGCAGAATCATTGAGATTGTATCAAGAAACCAGTTCCGCTCGTTTGAAGAAATTTGGATTTATTCAAATGCAAGGGAATTAGATGCAAGGGATTTGAGTTGAAACCAAGAGATGTAGAAAGGCGCTTGCTTGCTTCTTGAAAGATTAAGAAGGAAGAGATTTTTGCACTGGAACGTGATTAAAGATGAAAAAGAATAAACTACGATAACCAAAAGACGAAAAAAATACATGCAAGGCCTGGTTGCCACCGTGCCGTTTTGAGTAGAGTAAGACACTTACATACCAAAGATTCCAGGTTCGATTCCCACTTGAACATCTCGAATTTTTCTCGGCATCACCTTTTAAGAGCTGCTGATAACATTCAAAGAGTAATAGTAACATATAACCGTCTAAGAAAAAGCTTCTCAAACTTCGCCGTTCAAAGCCGGAAAAAAATGTAGGTCCTTTCTACTTGTGAGAGAACAGTTGCGCGCACAACAAAAGTAGTTAACGACAAAGCTAGGCCGTGGTCCTAATGTAGACTGTCGTGCAATCCCATTGTTATTGTTATTGGTGAACCCGTTTCATTATTTATAACATCGACGGCAGAAAAGAACATCCACGGTTCATATGCATATTTGGACCAGACTCGTGCTGCGATAAATGAGCTTTAAAAACCAAGCGAAACTATTGATGGAAAACGTCATCGACAACTAATACGTTTGAGCCGTGCATTCCGTGAAAAAGGTCAGAAACGACGAAGGGAATGTCAAGGTGATCTTGCAACACAGGAACGCTCGGCCCCACGTGGCTGAAGTTATCAGAAACTTCCTGAAAACTCTGAAATGTGAGGACTTATCCCATCCGCCGTGTTTTCCAGACCGTGCTCCTTCTGACTAATGATTTTATTGATGGATGCAAAGCGGTTCGGGTGTTTGAAGAAATCGAGGAGTGGTTCAGAGAGTACGCACTTTGTGGAGATGGTATTAAAAAATAACCAGAGACATGAGAAAGAATTTTCAGTTCCGACGGACAATACTTTGAATGATGTAGTTTTTTAATTTTTTTTTAACAAGAACATTTTCAAGACAAAAAACGGAACGAATTGTTTTAATTGTACTACCACTATAAAAGGCCCAAACGATAAGGAAGTTTGTTGTTTTTTTCAGTAAGTTCTCACTACACGTATACTTTTGTGCAATAGATGATAAAGAGCACAAACACACTTTGTCACAAGGCCCCTAAGTACAAAATCCAGAATTCAAAAATGTCAATGTCAAAAAAGTGTTTTTAAGCTCAAAATTTAAAAAAGCAGAAATGTTATTTTCCTCTTCACCTCAACCAAAATCCTTTCCGAATCGATCTCTTAGCATTGCGTCGCCTCAAATTGCGCACTCGATGTTGGTTTGATGTATTTCTGCACTGGTCTGAGCATCTCGGCTCGGACTCGAATATTTTTCTGGCCCGAGCAGTGGTGTCCATTCGCTCTAAAAGATCTTTTCATCTAAAGTGTTGTATTAGAAGACGATGTACATGCCGCCGTATAGTCTTTACAGTTCGTCATTGAATCTTCTTCTCCAAATACAATACTATCACATAACCCTAAAAATAATATTCCCAAAAATTGTTTAGGACAATTGTAATGGGGGCAGCAAGCCTTTTCACTAGTTTTGGATGTAAGCCTTTTTCTAAATCCGGATAATGCAAACTTCCACTACATTCATTCTTTGAAAGCGAACAGTTTCTGATTTTCGAGAGATTTAAGGCCTTTTGCTTTTTAGAAATTGACAAACATTGATCATTTCCACACTTTGATCTTTCAGGATTTTGACTTTTTGATTTCTTTTCGTCTCCCAAGGAGCTTAAGTTCTCCCGTAAAATTACATGCTAGAGTGAATAGCGAGGTTTTAGAAACGTGCTTGGCGTAGAGTATGTCTTGGAAAATCAATTCCTTGACTAGACTTGCACTCAAGTATGCAATTCTTTCAATCTGTTTGGTACTTTCAAAAGAATTTATCTAAGAAAAGATTCGTCGGTGACTTCTCAACATGTGAGAATACGAAAGGACGGACGGAAAGGAGTTGTCTAAGAAGTGTGTCGCGTCCAGCTCCTTATACAACACAACACAATTTATTAATTCTCAGAATCTGACAAGTTTTTTCAGACAGTTAAAAACAGAAATACAGAACTACAAAACAGAAAAACAGAAATAAAAACGAAAAGCAGGAAAGTTTTCAAAGTCCTTATTTTTCAGGGGTAGACGCTATCAAATATAAACCTTTCGAGATTATTGCAAACGCGCTTAAATTGTCCATTCGTGAAACTTCAGTAGCAATGGCTTTTGATTTCCTTGTGGGGAGAACTGACAGTTTAATGCTGACTCCAAAACTTAGAGCATTGTGAACGGGCAATGGTTTTAAAATTTTTCTTCAGTCTTGCAATTGGTTGGACAGAGGTGCAAGGACAAAATTATAATCTCTTCGTCGTTTATAGATGCCCATCCGACATACTTTGTTACGACATAAACAAATAATAATAATTTTTGGCACGACAGTCCACAAGGGGAGCAGGGCCTAGCTTGCTCATCAACTACTCGTGTTGTGCGCGCTACTGTTCTCTCACGAGTAGAAGGGACCTACGGTTTTTTGCCGACTCCGAACGGCGAAATTTGAGAAGCATTTACTTAGACTGCATTACTCTTTGATTGTTGTCAGCAGCTCGAAAGAGGTGGTACCATGAAAAATTGGTGGTGTTGAGCAGGGAATCGAACCTAGACCCTTCTACGCCACGGCAGCCACTGCCGCCATGGCGCGAAGGCAGTAAATAATATAATAATGAGTCCTCTGCGAAGCATAACTAAGCGAAAGTTAATAATTAATTGTATGGCTCGACAGTCCACAGGGGAACCAGGGCCAAGCTTTCTCATCAACTACTCGTGTTCTGCGCGCACCTGTTCTCTGACGAGTAGAAGGAACCTACAGCTTTACCGACTCCGAACGGCGAAATTCGAGAAACTTTTTTCTTGGACAGTTTTCTCTCTTTGAGTGTTGTCAGCAGCTCGAAAGAGGTGGTGCCGTGAAAAATTCGTGTTTAAGCTGGGAATCGAACCTTCGGCGTGTGAGCGTCGCACTCTACCCACTACGCCACGGCCACACAACATAAATAAAGCAACTTAGAAATATTCAATAGTAATGAAAACCCGTTGCGACTTCTGGTTCCTCCGGGGAGTAAGAAATTCGAACAGCGCCCAATAAGGGGAACCAAACAAACATATCTTATGCCAGCTATCCCGTCATTAAATGAATGCGACGTGTGGTCGTTGTCCAAACGATAGGTGTTCCTAGATGTCTCCGTAGCACATTAAATCCATTTCTCTTGACAGAAAATGTGTCCTCCGCCTTCAAAATATAAATTTTGTCCCAAGAGCTTATTAAAATCGACCTCCATTGAGAACACACGCTCCACGGAACGCCCCACTCTTTTTCTTCCATTCACCCAGTTCAGTGATCCATTCAAAATGTAACCAGAATCAGATGTTCTCAATTTAAAATCGATAAAATGCGTCCAAACTAGATTCGTCCGCGGTCCCACCTTGACGTCGCATAAATCACACGACCTTCCCCGCTGCAACGCCTTTTGTGTTTTAATCCGCCCTCCCACCACTCGCATCCCATTCGCCGTGACAGGCGGGAATCTCAAAAATAAACAATTTATCGCGACGTGTGTTTGGAAGAAATACTACCCGCACGTAGCGCGACATTCCTTGTCATCGAAATATTTATCAGCTTGGCGGTCGATAAGATAGTAAGGCGGGATCCCCCTGCTACATACGCGACGGGTCGAAAATTGAAGAAAATTTCAAAATTTATTACGAAAGCGATTGTATCTAAGTCGCGACGGAGGGGAACGTTCTGAGGAGACCACTCATCGACGGATCGACGGTGGATAGGGTCTGTCAGTCGGCGGCATCATTACCAGTGGCACCTGCCGCAGCGCAGTCTCAACAAGACACGCTGACAAGCGGCCACTCTCGCCAGCCGAACACGACAACAACATCATTAAACGGTGAAAGAGACTCTTCTTCGAGTCTCCCGCGTAATTGCAAGGCCATGCAACTATCGGCAGCGAACAGGAAAGACTGCCACTTGTGCAGGTTCTCGGCACGTCGTGTTTGCTGCGCACTGTGCCCCTCCACAAGAGGCCTGTGGCAGCTGCCGTGGACGGAGTTGCAATGGCGGTGGCGGTGGCGGGCTCATGGGCACGACATGAGATCCATAACTCCAACCAGTGCCAGCACTGAGTTGCTGCTGTTTCTGCAAGTATCCCATAGGTTGGCGCTCTGGGCCGTGATAGATAGAGTTGCGGTGTGATTCTCCCACTACCGCCTTCTCCGTGGTGGGGGGAATTGCCCGCGTCGCAAGTGAACGTGAGGAAAGGCAAAGGTAGGGGACCGATGCAAAATCAGGAACGATAAGAGATTGGAGATGCGCACGTCCCAGACAGGTGGAGTCTGAATGCCGTGTGGGCTCTCACAATCGAAATTGGATTTGGAATGCCTGTGTGGGGGAAAACATATTGGTCCGGAATAGTGAACGGATTTTCGAAAGTAGCTTTGGAATCTTATCTGTCCCAGGATGACAGCGTTGGGAGTGTTGTTTGCGAGTTTTGGGGTTTTGCTTGAATAGGAAAACGCTCTCAACCAATAACCACGCCGGAAATTGCTCTGCGACGAACCTTAAGTGTGATGAAGGTAATTTCGTTTGAAGACAAAGTATAAAGTGAATGACTCTGTAAAGGAAGGAATTGGTGAGAGGGAAAGTGACGGGCAGAAATCAGGCAGATGGAATCATGAAGTGTGGGACGTGCGTTGGATTACTCTGTAGATGGGGACGGTTGTAGATTTCAGTTTGGAGGTGATATTCTTTAAACAATACACGAAACAAACAAAAAACAAACTGCCGACGAAGCAACTCAACGTCAATGTACGACTTGGTGCTGGAGAAGTAGTCAAATCTAGTCAACTTGACACCGGAGAGAAGGTGATCTGCTACATGGCAGTCATTCTGTGTAGCTCAACGTGAGTTCTTCCCAGATGGACATAAGGAGGGTGTTCAAGAGTCGGTGCCTTGGGCCTGGCTTCTAGACACTAGAATACCAATTCAAGAAATTCTGACCCAAGAAGGTTTTGTACTAGGGTTGTTCAATCCCGAAATATAAAATAAAAGGTAACCTTCGTATAGTGTTATAGAAATATCTGGCGATTCTTATTGTTTTCACTTCATCTTCGGATATCTTTTCTGCTTTCTGAAAATCTCACTCACATTTTTTTATCAATTTAGTGATTTCCAAATAAAACACCAAATGAAAATTTTACAAAACTACTCTTAATGATCAAATAAAAAGAATGTTTAGGAAATTATTGGAAGGTAACGGACTTTTATAGTGGTCGCCGTAGCGAAGTGGGTAGAGTGCGACGCTCACACGCCGAAGGGTCTAGGTTCGACTCACAGCTCAACACCAATTTTTCACATTTTCCACGGCACCACCTCTTCCGAGCTGCTGACAACACTCAAAGAGTAATAACTGTCTAAGAAAGCTTCTCAAATTTCGCCGTTCGGAGTCGGCAAAAAAACTGTAGGTCCCTTCTACTCGTGAGAGAACAGTAGCGTGCACAACACGAGTAGTTGATGAGCAAGTTAGGCCCTGGTCCTCATTTGGACTGTAGCGCCAACAATAATTATTAACGGACTTTTATGAAAGTTAGCGGACTTTGACGAAGTGAAAAAAAAAAACTAAATAACGAAATTTAATTGAAGTTTCGTTCGTTGAACATTCGTTCGATCGCGCTAATAAGTTGGGAAGTTTGAGAAAGGCTTACAATAGTATGTGATTAATATTAAAGTCTGGAATAGGTCTTCGTCAACTTTGTTATTTTAAAAAACGCAAATATCTACGTTCAGGCCTAAATTCTTCAAAAAAATCAATTAGTCCAAAAATTAATCTAATGAAGCCAATAAATTAGATAAAGGCTGAGTGGTTAAAGATGATTTTGATTTTTTTCACCTGAAAACACGCCGCTTACATATTGTGAGAGCGAACTGAATTGAAAAGCAATTAAAGTTGTGAACAAGGAAGTGATTTCCATCGCTTGTCTTTAACTTGTTTTTTGTTTGTCTATTTTTAATAGAAAAGCAAGCAAATATTTTGCTCATTGAAGCCTCCGAATTTACGGTAATTACTGCCATGAGTGTATACAAAGCTCTGTCGGTAGAAATAATGCGGCAACAGTGTAAAAGGTTGCATTGTCACTTTCCGTGGCAGCTGTGGCGTAGGTGGTAGAGTGCGACGCCCACACAGCGAAGGATATAGGTTCGATTTCCGGCTGAACACCTCGAATTTTTCACGGCACCACCTCTTTCGAACTTCTGACAACACTCAAAGAGTAATAACTGTCTAAGAAAGCTTCTTCAACTTCGCCGTTCGAAGTCGGCAAAAAACCGTAGGTTCCTTCTACTCGTAGGAGCGCGCACAACACGAGTAGTTGATGGGCAAGCTTGGTCCTGGTCCCACAGTGGACTGTCGCGCCAAAAATTATCATTATTATTTGCGCTCAATGCCTGGCCAGGCCCTTAGAAGCAGATTACTCTGTATTAAGACCGCTTAAAACTGAAATGCACCAATTTGAACTTAAGCAACACTTTTTGGAACGGAACAAATAAACAAGGATACATACATACATCTACAAATTAATTCAACAAATCATCTTTGGAGAAACTTTGTTGTTTTAAATACAACCACAATGTTCTACAATCATTTAATCTAAGTTTTTGGTAAGAATGATGTTGGCGTACATTTACACCAAAACAAAAATCGAAAAGGAACTACCTACATTTAGCGTATTCTCTAAATAGAGCCTCATGACCATATTCACAGACTTGAACGTTGCACAACCGGATAGGGATGGAATCACGGAGATAAACGCGGTTCTGCGTAGGCACTTAACAATTGCATACATTTATAAAACTAACTCCATAGAACGCTTCTCCTCGTAGAGTCTTCTAGAACTTTACCCGTTTGCATCCTTCACTTCAAACGAAATCCTTGTAAGGATTTTTAGCCCGAGCATGCAGGAATCCATCTCCTGAGCAAACGTCTTTGAAAAAATGTAGACGAGACTACGGCAACAAAAGCCTGTGAAGAGGCTGATGTTCGGCATCTCTAAATAAAGACTCTTCTTGTGTTTTGTGTTTTATCTTGCAGCAGCAAAGTATGGTGGCCGCCGTGGCGTAGTGGGTAGAGTGCGACGCTCACACGCCGAAGGGTCTAGGTTCGATTCCCGGCTGAATACCTCGAATTTTTCACGGCATCACCTCGTTCGAGCTGCTGACAACACTCAAAGAGTAATACTTGTCTTCTCAAACTTCGCCGTTCGGAGTCGGCAAAAAACTGTTAGTCCCTTCTATTCGTGGGAGCACTGTAGGGCGCACAACACAAGTAAGTTGATGAGCAAGCTAGGTCCTGGTCCCCTGTGGACTGTCGCGCCAACAAATATTATTATTATTCTTAGCAAAGAATGGAAATAAGAGCTAAGCCTCAACACCGAATTTATTGTGATGCGCCAGAAGCGTTGTTTAGTTTGCTTAGCTTTGCTTTGAACACCCACGCGCAAGATTAAAATCTGTGTCCCGTAGTCAGGTAGAGTTGAGGAGAATCAGAAATCCAATTCTCAAGATGATAAACTGGATAGTACACAGCCCAGTTCCAGATCGTTCCCTCAAAGACTCACTTAAAGCACATTTCATACACCTTCGCATTTTCAACATTGCACAACACTCCTAATTCCAATCCCCACTCGAAGACCTTCAATCCACAACGCTGCACAGGCTTTATCGCTCAGCGCGCTAGACAACCCCCTGAATTTCCTAAACCACCACATATATCATAGAACTTCATTTAAGCCGTGGACAAAGGAGCATGCAACCCGCCAACGGAAACACTTTCCCCACCCGATAATCGCAATCGAACTTGACTCACTTCAGCTCCCCAACCCACTTGGAATCTCACCCAACCCGGTCGCAGGTCCGCCACCGCCCTCACTTGACCCAGTTTCCGCGTCAAGTATGGAAGATGGCAGGGCTAAGCTGCACAAACCTCTATGAAATTCTCAAATCACAAAACTAATCGCCTCACCTGTTTTTCTTAAGCCCGTCAAACAGCCGGACAAGATTTACTTTCACAAAATTCACCGCAACTACTCAGACGTCTGTAACTCGACCAATAAAAATGCAAATCGACCGAAACAACTGTCCAGCGATTAATAAAACGCCAAACTAATGTCGCCGCCTGTCACCTTGCAAACGTCAACGTGCCCCCTCAGCCAGCTGTGTCGTGACTCGGTGCCTAGTGCGCATGTGCATTCCTCCACCATCGGATTGAGTGCTCCTTGCCCTCTCCGCAGGCACATGCAGGACGGTGGCATAACTCATCGCCGAACAGGGTCAGGCAGTGCACCGCGTGTGTAGATGTCACGACAACGAGGTCAATAAATTCGCTGCCCGCATCCGAGGAAGGCACTTGCATCCAATGTCACCGCCAGGGAGTCTCATAACGGATGTAGAACATGTTTTCGTCGACTTCACTTCCTCCAACTCTCGGATTTCTCGGGTTTCTCGGATTCCCTTGCGTGGCCGTGTCGGAAATTCGAAACAAAACCGTTTAGGTTTGAGTTTTATCGTCCCGGTTGCGATGGGAAATCATCGCCGACGGCCCGCCATTCGACGGTGTTCGGTTGCAGCGCGCTGCGAGGGTTGCCATCTGCCCTGCGCTAATTGCACTTTAAGGGCTCTACACTTAGAAACGTGTTAACACCGTCGGGACACACAAGGCGACGCGCTGCAGTTATGTCAACTTGTCGCCATGAATCGACGCGCAATTACTTGTATTCCGCTCTGCCATCAATTTGGTCGTAACCAGTTCTCTGAGGCACTAATTAAAAGCGAAACAGCCCGACCTTGGCGGTGGACGGCTTCCAAATTAAGTCTGTTGCGTGGTCTTTCGCGTTGTTTTTGGTCTCCTCCCGATTTGTTTATGATGAAGGCTATTTACGGACGGACGGAGATACAATGTACGAGCATAGACGTGAGTTTGTTGCGTTTTTGTTTCCTTTATGGCGTTTTGTGGGTTTGGAAAAAAAATGAAAAAAGTGATTAGAAAAATAAACAAAGCTGCCTCTAAGTGGAGTTATAGCCGGGCCGCGACGCGGAGATTTTGTTTACTGCGAGGCGGTCTGCGTCGTTGTTGGTGTCATTAAAGCATGTTTTGTGGGAATTCGAAGAGGCTCAGTTCAAGGAAAGATTGCGACGACGAAACTGCTCGAGTTGAGGTGAATGTTCGATTATATGGAGCAGACCCCAGGACTTCTGATAGAACGATTTTAAAACGTTCTTTGACAAGTGCTAATTACGTTGCTCAACACGGCCAACTGCACGACTAAGTATCAACGACGGGTCGATGATTGATCGTTTCAGAGGAATACAGAAAAAAGAGCAAAACACTGACGTCTTTAGAATCACGCTGTGATTTGATATAATCTAATTTTGGGCGGGGGAACGTGCTGTGAACACACAGGTCAACACTAGTGGTATGCCGGAGTTGAAGCAATTAACGCCTTTACGACAATGTTTGAAAGTGATCAACTGCACCCAAACCGGAACGCAATCAGTTTCTCGGCGAAGGAATTTCGATCCTGCGCAATCGAATGCGATGGTGGGGAGAAAAGGCGCCAGGGTTGCGAAATGGTGTGAATTGGGTTCTTAGGAGTGGTATTGGGATGTGTTCAAGGTTCAAGGTTCACCGGTTGGTTTCAAAGTGAAACAAAGTTCTGAGTTTGTTTTTAAAGCGTGCTAACTAAACTTGTGAATCTGCAAAGAATGGCATTCGAAAAATTGCAAGCATGTCGTAAGGAATCACGTAAAATGGACCACGTTGAAGGGACCACGTTGAAGGGACCACGTTGAAGGGACCACGTTGAAGGGACTACGTTGAAGGGACCTCGTTGAAGGGACCACGTTGAAGGGACCACGTTGAAGGTACCACGTTGAAGGGACCACGTTGAAGGGACCACGTTGAAGGGACCACGATGAAGGGACCCCGTTGAAAGGACCACGATGATGTGCGGAAAGTGTTCGAGTATTCGCCGAAGATCACTGCACTCCCTGCCTCAATTGAGAAGAAAAAAAAAACAGAAGCTGTTGAAACAAAAGAACGAGGGGAATGAAGAATAAAGATCCATTCTTGCATTGAGCAACTGAAGTAGTGATGGGCGCCTTCGAATGATATCTCGAGTGATAATCGATTATTACAAAATCTCGAGAATTCGATTCGATTCTCAATCAATAATTTTTTGGTAATACTACGAATTTGAAGTGTCATCTTGAGCGAGTCCATCCTGTGCTAATAGCAAAATCTAGCGATAGACCTGAAGAAGTGCAACCAGAGGAACCTCCAATTGTAACAGAAGCAGATGTATCGACTTGTTCTAAAAGAGTTGCTGCAGATGCAGAAGACGGATCGGTAAGTCTGAAAAAGATAAAACAAATGCGGCTGCATACAGAAAAGAGCAAGAAGTTAACTCAAAACGAGAACGATCAAATCGACAGTTCCTTGATAAAAATGATAGCAACCGACTATCCACCTCTGTCGCTTTTAGGAAACTCAGGATTTCTTTCATTTAAGCTTCAACCTTTGTATAATCCACCAAATAGAAAAACTTTAACAACAAAACCTCTTCCAAACATTTATGCCGAAGTGGCGGAAAAGATCAAGTTAATGCTGTCATCTGTGGATTTTGTTTCGGTCACTACTGATATGTGGAGTTCTGATAGCAATAAATCCTTCTATACAATCACCAGTCATTTTGTTTTCATGAAAAGTTATTTTCACCAGAACTTGCAACTCGAGAAATGCATGATTCGCACACAGGAGAAAACATCGCTAAGGTATTGTCACAGGTTTCCGGGGAATGGTGCATCAGTACGAAAATAGTTACAATTGTGTCAGATAATGCTGCTAATGTAATGACACTTGAAGAAGCATCCATCCTTTTGTGGCTCATACGCTGAATTTATGTGCAAATGACGCTGTCAATAACAATACCGATTTTTCTGACTTATTAAAAAAATGCCGAACATTGGTGCGGCATTTCAAACATAGCATTTCAGCTTCTGAAAAATTAAGAAATGCACAGGAAAATATGTCACTGCCGCAATCAAAACTAAAACAAGGTGTAATTACTAGGTGGAATTCGTCATTAATTACGTTGCAAAGATTGATCTGTGGGCATCAATCCGGATAGAGCAGTGCTTGATGATAACTTCTTCGTAGTTGAAGATCCTCAGGAGAAGGTTACGACACTAGGAGCTGTTTTTTCAGAAAGTGCATACGGTTAACGAGTCCCGTAGGCCAGACCACGATATGGAAAACAGAGCCCAGTTGAACCACTTCTACCTTCGGGAGGAGATAAGGCAGTGGCGATCTGAGAACACTGGTTTCACCAGGTTCAATGATGAGAATATGGCTAATAATGTCATCGCCATAGACGGAATAAATACCATTCAAATCTCAAAAGAAGAACTCCAAGGCATCTTGAACTCTCTGAAGAAGAAGAAATCAACAGGGATCGATGGTATACCCAATATTGTGCTACGCCATCTACCCTTAGAAGCGGTGGAGATTTACACGGCACTGTTTAACAATGCGCTGAGTAATGCATATTACCCGTCGCATTGGAAGACAGCTGTGGTGCAGCCGATCCCTAAACGGGACAAAGATAGGTCTATCCCAACAAATCTCCGGTCCATCAGTCTTCTTCCTTGCATTAGCGAGATCTTCGAAAAAATGTTATAATAATAATAATTGTTGGCGCTACAGTCCACAGGGGGACCAGGGCCTAGCTTGCTCATCAACTGCTCGTGTTGTGCGCGCTACTGTTCTCTCACAAGTAGAAGGGACCTACAGTTGTTTGCCGACTCTGAACGGCGAAATTTGAGAAGCTTTCTTAGACAAGTATTACTCTTTGAGTGTTGTCAGCAGCTCGAAAGAGGTGGTGCCGTGAAAAACTCGAAAAATTGGTGTTGAGCTGGGAAACGAACCTACACCCTTCAGCGTGTGAGCGTCGCACTCTACCCACTACGCCACGGTGGACACGTACGGTGAAATTTGGGAAGCTCTTTCTTGAACTTCTGTCAGTTATGGAAAAAGTTGGTACCGAGAAAAAATGCTTTAAAATCGGATCGGAACCTTCAATGCGTGAGTGAGTCACTATGCAACGGTGGCCTTGTCCATTAAAAAAGTCTGTAATTCGTGTATTTCCCTGTTTGGGTTGTATGTCTAAGTTTTTTCTGGGGACCAAGGAAAGCAGTCACATCACGTAGCATAGCATGTTTCCGTCAAGGAATTTTATCCGTTGTAAGATGTAATTATTGACAATATTGATAGTCGACAATTTTTTGGTCTTAAAAATTGTTACAGAGGTGTATCTCTATAGAACTAACTTATTTTCTTAACAGAGGCGAGAACAAAAGAGGTGTTATGATTAAAGAGAGTATTTTCCTAATATTGCCCAACCTGCTGAATTGTTTCAAAAACCTTTTTAAAAAGACGGGATACATCAAAATGCCCTCACCCTCTGAACTCTGCACATGCGAGGACCCTCACACTATGGAAGGGGTGTATGCAATGTAAACATTTTCTCCAATCCTTTTTGTCGATTTGTTTCTGAACTATGAAAGTTGCCTTTTATATTTCGAGATTATGAAACCATAGTGTGGCAATCTGGCAACTGCCGGCTCTATCGTAAGGTTGGACATTTTTGAGGTTATACGTACTCAGAACATTTCGACATATGAGCGCCATTTGTGTTGTTTACAGTAACTTAAAAGATTCATTTCGCCCCAAAAAATGGAATTAAATCGTGAAAATTTTCGTGTGATTATTTTTTACAACTTTCGGCGTGGATTAACTCAACAACGGTGCATTGATGAACAGAATTCAATTTTTAGCGATGAAGCTCCAACAAGGACCATTGTTTGTCGAGGGAAGGTGATTTCAACCGAGGTCGAAGTTCACTCCAAGACAAATTTCATGAAGTTCGTTCAAAATCAGTTCTTGTTCCGGAAACCATTGATGCTGTGCGCCAACTGACATTGCAAGATCCTCATGTGACCTATCGTGAGATTGAGACAACCTTAGGCATTAGTTGGACCAGCATTCATTCAATATTGCATGAGCATTTGACCGTCAAAAAAATTTGTTCGCGTTGGATCCTACACAATTTGTCAATCGCTCAAAAAAAGGCTCGTGTCGATTGGTCGAAAGAAATGCTCCAAAAATGGCCCAATCCACAGCAAGGGCCCAAGGTCTTGAGCAACTACTTGTGTTGTACGCGCAATTGTCTTGTTGGTGTGGAAAATACGTGGAAGTGAGTTGAGAAATCGAGCCTTGATCCATGGGTGTTAGAGTGTTGCACCTTAGCCAATACGCTACACGGCCACGCTAGCTAATCTTAATAATAATTGTTGGCACTACAGTCCACAGGGGGACTAGGGCCTAGCTTGCTCATCAACTGCTCGTGTTGTGCGCGCTACTGTTCTCTCACGAGTAGAAGGGACCTACAGTTTTTTGCCGACTCCGAACGGCGAAATTTGAGAAGCTTTCTTAAACAGTTATTGCTCTTTGAGTGTTGTCAGCAGCTCGAAAGAGGTGGTGCCGTGATAATCTCGAAAAATTGGTGTTGAGCTGGGTATCGAACCTACAACCCTCGGCGTGTGAGCGTCGCACTCTACCCACTACGCCACGGCGGCCACGCTCGTAAAACTTACACTTTAGTTAATCGATTGTAGCATATATAATGTGCGACTTGAAGGACTGTCCTGTTGAAGCCACAGATTGACCAAATGTATACATTGGAATTGATTCAAAAATATAATCACTTGTCACGGGAACCTCCATTTACAGGGGCATGCAATTAGCATCCCCCTCTTCTACCTTGTGTTGCCCCACAGTCGACTGTAAACTTCTGCAACAAATTAAAAATGTTGGTCCAATGACACCTCCGACATGTAATCCACACCAAATAGTGATTTTTGTTTTTCTAAATGTATCCTGAAGCACGTATCAATTGCTGCCAGTCGAATGAAGCGAATTTTACTTGTTGACAAGCCCATTCAGCCGGAAATGATACTCATCGCTTCAGTTGATTTCTCGATGAAAGTCAGCTTCAATTTCAAGCTGTTGCTCTATGAATTGGAAACGCGTTAGTTCTAGTGCGAGCTTGATCGGGTATGGATGAAGATAAACACCTTTTTGACCTCGAAAATCGGACATCTCAAAAGTAGTAACATGACGTTGGACGATTGTTTTGGGACGTTTTGAAGGGAATTGTCATTGTTGGCGATGTTATTTTCATTGTGTGCTCTATTTCACCTCACTGTCGTTGAATGTTGGTACAAAAATATGTAATAGAAAAAAATCTTGCCAATTGTTGACTACAACAAATGAGGAGCCGAGGAAAAGGTCCACATTATATTTTTAAAGTTGTGGGACTACGCGCGATGTTTGAAAATTAATTTGAACAACTTCCAAAAATTTATTTAACTTCTGCTGCTCTGTGACGACCTCCCATTTAAATGTTGGTATAAATGTAAGGTATGCCGTCATAAATCGTTACATTAGAAAGAAAGCTTGAGCGCTTACACTAAAAATCCGTGAAGGAATGAAGTGATAAGTCACTCGTCTTTATTCCTGCAGCTTATGGAGTCAACCGTTTGCGAAATGATCCGGCAAAGCGTATCTATATCGACTTCATGGAATTTATGGAATATGATGTACGCTGAAGCTATGTTCAGAAATCCCAATTTTTGCACTCTCCTTAAGTTAAAATTGTTTAAAATTTAGCAGGATCAGGTTTTCTTCATTTAACTCCTCACCAATTCATTCGACATTTTGTAACTCTACCCTAAGGTTTATTTGCGTGATCACGCTTAAAGTGGTGTACTCGTACGCCTTGAGTTCTATTGTAAGCGACAATTCGGAATACGCTCGCTGACTCATCGACAGCTAAACAAAGTTTTTGGAAGTTAGTTTCTTCAGCCATAATTTCGGTTTGCACTAAAAATTCACTACGCTTCTTATCCTAAACAAATTAGGGTTTCTGCACACTAGCCAACTCAGCAGCACAAAGCAGTGCATAACAGGAGGCAACGACTTATTGACCAACACCTGGTATGACTACAAAATGAACAAGTCACAGGAGAACATCCTCTGTATTCACTTCTTTCGCAGAATGTATCTTGTGCTATCCAAGTATAAGACTGTCAAATGTCCCCCTTCCGCCGTTTTGTCTTTTGAATTTTCCGGTTATGTACAAAGTGCTACAGAGCTCGTATCTGGCAAAACTATAGAACACTTGAAGGGTCTTGACATAACCTACAAAACAACGCTATGTATGATTAGTTTGGATATTGCGTTCAATAGTTGTAGACGTGTAAACATGGAGTTCACTAACGCCGAAATTCGCGCTATTTTCAAGTTTTTCTTCGTTAAATTCAAATCCGCTAGGGAAACGTTCCGTGAGATTAATGGTGTTTTGGGGGATGGTACTCTATCACTTCGAACCGCGGAGGAGTAGTTTTGACGGTTCAGAGCCGGTGAAAACGACACCATGGATAAGCCAGCCGACGAATACCGATCGAATCATGGAAACCATCGAGTTAGACCGGCATGTGGCATCTCGTGACATTGCTCAAGAGATGGGAGTTAGTCACCAAACCATTTAAAGCCATCTGCAGAACGCTGGATACAAAAAAGCTTAATGTTTGGGTGCCGCATGTTTTGACGCAAAACACCTTCTGGACCGAATCAACGCCTGCGAAATGCTTCTGAAATGGAACGATCTCAACCCATTTTTGAAGCGGATGGTGACTGGCGACGAAAAATGGATCACATTCGACAACATCAAGCGGAAACGGTCGTGGTTGAAGGCCGGTGAATCATCGCAAACCGTGGCCAAGCCGGGATTGACGACCAGAAAGGTTTTACTGTGTATTTGGTGGGATTGGAAGGGAATCATCTACTCTGAGCTGCTTCCATATGGCCAGACGCTTAATTCTACCATCAACTGCGAACAACTGGACCGCTTGAAGCAGGCGATCGACCAGAAGCGTACAGAATTGTCCAACAAGAAGGATGTAGTGTTCCACCAGGACAACGCCAGACCACTCACTTTTGATGACTCTTCAGAAGCTACGGGAGCTCGGATGGGAGATTTTACCGCACCCACCATATAGCCTGGACGTAGCGCCAAGTGATTACCACCTGTTCCTGTCCATGGCGAACGCCCTTAGTGGTGTGAAGTTGAGCTCAAAAGAACCTTTTGAAAAGTGGCTGTCCGAGTTCTTCGCAAATAAGGAGTGGGACTTCTACGAGGGGAGTATTATGAAGTTGCCGTCTAGATGGAAACAGATTATCGAACAAAACGGCGCATATTTGAACTAAATCCGATCACTGTAACACTTTTTATGAAGCATTGAATGAAGAGCAAAGAAGGGACATATTTGACAACCTTATATTATTTCGTTCACGTCTCTTACATGCACAACTCTGCTCCCATTTCCATGAGTAATTGCCTCAAGTTACATCATCTGACCACCGAGGTGGTACCCACCTTGGCCAGATTGCCTCAGAATTAACAGACTGACAACTCTTTACCAAGCAATGTCTTAGGGTTACGTGTCCGCTACTTCTTTCTTGAGAAGACCTCAGTTTATCCAATTTCCATCTCATTCGAAATTTCCAGACCACCCAACTCTGACCTTGAGACGTTATCTCTCTCTCATTTCCTTCCCTGACCACCGCATCGCACACCATGCTCTGGGACTGCTTCCTACCGACTACGGGTTGTAATGTTGACGCCACCATCAGGTCAGAGTCATTAAGCAGAGGTGCCCAAAAGTACTCGGTTCGAGTACTGACTGACGGTAAATCATTAACCTGACGGGAGACATTTCTTCCAAGGTTTTCGGTGTGGTATTTAACTTTTGGTGTAATTGCTGGAGGCATTCGATCGTGACACTCTCTTTGAGTCTGTTTACTGTTGACCGCTGGACATTTTTGATTGTTGGGAACGATTGCATTTTTTGACAACAACTGTCAATGTCAAGTTGATTTTACCAAGGGGGAGAGACGTTGAGAGCATTAAGCAGGAGAAGAAGAAGGAGAGAGGAAATGGAGAGAAGGAAGGAAAGAAAGAAGGAAGGAAGGAAGGAGGGAGGGAAGGAAGAAAAGATGAAAGGATGGGAGGAACGAAGGGAGAGAGCCACGAAAGAAGCAAGAGAGGAAGGAAAGAATGATGTAAGGAAGGAAGGAAGGGTGGAAGGAAGGAGGGAAGGAAGGAGGGAAGGAAGGAGGGAAGGAAGGAGGGAAGGAAGGAGGGAAGGAAGGAGGGAAGGAAGGAGGAAAGGAAGGAGGAAAGGAAGGTGGGAGGGAAGGAGGGAAGGAAGGAGGGAGGGAAGGAAGAAAAGATGAAAGGATGGGAGGAAGGAAGGGAGAGAGCAACGAAAGAAGCAAGAAAGGAAGGAAGGGAGAGACGAACGAAAGAAGCAAGCAAGGAAGGAAGGAAAGAAGGAAGGAAGGAGGGAAGAAAAGAAGGGAGTAAGAGAGTAGGAAGGAAGGAAGGATGGAAGGAAGAATGGTCGGATGGAAGGAAGGAAGAAAGGAGGGAAGGAAGGAAAAAAAGGAGACAGGATGGGAGGAAGGAAGGAAGAAAGGAACGAAAGAAGCAAGAAAGGAAGGAAGGAAAGAAGAAAGGAAGGAAGGAAGGAATGGAGGAAGAAAGGAAGAAAAGAAGGGAGTAAGAGAGTAGGAAAGAGGGAAGGATGGGAGGAAGGGAGTAAGAGACTAGGCAGGAAGGAAGGATGGACGGGTGGAAGGAAGGAGAAAAGGAGGGAAGTAACAAAGAAGGGAAGGAAGGAAGAGAAGTAGCCCCACTCACTCATCTTTCAAATGTAACTTACAGCGGATCCACTGCTAATACTTAGCCAATGTGGGGCAAACACTGATGTCACAGAGAAATAAACTGCCCTTGGAGTTTCACAAACAGTCTGAAGAAGTCAACAGAGTGAGTGAGTGATGTGTGTAGAGTGACTGTGGGGGCAAAATGATATCGGCAATTTAAGTTTCCCCGGACAGTCAAAATAGAAAAGGTTACTAGTTTATAGACTGTTCGCCAAGTTTAAGCAGATATTGACAGGTTTGAAAACGTTTAAGGAGGTACTCAAAACTGAATTACACATCAGGCCTTTCAATGGGGAAGTACTAACTCTGACAATTGGCTGCGTCGTTGTTGAGAAGTGACACCTTACACCACATTGGCAATCGTTTACTTCTTGTGTTCGGGACCCAGCTAGTCAGCCTACAGAAGATGAAAGATCAGGCTTAGCATATTTTTTTCCGTTTATTTGATCTATTGCTCTTTCACGAACGAAGAGGACCTACAGTTCATTGCTGATTCCGAACAACGACGTTAAGTACGACGTTCACAGACAAATAAGTACACATACAGTGCTGGCACCTTAAGGGAATACTAGATGAACTTTCAGTTCCGGAGTCGAATCTAGGCCTTCGGGAATATGATTCCTTACATTTATCAATTTCACTTTGGAGGTATACCGTGTTGTTGAAATTGATGTCCTGCTCGAGTTTTTAACAGTCGTCGTATTAATGGTCATTCGTAGTTTGATGAAATAAGTCCGTTGGTGTCAGGATCAACCAATGAATACTTTGAAGAAATGCAAGATCTATCAAGAATGTGTACAAAAAAAAAAAAAACAAATGTGGCCAATATTTCATTGCCTCCACAGCTTTCGGCTTTTTGTAGACCATATCTTTAAGAATTCAATTGATTAATGGAATCAACAGAGACAGCAACTTAACAGTCTGATGATCGGCATAGATCCGTGGGAAATGAGAATTGGTAGATGTGTCAAGGAACTGTTTTCTTGTACTTGTTAAAAACTGACTTTTTACCAACTCACGATCTTAAACTTTTAATACGAATTTCTGAGGCACAAGTTTCCATCTTTGAGACTGCCTACAAGGTAATTGGATGTACATTTGTGTGCAGTTTCTTTGAAAAAGGTCGAAACCTATAACGTTAAAAATTCAAAGCCAGCAAGAGGCAAATGAGTGCGTGGAAGCAGAAGAAGTTGTAGGCAGTTTCACAATTTTATGTTCGTTCCATAGCCTTAAGTCATAGTCAAATATAATTTGTACGTGTACGTTCCAGACATTCTTTTCCACTTTCAGTATTCTCTGTTTTGAGTAGGGGCTTGTCCCCCATTAAGTTGGTGGGATAAACGCCTGTAATTGAAGCTATTCTATCAACACGTATTTAGAATACTAAGTATTCTGTTTCCTCTCTGGGGGACAAGTCCCTGCAACAAAAAAAAAAAAAAAATACTGAAAGTGGAAAAGAAAATTTAGGAAGTACACGTACAAATCATATTTGTCTATGACTCAAGGCCACTTTCCTTAGAGCCTACTGCTTGTCAAAGAAGTGGCAAGCTCTTCCTTCAAGGAGCCTCCTCAAAACCAGGGTTGAAAAATCTCATCAATACCTGCAATCTTGTTGAGAATAAGGAACCCTGGCCTTTTGGTGGCCGCCGTGGCGCAGTGAGCAGAGTGCGACACTCACATGCCGAAGGATCTAGTTTCGATTCCCGGCTGAACACCTCGAATTTTTCACGGCACCACCTCTTTCGAGCTGCTGACAACCCTCAAAGAGTAAAAACTGTCTAAGAAAGCTTCCCAAACTTCGCCGTTCGGGGTCTCAAAAATTTGTAGGTCTCTTCTACTAGTGAGAGAACAGTAGCGCACACAACACGAGTAGTTGCTGAGCAAGCTAGCCTCTGGTCCCCCTGTGGACTGTTGCGCCAACAATTATTATTATTATAAGCACTTTTGGAAAGCTCAAGATTTTGTTGTAAATAACTGGCTCAATGCATCATTGCCTTAAAGTGATCGGGCAGTGTCAAGCCCAACTGTGGGTGGAGTACATTTATGGAATGCCGTGACAAATAATAAATTTCAAAAATCGTGTCCATTTCCGTAAACTCATTCGATTTCCTCTGAACCACTTCACCTGCTCGGTGACATTCCCCGCAACTTCCGTCATGATGCATTGCTTTAGGCTTTCTTCATAAGCAGCTAGCCACGTTTGACTATATTCCCGGTATCGAAACGCAAAAGATTTCCAAATCCTTTGTACCGTGGAGTATTTCGCAATTCGTCGCTATCGTTATCTTACACCGATTGGATTGTTTACTCGATTTCAAAACTTTGCTGATATTGCCTTTTGCGACGTGGAATCGAATTCAAGACGTTTGGACTTTGGCTATTAGATTAGATATGAAGTGGTGGTTTATAGTATTTTGGGTGAAAACAGAAGATTGTTACTTGGACAAGGGAATTTTTGAGTAGGGCGTTGTTTCAGCCTGTTTGCCTAAACCCACCATGACTGCCCCACGAAGGCACAGCCCTTTTCATCACCTCAATTCACTTCCGTTCCGAAGCTCCGAGCAACAGCAACGTCTCAACTTACGTGGGCCGCTGAACATGCGACACTCCCTTGCGCAACTTTATTGACGGCAATTAAGTTAATTTTTTCTTTAAAGCGGAAAGAGCAGTCCTACGTAAAAACAAACAAACACTTCAAATAAAACATGGTTTTATGCCACTCGGACTGCGCACTCAAATGCAATAAACAGGGCAGTTAAGGGTGGTCTCGGCTTTTTATTGCGTAGAGGGGCGCTCTCCAAATGGAAAACTCATCAAACAGCATGGCCGGAGTCTACGCCGTGGCGAATGAAGGTCTAACGAGCGTTTGCAGGAAGCTTTCCGTGTTGCCGGCGGTTCTAAAGTTTGGTGGCTCCTCAGTTGATGGTGGGAGCGGCTGCTCTGATTCATACTTTCGATTTTCAGAACGTAAACAGAGCTAATGAGCTTGAGAGTGAATGATTCAAAATTCGGTGGCAAACTTGAGGCCAAACATTTTGAGACTTGAAAGTATTTATTTAAAACCGAAGAGACAATTTAAATCGGAAAAATACAGCGATTTGTATTTAAATAGAAATGAATGCAAAGGTATGGTTGGAAAAGTACGTAATCTTCTCTCCAGATGGCGCCACTTTTGCGATATACATTAAATCTTCAACAAAATCTCCTCTTTTATCACAATTTTTCCTAAACCCGAATTTGTAGTTTTGCTTTGGTAAGGGTATTTCCTAAAAAAATCAAGAAAATATTTATATCAGTCGGTAATTTAATTTCACTTTTTGACAAAGATATTGAGCCGCACCGTCAGAGCTCATCGCTGCTGGGTTCGCGACATCTTTTCGATATAAAATTTGTTTCCCAAGTTTAAAAGGTTTTGACAAACCCTGTCAATTAAGAGAGAAGCTCGGAGGAGGACGGGACAGAGATGCGCGATCTAAGACGGCGGCAGACTGACGATTAAATGTGCGGGTGACAGCAGGCAAGTCAAACGACCGGGTTTGTTACAACGTGCTTAAAAATGTTGAGCATGAGAAGGAAATGCACCTGACGGGTGTTCACTTTGAATACCAAGTTCAGTCGTGAAGCGGTTCTGAGCAGTGTTTGACACTGAAAATGATCCATAATGGATAAGGGAGCAAAGGATACCTCGCCCAGCAAATGTTCTCCGTAGAACACAAAGGTTGTTGACTGGCAAGAGTTACCTAGTCTTGCCAAACTAATAAGGTGGATGTGTCCAGGGATAAATCAATCTTATCTACTATGTACACGAATTGTTATTCCCGTCAAGTATTTAAAGATCATTTTGCAATAATAATTGTATGGCGCAACAGGCCCTGATCCCCCTGTGGACTGTCGCGCCATATAATTGTTATTATTATTATGGCGCGACAGTCCAGAGGGGAACCAGGTCCTATCTTGCTTATCAACTACACATGTTGTGCACGCTTCTGTTCTCTTACGAGTGGAAGGGACCTACAGTTTTATTCCGACTCCGGACGGCGAAGTTTGAGAAGCTTTTTTTTTAGACAATAAGTACTCTTTGAGTGTTGCCAGCAGCTTGAAAGAGGTGGTGCCGTGAAGTGTTCACCCAGGAATCAAACCTTCGTGTGAGCGTCACACACTACTCACTACGCGACGGCCACGGCCACTCAAAGAATATTTGTTTTCCTTAATTTGTGATCTCCAGAAACTGTATTCCTCACGGAAAGACTATGTTGTAGATTACCAGAAAACCGTAGGCCACGTTCTTGTCTGTGTAGCAGCATGAAAGCGACCTGGCCTTTTCTTTGCGCAGCAGGAATCACGGACAGTGCAGTAGCTTCGACAAAAACCACAGCTTCGGCAACTTTTCATGCTGTGCATTGGACTGCGCTCCACCAGTTTGACAGCTGCCACGAAATTCTCCACAAAGTGAAGAAATTCTTTCAAGCGTCGTCTGTGAGTCCAGTTTCCAGTCCAAATTTGTCGTTTGAAGTAAGGGCTTTTTAAACTTAAAGAGTCAAATGGCTACGAATCGGTGTCGCTTTAGAAAGAAAATTCAAAAAACAAACCAAGCGATGCTACACCCTAGAGGACATGAAGGATTTGTGCAAAGTAAGCATGCACAACTCTTGCAAACAAATAAGCAACTTGTAAGAAGATAAGCTTTACGCTGGTGGTAAAATTTAGTTCAGTGTCAGTATTGAATCATCAAACGCTCTACAAAATGCAAGATCCTAAGTCAAAGACACCGCCCCTATCTGTGAAAGTGTGCTGGGCAGTCGGAAGACGTCAATTTTGATAAAAATGGCTCAGTATGGTTTAGTCATCATAAACAACCACATTTGGGTGTTTTCCAAAGTCTGCTAGGAAAGGCCTCACTGGAAATTTGTGCATCAGAATGAATTGGGTTGGTCCTATGCCCATAGGAAGATTAACGTGTGTTTGCTGAATCAACGCTGCATCAATAATTTGAGCCCAGTTTTAAACAAAATAAGGGAACGCTTAAAAACTCAAGGGCCTTGAATGCCAAAACATTCTCCGTGTGGTTTACTTTTGGAAGTATGAACCATCCCCGCTTCAGAATGAATGTTGGTGGTCGTTGTAAAGGACAAGGTTCATAGGTTGGTGGTTCTTAACTTCTTTAAAAAAGACTTAAAGGGATCCATTCTTTAGAGAATTTATCAAATTACTTGACCGGGTTATATCGAAGATCCTTCAAACTCTGTGTGGGAATTCTCATCAATTCTATGTGCCACACAGTGGATGCCGCATTCAATTATATGTATGTGCGAGCAGTTTGAGGGGTCACGTAATGTGGAGATTTTGTAAACCAACTAAGGAGTCCGTGCGAATAGAAATCGTTTTGTATTCCTGCAAACGTTTTCGAATACACCACAAATCAGCCGATACAGCCCACGTCATTAGTCCCTCCTGGTAGTCATAAAAAAAAAATCATATTTTGTCGAAAAACAACCAAGTTTGATTTTTCAAAAAAATGTAGGACAGTTCTCAACAAACAATTGCTACTTTACAAGGGACAAGCTTCTTCAGATGCTTCGACGCATAGCCAAGGATTCTTCATTGATGAACCAAAGCCCCAATCTGGTATCATGGTACCTGTTAACTGAGACTTTGAAAATATCGTTTTTTTTTTACTATTAGACAGTGCGAAGTCCTATCTCTGTTCTATAAAACAAGTCGTTTTGGACGGGCTTCCTTGAAAAAAATTTTGTGGAAATTAGACTGTTGAATTAAACTTAGAGCATAACACATCGCTCAATAAGTCACAAGACATATAGGCCACTAACAAAAAAAAGAATTAATATTAAATTAATAATTTGCGTTAGTGGCGCCACCTATGCCATTTCCCGGGACTAATTGAGTGACTGTTAAATAGATGCCAGTAAAGACAAGGTGGAGATGTAAATGATGTGCCGGTCTGCACGAACTTAATGTCTCTTCATGCCAATGCCAACAAAAATTCCATTAACCCTCGGAAAAAGTTTCCTTTTCAAACTGTCAACTGACGCACATATTTCCTTAACCAATCAAAGCTAAAACAGCGACAAAAGTAGAAAGCCGCCCATCTACCTCGCCACAATCAACAGTTTCCCCACACCGATTGGAATGCCATAAATTATTGCAAGTTCGTCGTGTTGCATTTTTGTCGCCTTTTCCCAACAAAAACCTCATCCAAGTGAGTGCTCTGAATTTCCAAATCCATACAATGCCTTAGAAAACGCACACAAGTTCCGGCATTACACCGTCCCCACTCTGTGTCCCCGCCATCGCCTGTGATCATCAGCTATGCACAGTGCAGCGCTCGCTGCCCGAACGTACCACGGCGCCATAACGTTCCAGTTAGGGCACAAATTGAAGCCCACATAAATATTCATATTTTTGGGTCCAAAATCGGCTCACACCTCGCACACACACAGGGCATACAAATTGTCAAAAATAATGAGCGCTTCCACTTTAACCAGCCGCAGTGGCAACACCAGTGTGTTATCTCTGCCGTTTCAATGCGCTGACACCTAATTGGCATTTGTTCAGAAACTGTTGCCATTCCTCGGTGAATCGGGAGCACATTGCGGCTTCCGAGACGTCGAGCGTCTCCCCCAAAACAAAACAACAAAAGCACAAGCACAGCTCACTCAGCCCGCAACAATTCCGTTTATCTGGTTGTTTGTTTTGTGTTTGCGCATCCCTTGCTGGCAAACTTGAAATTTATCAGCAAAATTACGACAGCAAGACACCGCATCACCTCATCGCGTTCTCACTGTCATTGCCATGGCGCACTTGCTTCAGGCGGAAAATTCGACACTAATCCCAATAAAAATTGTTTTCCATCCAATCGGCTATTTTTAGCGCGCCGCTGCTCCAAATTCACTTGGGGATTGAATTTGTAATCAGGTGCGCGTCCGATTTGCTTACCGTTAACGCCTCAATTGTTGTCGATCATCGATGGAACGCCTTCCGTGGGGTGAGCCGCAAAGTTATTGAACCGCACTGCGGGGAGACGAATGGACGGGCACTTGGATAACTTATCCCTGCACTTAACGACAACTGTAAACAAACGCGTAGCGCTCTTTTTTCACAATTTTCTCGGGGTTGGGAGGGTCATTCGATTCGCGAACGAACGACTAGGGTCGGGACTGTTTTCTTATCAAAATGATGTGATTGCGCGGACTTTACGATAGTTCGCAGACACGACGAAAAGACACAGCGACTTCGGACTTCAAACTCACACACGTCCTACTCGCACGACATCCCATTCAAAACTGATTTCTTTTGCCCTGCCGTTCGGGGGTATTTTTGTGCGGTCCGCTTTGCGCAGGTTATTCGGTACGACGGTGTGAGACGATATTCAGTGTCGGTGTGCAATGCATTTTCCATTTTCCCTCGTTTTGAATTTTCTCCTGACGTTTTGTACGGAGCGGCGCGTGCCCGTGAGCTCTTGTTGCCAGAGATTACGGTGCTGGCGCTCGGTTGCGCTTGTTTCGTAAACACTGCGAAGCGAAATGTCAAAAATCTGTATTGGCTCATGCATGTTCGAGGGTGTTGCTGTGTTGCCACGGGTGGTTTGAGTGAACATGTAGCGGTGGCAGTTGTCGCAACATGCTGCTTCCTGTGTTGCGGTGGAAATTGGGTCTTTGCATTGGTGCCTTGATGTGTTGCTTGGTAACTTCGCTGCATTTTGAGCTGTTGGGAAAGGGGGAGACATTTTAGTTTTCGGAGGAGAAACAATTGTGACAGTTTTTGTCTGCCGGTCGGGTTTATAAGACTCTTTTTAACTTATAAGCAGCTTGAGTGCACTTTTGTTTTAATTTCTGAGATTTATAGTCGTTTTGGAAATGTCAACAGATTTAAAGCATCTTGTCCAATGGTGAGCAACTTGTGTTCATTTTTGGAATCCAGATGGAGACAAATTTTTGGACACTGTTATTTTCTGACACCTCTGTTCATTTATGACATCTCTGTTAATTTCCGACAAATCTGTTCATTTCTGACATCTCTGTTCATATTCGCGCTCCTTGTTCATTTCCGTGGTCTCTGTTCATTTCTGACACATCTGTTCATTTCTGACACCTCTGTTCATTCCTGACATCTCTGTTCATTTTCGACATCTCTGTTCATTTCTGACATCTCTGTTCATTTCCGTGGTCTCTGTTAATTTCCGTGGTCTCTGTTCACATCTGTTAATTTCTGACATCTCTGTTCATTTTTGACATCTCTGTTCATTTCCGACATCTCTGTTCATTTCTGACATCTCTGTTCATTTCTGACATCTCTGTTCATATTCGTGGTCTCTGTTCATTTCCGTGGTGTTCATTTGTGACACATCTGTCCATTTCTGACACCTCTGTTCATTATTGACATCTCTGTTCATTTCTGACATCTCTGTTCATTTCTGAATCTCTGTTCATTTCTGACATCTCTGTTCATATTCGTGGTCTCTGTTCATTTCCGTGGTCTCCGTTCATTTCTGACACATCTGTTCATTTCTGGCACATCTGTTCATTTCTGACATCTCTGTTCATTTCCGTGGTCTCTGTTCATTTCTGACACATCTGTTCATTTCTGACATCTCTGTTGATTTCTGACATCTCTGTTCATATTCATGGTCTCTGTTCATTTCCGTGGTCTCTGTTCATTTCTGACACATCTGTTCATTTCTGACATCTCTGTGCATTTCAAAGATCTCTGTTCAACTCGACAGATGCTCGAAAACTCCACTGCTTTCGGATATCTCGAAATTTGTATGCTCTCTCGTCTGATTAACGAATAATTTTGGACATTTCACGTAATTTTTGACATGGAAGCTAGTTTTGTCGAATGTTTTGTTTGAAGTTTTTGGACAAATGGAACATTTCGGGCATTAAGATAGATTTTAGTTATTAAGACAAACCTTAAGTGTCAAACGAAATTTTGAGTATCTGCCCGAGTTTGAACATCTATACAAATTTTGGACATTTTGTCACATTTTGTGCGTTGCAAAATCTTCGAAGTGGTTAAATTAGTTTTGGAAACGGCTTTTTTCTTGCTCAAGTCTTACTTTATGTGTCACGTTTGAAGGTTAGTACCTTATCTGGGCCTTCTACCATCCCGTTTGATATTGGTCATCCAAGCAAGCTTTGGACATCTTGGCACCTTTTGGTCATTCCGATAGTTTTTCTTTTTTTCTTTCTTTTTCTTGTCCGATTTTTTGGGAACTTTACTGATTTTAGACTTTTCATCTGACTTTTCCCAATTCTGACTGACTGACTGATTGTAGGAATGTCCCGTGCTCGTATAATTTGTTTTAATTTTGGGCATTTCTATTCATTTTATGAATTCTGATAACTTCTTGCTCCGAAAATCTTCTTTGAACTCGGCCTTCTAACTGGATCCTGTTTGCATCTTCCGTCATTTAGAACACCTATTCTCATTAAATTTTGAGTTGCACTTGGGAGCAACTAAGACACCACTTAATAAGCCATAACGGAGGATCTTACGTCACCGATTCACATACAAACAAATTTTCCATCGCAAGAGCGTGGCGCGCAAAATGCGCAATTGGCTTGCAAAAGCAAAGAATCCGTTGACAGCAGAGAGTTTCCATCCGAAGACAGATTTACATAAAGTCAATAAGAAGGTGTAAGCTGTCTGGAGAGACATCGCCTCGCCCACAGATTGCTACAAGCAGTCTGTCATCGATAATTGCGTCTACTTCTGTCCCACGCATAGCGATGGTTGCTCGATTGCATGACGTTGCTGGTACCTCTGTCACGCGTAAGATGTACAAGTTGGAGTGGAGATGAGTGTTACGCTCTCCTTCCCCTCATCCTTCTTCTTATTTCCTCTCAACGAGCATTCAAGCGAGCACGTAGGAAAACTATTTCAACCCCTCACGAGAACAATGAGACTGCAAGTGTCAACCGCCGCAGAAGAGTGAAATTATGCCAGAAACACCCAGTGGGACGTCAAATTGAATTCCGCCACAGTCGCAGTACCATTTTGCGAACGAAGGGAGCACAGCGTACACAAAAGGACTTGCAAAATATCTTTACATGCAATTGTGCAGCCCCTGCGTCTCTCTCGCTCTCTTCCGACCGTTTAGCTTGGGTTTACTAATGCGCCATGAAGAGTGCTCTCACCCCTCGTACGCGGGGCGTAAATCGTTCCAATTAAAAACAATTAAATTATTCGCCTGAACGATTACATTCACGAGGGATAGGGCACCCTGCATTCAGCGGAGATTAATGAACCCAGCGCCCCGGGTCGGACAAAAGAGACACGTAGGCCGTAAAATGAGGCGCACAATTTGCAAGGACATCTCTGCGTCGCATCGCAGCCCGCCTCCCGACTGCGATTACCGAGGAGCGAGCACATAAATTATGCGAGTTTCGCAGTGCAAGCATAACTCACGGCAACTCCTGCCGCACAAGGGCCAGACCCGTTTATCCCTCCGACCATCTGGGCACCACGGCATTAGCACCTTTTCTCGTTGTCCGTACGTGCGCGCACGATGCCGGTCCTTTACATCTCGGAGACAAGGAGGCACCACCTTCGGAGGTGGGAAATATCTGCTCACGTAGTGCATGCGATGCTATCGGAACGCACGGCCGTTCACGGCCCCCAATGGATGGATTTGCGGCGTTCGCTCGCGAACTCCCTCCAGGTGGTCCGGCAGGGATCGGCGACGACGCGGCGCGGTAACGTGCTGTCGAACGAGGATGTTGATGAATTTTGATGCGAACGGGATGTACGCAAATGGCCCGTGACTGATGGGATTAAGCAGAAACATCTCTCATCTCAGCGGGTAGGGCTAGGGTTCCCAGAGAATTAATTACGGAACTGGTGTTGCAATCTTGCAGCGGCTTTAATTGCCTCAACTGATGCGGTGAGTGGAGGAGTTCGGCAGAGGCAGCCGCGATTAGCATGCAAATGGGCGAGCAGTGTCTTCTTGAGGGAGATGGGAAGAAGGATCGGTGTGCATTCCACCCACGTCCGCGTGTTCTTTTGGGTTTATTTGCTTGCCAAGCGTCGTTAAGTGACTTTTAATTGGTGTGTTATACTGATTAGCTGTCAGCGTAAATAGGCGCCAGCAACAATGACGTGACAGTTTCCGACCGAAGGGAGGACACTGCTCACTTTTGTTGTTGATCTTGCGCCGCGACGCTAACTCCAACAGCCGGGAGGATGAAGATGTTATCGGCGTGTACGAGGGTTGAATGGGAAATGCTACTGCGGCAAGTGACGGTTAGCTACGGGATGATGCATTGTTAGTGAACGAGGACGGATTTGATGGTCGTGAGAATTGAAGACGAACAGTTCGGTGTGGCAGGGAAAATGCCACAAATGTCCCAAGCCAGAGGACGGTGTAAGCTCACATGGCGCAAAGAAGAGGAGAAAGACCACAGCCAACTTGGAGTGTGCAAGTGGGGACAGAGGGTGAGAGATCGTGCTGCCTGGGCAGGAAGGGGAAGAAGAAGGAGAAGAAGATAGGGAAGGAGGAAGAGAAGGAGAAGGAGAAGAAGATAGAGTAGGAGAAGGAGAAGGAGAAGGAGGAGGAGAAGGAGAAGGAGAAGGAGAAGGAGAAGGAGAAGGAGAAGGAGAAGGAGAAGGAGAAGGAGAAGGAGAAGGAGAAGGAGAAGAAGAAGGAGAAGGAGAAGGAGAAGGAGAAGGAGAAGGAGAAGGAGAAGGAGAAGGAGAAGGAGAAAGAGAAGGAGAAGGAGAAGGAGAAGGAGAAGGAGAAGGAGAAGGAGAAGGAGAAGGAGAAGGAGAAGGAGAAGGAGAAGGAGAAGGAGAAGGAGAAGGAGAAGGAGAAGGAGAAGGAGAAGGAGAAGGAGAAGGAGAAGGAGAAGGAGAAGGAGAAGGAGAAGGAGAAGGAGAAGGAGAAGGAGAAGGAGAAGGAGAAGGAGAAGGAGAAGGAGAAGGAGAAGGAGAAGGAGAAGGAGAAGGAGAAGGAGAAGGAGAAGGAGAAGGAGAAGGAGAAGGAGAAGGAGAAGGAGAAGGAGAAGGAGAAGGAGAAGGAGAAGGAGAAGGAGAAGGAGAAGGAGAAGGAGAAGGAGAAGGAGAAGGAGAAGGAGAAGGAGAAGGAGAAGGAGAAGGAGAAGGAGAAGGAGAAGGAGAAGGAGAAGGAGAAGGAGAAGGAGAAGGAGAAGGAGAAGGAGAAGGAGAAGGAGAAGGAGAAGGAGAAGGAGAAGGAGAAGGAGAAGGAGAAGGAGAAGGAGAAGGAGAAGGAGAAGGAGAAGGAGAAGGAGAAGGAGAAGGAGAAGGAGAAGGAGAAGGAGAAGGAGAAGGAGAAGGAGAAGGAGAAGGAGAAGGAGAAGGAGAAGGAGAAGGAGAAGGAGAAGGAGAAGGAGAAGGAGAAGGAGAAGGAGAAGGAGAAGGAGAAGGAGAAGGAGAAGGAGAAGGAGAAGGAGAAGGAGAAGGAGAAGGAGAAGGAGAAGGAGAAGGAGAAGGAGAAGGAGAAGGAGAAGGAGAAGGAGAAGGAGAAGGAGAAGGAGAAGGAGAAGGAGAAGGAGAAGGAGAAGGAGAAGGAGAAGGAGAAGGAGAAGGAGAAGGAGAAGGAGAAGGAGAAGGAGAAGGAGAAGGAGAAGGAGAAGGAGAAGGAGAAGGAGAAGGAGAAGGAGAAGGAGAAGGAGAAGGAGAAGGAGAAGGAGAAGGAGAAGGAGAAGGAGAAGGAGAAGGAGAAGGAGAAGGAGAAGGAGAAGGAGAAGGAGAAGGAGAAGGAGAAGGAGAAGGAGAAGGAGGAGAAGGAGAAGGAGAAGGAGAAGGAGAAGGAGAAGGAGAAGGAGAAGGAGAAGGAGAAGGAGAAGGAGGAGAAGGAGAAGGAGAAGGAGAAGGAGAAGGAGAAGGAGAAGGAGAAGGAGAAGGAGAAGGTGAAGGAGACGATCTAGAGGGGACAAGTCGATGAAGGGAAAGCCTAACTCTAGGTCTAATATTTGGGACTGCCTTCTGATGCCAAACCCCCAGTCCTGGGCGTTAAGAAATCACACTGATCGAATTCCAGTTCGCACCTGGACCGGAAACCACACATGAAAGGTTCCCAAAACATGGTTTTAATCTAGACCGTACGGTAAGCCCCCCCGTGAGGGTATCGCGCTTGCTATGATTTTAATCTCAACCGCTAAGAACCCGCCTGATCCGACATATCCCCCCCAATCGATAAGGATGCTTCAGTCTGGTCTGGTCACTCACGGAAATTCCCTTCCCTTGATCACTGGTCTTGCCAAAAACTTGGGATCCCTTCCACTTACTTCCTTTCCCAGTCACGCGTCACCTGTTACAACTCAATTGCAACTCAATGCAAACTCCGTTCATTCAATTGCTACCGCGTTCAATTGGGAACCATCTGGATTGAATTCCATCGCGCCGGCGAGTCGCAATCGCTCCGCAGTTCAATTACTTAACCAACTCCCAACCGAGCGGTCCCACCACCAGGCAGCTGCACTCGCTGCTGGACACAACCTGTCCCAAGACCAATTTATTTGCATGAAATATTACAACAACAAGCTGTCACCCCGACACATGCAAAATTTATCTCCCCGCACATGGAATTTGTATCTGCAACTGAACGCACTTTCAACCCTGAGGAACTGAGCAATCGAAATTCCATTTGCACTGGACCAAGGTCGAAACGAAGATTTACGAACGACGTGGGATCCCTTCGCAAGATCGCGCCACGATTACATCGTCTCGGACGCATAAATTACACCGAACTGCGGCGCGTGTGCGGATTTAATCATCACCAGGCGCGTCTGCTTGCGCTAAATGCGTCGGTTGGGCTACTCCCACCTGCCCTCAAGGGCCGCAGCCGCGTTGAGGGATGTGCTGCAATTAGTGTTCCACTTAATCTGGTGGCGCGGCGCTGGTGAACACAACGCAGATAGTGCAAGAATTGCAAGAGGAGTCTCGTAAATTTGTTTCGGGATAAATTATGCAGGCGGTTCGAACTGGAGACCACCATGGAGCAGGAGTCGCAATCTGAAAGTGACAAGCGCAAAATGTTGGCTCGATAAACTTGGCCTGAGGATGATGGTCCAGATTTGATTTGAATCAGATGACTGTTGCTGGGGTCCGCTGCGCGGCGTTCTGGGCTTCTCCTGCGTGGGATGGGAGGAGCACGAGGTACACTGAAAAAAAATTGCCGGGAGTAGTTTTATGTTTTCTAAGACGCGATGTGGAGCAGGTCAGTGGATGTAGCTGGGCTAATATTGACTCGGAAGTTATCAACAACGGTTGCGCAATTTTTTCGGAGCTGGTTTTAAATTCAAATTGAATTGAAGTGGTCACGCTGTGGAAGTCTATAGCCGACGACTGGACCTTCCCCAACGGTGTTGCGCCAAGTTCCACCTTTGGACTTGAAGCGTGTCAAGGTTTTGCCTTGTTCACGGAGATCGTGGATCTTTGGCCTTGAAGCGTGTCAAGTTTTTGGCTTGTTCACGGAGATCGTGGATTTCAAGAGCCCACTTCCACATCAACCGATCAGCAGTTGAGTCACGTCCCTCTGTCCTTTCTTTTGGGTGTATCCGCCCGCTCGCACGGAATTGATTATCCAGCACAGCACCGCACAGCCATCCTCGACCGACGATGATGAATCTCGGCTAAGCCATCTCATTTCGCTTTGTCTTCCACGAAAAGCAGGAAGTGTACGCACTCACATTGACGTTGCCCTCCGTCTGAAACAAAGGAACTCCTCGCCGGCGCACGGTTATACATTCGTTCGGCATCCACGGAGGAACGGAAACGCACATGGTCGCAATTAAAATTCACTTGAAATTGCGCACAGTGCGGGTGTATGTTGCGTCCACGTCGTCGTCTCCGCAAGACGGTAGCAAGCGTACAGCCAATTATGAAAATTGATGCAACATCCTGATAAGGAGCCGAATGGACGGCTCTCTTGCTCTTTTGCGCTGTCTTTTGTTCGTCGATTCCCGTCCCTCCGCGAAGATACACATCTCCAGTTGGCGCACTTCAAAGTCCACGAACGGACCGCAATTAGAGCCACGACACTCGCTTAATGTCGCTTAAGTAATTCTTTTCCGCTTACAGATTCAATTTGAATTCCAGCTCCGCCCACTGCCCGCCAGCGGATTTGTGGGAGACTTGGTGAGGGGGGAACGTAGATGCATGTGCAGGCGTTAAGGAGTTGATTCCAATTTAGCGCATGCAGGCTCATAACTCGAGTGCTAAGTAATTTGGTTAATTGAATTCAGCCGCAGTTGCAGACGCTCGATCTACAAATTAGAGGCTAGCTCCAGTCGCTCGGATGATTTGTAGATGATCTCAGAGAGTGTCGTGTGGCCAGTGTGGAGCAAGCTGGCGATTTAGAGGCAATGATAAGGAGGAATGGCGCTTGGTGGCTGTGGATTTGCGCAGAGAATTAAGCCGTTGATTGCAGACTCTGATTCGGCTGGTCTTTGAGCTGGGTCTGGACATGAGTTGTGGCTACTCGCGTTGTCGACTTTGCTTGAATTATGACTTTGGAGACGTAAATCCTTTTAATCGCAGTTCATTGAATCCGACATACGACGGGGCTTTCGGGTAACGCAGCCAAACGACCCTCTCCGCATGGATGAACAACGCGAACGTGCTACCTTCTGTAAACGTCAGCTGGCGTTTGCTTGTTAAAATTAACACCTAAAGGAACGCACAAAGCTGCTACATCCGCCACTTTGGACTTCCTTCGCCATAAAACAGCGGCATCGCACTTCGCTCGACACGTATGCCAATAAAAACCCAATCAAACGTCGACGCGTTTAAGTGCAATTTGAATGCACAGGCGGGCCGGTGTCCCGCAGATTTATATTAACACGCCGAGACCCTTGACTTCTTTTCAACGGCTCTGCGGCAAGTTTGGTACCTCACGCGCCGCCGCACCGCGCTGTCTCCATTAATGGACGTCAGCTCTAATTCCGAGCAGTCATCTGCTGTCACTCGCTTATCTGCATCTTGTGTGAGATTCGAGATAACGGGCTGACGCTACAAGATGTGCCTGCGATATGTTATAGCCGGGCCTGCCTAATCAGGTGTGATGTGGTGGACGGGTCCATTAAGTTTCAGATTACCGGGGGGAGATAGTGGTCAGTGGGCTTAGTAAAGGGCGTTAGGACGGCATATTGAATGAACGAATGACAGACCATTTCTGGAGTGAATGGAAGTTTCTGACGGGGTCAGTTCTTTGGACACGAAAAAGCAGTTTGTCGGCTATGTCTTGACTTCTACAATGAATGCTCGTGCGCGATATGGTTCATAATGTGAGGGGGGGGCGGGAGTTTGACCCTTGATCCCGAGATGCGGTTTTTTGAAAGCATTATCTAGGCGATGTGGGAGACTTAGGTGTTGTGGGATAACTGTGATCGAGTTGGGTTATACTCACGTCCAATTCGAACTGAAAAGAATTGTAGCAGTGGCTTTGCGAAAGAATCTACGTTGCTCCCAAAACGTCTATAGACTGTATGCCACATGTAAATGGAGTCTTTTCAGTGCTCAGCTCTGCCAAGATGAAAGTAAATAAACTTTAAGACATTTTGGTAAGGCTTATGGTCAGTGCCAATTCATCGGTGTGGAGGTTTTATCTTGCAATCTTAGTGAGAGCCATAAAAAGTTGTAAAAGAAGCTGTAGAGTTGAAGTACAATGTCTGCTCAACAAATTGGATTAGATTCAAATTTTGGGGGCTACGTGCATTCGATTATCGACTTTTTTATTTTGCTATGTTGGCACACTCGTCTCGAACAAATATTTACAGTTTCAGCTGTACAGCATATTTATTTTGTTTGTGAGAGGCACAAAAGTTAGACGAGTTTTCCGTGATCGGCGATTTCTTGCTGTGGAAAAAAATGTCAAATGTCAAGGATCAAGGAATTTGCGTTCAATTTTGTGTGAAAAATGGAATTAATGCTCGAAAACACTTAAAATGTTGACAGTGCCATACGACATGCGTACTCTGAGTCAGAAATAAATTTACAAGTTGTACAAGCTTTTCAAAGAGGGTCGTGAAGATGTGAAAGGCGATGCTCGTCCTGGACACCCCAGCACATGAACAACCGACGATGGTGTTGAGAAAGTGAAGACGTTTTGGAGAATTTTCAAATCATTATTAGAGAAGTTGCTGAAGATATCGGTATATCGGTTGGCTCATGCCTTACAATTTTTTCTAACATTTTGGGCATGAAACGTGTTTTGACCAAAAAATATGTCACTGGAGCATGGCAGATCCTGGAAAATACTCAAGAAGTGTAAATCGACACCCATCACCTATTTGTCGATTTTAAGGTCGCTGGAGCACGGCAGATCCTGGAAAATACTCAAGAAGTGTAAATCGACACCCATCACCTATTTGTCGATTTTAAGGTCGCATATGACAGTGTGCATAGAGACGAGCTATACAGTGCCATGTCTAGTTTTGGCATTCTTACCAACCTCGTCAAATTGCATTGGATGACGATGGAGAACTCTCGCTGCTGTGTCAAGGTCGGTAACGAACTGACCGAGATCTTCAATGTCAAAAAAGGTTTTAGACAAGGCGAAGCACTGTCATATGACTTCTTCAACATCATCCTCGAGAAGATGTAATGTTCGTAACGATGAATGTTCGTAACTCACAAGCACGATCGTTAAAATTTCAGTTTAAATGCTAGCTTACGCTGACGACAGTGACGTGATTGCACTAACACAGTGAGCCATCAATGAGGGGTATGCCGGTTAGAGTCATTAAACAATCGTGGTCGTCGTGGCGTAGTGGGTAGAGTGCGAAGCTCACAATCCGAAGGGTCTAGGTTCGATTCCCGACTGAACACCTCGAATTTTTCACGGCATCACCTCTTTCGAGCTGCTGACAACACTCAAAGAGTAATAACTGTTTAAGAAAGCTTCTCAAATTTCGCCGTTCGGAGTCGGCAAAAAAACTGTAGGTCCTTTCTACTCCTGAGAGAACAGTAGCGCGCACAACACGAGCAGTTGATGAGCAAGCTATGCCCTGGTCCCCCTTTGGACTGTAGCGCCAACAATTATTATTAGTACCGAAAACTCTCTATTGCGTTTTACATAAGAATAGGTGTGCACACGAAACAAACAACACAAAATAGTACAAAACAACGCAAACCAACACAATGTCCGTTCCCGTGTACCAAAAAAATGGGTTTTACGTCAAATGAGCACTCTCTTGAGAGAGTAAAGTGTTTCCCCACTCTGCCCATTTTAACTCAAGAAATTTTTGTGGGTAGGTTGTTGGTTTTCTGTCAAATTAATTGTGATTACAGAGATAAGTGAGTATTGACAATTTATTTGCATGAAATATTACAACAACAAGCTGTCACCCCGACACATGCAAAATTTATCTCCCCGCACATGGAATTTGTATCTGCAACTGAACGCACTTTCAACCCTGAGGATCCGAGCAATCGAAGATCCATTTGCACTGGACCAAGGTCGAAACGAAGATTTACGAACGACGTGGGATCCCTTCGCAAGATCGCGCCGAGATCGAGATAAGTGAGTATTGAACCATTGTCTTTTTGTATGTGTCTCATATTTTGTTGTTGTCAAATTTTCTTTTCTGATACAGAAAACATATCGGAAAAGAGAATTTGGCATTTTTTAATGACATGCTTTACACATTTGGTTTAGATGCGTTCCCGTAAGTTACCTCTTTCTGACAAAGATTTACCCCCTTTAAGAAATTGATACAGAAAGTACTGGAACACACCCAATGTCTATAAAACCAAGTTGTCAACTTCACTAATCTCTCTGCCACTTCACCTCTAGGGTTAGCTAATAATAATAATTGTTGGCGCTACAGTCCAAAGGGGGACCAGGGCCTAGCTTGCTCATCAGCTACTCGTGTTGTGCGCGCTACTGTTCTCTCACGAGTAGAAGGGACCTACAGCTTTTTGCCGACTCCGAACGGCGAAATTTGAGAAGCTTTCTTAGACAGTTATTACTCTTTGAGTTTTGTCAGCAGCTCGAAAGAGGTGGTGCTGTGAAATATTAGAAAAATTGGTGTTGAACTGGGAGTCGAACCTAGACCCTGCGGCGTGTGAGCGTCGCACTCTACCCACTACGCCACGGCGACCACTAGGGTTAGCTGTTGGTGTTTTATTTCGAAACCCTCCCCACGCACATGTCAGATCTGTGGAAGAAATTGAATAGTATATTAGTGTAAGTGCTTCAGAGTTGCGCGTTTTATTATTAATTCGTTTCCGGAACGTTTATCCCCTATTTACTGTTAGTTGTCACTACAAGCATACTCCTGTAAGCTGTTTCGCTCATACTAAAGTCAGTCCAACTTTTACACCACAAAATGTTGATGTACAAACAACAAAATGTTGTCTGAAATGTCATTTTTCAAACTTGTGTTCGTTCGATTGAATCAAATTACCCGCATTAGAATCTAGTGACAAGAAGATGAGAAATCTTAGCCATGCAGATTGTAAAACATGACAAACAATATTTCTTTCCGCATCCTCTTAACAAAATTAAATTGATTACAATCGATGAAAAACACTCTGGGATAGCGACGCTAACACACCAACTATTAAGATGAACTTCATTTTTTAAATATGTTATGACACAAAGCACAAATTTGTCTCATTGTATGCCCGCCATTATTACATTGTTGTAAAGGAAACATTTCTTTATCACAAGACCGTTTGACAAACTATGCCTGAGGCTATCAGAAGCCAATTTTCTAAGTTTGCAAGCCAAAGTCTAAAAGAGCAGATGAATTGATTTAAATTTGCAGCGTCAAATTAGAGAGTGGTCGCCGCGGCTTAGTAGGTAGAGTGCAACGCTCACAAGCAAAAGGTTCAGGTCCTATTCTCGGCTATGTCTATGGAAAAGCTTCTCAAACCTCGTCGTTCGGAGTTTGTCAAAAAACTGTAGGTCCCTTCTACTCGTGAGATAACAGCAGCGCGCACAACACGAGTATTATTATTATTATTATAAACATTTTTTATTGGTCTTCATTTTAACAATTAGTAATAGAAAAAGAAATGTTATTTAACATGGCAAAACGCCGTCTGGCGGAGATTGACATTATCTAAGATACTTGTAATACAATGGGCCAAATTAATATACTTTAAGTTATACAAATGATATACCTTACTGTTAGATTAAGCTATTACGGTAATTCAAGGCATGAATACAAAAACAATAGAGCAGGTTCCACCCCTCCGCGCCGTTCAGTATATTCTTCGTTTCTTCAAGTGTAAGAGATACTTTTGAGAAATAAAGTAAACGTAGTTCTAGTAGTATAAGACATATCGCGATAAAATGGTATATATTTTCAACTTCATTGCGATTGCAAATTGTGCAGGTAGCATTAACATCTTGCCGGTGCGGTATGTAGTTTAGACTCAGCAGTTCAGTTCTAGCCCTAAAAATAGTGCTAATTTGTTTATTTGAGAGTTCTGTTTTAATGTAGTTACTGGGTCCTAGTGTATGGTTAAGAAGCTTGTACATAGATCTTGACGAAGAAGTACGAGCTCGATCTAAGCAATCTAGATACATCTTTTCATCGTCTTTTCTTATACATTCGTACAGTTTATCCTCCCATTCATCTGAATTTGTCTCAGTAAGTCTAAGTACAATGCCGTGTGTGGTTGCAAGTTCATGCCATTCTTTAAAAGGAGATAAATTATATCGAAGCGCCAACTTCAGAAGCCTCTTTAAAAGGTTACTATTCGGCCTACGCATAACTTTAATTAAATAGTCCGCATTTGGCTTCAAATTTTTATGGTAAGTCTGCGGCAGACAAGATTCCACGTAGATAGCGTATGAGGGAGTTGTTGGGGGAAGTTTAAAAATTCGCTTGAAGAAAAATCGCTGGACAATTTCACACTCTTCAAAGAACTTATAGCCAAATATTTGGTTTGCATAACAGAGACATGCATTCACCGTAGCATTGAATACCTTGAACTTTGACTCGATACCGATTCGTTGGTTACCAAAGATACTTCTCCACATCAGATTAATTGCTGTCTTTGCCGCTACCGCTTTCTTATGAACATGTGCGCTCATATCAAGATTAGATTTTAAAACCAACTCTTTGACAACTTCGATCGGCTCACCCTCCAATGACCAATTTTCATGTGCAGTCCTGTTACCTCGACCAGTGCCAAAAACCATAATTTTTGATTTAGACGTGTTTATCTTTAAGTCCCAAAGATCGCAGTAGCTTTTCAATTTATTTATTTGCAGTTGAAGAGCCTGTGGATCTTCAGCCAAAATAACTAAATCGTCAGCATACAGCAAAACTTTAACCTGTACATCGCCAACTGTAACTCCTTCCAGTAAGAATGTAGTTATATCATCTACGTAAAGCGCAAACAAAAGTGCGCTGAGCACGCAACCTTGGCGAGTCCCTGTTTTGACATTGAAGAAGTTTGACAAGCTGATACCATTTTACACAGCAGCAGAGTTTTGTGTGATAAGTGCTTTATAACTTCTTATGAACTTTGTTGAAAGTCCCAGGGACGAAAGTTTGTACAACAGCGAGTTCCTATTGACTGTATCGAAGGTGGCTTTAAAGTCTACGAAAAAAGCGTAAAGCCTTCTTCCTCGCTCTTTAAATCTTTGAGCTGTCACTGTTAATGCAAAAATTTGATCAACAGTTGACAGCCCAGACCGGAATCCTGCCTGAAAAGTACTAAGACGCTCGTTGGTCTCCACCCAAATAGTCAACCTATGGTATAATATTTGAGTGAAGACTTTTCTGAACGCCAACAGAAGGGAAATACCCCTATAATTTTCCGGTACGTTAGTATCCCCTTTTTTAAAGACACCATAGATTTCTGACTTAAGAAACACTTCAACACGAGTAGTTACTGAAAAAGTTAAAGCACTACCAGGTATACCGATATTTTTTTGAAAATAAAACACTAATCATTAATGGGAAAGTGAAAACATTCTATTCAAAGTATTGGTCATTGTTTTCTACACATTTTTACCACCTTTCTGGCAATTTGTGAATACCACGCCAATAAAATTGTTCGTCTTTTAAGGCAAACAAATCAGACACCCAATTTTCGACCTCCTCGTAGGAATCAAAGTCCTGCTCAGCCAATGCGTGTCCCATCGATGAAAACAAATGGTAGTCGGAAGGAGCCAAGTCTGGTGAATTCGGCGGGTGGGGTAGCTGCTCCCAGCCAAGTGTTTTGATTGTATCCTGAACCGGTTTTGCTTTGTGTGCAGGTGCATTGTCATGGAGCAAAATTACCTTGCCGTGTCTTCTGGCCCATTCAGGTCGTTTCTCGATCAATGCAAGGTTCAAATTGATCATTTGCTGTCGGTAGCCATCAGTATTAACGGTTTCACCAGGTTTTAGGAGTTCGTGGTACAGCACAACTTTCTGGTCCCACCAAACACACATCATTGTCTTCTTGCCGAATCGATCTGGTTTTGCAGTCGATGCTGATGGTTGTCCCAGATAAGCCGATGATTTTTTCCGTTTAGGATTCTTAAAATAAATCCATTTTTCATCGCCAGTAACCGATGCATCCGATGCAAAACCGATTTTCTTTCGTGTCTTTGAAGTAAAATTTCACAAGTGTTTTTTCGGTTTTCCATCTGTCTTTCATTCAATTCATGTGCCACCCATTTTCCACACTTTTGGATGTGTCCCATAGCTTTTAAACGGTCAGAAATTGTTTGTTGTGCAACATTTAACATTGCTGCCATTTGCTTTTGACTCAAAGTATCATCTCCATCCAATATCGCTGTAATTCGGCGTCTTCAAAATTTTTTGGTGGTCATCCACGTTCTTCATTTCTCACATCAAAATCATTATTTCTGAACCGTTGAAACCATCTTTTGCATGTTGCTTCTGATAGAGCATGGTCACCATATGCCTCGACAAGCATTCGATGCGACTCTGCAGCACTTTTCTTCAAATGAAAACAAAAAATTAATGCTTTCCGCAAATCATCACTTTCTGGTACAAAATTCGACATTTTTAGCACCATGACAAAATATGATGTTGTCTGTTCAATGACTTGATGTATACTAAATATTTTTCACAGATGTCATAGCAAACAAACAAAAATAATAAGGGCTTGTTCACAACAAATGTTCTTTATCGAGACATTTGTTTCTTGACGCTCACGTCATACGGGTATACCTGATATATATGCACGTCTAGGTGCTGGAGCGAGTATAGCACCCCTTGGGGCAGGGGTTAGAATATGTCGTAAGAGGCGACTAAAATCCACTCTCCATTCCGTTCGTCAACGACGAGTTAGTTCATGGCATTCCTGTGAACTTTCATTCCGCCTCCAGTTTCGACGTTTTCGAAAATCGCCGATAGGTACCTCTCACTGTGGAACTTATTTCCTCCGGTGGACTGTAGCGCCATCGTATTATTGTCAAATAAATTCATTGGCAGACAATGTGGAAGCTAATTTTTTTTGTTCATATCTTCACCCTTCGACTCACCAAAATCTGTGATTACCATCTAGGTTACATCACCTCCAAGTTCCCACACTATCACTCATGTTGTCGCCATCAAGTTTATGTGCCCACCATAAAATGCCAAGCGTCTGGCAGAAGAAAACTGCCAACATTCCGATTTGTCTCAAGTGGCGCCACGGTAGTTAATCTCGCCACCAAACACCTGAGACACACACAGTCCACATTGCAGAAGAATTTTCAACGCAATTAGTCGCACGAAACTGTGGACAGGTGCATTCGCGGCAACCTCCAATCAGGCACATAGTCACCTGATCCGTGAGTAAATTAACATCGCCATTAATGTGAAAGACATGCGTGTACACCCATGAATCTGCCGACAAGCATGACGAATTTCTTCATTCCCGCTGCCGCCCATTCGGTGAAAGGATGCCCAATCCGGAATCCCTGCACGCCAGCTCTGGGTTGCCTAATCTCAGTTCATTCGCGGTTCCCACAGTCAAACGAGTATGGCTTGCACTTGGATGGCAATAAAATTTAACGAACCTTGTCCGGGTCGCAACTGAAGAGCCACTTAGAAGACCATTCAGCCAATTGCTGGCAGCTTTCACGTGATGAGTTTGAATTCAATTAGTTTGGTCTTACATCGCGGTAACAGAGACGTCTGCCCGCCAGCGCCCGTGTACGGCGCTTTTATAATATTCGGCCCCGAGGCCTATAGCCGCCCATCCACCACCCATGGCAGACCCCCGATCGAGCTGGTGCTTATCGAAGTGGGTTATCTGCAGAAACAGGTGTTTGTGGTGGTTGCGCAGGCGCAGACGCGATAACGTATAACTTAATTTCCGCCGCACAATCCGCGTTGGCGCAGCGTGGAAAGAAGTTAATTGATTTTTCCACGCCGGTAATTAATGACCAAACCATCCAGCATCTGCAGGGAGATCGCTTCCACCGGCACGCAACTCAGGCGCGTGGTGCGACGCGTCTATTTGCATACACGCCTGAGCGGGCCGGAGTTCTTGGGGCGCATCGGTGTCTTCGCAGTCCGCTGATAAAGTTGTCATAATTCCATTAGGATGCAGCTGCCACTGCGGATCGAGCGATGATGCTGTGGCGTCTTCGTTTAAGTTTTATTGGCCACTAAAGATGATTCTCTTGATTCGGCTGCGGAACTGGTTACGACGCAGTCGGCCGAAGTGCATTCCGGTGAAATCGTGATTTGGGACGGATTATGGTTTTATGAGCAGTCCGACATGAAGGTGGCGCGCGCACTTGAAAGCTGTCGCGCGAAGTGATCCAATAAAACCCTCGGCGGGGATGGGCACAAATTGGAGGGGACGCCTTGTTTGTCGCGCGTACATGCCTATTTCGGGCGGTTAAATGATTTTATTGATGGTAAATGTTGTTTTATGATCTGACGTAGGAATCCCATTAGCATGTGATTTACGGCTGAGGAGGGTGTGGGCTGATGAGGATTTTTAAACGAAAGTTTAACTTTCTCTAGTTTCAAGGTGAATGCAAGCAGTTGTCAAAGAAATGAAGAAAAATAATATTACAAGATCTTCAGGGCACGTTTCGGGGTCCATTTCTTGTCACTCATCATCCTTAACGCCAAGCAGCGAGCGACAAATGACTACAAACATATTTGGCGGATGGAGGTAAACCTTGGCGGATGGAGGTAAACCTTGGCGGAATGTATAAGCGTACATCCATCAGTCAACTACATGCAACAGCATACATTCCACAGCTGCTTTTAGCGGGCTCCTGATTTCGAATTTAGCTGTGTCATAACGTTCAGGTCCGTCACAGATAAGTTTCCAGTGTCTCTAGAAACTAGATTTCGGCTTTGAATGGCTCTCCTCATTTTACAGGGCTTCTCATCTCGTGTTGACCTTTCAAGATCCTAACAGAAAGTCGCATGTTGAAGGCTCAAGATTTGTAGACTGAACGCCACACCATACGGCACCACCTGTTTCCAGTTGATGAAACTCCCAAAAAGTTCACTTTGGTTTTTATAAAGCTCTGCCGTGCGGAGTCGCCAATACACTGTAGGTCCCTTCAACTCGTGGGAGAACCATAGCATACGTGTAGCAGAATGCAAGTAGTTGCTAAACCTGTTCTCCTTGTTGACTGCTGTGGCAGGCAATGTATAAGTTCTGAGAGAGATTAATAGCCTAACGACTGTTTGCGTGCGATGTTTGGTCCTGTTTGCGTTGATGGCATTTGGAGGAAAAGATTTAACGACGAACTCTATGGGCTGTACAACGACATGCGCCTGGTCAAGCGTCTTCGGATACAACGCTTAAGATGGCTGGGCCATATAGAGCGTATGGACACCACTGCTCGGCCCCGAAAAATCTTTGAATCTGAGCCATTGGCACAATGCAACAGAGGACGGCCTAGGCTAAGGTGGTGCACACAAGTGGAGAATGACCTCAACCTACTTGGAGTGTGGAAGTGGAGGCAGCTGGCCAAAGATCTTTCTGGCTGGAGAGGCATGTTGGTTGAGGCCCACGTTCACCCCGGACTGTAGCGCCACAAGAAGGAAAAGAAGTCTGATGTGCAGAAATTCGCTCAAATCTTTATGCGGCCAGTGTGCTGGTGGATAATACTCGTAGTTCCCATCGTCATTCAGTTTGACTAGATGTGAATATGGCTTCATGCGGCTAAAGGTTTGAGGGATAGGTCAACCCGCTGTTGATCTGGATCGTTCAACATTGCAGGCACTGGCCTGCAAAAAAGATTTCAGATAATTCGCATACAGCGGCCTAGTAACTCAGCAAATGAGAGCGCCGTCATTCACTTTGTTATTGCTTCAAAGGGTCTTAGAACAGCTTACTTTGGGTAACGATTTTAACCGAAAAGTATTTTTGCCTGACGAAGCACATCTTCACCTCTGCGGCTGTGTTAAGAAACAAAATCGCTGCGTCGGGCTTTCGACACCACAACGAAGTTGTTCAAAAGTCAATCTATTCACAGGGAAATAGAGTCTGTACGGTTTTTCGGGTGGTGGCAACGTGCGAGCATATATACACATTGCATGACGCGACAGTCAACGAAGAGATCAGAGCCTAGCTTGCTCTTCAACTACTCGTCTTGTGCGCGCTACTGTTCTCTCGCGAGTGGAAGGGACCTAAAGTTCTTTGCCGACTCCGAACAGCGAGGTTTGAGAAACTTTTTCTTGGACAATTAACGTTTCACCATTTTGCTCAAAAGTGAAAATGGGAAAAATGAATACACAAGTCAGGGCTGTGTGCTACAGGAACGCTTATTGAAGCAGATAACCAGGATTTAAGCGATTTTTTAATACAGAATGACGTGCCATGTCAAAAAGCACAATTATTCATATTTTGCGTTAATCGCGTAACAAGTTCCTTCCGTTGTCAGTTGGCCCCCTTTGAGCTAGGCTATGTATTCAAACTTCTTTTTGACCAATCGTGTACCAACAAAGCGCCAAAAATTAGCCATGTGAGTCACTGCAGCCCGAAACCTTTAACTTGGTCTTGCGAAATTCTAGTTTCAGAGTACTGCGAACCCAGACAAGTCAGTCCCTAGGACATGAATAAACCTCACTTTAAACCTGTTTGTTTCATTTGATTTTTCTAAGGCGACAATGTCAAGGCCGGGAACATGGGCATCAGTGAATGGTGGCTCGCATTCTGCTCTGCTAAAGATATCTCTCCGTCTAAGGCAGTGCCTCAAATTTTGCGTTTATCAAAATTACCACAACAATCGAAATATGTTATTTGCACACAGAAGTGATTGAAGTCATCCGGTTTATGTGGTTGGAGTACAATCTCCTAGTTAATAGTCAATTAACTGTTTTCTTTACCACCTCAAATATCTCCTACTGGACAAGATAACGCCCCGTCAGATAACCAACGCCGCACAGTGGTACTCTGACGAAAAAAATACGTAAAATTAATTAATAATTTTCTCATCCGATTGGTATTGCTTTTTGTTTGCTTCTACATATTTGAGTACCAAGAAAGCCAAAATTGTGTTGACTTCTATGAGCCGTTTCGGTGTACGACTACCTCAAAGTTGAGACTTTGATTTTTTTTTTAAAGTGGACGTTTTTTCAAGAAAATTCGATGTACCACTAAGCCGCCTGGGAACATGATGATATATTTACTAGAAAGTGCGTACATTTAGCCTTCAAACTGCATCATTTTGCCCACCAGTTTTCTGGACCAGGCTCTTGGTTAAGGCCACCTTTTGTGGGAATTTCTTTCATGTTTGGTGGAGCATTACAAAAGTGCTCCAAGAAGCCTCAACGGGAAACCACATTTTTCTGAAATCTTGAAATTTTTTCTATCGATGGTGTGACAACAAAAATTTATTTTATTGTACTTTGGGAGAACAAATCGTTTAAGTGCATCAATTTCGGGCGTTTTTCGCCATTTTTTTAAATTTTGCTACAATTTCCCTTCTAATGTTTGTAAAAGGTTTGCGTTTTATTAGAGAGAGAGAGAGAGAGATATATAAATCTTCGAAAATAGCTTTATTGTTTTTTTAAAATATTCCCCATTAAGATATATACACTTTTGCATGCGTTTGAACCAATTGTCGAAGCACTTTTGCCACTCTGTTTGAGGTATCTCCAAAACATGCATTCTGAACGCATCAACCGCTTCTTCAAGTGTCGAAAAACGTTGACCTCTCATTTTATTTTTTACGTACGGGAATAGAAAGCAGTCATTCGGTGCCAAGTCAGGACTATACAGCGGGTGACTCATCAAATCGATGTTTTGAGTGCTCAAAAATGCAATCGGTTGAGCCGATGTGTGAGAGCTCGCATTGTCGTGGTGAGGAGTGATCCGTCTTAGGCGGTTGGTTTTCCTGATTTCTTGGACGACACAAATGGTTGTGTACGAAAGCAAATGGTTGTGTACCACTTGGAATTGACTGTTCTGCCTGGTTCTAGTGGTACGGTTGCGACATGCTCAGTTTTTCCAAAAAAAAAAAAAAACAGGCGACCATTTGCTTGGAGGTGCTTTGTGTGCGAGCAACTTTTGTTGGATTTGGTTCAATTTGAAACATCCATACAGTCGCCTGGTGTTTACTTTCGGGCTCATATGCGTAAATCCACGATTCATCACCTGTCACGATGTCATAGACGACCACGGTCGTAAATCATCACCTGTCACGATGCCACAGACGTGTTTCGAAGCAGTGCGATGGTAATTTTGGAGCATTTCTTTCGACCAATCGACACGAGCCTTTTTTTTTGAGCGATTGTCAAATTGTGTAGGATCCAACGCGAACAAATTTTTTTGACGGTCAACTGTTCATGCAATATTGAATGTATGCTGGTCTCACTAATGCTTAATGTTGTCTTAATCTCACGATAGGTCACATGACGATCTTGCAATATCAGTTGGCGCACAGCATCAATGGTTTCCGGAACAACAACTAATTTTGGACGACCTTCACGATATTCGTCTTGGAGTGAACGTCGACCTCGGTTGAATTCACCTTTCGCTTTCAGTCACTTTCAGTTGTAGCAAACGTTGTAGCTGTTCTCACGATCTCCTGCATTATTGTTTGAAAACGGAACCGTCGTTAGCCTTGTAATTACAACTCAAGCGGGAACAATGACTTGGAAGCTAATGTCTACCATCGATAAACACTGGTCCTTGATGGAACTTCATCGCCAAAAATTGAATTAAGTTCATCGATGCACTGTTGTTCACTTAATCCACGTCGAAAGCTGTAAAAAATAATCGGACGAATATATTCACGATTTTCAGGAAGAAGAAGAAGGAGAATAGTAGTGCTGACCGGAGCTCATCAAGCTTGAGTTCCATTTGCTTAAATTCCAGAAAGCGAGCGAGTTAATTCCATTTTTTGGGCGAGATGAATCTTTTAAGTTACTGTAAACAACACAAACAGCGCTCGTATGTCAAAACGTTCTGAGTACGTATAACCTCAAAAATGTGAAACTTTACGAATAACCTCAAAAATAACCTCAAAAATGTCAAACTTTACGACAGAGCCCAATACAGTTGGGTTGCCCAATGCCGAAATATAAAAGGCAACCCTTGTATTACGCAAATAGCATGGATACGAACCACTAAATAGTGAAGCGCAAGCCTTATTACTCTAACTTCTGATTTACAATTATTTACAAGGAAAGTGTATAGTATTGAATGTAATATAATGGTATAGATTCCAGCTTTGTTTTGAGCCTAAATTTACTGTTGTAAATTGTTACTGAACATTATTTTATGCAATTTTACAAAACAAGTGTTGTTTTTTTAATTTGTTTACCTTAAGATTACTCTGTTATCGTTCATGCTAGATCGACCAATTTTTGACAGCAGAAGGATTTTGCGACACTTTGCTACATATTGTATTCTAATTTCACCAAGATGGGTGAACGGGTTCAAAAGTTGCAGGTTTATTTTCGCGTTCCTTATACAAGGGCACCACTGTACGCCGTGGGATGGAGAACTCGCACACGATACCGACAACGCTAATCAACACCCACCTCAATAGCCCGTATAAAGAAGTACTCGTAGACCGCTGAACTTCTTCTTCTTTGGATGGCGCTACAGTCCAGGGTGGACCTGGGCCTCAACCAACATGACTCTCCAACTAGCACGATCTCTTGCCAGCTGTCTCCAATTGCGCACTCCAAGTTGGTTGAGGTCCTTTTCCACTTGTGTGCGCCATCTCAGTCTAGGACGTTCTCTGGTGCGTTGTCCCTGTGGTTCGGATTCGAAAACTCTTCGGGCCGGAGCAGTGCTGTCCATGCGCGTTAAGCGTTGTATCCGTAGACGCTTGACTAGGCTCATGCCGCCCTACAGCCCATACAGTTCGTGGTTGAATCTTCTCCTCCAGATGCCATCAACGCAAACAGGACCAAAAATCGCACGCAGAACTTTTCTCTCGAAGAGACCAATGGCTTCCTCATCCGCTTTTAGTAGCGTCCAGGTTTCTGCGCCGTAAGACAGGACTAGGATGATCAAGGTGTTGTACAAAGTCACTTTGGTCGTTTGGGAGAGGGCTTTATTACTCAATTGCCCCTTGAGCCCAAGGAAACAGCGAATGGCAAGAGTGATTCTGCACTTGATTTCGGTACTGAGGTTTGCTGAACTTAGAAAAGTTAATTAATAGAATGTATGAGTTTCTTAACAGCTTTCACAGCTCAGGCAGGGACTGCGGTCCATACCCCAAATACGAGTAGCACTCGGATATCATCCACACAGCACACGACGCAGGTAACAGTGCTTATCAAGAAATATCTGGAGTACGCCAGACTACTTCAGTAAACCCACAAACTAATTCTTCGACTTGCACTGGACCAAGCAACCGAACCTTGGTTTTACGCGTAAGACTCGACAACAACGGTCGCTTTCAGTTGTAGTAAAAGTTGTCGCAAAAGTTGTAGCAAAAGTTGTAGCTGTTCTCACGGTCTTCTGCATTATTGTTTGAAAACGGAAAACCGTCGTTAGCCTTGTAATTACAACACAAGCGCCAACAATGGCTTGGAAGCTAATGTCTAGGATCTAGGCCTAATCCAGGATTATTTTCAGACACAACGCTGGTAACACAAATACTCTTACACATGCTAAGCTAAAAAATGCGCCAAGAAGATACTCCCTACGTAACCCCAAGGAAACCTCTTCTTAAGAAAATTCTCGTGGCAGATGCTCATTCTCCAGTTCGGACTTGCATGACTTACTCTAAGATCAACCGTAAATTTAAGGACGTACCCTAAAGTGGTTCCTTTTAATGTCAACTCACGCACTTTCCCAAAAGACATACTTCAACTTTTCCCCTCATCTCTCTTCAAAACATGTTGCAACGCCATCAGAAAACGCCGACGAAGCCAATTCGTTTCAAACCTCGCGCAGATCGAGCAGACACAGCCCATGGCGCAAGCAATTAAATTCTCATTTTTCACTCACCACTCGGGACACATCAGCAAGTTTCGCCTTCACCAGTTCGGAAGCACTCAAAGGCCAGAGGTGGAATTAAATTTGCATGCAGTTCCCCAAAAGGTAAATCTCCAAGCACCGCAGCTCAAGGCGCCGCAATAGGCCCGCACTGCCTCCTTGCTAATTAGCAGTGCGCCCCCTCGGTTGAGTTCCCAAAGCAACATGGATCACGACTAAGACGGGGCAGCAGCCTCTTTCACAGCGCACATAACTCCGCATGTTAGTGCGAGGTTACAAGACGACATCGGTCGTAAATCATAAACAGCATGTGACACACTCCGGCGAGAGGAGCTGCAGCAGGGAGAACGTCCGCGTCTCGGGGAATCGGCGGCGGCGGCGGTGTTTTAATGGGAGTTGACATTGCCAGCAGTGTGAGCGGGGAACATCGGTTTGGGAAAAGTCACGAGCGGATAACCCCCTTGACAGCCAGTCTGGATGTCACAGAAAAATTTGCAACCATGTGCGTACATGTGGCTGGCGTGAGCTTGGGTGCGGGTTGATTGAATTAGGCGTAGTGCCAAGATAATTCAATGGATTGCGCCTTTTTGAGTCAATTGAAATTCTTTTCTAGTCTCGTGTGGGGCGCGAGGGGAGGGGATGCTGACCGCCATGATTGATGTGGACTGAGGACTTTGCTAACTTGGAATGCGCTTTGAGTCAAATTTGAAGGAGGTTTACTGCCGCCTCTACAGCCCTCTAGATAAGGGAACGTGTCGTGCCGTTTCACAAAATGCACAGGACCAACACTTTGCTACGGAGGTGTCACAATTTTTCTTTTCTTGGATAACCCGACGCAGTGCTTTCCAGGTTTACTTTTCTGGATTTCAGAGGTCCTGGAAATTCGATTCATTAATTCTGAACTTTGGACAATCCGAGGTATTCGGGTATTTCTGAACTTTGGCTTGGATTCAAACTTTATCAAAGTTTTCGATTCAAAAATGATTTTTGACATTTCGGTGTTCAAAACGTTTTGATCTTTTTCACAGTTTTGTTATCCTTTCCACATTGATTTGCGATGCCTGCTTTCAGGATGAAAGAATCCACTGAACCTTATTGAAGACCAACAAAGGAGAACCATTTGACGGGGGCACGGCTACCGCTAGAAGATCTGAACTCTGAATTAGATAACATTAAGGTGTCTCTAGCGATGGTAGACTGTTTTGTTGAAAGAACCTTCTTAAGAAGCCTTCCAGGTCGATGATAGAATAACGAAGGAAGGAGGCGTTTCCCAGATGGGAGATGATTTCAAAAGCCCAAAGATTCGCCACAAATCCTGTTCATAGGTCAGTGAATGTTGGAACCGCCAGATGATTTCTTCAAATGTGGAGTTTAGCTTGACTGATGCAGACTCCCTTTGTGGACCTTTCCTCAGTTACGGAAGAGGTAATTAAAGCGAACCCCTGACGAAGCCAAAAATAGCATTCCCCGAACTCGCAAACCATCGCAATGCAAAGGAAATCCCACGTAAGCAACCCGTTGTGCATTAACTCACGTTCGTCTATCTGAGATCCGAGCGCACAGCAAGTTAATTTGAATCGAGCTGCCATGCCGCAGCCGATCGCCCATCAGGCAATCACGTCCTAGGACAATCGTTAACTTGCACCACGATAAATCCACTTAATGATGATAGAATGGAAATAATCGCAACTTAAGTGGTGTCGAGCGTCCTCGCACCGCTGTCGTTGTTTGTTTTTTTTTTGTTTCACTTGGTGGACGCGAGTGAATGAAGTTTTATTGGCGCAGATACAATCGCAGTACACGACACGCCACAATGAGTGGGGCCCATTAGAGAGCCACACTCCAGTGCGCGCCAACGGAGACATCTGCGCACACTCGTGCGCAAGGAACGCCTGCACTACGCCCGGAGCGGTGGCGCCGCAACTGGCCAAAAGTGTGGCCGTGTACGAGCACTTACTTTATTTTAATATTCCCACATCCTCGGAATTTTGAGTGTGGGTAATTAAGGAGCAGTTTCCTTTTTTTGTTTGCTGTTTGACTGCGCGCGAGTGTGACTGGAATGTGGATGTCGGACGGGAAAAATGCCATAGAACGCATGCCGGCCGGCTGGTCGGCTGACTGACTGGCTGTTAGATGTTGGACAAATGTTTCTTGTCGGCGCTAGGTTTCGGTCCAACGTCACATCTATCGCGGGAGATTAATTCAAGCCCGTGTGGACTGCAAGGCAAGGCAAGGCAAGTTGTGTAAGAAGGTCGGTGCGGCTGAAGTTATGCGAATGTACTGGACAGTCCACTGAGGGCATAAATTTGCTTAATTTCCTTGTTTGTCTGGTTCGACGATCGAATGTGCGGCAGCGTGACGTGCGTTTTGGTCAAGTGATATATGAGATGTTGCAGTGTGTAGGTGGAAGGGGGGAGGCTAAAATTCACTGTTTAGGAAACAGAAAAAAACGAATTGGCTTCAAATCGAGCAGTTTTTGGGTTATTTTAAAGTAAAGTAAGCCGGAACAGCCTCTAATTTGCATCTTTTCGAGCACTTGCGATGAAAAACTGGAGGGGGAAGAAGCTGGGAGAAGAAGGGATGCTCAAGAAGGAAGAAATCGAGCGGTTTTTGGGTTGTTTCAAAGCGAAATAAACCGGAAAAGCCTCTATTTTGCACCTTTTCGAGCACTTGCGATGAAAAACTGGAAAGGGAAGAAGCTGAGAGAAGAAGGGACGCTCAAGAAGGAAGAACTCGAGCGGTATTTGGGTTGTCTCAAAGCGAAGTAAACCGGAAAAGCCTCTATTTTGCACCTTTTCGAGCACTTGCGTTGAGAAACTGGAAGAGGAAGAAACTGAGAGAAGAAGCGATGGACAGGAAAGATTGGCTTCGTTCTGCCACCCAATTCAAAGGCAGCTGGAAACTATTTCAAAATTTCTCTAACCATTTCCCAACACTCCCGGCCCCAATCTTCTAGTGGCACCTTTCAAACCCATGCACACCCATGCACTCCCTTGCACAACCCAGTTCCGATATCACCGCTTGTCCATTCCCCTCTGACCATTTTCAGCTGCACTGGAGCAACATTCCACTAATCATCCCAGGAGCACACAACACAAAGCCATTCCTTATCGCACTCCCGCAGTTGACCCCAAACATAAACAAAATTTCGAAAATGAATCGCCTATCGCCTGAGCTGGGCAGCGAAATCGCTCGAATTAGCGTCTGCGCTCCGCCCGCTGTTATCACGGTTTCGAAGAAGGCACCAGATTATCTGCAGCCGGTGGCACGGATGCCTATAAATATACCACCGCCGCCTGATCGCCGGTCAGAGTGGAACAAAATACCTTTCGGAATGGACTGGAGTGGAATTTTTCGAATCGCTGTGTTGGTGGCGGCGTTCGGGGTGAGCACTTTCAAGGCGAATGCGCAGTTTTCACTTATTCTCCACGTCTCAGGTGGTTGTGGGGAGGTACGACTCCGAAGCGGACGCCAGAAGATTCCTGCAACGGGCGAGCAACAGTTTGTTTGAGCTGTTCGACGGCATATCGGATGAGAAGTTCGCCAAGGAGATCATTGAAGAGAAGGAGACGGAGGAGTTGGCGGCCCGTATGGGCGCGTTGATGATAGAGGTCGCCACAGAAGCCAAAAAGTACCATTCATACAAGTTCAAGGACGAAAAAGTGATCGAGGGTCTGCGTAAACTTCGGTCTTCAGACTTCTACGCCCTGGATCCGGATTACTTGAAGATCTTAACCACGTCACTCTTAGCACTGCAGAGCACTGCGACCGACAAGGACATTTGCAACTACTTCCAGACGGATAAATGCAAGATGGCGCAGACACCTGACATCCGAAGGGTGTTCTCGAAGAGCCTTGACCCGCAGGAGCTGAAGTATTACTGGATGGAGTGGCGCGAGAAGCAGCTGGGCTACGCAATCTTTCATTTTATCAACGTGGTGGAATTGTTTAGGAAGGCTGCCGATATGAATGGTGAGTGGCCGGATGCTTGTGAGCGATGCTATGAGGTGCCATTTAAATTGCAGGCATTTCCGTGCGTCACTTGTGGTTCCGGCACTATGACGATCCGGACTTTTTCGACAACATGGAGACGGTAATGTTGCAGATGAAGCCCTTCTACCAGGAGTTCCACGCTTACATCCGCCAGCAGCTGCTCGTGAAGTACGGCACCAATGTGATAAGCGCCGACGGCCCGATTCCGGACCACCTCATCGAGCAGGTGTTGCTTCAGGCCTGGAACAAGCAGAGTGTTCTGAGTCACGCCTATCCGAAAGAGAGACTGCCAAATCTTCAAGAGGGCCTCGAGTCGAGCGGCTTCGACATCACCAAAATTATTTACCACGCCGAGAACTTCTACCAGTCGCTAGGATTCGACCCGATTCCATCGTAAGTCTTGACACCCACTCTCTGCTGAACCCAAGCATTAGAGTGTCTTCTTCTTTTACAGGCGTGTCGCGCAGGAGCGTTTTAAGGTCGTTGAGAAGGACTGCAAGGTGGACCTGTTCACCATGACACCTAAGATCTACATGAAGTACTGCCGGGCGCCGTCGTTCAAGCGGTTCCTCCAAACGCACGGGTACCTCGGCCACTTGCATTATGCCTTGGAGAAAAAGGATCTGCCCTTCTATTTCTTCCCATCCTTTGACTTGGAGTTTCCGCTCGGGGAGGCCGTCATCCTTTCGGCCTCGACGCCAGCCCACATGAACCGTGCCGAGATCCTGAATCAGTTCAACTACACCAACGAACTGGCCATGAACCGGTTGTTCCGCATGGTTTGTGGGTTGTGATGGTGATGGGGGCTCTGAATGAGAAATTTTCCTTGCAGGGCGTCCACACGATCTTCAACATTGCGCAGTTCTTTGTGAATACGAAGGTGATGGTGGACGTGCTGGAGGGGCGTGTGCTCTTGGAACGGGTCAACCAACACTACTGGAAGCTGATGGATGAGTTTGCAGGCATCGAGCCACCCACCGATAGACGTCAGAAGTACCTAGACTTTTCTGCGAAATTCTTTGAAGATTTGACGCAGAATCATCAAACAAGGTGAGTTTGGCTGTTTAATTGGTGATCGCTCTCAGTTTGCTCGACGTATAAGCTGCTGTCTCTCGGGTTGGATTTGTTTTATGACGGGCACGGAGTTCAGCAAGCACGCTAAGCACGCTGGGTTTTGAGCGACCAAGAACGTCAGTGTTTTGGATGCTATCAAACAACCGTGGTGCCGGATCCTTCGTAGTCTGATCGACGAGTGAATTTGGATTACAGCGAGCAGCATTTGCTTGCTCAACGGTCCGCAGAGCATGATTTATAGATGAACAGCTACTGATGATCAACGAGCAAACTTGAAATACAGCGAGAAGCATTTACCTGCTCGACTGCACCTAAGTTTGGTACGCTCTGTCCGCAGAGCATGATTTATACATGACGAGTTGCTGCGCGAGGACCTACGGAGACCTCGTAGTCTAATCGTCGAGCAAACTTGGAGTACAGCGAGCAACATTTGCTCGCTCGACTGCACCTGAGTTTGGTACGCTTCATAAATGTCCGCAGAGCATGATTTAGAGACGATTCGCTACTGAACGAAGATCTACGGAGTTCCCAAAGTTTGTTCTCCAAAGTGAAAAGCTCTACAAACATATTTGCTCGCTGAATGTATGGCGTTGTGCATAAACATCAATCACATGCATTTATTTTAATTTTCAGAAAATTCGTGTCTGAGGTCCTTGGCTATCAAATGTATGAATCGTTCTGTCTGATGAGCGGTGGTTTTGTTCGCAACGATCCCAACAAACCGCTGCACGCGTGTGATTTCTTCGGGAGCCAAGAAGTTGGCGATGCAATGAAGTGAGTACGATCTGACCGGCTGTCATATGCTTCAATTGAAATTTTTCGACGTTACAGGAGCATGATGAAACTTGGATCGACGATATCCTGGCGTGAAACCATCAGCCGTGCGGTTCCTGGCTCGACGGCACTGAACGCGTATTCCATACTGGAGTACTACAAGCCGCTGCACGAATGGCTGAAGGAAAAGAATCGCGAGCTGGGCACCAAAGTCGGCTGGAATCCATCAAAGAGAGGTGAGTGGTGGTTTATTTTTCATACAATCAGATCTGAAGTTCTGTCGTTTTAGTGATTTTGTAAGACGTCTGTTTGGGAGAGTCGTTGTTGCTTCATCACCATGTTATATTGTTTTTGTAAAAATGCCTAGAATTGTAATAAAAAGAGGTCGATGTTCAGTTGTTGCTTTCAATAGTTTGCTTCAAAAGTACACAAGTTCTAACCTGCAGTATTGACGCGTTCCAAAATAAATGGAGGGCGCTCAAAATACTAGAATTGTCGTCAAATTTTAAGAAACAATCATATTACTAGTGACTTAGAATGAACGTCATATTGAGCGAGAAAATCGGTAAGGAAACTATTTCAAGCGGTTTAAGAGTTTGTTAGTCAATTATGTCCTCTAACACTTCGCGGGGTATTGGCGTATACACCTCGCATGCGCTCTAGCTTGTCCGAAGTTCTCTTCAAGTCATTCTTAAAGAATTCGATTCTTCCTTAATTGTTCTGGGACATTTTCACTCTGGGTATTCACTTGTTGTTACCAACCTGGGGAAGCGGATTTTACAACATGGCGTACTTAGCAGGAGGAAGAAGAAGGAGCTTGAGAAGCGCGCAGTCGAGGAAATGGAAAGGTGCTATGGCAGGAGTGAAGTCTGAACGTTTTACCGAAAGGTAAAACAGCTATCCGGAGGATACAAGGTTCGGACCAAGGCCTGCCGGGACCAAATCGGACAACTCGTAGTAGAGTCGCAATCTGTGCTGAGAATCTGGAAGGATCAGTTCTGCAGACACCTTAACGGCGATGACGGCCCAAATACCGCTGTTAGGCAGAATGTTCCACTCAATTTGGACGAAGATAGACAAGCATTCCTTCCCCCCGACTTAGACGAGGTGAAGATAGCAATATCCAAGCTGAAGTCGAACAAAGCTGCTGGAGCGGACGGACTAACTATTTAAAGAAGCTGGAGATGACCTGGTTGGGCGCATGCACCAGCTCATCTGTAAGATATGGTCGGAGGAAAGCGTGCCCGATGAGTGGATTCTCAGCGTCGTTTGCCCGTTTCACAAGAAAAGAGACCCCTTTGACTGCGCCAACTACCGAGGGACCGAGGGACTAGTCTCCTGAACATTGCATACAAGATCCTCTCTGCCGTATTGTTTGAGCGTCTGAAACCGTTTGTTCATGACCTGATAGGTCCCTATCAGTGTGGTTTTGGGCCAGGGAAGTCCACAATAGACCAGATCTTCACATTACGGCAGATCCTGGAAAAGACCTAAGGAATGCAAATTGACACTCACCACCTATTCGTCGATTTCAAGGCTGCATATACAGCTGCATGGACATTACCATGTCTAGGTTTGACATTCCTACCAAACTTGTCAGATTGTGTAGGATGACGATGGAGAACTCTCGCTGCTCCGTCAAGGTCGGTACCGAACTCACCGAGACCTTCAATGTCAAAAAAGGTTTTAGACAAGGCGACGCACTGTCATGTGACTTCTTTAACATCCTCCTCGAGAAGATCGTGCGTAACTCACAAGTCAACGCCAGAGAAACGATCTTCCAGAAGTCAGTTTAATTGCTAGCTTACGCTGATGACATTGACGTGATTGGACGAACACAACGAGCCATCAATGAGGCGTTTGCTAGCATTGAAGCGGAAGCGGCTAAAATGGGTCTGGCGGTAAATAAGGGCAAAACAAAGTACATGCTGTCATCAAGGAAGGACACACAACATCGACGTCTCGGCCGGAGCGTCACACTAGGCAGCAGAAACTTTGAGGTAGTCAAGGACTTCGTATACTTGGCTCCGCTGTGACACAGAGACAACAACATCAGTACCGAAATCAAACGCAGAATCACTCTTGCCAATCGCTGTTTCTTTGGGCTCAAGAGGCTATTAAATAATAACGCCCTCTCTCGAAGGACTAAGCTCGCTTTATATAACAGCTTGATTATCCCCGTCCTACTATATGGCGCGGAATCTTGGACGTTAGCAAAGGCGGATGAGGAAGTCCTTAGTCTTTTCAAGAGAAAGGTTTTGCGTGCGATTTTTGGTCCTGTTTGCGTTGATGGCATCTGGAGGAGAAGATTTAATCACGAACTCTATGGGCTGTACAGCGACATGCGCCTGGGCAGGCGTCTGCGGATACAACGCTTAAGATGGCTAGGCCATGTAGAGCGTATGGACACCACTGCTCCGGCCCGAAAAGTCTTTGAATCCGAGCCATTGAGACAAAGCAACAAAGGACGACCTAGGCTAAAGTGGCGCACACAAGTGGAGAAGGACCTCAACCAACTTGGAGTGCGCAACTGGAGACAGCTGGCGAAAGATCGTGCTGGTTGGAGAGGCATGTTGGTTGAGGCCCAGATCCACCTCGGACTGTAGCGCCACAAGAAGAAGAAGAAGAAGTATTTAGCAATGGTGTTGTGTTTGCAGCGTGAAGTGTGTCCCATCCAATGACACTTTCTCCGACCCGTTCTCAAGTGTAATTGCTCGTTTGACATGAAAGCTATTAATTGGAAATTGAAAAAGTTGCTGGAATCTCAAGACCTTAAATTTGATTTTTTCTGAAACTCTTGATGAGTCATGAAAGTCTATTTATTCAGAACAGTCCACAAGAGGTCTAAGGCTAAGCTTCCTCAGTAACCACTCATGTTGTCAGTGCTGCTTCTCTTTTAGGAGTGAGAGAGGGACCTCGAGTTTTTTTCTACAACTTCGAACCTCAAAATTTGAGAACCTTTTTCATGCACAGTTAGTACTCTTTGAGTGTTGCCACACTTCGAAGAAGGTGTTCTATAAATCGAACTTCAAACCTTTGGCATGTGGACGTCACACTTTCCTTTTTACGGGCTACGCTACTGTGGCCAGAGCCTTACTTCCTACGAAGCTGTTCCTGAATGTACATTCACTGGGGATGCACTGCCTTCTTATAAATAAAGTGCGCGTTTTCTGAGCCGCAACTTTGATAATTTTCTTTGCTAACGTGCGGAGATAAAACTGGCTCTTGTCTTCTTGTATAATTTTTCAGCTAAAGTCGTTATTAAATTGAAATTCTGAGGACCAAACTGGGCAAGATTTTTCGCCCCTGGTAATCAACGAGGCAACTTATAAGCCGGCAACTGAAGATGATTGTGCAAACTTATTCTCAAACCCTGCTGCTGTGATCGTGTTCAAGCGTTGAATCTTTAAATGAACACATTCGGAACTGTGTACATCGTAGGACAATGGAGATCATGACGTTGTGCACTTGCTTCCAGATGAGATGGCAACGCTTACGGAAGACCATTTGGTGCGATGGCGGCTACCAGGTATTGAGGGAACCTCATTGGTAGTTTGACCAGAGGCTATAATTTCGGCCCAGAAACATTTTTTCCGAGCTGACTGTTCGGTAGGCGGCCTTGTGTATGGCTGTAGTTTTAAACTCCGTATAGCAGAGTTTGACCGCCGTGGCGTAGTGGGTAGAGTGCGACGCTCACACGCCGAAAGTCTAGGTTTGATTCCCGAATTTCTCACGGCACCACCTCTTTTGAGCGGATGACAACACTAAAAGAATAATAACTGTCAAAGAAAACTTTTCAAATTTCACCGTTTGGAGTCGGCAAAAACTGTAGGTCCCTTCTGCTCGTGAGAGAACAGTAGCGCGCACAACACAAGTAGTTGATGAGCAAACTAAGCCGTGGACCGTCGTTCAATACAATTAATTTTATAGCAGAGTCAAGTTTAGTGTATTATGTTAACCAGATTTGATTATCCACGATTAGAACAAGCGATTTGGGGACTCAGTATGAACTTGCATTTAAAACAGGGTGCTGCGACCTGGAGAGCGGAGCAGAAATTTTTAGAAGGGCCCAGCTTCAAAAACTTGTGGCGTGAGTATCCCTCAAGCATGGTCTCAATTTGGTTCTTAGGAAATTCGTGCGTCTGCTCTTGCGTTATCAACAATTCTTGGGAAAATGGACTTTGTGGTATAAGCCGCATTCGGCTGCAACTAGGAATTCAGTTTATATGCCCAATTTTCTTCATTGCTGTTTATTTTTCAAACTTCGAAACCTTACACTCGTCTTAGGATGATACAAAGAGTCCTCGCATATTAATAAAAGAGGTCATTGTGACCTTGACAGTAGATTGCCAAGTTCTTTTTTTTCTGCTTGGGAAGCTGCTACAGTCGTAGAAGGGTTTGTGCATGAAATCAACAAGTATGGTGTCTCGTTAGCTGTTGCGCTGTTCGTTGGTCAAATTAAAATTTTCAAATTGACTAATAATAATTGTTGGCGCGACAGTCCACAGGGGGCCAGGACCTACAACTACTCGTGTTGTGCGCGCTACTGTTCTCTCACGAGTAGAAGGGAAATACAGTTTTTTTGCGGACTCCGAACGGCGACGTTTAAGAAGCTTTCTTAGACAGTTATTATTCTTTGAGTGTTGTCAGCCGCTCGAAAGAGATGGTGCCGTGAGAAATTCGGGATTCGAACATAGACCTTTGGCGTGTGAGCGTCGCACTCTACCAACTACGCCACGGCGGCCACAAATTGACTGCGAAAGTTTATATTAGTGCGTCCTCTGTTACGTTTAAGATTAAAACACTCTGCGGGCAAATCTGTTAGCCGAGCCTTCCTAAAAAAGACGCTTGATCCTCTGTTGCATTCTCCCAATCGCCCGAATTTAAGTACCCATCAGCCAGTTACTCATCCATCCTGCACGGTCTAGCCATGTCTAAGGTTCTATCATACAGCCCATTGAGTTCTTCATTGTACCTTTTTGAGATACCATCAATGAGGCAGTGATTGGCGTTTCCGTCATGATATTGTAATCTCTATGATTGTGAGGCATACGCATCGCGCTCCCTTAAAAGCTTTGCTGCCAATTGTGACGCTCTGTCCAAGAAGTCAATTTAGTATGGCCAGACCAATTTACGAGGCTTTCGTTTCGTACTAGCAAATGCTGTCTGACAGCATTATCAACGTCATCTCCATAAGCAAAAGGTTGAACGGAGTTTGGGATGATTTCTTCTTTTCCTTTGTGTGGCGCCCCAGTCCGGAGTGGACCTGGGCCTCAACCAACATGCCTCTCCAGCCAGCACTATCTTTCGCCAGCTGCCTCCAGTTCCGCACTCCAAATTAGTGAGTCCTTCTCCACTTGTGTGCGCCACCTTATCCCAGGCCGACCTCTGTTGCATTGTCCCAATGGCTCTGATTCGAAGACTTTTCGAACGGAGCAGTGGTGTCCATACGCTCTACATGGCCTAGCCATCTTTAGTATCCGAAGACACTTGACCAGGCGCATGTCGCTGTACAGCCCATAGAGTTCGTCATTAAATCTTCTCCTCCAAGTGCCATCAACGCAAACAGGACCAAAAACCGAACGCAAAACTTTTCTTTCGAAAAGACTGAGGGCTTCCTCATCCGCTTTTAGTAATGTCCAGGTTTCCATGAAATAAAGTAAGACTGGGATGATCATGCTGTTATATAAAGCGAGCTTAGTCGCTCGAGAGAGGGCTTTATTACTCAATTGCCTCTTGAGCCCAAAGAAATAGCGATTGTCAAGAATGATTCTGCTTTTAATTTCGGTACTTGTGCTTGTATCCTTATTGTTGTCACCACGGAGTTTAGGAAGACTGTGTAGCTTAAAGACCATCTAGCTGAGTTTGCTGTTACCGGCACTGAACAATTGCAATACTTTTTTGTTTGACATTTTTTTTTATTTATTTCTGAAAAATGTTTGACAATTGTTAATAATTTCTGCGAAAGCTTTAGAGGCTTTTCTGCAGACGATTGAATTTAAAAATTTATGCGAAAATAGTGTAAGTAAATTTAGTTCATTGCATTATATAATTCACTACTTTAAAAATTCAAGAAAGAAAAATTAATACGATACACAAAGACATAAAATTTGTTTAATATCATTAGCTGTTTAATAAACAATGCTTAATATATTTTTTCCTTGTTTTAATGTCTGAAATGTTTTTTTTTAACTCTTGTGGAAGTTTATTTAATATTTCCGGTACACTGCACCTCAGCTGTCTTCTACCCTAGTTGTTGTGAAATCGGGGTTCTTGAAACATGCTCTGTGCCCGTTTTCTCGTATTGATATCGTGTGGAAGTGGTGGGATAAACCGGTTCTCATCGTAGTACTCGAGTATGAGCGTCATCTTAAAGATTTCATCTACTGAGAGAGCTTTAAACCTTCTTTGTTCGGGATAGTTACGCTGGTGACTTGTATTTATCCTTTTAAGGGCAGAATTTTGTAACTTCAGAATTCTATTCATGTGCGTGGCAGATGCATTGCCCCATGCAAGTATACCGTACCTCAGTTTCGACTCTACTAAAGCAGTACACTTGACTTAATGCGGAAGTTGTAGCATGTTACTTTAAATGAGTAAGTGCGTATAGAGCCTTTTTAAGGCTCATTCGCAACTTATCAATATGAGCATCCCACAGAAAATCGCTGTCAATGGTGACGCCAAGATATTTGTACGTCTCCACTACCTCTATAGGACAGCTTATTGAGTTAATGCAGGATTTATTCCTGAAAAAGATTTGTTTATGTGTGGCTTTGAACTGCGGACTTTGTATGTGCATCACTTTTGTTTTCGATGCCGTGATCATGACACTATTTGAGGCCATTATCAAATTCATCCTGCATTGCTTGCGTTGCAGTGTCCACAGACCTATGGCGTATCACTATCGCCGTGTCGTCTGTAAATGCGAATGATATGGCTTGCTTGAAAACTTTTTGGAGCTCGTTTGTGTATAAAATGAACAAAAGTGGTCCTAATTTTGACACTTGAGGGACTCCATATTGCACGAATTCCTTATGGCTATATGTCTGGTTGACTTTGACACAAAATTGTCTGTTGCGTAGGTACTCCTTAAGCCAATCTGCTATTACACCTCTAATGCCAGCATATTCGAGAACCTCTATGAGTTTTTTGTGATTTAGTGTATCAAAGGCCTTACTGAAATCGATAAAAAGCACTAGTATATGATAGATTTGGTTTAGGCCCTCATTGATATAATTAGCAAATTCGCCAAACAGTTTTCCTGTGCTTTTATTTTTTTGAAATCCGTACTGGCTTGCATTTATGAGACAATTTTTAGCAATAAAATCTTGTAGCCTGTTTACTATGACCTCTTCAAGGCACTTTTCTACTACCGGCAATACTGAAGTGGGCGTCTCCTTTTAAACAGCTCGTGTCATCATTCTCTCCCGCAACGATGGCATTGTCGCGCTTCACACTAAATAAAACAGTTTACGAATGGACTAGGTCTTGAAAAATTCTTCGAAACCTCATCACTCATCCCTGGTGTCGATATAACTGAATCATTGGGTTGAGGATGGAACACCCAATCGTCAAAAACTTCTACAGGCCCGAATTCCCAAAATGCCAAAAATCCCAAGCTTCTGATAAGCCAAGCCAAATTCTGGGCGAATCCACTTCCGACAAACTCTCTTCTCTTCTCAATGAAGAGTAGCAAGCGCCCGATTCAGTCTGTTGCCGTTGTTGCAATTGATTCCAAAGCTTGCAAGTTGAAATCTTTCATTTTTCGCAAAACTGTCGAATTTACAAATATCGAGATATTAGCCTTTACGGAATTTTGGGCCACCGGTTTGCAAAGCTTTTCTATTTTGAAAAGGAAATCATGACTATTCCGTTCCGAGGTTTCACTCATTTTTGAACACACAAATCTTTTCACGGACAAATGTGATCTGCATAGTGTGTTCCTATAAAATAAAGCTCTAAATGTCCCCTCGTACGAATCCTTTACTATGGCCAGTTGCCATCACACCTCCACTTTTGATTCAAAATTTACGTTCGTTGTTAATTTCTCAAATATGACCACAGTGTTCATAACCTCAAATGAGATTATAGCGCACGACCTTCAGTCAGCAGAACCCACCAGCCGACCGCAAGTCAGTGCCAACTCATACGCGAAGCAGCCGCGTACAAGCACTTGTCAACTGTCAACTCGAATTAACCACTCGGCTTACCTAACGAATGTTTTCGCGTTACCCTCAAAGCCACATCCGAGCGCAGCTCCCTTATCTCTATCGACAGCGGGCGGATGGAAAAAGTCAACGCAACCAAACGGAGATACCCACGTGTGGCATTAAGTGGATGATTCCGCAACAGATAGTGCGGCAAACCACACCGCGATCTACGTCCATTACCACCTGCGGATTGTATTAATCTTAATACACTTCAAGTTGAAAGGCAAACACCGACCTCCTCGTCGTCGGGCGATAGTGCGCTGCCGGCTGATTTACACGCCCGTCCCATTTGACAGATGAGAGCCGAGCGTATGCCTAGCGTGTGCAACTGCCTCCGGGCGGCTGTGGTGTGCCTGGAACCGCGTCTCGCTGCGGCCTTCACACAGGGTTGAATCTCTGAGAGTTTTCTAAGCCAACCGCACTGGATTCTGTGCGAAATCGTCGGCATTTGGTGGTCGGCTAGTGGCAAGCGACTGGCGGATGGCGAACCGGTATCTGATTGACAACGCCGTGTGCTACTGAGGACGGACGGATTGAGAATTTATTGCCAATCGAGATGAACTTTCGCGTCGAGGATGGGGGCTCGCAAAACATTGCGAGACGAGATTCGATAAACGGGGCTGTTGGAGTAGAGAGGAGCTCAGTCCCTGAGCATAACATAGGTCAGCCGCGCAGATAGGCGGCAGATGGTTGTAGTGTGATGTTGAAATTTCTGAAAATGAAGATGAAACATGGAAGATGAAGCGGCAGTTCGGCTTCTGAGAATGCTTATCGGGGATTGAAATCTTGTGTTGCATCCTTCAGTAGTCAGAGGAAAGAGAAGTTTACTTTAGTTTAGTTTAAAAGGGAGGAGCTAACATGACATGAAATCTGATCAAAAACAGACCGACTGATAGCCAGTTTGGAAGCTGTTGAAGGAGCAGCAATATCAGAGTCGATTGAAAACAGAGCTAGCACAGTGGCGACAACAAAAAGTACGCAGAAGCGAAAATTCAAAAAAGGGCAGGCGCTTAGCTTTTGTGACATATGGAACCAAGTTGTTCAAAGAAAATCCGAATACGTCAACTGAGGAGGAATTTAATAGCTTTGTGTGAGATTTTTAGTTCTGCTTGTGTTGGTGGCAGCAGACACTGCATAGTGACATGCGTCTTGTTGGGTGTTGGCGGATACAACACTTACCTACGATGTCTAGGCATACAACGCTAGTCTGAATGATTTCCTAATCCAAGTCACTTCTACAACGCAATAGAGTGCATCTGCGGCTAAGATGCGCTACACAAATGGAGGCGTGTGGAATTTTAAACAACGATCCAAAGACTCTTAGGTCCACTTCTGACTGTAGCGCCAACTGTAAAAGAATTAACTGAATTAGCTACACAAGGTGCGCACAAGTGAAATATCTTGAAACTCGGAAGCTTCTTAATGGCCGGTAATTCGGCTTCCGCAGCAACAGGTCTACTGGTGATTTGATGGCTTATCTCACCCAAGACTGGAACACCAATTTATAAAAGAGGGTTGAAACAAAAAGTAGAAAATAATCGGCCTATATCAAAGCTTTCTTCTATTCCAAATTGTTTGAAAGCCTCGTAAAAGAAAAAATGTATTTTCTAGTAAAAGAGCTTATTTCAAATAGGCAACATGGCTTCATGCCAGGTAGGTCATGTTCTACTAACTTATCTTTTTTTACAAATTATTTATTTACAAATTTAGAACATTGCCTACAAGTTGATGTACTTTATACTGACTTTTCGAAAGCCTCTGATAAAGTGCATCACACTTTGCGTTTAAAGAAACTTAAATTCATGGGAATCCATTCAGCAATGCTAGAATGGTTTTCCGATTATTTAACGGCGAGGAAGCAAATGGTTAAGGTCGATAGTTATATTTTTCGCGTAATAAAGGTAACATCGGGCGTGCCACAGGGTAGCCACTTGGGCCCATTACTATTTCTTTTATTTATAAACGATGTTCACGAAATATTTAAATTCTGCGAAATTCGAACAATCGCGGATGACTTTAAATTATTTTTGTCAATAAATAGTATAGCCGATTGCATTAAGTTTCAGTCGGATATACATAACCTAGAGTAATGGTGTAAACATAATGCTCTAAACATTTCAAAATGTAAAATTTTTACGGCACATAGAATAACATCTCCAATTGTGTATGATTATGTTATCAATAATCATAAACTTGATCCTACAACATGAACCAGACGCCTAGAAGAAGTTAAGGACCTTGGAGTAATATTCGACCCCAAGTTGGATTTTTCACTACATTACACTACATACTACCATTGCGAAGTCTAATCTATGTTAGGATTTTTAAAAAGAAATAGTAAAGATTTTCGTGACATATCCAGTTTAAAGACCATTTTTGTTTCGTTAGTGTGGCCGCCGTGGCGTAGTGGGTAGAGTGCGACGGTCACACGTCGAAGGATCTACGTACGATTCCCGGCTGAACACCTGGAATTTTTCACGGCACCACCTCCTGCCGACAACACTCAAAGAGTAAAAACTGTCTAAGAAAGCTTCTCCAACTTCGCCGTTCGGAGTCGGCAAAAGGCTGTAGGTTTCTTCTACTCGTGAGAGAACAGAAACGCGTACAACACGAGTAGTTGATGAGCAAGCTAGGAACTGGTCCCCCTGTAGAGTGTCGCACCAACAATTATTATTAGAGAATTTGGAAAGTACTCCTGTCAATGTTGCCAGATTAACTCACGACATAAGTTTCAAACAACAACATGTGCGGCATAATGGAGCAAGCCTTTATATAAAATTGAATTGAATAAACAAATTTAACATGTTTTCCGCTTAAATTCTTCTAAAACTAACCTGCTGTCTTGGCGATGAGCATTTGCGGCAAGGAAGCTATAAGTTGACACCTGTTTGGAAGGAACCACAAACTAGCACCTTTATGCCTATATTCCTGAAACGATTCAAGCATTTAAAGTCGTAGTCCAATCATCTGCGAGCTACAGCTCGAAAGGTTTCTGAAAGAAGATCTGACTCTGTCAGCACCACTACGAGGAAAGCCAAGTGAACCGATTTTCTACTTAATAATTTTTCTTCTCCTTCTTCGTTTTATTGAACAAGAACTTAAATTAGGCTCTTTCTATTGTTTTTTTCAAGACACGTTTATTATTGAAAAAAACACTCAAAAATCACATCACCTAAATTATTGACTGTTGAAAACGACTAGTCCTTCTCCACCTCTCTGCTTGGTCTTAAACACCACCACTTAAAACTGAGTCTCTTCTGGCAGCGATCCAATCATTGAGCTATTTTCGATTTTTTCAAAAGACCCGAACGGTGACCTAAAATTGTTTAGCATCCGTCGAAAAAGCCAATTGTCGAAAGAGTTTTCCCATTTTAGCATTTTTTCACCGCTACAGCCCCGTGGGGCCAAGAGTTATCATTTCGAAATTATCTTGTCACACCTTTTTCAGCCGTTTTTCGCAAACGCATTAGCACACAATGTACAGCTCAAACTCATTAGTTGCATTCGATAGCGTTTCCTTTCAATAATTTCGCCGGTTGTAAGCAATTCATAGTACAACACACAAGTCCGGCACAGGTCTTATTTTCTACTCGTATAGTATAGTCTCGATGTGACCGCCGTGGCGTAGGGGGTAGAGTTCACGCTCACACTTCGAAGGATCTAGGTTCGATTACCGGCTGTACACCTCGAATCTTTCACGGCACCACCTCTTTCGAGCTTCTCAAATTTCGCCGTTCGGAGTCGGCAAAAAACTGTAGGTCCCTTTTACTCATGAGAGAACAGTAGCGCTCACAACACGAGTAGTTAATAAGCAAGCTAGGCCCTGGTCCCCCTGTGGACTGTCGCACCAACAATTATTATTTGTAGTCTCGCTGTAAACGATGGTGGAACGGGTTCACCTAGCTTTGAGTGAAATTTTTCTCCTTCGGGTTATCGTAGTATATCCATTTCTTATCTCCAGGCAAGCTCTAATGCAAAAATCCCCTCCCTTCATCCAAGAAGCAGTTCCGAAGTGAAAAATGGTCTTTTGATCTTTCTTGATCTCAAGGCATTTAGCACCCAATTACTTTGTTTTTAAATAAATCCAAATTTCTTTACCCGAAGGGAAATGTTTTTTGAGTCATTCGCTTTTGCGTTTGACACGGATCTTGATTCGAAAAGGCAAGAATGTTGTCTTAAACAGACGATGATGCACACTAATTATTGCTGACAATTGTCACATCTTTCCAATAAAGAAGGTAATCATTTCCAAGATCAGCCACAACTTGCAGGTGGCGCCATCTCTGGTGTACCGAATGAATTCATTTGTTCCGCAAATAAATGACATCAGTATTAATAGGGTTGAAAAAGCCACGAAAAAGGCAGGCGTCAACTTGTCCTAAGATGTTCTGCTTGCCATATGTTCACGAATAAATGTTTACAAATCACAAATAACTGCATCTCGTTCAGTCGTTCCTCCGCCTTCTAAGCTGACCCTCATTTCCAGCTCTACCACCTTCACTGGCGTCGCTTCTGGCTGGCAGACCACAAGATTGACATCGTGGTTCACTCGCCATCTGTCAACTCAATCACCGCCACATTTCAAAACGAATCACGAGTGCTTATGTCGCTCGGCGTCCAGTCCACCTCTGGCGTCAAGCGATTGAGATCGGACATATTGTGACAACTAACGACATTTGCAATCGTTATCGCTGCTGTCATCCCGAGACTAGTCCACACGTCAGGGGAAAACCGAATTTAATTAAGTCAAATGCAAGTGGTTGGGGACAAAGCGGCTCCTGCCGCGGACACTTATCCTCTTATCTCAGCATTTATCGGCGGAGAGCTGAAAGAAAGGAAATCAAACCATTTTCTGGGTCTTAGACGAATTTTATTGAGGTGGACAAGATTTCGGTCCAGCTTAGCGAACCGACTTCTGATACGGTCTCTTGGGAACTGGTTTGCCCTGCATGCGCCTACCGAATGCCGCGAGTGCCTGCGGAGGGAGTGACAGTTACGAGATGAATAATGGCTCCTCAGGTGTGCTTACCGTGTCCAGCAGTTTGTCTCTGCAACTGATTTCGGATTTAGTTGCTCTCGTGAACTGCATGTACTGGTTAAAGGACTCTATATCGTTTTTCTGAAAGCACGGCGGGAAATATTTGACAAATTTTGGGAGGACTGTCTAAAGTTGTCCCACAGTACCTTGCTTATTTGGGAAATTTCCTTGTCGTGTTTCAGCTGAGTGGCTTGGAATTCACTTTCTTTGGCCTCGAGGAAGCTCTGGTGGCTCGCTTGCATCTTCTTTTCGGCATGGATGGCTTTAAGTTCCGCCTGGAAAGAGATTCTCGCTTGAGTTCGGTTCCCTCTGTTGTGCGACGGTGACATACGACTTGTCTAGCGTGCTCCTCGAGTTTTCTGTTCAATCTCTGCCTGGCTTCCAAATCAGCTCTCAGCTCTTCATCATTTTTGGCGCGTTCGTTCCTATGGGAATTCTTTTGCAGAGGCTATCAACTCAAAAGAAGCATTGTACTTACGCGATGTTTTCGTTGCGCTTCTCTTGATCTTCGAGCTCCTTCACGGACTTCCGAAAGTCCATCTGCTCGTGGAGCACGTCGACCGTCTTGGCCGTAATGACGTCCTTCAAGTGACGTTCGTACAGCTCCTGCTCCGCCTTTTCCTTCTCCATCAATTGGGACGCTTCGAGCCAAATCTGATCAATCTCCTTCTCCTTCAGCTCAAGACCACGCTTCTCCGCGATTTGAATGAGTTGGACGCGCTTCGTCTCCTCGGTAATCTTCTTGCTCTCCAAGGGACGCATTTCCTCGCAGTTGAGTCTAAAAAAGTCACTTGTATTGACGGGAAAGCTGGGTAAAGACTTACAGTTCTCTTTGAATTTCCTTCAATCGAAGGAACTCCTTTTCGGCCTCGGCTCTTTGGAAGTTTTCGGTTTCCTCACAGTCCAGGCGTCTCTGCTTGGCGTCCAGAATACGCTGACGAAAAAGGAGAGCTAATTCGTGCTGCTGTTGCATTTCCTCCGTCGCCAACAACTCGCGCAACCTGAAAAGAAAAACGGGGTGGTTGTGAAAAGTTCACATCACTGGTGGGGAATGTGATGCACGTACCGTTCGCGCCGTTTGCTCACATCGTCCTCCCTCTCCTGTAGGGCGTTCTGAATCTGAAAGAAGTTCTCTAGCTTTGATGGCTGATGACACAGATGACAGCTTTAACTCACCTTGAAGTGGATGTGGTTTTGGAGATGACGGAGTTCGGTCCTCGAGAGAAACTCAATTTCGTTCATTTCGTTGCGACAGTGGCCATGCGACTACTGACACAAACTTGAGGGAGACTTGAGCGGCAGGGGAGCCCGTGGTTGCTTGGCAGTTGTTGGGTTGAAGTAAATAATGCGGGGAGTGATGGAAGAGCTCACCTCAACGTTGTTCTGGAAAATGCTATCAACAGGACGTGGAACTTGCAAAAGGAGTGAGATTCTGGGAAGGGAGAGGAGTCTCTTCTGTTCGAGTGACGGATGCATAAATCCATCACCATCGCAAGCGATCTCAAGTGCCTCAAGCTCACCCATAAAATGCAGAACCTCGGATCATTCATGAACAGCTCATCGCACTTAGCGCTGCGACGCCTTGTAGCCCCGCGGGCGAATGTTGCTACATTACTTCTGACACCTCGGTCGAACTGCACTCCACAGGCACCCGAAAGTCATGTCGGCCAGTCAGTCGTTATCGTTAAAGTCATCCGCAGCAGCAACATCACTCCGCCGCGGGGCAGAATCAAGCGAAACGATCCTCGGACGTCCTTCATTCTCACACCCCATCCTGGAACCCATCCCATTAAGGACGATTAATTTAATTTATTGCGCGCCGCCACAGTCGACGGTAGTCGGTCGCGAATGACCTGAAACGCGATACTCTGATTGCTGCGGCCAATTATCTGTATCTGACTGCCATCTATGGCCAGCAGCCGGCTATCAGGTTCTCCATGCCACTGCCAGACTCACCGCATGTGGATTAAATTGCTTTTGTGGCTGAATCTCAGTTCGAAGCTGGTTGTGTGAGCCGGGGAGCCTCTGGCGGTGATCAGTCATCTCTAAGGCCGCCATTTGGTGACAGGTACATCGGTTGCGTAGCAGGCGCTAGCTCACTGGGAGATTTCAATTAGGCAAGATGAAAAGTCACCGCTTCGGCGGTGCTCATAAGCGTTCGAATGTAGCGAGGGACCGCTCGCAGTTCCGGGCAAGTTGAGGGTGATTTTTTCCACGCTTAACGGCACCTTGTTCGCGCCGAGTGAATGGCGTTAAGCTGGGAGCGGCAAGAGAACCCACCTGGTGGGTTACTTAAGTGCCCATCTCGAATACAATGTTTCTGGGGGACTGCAGTGGCTTTCTGTGGCATCGCAGCGGGTCGTTGCTTAACGGGCGGTGATGCTATCTCCGTTCTAAGACGTAGGCACAGACCATTCCACAAATCTTCTCAGAGACTGGATGATGGGCTTGGGCGGCGAACTAAAAAAAGGGATTGTACAGTGCTATAGCCTTGGACATTAGCTTGGACTGACTGACACAGACTTGGACACAGACTTGGACACAGACTTGGACACAGATTTGAGCACAGACTTTGATACAGACTTGAACACAAACTTGGACACAGATTTCAACACAGATTTGGACACAGTCTTGGACACAGACTTGGACACAGACTTGGACACAGACTTGGACACAGACTTGGACACAGACTTGGACACAGACTTGGACACAGACGTGGACACAGATTTGAGCACAGACTTTGATACAGACTTGAACACAAACTTGGACAAAGACTTGGACACAGATTTCAACACAGATTTGGACACAGTCTTGGACACAGACTTGGACACAGACTTGGACACAGACTTTGACACAGACTTGTACCCAGACTTGGACACAGATTTGGACACAAATTTGAACAGAGTCTTGCATACCGACTTGGACACAGATTTGGACACAGACTTGGACACAGACTTGGACACAGACTTGGACACAGACTTGGACACAGACTTGGACAAAGACTTGGACACGGACTTGGACACAGACTTGTACCCAGACTTGGACATATACTTGGACACAGACTTGGACACAGACTTGGACACAGACTTGGACACAGACTTGGACACAGACTTGGACACAGACTTGGGCACAGGCTTGGACACAGACATGGACACAGTCTTTGACACAGATTTGGACACAGACTTGGACACAGACTTGGACACAGACTTGGGCACAGGCTTGGACACAGATTTGGACACAGACTTGGACACAGACTTGGACACGGACTTGGACACAGACTTGGACACAGACTTGGACACAGACTTGTACCCAGACTTGGACATAGACTTGGACACAGACTTGGACACAGTCTTGGACACAGATTTGGACACAGACTTGGACACAGACTTGAACACAGACTTGTACCCAGACTTGGACATAGACTTGGACACAGACTTGGACACAGTCTTGGACACAGATTTGGACACAGACTTGGACACAGACTTGGACACAGACTTGGGCACAGGCTTGGACACAGATTTGGACACAGACTTGGACACAGACTTGGACACAGACTTGGACACAGACTTGGACACAGACTTGGACACAGACTTGGACACAGATTTGGACACAGACTTGGACAGAGATTTGGACACAAATTTGAACAGAGTCTTGCATACCGACTTGGACACAGTCTTGGACACAGATTTGGACACAGATTTGGACACAGACTTGGACACAGATTTGAACATAGTCTTGGATACCGACTTGGACACAGACTTGGACACAGACATGGACGCAGACCTGGACGCTAACTGAGTCGATAACCTGGGCACCACTTTGACGATTCGCTTCCCTAGACGTTGTCGGAAACCCTAGATTAAGTGCCACTTTCGGTTATAGCTCTCATCGTGTCGCAGGCTCTCTTCGCCAAACAGCACCGAGGGATGAAACACTCTAAGTCTGAACCTGCTTTGAGTTCTGGTCTTGTCTGTAAACCCCTGAAGCACAAAACTGAAGTTAAGCGTTGCTCCGTCAAACATGGCCACTGTGCCCCTCAACCGTGACAGCACGTCTCTCCTACCGATGGCAACATCTTTACCTGCCCATCCTCGCTTGCAACTCGGTCAAACATAATCCACCACATTTGACGCACTCCAACAACCACTTTCGCGCCGTTTAACCGCGGCCGGGCATACGCCCAGAATTCCCATTAGTTCAGCAGCGGCGTCTCTACGGGAATTCGAAATGAATTCTCCCATCGACTGCTCGAGTCCTGGGACAGCACCACCCTTCGGCATTAGCATTCGGCAGAGAAGCCATTCGATCATTCCTCTGATTGATTGCGAGGCGCGTGTCTGCCCAGAACAAATGCGCCACGACTGCTAATCGCACAGAGAACAGCGGCGCCCGAGCAACTTTCCGCAAGACGGGATTCATTGACACAATCATTAGGACTTGCTATGACAGTCTCTGCCAGGCGCTAGTCATACAGCGCCGCAATGAACATAAATTTCCGCAGAGCGCCGCTCATCACGGCAAGCACCGTGCTGCACTGAGGCACAGCTGCTGCTACCTCGCCAATCGGTTTCATGGCCGTGGAGAGGGAGACATTTTTGCATTAGCCGCGCACTCCAGGTGAAGAAACGAACTGAATGACCATAAACCGGCGGCCGTTGGAGGACTGGCGGTAGCAAGAGGCCGCAGCTCACTATTGCCTCAATGAGCAGTTATTCATTCGCTGAATGAGGGAGCGCTGCAGGAAGTGATTTATGGCCGCCGTCATGATGGGAACAAATCCGTGCGCATTCGCAGAGCACCTTCAAGCCGTGTTTGCTGCGTGTGCCGTGGACGGCGATGATTTGTTGGCGATGCCATTTCTAACATCCCGCTATTGTGGGCGAAATGCGCGAGGGATGATGTATGCTGGACCGATTGGAGGCTGGGACATCTCGAATTTGTCTTGGACACATCAACACGTCGGTTGGAATAATGAGCACTTGTCTGAGCCTTTCTGAAGTCCTCACGTGTCGATTTGGCGAGATTTACTCACTGTCTAGCCTGACAATGGAGCCGAACGGAGCTCATCAATCCACATTAAGGCCTTCTCGTAAATCCTGCATTCCACCTGACACCTGTGCTGGCAGCCCAGCGGTGGCGCCTTGCCGCGGGCCTGCTTGGCGAGCATAGAGCATGGAGCCACTGTTCCGTGGTTTATGGCACTGAGCTCATTCAAATGCAAGTTACTGGAGCACTTTAGGGAACTATTTACGAGACATGCTCTTAATCGCCTGTCCGCTCGCATGTTGTGCACTGAACTGGGCCCATACGTGCAGCGCACAAGAAGAAGGTAATAAAGTGCCTGCATGAGAGTCGAGATTAAAATCTAATATCTCATAAAAGCCTCTCGAGTCGCCTGCTTGCAACGGGTTTGCATACAGCCCGCGTGGCCGGCAATATTTTTGTTTCCTTTGCCTGAGAGATGAATCGATTGCTGACGCTGGACCAGAGGTTTCCACACACGAGCCGAGCTAAACTCGTTGTTTTACTGACATCGGTGTCTGCAGTGGTTTTGTGTTGTGTCTCGACCGTTAATTAGCCAAGCGTGTCCGGCTGAGCTTGTCGAGACATTATGCGCAAGGTTTGCAGGTGCCACATTGATCTCTGTTGGCACGGCAGACGGTTGCCAGCCGTGATGCCGGCTTGAGAGTGATGGAGGACGTCTTGTCTTCCACTTATCATGAGGCAGTCAAATGAGTGTCGAACTGTTATCTGAAAGGGGGTCTGCTGCCGCGTGAATGAAATCGAAGCGGGAAAGGGGGTCAGTAAGATGATCAAGCCATCACTCTTAAGCTGACGTGCGTCGTCGGGCATAGCCGTTGGGTTAGTTAGTGTGCACGAGGGGGCAGTACACACACTTATCATTTCAGACAAGTCTATTTTTCTCGACTGTCAACCCAGGACTTTGAGTTTATGTGATATTGGGCATTTGGGATCTTAAAGTCTTCGAAATTCTAGTGATTTTGAGCTCTGCACATTGTAGTAATTTTTGAAGATTCCGTTTTTTTATATTTTTACCAATTAAGAAGGCCCATTAAAATGTAAGGTGCAGAGGAATTTATTTTTGTAATGTTGGCATTGTAGTTTTTTTGGATTTAGACCTTGAAGCCTTTTTGCAAAAAATTTATTTAACTCACTTTTGAATTTTTGATTCTCGAAATTTTTGCATTTAATATTTGAGGTAAATTTTCAAAAGATGGCGCTACCTACGAATTGTGGCTGATCTTGGAAGCGTACACCAACTTCGTTGGAAAGGTGTGACATTTTTCAGCAATAAGGGTGCATCAGGGCCTGCTTCAGCAACTTAATTGATACTCGCTTGATCGAAATTTGCGGATTTGTCTTGACTACATAGCATTTGCGAAGAGTTTTGAATTTCCTTTTTACTTGGAAGATAATACAGCTGGTGTCGATCGAATAATTTTAGAGGCTAATGGTGGATCTCCGTGTGGCCGCCGTGGCGTAGTGGGTAGAGTGCGACGCTGACACACCGAAGGGTCTAGCTTCGATTCCCAGCTTAACACTAATTTTTCGAATTTTTCACGGCACCACCTCTTTCGAGATGCCGACAACACTCAAAGAGTAATAACTGTCTAAGAAAGCTTCTCAAATTTCGCCGTTCAGAGTCGGCAAAAAACTGTAGGTCCCTTCTACTCGTGAGAGAACAGTAGCGCGCACAACACGAGTTGTTGATGAGCAAGCGAGGCCCTGGTCCCACTTTGGACTGTAGCGCCAACAATTATTATTAATGATGGATCTGCTCCGAACGGGGAATCTTACAGGTGGTTTGGTTTTGTCGCTTCAAAAGTGATAATTTCAGCGTTGAAGATATAGAGCCTCTTGGCTAGCCCAAAAATGTTTAAAGATGGAAAATAGGGAAGTTTGCTTTATCAAGATCCAAGAACAAGTGACTAAACAAACAATTTCCGTTTGGGTTAAGACATTTAGATTTATTGGAAAGCAAAGCAATTGCTTGACATACGAGTTGAAACCGAGAGGTGTCAAAATCTTTCACCGCGGAACCGCTTCTTGAAGTACACCAAAGGAAGGGATTTGTGCATCGGATGCTGAGTGGACTAAAGTTGATACACAACGAAAGAAAAATAGTATAAAAACCTGGTAGACCCCTTCCATCATCGTCTATATCAATAATAATAAAAATAATAATTGTTGGCGCGACAGTCCACAGGGGGACCAGGGTCTAGCTTCCTCATCAACTAGTCGTGTTGTGCGCACTACTGTTCTGTCACGAGTAGAAGGGACCTACAGTTTTTTGCGACTCCGACCGCGGAAGTTTGAGAAGCTTTCTTAGACAGTTATTACTCTTTGAGTGTTGTCGGCAGCTCGAAAGAGGTGGTGCAGTGAAAAATTCGAGATGTTCAGCTGGAAATCGAACCTAGACCCTTCGGCGTATGAGCGTCGCACACTTCCCACTATGCCACGGTGGCCACTCGTCTTTTTCAAGAAAACAAAAAAACACCAACGTTTCAAAGGCCATGCTCTACTTATGGTGGAATCAGATGCGTGTGATGTACCTTAATCTGTTAATCCTGGCGGAACCATTGACGGAAAACGTTGTCGATGTTTTTGAGTCGTGATATGTGTTCTTTCGCGTTTGTGAAATACTGCGAACAACATTATAACGGTCGGTCTCACGTGGTCATTACATAAAAACGCTTAAATGGGGGTCTTACTCCACTCGCCGTTCTTCTCCACATCTTGTTCCTCCCGGTTGCTGGCCTTTTCGACAGATGCAAAACGATTTGGGGTGGTCAACAGTTCCTGTCTTTTAAAGAAACTCGAAGAATGGCTCAATGATTTGATCGATAGCAAAATGGGCTCATTTTCACAGGAGGACCAAGGTCTGGATTGCTCATCAACTAGTCGTGTTATGCTCTACTGTTCTCTCTCGAGTAGAAGGGACCTGCAGTTTTTTACCGACTCCGAACGGTGAAATTTGAGAAGATTATTCTTGGACAGTCAGCATAATTGGTAAATTCAGCATAATTTTTTAAGATCTTATTTTGAATTATTTGTAACCTGTGCACATTACTTTGTACACATTTTCCCCATACCGGAGATCCATAAAGTATTATTGCTTGAAATATGGCCTTAAATATTAACAGTTTGTTATGAGTGTTCAAATGTGAATATCTGCAAATAAATGGGTACAGAAGTCTTATTGTGTTATTCATCTTTTTTCCTGCACATGAATACTGAAAGTTAAACGTTTGTCTAAATAGATGCCTAGACACTTTACATCAGACTTCCACTCAACTTCAGCACCATTGTGTAGAAGGTTGTTTCTGGGTAGCAAGCTAGGTTTCCTTTTGCACGAAAAGAAAATAGCTTGAGTCTTCGGAGCATTCAATTTGACTTTCCAGGCTTTGCAGTATAAATCAAGAGAATTTATAGCAGATTGCAGATTAGTTTCAATATTGAAATCGATTGAATCAGCAGTATAAATACAAGTATCATCAGGAAATAGGGAAATATCACAGTTGGGCAATCTTGGCATGTCGGACGCATATAAATTGAAAAAAAGCGGTCCAAGTACAGATTCTTGTGGGACACCAGCGCAGATTAATTTGTTTTCAGAGTTGTGGTGGTTGATTGATTGATTAGTTGAAAACTACGCATTGACAGGAACAATTGTAAAATTTCAATTAAATATAATGGGATGTTCGCATGCAAAATTTAACGGAGCAAACCATTGTGCCAGACTGTATCAGATGCTTTTTTCTATGTCTAATAAAGGGTGTCCCAACAAGAACGCAAGATTTAAATTTTAAATAAAACGCAGAAATTAAAAAAAAAATCGTGAATTCTTTATTATATCGTAAAGTAGACAGGATGAGGTTATGTGCGGAATAACACATCGGCCAGTTGGCCGCCGCTGCTTTGCTGGCACATACGCGATCTTTTAATGTAATTTTAATGACCGTTATGCATAAATGCTGCGGTATTTCATTAATGCAGCGTCCAATTTCCTCTTTTAAAGCTTGAGTCGTCATCGTCATCGACTTCAAAAAACCTCAAGGAAAAAAGTCCAATGGTGTTAAGTCGCACGATCTAGGCGTCCAATTCTGGTCCCCAAAACGCGAAATGACACGACCGGGAAATGACTTATGCAGCAATTGAATTGTTTCTCTGGCTGTATGGGATGTAGCGCCGTCTTGTTGAAACCACATCCCCTCCACATTTATTTCTTCAATTCTAGGCATGAAAAAATTGGTTATCATTTCACGATACCGAACACACTTTGACTGTTTGCGCTTGACCTGACTCATTTTCATAAAAAAAGGTTCAATGATTCCTCCAGTCCAAAATCGACACCACACAGTGACACTTTGAGGGTGTATTTGTTTCTCGTGAATTACTCAAGAAGCTTTCTCGCCCCAAATGTGAGAATTCTGCCTATTGATGAAGTCATCACGATGAAAATGGGCCGCATCACTAAAGATGATTTTATCAGCAAAATCAGCATTTTCATGTTGTCTCTCCAATACCCAATTAACGAACTCCCTTCGCTGTGCATGGTCTGCTGGCTACAGTTCCTGAGTTGAACTTTGTATGCATGAACTTTGTATGCATGAAGATGCTAATCTTTCGTCAAAATTCGCTGCATACTGGATTTGGAAACACCAATTTGCTGAGCTCAGTGTCGAATTGCGGTGGATGAAGCTTGAGCGCAACATCACGTACTGCTGCGATATTTTCAGTCGATTAATTTGGTCGAAGGCGCGCTGTTGTCTTAACATCGGTTACAGGCCCAGTTTCAGCAAATTTTTCCATTAATCACTTTACGGTTGACTCTTTTGGAGCATTACTGTAACCCCAAATTGATCGCTATTCGCGAACTGTAGCCGCAAAAATTTCACCATTTTGGTAAAACAATTTCACAATGAGAATGCATTCTTCATTCGTGCAGCGCTCCATTTTTATAAACCTTATACATTCTACTAACAAACATTAATAATTGTTTAAATGTCAAACAATGACAATTCGAATGGCGTCACATTTAAATCTTGCGTTCTTGTTGGGATCCCCTTTATAACCATTCCTTTTGCCTTCAGAGAAACTTTGTAGGAAACTGTTAGCTTATGCACTTTCCTTCTCAGTGCATGAAAGCATAACCGAACTATTAATCTGGAGTGGAGGTACATGAAGATGTTTCTTTTAAACAACTTTAATAAGGTTTCAAAACGGTTTACTTTACTCTGTTCAAGGTTTTAAGCTTGTCATGCTTGGTTTCTAAAAATTGAACATTTTGATCTATTTTTTGTATCGCAATTTTACCATTTCAAGACTGCCGCCATTTAAAAATACTGGCTTTTTGAAATTTTGCGCATTTCATTTCTTTTAAAAAATGCTTAACAGGTATATTTCTTAAATTATTTTAATTGTTAAAAAATACTTTTCCTTATTAGACACCCGAATATGAACTGGTGTTAAATTGACGTTTAATTTTTAAACACATTGATATTTAAAGTAAGCTTTAGCAAGTGGCCGCCGTGGCGTAGTGGGTAGAGTGCGACGCTCACACGCCGAAGGGTCAAGGTTCGATTCTCAGCTGAACACCTCGAATTTATCACGGCACCACCTCTTTCGAGCTGCTGACAACACTGAAAGAGTAATAACTGTCTAAGAAAGCTTCTCATTTCGCCGTTCGGAGCCGGCAAAAAACTGTAGGTCCCTTCTACTCGTGAGAGAAAAGTAGCGCGCACAACACGAGTAGTTAATGAGCAAGCTAGGCCCTGGTCTCTCTGTGGACTGTCGCGCCAACAATTATTATTTAGTAAGCAAAATTGCGGTAATAATAAACCGTCATCTGTTGACTCTACACTACTCTACAAGAATGTGTATTCGACCTCAGATTGTAGAAATGACCTGAAATCGATTTATTGCATTCCCATTTCATTCCCCAGTTCCACTCGTTCTCTTATAAAAGAGTTTTTGTTTCTTTTCAGTCTAGATATTTTGTTTTGCTTTTACTGGTTGACTTGTTACACACTGTACTTCTTTCTAATTTTATTTAAAACTTAAAAATAAAGCAAATTCAAACCGTTGTATTGTCTTTTGGCAACGTAACGAATCTTAGAGTCTCGAGAAAACGAAAATGAGTACACCATATATTGGACTGAAGCTTAACATAAAGAAGAAACAAGAGTCTACGCAATCCATCAGTAGTGGCTACTGGGAAACATAGTTGTAGTGGAAATAATCCTAGATTTCGTAGACTTGGGTTTATAGAGCTTTAAAAATTCGAAATTTTGGGCTCATGGAATCAAAGGTTAGGTAAATTTAAAGACTTGTTCATCGTAAACGTAACTCCTTCGAAAGGAACCCCGCTTGTGTTGTGTTGTAATTCTTCCATGAGCTCGATTCTGCCGCAAAGAACTTGCTTAATATGAGTTTAAATCAATCGACTGTGTGTGTTTTCTGAGCTAAAGTGTTGTGCCATTAATCGATGCATTACCTCATAAATTCGCCTCAACGCCCCGCTTGTTCACTACGAGTGTCTGACATCAAACCAGTTTAGGTCAAATCAAACCTCCATAGACGTCGCAAAAGTCGACAGCTCAATCAGGCGAACCGATAAATCAATCGGTTTGTTGAAATTTACGGCTTGTATCCAGTCTCAATAAACGCATGCTCTGCCTAAGCGAGTCACTGACACACATCCATCGCAGAAAGGCGCCGCGCCGCCAGTGCAGCGCTTTGTGTGTTTAAATATACCCCCTTTCGAACCATGTGTTAGTCTAATGGAACATCTTGACCGCAACATTGCGACATCGAGTCAATTGACTTGACTGTCAACTCCCAAACTCCCAGGCTAGGCCAGATGCTGGCGACCTGATTAGAAGCACCGTCCGCATGTCTGGCGTTAGGCATGAATTGATCGGATTGATTGTTGCGCAGGCCGGCGGCCTCCTCACTTGACTGTTGATTGAATCCGGCACCCCGGCGCAGTGCCTCGGGGGCAAATCAATCTCAGATTAGTTCAGCTAATGGCACGAAGGGGCAATTGAATTCCGATGATTGACAAGAGTCCGACGGACAAATGCTTTCCACGTTACGTCTCATTAAGCAATTAGATTGGAAAGCCCAGAGGGGGGCCTGAAATGCTGATGAAGATTGGGGGAGCCTAAGATTGGTTTTCAATTTTCCTTTCCTCGTCGTTTTCTGAATTCCGAGTTAAGCCACGCGTCATTCTAGCCCATCGAAGTGATTACAAGCAACGAGACTGGTTGCAGAGCGAAGGAATTCAATTATGGCTACGCACTTCAGATGGTGCTCTTCCTTCCCATCAACAGTTGCTCATCGAGAACCCCGCATAAACAAATACTTTGAGGAGCACTCAAGTTTAAATTGCTGGCGTAACGAGCACGCGGATATATGCCACCGTATCATTAGGTTGATGTTCAGAGATTATTGGCAATCGGAAAATTACCCCCATGCCAGGGCGGTGTACCCGTCAATCATGATAACAAGCGATGAAGACCGAGGACAACAATGTGCTGACCACCTACGGACATGCCTTCAATACTCATTTCAATAATCTCTGAGATTATGCAGCATTCCCTGGAACGACGGTTATCCGACACCTAGAACATTGAAAGCGGGTGCACATCGCAAGAATTTGTGTGCCTTGCCGAAAGACAGCACTGGTGGGTTGTGGAAAGTGATTATCCGACAGTGTGGATAATTCTATGTTTTTGGTTCCAGTGGGGACTCTTTGCTTCTTCTGAACGAATGTAGATGGCGATGAGGAGTTTAAAATGTGGCCGTTGGCAAAAAAGGAGTGGAAAATGCAAGAGCGAATAGATCTCATTCTGAAGAGAGGTGTTTTTTCATATAAATATGCCTTCTGCAGAGCGAAGGTAGCTTTCTCATTTGTTCGGCGGTTAAATTGTTTAAGTTCGAAAAGAAAAGGAATTCGGGTAGTAGTTGGGTCAATGCTATTTTCTTTTCGAGAAATATTCAAGGTGGTCCAAAATGCGTTTCGTATACACGTAAGCAGCGTCAACTTTTGCCGAATTATTTGGGTTTGTTGAATGCTGCAGTCACCGATCTTGCGCCTAAGGCATTTCGTGCAGTCAAGTCAATTTTGGTTTTCTGGCATTTGGAAGTGTTGGAGATTTCAACCAGAAAGCAGTAAGGGAAGGATACAGCTAACTCCCTCGACTCCCGCCAATGAATTCCATTTAAAAATCGTTTTTAAAACATTTCTCATTCTTGAACAACTTATTCAAAGAGAGGTTTTTTTTTTGCTTTGATGCGGATTGTCATGAGGCTTTCGCTGACGGGGTCGTAGCTCAAGACCTGTTGACGGTTGATTGATCAGGAGATCGCCAGATTCCTTTGTGAATGTCCAGTGAATGTCCAGTGGGAACCGAGGCGAAGTCCAGCAGCCTGAGTCCGTTTTCGGATGAGCAGACGCGTATCACTGGTTGCATAACGACACGCTAAACGGCCGCACAATTATGGTCGGCCACCATAAAGCCAAAAACTCAAATGCTTGTGAATCCGCGCGCGGTTTCAATGGCACCGACCATCTGGGTCGTTTGCCTCTGCTGCGTTTACCGATAACTCCAGCAAAGATGTCCTCCTTTCCCAGCTGAGCGTTGAAATCTCCTAGAACGATCTTGGTGTCATAGCTGGGGCATCGATCGTGTGTTCTTTCTAAGAGATCATAGAAGTCACCCTTGATGTTGTCATCCTTCTCCTCTGTCGGGGCGTGAGCGCATATTAGGCTGATGTTCCCGAATTTAGTCTTGATGCGGATTGTCATGAGGCGTTCGCTGACTGGGTCGTAGCTCAAGACTTTTTGCCTAAGTCTGCCTCGAACAACAAATCCGCATCCGAATAAACGCTGCCATCCTCTCTTGCTGTATTAGATATCGCAGTTCTTCATCGTTTTTATGCCAGGCCCATCCCATCGCATTTCCTGGATGGCGGTAATGTCTGCCTTGTAGCAATCAAGGCCCTCCGCAAGTTGTCCAGCTGCACGTGGCCTGTTAAGGGACCTCACATTCCACGTGCAAGCCCGAAAATCGTTGTCCTTATAACGTTTGCTGAGGTCGTCAACAATTAATCCGTCTCCGTATCCGAGGCATATCGGGTTTTCTGAACTAAGGGTTTTTTTTTACGCGGTGAAGAAGTTACCCTCACGCACAACCCACAGACTGGTAGGCCATGCCCATTATTTTAACCCTCGGGCAGAGGGGCTCGCTGCATACATTGGTTCACCATACAACGGGTGTTGTGATGGCTATCCAGGGGCGGCCGCGTGGAGGCTGTAAATTACATTTTATATTATTAAGTATTTAAAAAAAATAATTTTTATTTGAGCAGCATTTCTGCCTGAGTTACAATTTTTGACTGCTGTACAATATTTCTTATGCTACCTTAAATACCTAATTATTGCTGCCACTGCAATTCCATCACCTATACTGCTCGCACGTCGATCGTGGGAATGCTGCTGACATGACGTTTTACCTGTCGGCGCGTGTTGGGGTCGTCTGCTCGTGGTGTCGTTGATTGCTGCACACGTTTCCTGTCCTCTTAAGATTATATTTCGTTAACTTGTATGTCAACTTGACCTGTGCACTAAGGAGGATAGTTTCGGCAACTCGCCAGGCTGAGCGCAATCAATGAGGTTACCTCGCATGCACAGGCCCATGCCTCCCAATTATGTCTATCAGCTGTTTAATCAGCTATTCAGTCTCCTTCTTCTTTGGTTTTTGATTTTGACTGTAAGACTTTTCTGGTTTTCAAGTATTTCGTATAATTCTTTGCATTTGGACGATTTGGAATATTACATATTTGAAACTTAATTTCGCTTCTCATGATTTTAAACTTTTGAAAATTTTGGAGTATTGACAAATGAGAATTTCGTCTCCTCGTTTCGTTATTATTGATTTAGCATATCAATCGCCAAGTCAATTGTAGATACATTTCACTTGGTGACAATGTATATTCCGGGAAATTAAAATATGAAAGCCATGGCACAGCACAATAAAAAATAAAACTATATTTCAGTTGGATGCAATGACAGGAAAGCCAATTTGCAGTTATTTTTATATGGTGTCAGTCTTTGTTTTAGAATTAATTCAAAATGCGTAGAAGTCTTACTTGGCAGCTATGATTTGCATGAAGTCGTCTTCTTTCCGAATTATTTCTACCTACCGGTTCATAGAAATTGTCTTTCTCGGAAGACCTAGGAGTCTCTTCCTCCAATTTCATTGTGATTTGGTCGTTCTCCATTGGGCAATGTCAGCGCTCTTGGTCAGGGTATCTATCGGCAGTTGGGTTTCTGGACACCAAACCAAAAGCAGCATTACTCCCAAGGATGCAGGCTGACCAAGTAGACTGCGAATGCGAAGTATCACGCATCCTGAGCTCTTTGTGTGCCGAACAAAGGCACGAAATACATATTTTTCATATTTTTTGGAGAACGAATTATTAACATTTAATCTCCACGAAAAGTGGGTGTGTGGACAGGGAACAAAGGAAGAAGAATGGCTGTCAAGTTTGATTTTGGCAAATTGAGGACGTTTTTATTGTTCCACTTCCGAATAGTTGAATATTTAAGTACTCAGATGGGACAGAATAAACAAATACATTGAGAAGCACTCATGTTCATATTACCAGCGTTGCAAGCACAAGCATACATACTGTGAGCGTCAACAGAAAGTGTGCAACACCAAATTTCATTTTCAACATTTTATTACGATGAATAGATTTATATAAATTTTTATGAAACATTTATTTAATAATTGTTGGCGCTACAGTCCAAAGGGGGACCAGGGCCTAGCTTGCTCATCAACTACTCGTGTTGTGCGCGCTACTGTTCTCTCACGAGTAGAAGGGACCTACAGTTTTTTGCCGACTCCGAACGGCGAAATTTGAGAAGCTTTCTTAGACAGTTACTACTCATTGAGTGTTGTCAGCAGCTCGAAAGAGGAGGTATTCAGCCGGGAGTCGAACCTGGATCCTCGGCGTGTGGGCGTCGCACTCTACTTACTATGCCACGGCGGCCACACTTTAAAATACATACATAGACAAACAAAGCTGCTTAGCCATCACCACCTCTAGAAAATGTACACAGTTTGGAATAGAATGTAAGGCGTGACTCAGATCTCGAAAACGGCCGATATTCGAGTGCTCAAGTGCTGTCTTTAGATTATTTTCAAATCATTTCCAAAAATTCAACAGCATATGTCTGCCATTGGTAACGATTCAAGATGACTATTTATAGCTCACCTCATGCCCCCTTCACCGATAAGTCGCACATCAAAGACTGAGGACCGAACCCGGCTTTTCGACAAGGGAAAAGGTTCCTCTTACAAGTGCCCTTCAAAACCTTCATCCCACAAACAAAAAAATATTTCTCCCCAAAACAGATGTGAAAATGACTCGAGAACGTCTGCGACAAAGGTTATCTGCGGCGGAGCGATAAGACTTTAGAGACGATGACGCAGGTTTCTGAATACCCCTGCATCATCAATCATCAGACAAGTTCCCAGCTTCCATTCTGACAGTCCCATTCTCATCAAAGCAGGTATCCCAGCGGGAATTCCCTTTCCACAAGAGTCTATTGGTCCGGCCTTTTCGCAGCGAAATTCTGTAACACACTTTCTGTTTCCCTATCACACGGTCAAGGTGGAGGGGTTATCCGCAGGGAGCACCACGTACACCAGTGCTTTGAGCTTATCGCAAGACATTCTAGGCTATTTTCAGCGAAAAAGCTTTGAAGGCAAGCCGGTCTGAGGGGCGATTAAAACTCATCTGTCCGCGGCGGGATCAGCTCAGTTTTCCGTCGGAATCAAGTCGACGATGAGGTTTTCATTTCTGATAGGAGTGCTGGTTGCCCTTCTTGGGGTGAGTTCCATGGCCGTGGGTTGGTGGCAAAAGATTGAAGCAAACTGAGGATATTCACTTGCAGGTAACGCGCGCGGCACCAGTCAACGAAGTTGAGGCGAAACAGTTCGCCGAGCATGTCAGCAAAAAGCTGTTCGAGTTCTACGACACGATTGCAGAGAAGGCGTTCAGTGTGGATGACGAGGACTTCGAGGCGCTGTTCACGAGCATCGAGACCATCCGCCTCACATCGAAGGAGCTGGTAAATGTGGTCAAGGATGCCCGCCAGTTCGACCACACCCAATTCAAGGATCCCGAGCTAAGGGAGGTCTTCCGCACGATCTCCAAGTCCGCGGGTCTGTTCATCTTGGAGGAGGAATTCTTCACCACTGTTACTGCGTCGATAAGCTCCCTCGAGGAGCTGGCCAGCGACAGGGACATCCAACCATACCGCAAAGACGAGGAGGAGCTTGCCTACTTCCCAGACGTGCACAACCTGATCGCCAAGAGCAACGATCCAGCTGAGCTGAAGTACTACTGGGAGATCTGGAGGGAGAAAAACAGCGCCTGGTCAGCAGTTCACTTTTACTCCCTCGTGGAGGCCTTGAAGACCGCCGCCAACATGACGGGTAAGTAGCACTGACAGCACGGTGGCGCGGTATCTAAGTTGTCCTTGACCACAGGCGTTCCCGTGCTGGAACTATGGGGGCAGTTCTATGATATCGAGGAAATGGAAACCGTGATGAAACAGATTCGTCCCCTCTACACTCAATTGCACTCGTTCGTCCGCAGCCAACTCTACAAGAAATACGGCGAACTGGTGATCAAGCCCAACGGGCCCATTCCCGACCACCTATTCCAGCAGGTTCTGGCCCAGGCCTGGACGAATGGCAGCGTAATCGACGAGATGTTCCCGCACAAGGATCTGCCTCCTTATGACGGATTCCTTAAGGAGAAGGACTACGATGCTGACAAAATGTTCGCGACCGCAAATGAATTCTACACCTCTCTGGGCTTCACACCCGTGCCCGACTCGTACTGGGGCGACCGCCTGAAGAAGGACACGAAGGAGGACACCGGCGACTGCAAGGCGGACATCTACGACCTCACCTCAAACGTCCGCATGAACTATTGTCACAAAATGGACTTCAGAAAGTTCCTGCAAGCCCACGGCTACATGGGACGCATCTACTACGCCCTCGAGAAGAAGGATCTGCCGTTCTACTACTTTAAATCCTACGATCTCGAGTATCCCGTGGGCGAGGCTGTCATCCTGTCGGCCTCCACTCCGAAGCACTTGAAAGCGATTGGCTTGGCGAAGAACTTCCGCTTCACCGATGAAGTCCTGATGAATCGCAACCTGAGGATGGTGAGTTAAATTCGACGCCCGAGGGATCTAATTTGTTCATAAGGGGGCACCTTTCAGGGTATCCACACTCTGCTTAACATTCCGACGTTCTTCGTCCACACGAAAGTCATGTTCGACATCTTCACCGAGAAGGTGGACCTCGAGGGTCTCAACAAGCACTACTGGAAGCTGATGGAGGAGTTCGCCGGAGTCGAACCAGCCACCGATCGCCCAGACAATTATTTTGACTTCCCCTTCAAGTTCTATGTCGATCTGGATGAGAATACTCAAGCGAAGTAAGTGCGGAAAGTTGTTGGTGATTTCGAAAACTGAGATTCGTTAGTGGGTTTGTTGGAAAGATAGTTTCTCTCATGGTGTGCTTTTGCTTCAAGCTGACGACTGTTCCTGGATAGAGTTGAAGTAGGATGAGGAATTAAAGTTTCCGGAGTAACAAAGCCAACAGGCTTGAAATGGCTGCAACGCAAGTCTTAGACGTCTGAAATTCCCGAGTGCTTCCTGGCTAACTTGTCTTTGATTCCTACATTCATTTACAATGTCCTTCCAGTTGTCAGTTTTTTAAACAAATCGTTTCTGTTTGTGGTAAATCTACAACCAGTTCAGTGCTGCCATTACTTGAGAACACAAATTCAACCGTGGGACAAGTTGATTTCTCCACTCCTAGAGTGGCAAAAGGATCACAACGTGCACAGATCCCTTCGCCCAGATGGTTTACTTTCTGTTCCTCTGGACAGATATTCTTTTACTGCGTTAACATTCCTATCCATCCTACTCTTTCTGAGAAAGTGCAAACCAGGATTTGGAAAAGGTAAACCTTCAGTGTCTACCCAACACCGTCCTATGGCATCAAACTTTTTCCATAATAATAATAATTGTTTGGCGCGACAGTTCACGGGGGGACCAGAGCCTAGCTTGCTCATCAACTACTCGTGTTGTGCGCGCAAATAATTTCTCACGAGTGGAAAGGACTTATAGTTTTTTGCCGACTCCGAACGGCGAAGTTTGAGAAGCTTTCTTAGACAGTCATTACTCTTTGAACGTTGTCAGCAGCTCGAAAGAGGTGGTGTCGTGAAAGATTCAAAATCTTCCTGTTGAGCTGAGAGTCGAACCTATACCATCGGCATGTGAGCGTCGCACTCTACCTACAACGCCACGGCGGCCACAACCTTCTTCCATAGATTTGACATTTACCTTTCAAGTCCTTTAACAGTTTGATACGCGGCCCAGGTCTACCCCAGACTCCAGCACCCCAGCAAGAAGTTTGATACGCATCCTGCTAATGCTGGTGTCCCACAGGGCTCTGTTTTGATTCCGATTCTTTTTTCTCATTTCTATAAATGATCTTCCGTTTTCTTTGCCTATGAGTTCTTCATACAGATTCCTTGGTTGACATTCGTCCCCTTCGAACGCAGACTCTACGCTGCAACTAAAACAATTAGAAATGAAGCGGCAATCTTAAGTTTTTGGGGCGATCCCATAAACAGTCTTGAAATCAACAAATCGGTATGAACTTCCTAGATGTGTTTAAATTTGATACCACGGCGGAAAGCAGACCGATGATGGTTGACGAACGGGTTCAGGCATTCGCAGGGTGGAGAGAATCCCAAGACTTTCAACGCTGAATGATAGCAAATCAAAAACAAGGTGTTCAAGGTTTTCCGATACTCACACCCCCTCTCTACAGTTTAGACTTCTGTCTCACATGCACAGTAAATTCAGCCTTTAAATCGTTGAGGAACTAAGTGCTTTCAAAATTCAGCTGTCCATTTATCTTTTCGGAAACTATTCGCCCTCAAAAATGCCGAAACAGTTGGTCCTTTCTTCCCCAGGCTCTGTCTCTGAATCGGAATTTTTTTAACATGCGAAGGGAGCTAATCTTATGCACAACCCACAGACCCGTAGGCCAGGCCCACTATTTAACCCTCAAACAGTGGAGTCCGCTGCACATATTGGTTCACCACACAATCGGCATTGCTATTCAGGGGGCACCGCGTGGAGGTGTCAACTTGACCTGTGCTCTGGTGAAGATTGTGTTGGCAATTCGTCCTGTTGAACGCGTTCAACGACTTTGCCTCGTGTGCAAAGACCTAAACGCAGAACTCTTGTAAAACGCTTCTTTGGGCTCAAAAGGCAATTGAGGCCTCTCTCAAAAGACTAAGCTGACTTTGTCAAACAGCTTGATCATCCCAGTTCTGCTTCTGAAACTTGGACAATACTAAATACTGATGAGAACAGCCTTAGACTTTTCGAAAAATCCTGCTTGCGGTTTTCAGTATAAGGGATACGACAAGTCAAACTCAATTTAAAGAAATTTTGTCCCGTTTGTGTTGAAAGGAAGGAAAAGATTCAACGACAAACTAAATGGTACGACGAAGTGCGCCTGCTCAAGCGTCTTCGGACGACTAGACCAAGTAGAGATGAAATGTCTTCGAATCCGGACCATTGCGACAACGGAACAGAGGACGGTCTAGCTTGAGATGGCATACACAAGAAACTCAATTAACTAAGAGTGCGTAGTTTGAGGCAGCTGGAGAAAGATTGTGCTGGCTGGGAAGGCATGTTGGTTAAGGTCCAGGTCCACCCCCGACTGTGGCGCCACACAAAAAAAGGAAGAAGTCCCGAAGATGGATTCGAAAACCAAATTCCATCAATTTTCCGTTCTTTTGTAGCCAACAGACATTCAAGTTCAATACGTGCCAGCGCTTCAGTTCAGCGAGACCTACACACAATTATGTGTAAAAGAGTATGGCAAACCACGCTAAAATTAATTTTACGAGCAAAAATTCTCTGATGAAAGGGCTAAGTTGTTCACTTTAAAGTCTAGTCAAAGATTCTGCCCAATCACCATAGCTCCAAAATTTTCACCATCCAACCATCAGGTTGCACACCTAATTTTTACATTTTTTCAGGAAATTCGTATCAGAAATTTTGGGCTATCAATTCTACCGAAAATTCTGCCAGATCAGTGGACAATACCCCGGCACACCGCTGCACAATTGTGATTTCTACGGCAGCACCGCAGTCGGCGACGCTCTAAAGTAAGTAAACATTCACCGGCATCGTTCACCATTGAATGAGTTCGTTGCTTTTTTCCGCAGGAAAATGATGGTCATGGGCTCATCGAAACCATGGAGAGTCGTGTTGGGTAAACTCTTGCCAGCAGATGCCAAACTGAATGCTGATGCACTCTTGGAATACTATCAGCCGATCAAGGACTGGCTTCAGGCTCAAAACCACGCTAGTGGTGTTAAAATTGGATGGAATCCCTCAAGGAAGAGTATGTTGACCCTGATATTATTCACAGTTATGAACTCATGATGTTTCTTTCTGTCTTTCAGAGGTCGCCTAAGAACTTCAGTCTGCCACCGGAAAAAAAAATGAACGAAAATTTTCTTATCTACGTGTGTGTGTCGTTGTGTATATATGTGTGTATTTTTTTCAAACGAATAAACCGTGACACGTAACGTCATGTTAGTCTGACAAAAAAAAAAAAACAAATTTCTTGATGTGTTGAGCAGGTCAGCAAATTGCTTATATTTCCTCCAAGATTGGGGAACATACTTTCTTTTTAATTTGAAATTGTTTAAGTTTTGCATAAAGTGTTCAAAAAATGGTTCAAATTAAGAGCAGGCTACAAAGATACTAATATTTTTAGAAAGTTCGGAAATAGTTTGAATTCGTTAGCTTGTAGCAAAGTTAACATTTTGACCAATTTAAAAGTAAGTTCTTATGCCTGCCTATAATTAGGTTTGTGTATAAATTCGGGAACATCAGCCTAATATTCGCTCACGCGCCGACAGAGGAGAAGAATGACAACATCAAGGATGACTTCTATGATCTCCTAAAAAGAACATACGATCGATGCCCCTGCTATGACACCAAGATCGTTCTAGGAGATTTCAACGCTCAGCTGGGAAAGGAGGACATCTTTGCTGGAGTCATCGGTTAACACAGCCTGCACGACAACACATCCGGAAACGGACACAGTCTGTTGGACTTCGCCTCGGGGCGGAACCTCTCTGGGGCTAGCACGCGGTTTCCACACTTGGACATTCAGAAAGGGACCTGGCGATCTCCTGATCAATCAACTGTCCGCCAGATTGATCACGTCGCGATCGACGTCAGACACTCTTCTAGTATTCTCGATGTCCGAACCTTCCGAGGTGCAAACACTGAATCGGATCATCACCTTGTTGTAGCCAAGGTAAGAGCCCGGATATCGAAAGAGCAACGGAATCGAGACAGGCCAAATGGATTTGACATCGGAAAGCTGCAATCGCAGCCGATCGCTGGGAACTTTGCCGACCGAGTCTCCCTGAAACTCGCTCAGAGTTCGACGCTTCCTGCACTAAGCATAGAAGAAGAATGGAAACGTTGTCAAGAAGCCATCAAAGATGCTTCCACTGATGTGCTAGGTTTCACGTCACCACCCAGAAGGAACCCATGGTTTGACGACGAGTGCAGGCAAGCGCACGTAGCTAAACAAGACGCCTATAAGGCGACGCTGCATCGAACAACGCGGGCTGTTCGTGAACTCTACGGACAGAGAAGAAGGGAAGAGCACCGGCTTCTCAGAAGGAAGAAGAAGGAGCATGAGAAGCGCGCAGTGGAAGAAATGGAAAGGTGCTATGGCAGGAATGAAGTCCGAACGTTTTACCGAAAGGTAAAACAGCTATCCGGAAGATACAAGGTTCGGACCAAAGCCTGCCGGGACCAAACCGGACAACTCGTAGTAGAGTCGCAGTCTGTGCTGAGAATCTGAAAGGATCATTTCTGCCGACTCCTAAACGGCGATGACGACCCAAATTCCGCTGTTAGGCAGAATGTTCCACTCAATTTGGACGATGATAGACAAGAATTCCGTCCCCTCGACTTAGACGAGGTGAAGATAGCAATATCCAAGCTGAAGTCGAACACAGCTGCTGGAGCGGACGGACTGTCCACAGAACTATTTAAAGCAGCTGGAGATGACCTGGTTGGGCGCATGCACCAGCTTACCTGTAAGATATGGTCGGAGGAAAGCATGCCCGATGAGTGGAATCTCAGCGTCGTTTGCCCGGTTCACAAGAAAGGAGACCCCTTTGACTGCGCCAACTACAGAGGGATTAGTCTCCTGAACATTGCATTCTTCTTTGTGTGGCGCTACAGTCCAGGGTGGACCACGGCCTCAATCAATTTGCCTCTCCAGCCAGCATGATCCCTCGACAGCTGACTCCAGTTGCGCACTCCAAGCTGTTTGAGATCCTTCTCCACTAAATCCTTCTCCATTAAATCCTTCTCCACTAAATCCTTCTCCACTAAATCCTTCTCCATTAAATCCTTCTCCACTAAATCCTTCTCCACTAAATCCATCTCCACTAAATCCTTCTCCACTAAATCCTTCTCCATTAAATCCTTCTCCACTAAATTCTTCTTAACTAAATCCTTCTCCACAAAATGTGTGCGCGATCTCAACTTAGGTTGTCCTCTGTTGCGTTGTTCCATTGGATTGAATTCCAAGACCGGAGCAGTGGCCTCAATACGCTCATAATGGCAAAGCCAATTTAAGCGTAGCATCCTAAGATGCTTCACCAGGGGCATGAAAAAGACAAAGAGCTTCCTCTTTCGCTTTTAGTAACATTCAAGTTTCCGCGCCATTATGCAGGACTGATATGATCCAACCGTTTGAAAATAAACAAACAGCTTAGTCTGTTGCGAGAGAGGTATGTTTTGTAATGGCTCCTGAGCCAACGGAGTAGCGAATGGCAACAGTGACTCTGCATTTGATTTTGGCACCGTAAAGCCAACGACAGTCCTTGACTATCTAGAAGTTTCTGCTGCCTAAGTTAACGCTCTGTCCGAAACGCTGTCTGTCCTTTCTTGATAACAGCACGTACTTCGTTTTGCCCTCAATAACCACCAGATCCATTTTATCCGCTTCCGCTTCAATGCCAGCAACGCTTATTTGACAGCTCACTGTGTTTGTCCACTCACGTCAATGTCATCAGCAGAAACCATTAAGGAAGCAGATGGTCAACTGAACAGCTGATAAAAAACAGCTGATTTCCCCTGTGTCTATCGACCGTTTAGCTGTTATTTACGTGTTCTTGTAGAAAAAAACCCAATTTTGAAAGTTATTTACGTAACGTCGAACATTGTCTCATTTTACTCACACATCTACAAGTTTCCCCTCCAAAATTGGAAAGATGGCGGCTGATTCATCAATTTTTGCCGTCAATAGTGTCAAACACTCGCACATTGTCAACTGTTCGTGAATTCGTCAGCCATTTTGTGTACCACACATCCAACACAACGCGTTCGGAAAATCTTTAAATAGGATTTATTTCTAATAAATAGATAATTTGATAGCATTTGTATTTAATAATTTATGAAATATGTAGAAAAACAAGAGAGAGAGACTTATTTTTAATTGATATTCCGAGTATTTATGAATTATTTAAAATATATTATTTATTATTAATTATGAAGTGAGTGTCAAGATACAAATGTCTCGATAGGAAAAATTTGTTGTGAACGAGGCCTTATTTTTGTTTTTTTTTTGTTTGTTTGCTATGACATCTGTGAAAAATATTTTGTATACACCAAGTCATTGGACAGACAACATCATATTTTTTCATCGTGTCAAAATGTCAAATTTTGTACCAGAAAGTGATGATTTGCGGAAAGCATTAACTTTTTGTTTTTATTTGAAGAAAAGTGCTACGGAGTCGCATTGAATGCTTGTCGAGGCATATGGTGATCATGCTCTATCAGAAGCAACATGCAAAAGATGGTTTCAACGGTTCAGAAATAATGATTTTGATGTGAGAAATGAAGAACGTGGATGACCACCAAAAAAGTTTGAAGACGCCGAATTGCAAACGATATTGGATGGAGATGACACTTTGAGTCAAAAGCAAATGGCAGCAATGTTAAATGTTGCACAACAAACAATTTCTGACCGTTTAAAGGCTATGACAAATCCAAGAGTGTGGAAAATGGGTGCCACATGAATTGAATGAAAGACAGATGAAAAACCGAAAAAAACACTTGTGAAATTTGGCTTCAAAGACACGAAAGAAAATCGGTTTTGCATCGGATTGTTACTGGCGATGAAAAATGGATTTATTTTAAGAATCCTAAACGGAAGAAATCATGGGTTAATCTGGGACAACCATCAACATCGACTGCAAAACCAGATCGATTCGGCAAGAAGACAATGCTGTGTGTTTGGTGGGACCAGAAAGGTGTGCAAAAGTGTACCACGACCTCCTAAAACCTAATGAAACCGTTAATACTGATCGCTACAGACAACACATGATCAATTTGAACCATGCATTGATCGAGAAACGACCAGAATGGACCAGAAGACATGGCAAAGTAATTTTGCTCCATTTCACTGCACCTGCACACAAAGCTAAACCGGTTCAGGATACAATCAAAACACTTGGCTGGGAGCAGCTACCCCACCCGCCGTATTCAACAGACTTGGCTTCTTCCGACTACCATTTGTTTTCATCGATGGGACACGCATTGTCTGAACAGCACTTTGATTCCTACGAGGAGGTCCAAAATTGGGTGTCTGACTGGTTTGCTTTAATAGACGAACAATTTTATTGGTATTCACAAATTGCCAGAAAGGTGATAAAAATGTGTAGAAAACAGTGGCCAATACTTTGAATAAAATTTGTTCACTTTCCCATTAATTATTAGTGGTTTATGTTCAAGAAAAAAACTCATTTTATACCTGTATACATAGTAAAATAAATATATGGAGTTACACATTATTATTACAAAATGTTATTTATGATGTCCAAATGACATCAATTCAATATGAAAGGTGTTGTAATCAATAAAAATAATGAAACCTAACCTAAAAACAAATAATAAACCTGTTTCGTACAATCAAAATAAAAACAATAATAATAAAACGAATATATTTTCGTTAACATTTTTGTCGAAGATATATGACAATTGTAATACATTAGATAACTTAAAACAATTAAGTTGGTTCGCAATGAGAACGTTTTTACAAATTTAAGATACCTTTTGAGTACTATTTCAATAAGAACAAAAATAGTATCAGACATAATATTTATTAACAACAGTTATAAAATTAATACATTTATAGAAGCCGAGTTATAGATTGTAGAATAAATAGCTGTTGTACAGTGTTTTGTAATGTTTGTAATGAATCAGCTGTTCAGGAGGGGAAATGTTATAAAAACCCTGTCAAAATGAATTCAAGGGCGGAAGACGAGGAAGCAATTGAACTGACTCTTGGAAGTTAAGGCTCCGGCACATAGAATACGCTACTTGCGTAGCGGCATAATATCCGTTGACTGTGAAGTACGTGAAGGAAGGGTTTGACACAATAAATACTTCAACGCACAGCTGATTTCATTTGACAGTAGTTTTAAATTCAATTTGTTTCGGTTATAGTGTAGAGAGGTTTGATATTTTGTTTGCAAAAATTGCTTCCAGACGAGCTGCAGGATTAACTAATGTGCTCAATGACACCATATTTGTAATTCAGTTTTATAATTTTACTATACATACATGATTTTTCAATAAATATAACCAAAACAAAACAAAACATAAAATGTGTACGATGACTTGTTCTATACATTCGACAAGTCGTCGTCGATTCGTGATGATGTCTCCGGAGTTTCTGTGGGTTTAGGTTAGCGGCGTGTAGTAGGAACTGGAACTGCATGTGGTGGTTGTTGTTTCCCTTTCCAAGTTGTATAAAGACTCACAGTATAAAGGAGAAATTTCAGGTTCCGGGCATATCACTGTGAGAGTGCACGATAAGTTTGAAAAACTCCTAAGAGAACAAAATAGGTTAATAGGAAATAAAATGTATGATTTGAGATATATAGAAAAGAACAGTACATACCTTCGTGGTGCCCCGTATCTCTTTAAAGTTTAAAAAACTTACCATCTATTACAACAACAGCCGCTATATGCTCTCAGTCCTTTTGTTTTAAAATTTTGTTACGATAAGATGCATGGCTCTTATCGTAAAGAGAAATATGTGATTTGACGGCTTCAATTAATTTTAGCTTGGTCATCTACATAAAAAAAAAGTCACAATTTTATTTGTATTTTATTTCAATTTTGCAATTACAAACCTTAATTAAATATGTCCTGCAAAAAAATTTTATTCGCACTCAATATAGGGTTTTCTTTCTATTTTTCCCTCCTTCCGAATGTTTTTCCAAAACTTCTTCCACTCCGGAATGTGGAGCTCCTGCTCACAACGTCCTGTGTTAATGTGTTTAATAAGTTAATGTAATTGTTATTATTAAAACTTGCAGATACAAACCTTTGTTATTTTACTGTGTGACTTCGACGAAAACTAACCTCAAACTCGACAAAGGTAAATTTAAAAATCAAAAAAATTCTCTTGAAATGTTATAATGTTCGTTTGTCAACGCTGACGGAGAGAGAAAAGTTAAAAGTTGAGCTACTACATACGTCGCGTGAGCGGCAGCGTTGGTCTATGGACCAATCCCCATAAGAATACATGCATTTCTATTTATCTGTCAAAGTAAAGGAACTTTTAGTGCCTTTGGTGTTGACATGCGAGTTACGCATGATCTCTCAAGAACGATGTTAAAAAGGACGCATGGCAGCGCGTTGTCGTTGTGTTAAAACTTTTTTGACATTGCAGATTTTGGTGACTTCGTTGCCAACCTTGACGGAGCAGCGAGAATTCTCCATCGTTATGTTACACGAGTTTGGTAGGAATGCCAAAACTAGACATGGCAGTGTCAAGAGGTGTCCACTGTCATTTTGAAAATTTTGGATGTTTTTTAGAATCTGCCAAAAATTGAAAAAGTGGACTTCCCAAGTCTAAAACCTCGCTGTTTAGGACCTATCACTATGTTAACAATACGGCAGGGAGATTATGCTGAGGAGGCTGATACTTCGAGAGTTGGCACAGTAGAAGTGGTTTCCTTTCTTGTGGGCCGGACAAACGACACTGAGATTCCACTCATCGAGCAAGCTTTCCTTCTACGGTATCTTTTGCATGAGTAACTGCTTGCGCCCAACCAGGTCAACTGCAGCTTCTTTTAATAGCATTGTTGACAGTCCGTCCACTCCAACAGCTTTGTTCGATTTCAGCCTCGACATTGCAATCTTGACCTTGTCTAAGTTGGTGAAAATGAAATATGATAAAGATCGGGTGAAAAGAACTCAAGGAGCAGGGAGTTAACCAAAAATCTTTATTTTGCGGAGGAAAAAAGTATGAAGCCAAAAATGAATGCATTATCGAAATCCACGTTTTATTTTTAAGTGACATTTAAAGACAAAATTCTGTTCGTTTTTATTTTCATTTTTATGTTAGTCGATTCTGACCTGTTTGTCATATATAGGGATGAGACTTCTTAACAGTTGGGCAGACGGAATTCTTCTCCAAATTGAGTAGAAAATTCTGCCCAACAGTGGAATTTGGGCCATCACGCCGTTTAGATGTCTGCAGGAATAAACTTTCCAACAAATTCCTATTTTTTTCTTCTTCTTCTTCTTTCGAAGGAAGTTCAGAATTTTAGCAAAATTTAGAGTAAGTTAAAAAAAATATTTTCATATTTTTTTCCAAATTTCGAACAAGTTCCAAATTCTGTTTAAATCAAGGCTTTGTGCCAAATTATTTCCAGATTTCGTGCCAATTTTTAACTTTTCTTCAGCGTCGGAGTTTGTCAAAATTTTGGACACATTCCCTGCAGCTGGCTCGTGTAAGATATGTCCTTGAATCAGTGAATGGGACACCACTAATCAAACCCAATATTTAAAAAAAAAATGCCAAAAACTTATTCTTGGTTGTCATTGACATTTATTGACGACAACAGCTTGACATTAAGTTCACAGCCTACATGGGGTTAACCACCCGGTCAGTGTGTTGAACAGTAACGTCGACCACACGCATGTTTGGCGTAAGGAAGGTGGCCAAACGATCAGCACCAGTGCGACCCAAACGATCGAATGGATAGCCCATGGGGCGACGGTCAGGGTAGAGACGGTCGCGAACACCACAGAACGACGAAGCATCACTGCATCTGCCAACCAGGTTTTGATCGATCTGAGGAAATACAAAAAATTAGGTTCGGCCTGAAGCTCGGGGGCTCGACTTACCCTGTCATCCTCGTAGTTGGAGATCATGACGAACAACTCGCAACGAAGTCCCTCTGGGCGTCCCTTCGGCAGCAGCATGTGCTGTGGCCATCCACATCCGCAGAAGTTGAACTCCAGCTCGTCGGCGCTGCCTGCTGCTGGCCTGTTGGTTTCCAGGTTGCGGAAAGTCCTTTCGAAAGGAATGGTGATGCTCGAGGCGGTGGACTCGCGGCGTAGAGTGTTTTGACCCGGATTCACTGAAAAAATCTTCCCTTAAATCAGATTCTCAAGTCACCCAAACTTGGACTTACGTGAGACAACAAACTTGTCCAACTCCACCATCAGAAGGCGCTGATCGCGCAGTAGCATGGGCTGACCACGCTCGTCAGTCTTCGGTCCCAAGAAGATGCGCACGGTGCCGAAACGTTGGGCACCAGAGGTGTTGTTCACGTTGATGGTGTAGGTGAAGGCGTCGTGTTGCAAGTGGGTGAATCTGGCGAAGACGTTTCCACGAGGCACGAAGTCCATGCCGCGGGAAAGATCAATGTCCGACTGCTGCCAGTAGGTGTTGAAGATATTCGGCCTGCCTCCCCTGCTTGCCACCTGGATGCCAGTCACCGTGATGCCTTGGTAGGCCAACTGCGGCATGGTGTATGGAGGAAGAGCTTCCTTGTGCTCACGGAAGATGTCGTCGATGTACGCGTGCCACCTATAGAAGGCCGGATCACGCATGGCGGTGGTGTTGTCGCCCATGACGCCAAACGACTCCAAGTACTTGTGGTCGGGGTCGTGGATGTAGGAGATGAAGGTGTGGCCCATGTTGTGCAGATCGCCGTAGAGTTGGCGATTGGGCGAGATGATGGATGACTCAACCACGTCTCCAAGGATGTCGATGCCACGGACTGGATCGAGGGGGATTCGGTTGCCGGATTCCTGAAATTAAGGTTTAAGCAAAGTTTTGGAGTGGAGGGGGGCAACTTACGTCGATGACGAAGCCTTGATGGATGGCTTCGTAGATGCGGTCCCTCCAGCGCTCCATGTCGGACACGTCCAACTTTATCTGGTCACGTTCGCGGTTCAGATCTTGGAGCCTCGAGTTGGCGAAGCGAGGAGGCCATGCCCTGCTGGCAACCAACGAGTCCATCTTGGGGAAGTATGCCTCGACGATGGGGTCACGCAAGTTGTTGAAGCGTTTCACACGCGACAAGTTGTTGCTGAAGCGCTCGAGGTTGTAGCGGGCGATGATCTGCTGGTGCATGTAGTAGAAGAGTTCACCGCGACGGTCCTTGGCAACGATGGCGCGGTTCGATGCCTCAGTGGGGTAGATCAAGTGCCAGTGCCAATGGTGGAGATTGACGCCGACATCCTCGCGGAAGTACCACAAGCGGTGCTCCTCGTCCAGATCGGAGGCGGTATAGTCCCTGGGGACAATGATCGGAGTTCGGGACCTCTCGGGCACAACGGTGGCCTCCTCACGGACCTGGTTCAGGACCTTGGAATCGACAAACCGGTCGGGGAAGGACTCAATGAGAAGCGGCAAGTTGAGATTTTTGGTGTCGTTGCGGTGAAGCATGGCCACGGAGAGGGCATAGTTGAAGAGGTACGGGTTGACGCGGTCCCTGGCGAAGACGGCGATACTCTGCAAGTCTTCAACGGTCTTGGCGGCAACGAAAATATCGATCAGGTTGGCCGCAATGCGTCGGTGGTAAGGAATGAACAGCGAAAACTGCTCTCTACGTCCCAGAACGGTGATCTTCCTCAAGTCCGGAATGGCAATGTCTTTCACTGGCACTCGCTTCTCGGCCTTCTCTCCAAAGCGAGACTGCACCGCATTGCCAATGGGACGGTATCTATCCGTAAGGAACTTGTCCGGAACATCAAAGACGGTTGGCTTGACGCCCTTCTCCATGAACACCGGCTCCTGGGGACGCTCGAAGAGCAGCAGCAGGTTGTTCTTATCGGTGCCTCTAGACATCTTTGCTTCTGGTTCAACAACAACTACGCCGGATGGGAAAGTTTGAAAGTAGTCAATCTATTCAACGAATAGAAGTGGACTGTGACACTGTTGACCCACCAGGGTCCCTTTTATATCCCAAAAAATGTGTCCCGTGCAATCTGTGCTGCGGTTTTGATGGTCGGCCTGTGATTCTGAACGGTTCCATTCTCCGGCACTGATAAGGCGCGTCAACTTTAAATTTGGACAGACGTGGAATGCCTTAAATTTTCTTTTGCGGTTGCATCTGTTTCAGTGGAAATGGAACAGAGCGCTGAATGGTGCTTTATCGGCTTGTGGTGTGCATTCTTATCTGGGCGTAGGGATGGATGAGGATTGCAAGCAAAGCACTGCGTGTCATGATAAGCAGACCGCACCTATACAGTCTGCGAGGCGTAGAGAGAACATTTTTCGTGTGCAGCTGTTGTCATGCTGTGGATTTCGAAAATTTGACTCTTGTTCAAATTCAAGTGGCAGACGTACTCGGTGTGGTTGGGAGCTCTAATCTTCGTACTTAGGGCTTAGGGTTGTTGGTTGGATTATAGTTGGATGTTGATTTTGTGTGTTTGGAGTGCAAATCTGAGTTTTATGTCATCTCGTCGGAAAAGTCCTCCATTACTTTTAAATAAATCGTTTAAGGTTTGTATTACAAAAGGATTGAAGAATTTCTGGTGTGTTTTATTTGTCATCTTATGATCTTTTCAAAATCCAGTGTGAGAGTCCATTTCTTTTGGTAAACTAGACAGTTGCTAGCCATGGCGCAGCAATTCATTGCTTTCTTCTTCACTTGTTGCCAACTATAAGCGTTGAAGATTGTCCTTTTCCATTCCAATTCAGGTCAGAAATCAGATATAAAACCATGAAGATATGGGATTAAATCACAGCAGAGATCCTTAGACGTTGGCAGAGATTACTGAGCTGACGTCTGTTTTGTTTGCAGGTAGATAAAGAAAAAAGGAGGCAACAAGACAACAAAATGAGACACAGAAAAGTGAAACTGAGACAAGCCGGTCAAAATACCTCGACGGTTATCCAGGTATACCGGTATAAAATGAGCATTTTTTTTTTTTTGAAAATAAAACATTAGTTGTTAATGGGAAAGTAAACACATTTTATTCAAAGTATTGGCCATTGTTTTCTACACATTTTGACCACCTTTCTGGCAGTTTGTGAATACCACGCCAATAAAATTATTCGTCTTTTAAAGCAAACCAGTCAGACACCCAATTTTGGACCTCCTCGTAGGAATTAAAGTGCTGCTCAGCCAATGCGTGTCCCATCGATGAAAACAAATGGTACTCGGAAGAAACCAAGTCTGGTGAATACGGCGGGTGGGGTAGCTGCTCCCAGCGAAGTGTTTTGATTGTATCCTGAACCGGTTTTGCGTTGTGTGCAGGTGCATTGTCATTGAGCAAAATTACCTTGCCGTGTCTTCTGGCCCATTCTGGTCGTTTCTCGATCAATGCATGGTTCAAATTGATCATTTGCTGTCGGTAGCGATCAGTATTAACGGTTTCACCAGGCTTTAGGAGCTCGTGGTACAGCACACCTTTCTGGTCCCACCAAACACACGGCATTGTCTTCTTGCCGAATCGATCTGGTTTTGCAGTCGATGTTGATGGTTGTCCCAGATTAACCCATGATTTCTTCCGTTTAGGATTCTTAAAATAAATTCATTTTTCATCGCCAGTAACAATCCGATGCAAAACCGATTTTCTTTCGTGTCTTTGAAGCAAAGTTTCACAAGTGTTTTTTTCGGTTTTCCATCTGTCTTTCAATCAAATCATGTGCCACCCATTTTCCACACTTTTGGATCGTTCCCATTACTTTTAAACGGTCAGAAATTGTTTGTTGTGCAACATTTAACATTGCTGCCATTTGCTTTTGACTTAAAGTATCATCTCCATCCAATATCGTTGCAATTCGGCGTCTTCAAACTTTTTTGGTGGTCATCCACGTTCTTCATTTCTCACATCAAAATCATTATTTCTGAACCGTTGAAACCATCTTTTGCATGTTGCTTCTGATAGAGCATGGTCACCATATGCCTCGACAAGCATTCGATGCGACTCTGCAGCACTTTTCTTCAAATGAAAACAAAAAATTAATGCTTTCCGCAAATCATCACTTTCTGGTACAAGATTCGACATTTTTATCACGATGAAAAAATATTATGTTGTCTGTTCAATGACTTGATTCAAACTTTTTTTCACAGATGTGATAGCAAACAAACAAAACAAAATGAGGGCTCGTTTTTTTTCACAGATGTGATAGCAAACAAACAAAACAAAATGAGGGCTCGTTTTTTTTCACAGATGTGATAGCAAACAAACAAAACAAAATGAGGGCTCGTTCACAACAAATGTTCAGTATCGAGACATTTGTATCTTGACGATCATTTCATACTGGTATTTGTACCAAAAGGTGTCTTTTGACGCCTTAGCCAATTACCAATAAAAAAACTTTATAAAGTTACTCTTTTTATTGTTTTTAATCGAAAATAATATTTATTCTTATTTATTAGCTTAACTTTCGTTCAGTATTCGGATCTGGAAAAATTAATAAAACAAAATTACGTTATAAAATGTATGTAAGAAAAAATTTTCCTTATTCAATACAAACTTTTTGCAGATGATTGGTTGACCTTTTAAGCACTTGCCACACGAGTATTTTTTACACTGAGAACTCCATTACTCCATTACACCGAAACTCCATTACCGGGACAATACTTCACTTGGCACTTTTCCCCCATTTTGGGAAGGAACCGAATTAACATGAAACAGCTGTGTTTTGCAATTATATTGAAAAACACCTGCATAGTCCATCTATGGCACTTACATTTCACTCTATATTTTCCTGCCATTTAGTCAGTCATATCGACCCCAAATTTTGTGCTGTTATAAAATTTTATTGTTTCAAGAAGGCGCTTATTGTTGTTTTCGACTTGTACAGATCTATGCAATGAACTTAATAAAAGTACCTTTTTGTTCGGTTTACGTTTATAAACGGTTAGAGTCAAGTTGTTTGTTGCGTAAATTTGCACTGAAAAGTGTTCCATTTTGTCCTTTTTTATTTTTACAGATCTTGGCAACTCTCTCCTATTTCGGCGTATTGATCCAGCTAAAGAAGTATTCTTCTGTAAAAGCTTTGTTGCCAGAGCACTGCTTGTGAAGAAATTGTCGGTAGTAACACTTCTACCGCCAGTAAATGGTTCAATAAGCTTCAAAACCACGTACTCACCCATTGGAAGAGATGGCTGTTTTGTTTCATCTTTTCCCAAGTAAGGAAATCCATTTATAACATATTTGCTTTTGACATAAATTGCCAACCAAAACTTTATACCAAATTTGTCAAGCTTGTTGGGCATGTTTTGGGTGAACTGACACCTAGATTTAGTTGGGAACAATTGTTCGTCAACTGTGATATATTTCTCCGGTTTATAACAGTTTTGACTGTTCTTGACAAATGCATACCATATCTTAGATGGCAAAGCAAATTTATCCACTCCTAACCGTTGGCTTCTCTCATTAAAAATCTTAAAACTTCCTTGAAGCAATTACGAGGGATGGATGGTGGCCACTGTGGCGTAGTGCGACGGTCACACACACACGAAGGGCCTAGGATCGATTCCCGGCTGAGCACCTCGAATATTTCACGGTACCATCTCTTTTGAGCTGCTGACAACATTCAAAGAGTAATACTTGCCCAAGAAAGCTTCTCAAACTTCGCCGTTCGGAGTCGGCAAAAAACTGTAGGTCCCTTCTACTCGTGAGAGAACGGTAGCACGCACAACACGAGTAGTTGATGAGCAAGCTAGGCCCTGGACCCTCTGTGGACTGTCGCACCGACAATTATTATTAATTACGAGGTATGCCCTATCGTTTATTAGAATTCAAATACAGATCTATGCTAGTTACCGAATGGTTATGAAAAAAAGGTTTATGACTGAAAAGTGTAGTAAGATCTTTGAGGTGTCAAAAGACCCCCCTGGTAGAAACAGGTATACCATGTACGTATCATGAGTTTCAGGATGAGTACGAGGATAATGATACCACAAAATTAATTTAACAACCATTATATGAAGCTTTAAAAAGTGAAATCGGAAAAAGTTACTCAAATTTTCAAATTTTTGAATTTCAAGTCAAAGTTTCAAAAAATGTCTTTTGACGCCTTTGGTAAAAACAGTGTAAATTTATTCCAGGACCATGTTTCTTTGAAAGTAACAATTACAGAAGTTGTTTCGGATACCAACCACATCATAATTAATTTTCTTTAAGATTTCCTCTTTAATTTGTGTTGTTACAGTTCACGGTGTGGCCGCCGTGGCGTAGTGGGTCTAGGTTTGATTCCCGGTTGAACACCTCTTTCGAGTTGCTGACAACACTCAAAAAGTAACTACTGTTCGGAGTCGGCAAAAAACTGTAGGTCCCTTCAACTCGTGAGAGAACGCACAACACGAGTAGTTGATGAGCAAGCTAGACAAGTCTGGCAGTCCGAGAAGGGGCAGGAAATTTTAAGGGGTATCGAAGGGTGAAGCTTACGAGAAGTTTGCTTAAAACTTTGTTATCCGAGCCCTGCTTTATATCTTCATCATCATCGAAGGTATTCAGAGTTTTTTTTGAGAAAGAAAGGCCCTTCCCGTGCTAAATTTAGTCCTGCCTTCTTTAATGAAGGATAGAGAAGAAGGTACACTGAAGTATATTACTACGAACTGAACTCTTAAGTTGTCTTATAGAACAAGAAAGACCCAGCTAAAAGAAGAGACAATGCGTTCGTGCCAACTTCGATGAAACACGAAGGCAAGGATTTGCTACTCTCTGAGTGAGATGTTAAATCACCTTTCGAGCTGCAATGGCCGCTGTGTAATTTCCATTAAACACCAGAATGAAAACCCCAAAACCCGATGAATTATTCTTGAACTCCTCAAGCACGTCCTGACATCAGTCAACTGCACCTCTGTCGCTTCCCACTGCAAATAATTTGCCACACACGCCTTCATAATTGAAACCACTCTCATAACTGGCACAAGAGTTTATTGATCAATTCAAGCCAAGCAAGCACGTGTGGTCATGCAACTCTACTGCCTAGTGGTCACACGATCGGTGTGCTGAACGCTAACATCGGTGACGGTCATGTTTGGCGTGAGGAAGTTCGACAAACGATCAGCACCGGCGCGAGGAAGCCGATCGAACGGGAAACCCATTGGACGGCGATCCGGATAGAGACGATCACGAACACCGCAGTACGAGGACGCATCGCTGCAGCTTCCCACCAAGTCTTGGTCAACCTGCGGAAAATTGAAGTGACTTCCCAGAATAAATTTAACTACCTCCAGCGACTTACCCTGTCGTCTTCGTAATTGGAGATCATGACGAACAACTCACAGCGCATTCCCTCCGGACGTCCCTTCGGGATGAGCATGTGCTGCGGCCATCCGCAGCCACAGAAATTGAATTCCAGTTCATCCGGGCTGCCGGCGTCTGGTCGATTGCGGTCCAGGTTGCGGAAGGTCCTCTCGAATGGAATCGTCACACTGGAGTTGCTGGAGTCACGACGCACGGTATTCTGTCCAGGGTTCACTGAAAAGACACTCATAAGCAAAGCGCTCTGTCAGCGTAAGTACTTATCTTACATGAGACAATAAACTTGTCCAACTCGACCATCAGCAGACGCTGGTCCCGCAACAGCATGGGCTGCCCGCGCTCGTCAACCTTGGGCCCAAGGAAAATGCGCACGGTGCCAAACCGTTGGACACCACTGTCGTTGTACACGTTAATGGTGTACGTGAAGGGGTCGTGCTGCAAGTGAGTGAACCTAGCGAAGACGTTTCCTCGCGGCACGAAGTCTAGGCCCCGGGAGAGGTCGATGTCTGACTGCTGCCAGTAGGTGTTGAGCGTGTTTGGCTTGCCGCCCCTGCTGGCCACCTGAACTCCGGCCACCCTGATACCAGGGTATGTAAGTTGCGGCATGTTGTATGGAGTGAGGGATTCTTTGTGCTCCTGGAACATGTCGTCAACGAACGCATGCCATCTGTAGAAGACGGGGTCGCGCATGGCTGTGGCCGAGTCCCCCATCACACCGAACGACTCCAAATACCTGTGGTCTGGATCGTGGCAGTACGAGATGAAGACGTGGCCCATGTTGTGGAGGTCGCCGTAAAGCTGGCGATTCGGAGAAAGTATCGAGGATTCCATCATGTTGCCGAGGATGTCAATGCCGCGGTTTTCATCCAAGGGCACGCGGTTCCCAGATTCCTGAAAAGAAATGTCGAGTTTGAGACAACTTGTGAAGCTTTTATGGGTGGGTACTGACATCGACAACGAATCCCTGGTGAATGGCCTCATAGAAGCGATCCCGCCAGCGCTCCACATCGGACACGTCCATCTTGACCTGGTCCAATTCCCTGTCCAGATCTTTAAGGGTGGAGCCGGCAAAGCGAGGCGCCCAAGCTCTACTGGCGACCAACGAGTCCATCTTGGGGAAGTACGCCTCGGGAATTGGTTCCCGCAAGTTGTTAAAGCGTTTCACCCGCGATAGGTTATTGCTGAAGCGCTCGAGGTTGTAGCGGGCAATGATCTGCTGGTGCATGTAGTAGAAGAGCTCCCCGCGACGGTCCTTGGCCACAATGCTGCGGTCAGAGGCCTCAAACGGGTACACCAAGTGCCAGTGCCAGTGATGCAAGTTGATACCAACATCTTCGCGGAAGTACCACAAGCGGTGCTCCTCATCCAAATCGGAGGCAGTGTAGTCTCTCGGGATGATGATCGGCATCCGGGATCCATCTGGCACAACAGTGGCCTCCTCACGCAGCTTCCCGAAGACCTTTGAATCGACGTATTTGTCGGGGAACGTCTCTACAAACGGTGGCATGTCCAGGTTCTTGGTATCCGGTCGATGGAGAATCGTCACAGCGAGGGCATAGTTGAAGAGATACGGGTTCACCCGGTCACGGCAATACACCGCCAAGCTCTGTAGAGCATCAATAGAGCGCGCACTCAACAGGATGTCGATGAGTCTTCCAGCAATGCGCCGGTGCCTGGGAATGAACAGTGAAAACTGCTCATTCCGGCCCAATGATGTCACCAGCCTCAAGTCCGGCACCGAGATGTCCTTCACTGGAATCCTCTGCTCGGCCTTGTCTCCGAACCGTGCCTGCACCTCGTTGCCGATGGGGCGATACCGCTCGGTGAGGAATTTGTCGGGCACATCGAAAACGGCTCCCTTCGTCCCTTTTTCCATGAACACCGGCTCCTGAGGGCGCTCGAAGAGCAGCAGCAGGTTCTTCTTGTCAGTCATGTTCAGTTTCAGTACACAAGACTCAGCGGGTTACTGTGAAGCCGAAGACAACCCTTTCGCGTTTTATAGCGACTTCGACTGCTGTTGTGGTTTCCGGAAATGCATTCCACTCGCCATTTTTATCAGATTGCAACAAACACGCTTCGGTTTTGGATTCACAACTGCGGTCGCCAGCCAGTCCCATGGGAATGTGCTGATAAACCCGAGCGAGCGAAAGGAAAATGCAGTTCCGTTCGATCTAGCATATTCTTTTGATTATTTACAGTTTTGGTTTTAGGATAATTTTACAGATATATGATGAAGATTTTGACTTAGGCTAATTACAACAGTATATTGCGTCTGTCAAATGCGCGACTTACGGACTACCAACTAAGACTAGAGCTGAACAACATGATGTAAGCTAAGTTATCTTATCTCCTGTATGTCTCTCTCGAGCTTCGACTGTGTTTGCTTAGAATTGTGTTGTTTGGAAGCAAGTGGTGGATTGGTCGTCAACTTAAATTATAATTATTTTAGGTGGGACAACGTTTGATTCTTAGTGGAATGATTTTTTCGAGATGGGAAAGAGCAAGTTTCAAAAGCAGAGACAAGTGTATATTCCCAGAACTGACAGCTGAGAGAAGGAAAAACAGGGAATCCTGCTGTGAGCAGGTCGCCAAATCTGTTTGTTCCATCGTCCCTGCCAAAGTTGTGGTTGCTGATTCGGGCTTGAATAGTCTAATTCCTGCAAACTGCTTTTACGACTGCGCTTATTGACCATTTCTTTGGGGATAGTTCCTTAACACGACCTTTGCAGAAGCAGATGGGAGAATGGACGCTGAGTGCCCCTCTGCTGTCCGAACGAACAGCGGCTGCTTTTCAAATCGTGTCGATTTGATCTACGCTCCTTAAAGAGCTGCACGAGTTCGAGTTTAAGGTCGCAAAGAGTGGAAAAATTGCGACAAACTCAAACTTCGTATATTTGAATGGCCATTGAATATTTTGATAAGTCACTTCCGGCTGAACAGCTTGCGGAGGCACTTACGCTGTGAATCAATTACTGACGTCCACTCCAAAATGAATTACAATATAGAAAGGAAACAGATTAATGATTGGCAGACTGAGAGCGTTCAACGGGCTTTAGCTGGCGGTTCTACTGTTTGCAAAATACAGAATTTCCCATGGAGGGTTGCACTGTGAACTTTTTTTCTTTCACACACGGTTAACAAAACGCCGGAAACAGATAGAATAGTGACAGGTATGTGTTCTTTTTTATCCCCTCTCAACAATGGTAAAGTAATTAATAAAAATTGTTGGTGCGACAGTCCACAGGGGAACCAGAGCCTAGCTTGCTCATCAACTATTCGTATTGTGCGCGCTACTGTTCTCTCACAAGTAGAAGGGACCTACAGTTTTTTGCCGACTCCGAACGGCGAAGTTTGAGAACCTTTCTGAGACAGTTATTTCTCTTTGAGTGTTCTCAGCAGCTCGAAAGAGGTGATGCCATAAGAGAGTCGAAAAATTGGTATTGAGCTGCTAATTGAACGTACACCCTTCGGCGTCGCACTCTACCCACTACGCCACGGCGGCCACGTTAACGTTAAAATGACAAATACATAATGTTGGGAAGAAACCTTTTTTGTGTCGTTAGGCAATGCAACAGCTAACGATCCCGCCTGAAATACCGCGTGCGAGACCTGGATAGCTGGAGAGGTTGAGACACAGGCTTTTTCTGGACGGTAGTGACACTCAAACAGGAATAACAAGGGGCCAACTGACAAAATGCATTGTTGTGAAAAGGAACGAAATTTTGGACAAAAATGAAAACACTAGTTTTAAAACACTGGCTTCTGTCTTTGTTAAAGAACTTTATTCTTATTAAGCAATGAACTTGAAGTATCAGAAATTCAAATCATGAGAAATTTTAAGCCAGCAAAGGAATTTGTACACATTTCCCTTGAACGTGATGGGAACCATCATTGAATGAATATTCTAAGTCTAACGCCACTCACACCACTCGCTGCCATTTTTTTTTTCAAAACACGACAATTTTACCTACAACTCCCTCCCTGAACTCGAAAGCATTTCACACATTCTCAACAGTTTATCTTCTTTTCAGCTTGAACAGGTACTCGATTCGTTCCAGTTCACACATTCAACAAACATGTAGTAACTCTCAACAGAGGAATCGTATTGAATTGTTCATGGTTATGTACGGCTAGTTAAATTGTTTCTATTTTCTTTAGTTTACCTATGGGACAAACTTAACAGTGTTATATATGCTTTTTGGTTTTCTAATAAAATAACATTGTTTTGTTTCATTTCTCCAGTAGCAACAATTGATTGGTTAGTTTACATACAACTCTATCGGAGTACTGAAAATAGTCGAATAAATACATATTTTTTCATTTATATTTCTGTGTATATATAATTTAATCTGGTTTTGTTTAGTTTTTGTTTTTGCGTTTTTTTTTTATTTTTTGTAAAAAATTAAAATGCCTTTTGCTTTAATATATTTTTTTTGTCGTTTTAATTTAATATCAATAATTTGATTGGTTCATTGTTTCGTTTGTAGTCTTGGTTATTTTTATATTGATTAATAATTTGTGTTCAGTTTTTATTATATATGATTTTGGCTGACAAATAAATTTGGACAGAGGTTTTTGGGAAGTTGCATAGGCTTGAAATAAAATTTCTGCCATAGTCTGGGTGATGTGGTATCGCCAGTAAGTCCAACTTGTGTTACTAGAATTCCTGCGATGTATAATCGAATTAAGTTGAGCAATATGCAAATATGGCAGCACTGTGTAGGACATTGAAGGTTACGTTATAAAAGTTGTACTAGGTGCTAGACAAGTTTTCAAAAACGAGGTGTGGGTGCTGAAAACAGAATAGAGATTTTAAGAAGGAGTCTACTAAACTGAACTGTTTAAATACTCAGAAAATCACAAATTAAAGGAATTCCATCTAAAAGGACTAAGGTTTAATCGATCCCTAAAGTTTGCTCAAAAGACACAAAATTCTTCTTCATCTACTGATTCTGCTTTCCCTTCTTCTTCTTCTTTCTTTTTTTCTTCTCCTTCATCTTCTTCTTATTCTTTATCTTCTTATTATTCTTCATCTTCTTCTTATTCTTCATCTTCTTCTTATTCTCCATTTCCTTCTTCTTCTTCTTCTTATTCCTCTTCTTCCACTTCTTCTTCTTCTTCTTCTTCCTCTTCTTCTTCCTCTTCTACTTGTTCAAAGTGTGGACTTGTTCGCTGATATCAAGGCATCATGTGTCAAATCAGATAGAAGCGGGCTACGAAGTGCGATGTGAAATTTAGAAAAATCTCATCTGACTCGGCGGATTATGTGAACGTGTTATAATAACAATAATTGATGGCGCGACAGTCCACAGAGGGACCAGGGCCTAGCTTGCTCATCATCTTACTCGTGTTGTGTTCTCTCATGAGTAGAAGGGACCTACAGCTTTTTGCCGGCTCCGAACGGCGAAGTTTGAGAAGCTTTCTTAGACAGTTGTTCCTCTTTGTGTGCCGTCAGCAGCTCAAAAGAGGTGGTGCCATCAAAAATTCGAGGTGTTTAGCCGGAAAGCAAAACTAGACCCTTGGGCATGTGAGCGTCGCACGCTCCCCACTACGCCACGGCGGCCACAACGTGGTATAGTCAACTCTTAATTGCTTAGCCCATCAGCAGGTCGCTAGACAAAGGCTGCAGCATATGAAGTTAGACCTACAACACGTTGTTTGAGGCGATTCTCATTCAACTAGCATACAAGAAAGGTCGAACTAGGGCTCTTTATACACGTTATTGAAAGAATCACTACGAATATACAAGGACGGGTTAAAGATGAACGGTAGGTTTCTGTTAACGTCACAACGCATAGTCTTTTAGGCAGCGATTATGGCAATAAAAGAACCACTGACGTGGCTGATGTGCAATTTTATATTAAAGGGGTACAAAATCACTTGCTCAGATAGCCATAATATAATGCCTTATAGGACACAAAATCAATTCGAACACCTTGCTGCTTGTCTTTCAACGAGATTGCCAAATTTGTCAGAGTTCATCAGAAATGAGTACCGAGACATAGTGACAGTGAGAGAATTGTGAACTCCTGAACTTGAGAGATGATTCACAAAGTGTTAAACTCGCCTGAGAACTCTTCCTTCGAAACAAGCAAAGAAATGAAATTCGTTAAGTAAACAAAACATAAAGTGGTCAGAGCGTACTGCGTACTGTAGAGCCAGTTAGCATACACACAGTTCTTTTCCAAGCTATTTCTCTTAGTCGTCTCAACTTCTCAACAACTTCTCGGTCGTCTCAACAACTCAACTCCGAAAAGCGGAACTACGCCAATGATACAACTTAACACCAGCAGATGGTGCAAAGTACACCTGCACGCGCAAACCCCCAAATGAGGAAACCCTGACCAAGCGTCTAGTGCATTCGAACTGCACAATCAATCGTTTCCCACGACAGCGAACAACAACAGAAGCTGAGTCAGGCTATTTAAGGCATAAGAGTAAGCGATCGAACAATTCAGTTTTAAGTTTAGTTTTAAGTTTAGTTTTAAGTGAACTCAATAAAGACAAAGGCTGTCGGCCCTTGATTTTGTTTATAAATACCTGTAGCCTTTATTAACTTACATACACCTGCAGACTAGCATCTTTAACAGTGACTTCTGAAGGAGCTGCAAAGACGCGAGGTAAGCATTATCGATTTGTCATCTTTTGCAATAACCTAGGTGAGCTTAGCTATACTTAGCAAGCTGCAGCTACAAAGTTAGCTCAGATAGTTTTAAAATGACAACAGGGAACACTCCGCGAGTCCAATTCACTTACAACCCACCGCCTTAACTATGCCTTACCTAACCTAATCAAACCTAACCGATTCTCTAAACAAGTCCTTCGGAATAATGCATGAAACACACCTTGCATTCCCTTTGCAAGCACAATTGTCTACTCATTGCATTCACTTTCCTGCTCTTTCTTTTAGATTCGCCTACGACACTAAGCACATACAATGCCAGTCAACTAACTCCCAAAATGGCATCTACCTTAGGTCTTAGACATGGTCAAAAAGGAGTACAGCATGACCAACCCTTCATCTTTTTGCTGTGTTTTGTATGATTCAAAGTTAAAGTGCACCACCAGCTGTCCGAGTTTCCCTTGTCCAACTCTTGTTCCACAAAGTAACAATTATTTCTTTCTTGTATTTCTTTTAGTGGAAGTAACAATTATTTCTTTCTTGTATTTCTTTTAGTGTAAGTTCTATCAACGCAACACACTTCATACGCCACCTAACAGTATGTAATCAGAACAAAGTTTCAGTGGTGGAATCTAAAAAATGCACTGCTCACAATGTGTATCCTCAGCCCTTGCGCAAACTTTGTTCGATGCGCCATCTGTATGTCCGAAAATAAAGTTGAGCCAAAACTTAAAAAACAACTAACAAACCTCATCAAATTCATTTGTCAACCAATCAGCTTCTGTGTCAGTTTTAGCAACATTTTCAGCACACGAGGTCGCGCAGCAATTTCACAAAATTTCAGTTAGTTAACATTTGCATTTGATATCTCTGTTTATTGTTTCCCTAAAAAGTTTCCCTTTCATCCAGGTGCGCACACAGGAACGTGTGCCGCCCCAGTTGCGGGTGTCCTTAACGAATGTGTATATTTCAGTATAAATTGCAATATGATTTGGTTTCACCCTCCGGCCAACCGGCCTACGAACTAGATAGAATAGATGCTCAAAAAGTATTATACATATATGTACGTAATTCCATAATATAGGATTGTGCAGTTTTCTTAAACATTGCGTGTATAAAATTTAAATTCCTGTAGATAGTGTATATCTATAAAATGTGTTTTTTTTTAAGTTTTTTTTTCTGAATTAAAATAATATCGATTTGAGTTACAGTGTGGTCAAAAATAAGCGATAGAAGTATTTTACATACATACAGGGTGTGCTGCTTGTCTTTGATACGATCTTAGCCTTTGGTTATCACACTTTTGCGCGTCGGTGAGATGGCCAGAGACGTGGAGGTCATATGTGCGGTGTCTGGTGGTGGTCATCGATGAGGCTGGGGGATTGAATCCTTGCTAAGGTGCATTGACTCATGGCTCGGTCGGAGAAAAATACACTGAAATGATTAATTTTGACTCTTTGGAGGGTCGTCATGTTTCCCATCAAAATTTCAAACACTAAAGAGGATTAAGAATCAGCATAGCCAACGGACATATCAATAAAGCAATTAAGGCCACCTTCATTTCAAAGACCTGCCTCAAATTAGGCACACGACTGCGTATGACTTTTGGCCCAAACCTTAAGAGGCATCATAGCCAATGGACATATGAATAGAGAGGTTAAAGTCACCTTAATTTTAAAGATGCCTTATATGAGCCACACGACTGCTTATGGCTTTTAATAATAACAGTAGGTGTTGGCGCGACAGTCCACAGGGGGACCAGGGCCTAGCTTACTCATCAACTACTCGTGTTGTGCGCGCTACTGTTCCCTCACGAGTAGAAGGGACCTACAGTTTTTTGCCGATTCCGAACGGCGAAATTTGAGAAGCTTTCTTAGACAGTTATTACTCTTTGAGTGTTGTCGGCAGCTCGAAAGAGGTGGTGCCGTGAAAAATTCGAGGTGTTTAGCCGGGAATCGAACCTAGACCCTTTGGAGTGTGAGCGTCGCACTCTACCCACTACCCCACGGCGGCCTTATGGCGTTTGGCCCACAACTTAAGAAGCAGCATAGCCATTGGACATATGAATAGAGAGGTTAAAGTCACCTCAATGTTAAAGATGCGTTAAATTAGCCACACGACTGCGTATCGCTTTTGGCCCAAACCCTAAGAGGCAGCATAGCCAATGGACATATGAATAGAGAGGTTAAAGTCACCTTAATTTTAAAGATGCCTTAAATAAGCCTCACGACTTCTTACGACTTTTGGCCCATAAGTCTAAGCTCTAACATTATGGGGAGCCTTGAGCGACTTCTATAGACCCTTGTGAGACTTGTCCCGCCTTACGGTCGTTTGAAGCGGGAAGGAAGGTGTTGTTATCATCGAAAAACACACTCAATCTTAATAAATATTTTCCCAGGGTTGATCAACATCAAGAGCGCGTTTAAAAACTTCGAAATGAAACCAGTTCGTGGGTAAGTCGCTAAGTTGGGCAATCTTTGTAAGTTAGGTCTATGTAAAGCTTAGTGAAAAATTCAGCTGTGGCTCGGACTTCCTAATGAGTCCCATCCTTTTTATAAAAAATAGACCTACTTAATAATTGTATAAGCTCTAGAGTGAGAGTAATAACTTTTATTGCCGGCGCCGTCTTAAAACTGAAAAATAAATTCCATTCTACAAAGATGGGTCCGAAATGAATCTTAAAACACAGAGTTGGTCTTCTCTACCCAACTTCAGTTAATAGAAACGGAAACAATTTGTCGTTAAACGTTGTCGCTAATTCTGGTACTTTCATTGGCATCTGGCAATACTACGACTTTTGTGGTAGGTAAACTGATAACCTTACTTTTTTAGAAGATATTTCTGTGATCGAAAAAATACTGGCCGACTTAAGATCGCTCGTAATCCACATTCCCCATTCCGTCAAAAACGATAAGGTTGTAGCCTGTGAGTCGCATAATGAAATTCGATTCATGTTGTCTTCCGCTCTGAATCATAGGGCATCCGGATGTTCTTTGCATTTAGGTTTCTTCAAATGGTTTATATCTGTTTGCTGAGAAATATCTTTTTCCAAGCAATGCTTACAATACCATTGTTCGACGTTCCGTTCGATTTTTTTAACTCATTCAATGTTTCGTTCATCTGATCGAGGCTCATGTTTTATATCAAGACTATTAGAACAAATCGTATTTGTAGCAAAATCACCTTCAGCTGCTCAGTTTTATTTTCAGCACTTTGGGAGGTTTTTGGACTTACATTTTTTCGGACTTAAATTTTGTTGGACTGAAACTTGTTCCAAAATATTCTGATCTTTCAGTCATTTTGGGACGTAAATTAGTTTCATTAACTTCAATGAGAATGCCTAGTGGTGCATAATAATTATAATAATTGTTGGCGCGACAGTCCACAGGGAGATCAGGGCCAAGCTTGCTCATCAACTAATCGTGTTATGCGCGCTATTGTTCTCTCACGAGTAGAAGGGACCTACAGTTTTTTGCCGACTCTGAACGCCGAAGTTGGAGAAGCTTTCTTAGACAGTTATTGCTCTATGAGTGTTGTCAGCAGCTCGAAAGAGGTGGTGCCATGTTGGTCTCAACCAACATGCCTTTCCAGCCAGAACAATCTTTCACTAGCTGCCTCCAGTTCTGCGATACAAGTTGGTTGAGTTCCTTCTCCACTTGTGTGCGCCACCTTAGCCTAGGTCGTTCTCTGTCGCGTTGTCCCAATGGTTCGGATTCAAAGATTTAAACTTGGCCTATTTAAATTCAGGACCTTGGATTAAATGAGAAACTTAACGGTCTATGTGTTTCCGGAAACATGATCTCGGTGAGTTCTGATCTTAACCAAATGGCGCTGCATTCACCATACACCGCCATGCACCACATGAAACAATGAAGTTATTGCAAATTAATTTCAATAAGCGCTTATATCACGATTTGCTTCAAAAAATAGACCGGCTTGATGATGCGACTTTACATTTTTTTAATGAATATATGAATATATGCAAGGTATCAGGTCTTCAAGAATTAGCCAGCTATAACAGTCACTTTACATATGGCGCAAGAGATCACAAGAGGACTAGTGCCAAGCTTCCTTAGTGATTACTCGTGTCGTACGTGCTATTGTTCATTCACGAGTAGAAGGGACAGTTTTTTGCCAACTCCGAATTGAATTGACACATTTAAATACTTTTTTCATATTCAGTTAAAGCTCTGTAAACAGCTTAAAAAATGGTGTCGCGAAAAATGAATTGTCCAGGAATTGCAGGAATTGCTGGAACGTTCGGCGTATGAGTTCCACACTTCACCACTACGCCCCTGACGCCACTAAGGCAGTCACGCAATCGACGCCCTGGAATTGCTGGGACCTTCGGCGTATGAGTTCCACACTTCACCACTACGCCACTAAGGCAGTCAGGCAGTCGACGCTCTGGAAGTCAAGAATCCTAATGTTATCCGCGAGATACCAGTCGCTCTAGTTAATTGAGTCGCCGGAAATCGATCCATCTGCATGAATCACTTCAGACGTAGTCACGGCCAACACTTCAGGAACTCTTCTTTCAACCGATAATAATGACTTCAAGCTCACTGTTTTATATTTTACATTGAACCGTAGAATGAATCAGGCTTCGGGATACCGAGTACACGACAAGACATGTGTGGCAAAAAAAAAAACAAAAACTGTGTCCGCTTAAGCCTTTACTTTGGAAATTACTCTATTAATTCAATCGCGGGTAAATATTCAATTGCGTCACAAACTGCGCAAAAAGGTGAAATATGTTCTTAGAGTGCAAGCCCATTTTTGGAGATAGCTCCGGGTTTCTCTCAATTTTTATGAAATGTATCCCTGCCACTCCGTCTTTTGCTTCTCTATCCTTAACTTTGAGGTGCACAGACTGCAACAAAATGATAGAACTGAGTTCATGGGCTGCTGCTACTGATCCCTGTCGACATCGAGGACACCGGCGTGCTTTTGCGACTAGCATTCGTTCATTTCAATTGATGATGGCGTCAGAAGTAAACTTGATTTCCCAAGGATTGGTTGATTTGTTCGACTGTCACGATCTGATCATTTTTATTGAATGACAACCTCTGGAATTCATTTCGAACAACCACTAGAATCACATTTAGTTCAGGATTTCAAAAAAAAAACATTCGCCTCCTTTTTTGGCTAGGTGTGAACAGTTGGAAAAATTCTTCTCTTCGACTAGAACTTGATGATGTCTAAAATCGTAACCCCTATTCAAATGACTCCAGTTCGTCAAAAGAAATATTCCCCCACCTCATGTGACCACCACCAGACTTGATCTCCGATTCCTCGCGCCACTTCTCTTTGTTTCCCTGATTATATTCATTGCAATCTTTCCACCACCACTCTCAACGCCGTCTCTCTCTCTCTCTCTCTTTAGCTACTTGTAAATGTATAATCCCTAACAAACTACACTTAGATAAACGTGCTTCTACTAGGTACAGTGAATCTCTGAACTTGGTGCCTTGGTTTTTCCCTAAAACTACCTCCGATCTCTCTCAAAAATCCATCAAAACCCCTTAAAGTATGAAATATAAATAAATTTTGGATCTTTTCGGTGCGCAAGTGACTCAGGTTTTGGCCTTAGATTGAACGTTTGGTCGTTGTTGATATGGTTGTGGTGTTCTCCGCGTCGTAGTCCTGCTTGCAGTAGCCCAACACGATGTCTGCCCGACAATCGCCCATGATGCCGGGAACAAGAACCGCTGCGCCGACCACAGTGACGATTGCCCCGAACACAACCAGACCCACGGCCGGCAGTTTTTCGCGACTGAAAAGTGAGTGCGGCTCCATTTGGATGTAGGCTAGGCCTGGAAGGATGTACGCCAAGGGAATGGCTGCCAGCAGGCCCTAGAGCGAAATAATCAGGCGGGAGGTGTCAATTTAGAAGAGCAAACTTACATTCAATTCCAGAACGGACCCCAAACAGTCGGTGAGGGGCGATATGACAAACGCCGTGAACACTATCGCCAGGGTTATCGTCGTCGAGTACTCGTCAGTCTCGGTGCCCTTCTCGAGACTGGGATCGGTGTCGTGGGGCGCCTCCATAGGCTCCTTCAGAATGAACTTGTGCACGATAGTCTTGACAATCTATGAAGCGGAACGAGACGTACAGACACAAACGATGAGAAAAACGGCGGATCCTTACCTCTCTGGAGACAAAGCACTCGATGGGGAACGTCAACAGAATGGATACGGAGAACAATATCCTTGAGAAATTCATTAAGTCATCGTTCCAGCAATAGTTCTCGAGCAGATCCCCTGCAACGGACGAGGAGTGCGAAGTGGAAAACAATTATAAATACAAAATGTGTTCCACTTTCACAACTATTCGTGGGTAAATGTTTGCTTTGCATCCCAGCGTGCGGGAGTGGGCGCTAACGGGGAGGTGACATTTTCGAATTAATTTGAGAAACTTATCAACAGAAACTTTTACGTTCGCTTTCGAAGGTGAGGAAGAGAGGAAGGGATGAGGGAGTATGCTAGTTGTTCCTAGACCGGGTACAACTACTTTCATAACGGCACTGGAGTGCCAATTAACAAAATCGAACACCAAATTCCAACACTTAATTTGGTGTTCGACTCGCGAATCGATTCAAGATTCACATTGCATTGAAGACTGCGTCATTGGATCGCCTTCCACGTCACGCCATTACGCAAACATCATCCACAGTCGACGGGAGATGACTTACCTTGGGAAAGAGCACGGAATGTTGAGTACCCAGCGATGCCGAAGAGTGCTGCCACAGTCCAGGCGAATCCAATGGAAACGTGCGTCACCTTCTCCCATCGCTCCAGTGTGGCATTCCGCATCGATTGATAAACAAGGAATGTGTTGTGGTGACACATAAACGCTGCAAAAACAAGAGAACGCCTCAATGCCCATCAGAGAAATAAAATGTGCGTCAATTAAATTGAAGCAAAGCAGCAACCGACAACGATGGCTGAAGATGATGAGAATACCAGACGCGGTCGGCACAAAAAACAAGAAACCATTTAAAGCAGCCACAGCGGGTGGGTCGAGGTAATGGAATTTCAATTCCGAGGAAAGTTATGAATTCCGGTCACGTGAAGGGCACGAAGGGGGGACACCCCCCTCGGATGCGGAGATGGTTGCAAATAATTTACGAATCTAGGACAAGTAAATGTTTAAATTATTCATCCAAATTCGACACGTCGCTCGCCACCGCTGTTGGTCGCACTGCGATGCACATGCAGTGGCAAGTCCGCGGAAAACGAAGACGATATGGAATTTCAATTTCCGCAAGAGAGGGGCAAACGTTTTACGACACCAAGGGCGAGGGTTAACTTGAGCTTAATGGATGCGGTGGGTGGAGGCTGACATTAAAGTTTATTTTTTGCAGAGGCAGCGTAGGGCTGGAGACCATCATTGTAGATTCCGTGACCTTCTCATCGCAGCCGTCAGAAAACCTGAATGCACTCTGGGGCTGCCTTCGAAATTATGATTAAGTTAAGCGATTTTTCATTTCAGCCGTGTCTGTGCAGTGGAGGAGGCGAGGGTTTTATCGGGGTGATTGATGGCGAAGAAATGATTGCGGTGCTCAATTTGCGAAAGATAAAAAAAGATGGGTGACGGCCCAGAGGGGACTTGAACTTGTCAGACTCTGGGAGAGTTATCAAAGTTAAAGGTACTCATTAGAAAAAATGGAATTACTAAGAAGTACGAAATCCATTCTAGGTGGAGTTTGATGAAAAAAGCATGCAGGCTGTCTCTTCTTAGTCTGTAATAATAATAATTGTTGGCGCGACAGACCAAGGGGGGACCAGGGCCTAGCATGCTCAGCAACAACTAGTGTTGTGCGCGCTACTGTTCTCTCATGAGTAGAAGGGACCTTCAATTTTTTGCCGAATCCGAATGGCTAAGTTTGAGAAGCTTTTTCATAGACAGTTATTACTCTTTGAGTATTGTCAGCAGCTCGACAGAGGTGGTGCCGTGAAAAACTTGAGGTGCTCAGCCGGGAATAGAACCTAGACCATTCGGCGTGTGAGCGTCGCACTCTACCCACTACGCCACGGCGATCAACTTCTTAGTCTGTATGCAAGTTTTTTCCGGGAATGAAAGCGTTGCGATTCTAATTATGGGAATTCCACTTTTTTAAGGTGACCTGTTAGTAAATTAAAGAGTATGTGGGCGAAGTAATATAAGACAGCTCAGAAAGCAGATGACCCCTAAGCGCCACCTCTACGCTGATTAGAGGATATATTGTGAAAGAAATTGGCACTAATTGACTGTTGAAGTTAATAGGCAAATTTCTACCACGCAAAAGTCGTAGAATAGTGCTGCATGCCTGAGAATCCCATAAACGAGGGCTATCACGAAATATGAAACTGTCAAACTGCTGTCGAGTACAAGTCGGCTTCTACTTACTGACTAACTTATCAGGCCTGCGGCCCGAGGACTGTCACGCAGAAGGTGAAACTGTCAAACTGCTGTCGAGTACAAGTCGGCTTCTACTTACTGACTAACTTATCAGGCCTGCGACGCGCGGACTGTAACGCAGAAGATGAAACTGTCAAACTGCTGTCGAGTACAAGTCGGCTTCTACTTACTGACTAACTTATCAGGCCTGCGGCGCGAGGACTGTCACGCAGAAGGTGAAACTGTCAAACTGCTGTCGAGTACAAGTCGGCTTCTACTTACTGACTAACTTATCAGGCCTGCAACGCGCGGACTGTAACGCAGAAGATGAAACTGTCAAACTGCTGTCGAGTACAAGTCGGCTTCTACTTACTGACTAACTTATCAGGCCTGCGACGCGCGGACTGTAACGCAGAAGATGAAACTGTCAAACTGCTGTCGAGTACAAGTCGGCTTCTACTTACTGACTAACTTATCAGGCCTGCGACGCGCGGACTGTAACGCAGAAGATGAAACTGTCAAACTGCTGTCGAGTACAAGTCGGCTTCTACTTACTGACTAACTTATCAGGCCTGCGACGCGCGGACTGTAACGCAGAAGATGAAACTGTCAAACTGCTGTCGAGTACAAGTCGGCTTCTACTTACTGACTAACTTATCAGGCCTGCGACGCGCGGACTGTAACGCAGAAGATGAAACTGTCAAACTGCTGTCGAGTACAAGTCGGCTTCTACTTACTGACTAACTTATCAGGCCTGCGACACGCGGACTGTAACGCAGAAGATGAAACTGTCAAACTGCTGTCGAGTACAAGTCGGCTTCTACTTACTGACTAACTTATCAGGCCTGCGACGCGCGGACTGTAACGCAGAAGATGAAACTGTCAAACTGCTGTCGAGTACAAGTCGGCTTCTACTTACTGACTAACTTATCAGGCCTGCGACGCGCGGACTGTAACGCAGAAGATGAAACTGTCAAACTGCTGTCGAGTACAAGTCGGCTTCTACTTACTGACTAACTTATCAGGCCTGCGACGCGCGGACTGTAACGCAGAAGATGAAACTGTCAAACTGCTGTCGAGTACAAGTCGGCTCCTACTTACTGACTAACTTACTGAGGACTGTCACGCAGAAGATGAAACTGTCAAACTGCTGTCGAGTACAAGTCGGCTTCTACTTACTGACTAACTTATCAGGCCTGCGACGCGCGGACTGTAACGCAGAAGATGAAACTGTCAAACTGCTGTCGAGTACAAGTCGGCTCCTACTTACTGACTAACTTACTGAGGACTGTCACGCAGAAGATGAAACTGTCAAACTGCTGTCGAGTACAAGTCGGCTTCTACTTACTGACTAACTTATCAGGCCTGCGACGCGCGGACTGTAACGCAGAAGATGAAACTGTCAAACTGCTGTCGAGTACAAGTCGGCTTCTACTTACTGACTAACTTATCAGGCCTGCGACGCGGGGCCTGTCACGCAGAAGGTGAAACTGTCAAACTGCTGTCGAGTACAAGTCGGCTTCTACTTACTGACTAACTTATCAGGCCCGCGGCGCGAGGCCTGTCACGCCAAAGATGAAACTGTCAAACTGCTGTCGAGTTCAAGTCGGCTTCTACTTACTGACTAACATATCAGTCCTGCGACGCGAGATCTGTCACTCAGAACATGAAACTGTCAAACTGCTGTCGAGTACAAGTCGGCAACAAGGGTCTGAGCCTGAGCTATAGGTGCCCTCCCGTCTTGACTGTCCAGAGCACGCTGCTTCCAGTTGTCAAGACCAAGCTCTCTAGCGTCCGCAATCACTTGGTTTCTATACCGGAGGTTCGGTCTTTCTCTCCTTCTCGAACCCGGAGGCTGATATTTAAAGACCCTCTTAGCTGGAGCATTGTTGTCCATTCGCTCAATGTGGCCACTGTCGTCGACGGACTTTCGCCTTTCGAACTACATCCCCATCTTCAAACAGCACACAGCGTTCGGGGTTGTGTCCTCGCCTCCATTCTCCTTCCTCGCAGACAGAGCCATATATTCGTCGCCAAATTTTTCTTTCAAAAGAACCAGGAATCTGCTCTGCCGTTTGGACGATAAGTCCAGCACTTGGCCACGTATAAGAATATGGGTAAGATTAGCGCCCTGAAGAGCATTATATTAGTCCTTCGAGTCAGGAATTTGGACCCTAGCTGTTTTAACAACCCGAGATAACATCGGTTGCCTAGGGTTATTCAGGGCCGAATTTTCACTAAGGTGTCGGCGTTTCAAGGTAAATTTTGACTGCTACAGCACCATTGGGCCGATAGTTGTAATGTTCCAAAATCACAGTCGTTTCTAGCCGTTTTTCATGTACGGGTCAAACGTATTAGGTAATGATTTGGCTTGGTTTAAGCGGCTCATAATACACTATAAGTTCGCAAATTCGAATCGCCTTTCAATATCTCTTGGTTTGAACTCGTATGACACCCGATTTCCATGTTTTTGGAAAGATCTTAATTCCTTTAGCCGTACAGAAATTGTATTCAGAGTCATTCTCAACGATTCTACGTTTGGCACAGATCGAAATCCAGTAAAACTTCCAATTCCTCATCTTCAAACTTTTTGGTCTGGTCAAGACGGTCTTTGCTTTCGAAATCACCACTTTTGAAGCATCGAAACCGCATTCAGCATAATTCATCGGTCGGAGCAGATTCACCATAAACTTTTTCAAGCATTCGATGGGCTTTAGCTGCACTTTTCTTCCTATTAAAAAAGAAAATCAGAACTTCCCGCAAACACTTTATTTTTTTTAATACAAGTACGGACATTTTTAAAAGCACAAAAACCAATGGTGTTGTCTAAAACAGACGCTTACATACTTTAATTATTGCTGACAAATATCACACCTTTCCAATGAAGCCGGTAATCGCTTCCAATATCAGCCGCAACTTGCAGGTGGCGCCATCTTTTGAAAACAGACCAAATTGAGTAGTTCTCCCAATAACTTAGGACGCCTTTCTCAATGTCCCTCATATTGTCATCATCTCCCTTAATAGCTATCAATCCTCGATAAATCACAACCTCATGCAAAATGCCTAAAATCCGGTTGTTCCCGCACGTCCACAAACATTATTCCACCAAATTTTCGGATGTCCTAGGCTTAGTTTCAGCGAAAGCAATTACATTTCACTTAAAGGATTTCACCTCAGACCGCCTTCGCCACTTAAGGTCTATCCTCACCCCCGCAGTCCCACCGCTTACATTCGGTCGTCTGCCAAAAAGACAACACACACACAAAACGACTGTAATCTTACCAAAAGCCATAATTCCTGTGGCCGGTATAACGTCAACGTTTGCAAATTTCCACGAGTCCGCCGTATCCGTCCTGCAAAAAAAAAACAAGAAAAAACCCCGCTTAGAATTAGTTTGCACTACACACACACACACTCCGGCAGCCATCCCAATCATCATTATCACAAGGGCCGCCAGTGAGAGGACATCCCTTTAGCTCTTCGTCCGCCAGCCTGTCTTGGCCCATCCGTTGCCGCTTGAATACCAATTGGGGCGATTTAAATTAGAAAATTATTCAAATCAACCTCCTAGTGGCGGGCGCACATTCACAGCATCCATTCCCGGTGCCCCCGGAGAGGTGGCACTCGCATTAATAACATTGCAACCCTCGGCGCCACACCAGAAACTCAGCCGTCAGCTAGGTGCTTAGCGCCGTGCAACAGATACACCCACAAGCAGCGAACTGCAAAGCAGAGCCCGCAGCCCACTCAGACATCACCGCCGTCGCCACCACCGCTTGCCGCGTATTAACAAGAAGCTATGAGCGCTCGTCTGAATGCAAATACGATTCCACGATGAAATTTTCGCACATCCCTCTCACAGCGCCGCAGTGACGCCAAGCGAGTTGGGAGTGGGTGCGATGAAATAAAAAATAAGCGCTCCACCGATTCACACCGCCTTTCAAGTGAAGTGTGGAAGAAGTGGTTAACTGGTCCTTCTCCTCTGGAGCACAGTTAACTGAAAGCGCCGGGAGCTGGGTGGAGATTCATATATAATGGCAGAACAAGTGAATGAGCGTATTCCATGGCGTTTTCGTGCAAAACAAATGTCAAGCGCATTTTCGCACAAAGGCAATTGCCGGTGGCCGCTTTGCTGCGGCTCGCCTCAGACGCTTGAACTGCCACTTGGTGAAGTTGCCTGCAACAGTGTCCATTGTCTTTCGCAGGCAGGTGCAATTTCGTGGTGTGTACACGGAGCCGACCGGCTTTGTGATGCCTGAAGTTCCATTCATTCAACAGACTTGTGTGCGTGTGAATCGGCTTCATTTGAAATCCTCGCGAAGCTGTTAATGTGCCTCACGGGAATAAGGACCATTTGGATGCAGAGCAGTGTTAATCGACGTATGGAGCAGAGTCTCATTTTGCATATCAAATGGAGTGCAAAGTCAATTGTTATGGCGCTCAAATGCGGCAGGAGTGTTCACATTTCACACAAAGCTCTTCGAGGTCGTATAGCTTAAGGGTATGTACGCAACTGGGAATCCTGGCGGCGGTTGTTACACTTAATTAGGTCTGCAAACTTGGCTCTAGAAAGCTGTAGGGGGGTCTGTAGAAGAAACTGGGAACCATACAACCAACAGACGGAGGCCTCAAAACAAAGAAAAACACGTTGAGACGAAAACTTCCAAGGAGCTGTCAGTCTTCTGGCAGTGTACTGGAGTCTTCAGTAAAAACTGGCCTATCACAAAAAGGGTCTGCATGAATCTGTGCGCTAGTGATAGGAACTCATCTTTATGCAGGGGAAACTGTCTTTCCTTCGTCGGCTTTTTTGGTCACTGTTGATTTTCAATGAAACTAGGTTATTTCATTGTTATTATCCCAACGTTTCGGCAGGGATTGCTGCCTTCATCAGGGGATCTTTTTTTATTGAAACAATAAAACAAATTATGTTACATACATGCATAGTGACAATGCAATTTAACAAGTGGAAAATAACTTACATTAGTATGGATGGATGTCAATCTAAATGTTCTTTAAAATCACAAAAAAAAAAAACAAAGTTCACAATAAAACAAAATATTGAGCACTTCCGTGTGTGAAGATAAGTCAAGAATGATTTGAAATTTGAAATTTGATTTAAATACAATATGTCTAAGCCGTTACAAGTGCTGAATATACGGCAGATATGTTCTGTATGTCCTGTTTCCTATTCATATTGTTGTTGGTCTTGATTATGTGCAGGGTTTCCAAAGTGTACCTTTTGCTAGTATGTTTCTCCGTTTGCAGGATTTTGACGTCATCAAGGTCGGGTAGATGGTTTGTCTGGACGCAGTGATTAGCTAATGCTGTTTTGACTGAGTTCTTGTTGTTGATGTCTGATTTATGACCAGCTAGTCTTTGACGAAGAAACTGTTTGGTGGTACCTATGTAGCATAAGTTGCAGGATTCGTTGTCATTGCCTTTACAGTTGATTTTGTAAACCAGATCAGTTTTGTTTCCTTTGTCTATATCTGGTTTGAGTCTGGTGAAAACCGATGCTAGTATACTCGAAGACTTGAACGCTATTCTAATATTGTCACAGCTACCATCAATTATTTTCTTAAAATTTGTCGACAATGTTGGGATGTACACCATGCTTTTATAGATATAATCTACTGTGGTGATTGTCTGTGTTTCGGAGTGTATGTTGTGTTTGTATTGTGTTATTAAGTTCCTAATAACATGCATCGGATAACCATTGTCCATAAGGATGTCTGTGATAATTCGTTCGTTTTTTTGATGCAACTTACTGTCACTTAGCTTTAACACTTTTTTAACCAAGTTGGAAGCTGTGTTGATTATAATATGCTTGGCTTGGTTGGAGCGATAGTTGACTAGTCTTCCTGACGCTGTGTCTTTTTTGTACCAGTCGAAACAAAGGTGGGCATGTTCCCGATGAACTTTAACGTCAAGAAACGCTATTGCGTTCATCTTTTCATATTCTACTGTGAATTTTACTTTGTCATTAAAATTGTTAAGAGCAATTAGCAAACTGTCTATGCAGTTGCGATCGATCACAGCAAATATATCATCCACATATTTGTATATTGCTTTTGGCTTTTGTACATTTTCAAAACAGACATCTAAAAGGTAGTCCAATACCAAATCGGCGAGAGTAGGCGAGAGTGGGTTGCCCATCGGCATGCCATGAACCTGTTTAAAGATTTTGTCTTTGTATTGCAGAAAGTTATTTTCTTTTAAGCAAAACTCTAATATTTCCAGCAATTTCCTCTGGTTGAGCTTTGTGTGGAGGCTAATGTCATCCCATCGTTTCTTGACGATATTAATAGCGAGTTGTGAAGGGATGTTTGTAAAAAGCGAAACTGCGTCGTATGATACCAGGACGTCTTTCGAATCTAATTTAACATATTTAGCCTTTTCCACAAACTCGAATGAATTTTTTACCTTATATTGTGAGTTGTTGGTTATGAGTTGTAATATTTGTCCGATGTACCTGGAAAGTTCATAGCACGGTAGTCTCATAGAAGAAGTAATTGGTCTCAGAGGCATATCTTGCTTATGGATTTTCGGAAGTCCATATATGCAAGGTATTTGGGCTGTGTATGTAGTCATATTGGTCTTCTGTCTGTCATCAATTATCTTGTTGTTGTGCATCCATTTGACTCATCTTTGCTATGCACCAGTCATTTGGTGGTACACTCGTAAACGCATGTACGTGAATGCTACTTTCACGCAGATTGAAAAAACAAAAACAGTCAGTTCCCCTGACATGCACACCATGGGAAGTGCAATCAAGACCATCTCCCGACTATAACAGAATGGTCTTTGGTTCAATTCGCACTGGAGATTGGATGACCTCGAGCATCGCACCTCCTATGACACTAGTTCTATGGACATGCCGCCTGATGCGGGGACGCCAACAATCCAGTTGCGTCGTCCGTATAAAGTCAACTTTCCCTGTGCCCAGGACTGGCTCTGTCCAAAAATTGAACCGGGAAGGGAATGATGGATGGCTCCACGACGATGGAAGGATCAGGAGCTGTGACCTTTGTGGAAAATGGTAACATTAGACTTCTCACATCTCTAAGTTATTTCGCGTGGGTTATCCGAAAACTAGTGGTTCCAAACTCAATTGTGAAGAATAGGTGAGAAGGGAGAAGTATCTACGACTGTAGCGACAATCAATCTTAAGGCTTTTCTCAAACCCCTTACCACTTCCAAGTTAGAACAGTAATGCAAGTCTTTTCTTAATTTGATCGGCATACTAAACTCGCTGAGGTTTGTCTGGATCCCGGGACACCACGGGATCATGGAAATCGAGATTGCCGATGGCCTGGTAAGGCAAGGATCAATAGATGCACCTTGTGACGCGTTAGCCTGGGTTGGGCCTTCAACGTCAACGGTTGAGTATCCAGTGCAAACCAAGATGGCATTACTCTCCAGGATGTAGCCTGATCAAATGCATGCTCCCACCTTGTGACGCATTAGCCTGGGTTGGGTCTTCAACGTCAACGGTTGAATATCCATTGCAACCCAAGATGGCATTACTCTCCAGGATGTAGGCTGATCAAATGCATGCTTCCAAACGTCAGCGAGGAATCCGCGGCTCTTCTTCTATTTTTAAAAAGAAAAGCCTGCCGACGACTAGAAAAGACTGCCGACAACTTGTTGACATTCCAATGGGGCACTACCCCTTCCTAAGCACTAAAGCGTGCTTCGGCATAGTGACAATGCGACGCCAGTAGAGAAAGTGAAGACACTGTAAAGCACTTCCTCTAGCAATGTATCGCTTTTGCTCAGATCAGGTGGTGGCTGCTTGGCGCTGATGTGGTGGGAGCTGTAAATCTAGGCTCCTGCTTAGAGAAGCGCTTGCTGGTCTTCCTCCGGACGACCAAGATATAAAATTTGATGTGAAAAACACGGACTGCGGTTGTCGTTCTTGGGCTACCGGCACAAATACAGGGAGCTCCCGAACAGTTTTCGTTGTTCGATGCAGTGTTGCCTTATAGACATCTTTTTTGGCTGTATGTACTTTTGCCTTCACTAGTCGTGAAACTATGGTTCCATTCTGGGTGTTGACGTGACACCCAGCACATCAGTGGCACCTTCTTTGATGGTGGCTGAAATTTCACTCATCGGACATGCTTTCCTCCGACTATATCTCGCAGATGAGCTGGTGCATGCGCCCAACCAGGTCATCTCCAGCTGTTTTAAATAGTTCTGCGGACAGTCCATCTGCTCCAGCAGCTTTGTTTGGCTAAAGCTTGGATATTGCTTTCTTCACCTCGTCTAAGTCGGAGGGACAGTATTCGTATCTATCATCGTCCAAATCGAGTAGATCATTCTGCCTAACAGCGGAATTTGGGCCGTCGTCGCCGTTAAGAAGTCTGGAGAAATGATCCTTCCAGATTCTCCGCACCGACTGCGACTCTACCACGAGTTGTCCATTTTGGGCCCGGCAGGCTTCGGTCCGAACCTTGTTTCCTCCGGATAGCTGTTTTATAATAATAATTGTTGGCGCTACAGTCCAAAGGGGGACCAGGGCCTAGCTTGCTCATCAACTACTCGTGTTGTGCGCGCTACTGTTCTCTCACGAGTAGAAGGGACCTACAGTTTTTTGCCGACTCCGAACGGCGAAATTTGAGAAGCTTTCTTAGACAGTTATTACTCTTTGAGTGTTGTCAGCAGCTCGAAAGAGATGGTGCCGTGAAAAATTCGAAAAATTGGTGTTGAGCTGGGAATCGAACCGACACCCTGCGGCGTGTGAGCGTCGCACTCTACCCACTACACCACGGCGACCACGGATAGCTGTTTTACCTCTCGTTAAAACTTCCGGACTCCATCCTGCCATAACCATTTCCTCGACCGCGCGCTTCTCATGCTCCTTCTTTTTCCTTGTGAGATGCCGGTGCTTTTCCCTTCTTCTCTGTTCGTAGATCTCAAGAACGGCTCTCGCTGTTCGATGCAGCGTCGCCTTATGGGCGTCTTGTTTGGCTGCATGCGCTTGCTTGCACTCGTCGTCAAACCATGGGTTCCTTCTAGGTGGTGACGTGAAACCCACCACATCAGTGGCACCTACATGATGGCTTCTTGACAACGTTTCCAATCTTCTTCTTTGTTTAGTGCAGGCAGCGTCGAACTCTGAGCGAGTTTCAGGGAGACTCGGTCGGCAAAGTTCCCAGCGATCGGCTGCGATTGTAGTTTTCCGACGTCAAATCGTTTTGGCCTGTCTCGATTCCGTTGCTCTTTCGATATCCGGGCTCTTACCTTGGCTACAACAAGGCGATGATCCGAGTCGATGTTTGCACCTCGGAAGGTTCGGACATCGAGAATACTGGAGGAGTGCCTGACGTCGATCGCAACGTGATCAATCTGGCGGACGGTTGATTGATCAGGAGATCGCCAGGTCCCTTTGTGAATGTCCAGGTGTGGGAACCGCGTGCTAGCCACAGAGAGGTTCAACAACCTGAGTCCGTTTCCGAATGTGTTGTCATGCAGGCTGTGTTTACCGATGATTCCAGCAAAGATGTCCTCTTTTCCCAGCTAAGCCTTGAAGTCACCTAGACCGATCTTGGTGTCGTAGCTGGGGCATCGATCGTATGTTATTTCTACGAGATCGTAGAAGTCATCCTTGGTGTTGTCATCCTTCTCCTCTGTCGGGGCGTGAGCGCAAATTAGGCTGATGTTCCCGAACTTAGCCTTGATGCGGATTGTCATGAGGTCGTAGCTCAAGACTTTTTGCCCAAGTCGGCCTCGAACAACAAATCCGCATCCGAATTAGCTCTGCCTTTTCTCTCTATAGCAATTGCTGTAGTAGATATCGCAGTTCTTCATCGTTTTTATGCCAGGCCCATCTCATCGCATTTCCTGAATGGCGGTAATGTCTGCCTTGTAGCAATTAAGGGCCTCCGCAAGTTGTTCGACTGCACGTGGTCTATTAAAGGACCTCACATTTTACGTACAGAACCGAAAATCATTGTTTTTATAACATTTGCTGGGGTCGTCAACAGTTGGTCCTACATTATCCGAGGCATTTCGGCGTTTCTGAACTATATCATTTTTTACGTGGTGAGGAAGTTAAGCTCACGCACAACCCACAGACTGGAAGGCCAGGCCCATTCTTTAAACCCTCGGGCATAAAGGTTCGTTGCATACATTGGTTCACCATACAAAGGGTGTTGCGATGGCTATCCAGGGGGCGCCGCGTGGAGACTGTATGTCTTGACCTATGCCCTAACGAGGATAGTGTCGGCAGCTCGTCTTGTTGAGCGCGATCAACCACGTTACTACATGTGCACAGGCCCATGCCCACATGATGTGTCGATTAGGCAAGAAAAGAAAACCTACGCGAAGTTACCCTAAAAGAAGTAAAGTCTAATGTTATTGGCTCCAGTTTTAAATCCCTACATCATCGTGGAGCCATTCATCATTCCCTTCCCGGTTCAGTTTTTGGACAGAGCCGTGTCCTGGATACTAGGACAACTCTATACGAACGACGAAACTGGATTGTCGGCGTCCCCGCGTCAGACGACATGTTCATATAACTGGTGTCATAGGAGGCGCGGTGCACGAGGTTATCCAAGCTCCAGTGCAAATTGAACCGAAAACCACTCCGTTTTAGTCGGGAGATGACGTTGACTGTACATCCCACGATGTGCATATCTAGGAATATATTTTTAGCAATGCACCAAGGGCGCAGGCCGGCCGACTAGAGCAAGACTCTATGCAACCAAAACAGATTGTTCTTCGAAACTTGACAGCGACAACAGCAGTCACGTACTTGCGCGAACCTTTAATAATAATGATTGTTGGCGCGACAGTCCACAGGGGGACCAGGGCCTAACTTTCTCCTCAACTATTCGTGTTGTGCGTGCTACCGTTCTCTCACAGTTTTTTGCCGACTCCGAACGGCGAAATTCGAAAACCTTTCTTAGACAGTTATTGCTCTTTGAGTGCTGTCAGCAGCTCGAAAGAGGTGGTGCCATGAAAAATTCGAGGTGTTCAGCCGGGAATCGACCCTAGATACTTTGGCGTATGGGCGTCGCACGCTACCCACTACGCCACGGCAGCCACTGCGCGAACCTTTATTCCTCCAAAAAAAACCTGCCGCGTTAGAGAAGATAACGGTCTAGACTAAAAATATTGACCATAGCCATATTGAAAGACTTAATTAGGTGCCATTCAATTTTCAACTAGAGAAGAAAGGATATTAAGCTCTTTGAAGGCGTTTTTCTTTTTGAAAAGCTGCTGCCAGTATAATGCTGATATAAGGTTGTCAAATATCTCCATTCCGCGTTTTTGTCTTTTGAATTTTCCGGCTATGGACAAAGCGCTACAGAATTGGTATCTGTCAATTCTAACATCATTCGAAAGGTCTTGACATAACCTACCTACATAACCTATAAAGGATGCTCTGCATGATGAGTTAAGATATTGCATTTAATATTTATATAGACGTGTAAACATGGACTTCACTAACGCCGCAAATGGCGCTATTTTAAAGTTTCCCTTCGTTAAAGGCACATCCGCTAGAGAAACGTTCCGTGAGATTAATGGTGTTTTGGAAGATGGTACTCTATCACTTCAAATGGCGGAGGAATGGTTTCGTTGATTCAGGGCCGGTGAAAACAACATCATGGATAAGCCAGCCGGCGGAAGACCTGTGACGACGAAAACCGATCGAATCATGGAAATCATCGAGTTTGACCGGCGTGTGGTATCTCGTGACATCGCCCAGGAGGTGGAAGTTAGTCACTAAACCATATTAAACCATCTGCAGATGGCTGGATACAAAAAAATTGATGTTTGGGCGCCGCATGATTTGACGCAAAAAAAACCTTCTGGACCGAATCAACGCCTGCGAAATGCTGCTGAAACGGAACGAACTCGACCCATTTTTGAAGCGGATGGTGATTGGCAACGAAAAATGGATCACATTCGAGAACATCAAGTAGAAACGGTCGTGGTTGAAGGCCGGTGAATCGTCCTAAACAGTGGCCAAGCCGAGATTGACGACGAGGAAGGTTTTCCTGTGTGTTTGGTGGGATTGGAAAGGAATCATCCACTATGAGTTACTCCCATATGGCCAGCCGGTAAATTCTACCATCAACTGCGAACAACTGGACTGCTTGAAGCAGGCGATCGACCAGAAGTGTACAGAATTGTCCAACAAGAAGGGTGTAGTGTTTCACCAGAACATCGCCGGACCACACACTTCGTTGATGACTCGTCAGAAGCTACGGGAGCTCGGATGGCAGATTTTATCGCATCCACTATATAGCCTAGACATAGCGCTAAATGATTACCACCTGCTCCTGTCCATGGCGAACGCCCTTGGTGGTGTGAAGTTGAACTCAAAAGAATCTTGTGAAAAGTGGCTATCCGAGTTCTTCGCAAATAATTAGAGGGGCTTCTACGAGGGGGGTTTTATGAAGTTGGAAACAGATTATCGAACAAACCGGTGTATATTTGAACTAAATCCAATCACTGTAACACTTTTTATGAAGCATTGAATGAAGAGCAAAAAAGCGGAAGGGAGATATTTGACAACCTTATAAAACATCGTGTGCGTTAAATTCCTTAAAAAATGTATTTTCTCCTGAAAAGTATCTCTTCTTTCATTTTTATTTTTTAAAATATTTCTTACCCTTCTTAAGGATTATGTGAAGAATTTCAGCACTTGGTAGACCTATGTAAACGTCGCTGACTATTCAGCTTTAAGTGCTGTCACTTTACCAGCACTACCCGCCTCAACAGGTTCGAATAAATATTCATTTTCGTTTTGTTTCTCTCTTCTTCTTCTTCTTCTTTTTCAAATCAAATACTTTTTCTGTTAAAATGCCTCCATTCAGGCGTAACACGCACCCAAGGACTTCAAATTTGAAAGGCTCCTACGAAAGTAAACGAGAACGCGAATGGAAACAACTTACACTTTATACTCTCCCGACATTAACTTTATGATCACAGCGAAGAGGATGAAGACCACACATGCCAGGCTAATGAAACTCGCTCGTGCGAGCCGTGATACGTTCTTATAGAGGCAGAGTGGCACAACAACACCGACAGTTACGAAGAACACAACTCCCAGCCGAACGGCTCCCATTGATGTGCCCCACGACGGAAAGAAACGCACCAGGACCTTTGAAAGGGTGTCACCGACGACCACGTTGTACGATATCATGGCTGAAACGAGACAAAAATAAAAAATGAGAAAATTTCATACGCACACACCGCCGTGGGGAGTGCTCTTCGAGAGGATGAACGAATGGTTGCAGTGATTTCGCGTTACCTGAGGTACCTTCTGAATTATTGATCAGACGATCGGAGCCGGCGAGGACGGGGCGGAAGAGGAGTATTACGTAGTCCCTGGTGGGCGTATGTTTGCCGTCCTGCGTTTGTATTTTAAAGGCACCCCGCCTGCATCATACCCGCAACGCCGGCCCGTCAGTAAATCGCAAGTTGATGCCAACCTTGTGTAAATTATTCACGACCGCCCTCGCTAACTGTTGCCTAATTATGTGTTTAGCCTGCGATTGGAGTAATCGTGCGCCCGATGAGAATTTCCAATTTTTCCTGCCGCCGCACAGTGGTTGCGTAATCACCTTCTAATTAAAGTCCTTCATTAATTCGCTTCTCTGCGCTTGTTAAGCGGATTATCCAATGTACCCCTGCTCGGGTCTATGCCTTCCGTTGCTTTTCCGTTTTCTTGAAACATGTGCTGGTATCATGTCTTTCGCGTGAATTTCATATACGGGTAGCGGCAGCGGTAAGTCGTTCGCATCGGACTGGTTCACGTGCACATTGTTGGAACGCACATCTTGCATTGGAGAGAGAGTGCATACGCTTTACGGATTTGGAATCCCTCAACTCATGTGTGTAGTGGAGGCATAGTGCTGCTTCTTTCCGAATTTCGGGCTTAACGGTGAATAATCATGGATGGGTGTACGCTTCAGGAGATTCAATTTTAACGCTCAACATTTTTGTTGATGAGAGTTGTGGATGAGAGTTGTGGATGAGAGTTGTGGATGAAAGTTGTGGATGAAAGTTAAAGGCCGTCCAATATGTCGGGGAACTTTTTTGTGGCCTTTTGCTTTATTTTGGAGTAAGTGCACGGAGTGGATTTATTGAATTCACGGACACGGAAATAGTTTGGTTTTGCGGCAATTCGGGCAATTAGGGATATTGGGCATTGTCATGCAGTGTCAATGGCACTTCGAAGTTATAATTCCGCCCCTAACACCATGTAGACTGTGTCTATAAACCCGATTTAACTCAATCAATTCTTGCACAATTGAATATGGTATGGGAAGGTACAAGATCTTAAACGTACTACGAAAGTATGTCCTGCACTTAGATAGATGGACATCGCTAGCTTCGAGGACTAGGGCAAATAGAGCAGAGTCAGCTAAAGAACTTTCCTATGACAGTCATCGAGAAGACGCCCAAAAGCCAGACTTACGGATTTTTTAATCGATAATTCTCTGAAAATTACGATGCTTGAAAAAGGTGTTACCATCTTTGTCTTCTTTAATAGGCAGAAATGCTTTCAACTTATTCAAAATATTACGAACAATTTTCCAAAGTTATAATAGTTTGGAAATAAGAAACACAACTTTATAAACAAAGCCTAGGACAGCCTCTGACTTGTGTGAAAGTCACAGCATTGCCAAATACAATATTTTAAATGATATGATAAATAGAGCCAACTGACGACTTTGCTGAGTTAGAGACAGTTAAACATGCATGTCATCGGTCTTTCTTGCGGTTACTGAGTCTGCACACTGAGAAATAAAAAAATCAAAAGACGCCTATACGAAGGTTGTTTTTATATTTCGGGATTGGGCAACCCTAGTATTGCAATTTGGCAACTGCCAACTCTATCGTAAAGTTTGACATTTTTGAGGTTATACGTACTCAGAACGTTTTGACATACGAGCACTATTTGTGTTGTTTACAGCAACTCAATAGATTCATCTCGCCCAAAAAATGGAATTAAATCGTGAAAATTTTCGTGCGATTATTTTTTACAACATTCGACATGGATTAACACAACAACAGTGCATCGATGAACTTAACTCAGTTTTTGGCGATGAAGCTCCATCAAGGACCAGTGTTTATCGATGGTATGGTGAATTTAACCGAGGTCGTAGTTCACTCCAAGACGGATTTCGTGAAAGTCGTCCAAAATCAGTTCTTGTTCCGGAAACCATTGATGCTATGCGCCAACTGATATTGCAAGGTCGTCATGTGACCCAACTTGAGATTAACTAAACCTTGGACATTAGTGGGACCAGCATATATTCAATATTGCATGAACACTTGACCGTCAAAAAAAATTGTTTGCGTTGGATCCCACACAATTTGTCAATCGCTCAAAAAAAAGGCTCGTGTCGATTGGTCGAAAGAAATGCTCCAAAACTACGATCGCGGTGCCTCGAAATACGTTTATGACATCGTGACAGGTGATGAATCGTGGATTTACGCGTATGAGTCCGAAAGTAATCTGCAGTCGACTGTATGGGTGTTTCAAATTGAGCCAAATCCAACCAAAGTTGCTCGCGCACGAAGCACTTCCAAGCAAATGGTCGCCTGTTTTTTCCGAAAAACTGGACATGTCGCAACCGTAGCACTAGAACAACACAGAACAGTCAATTCTGAGTGGTACACAACCATTTGTTTGCCAGTTGTCTTCCAAGAAATCAGGAAAAAAGCAACCGCCGAAGACGGATCACTCTTCACCACGACAATGCGAGCTCTCGCACATCGGCTCAACCAATTGCATTTTGGAGCACTCAAAACATCGATTTGATGAGTCATCCGCCATATAGTCCTGACTTGGTACCGAATAACTTCTTTTTATTCCAGTACGTAAAAAATAAAATGAGAGACCAACGTTTTTCGACACCTGAAGAAGCGGTTGATGCGTTCAGAATGCATCTTTCAAGCGCATGGAAAAGTGTATAGATCTTAATGGGGAATATTTTGAAAAACAATAAAGCTATTTTGTGTTTATGTTTTTGTTTTTGTTGTTGTTTTTTTTTTTTTTTGTTTTTGGTTTGTTTTTGTTCCCTAATCCCGAAATATAAAAGGCGACCCTCGTATAAGTTCTTTTTTAATTGACGAGTTCAAAGGACCGGCAGTTTACTGCTGACAGCGAGTCATAAAATTTTAAAAGATTTTTGTACAGCCTGCGTACTGTCATTCACTCGGAAAAGGGTGCATTATGAAAATTTAGATCAGAAATCAAAGGTGAACATGAAGTGTAGCAATCAATACAATTGAAGATAGCATAATTGATTGGAGAAAGTAGATTGGGATTCTATGTTTATAAAACCCAGTCATATAGACTGTCACTCAAGCGTTTTAATAATAACCAGCCATTAACCATGCATAGCACTTGCGTTGTTGAAACCGGACGATGTTCCAACCTTGGTATGTGCATCAACTCAACACTACGAGGGGCATTGAATATATTGTCGGTATCGTGGTGGTCGCCGTGGCGTAGTGGGTAGAGTGCGACGCTCACACGCCGAAGGGTCTAGGTTCGAATCCCAGTTCAACACCAATTTTTCTAATATTTCACGGCACCACCTCTTTCGAGCTGCTGACAACACTCAAAGAGTAATAACTGTCTAAGAAAGCTTCTCAAAATTTCGCCGTTTGGAGTCGGCAAAAAACTGTAGGTCCCTTCTACTCGTGAGTGAAACAGTAGCGCGCACAACACGAGTAGTTGATGAGCAAGCTAGGCCCTGGTCCCCTTTGGACTGTAGCGCCAACAATTATTATTATTATCGTGGTGAAGCTATGGTTATATATATAAACTGACTTATTTATCAAGTAATACGTTTATTTTAGTGTATTCATGCAAATTTCGTATAAATGTCATTATTAATTCGCATTAAACAGAGTCATAGTGGCAACTGATACGATGATGATGAAAATTATGCATCGCGCTGTAATTAAATTTCTCACTAAGCAAGGAAACAGTCAAAAAACTATTCATGAAGAGGTGGTGGCTGTCTACCAGGGTTACGCACCTTCATTATCAACTGTGCCAAAGTGGTCAAGTGAGTTCAATAGAGGCAGAAAGAGCATTGAAGACGACCGTCGCTTCGGCGCCCCGGCTAATGCTTGTACTGAAGAAAGCAAGAAAGCAGGCTACTGCTTGTTCGGGAGAAAGCATCAAACAAGTCGAAAAACTTGTTCTTGAGGATGCCCGAATAAAGGTGAAAATGATGGCAGAGATCACCAAGCTTTCAACTGGCACCATTCACACCATTCTTTATGACCATCTTAACCTTTCAAAGGTCAGTGCAAGGTGGGTGCCACGAATGCTCACAGCGCCTCATGAAAAAGTGAGAATCGTATGCTGTAGAAAGGTTTTGGAGATGTGTAGTGAGAACGCGGAAGGTGTAATGGATCGAATTATAACTGGGGACGAAACATGAATTCACCACTATGACCCTGAATGCAAACAAGAGTCTATGCAGTGGCATAAAAAAGGAACATACACCCCGAAGGAGTTCAAAGTCACTCCGGCTGCCGGGAAGCTCATGGCCACAGTTTTTTTGGGACTCAAAGGGAATCTTGCTCGTTGAGTACAAAACAAGGTGAAACCATCAACGCCACATCCTACGCTTCCACTTTGCATAGCTGGCGGGAGGAAATTAAAAAGAAAAGACGGGGTAAACTCGCAGCGGGTGTGTTGCTTTTTCATGACAACGCTCCTGTTCACACGGCGCGAGTTTCCAAGGCTGCTGCGCGAGATTGTGGTTTCGAAGAAATCCAACACCCACCCTATAGTCCAGACCTTACCTCACGTGACTATTTCCTGTTTCCGGATTTGAAAAAATGTCTTCGTGAAAAAAGATTTTTTGATGATGAAGAACTCAAGTCGGCAATAAATGGGTATTTTGCAGAGAAAGAGAAAATTTATTTTTTTGAGCTTATCTCAAGATGTAACAAATGCATTGATGTTAGGGTAGATAATATTGAAAAATAAAAATAATTTGAATTGAATTCGTATATTCCTTCATATCGATAATAATAATAATTGTTGGCGTGACAGTCCACAGGGGGACCAGGGCCTAGCTTGCTCATCAACAACTCGTGTTGTGCGCGCTACTGTTCTCTCAAAAGTAAAAGGGACCTACAGTTTTTTTTTCCGTATCCGAGCGGCGAAGTTTGAGAGGCTTTCGTAGACAGTTCTTACTTTTTGAGTGTTGTCAGCAGCTCGAAAGAGGTGATGCCGTGAATTCGATGTGTTCAGCCGGGAACCGAACCTAGACCGGTAGGCGTGTGGGCGTCGCAATCTACCCACTACGCCAGAGAATATATTGAACGCCCCTCGCACATTATCTCTTTCTTTCGCCAGCTGAAGAGACAGTTGACAACGAGCGACTTAAGGGATTTTCCTGTAGACTACTTGCTGTCCCTCGAAAAAGTGTGCGTTATGAAAATTTATATCAGGAATCAAAGGTGAAAATGATGCATGCCAGTCAATGCACGATAGTCGCATTGACATCGTATTGATATCCGTCGCCTACTAACAAAATTAAGAACATATTCGAGAGTTGTTGTTTGAAGGCTACATTTTGAATTCCAAAATCAAAAAATATTCAAACGCAAAAGCTGAAATCTTTGGAGACTGAAAATTAACTGAAAACCCAAAATCACCAGCCTGACAGGGAATGATTGATGGAGCATAATACGCACCTGTGGCGTGATGGATAATACTTGGCGAGAGGTGCCAGGTTTGATGCCTAGACCAAATACCACACATTTTTTCGTGGCATCATCACTTTCGGGCTGCTGACAATACTCGAAAAGACTTAAAGGTCTATGCCGAAGCTTTTCACATTTCAGCGTTTGAGGTCGCCAGAAAAGTTTAGGCCTCTTTGACATGAAAGAACAGTAGCAGGCACAACACGAGTATTTGCTGAGGCATCTTGGCCCTAGTCCCCTTGTGAACTGTTGCCTCTTAGACACTTGATCCGTCTAGACCATTTACTCATGCCTTAACCACATGTTCAGCTTTAAAACTTTGTACCTTTTTAACCCTTTGAGTGCCGGGAGCCGATATATCGGCTCCTTCTACACTCGCGAGAAGTGCCAGAGCCGATATATCGGCCCGCGCCTCGTAGCGCTTTACTATTCGCATTGCGGGAGGACTCTATCTCAAAATAAATTTGTAATACGTTATAAATGATCTAATTTCACTATGAGAGAATTAAAAAAAATAGTTTTTCGTTTTAACTCTTTGTGGACGACGACCTTTTCCTATCGCTTGGAGGTACCGAAGTCTAACATAAACACCGATGGTCGCCACTCAGGCGATATTCGATCTGCGGCGTAAATCGCTGTGGATTTGGACCCTTATCGGTACTTGTCGACAGTGTTTTATATAACACAAATAACATCGCATTGCCGCAGCGATGTGGTGGTGAAAAGATGGCTGTTTGTATGTGCAAACACGTTTTGTACGAGAGAACTCAACTTTTACTTCATTTAAAAACATATATACCTTTGTTTTTTCTATAATTCTCAAATGAGTACAAAAAAACTAGTGTCATTGTTTCGTTCTGTATTTCATCTATAATACGCAGCTTTTTGAATCATGTAAATATCGTTTCTCGTTTGGTTTTTATAAGCATTTTCCTGAACCCTTGTAAAACTGTGAAATTCGGCCGGTTTTTCTCGCATAGGCACCTCCATTTCGCCCGGCACTAAAAGGGTTAAAAAGCTTCTAAAGGGATTTTAATGCTTCGTGTGCATTTCTGAGGATACGGTTGTTTATTCAGCTTTCATTTGTGTATTTCAAATTTATCACCTGTTCCCAAATCATTCAAATCAGCTGAATGCTTGGTAAATTGGAACCACCGTTTTTTGCATTTTGATCAGATTGTATGATACCACTAAATTGGCACTGCATTGTCTCCGGCTCTTAATTTTTCAATTTTTTTTTCAATTTTTTTGGATTTTGTGTGTTTCGGGATTGCTGCCGTATTTCAGGTGAATGATACACGCCGAGATAATATTTCTGAACATTCAATCGTTTTGCTCTCCACCTGAGCTCAACAATCGGTGCTATGGCATTAAAGCATCATTCCCAAGCTCTGACCGACAAACAGGCTGCTGCGTCTTTGCCAATCTAGAAGAACATCATTGCCAGCTCACACAGGTTTCATGGATTGAATCTGTCGCCCTAAATGTAACTTTACTTCTTCAGTGCAATGCACATTTAGTTTAACTCCGACTTGACTCAAATCAAATTTTAATAAGTATAATTTTATAGTTTCTTTTTAAACATTTCGCCAATGCCATCCCTAACTCGGTTATATTTTTAAATTACATTCATTTGCAAAGGCCTCATTTGCCGAGTACTGTTTGGAGGTTTTTGAGAGGTTCCAGAGGTTTTTCAAACCAAGATTTCCGAGACAGTCATACTCCATCACAATCAAAAAGAACTCACTTTGTGAACACTTAGCAAACGCATTTGAACATTGTTCTCAATCTCGGTTGAATTTCAACCTTCAACAGCTCCCTGGCACTTCCCTTTCCCAGCAAACTGACCAGAATTGAATAAAACCATCAAAACTCCACTTAAGCACGAAGATTTCCTCCCACTCATGGACCATACGTGACCAACAGAATGCCTCTCCAGTCAACGACTAAAAATCCCTGTCGCTGCTTCAAATTTAAGTCCCACCACGAGCACGATGTGATTTTGTCAAAGTTGCCCGACATTCGTTTCAATCACTCATAAATGTTTGCTTTGTCGTCCCCCTTAAGCTCTCTCTCTCTCTCTCTCTCGCGCACAGCCTCGTACCTCAGTTCATTGTGTTTCGTAGAACCTTGCAGCCTTAACCTTTCTTGTCATCTTGTAGCTGCGGGCTAATTTTGATTGCGCCTAAGTGAAGGCTCCCGTCGCGTAATCGATATCTCTCATCCTCCGCCACAAAATTGCGCTGGCACTATAGCATGTCGCCCTCCGGTTAGGCAGCGGGATGGGTGTCTCTGGCAAGCGATACGAAGGGTGTCTCCCGAACCTCATTCAAACCGTTTATGTGCGCGCCGACCTTCTTCGAGTCCATCATCAGCACGTCATGCAATTTAAACGCTTCTCGCTCACTAGGTGTCTACGAACCGCATTCCCATCCCGGTTGGAGTCGGCCGCCCGTTTCGGCGCGGCCAAATGTTATTTTTAGGCTCCTGTGCTGGCAAATCCCATTTCCTTCTAGTCCAAGGATGATGATGACGGAAGACAATGCATTTCTCGCGCGTGTGTGTGTGTGAGTTATAATATCCGTCGTGCACCGGCAACCGTTCGCCGCTTGGAAGGAAAATTGCTCTCGCCAGCAATGCTCTGTCAAAGGACTATAACTGCACACCGTTACCCACCGTCCTTCCCTGCCCACAACCACCTTCTCGGCCTGTGTGATGAATGAACGTAAATTGCATCGAGAATGTTGCAATTTATTCAGTTTGATGAGTGTGACTGTGTCTGTGTCTCTGATATCCTGCCACGCTTGATTCGGCTCCGCAGACGAGCCATCCCTTGGCACCGAGTTGTGTGTGCGGTGTCGGGGGTCATTTGTGCGATTTATTCGAGCACGAGGTGAAAAATGTAGGCTATCGTTTGGGATATCGATTTTTCGATACCCACACCGTGATTTACACGGAAATCGTATCTCGTACCCTTTGAATTGTTGAATGTGGTGTGGGGACGACTCTGCCGGCGGTAACACATAAATGAACTGGACAGGGAGTACCGACGCATCGGATTCCAGGGGCGGTGATGAGCATTTGCTTTGTTGCCTGCTGTGAAATGGAGAACTCGAACGGGTATGGTGGGTGACATTTTTCTCGATTGTGTGCAGATCAGTTTAAAATTTAAATGAACCAGCTTGATACCAATCACTTAACGTAACGCTACTTAACGCCAACGAATGAATTAATTGCTGCGTGCCGAAGGTGGGTATGCGTCTGGTGGATCGCATTTCAAAGGACTTGCAACAAATGATGGCTTCGCCTACTCCAAGTTGTTAAGTGCTTCGGTGATACACACTTGTGTATCTGACGCCGTTCCCCCTTTTATTTCCAAATGCTCAAGCACAGAATGTTGCGGAAGTTGAAATGGTTTGCTTGCGCTTTGCTGTAATGCACAGTCCTAATTGCAAATTGACAAAAAAATGCCCACACAGGACATGCCAAAGTTATACTCTTTGGAGCAGCCATTGTTTCTCCGAAACATAAAGATGATGTCTTGTGCTCCCCATCAGTCGACAACATCTCAAATGCATACAAAAGGCAAATATTTGCCTGCCAGGCACACATCCCAAGTGGATGACAGGAACTCTTTAAAGCCGTTGAATCGCCCTCATTAGGTCATCCTTGCAAAGACACTCCCACCTCTCACACCCCCAGTCACTTACCCAGAAACGGATACATGAACTGCAACAGAGACAGAAGGTAGTAGCCGTACTTTCCGTAGGCCGCCTCCATGATGCCTGGATAGCTGAATCGTCCGCAAATGTGGCCACATCTGACCTGTGAAAGACCAAGAATAAAAATAAATTCAGCAGCAAAACCTCGTTCGATTCCACATTCGACCCCGCCCTCAAGACACATCCACTTCGGTTTGAATTAAATTTTCGAGGAGACGCGCTCACACCAATTCCCCACACCACCTGCTCAAGCGTTCTTCACCAAATTGAATCAAAACCAAGTGAGTATGCCTCCCAATGTGGGTGACGCTGCGAAACGTCTCCCACTCTTCAGATCAATCATTCTCGTACGCAGAGGATGTATGAATTGTGATGTTAAAACGATGAGGATGTGTGAACCAGATACTCACCATAAGGATCAGCGAGTAATCGGTTATGCAGGCCACAAGGACAAGCAGCAGCAGCCCCAGACCAAAGCCCGCCCTGTGGAAAGCATACGGAATCCCAATGACACCGCTGCCTACGATGGAGTTGATGTAATTGAATGATGCTTGTGGCAGCGACGATAGACTATCCGATTCTTTGTTCTGTTCATCCTGGAAGAGAAGAAAAATGAATCCATGAGTAAATGTACGAATCGAGGACACGTGTGGAGAGCTGAAATAGCTTCTCAAGGCCACGAGATGATTCCGCTATGAACGCACTGAGTACACCTCCAACACTTTTCAGTCAATTAAGGTTTTCTGTGCGATAGAGCCAACCGTTCCTGATCGTTAACTTTTTTAATTACAATCACGTGGAGTCAGCTCCCCCCCCCCCGCCGAGGGGGACAGCAATAAATAAAGCGGCGCAACACCTTCGAGGCAAAAGTGGTAAGAACCATTTCATTATTAGCAGTCCTATCATTTCGTCCTTTTCAATTAACTTAAATCCCCCAGAGTGCCACACTGCTTGCACACTCACCGACTCCTGCACGCCTACGAGCGTCACCGATGTTGCTTGGCCTGTATCCTGTGTGTTGGGAATTGCCGCCAACTTTGTTCTGCTGTTCTCGTGGATTTTAATTAGGGAATTAATTGGGCCCCTCAATGTCAGAGGGAAGTCAGATTTTTTGAGGGGACGGGAGAGGGTTGAACTTGATGCGCGAGGTGTCAGGGGATGCGCCTTCCAGGCCAGTGCTAGAGTGATCCCGGCGGATGACAAATGACACGTGTCAGCCACTTCCCTCTTATCGGAGCAACTCAACGGCAATCACTTTCGATTAAATGCTAAACAGTGTATTTAAACAGCGAATGTGAGACAAGGATGGGAATGGGGACGACAGCGAGGAGGGGAACGAGAATGGGGACGGGAACGAACACCTAAACGAGGAAGGGGACGAGGACGGTAACGATTACAGGAACGAGGACCGAGGACGGGAACGAGGACGGGAACGAGGACAAGAACGAGGACGGGAACGAGGATGGGAAAGAGGACGAGAACGAGGACGGGAACGAGGACAAGAACGAGGACGGGAACGAGGATGGGAAAGAGGACGAGAACGAGGACGGGAACGAGGACCGGAAGGAAGACAGGAACGAGGACTGGAACGAGGACGTGAATTAGGACGTGAATTAGGACGGGAACATGGACGGAAACGAGGACAGGAACGAGGACGGGAACGAGGACAGGAACGAGGAGCGGAAAGAGGACGGGAACGAGGACGGGAACGAGGACGGGAACGAGGACGGGAACAAGGACAGGAACGAGGACAGGAACGAGAACGGGAACAAGAACGAGGACGGAAACAAGAACGGGAATGAGGACGGGAACGAGGACGTTAACGAGGACGGGAACGAGGACGTTAACGAGGACGGGAACGAGGACAAGAACGAGGAGCGGAAAGAGGACGGGAACGAGGACGGGAACGAAGACGGGAACAAGCACAGGAACGAGGACAGGAACGAGAACGGGAACAAGAACGAGAAGGAGGACGGAAACGAGAACCGGAAGGAAGACGGGAGTGAGGACAGGAAGCGAAGACGGGAACAAGGACCGGAAGGAGGACAGGAACGAGAATGGGAAAGAGGACGAGAACGAGGACCGAAACGAGGACCGGAAGGAAGACAGGAACGAGGACTGGAACGAGGACGGGAATTAGGACGGGAACATGGACGGGAACGAGGACTGGAAGGAGGACGGGAACGAGGACAGGAACGAGGACGGGAACGAGGACGGGAACGATGACGGGAACGAGGACGGGAACGAGGACGGGAACGAGGACGGGAACGAGAACGGGAACGAGGATGGGAACGAGGACGGGAACGAGGACGGGAACGAGGACAGAAACGAGGAGCGGAAAGAGGACGGAAACGAGGACGGGAACGAGGACGGGAACGAGGACGGAACGAGAACGGGAACGAGGATGGGAACGAGGACGGGAACGAGAACGGGAACGAGGACGGGAATGAGGACCGGAAGGAAGACGGGAACGAGGACTGGAACGAGGACGGGAATTAGGACGGGAACATGGACGGGAACGAGGACTGGAAGGAGGACGGGAACGAGGACTGGAAGGAGGACGGGAACGAGGACGGGAACGTGGACGAGAACGAGGACCGGAAGGAGGACGGAACGAGGACAGGAACAAGGACCGGAACGAGGACGGGAAAGAGGACGGGAACGAGGACTGGAACGAGGGCGGGAACGAGGACGGAAACGAGGACGGGAATTAGGACGGGAACATGGACGGGAACGAGGACTGGAAGGAGGACGGGAACGAGGACTGGAAGGAGGACGGGAACGAGGACGGGAACGTGGACGAGAACGAGGACCGGAAGGAGGACGGAACGAGGACAGGAACAAGGACCGGAACGAGGACGGGAAAGAGGACGGGAACAAGGACAGGACTGAGGGCGGGAACGAGGACGGAAACGAGGACGGAAGCGAGGACGGGAACGCGGATGGGAACACGAATAGGAACGAGGATGGGAAAGAAGACGGACTGTGACGAAAACGGAGACTGTTACGAGAACGGGGACTATGGCGAGAACGGGGACTGTGAGGAGGATGGGGACTGCGACGATAAAGGTAACGACCACAGAAACGAGGATCAGACTCCCGTTTTTTTGCAAAATGACAGGCCAAGATTTAGCACTCTTGAGAATACTTTCGTCGCTTCGATTATTTCCAGGTCTTCGATGTTTTTTTAGGGATCCATGTTTCGCTGACGACATGAAACGACTCAGGAACTCTTTTGACGCCTAAATAGCAGCTTTGTGGTAGTGCCATGGTTCTCCTTGTTGTCCTGAATCTGCACCATTCACTATCACTATTCCTACAGACAGCCCCCTTATGAACAATTATTTACACTGAATATGACCCGCCGAGCAGTTTGAAATGCCAGCGTTCTTAGCTTTCTCACGCATTTTAAGCTGAAAGTTTTTTCAATGAGACCACGGATCTTTGTAAATATGCTCCGTGGTTGTGGTATTCGATGCACCTCCACGTTGTTCATCAGAACCTTCAAAATTATCAAACCAAATTTAAATATTCGCCATAGATTCAGAAGAGTCACCTGAATCAATTCTACATGAAAAAGAAATTTTGAAATTTTGAATTGCATCTGTGTCTGTCTCCCACACAACCCTATCATATATGATGCATCGAATACAATTCCAAATTCAATTAAAAATCAATTTTGTGTCTAACTTGGATGTTTTTCGAAATCAATCCTATTTGTTCACTCTATACGATGGACACCTGGAGGAAATTTTCCAAGTTTGTTACCAAAGTACAAAACGCCAGCTTAAGGGCTCTCAAATGTTCCTCCGTAGTACTTCGTATCCGACTCTCCAGATGCGTCACACTTGCCCCTAACCTTGATTTATCAAAATGAACTTTCCAAAGTTAGAAATTGTTTTTTTTTTCTTTGAGTTCAGACACTCTTTGAAACATTAAAGTAATATTGCCATGAGCTCATTGATATACCATTAAGGCTTATCTTTCGCGGAATATAGCACACTCTGCGTTTGCCGACAAACACAAACAATTCTCTGCTCCTTCCACGTCCTTACTTCAATCTCCTTAATCTTGCAGCAACCTCATGATGGCCATCCACTTTCAAAATAAACTAGTTAAGTTAATTTATCTGCGAGAAACTCTCGAGCAGCAACTGCATTTGTCGGGGGGTAGTCCCCCCTCCATACCACTTAACAGCGAGCCAGCAGTGCCTTCATTTCTAATTGAAAAATGTTAATTGCAATCGTGAGGTACGATGGTGAAGAACAGAAGAACTGAAGAACGCCGAACAGAAGCGGTAGGGCTCGAAGACTGCGGCGAGTCTCGAAGGCGAGAGTAGATTCAGGGCGCCACAAATATTCTTCAGAGTCAAATGGGTGGGGACTGGGTAATTGGTAGAAACGAAAACGATAGTCACCGCACGCTGAAGGACTCGTAATGATATTTGATTCCCCAGAATTGCTGTTGTCTGCATCAGGTGCAATGCTATTAATCCTGTTCAGATATAAATTTGATTCGAAAACACACTGAAGCCGATTATTTGTGCAAGTGTCTGCGACGCATCGTAATTCGTGATCGAAACGACGGCACAAAGACTGAAAGTACTCCATCCTTTATTGGACTGCCTCCGGCGGCGCGAACATTGGGTTTCCCTAGTGATTCATTGCATAGCGCCTTAAGCTATTTGAAAAGGAAGTTCTTTGTTCTCGTGGAGCGAATTTGCGCGGGATGAAGAAACTAATTTAAAAACATCCCCCAAAGGTACATTTTGTTTCAGGGATGTTGATGTAGAGGATATTGCGCCAAGAACGTCATTCAATGAGGAAGTTCATGAGCATGCACTTCATCCTGATCTCTCGTCACAGTCTCCTGTCAAACAAGTCCACCTCAAACCTTTAGAGAGACGGAAATCCAGGTCATCCTTACAGCTCACAAGTCTAATCAATCATGAACGCCTTTAGACTAATCGTAAATCTCGTCCTCCTTACTTCCCCCACACATGCCACTCGAACTGGAAGCGATTCTTTGAATACTGCACCCAGCCAAGTTAAACCTCCAAAGTGCCACTCACCTTCCGGGCACTCGACTCGAAACCATTAGGGCGCTTGCTGTGACCATTCGTAATGTCATGCAACCAATCAGGAAAGGGAGTGGGTATCCCCTCGCCGCCTTTCAACACTCGCTCACTCATCCGTTAATTATTCATTATCCATCAGACGAATGCGAATCAGATTAAAGCGTTGGATTCTATCACACACAGCACGCACGTATTATTACGTCTCCGCCGTTAAATCAAACCAAGACGGGCAGTGATGCCCACATTACGGGCGATCTTTACAGCCCTTAAGGGCGCCCCAGCGCAAGCCATAAACGCCCTTCGAGAGGCACAAGCAGTTTCGAGGTCGAGAATAGAGAGCGTGGAATTTGTCTTCGAAGTGGGTGGAAGATGAATCCCCGGGATGATTTAACGTTTCTAATCTCCTCTCTTCATGTCCTCCTGTAATTTAAAACCCCCTTGAGTTGGGCGGCTATAATTTAAGCGTTTTGCAGCCGCTGAACGTCCTTTGTGTGGCCCTCAAAGTCGGAATCAAATATGCGTCTCGTAGACTCAAGGAATCTGTTTGTAACCCAAACACCTACTCATTGAGGGGTCTTAGGATAAAAGGGCATGACGGAGGCGGAGGACGTTTGATAGGTTAAGTGATTTCGCAAGATATTCTATGTTCATGTGTATTTAGTGGAATGACGAAGGATGAATTGAACAAGGTTCGGAGTGTGTTTTTTTTTTATGCTGATGCTATACCCTTGAGAAAAAGGAACGCTCAGCAGATTGTTTACCAGATATTAATTAGAAAATAATTTCCAAACGCTATCGCTTTGAGTGACAAGTCTTAAAATTGAAACATGAAATTCGTGAGCTCTGTGTAATGCAATCACAGATTCGTTTTATACAAGGCAAGGACTTAATGCCAAAGCGCTGCCTCCTAACGAGGCCGAAAACTGAAATACTGAAGAGTATGTGACCGATGGGAGATAGGGTTTTAGAAACAATTCAGCACTTGTCCGAGGAAAGAGAATTGTGCACAAAGATCTCCGATTATTCGAAAATAAAATTGACTCCCGGTTAAGCACCTCGAATTTTTCACGGCATCACCGCTTTCGAGCTGCTGACAACACTCAAAGAGTAATAACTGTCTAAGAAAAAGCTTCTCAAACTTCGCCGATCGGAGTCGGAAAAAAACTGTACTTCCTTCTACTCGTGGAAGAAGTTTAGCGCGTACAACACGAGAAGTTAATGAGCAAGCGAGGCCTTGGTCCCCCTTTTTACTGTAGCGCCACCCAATTATTATTATTATTAAAATTGACTCAACAATTAGGGGACAATGGCGAAAGCAAACAATCCTGTTTTCTGACAAGGTCCACTGAGACTGAGATAACAAACAAAATTGTCGGACCTAAAGCTTGGAAACAACACGTGCTGTTTAGGAGAAACTAATGACTCCACAAACAGTGACAGTTTGGTATAGGTTTTGGAGAAAAAAGTGGTTTGGAAATAGCGTTTTCGGTTTCAACGGTTATAAGCCTATATTAAAAATTGTTTTCCCAACTGGAATGGAGATAATGACATGGACGTTCTTTAATTTATGCAGTGTGGCGTGCCATGGCAAAGAGATTGTCCCACAAATTTTGGAATCCTGTTTTCATGCACCTTTGGACTGTTCGTAAATTTGGCGTGCTTTTTGCTCAAAGATCAGAAAACAATATAAACAGTAAAGGCGAATATTATCCAAGCAATGCACAGGTTTAATAACAATAATTGTTGGCGCTACAGTCCAAAGGGGGACCAGGGACTAGCTTGCTCATCAACTACCCCTGTTGTGCGCGCTACTGTTTCACTCACGAGTAGAAGGGACCTACAGGTTTTTGCCGACTCCGGACGGCGAAATTTTGAAAAGCTTTCCTAGACAGTTATTACTCTTTGAGTGTTACCAGCAGCTCGAAAGAGGTGGTGCCGTCAGTTTTAGAAAATAATGGTGGTACAATGCGCTGCATTAAAGTCACAAGAGTCAATCATGGTGAAAATAAATATTTTCTTCTATTTTATTGCATTTTTAAAAAGATATTTGTATTAAGCACACTTTCTTCTCTGCACCCAAGAGCCTACAAAGAAGAGGGTATGCTAAACACGAAATTCTTTTATTTATGGCCACACTTTTATCTTTTATATCGGACGACCATTGAGTACGAAAGTTGCCTTTTGTATTTCGGAATTGGGTAACCCTAGTGCTGCAATCTAGCAACTGCCAGCTCGATCATAAAGTTTGAAATTTTTGAGGTCATACGTACTCAGAACGTTTTGACATACGAGCGCTATTTGTGTTGGTTACAGTAACTTAATAGATTCTCACCCAAAAAATGGAATTAAATCGGTCGCTTTCTGGAATTTAAGCAAATGGAACTCAAGCTTGATGAACTCCGGTCAGCACTACTATTCTCCTTCTTCTTCTTCGTGAAAATCGTAAACATTTTGCGATTATTTTTTACAGATTTCGATGTGGATTAACTCAACATCGATGAACTTAATTCAATTTTTAGCGATGAAGTTCCATCAAGGACCAGTGTTTATCGATGGTAGACATTAGCTTCCAAGGCATTATTCCCGCTTAAGTTGTAATTACAAGGCTAACGACGGTTTTCCGTTTTCAAACAATAATGCAGGAGGTCGTGAGAACAGCAAAAACGTTTGCTACAACTGAAAGTGACTGAAAGCGAAAGGTAAATTCAACCGAGGTCGTAGTTCACTCCAAGACGAATTTCGTGAAGGTCGTCCAAAATTAGTTGTTGTTCCAGAAACCATTGATGCTGTGCTCCAAGTGATATTGCAAGATCGTCATGTGGCCTATCGTGAAATTAAGACGACCTTAGGCATTAGACCTTGGATATTAGTGGGACCAGCAAACATTTAATATTGCATGAACATTTGACCGTCAAAAAAATTTTGTCAATCGCTCAAAAAAGGGCTAGTGGCGATTGGTCAAAAGAAATGCCCCATAAATACGATCGCGGTGTTTCGAAACACGTCTATGACATCGCGACAGGTGATGAATCGTGGATTTACGCGTATATGTAATCTGCAGTCGACTGTATGGGTGTTTCAAATTGAGCCAAATCCAACAAAAGTTGCTCGCGCACAAAGCACTTCCAAGCAAATGGTCGCCAGTTTTGTCGGACATTTCGCAACCGTATCACAAGAACAACGCAAAACAGTAAATTCTGAGTGGTACACAATCATTTGTTTGCCAGTTGTCTTCCAAGAAATCAGGAATACCAACCGCCGAAGACGGATCACTCTTCACCACGACAATGCGAGCTCTCGCACATCGGCTCAACCAATTGCATTTTGGAGCACTCAAAACATCGATTTGATGAGTCATACGCCATATAGTCCTGACTTGGTACCGAATAACTTCTTTTTATTCCAGTACGTAAAAAATAAAATGAGAGACCAACGTTTTTCGACACCTGAAGAAGCGGTTGATGCGTTCAGAATGCATGTTTTGGAGATACCTCAATCAGAGTGGCAAAAGTGCTTCGACAATTGGTTTAAGCGCATGCAAAAGTATATAGACGGGGAATATTTTGAAAAACAATGAAGCTATTATCGATGATTAATATTTATTTTTGTTCCCTAATCCCGAAATATAAAAGGCAACCCTCGTATATCGGACGGCCATTAAGTATGACTTTAAGCAACACAAGAACTCTTTAATTTGTGCAGTAGGTAGAAGGAAGCATTTATATCGTATCTGAAAATTATGAAATATGGCGAATAGTTGTGTTAATTTTAAGAATTTAGCTTTCAGTTGTAAGTTCACACGATGAAATTTCGACAAAGATGTTCTCGTCGAACGAGGTATGTTCAAAAAATAGTTTTTTTGAACATACCTCGTTTTCATGTTATTTTTCCAAAAAGAATATTTATTTATTCATTGAATTCTATTTTGCCGCCCTCAAAGACGTCCCCTTTAGATATAATACACTTGTGCTTGAAATTCTGGAAGCATGTATGCACTTTTTGGTATTTTTGGCATGCATTTAGCTCTCTCTTAGTGATTCTGTTTGTGTCTCTTCAATGGTACCAACCTTCGGAACAGGAAAAAGTCACTGTTAGCAAAATCTACTGAGCACGGTGGCAGAGACATGATAACGAACGGTATTGCTTTTGGCCAAAAAATTACGAACAAGCAAGGACGAGTGAGCAGGTTCATGGTCGTGGTGCAAAAGCTATGCATTTTTTTTCCACAGTTCCGGTAATTTTCTTTAAATAATTACTTGTTATGGGCCATGTGGTCAAAACTCCTGATGAACTGCGCCACGGTAATCGAAAAACAAACAGTCAGTCGACCTTTGTGTGCAGTTTTGGCATTGGCAATCCTGGGCTCTTCCATTGGGACGGCCGGACTTTGGTTTCGATATCGTAACCATACCCATGATTTCTCACCCTTTTAAGCAATTCCTGAGGAATACTTATACGACATTTATTTTTGGTCAAAATTCGGCAAATTTGGAACGAACTTCGATGCCACAGACTTCAAGCCCAAAACTTCCGTAAAAACTGGCATGGCATAAGCCAATCGGTATGTCGGCATAAATACATAGCCCGCGAAATTTGAAAATTCAGACCTCGTGTTAGAAGTAAAAAAAAAACACAATGACATGTAGAGGAGATGGATAAAGCTTTTCCAACGCGGAGTCTTTGAATCCAAGTAATGGGGGCAACGTATCGCATTTAAGAGAGCACACACAAAGGTAGAACTGAAGAGCTGGCTTTAACGGAACATGCTGAAAAACTGTTATTATACAGGCCCAAATCCACAACAGACTGTAGTGAAAAAATAATTTAGAGAAAATTCGGGAGAAATGTATACGTGCCTTTAAATGCTGCCATTCGACTTATTTCGTGCTAATGATTGGAAGCTTTAAGAAAAACAGTCCAACACACTTTCCTGAAAGTGTCCGTTTCATATGTAATAATCACAAAAATACACGCATTTTCTGCATTTTTTAGAAGTTGAATATTAAACGAAACTAAAATAAACTCAACGAAACTCAACGAGACTTAATGAAGCTTTACAAAACTTTATAAAGTGTAACAAAACTCAACGAAACTTAATAAAACTTAACAAAACTAACCGGGACTTTATGAAACTTAACGATACTTAACGAAACACAACGAAACTGAATGCAACTTAAAGAAAATTAACGTAACTATATAGTGCTTAACGAAACTCAATAAGAGTAACAGAACAGTTAACAGTGCCCAGCTAAACGTAACGAAGCTTAACGACATTAGATGACGCATCTTCACAAAACTTATCGAAAATTCGCAATCGGTTATTATAACTTTGACAACACAGTTTTTACGACAGACAGTAATATGCTATACGCCTATTTAAGGCATTCATGTAGACCATGGACAGATTTAATCATGTCCTGACTATCAATGCCACCACGATTCTTATCAGTCCACGATTCTGTGTCAAAAACCGACTTTCATTCATTGAATGACGCTCTCCTATTACACGCGTTCTATCAAGTACTTTGATTACTACTTCTATTTGTCGAATCAATCAACTGGATCACTCTTCGGATAATGCGCTTTCATCCCTTTTCAGGGTTCTTATCACTTTGACCGTACCGATTGTATTCTGTCCTGCAACTGACAAACCATATCCCATTGTCCACTGTCTCTGCCACAATTTGAAAGCAATCCCTCCTTTTTCCCCGCATGTATGCCCACGTACATACACATCAAAATTCTCAATGTGCACAAACCATTAAGTCACAAAGTCCACAATCGAATCGATTCAAAGAGTAATCACGTCCTCTTCATTGTTAGCTATAACAAAGAGGTTTTTCTCGGGTGTGTAAAGTTTAATGTGAATACTCAGTAAATTCTCTCCCATCACACCCAGAAAAAAAACGAGCTCGTGCCGTCATCCAACATCTCATCGTCAGCCCGAAGGCACTTAAAAATCTTCACCACTTCACGGACATCATCCGCTTTTTCTTTTGCTGTTCGGAACAGATTTCCACTCTAACCGCCCTTCCAGCGTCACCCTGACCGTGCCCTAGCAATGCACACCCGCATGGGTTCCAGAAACCTCCACAAAGCACTCACTGCTTTTCCGCAGACCTTTACAAAAGACGAAGCCTTCGGACATGCGTTTGGAGGCCACCCGCCCGTTTTGAATTAAACGCAAAAAAAGCCAAATCCAAAGAACCGATCCATTCTGCCCTCTCCCATGAGAATTAATATCGACAGTGGAGCCAATATGTAGATCAGAGACGGTCGAATGCCACTTCTAGCACCAAATGCGCCACAGGCGACTCGGTTGAACAATTATCGACTAAATATAGCTTTTGGGTGGCCCAGCAGTGCCGGTCTGAGTTATGAAGGACCCCTTGGCGCTCGTGTACAGATGTAAACAAGGGAAACCTTTAAATTTGATTTGTTTGTGCAAACGTACAAGTGAATTTTTGATGGGACATCATGCGGAAACGTAACAGCAAACGGACGAGCCGTGCGAGTTGCGGACGCCGTGCAGCTGAGCTCAAAAAATTAATTCCTCATGCAGCTCGCATGTGGGAAGTGGAATTGCTTATCATCGAAGATTCGAACCCTCGCAAAGGGATGATTGTTTTCACAGAATTTACGAGCACGAGCCGAGGGGATTCTGCAATTGAGTGCAATCGAAGGTGCTCTTGCTGACGCAAGCGCCCAAGAGGGATTGCCAAACACAAATGGGCTTTTGTTTGATTCTTCGATGATTGATTTCCATCCTACGTGGCAGTGACTTGCAACGAACGTTGATATGTGATGATGTTTGACTATAGATGACACACAATGCTGCAGGATCCTGAAGAATTGTGGAGGATGACGAAGGATGGCGCAGGATGGCATGGAACGAGGCCCTACAGCGTGGATGCTTTTAATTGCTTTTACTTTGATGTGGTCAGTGGAGTCGAATTCGGGCTTTTACAGAAGGCAATGGTTATGGGAATGAGATGCAGTAGAGTAGAGATAAGTTCCTTTGCAGAAGAGTTTATTTGAGTTTCCTTGAATCCCATTCATAGTAGCCTGGAAGCTTTGTAAATTCTTAAGGCTGCTGGCCTCAATCTGTGCATTGCTTGGACATTTTTCTATATTGGTTTAATGTTGAATAATGTCCGGTAATTCTACTGTTTTGTCAGACTGCAAGCATGAATTTGAACTTCTCGCATTACGACGGCACCCCGTCTGGGATGAGTGTATCGTTGATTGAATTGTATCACGGGATGCCAACGCAATTCTCGTAAGTGTGCAAGCCAAGCAGACATACTGCTGCCTTGTAGCTTCCCTACTGCCATCAGAAAAAATGTCGTATTCGGACCTATGCCCAGCGACGACCTACCTTAGACCGGTGATTCACAATTTCTGCCATCTGCCCACTTCCTCGCCACATTAGACTGACACTTATATAAATAAGCCCACGTCGGATGAAATGACTCCACCATATCCATCCATGGATAAAGATGTTGAGTTGCACACGGGTTGTTCATTAAGTGGCCCCTTTGAACCCAACGAACTAACCTAAACCCTGGACTGCTACAAAGCACATATTACCACCTTTTACAAAGTGTGGTCAAACAATTCAGGCAGAAGGAGAGTTAAAAGTTTCAATTCGAATGTGGATAAGATGTTCGGAGCAGACTTTCGCAAAAGCGCCCAATTTGGGAAAACCAATCTATTTCGGATATACCAGGGGCGTTCAATATAATCTCGGTCAAACTGTTACATAAGGTTGCCAAATATCTAATATTCGCTTTTTTGCTCTTCATTCAATGCTTCATAAAAAGTGTTACAGTGATCGGATTTAGTTCAAATATACGCCGTTTTGTTCAATAATTTGTGTCCATCTAGGCGGCAACGTCATCATACCCCCTCGTAGAAGCCCCCCTCCTTATTTGCGAAGAACTCGAAAAGTCACTTTTCACAGGCCTCTTTTGAGTTCAACTTCACACCACCAAGGGCGTTCGCCATGGACAGGAACAGATGGTAATCACTTGGCACTATGTCCGGGCTATATGGTGGATGCGATAAAAGTTCCCTTCCGAGCTTCCGTAGCTTCTGACGAGTCATTTACGAACCATGTGGTCTGAAGTTGTCCTGATGGAACACTACACACTTCGGGTGGAGTTCCGAATAGTACTCACCCCTGATTTCCTTGAAATTATTTTTATAGGTATCCCTGCACATGAGAAGTCCAAATCCGAATGGTTTTTTCCCGCAAATAACGGGAAAGGACGAAAAGGACATTTTTAGTTTTGGTATTCAGGACCTAGTATCTTCGAAACGGTAAGTCGCATGTGAATAAAACCCACCCTTCCTGTTGGCCAATTCTAGACGCTTCTGGTCGATCGCCTGCTTCAAGCGGCCCAGTTGTTCGCAGTAGATGGTGGAATTAAGCGTCTGTTCATATGGAAGCACCTCTTAGTGGATGATTCCCTTCCAATACCACCAAACCCACAGGAAAACCTTTCTGGCCGTCAATCTCGGCTTGGCCACTGTTTGGGCCGATTCACCGGCCTTCAACCACGACCGATTTCGCTTGATATTATCGTATGTGATCTAGTTTTCGTCGCCAGTCACCATCCACTTCAAAAATGGGTCGAGTTCGTTCCGTTTCAGAAGCATGTCGCAGGCGTTGATTCAGTTCAGAAGTTTTTTTTTTTTTCGTCAAATCATGCGGCACCCAAACCTCAAGCTTTTTTTGTATACAGCCTTTTGCAGATGGCTTAAAATGGTTTGATGACTAACTTCCATCTCCTTGGCGATATCACGAGATGCCACATGCCGGTCTAACTCGAGGATTTCCATGATTCGATCGGTATTCGTCGTCACAGGTCTTCCGCCGGCTAGCTTATCCATGATGTTGTTTTCACCGGCTCTGAATCGTCGAAACTATTCCTCCGCGATTTGAAGTGATAGGGTAACATCCCCCAAAATACCATTAATCTCACGGAACGTTTCTCTAGCGGATTTGCTTTAACGAAGGAAAACTTTAAAATAGCGCGAATTTCGGCGTTAGTGAACTCCATGTTTACACGTCTATAACTGTTGAACGCAATATCCAGACTAATCATGCATAGCGTCGATTTGTAGCTAATGTCAAGAAATTTCAAACGATGTATGGTATTGCCAGATACGAGTTCTGTAGCGGTTTGTACAAAGCCGGAAAATTCAAATAAATAAAAAGGTGAAAGATATATTTGACAACCTTAATAATAATAATTGTTGGCGCTACAGTCCAAAGGGGGACCAGGGCCTAGCTTGCCCATCAACTACTCGTGTTGTGCGCGCTACTGTTCTCTCACGAGTAGAAGGGGCCTACAGTTTTTTGCCGACTCCGAACGGCGAAATTTTGAGAAGCTTTCTTAGACAGTTATTACTCTTTGAGTGTTGTCAGCAGCTCGAAAGAGGTGGTGCCGTGAAATATTAGAAAAATTGGTGTTGAACTGGGGGTCGAACCTAGAACCTTCGGCGTGTGAGCGTCGCACTCTACCAACTACGCCACTGCGACCAACATTCACAACCTTATATATATATAAATTGACTTATTTATTAAACAATACTATTATTTTAGTGCATTCATGTAAAAATTCATATAAATGTGATTATTAAATCGCGTTTTATCTCTAGTTAAACAGAATCATAATGGCAACTGAGACGATGATGATGAAAATTATGCATCGCGCTGTAATTAAATTTCTCAGTAAGCAAGGAAACAGTCAAAAAACTATTCATGATGAGATAGTGGCTGTTTACAGGGTTCCGCTCCTTCATTATCAACTGTGCAAAAGTGGTCAAGTGAGCTCAAGAGAGGCAGAGAGAGCATTGAAGACGACCCCCACTTCGGCGCCCCGGCTAATTCTTGTACTGAAGAAAGCAAGAATGCAGGCTACTGCTTGTTCGGGAGAAAGCATCAAAGAAATCGAAAAACTTGTTCTTGAGGATGCCCTAATAAAGGTGAAAATGATGGCAGAGACCATCAAGCTTTCAACTGGTACCATTCACACCATTCTTTATGACCATCTTAACCTTTCAAAGGCCAGTGCAAGGTGGGTGCCACGAATGCTCACAGCGCCTCAGAAAAAAGTGAGAATCACATGCTGTAGAGAGCTTTTAGAGATGTGTAGTGAGAACGCGAACCGTGTTATGGATCGAATTGTTACTGGGGACGAAACATGGGTTTACCTCTGTGACTCTGAAAGCAAACAAGAGTCCATGCATTGGCATAAAAAAGGAACAGACTCCCCGAAGAAGTTCAAAGTCACTCCGTCTGCCGGAAAGCTCATGGCCACAGTTTTTTGGGACTCAAAGAGAACCTAGCTCATTGAGTACAAAAAAAAAGTTGAAACCATCAACGCCACATCCTACCTCTCCACTTTGTATAATTTGAGGGAGAAAATGAAAAACAAAAGACGGGGTAAACTCGCAGCGGGTGTGTTGCTTCTTCATGACAACGCTCCTGTTCACACGGTGCGAGTTTCCAAGTTTGCTGCGTGAGATCGTGGTTTCGAAGCAATCCAACGACCACCCTATAGTTCAGACCTTGCCTCTAGTGATTATTTCCTGTTTCCGGATTTGAAAACATGTCTTAATGAAAAAAGGTTTTCGGACTATGAAGAACTCAAGTCGGCAATAAATGAGTATTTTGAAGAGAAAGAGGAAATATATTTCTTTGAGCGTTTAAAAAAGCTTATATCAAGATGTAGCAAATGCGTTGATGTTAGGAGAGATTATATTGAAAAATAAAAACAATTTAAATTGTATTCGCATTTTCCTTCATATCGATACCGAGAATATATTGAACATTTCATCTCAACAGCTGATGATTAAGTTTGCCTAGAAAGCAAATATTTTCTTCCCGTAGCCTTCAATTCAAACCCAGAGTGAAGTACTTGCCTCAAACAAAGTTTTCAACTCTCCCCGAATTCTTTCATCTTATTCGAAGTGCCGGAAAGTTGGGTGCAAGATTTTCTTCGAAGCCGCAAACGCTAGAATTTGCTGTAACCCCTGTACGCTAATCACGCAGCCAAAGCGTCTTCGTCAAAAAGATTTTCTTATACGACTTGTCTTCTGCAGAGCTATGTATGTAGCTTCCTACAGAAGAGTCTCTTTGGGTTTCTGCTGCAATTGACACTTGAACGCCCCTCGTATGTTGGTTGAGGCACAGGTTCACCCCTGACTGTAGCGCCACAAGAAGAAGAAGAATCTATGTCGGAACAAAGCCCAAACGTTTAATGTTTGAAAACTGTATTGTACGATTTTCTAGAAGAACACACACATACGCTTCTACTCCAAACTGATCAGCTTAGAAGTGAAAACCCTTTGCTGGAGTCTTAGGAAAATACAGACTCTGCGACTATACTTCAGAGAACTTATTCTACTTTGTGTAGCGTTACAGTTTTTACGCTCACCAAACATGCCTCTCCAGCCACCACGATCTCTCCCCAGCTGCATACAATTGTGCACTCCAAGTTGGTTGAGGTCCTTCTTCACTTAAGTGCGCCATTTCAACTCTGGCCGTCCCTTGTTGTGTCATCCGAATGTCTCGAATTTGAGGACTTCTCGGGCCGGAGCAGAAGTGACCATACCCATTTCATGCTCTAGCCATCTTAAGCCTTGTATCAGAAGATATTTAATGCTGTTGCTTATCGCTAAGAGTTCATTGTTCCCCGTGAAGTCTTTTCTTCCAAATGCCATGCACGCAAGCAGGACCAAAAACCTCACGAAAAATTTTTCTCTCAAAAGAACAAACGGCTTCCTCATTTGGTTTCAGTAACATTCAAGTTTTTATACCATAAAGCAGAACTTGGATGAGCAAGCTGTTTAACAAATCAAACTTAGCCTTTTAGAGCACGCTCTACTACTTAATGAACTTTTGAGCCCAAGGAGGCAACGGTTGCCAAGAGCGATTATGTCTTTGATTCTGTAACTTTGGAGCAGAGGTAGACGCGAGTCTTGTGTTGCCTGGAAGTTTCTGTTGCCAAATGTGACGCTTTGTCCGAGACGTTGATGTGATGTGTCCTTTCTTGATGGAAGCATGTACCTTTTTTGCCCTCAATGCGTGTGAATATCACATTGTAGGTTTGATTCCCAACTGAATACCTCGAATTTTTTCACGGCATCACCTCTTTCAGTGGTCGCCGTGGCGTAGTGGGTAGAGTGCGACGCTCACACACCGAAGGGTGTAGGTTCGACTCCCAGCTCAACACCAATTTTTCGAATTTTTCACGGCACCAACTCTTTCGAGCTGCTGACAACACTCAAAGAGTAATACTCTTTAAGAATAAGCTCTTCCAACTTCGACGCTCGGAGTCGGAAAAAATTGTAGGTCCTTTCTACTCGTGAGAGAACAGTAGCGCGCACAATATGAGTAGTTGATGAGCAAGCTAAGGCCCTGGTCCCCTGTGGACTGTCACGCCATACAATTATTAACCACCGAACCCATTTTAGCCACTTCCGCTTTTATGCCGGCAAACGCCACTTTGACAACTTGCTCCGTTCGTACAAGCACGTCAATTTTCCGCGTAGGCTAGCTGCTGCGCTGAATTTTAAAATAAAAAAAAAACAACATGAGTAGTTGAGCAAGCTAAGGCCCTGGTCTTCTGTGGCCACTTCCGCTTCAATGCCAGCAAACGCCACTTTGACGGTTCGCTCCGTTCTTCCAAGCACGTCAATTTTCCGCGTAAGCTCGCAGTTGAGCTGAATTTTGAAATAAAAATATCGTGCCTCTGGTGTCGACTTGCGCGTTTCGATTTTCTGGAGAATGATATTGAAAAAGTCACATTACAGCGCATCGACAGGTATGATACCTTTTTGACGTTAAAGGGCTAAGTTCATCACCAACCTCGACGGAGTAGCGAGAGCTCTCTATCGTCATTCTACACAATCTGACGAGTTTGGTAGGAATGCCAAAATTAGACATGGCACTGTAAAGCTCGTCCCTATGCACGCTGGCATATGCGGCCTTAAAATGAACAAATAGGATGTAGTGTCGATCTGTACGTCTTGGTCCTTTTCCAGGATCTACCGTAAAGTGAAGATCAGGTCTATTGTGAACTTCTCTGGCCTGAAACCAAACTGGTAAGGGTCGATCAGATTTTTCACAAAGTGTTTTAGCTGTTTGCAGAAAACGGCAGAGAGGCACTGTTAAGGATCCTCGATAGTTGGTGCGACAAACGACAGCGAAATTCCACTCATTGGACATGCTCTCCTTCATCCACGTCTCTCATTGCATCCAATGAGGTAATCTTCAGCTGCTTTAAATAGTTGTGCGGACAGTCTTCGCTCCGCTCCAGCAGCTTTGTTTGTTTTCAGTCTCTTGTTCATCGGAAGTCATCTGACTTTTAATTGACCCTCTAGTTGGTGCCATTCGATGTCGACAAACAAATTTCAGGTCCAATCTTTTCGTGAAGAAAGGTCTATAACGCACAACACAAGGGAAAACCAGCCCTGAACTGCAACGCCACCCATATCATTTCATCTCAATAGCTGATGACTAAGTCTGCCCAGAAAACAAATATTTTCTTCCCGTAGCCTTCAATTCAAACCCAGAGTGAAGTACTTGCCTCAAACAAAGTTTTCAACTCTCCCCGAATTCTTTCATCTTATTCGAAGTGCCGGAAAGTTGGGTGCAAGTTTTTCTTCGAAGCCGCAAACGCAAGAAACTGCTACTACCCCTGTACGCCAATCACGCAGCCAAGGCGTCTTCGTCAAAAAGATTTTCTTCTACGACCTGTCTTCTGCAGACCTATGTATGTAGCTTCCTACAGAAGAGCCTCTTCGGGTTTCTGCTGCAATTGACACTACAAAGTACGCGCAAACAACTTCCAAAGCGTATGCACGACCTGTCTGCGAGCGCAACGATATCACAAAATTCTTGGAATAAATATTCAACAGCCATCTCCGGAATGGTTTTGAAAATTCAAGCACATCTCCATTCCCACACCATCAGCGCAACTCATTGACACTCTCCATTTGGCATTCTCACATGCTGAGGCACACACCCCGACCCTGCCCAGCATGCAGCAACAATACGTCGGGTCCGCATACTCGGGTCTCCCTCTGTGTGTGGGGATATGCTCACAATTCTTTCCGATAAATAATGCACAAAGGACACCAGAGCTAGAAGTACCCGTTAAGGAAGAGAATGGGATTTTTATCACGTCGTCCATGTGAATTGTTTGCGGAGCAGACAATTGCTACGCGTACTCCAAATGTTCCCATCCTGGGACATTCGGGATGAACAGAATGAAATATTATGCCGCCCACTCTGTGCGGATATCGCTCGCCTCTCGGACGGTTCCGGATTCCGATTCATGCACGTACGGGTGTCTGGGTGCCGTAAGAACTTCAGCTTAGGGCGCATTACGGCAGAATCGGAAAATCAATGCCCGCGAAGCGAGTCCTTTCTTTTAGTGTTGGGTCTGTGTGTGTGGGTTGGTGTGGTTTTTATTCCTTTGACAAATGCTCAGTTGTGGACTCTTCAAGTCGGGTGTACATTGAAAGGACGTACTTGGGGAAAGAAAGGGTCGCCTTAGTCGGCGACAAACTTTGGCCCGCTCGCCTCCCTGCTGCACAGCGCTCGGATTGCGATTCACTGAAGTAGACTTGTGAATTCGGGATGCGGTTGAGTTGTTGTCGTAGAAGGGATCATTTCGAGTTGGTCACTTGAGGGAAGTTTGCATTTGAGTGAGGAGCGATGATGAAGTGGGCCTTGTGGGGAACTCTCTATGGTTCGGCACAAGTGGAATCAACTAATTGTGAGTGAGTGCCTGTGGGACACCGAAGAGGAGTAACAGAATGTGAATGGGAACGTTTATTGGATTTGGGGAAGCTGGTTGTTTCAAGGATTCTTATGTGGGGTAATTATTTTGGAGGTTGAACAACGGAAGTGGGTTGACTTGGTGGAAGGAATAGGAATATTTTAGTCTTTGGACACGATTTTAGTATGTGGAAAAACAATACTTGGGCATGGGATCACTTCATTCAACACCATTATCATTAGATGAAGTCACTGAGTGGAGGATGGAGTTATTCTGTCATACAGCGGGGCATTGAAAGTCTTACGAGACACCAGAAGAGCCGCAATGAAATGTAATCAAAGGTGTCATTCTTCTTGGCAAAAAATTATGACCTCATCGGTGCGACTAAAATACCACGCGCCAACGAAACAGCAGGAAAAGTGCACCCTGGTTTCATATGAAGGCGTAGTCCAATAGAAACCGATGGTCAGACTGCCACGATAAACAAATATCAAGCGCTTGGCAAATTTTCAACTCTCCAGACTATTTGCTCGTTCCTCAGTCCACAATCTACATCAGCCTTCATCAACCTGGAAGATTCATAAGTTCGTACAATGGATAAAGAAATCGTTTTTGAGATTTTCAATCTTAATCCCCACCGAGCTCCGGTGCAGGGTTAAATTAAATACGCTCTGACCTTGACCTAGCCGCATCCAGAAACACAGTGTCAAAATTTCACATCAATTGCAGCATTCCACAAAATTGCCCACCTGCAGCTTCCACCGCCGCGCACAGCTTTGCTCTCAGCGGGATATGCCTTCACAATCAAAATTAATTTCCCATGGAAGCTCTGAGGCTTAGCCCGAAAATTGAGTCTATTCACGCCGCTTCTGGGTGTTATGCACCAGCCAGTCAGGATCGAGCAGGTGTTGCAGTTTCCCAGGTTCCTGTTTGAAAATTTCACTGCAGCACACCCGTTGCTCCGTTTACCGTTTCGATTTCACTTGCCGACGTGTGTTGCACAAGTAACTAGAATGGTGGCCTTGCACAATGCAACCCCACGAGAGGAGGTGGCAACAAGAGTGCACCGAAATATTGAAATTCAAAGCCGTGCCCGTTGATGTGCAACAATTTTATCATTTTGCTGGCATTCGGCTGCCCGTCTCGCAGCTGCCCTCGTCCTGTGATGTGGATATGTCGGTGGGTTTCAAAGGAGATCGAATGCTTTGAACACAAATCGAGGTCTAAGAGATTATTTTCCAGTCGTAAGGAGCTTCCTGGCGGATCACATACAGTTGAACATCTATCGGTGCACTTTCTTGAAGATTTTTTTGGGGAATTGAATTTCAAACGATGTGGTTGGGCGGATTTCAAAGATGTTGTTGGATGCATTTGAGAAGGAGAGGGCGCCTCCGCCTCTTGTGGGAATAATCTTCTTTAGAAAGTATATGATGCATCCCTCAATGCAACTCTCGGTTTATATTCAAAGCATTAAGGTACCAAATGGTGGTGGTTCGATATTGTGATGAATGGAGTTATTTACCAAGAAGCTCTATGGAAAACTTAACAGGAGAACGAACATATTGTTACAGAAATGCAATCGGTCTATACTTATGACTACAACAGAACATGCTTCAGTGGGTATGGACATTCTTACTGGTGACAACTCTGCAACAACCCTTTTTGCGTGCACAGATGGTCCTGCGTTAGATGTGAGCACATTTTTACTTCTACCATTCTCTTAGGTTACTAGCAGGAATCCTTAAACTCTTCTTAAATTCAGTTATAGAAAAAGATTTCTAGCATTGCTTAGAAAAATTACGCAAAGCTTTCAAAACACAGAGAAATTAAAATTTTATTACATACTAAGGTTGCCTTCTATATTTCGGGATTGGGCAACCCTAGTGTTGCAATCTGGCAACTGCCAGCTCTATTGTAAAGTTTGACATTTTTGAGGTTATACGTGCTCAGAACGTTTTGACATGCGAGCGCTATTTGTGTTGTTTACAGTAACTTAAAAGATTCATCTCGCTCAAAAAATGGAATTAAATCGCGAAAATTTTCGTGCAACATTTTTTTCCCCAACTTTCGAAGTGGATTCGTGGTCGCCGTGGCGTAGAGGGTAGAGTGCGACGCTCACACGCCGAAGGGTGTAGGTTCGATTCCCAGCTCAACATCAATTTTTCGAATTTATCGCGGCACCATCTCTTTCGAGCTGCTGACAACACTCAAAGAGTAATAACTGTCTAACAAAGCTTCTCAAATTCGCCGTTCGGAGTAGGCAAAAAACTGTAGGTCCCTTCTACTCGTGAGAGAACAGTAGCTCGCACAACACGAGTAATTGATGAGCCAGCTAGCCCCTGGTCCCCCTGTGGACTGTAGCACCAACAATTGTTATTATTATTATTATTATTCGACGTGGATTAACTCAACAACAGTGTATCGATGAACGTAATTCAATTTTTGGCGATGAAGCTCCATCAAGGACCAGTGTTTATCGAGATGACCGAGGTCGTAGTTCACTTCAAGACGAATTTCGTAAAGGTCGCCCAAAATCATTTGTTGTTCTGGAAACCATTGATGCTGTGCGCCAACTGATATTCCAAGATCGTCATGTGACATATCCTGAGATTGAGACAATCTTAGGCGTTAGTGGAACCAGCATACATTCAATATTACATCAACATCTGACCGTAAAAAAAATTTGTTCGCGTTGGATCCCACACAATTTGCCAATCGCTCAAAAAAAGGCTCGTGTCGATGGGTCGAAAGAAATGCTCCAAAAAAAAATTGCGGTCCTTCAAAACACGTCTATGACATCGTGACAAGGGATGAATCGTGGATCTACGCGTATGAGCCCAAAAGTGAACAGCAGTCGACTGTATGAGTGTTTCAAATTGAGCCAAACCCAACAAAAGTTTCTCGCGCACGAAGCACTTCCAAGCAAATGGTCGCCTGTTTTTTCGGACATTTCGTAACCGTAGCACAAGAACAACGCAGAACAGTCAATTCTGAGTGGTACACAACTATTTGTTTGCCAGTTGTCTTCCAAGAAATCAGGAAAACCAACCGCCGTAGACGGACCACTCTTCACCACGACAATGCGAGCTCTTACACATCGGCTCAACCAATTGCATTTTTGAGCACTCAAAACATCGATTTGATGAGTCATCCGCCATATAGTCCTGACTTGGCACCGAATGACTTCTTTTTATTCCCCTACGTAAGAAATAAAATGAGAGGTCAACGTTTTTTGACACCTGAAGAAGCGGTTGATGCGTTCAGAATGCCTGTTTTGGAGATACCTCGATCAGAGTGGCAAAAGTGCTTCGACAATTGGTTCAAGCGCATGCAAAAGTATATAGACCTTAACGGGGAATATTTTGAAAAACAATAAAGTTATTTTCGGTGAATAATATTTGTTTTTGTTTTCTATTCCCAAAATATAAAAGGCAACCATCGTAAACATATTTGTAGTTTAATTCGTTTTGAGTAAGTCTGTGTCCGTTTTGATTCTGAAAACTTTACTTTAGACAGAAGTGCTTAAATGGCACAACTTTTGCAAATGTTGCTGCTTTGGTGGTAAAACTTATTTGTACACGAAGCCTGTACATTTTGAAATTTGGCGGACTACGTACATATAACATAATTATCGTTTTTTGTTTTTTTTTTTTTGGTTTGTTGATACAGTCGTCTCGAACATATGTTTACAGTTTAAGCTTTATTGCAAATTAGTTTTGTTTGGGAAGACGTGAAGTTTGATGATTTTTGCGTGTTCGACTACTTCTTTTTTCTTCTTCTTCTTCCTGTGGCGCTACAGTCCAGGGTGGACCTGGGCCTCGAGCCAGCCCGATCTTTCGCTAGCTGCCTCCAAATACGCACTCCAAGTTGGTTGAGGTCCTTCCCCACTTGTGTGCGCCATTTTACCCTTGACCGTCATCTGTTGTGTTGTCCCAATGGTTCCGATTCGAAGACTTTTCGAGCCGGAGCAGTGTTGTCCATACACTGCACATGGCCTAGCCATCTTAAGTGTTGTATTTGAAGACACTTGACCAGGGGCATATCGCAGTACAGCCCATAATAATAATAATAATTGTTGGCGCTACAGTCCAAAGGGGGATCAGGGCCTAGCTTGCTCATCAACTACTCGTGTTGTGCGCGCTACTGTTCTCCCACGAGTAGAAGGGATAAACAGTTTTTTGCCGACTCCGAACGGCGAAATTTGAGAAGCTTCCTTAGACAGTTATTACTCTTTGAGTGTTGTCAGCAGCTGGAAAGAGGTGGTGCCGTGAAATATTAGAAAAATTGGTGTTGAATTGGGAGTCGAACCTAGACCCTTCGGCGTGTGAGCGTCGCACTCTACCCACTACGCCACGGCGACCATAGAGTTCGTTATTAAATCTTCTCCTCCAGATGCCATCAACGCAGACTGGACCAAAAATCGCACGCCAAACTTTTCTCTTAAAAAGGCTAAGGGCTTCCTCATTCGCATTTGGTAATGTCCAGGTTTCCGCGGCATAGAGTAGGACTGGGATGATCGAGCTGTTATATAATCTAAAGCGAGGTTAGTCCGTCAAGAGGGCTTTATTACTCAATTGCCTCTTGAGCACAGAAAATAAGCGATTGGCAAGAGTGATTCTCCGTTTAATTTCGGTACTAATGTTGTTGTCCCTATTTAACGCGGAGCCGAGGTATATGAAATCCTTAACTTCTTCGAAGTTTCTGCTGCATAAATTAAAGCTCTGTCCTAGACGTTGATGTTCTATGCCATTTTTTAACGACAGAATGTACTTTGTGTTGACCTAACTAACCGTCAGACCCATTTAAGCCACTTCCACTTCACTGCCAGCAAACGCCTCATTGACGACTCGCTGTGTTCATCCAATCACACCAATGTCATCAGCTTAAGCTAGCAATTGAACTGACTTTTGGAAAATCGTTATTCTGGTGTTGACTTGTGAGTAACGCACGATCTTCTCTCTTCTCTTGAAGAAGTCAAATGACAGTGCGTCGCCTTGTCTAAAATCTTTTTTGATATTGAAGGTCTCGGTGGGCTCGTTACCGACCTTGATGGAGCAGCGAGAATTCAATAATACTAATAATAATTGGGTGGCACGACAGCCCACAGGGGAACCAGGGCCTAGCTTGCTCATCAACTACTCGTGTTGTGCGCACTACTGTTCCCTTACGAGTAGAAGGGACATACAGTTTTTGCCGACTCCGATCAACGAAGTTTAAGAAGCTTTTTCTTAGATAATTAACACCTTTCGAGTGTTGCCTGCAGCTCGATAAAGGTGGTGTCGTGAAAAATTCGAGCTTTTCAGCCGGAAATCGAACCTAGACCCTTGGCGTGTGAGGGTTTCACTTTACCCGCTACAATTCGGCGGCCACCAAGCACAATGTGACACCTAGAAACAAACACCAGCACTTTTGATGTAGAACATTAAGGCATGACTAAATTTCGCAAAAAGTTTGAGCATTTGTTTGACGAAACAGATATAAACCATTACCTCTTATTCGTAGCCCACGGAAGATCATGGGCTAAGAAAAGACACTGCGAATCGTTAAAGACTCAACATGTGTAGTGGTTTTTCAGCATGATAGGGATCCAGGATTGGCTTGAACCGTTGCCATTTGATGTGCTTAATCGGCCAGTTCAAAGCCCTGATCTTATCTTATATACGAAACTTGAGACTTGCGAAAGACTATAACACATCACCATCATCCTAAAATGCGTTATGGAAGAGCACACAAAAAAATCACAGTGAACTGTGACTGTTCAACAGCCTGCCAAAACGTCTCAATCAAGTTTGAAAAGAAAACAATCCTCAACTTGGAGGAAAAGTGAGTCGTGGCACTTTAAGCAATATCGTTATTGGATGATTTGTTGCTTTGGTTGGGTTTACTTGATTAGTTTTATAAAAACCCATTCAAATAAAGGCATAAATTGCTTTTTGTAAATTTTTGTAATATTTGACTTTTTGGTAAAACAAAAAATATTTTCAGGTTCAAGCGGGTCAGTTTTGCACCCACTGTAGCGCTTCAGCCCATAAGGGGACCAGGATCTAGCTCCTCAGCAACTACTCGTGTTGTACTTGCTACTGCTCTTTCACGAATAAAAGGGACCTACCTTGCCGACTCCGATTGGAGAAACCATTATTACTCTTTGAGTGCTGTTAGTAGTTCGAAATAAGGGGAGTTTAGTACAAGAATCGAACCTTACACCTTCAGCGCATGCGTGTCGCTCTCTACACCACAAGAACTAGCCAAATGGTACAAATAATTTTATTGCTTATATTGCAATTGGTGGCCGCAGTGGCGTAGTGGGTAGAGTAAGACGCTCACCCGCCGAGGGGTATAGGTTCGATTCCCGGCCGATCACCTCGAATTTTTTCACGATACCACCTCTTTCGAGCTGCTGAAAACACTCAAAGAGTAATAACTGTCTAAGAAAGCTTCTCAAACTTCGCCGTTCGGAGTCGGCAAAAAACCGTACTCGTGAGAGAACAGTAGCGCGCACAACACGAGTAGTTAATGAGCAAGCTAGGCCCTGGTCCCGCTGTGGACTGTCGCGCCAACAATTATTATTATTATATTGCAGTTTTAAAAAAAAATTGTATTTTAAGAAATGACATCTATCGCCAGAAATCTGTAACAAGGGATTTCTAATTTATCCAAGACTAATGAGTAACCCGTCAATTTGCAGAAGAATTAAGTGTTTCAAAGTCAGCTGTTGTGAGGCTAAGGAAAAAAGCAAAACGCATTAAAAACAGAGGTGAAACCCTTACAAAATTGTTGAATTTTAAGCCTTGGAGTCGAGCTGAATCATTTTTCAGCCGGAGATTTCAGGAACGTTTAGTTTCAATTGCCAGACATACAATCAGCACTTTGAAACACGGATTTTATTTGTTCAGTGGTAGAACAAAGAACTTCCGATTTGTGGACAAATAAAATAAGAAATATTCGAAAAAAATTTTCTCCTAGAAACTTACTTTTTACAAAACAAAGTGTCTCGTGCCCTAAACGTAGCAGCCTGCATTCTTCCTCTTCAAGAACTAACCCACAATACAAGCTTCTCAAAAACTTCCCATCCGTTCATCCTTAAGTGCACGTTTGGATGTCCGCTTTAGTTTAGATAGTGTAGAGAGTCTTTCTTTCGCCGCACCATACGAATATAAAATGCTGTTTCCAGTTAATCCGTTCCCCCTCATTGAAGTCCACAGCCATTGTGCACGATCAATGTGCACTGGTGCTTCATTCAACTTTAATGCTGTAACATATTTCCAGGGAACTAAATTATCCCTCAAGCGTGCGTCATGTTTGGCAAAATAAAAGTTAATGGTTTCGTTGCATATTCGGTTCTGTCAGCCCCTTAGTTAGCTCGACAGCACATAAGACGCTATTGACAATGAGAAAAAATCGTTTGAAAATGTCACAGCAAATGAACACTCTATCCGACTGTGGCATAGAAATTCTCTTAAAAGAACGTTAGGAAGTTGGAAAGATGTTGTGAGGACAGCAACGAAATCGGTGCGTGAAGTGTTTAACCATCTCCAGTGACAGCATGCCGCCGCTATTTCTGGAAAGCGAAACCTTTTCCACGTGAAATACATTTACTGCCTGAGAAGCAACCTGAATATATATACGTATGTCCCCAGCAATGAAGACATTCTTCAGCAAACTGAAATGTCAACGTCTGCAACTGGGTGGACAATAATTCCGATCTCTTCGCATTACTAGCAAATATTTAAATTCCAGTGACTTTGCTCGTTTCTCAGCAACGTGCCTTTGTCTCCAATCCAACAACTACCACATTGTCCCTTAACCCACTTCTGACGGTAAGTTCAGACTTTCCTTCCTTCACCGAAACAAAATTACCCGCCTATTACGCTTGCGAATCCAATTTCAAATCATGCCTCAGATTCAATTTAACTTTGAAGTGGTGAGAGTACTTTTAATAACCCTCACCGCCATCCACCCAGAAAGCATCTCGTCAGCTCAGCACGAAGCCATTTACCGATAAATTTGAAATTTGAGTAACATTTCCCTGGGAACTACTCTGCCAACTCGAAGCGGAACATCTCTAAGCTGTTTTCGATAATCCATGGAACTCTGCAGCTGAATACAAATTGCCATGCCATTTGGGAGAAGTTTCTGGAAAGTTATTCAGTCCGAGTGGGCGAGGAGGTGTCTCGCCGACGGAGGAAAGCCGTTGACGGATACAACCGGACTGATGAAATGTTTCCCAGAGTGACGCTTTAACCTTTCACTGATGGCCTTTGGTCGGGTAAAGGACCTTAATGAAGTCGTAAACGGGCGACATTTTATGTGTGTGTGTGGGAAGGATGTGTGTTTAGTTTGTGGAGCACTTGGGCAACCGAATACTCAGAGGTTTTTCTGATTGGACTGGCAATTCCGAACTTTAAGAGGGATATGGGGTCTAAGGACAGACTGAATTCCTTGATGGACACAGTGCCATCGGTGCTAGAGAGGACATAGACAACACACTTCTCTGCACACTCAAAAGGTGACCCAGGGCATCGACATACAAAAATTCTCCCAAAATCTTTCGAATCCCCAGTGAATGGATTCGCGTGCACTCCGCTTTCCCTTCTTATCACAATTTCGTCGCTCCGTTGGTGACCACATTTTCGACTCTCACGCAGCGGCCTGTTTAATTTCTTCCCGATCGCAGACTATTGGTACCACAAGACTCCTGATAAGAGGCTCTGCACTCGGCACTTGTTCTAAATTTGAGCCCGGCGTCGATACGGACACTTCTCAGCTAACCGCAGATATCCCGAAAATTCGTTGAAGCGATAACTGCAGTGAACAGCTGCGAATACCTTTGACGGGTATAAAAGCATGCTTTGGTTGCCGAGTAAGTCATCAATCGTCTGCTGGTGTAGACGAAGTACAGAACCACTCGCCGTGTTCATCCGTTCGCAGTAAGCCTCCTTTCAACTCAGCAAAATGGCCGACAGGAAGAACATCCTTCTGCTCTTCGAGCGCCCCCAGGAGCCTATTTTCATGGAAAAGGGAACCAAGCCGACCGTCTTCGATGTGCCGGACAAGTTTCTCACCGATCGCTATCGCCCCATAGGCAATGAGGTGCAGTCGCGATTTGGCGAGAAGGCTGAGAGGAGAATCCCCGTCAAGGACATCAGCATCCCGGATTTGAGGCTGCCCATGTCTCTGGGTCGTCGGGATCAGTTCTCTTTGTGGATTCCACGTCATCGCCGTATCGCCGCTCGCCTAATTGACATCTTCATTGGGGTGCGCAGCATCGAAGACCTTCAGAGCGTCGCTGTCTACGCCAGAGACCGAGTCAACCCGTATCTCTTCAACTACGCCCTCTCCGTGGCTCTGCTCCATCGTCCTGACACCAAGGGACTCAACCTGCCGTCGTTCGTGGAGACCTTCCCCGACAAGTATGTCGACTCGATGGTTTTCACGCAACTCCGCGAGGAGGCCACTGTCGTGCCGGATGGTTCCCGCATGCCGATCATCATCCCAAGGGACTACACGGCCTCTGATCTGGACGAAGAACATCGCCTGTGGTACTTCCGCGAGGACATGGGTGTCAATCTTCATCACTGGCACTGGCATTTGGTCTACCCGTTCGAAGCCTCCGACCGCAGCATTGTGGCCAAGGATAGACGTGGAGAGCTCTTCTACTACATGCACCAGCAGCTGATCGCCCGCTACAACATGGAACGCTTCAGCAACAACATGTCCCGTGTAAAGCGTTTCAATAATTTGCGCGAGCCTATCCCTGAGGGTTACTTCCCCAAGATGGACTCCCTGGTTGCCAGCCGCGCCTGGCCACCACGCTTCGCCAACACTCAGATGCAAGACCTCAACCGCGAATTGGACCAAATCAAGCTCGATGTCTCCGACTTGGAGCGCTGGAGGGATCGCTTCTTTGAAGCCATCCACCAGGGATTCGTTGTTGACGTGAGTTCTCAGCTGGAGATTATCGTTCCCCTTCGCACTGTTTACCGGGGTGCTTTCTTTTCAGGAATCTGGCAACCGAGTCATGCTTGACGAGGCCCGGGGAATCGACATCCTCGGAAATATGATGGAGTCATCCATCCTCTCGCCGAATCGCCAGCTTTACGGCGACCTCCACAACATGGGACACGTCTTCATCTCGTACGCCCACGACCCTGACCACCGATACCTGGAATCCTTCGGCGTTATGGGCGACTCAGCCACCGCCATGCGTGACCCGGTCTTCTACAAGTGGCACGCATTTGTTGACGACATTTTCCAGGAGTATAAGGAAGCTCTGACGCCATACAACCAGGTGCAGCTAACCTACAGAGACATCACTGTTAGCGGCCTGCAGATCGACAACGAGGGCGGTGGCACCAACTCACTGCAGACCTTCTGGCAGCAGTCGGACATCGACTTCTCCCGCGGCCTCGACTTCACCCCAAGAGGCAATGTCTTCGCCAGGGTCACTCACTTGCAACATACACCGTTCACCTACACCATCAACATCAACAACGCCGGCGGCGCCCAACGCTTCGGTACCGTCCGCGTGTTCCTAGGTCCCAAGACCGACGAACGCGGACAGCCGATGCTGCTGAGGGACCAGCGCCTCTTGATGGTCGAACTCGACAAATTCGTCGTCGCACGTGAGTAGCCCTGTTCCCCACATCCAACAGTTGATTCTTAAGCACTTAATTGCCTACAGTGCAACCTGGACAGAACACAATTCGTCGCCGATCAACTGAGTCAAGCGTAACCATCCCCTTCGAGCGGGTCTTCCGCAACCTGGACTCCAGCCGCCCAGCAGCAGGTACTCCAGAGGAGCTCGAGTTCAACTTCTGCGGATGCGGCTGGCCCCAGCACATGCTTATCCCCAGAGGACGCCCAGAGGGCATGCGCTGCGAGCTGTTCGTAATGGTCTCCAATTTCGAGGACGACAGGGTGAGTGGTACTCCATTTCTGTCAGATGCAGTTAACTGACCAACCTTTCCCTTCCACAGGTTGACCAAGACTTGGTTGGCAGTTGCAGTGACGCCTCATCCTACTGCGGCGTGCGTGACCGTCTCTATCCAGACCGTCGTCCAATGGGTTTCCCATTCGACCGCCTGCCTAGCGTTGACCGTCTAACCAGCTTCTTGACTCCTAACATGAGAGTGATTGACGTCAGCATCACCCACACCGATCGCACCACTGTCCGCCAATAGACCCGCCCGCCCACTCCACTGACTGACGACGCCGAAGACACCCCTGTTTACCCCTAACCACCCCCCAACCCACACGTGTTTTGCGAACATGATTGAAATAAATGAAAGTTAACCCCAGCAGAATTGAATCAGAGTGTCAGCCTTATTTATTGAGTTTCGGCCAGGCGGTGGACTCCGTCCACTTGTGGCATGTCTCCATTGATTTCCCGGTGGGACAGCAGCGGGCGAATGACCTGATTGCCACTAGTGTGTTGACAACGGCTCCCCGACGCGCGGCCGTGGTGCCAACTGCAAATCTGGGCGGCGCACACCAAATTAATCGCAAGGGAAACATTTCAACGTCATCCCTTGTCTCAATTAGGCGTTACACGTGCTAATGTCAAAGGTAACTGCTAATCCGTTCTGACATCTAACCAACAGAGGCGTTGGCAGTGTTCACGAACTTTTGGTGAATTTTGTGCGAGCAACTGTAGGAGTGGCCTCGGTATTGACATTGACAGATTTTGCAACTTCCAGAAAAGCCTCCTGAGGTGTGCGTACGTTGCTTGATGTGTAATTTCAGGTGTCGGGACGCTAATTACTGACCAAGAGCTTCATCAGTGTCGGCTCGGATATAAATATTTTTGATGAACGTGATTTACGTGGTCTCTTGTTACATAAACACGATTTATTGAGTGAAAAGTTGTTAAAACAAATTTCACTGTGAGTAAGTTGCTCATGAAAGAGCAGCTAACAGTATATATTGGCATTCAAAACCAAAACTAAATGAGTGTGAGTTGTACTCGCACGCTACAGGTTTCGTTTTCAACTTGACACAAGAAGTCCAAGTATGCTGTAAGTTCGAATTTTCGGATATTTAATTTTCCGCATTCAACGGAATAAATTCAAATTTAAACACAAACACACGTATAATTCAAAACTGACGTTCATCAATATTACTATCTGTCACTTTATACGATAAACATTTGCCACATCAAATTACGCACGCGCAGGTCTGTGCAAACTTCGTTAAGAGTACTTTCAGGAAAGGGGCTTTATTTTTCATGTCGTCTGAAACTAGAAAAATTACCCATTCAGCATCTGTGCACTCAAGCTCGAGTCTGGAAAAGCGATCAAGAAAGGCTGTCGTCCTATAAGTTACAGTTGGAGCTTCCCATGAAATCTCCGTCCTATTTCGTCCTTGAACAGCTCGCAGGAAAAAATATGAGGAACGTAAAAAATGCAAAAACATTCGTTCACACACCTTTCCTTGGAAAATCACCGTTGTATAGTAGTTCAAGAATGACGCCCAGAGAGAACATGACCTATCAACCTCTACCTGGTTGGGCACCAGCTCATCTGTAAGATATGGTACCAGGAAAGCATCTCCGATGAGTGGAATCTCAGCGTAGATTGCCCGATTCACAAGAAAGGAGTCCCCCACCTTAGACGAGGTGAAGAAAGCAATATCGAAGCTGAAGTCGAACAAAGTTGCTAGAGCCGATGGACTGTCCGCAGAACTACACATTTTAAGCAGCTGGAGATGACCTGGTCGGGCGCATGCACCAGCTCATCTGTAAGATATGGTCGGAGGAAAGCATCCCCGATGAATGGAATCTCAGCATCGTTTGCCCGGTCCACAAGAAGAGAGACCCCTTTAACTCCGCCAATTATCGAGGGATCCTTTTTAACATCGCATACACGATCCTCTCTGCCGTATTGTGTGAGCGCCTGAAACCGTTTGTCCATAACCTTATACGTCCATAACCTTATGTCCATAACCTTATGCCCATAACCTTATAAGTGTGGTTTTAGGCCAGTGAAGTTCACGATAGACCAGATCTTCACATTACGGAAGGTCCTTAAAAAAAGACCCAAGAAGTACAAATTGACATTCACCACCTATTCGATTTTGAGGCCGCATATGACAGTGTGCATAGAGACGAGCTATATAGTGCCATGTCTAGTTTTGGCATTCCTCCTAAACTAGTCAGATTGTGTAGGATGACGATGGAGAACTCTCGCTGCTCCGTCAAGGTCGGTAACGAACTCACCGAGACCATTAATGTCAAAAAAGGTTTTAGACAAGGCGACGCACTGTCGCCTTGTCTTGACTTGATGACTTCTTTAACATCATCCTCGAGAAGATCCTGCGTAACTCACAAGTCGACATCAGAGGCACGATCTTCCAGAAGTCAATTCAATTGCCAGCTGATGACATTGACGTGATTGGACGAACACAGCGAGCCCTCAATGAGGCGTTTGCTGGCATTGAAGCGGAAGCGGCTAAAATGGGTCTGGCGGTAAACGAGGGAAAAACAAAGTGCATGCTATCATCAAGGAAGGACACACAACATAGACGCCTCGGACAGAGCATCACGCCTGACAGCAGAAACTTCAAGGTAGTCAAAGACTTCGTCTACCTCGGCTCCGCGTTAAATAGGGACAACAACATCAGTACCGAAATCAAACGCAGAATCACTCTTACCAATCGCTGTTTCTTTAGGTTCAAGAGGCTTTTGAGTAATAAAGCCCTCTCTCGTCAGACTAAGCTCACTTTATTTAACAGATATATCATCCCAGTCCTGTGGCTGCCGTGGCGTAGTGGGTAGAGTGCGACGCTCATTCGATTCCCAGTTCAACACCAATTTTTCGAACTTTTCACGGCACCACCTCTTTCGAGCTGCTGACAACACTCAAAGAGTTATAATTGTCTAAGAAATAGCTTCTGAAGCTTCGCCGTTTGGAATCGGCAAAAAACTGTAGGTCCCCTCTACTCGTGAAAGAACAGTAGTGCGCACAACACGAGTAGCTGATGAGCAAACTAGGCCCTGATCCTCCTGTGGACTGTAGCGCCAAGTAATCATCTCAGTCCTACTTGATGGCGCAGAATCCTGGACGTTACTAAAAGCAGATGAGGAAGCGCGCGATTTTTGGTCCTGTGTGCGTTGATGGCATCTGGAGGAGAAAATTTAACGACGAACTCTATGAGCTGTACAGCTACAAGCCCCTGGTCAAGCGTCTACAGATGCAACGCTTAAGATGTCTAGTCCATATAGAGCGTATGGACACCACTGCTCCGGCCCGAAAAGTCTTTGAATCCGAGCCATTGTGACAACGCAACAGAGTACGGCCTAGGCTAAGTTGAAAAGGACCTCAACCAACTTAAAGTGCGCAACTGGAGACAGCTGGCGGAAGATCGTGCTGGCTGGAGGGCATGTTGGTTGAGTAGTTGAGTTGGTTGATAAACATTTACCGCATCAAATTACGCACGCCCAGGTCTGTGCAAACTTTGTTAAGGGTACTTTCAGGAAAGGGATTTAATTTTTGATGTCGTCTGAAACTAGAAAAATTACGCATTCAGCATGTGTGCACTCCTGCTGGAGTCTGGAAAAGCAAGGCTGAGGCCCAGGTCCCAGGTCCCCGGACTGCCACAAGAAGAAGAACTCGTCATTACTTGTTCGTAAGTTTTTGGCCAAAAACAACAACGTGCACCAGTTTTGGACTTCTGCAACGGTCTCCTGTTTCCAAGGTTAAAGAGACCATTGAAAGGACAGCGTTTGCTACGATTTACGATTTACCGTTGAGAGTGCTCAAGGGTATACCAGAAAGTGCATATCATAACAGTTGGAAGGATTGAAGAGAACGCTGGCATAAGTAGATGATATCTTGAGGGGTAGGAAATGGAAATTGATGAATAAACAAATATAAGTTTTTGCACAGACCATCTTCATGCCTTTCTTCAGGCTCATGTGGAGGTTACCTTTAACGCTTTTTAATAGAAATTTTAATTAACTTTATTCTGCCTCGATACTTCGATGTGCGGCCGTTCGCTTCGGCTGTTCGTGAAGAAAAAGAAGTTTCCGCCTTTTGACATCTACCCCACTCACTTCCGATGGACGGCAACTCCTCGGCTTGCGGCTGACTTTTTGCAGTCGCATGTGGAGTGCGTTCACCCCGCCACACTCACGCTTTGGATTACGCTTATATTTGAAAAATTGTACTAATTGCGTTCACACCGCCACATGCGCCCTCCAGAAAACTTCCACACTTTAAATTACTGCCGGACTCTTTTTGGAGTGCGTATGGAGCGTCCTGATCGAGTGCGGGAAGTCTACAATGCTGCTGTTAACTGTTGTGGCGGTGGACGTTCAGCTGCTGAAGAAGTGAGCCCTAGTTCCTCCCCGACCGTTGTCCCCAAGTATGCAGGCTTAAGTCGGTCAATTGAAATTTTCGCTCTGCGGCATCGGACTTCCAGAGTGAAATATTTGCCGTGTCGCTCACTGATTTTGAATGGACCTTCGTATTGGGGGAGTTATGGATGCCTTAACTGTATCGTTTCTTACGAATGCGTGTGCAGATGTATGAAGATCCTTGTGGACAAACGGTTGCTGGCGAGAGTGCCAGGTTGTCTGCTGCAGTCTGATTTGTTGCATTTTGAGTCTGATATCTGTGACGAAGTCGCTTCGCGTCCAATTATCCCGGAGGGGGGTCAACAGGTCCGCTGGCAGGCGTAGTGTAGTACCGTAGACCATCACGTCGGGGTCACCAAAGTGGAGGTAAACTTTAACGCTTTTTAATCAAAATTGTATTTAACTTCATTCTGTTTTAACACTTCGATGTGCGGCCGTTCACTTCGGCTGTTCGTGAAAGAAGAAGTTTCCGCTTTTTGACATATACCCCACATGTCCGATGGACGGCAACTCCTCTGCTTGCGGGTGACTTTTTGCACTCGCATGTGGGGTGCGTTCACACCGCCACACTTACGCTTTGGATTACGCTTATATTTAAAAAATTGTACTCCGCGCTAATGTTTCGAGACTTTTGACATTTGCAACGTTTGCTGCCATAAATTCTCTTAATCTCAGGTCATGTATCCCATAAATCTGTAGCTCCGCATATCATGCAAGTCTTCAGTCAAATTTTCACATCAAGCAGACAGGAATAGATGTCGCAATTTGAGACCGCACAAACCCAAATCGAAATCAGTTCAAATGGCGCCAACTAAATGCATCAGTTCCTCTATACCTTCCCGATGGTATTCAAATTTTAACTGCTCGCAGAAATATGATAACTCAGTCGATACGCGCCAACCCTCCCCCACGAGACTTCTCGGATTCCTGGAGTTTAAACTTTGCTAATTAAGTCCAACCTTCACCCTTGTTAATGAAGCACCCAATGCAGACAACATGCTGGCCGGCCCCCCCTCTCCCGCCCACAGGACCCCATCTCCATACCTTCAGGATAATAAAAGCAACTTAATGACGTGTAATCGGGCGCACAACAGGTAATTTTGTCTTGCCTTCTGTGGCTCAATTACATTCATTTCACAGATTGTTGAACTTGATGGAGACCGACTCGACAGCGGCCCTCAGAAATCCGCCCAGAAACCTCCAAGGGAAGTTTGTGGAATTACGAGCACAAACGGAAACTCCACTTTGTTACTTTTTCTGTCAAACACGTCGAGAAGCAACATTCCACATGAGCGGATCGTCCGCCCTCACACGGCTCCAACCGGGTGCGATGCAAGCGGCTCGCTTGCAATTTGAAACTTTATCCGATGGCCACCACCCTATGCCCTGCTGCTCGGCCAAAGGACACGTTGGTAAACATTCGTAAAGGTGACCGTCGTGACTGGCGCTCTAATTTTGGATTCCTTTCGTTTTTCATTCCATTGATGGTCTTGTGACCGGGCGAGGCGGTGCATCAGTTCTAAGCAAGGGCACACTACCGTTGCATTGGGGCGTGGGCAGGACAAACGACTACGTAATCCTCTCGGCATTTGGGTGAAGGTGAGGAAAAACCAATATTTTTGTCATCCCGGCTCAAGGTTGTGTGTGTCCCAGGGTCAGCATGAAATGAACGAAAAATCGAAACCCGATGGACGTAATATTGGCAATTTATGTGCCGAAGGTCACCTGCTACGAGGGATATCACGGCGTACGTGCACTGCAAGCAAGTCACCAAAGTGTTGCAGAGACTTTCACAAAAGAGCGATGGAGAGTTTGGAGTGTATAGGAGAGAGGAGGGATTTCGAAAGATTTTCTCGGGGATATCCTTTAACGCGTGACTTTGCATTGGCTGCAAGTGGACTTGACACTTTTAACTTTTGGGAAGGAGTTGAGATCATCGATTCGTGTGGGAGCCGTGCTGAAAGTTGTGGTTTTTGCCAATAAGATTGAACATGTCAGAGAAAGAACTCGCACACGCGTTTGTCACAATGTGATGCGATCACCATACGGAGGAACCACTAGTTTGCCCATTCGAAACCACGGCGCCATCCGTTTGCATAGCCAAGAGACGCTTTAACCAAATTAAAATTCTCCCAGCTGACTTACTGAAAGACCTCTCAAGCAGTTGCCAATTGTCGCCCACCCCATCTGCACGCTGATGTGGGGCGTAGTAAAATTTAGATTCCATCAAAACCAGCGATGTAGGGGATATGAAGCACTCTCCCCTTTCAAGAGTTTTAATTAAACTTTTCCCATGAAGTTTTTGAGTGAGCTGGAGTTTATGGCTCCGACCGTCTGCGGCTGGCCGCTTTCAAAATCAATCGTCCATGCGAACGTACACCGTCGTCACTGCACGTCAAACTGACCAGAACAAGCTATGATAAAATAATTAAATTTTCCAGACAAAAGTGTCACGCAAAGCTCTTCAAAGGCTTTTCACCGTCGCTTCGAATGAACAGCAGACGAACCGAATGCGGCCAGCTGCAGCTTATGGAACTGAGAAACGTCCCAGGAACTTTTCGGAGAGTCTGCTGGCACAAGGAAAACTACTTCCAGGCGACGTGGATAATCATTTATCGATTGACAGTTGCGATGGATGAGGGCGCTGTTAAAGGCAGAAAAGGACGAGGACTCGACTTAACTTTAATCATTTTTGCAGGGGAACCAGAGGGTGCTTTGTTAAACATTCAGTCAGACAAGTGGCGAAATTTGCATGGTCACTTGTTTGGCATGAACCAGATTGCGTGACTGTCACGCAACAATTGGATTGCCCACAGAATGAACTATAAAAAGAACTGCTGGTCGGCCTAATTGAAGTATTCACGGAATCAAGGACATGGAGAGTCATGAAAATGTCTTTCTTATGTTCGGTGTTCGATGCGCAGATGTCGTGTTTCAAAAAGAAAAGTCATGATAGTGTAACCAAGTTTTTGTGGACTCGATGAGATACTACACATCGCAGCAGGGAGGATCGAACTACAAATGGAGGAAGCTCTTCTTCTACCACCAAAAGTTGGGTATCTGGATTAACATGAACAAATGTTCCTGCGTAGATCATGACAAACCTCCCGAACAGTCGGTGAAAACAGCCGGAGCTTTAAAGTAGTGTTACGAACAAGCAACAACGAATTGAATAGGAGTTATGAGCTGGATTACAAGACTTTTCGTAACAAACTTAATAAAGGGATTATAGTACAAAAATCTGTGTTTTACAAAAACAAGTTCAATGGAGCTAGACTAGACTCACGCAAAACATGGAGTTTAGTTAATGAAATTCTGGGAAGAAAAAAGCCTAGTTTAGATGATACAATTATGAAGAACTTCAGTGGTCAAAGGTGTTTGAGCAATCTTATCAATGAATTTGCAAAAAATTTCAAAGAGCAAATTGTAAACATCACACACCATTGTGACGTGATTACCTCGATACACACAAACAGAAGAGTAGATAGCTCCATTTTTTTCCAAGAAAGTGATATATCTGATCAGCAGGTAATCTGCTTGGCGAAACCAAGTCGCCTGGTATCGATGAAATTAGAACAATTGATATAAAAAAAACATGTTACAACCTTTGCTCCAATCTTGTGCAAACTAGTGAATTTAAGTATAACACAAGCAAAAGTCCCAGAAACTTTAAAAACAGCCGTTGTCAGACCAATATATAAAGGAGGAAATAAGAGTCAATTACAGACCGATATCGATACTACCTGTTGTAGAAAAGTGTCTGAAAGAAGTTGTGGTAAAAAGGTTGCAAAACTTCATGGAAAAACATTCCCTCATACACGAAAGTCAGTATGGCTTTCAAAAAGCGAAGAGCACAGGAAAACTACTTGCCGAGTTTGCTAACTATGTCAACGAAAACCCGGACAAGAGCTATCACGTGCTGATCGTCTTTATGGACTTCAGTTAAGCTTTTGATACGCTTAATCATACTAAGCTAATTGAAGCTGTTGAACGTATTGGAATACGAGGACTGATGGCAGACTGGCTAAAAGACTACCTGCACAATCGGTTTTACTGTATAAAGATCAGTGAAACCTATAGTGATAAAGAAGACTCACCCTACGGAGTTCCACAAGGATCGGAATTGGGGCCAATTCTTTTCATCCTATATGCCAATGAGCTTCTTCGCACCTTTAAGAGAACCAAACCTTTTGCATATGCGGACGATACTGCAATTGTAGTGTGCCATAGATCCCTGGAGGCAGCAACAACAATAATGCAAGAACAATTTGACAATTCAGTTAAATGGTGTCATGATCAGGATCTAACTTTTAATGCTTCCAAACGATGCATTTTAGAAACCCGCAGTTTGCAGTAACCCAACAGCCAATATACTTCAGGAATGATTCCTGCAGTATATCAGCTAGCTGCCCTATAGCGATAGTGGAAAGCTAGAGGTACCTAGGAGTCATAATAGATAGCAATTTTATATGGAATCTGCATACTGAGGAGTTACGCATTACCTTGAGAAAGACACTTTACGCGCTGACCCATTTAAAGTACGATGCCACAAGCGATGTATTAAAACAAGTGTACTATGCATTAGTGGAATCCAAACTGAGGTACGGAATACTCGCATGGGGCAACGCTTCAGCAACGCATTTAAAAAAAACTTCAAAAATTACAAAACGCAGCACTTAAACGGATAAATACATCTACTCGCGGAAATAGTAAACATGACAACTTCAAAGTCCTTCAAATTAAAGACATTTTTAATGTGGCTCTTATATTGGAGTACTATGACGATAGACGATTTATAAGCCCAATTGACCATGGAATTCATACAAGAAGACGTGCCCAATATATGCTTAATGAACCTCGTTGTGGCAAAATTATGGCAGAAGACAATTAAAATGCAGTGTGCCTGAGATACTTAACGCGCCTCCTCAAGAACTAAGAAATGTCCGAAATCCCAAAACTAGAAAGAAATGTATAAAAAAAATTATTTTCTGAATACAAGAACTGAACTATAACTCGAATGTGAAAATTTTTAACTGCTAATGTATTTTTAATTTTTTGAATTGAACTGAAATATTTTAAACACAATTAACTTTTCATTAGAATTATTAATTTGTCTTTAATTTGTTAAAATATTAATTTATAATTTATCTTAATCTAAGCTTACATAAACATAACTGTCAATAATTGAGACACAACCTTCTGCAGAAAAGCCTCTCGGCTTCGCAGAAACATATAACCTTTGTAAACTATTGCATTATGGATAATAAAACTGAATTGAATTGAATTGAATTGAACAAGAACAGAACTAGCTATAACGCACAAGTTGAAGTTTCTTGGAGTGAACTTCATTGAGAGGCTGAATCTTCACTCCATTCTTCTTGTTCTCCTTTTGACGCTACAGTCCGCAGTGAACCTAAGCTTCACCCACGTACCTCTCCAGCTAGCTCCAAAGTGACACTTTGAAAGAACAATTACGCTTTCCTTTGCATCTACATGTTGAAGCGACGTGAGAACAAACTGGCCAGAGGACAAAGCTGTTTTTATGCAAGCAACTCATGTGGCCGCCGTGGCGTAGTGGGTAGAGTGCGACTCTCACCCGCCAAAAGGCCTAGGTTCGATTCCCGGCTGAACAGCTCGAATTTTTCATGGCACCACCTCTTTCGAGCTGCTGACAATGCTCAGAGTAATAACTGTCTAAGAAAGCTTCTCAAACTTCGCCGTTCGGAGTCGGCAAAAAACTGTAGGTCCCTTCTACTCGTGAGAGAACAGTAGCGCGCACAACGCGAGTAGTTGATGAGCAAGCTAGGCTCTGGTCCCCCTGTGGACTGAAGCGCCAACAATTATTATAAAGAATTTCATTGATTCAGTGACCAAGTTAATGCTTGCACAAGGAAACGTTTTTCATTTAACAGATGAGTGGGAAATAAATATTCAAAAAAACTTTTCTCACAGTTTGCGACACTCTTTTACTTTCCCGAGAATGTGAAATGAGGTGTGATCGAGATTTGGCATCACAGTGCGGCCGCATCGTTAACGACTATATTGTCACCTAGTAGCGAACACCAATCTAAAAGATGACATTGGCCTTGCTGCAGCCAACTTCCTCTAAAAAAGGAAATTCCAACTTCGGTAACTTCGCTCACATTCTCGTTGTTTCTAAAGCACACATTAGTTTTGCTTTTTTTCCAGACAACAAAGACGTAAATGAATATTTCTGAATTCAACAAATATATATATATCCATTAAATTTTCCATTTTCCATCATAAGGTGGATGAATGATTGTTGCTATACGGCGTCGTTTCTTGTAACATTTTTAAGCCAACTAAAAAGAATAAGCCCTTCGGCGAAAGACTTCTGCGCTCTATCGATGAACAAATTAAGCAAGCACTCCCACTGGCTTTTCGGTCGGCCACGTTTACTGTCGGGAGAACTGTCAAGAGACTGAATCGGAGTTTTTTCGTAAACCACGTTGTACGCTGGTGTCCCGTTTAATTAGTAAAATCTTTCCAACCGAGCTATATGAATTTATTCAAGATCCCTTAACATGTGCGTCGAAACAGAGAACAAATCCTCTTTTCTTTGCGAATTCTGGTTATTATGATTGATTGTCGCATTCAAATGGTCAATTTCGTACACCAATGGATGCCATCTGGAAGCATTCCAGTGCCCTATTATAACCATTTCTTTTCCGATGCCTCAAACATCCCACAAAGTCCTGAGTGCATCAATTCAGGTATTAAACGTATTTTCTATCACGTTGGTCCCCTTATTGAATAAACCTGCATTTCAGCAAAGTTTAGCTGTGGCGCCCAAACAATCTGTCAGCAGCTAGTTTTAATCGACTTTTCTAAAAATAAGCCGGATACTTCTTCTTCTTCTCCTTCATTTCATTTTCATTTGTATGTCCCTTTCAGTATTCACATCTGACCACCTTACCACCCTCACCAGGCACCCAAAGCACTGTTGACCTTCCGTTTAGCTACCTTTAGCTTAGTATGTTAAGTTGTGAACGTGTTCAAGTGTGTTATGTGGCCTGCATTCCGGGTTAACCTGAACCTTACCCAACATGCCCCTTCAGCCAGCACGATCACTCACCAGCTGCCTCCAGTTGCGCACTCCAAGTTGGTTACGACCCTCTTTTTTTTTATTGCAAATTTGTTTTGATGAAAATTCAGGGTTATACATATATACTAGTACTAGACAAATTTTCTTAAACTAGCTTAACATATTCTTTTCTTCCAACTATCTTACTGACCCTATGCGGATGTGTTAAGTTAATCTAAACTTAGTTGATTTTACTGCCTTTCGGCATCTTGTTTTTTTTTATTTTTTAATCTTGGTTAAGATCCTTCTTCACTTGTGGGTGCCATTTTAGCTCGGGCCGCCCTCTGTCGCGTTGTCCAATGGCTCGGATTCGAAAACTTTTCAGACCGGAGCAGCTATACATGACCTGGCTACCTGAAGCGATGCACCCGAAGACGCTTGACCGGGCGCTTGGTGCTCTACAGTCCATAAAGTTGTTTGTAAATTTTTCTCCAATTCACATTACCGTACGGACCATAAATCGCACCCAGAATTTTTCTCCCGAAAGAGAAAAGGACTTTTAGTAACGTCCAAGTTTCCACGCCGTAAAATAGGACTGTGATGATAAAGCTGTTATATAAAGCGAGCTTAGTCCTTCGAAAGAGGCTTTATTACTTAATTGCCTCTGGATCCAAAAGAACCAGCGATTGACAAGAGTGATTCCGCGTTTGATTTCGGTACTGATGCTATTGCCCCTACTTACCGGGAAGCCGAGGTAGACAAAGTCCTCAACTACCTCAAAGTTTCTGCTGCCTAGTGTGACGCTCTGTCCGAGACATCGATGTTGTGTGTCCTTCCTTGATGACAGCATGTACTTCGTTTTGCCCTCATTAACCACCAGACCCACTTTAGCCGCTTCGGCTTAAATGGTGGCAAATGCCTCATTAACTCGCTGTGCTCATCAAATCACGTCAATGTCATAAGCGTAAGCTAGCAATTGAATTAACTTTTGGAACATCCTGCCTCTGGCGTTGAGTTGTGAGTTACGCACGATCTTCTTGAGAATGATGTTAAAAAAGTCACATTGTAGCGGGTCTTTTTTGCCGCCGGAGGTCTCTATGAGTTCGTTTTCGACTTCGACGAAGCAGCAAGAATTCTCCATCGTCATACTACGCGATCTGATAAGTTTGGTAGAAATGTCAAAACAAAACATGGCCCGGTATAGCTTGTCCCTATATGGGACCTCGAAATCAACGAACAGGTTTCGAGTGTCACTTGGTATTTTTTGGGTTTTTTTGGAGTAAAAAAGTGAAGATTTGGTCTATTTGTACTCTATTTGTACTTTCCTGGCCTTCAAACACTGTGGAAGGCTGGGAAAGTACAAATTGACCAAATCTCCTCTCTGCCGTTTTATGTGAAACCTTTGTGAGCAAACGGTCTCACACAATAAGGCAGAGAGGAATTTATAGGCGAAGTTATCTAGACTGATTCTACGATAGTTGGTGCAGTCGAAGTGGTGTTCTTTCTTGTGCAGCAGACAAATAACACTGAGATTCCACTTATCGGGTATTCTTTCCCCCGACCATAACTTGCAGATGAGCTGGTGCATGCGGCTAAAAGCTGATTGTTGAGAGCTGCCTATTTTGCATTGAAGTTCCCGAAAAAGTAATCAAGCAATGTTGGCTCCAAGCGATCTCCCGTAAACTTCACAAATTGTTAACCCCCGACATTAGTTCGTGTTACTTTGACGCAATCAGCGTTTCCAGATACTAGATAACAAATATCTGATTACTGTATTAAGATCCCACAATCCTGATGTGCTGATGGCTAGCGAAACTAAGCTTAACCAGACGCGCAACCTCAGGTACAAAAATTACCATATTATAAGAAGGGACCGACCCCAATCCACTCGAGGTGGCGGAGTTGCCCTCTTAATTAAAAAGAATATTAGTCATAAGGTCATATATAGCAATGAAGCCAGAAGATCTAGAGTGCTAGAAGCGGCCATCGCACGCATCTCTCTCCAAGGTGGAAAGAAGTTGTTTGTGATCGCTGCTTACGCATCGGAACCTCAAAACCCTAACTTTCTTTCGGAGCTTGAGGCTCTCTTCACCAGCCTCCGCATGAACTCGGAAGAAAACTTTTATATATTAGCCGGGGATTTGAACGCCAAACATGGAGAATGGGGTAATACTGTTCCAAACGAGAGAGGAAACGCTCTCTTAGAGTGGATGGAACAAAACAATATTGAGTTCAAACTGGATTTGCTGGCAACCGATAGACCATCATTTCCTAGAAGCGGGTCCTATCTGGATTTGATGCTAATCGACAGACGACTAACTATACGAAACGTGGAGCGACGCACGAGGAACTGTTTAACTACGGTCGAGTACGACAGTGACCACTGTGGTCTCGCCGCGGTAATACAGCTCCCGAACAAGCTGGAGGAACTGGAGGAATATGTCCAAAAGCACCCTTATAATTACAATAAGGCGCGCTGGTCACGTTTCTCTAGAACCTTAGCCAGAGAAATAAGTTCGAGTGCGATCAATCCTCCGACGAACAGAAACCTAACGAATGAAGAGGTTGATGGGTACCTCACACAAATGGACGAAGTTATAAAACGAACAATGGACAAAACTATCCCGAAGGTAGCACAAACCGATGTTGGCGACATTTATCGGAATGCTACGATCGATGCACTTCACGTGCAAAAAAGTAGACTCCTGTCAAGACTCAAACTCTTGTACAGGAGATTTATAGATCCACAAAATTCAGAAATTTGCTGTCTGAAGTCACAGATCAAAGTACTCCAACAGTTAATCAAACATAATTACAGACAAGCTGTAAGCTTGCATTGGAGCAATAAGATTCGGGCTGTACAGTTCAACAACCCGAGCATGTTCCCGCAAGTAAATAAAATCTTTCGGAGGAAAGACCATAATGGCATTCAGAGCGTACGACTTGACAGAACAACAGACAACGCGAACCTACTTACTTCAGTTGGCATCGATCCTGATAGGGCTGTGCTTAACAACGACTATTTCGTAGTTGAGGATCCCCAGGAGAAGGTAAAAGCAATTGGTGCTGTCTTCCAGAGAGTGTATACGGTCAACGAGACTCGAAGTCCGAATAACGATCTGGAGAACAGAGCCTTGCTTAACCATGTCTCTCTTCGGAATGAAATAAGTCAATGGCGATCCGAGAACCCTGGTTTCACCAGGTTCAGTGACGATTTTCCGGCAAATAATGTCGTCGCCGATGATGGAAACAACTCCATCCTTATTTCAAAAGATGAACTCCACGGTATCCTCAACTCACTGAAGAAGAAGAAGTCAGTGGGAATAGATGGGATACCAAATATTGTTCTGCGCCACCTACCCTCTGAGGCGGTGGATGTATACACAACTCTGTTTAACAATGCGCTGAGTAATGCATATTACCCGGTGCGTTGGAAAACAGCTGTGGTACAGCCAATTCCGAAACGGGGCAAAGATACCTCCATCCCGACGAATCTCCGTTCTATAAGTCTTCTCCCGTGCATAAGCAAGGTATTTGAGAAGATAGTCATTAAAGCTCTGAAAGAATGGGTTGAGGAAAAAGAAATCATACCGGAAAACCAATTTGGCTTCAGGGCGGGGCATGACACCATTCATGCCGCGTCAAAATTGGTTTCCGACATCCAGTGGAATAGAAACAAAACACAATGCACAGGGGCCTGCTTGATCGACATGGAAAAAGCTTTCGACACCGTATGGTTAGAAGGACTCTTCCTAAAGTTGGTCAGGCTTGGCATTCATAAAACATTGCTATATATGATCTACGACATGGTAACAGGTAGGAAGTTCGTTGTGAAAAATGGCAACGAAATTTCCACCACTGTTTTCCACATAAAAAATGGGTTGCAACAAGGGGCGGTGGGTTCGCCGATCTTGTTCACTATATTCACCAGCGATCTTATAGGTTCTATGCCTAACATAATAGCGTTTGCCGATGATCTAATCGCGTACAGATCAGCCCCGAAGGTAGAAGAAATAAATGTCTTGTTGCAGAATGACTTCGATGCAATTCAACGATTTTGCGACGACTGGAAGTTAAAAATCAACTACCAGAAGTGTGAAACTATCCTTTTCAGAACCCCGCTGTCCAGAGCCTCAAGGGACACGAAAATGAATTGGCGCAAGTTCGGCATAGTTGACCCACTAGGGCGGCCATTGACCGTGAAAAGTGTGGCGAGATATCTAGGCATCTGGTTGGACCAGTACCTATATGCTGATGTTCATGTAGATACAGCTCTGACCAGGGCTAAAAATGCCTTCGCTATGGCAAGAGGACTGTTCTACAGCAGTCAACTTGACACCAGAGTGAAGGTTATCTGCTACATGGCTCTTATCCGGCCAATCATGGTATATGGTTGTCCTGTGTGGTTCAACGTGAGTCCTTCCCAAATGGAAAAGATGAGGGTGTTCGAGAGGCGGTGCCTTCGGGCCTGTCTTCGTCTATATCGAACACCAGAGTCTCAGTACAAGAAATTCTATCCCAACGAGGTCCTATATAACGAGGCAAACCTTATAAGGATAGATAACTTTATTATTAAGTTGATTCGGAGTCACACTGCTCGAGCCATGACTTCAACCAACAGTCTGATCTTTGGGGCTTACTACCCTAACGTAATGTACCACGAGAGGGTACGCCTTAACGGCTTTATTCCGCCTGAAGCTTTCCTCTACTTGGACGCGAAAGGCCTGATACAAGATGAGGATGGCTGCCCTATCATCTTCCATGTCGCACGCCGAACAGTAGAAAGGCAACTCCAATACGAGCCGGACGTCGCTCGCAGCCACGAGGATCTCCTACGGTTCAGTAGAGCGATTTCTGCCCGAGACAGAGCAGTAACAGACAAAGAACGGCATTTCTACTGGTGGCTACATCATAACCAGCATTCGATGCCGCTAAATACTTAAAGTAAAAAATGGTATAGTTGAGTCATAAGGCCAACTCACATAGGTTAAGGTAGATGTAAGGAGTAACAAAAAAAAAAATAAATAAATAAATAAAAAAAAAAAATAAAAAAAAATAAAATACAAAAAAAAATAATAAAAAAAAAGGAAAAAATAAAACAAAAACACAAAAAAAGGTGCATCACGGCGTATTAGATATATATGTAAAGCATATAAATAACACATACGCCCTGATGCACGCGTCCGTATATTTACGGACATAGTTAAATCCAATGTAAATAGTTACGTATTGTTTTATAAATTGTAGATTTACGTTTAAATCTAGGTTAAGGTAATTTAAGTAGTTAAGATAAAATAATTTTTAAGTTTTATTTTAAGTTAGGATAAGTAGCAAACAAAAAAACCATGAAGTCCAAGTTTTTTCTTAATTTTCTTGGAGAAATAATAATTACACTTATATATTTTAAGCATAAAATCAGATATTTTAAGAATCCGAAAGGTATTACAAAAATCAAATCCGTAGGTTAGCTTAGAGTACTTGTAGAGAGTCAGTAAGCTAGAAATAAGATCATTAGATTTGATTAGTAAGCTAGTTTTAAGTATTTTTCTGTCTAGCATGTAAGATATTGAATTTGAAAATTAAAAATAAAAATGCATTCAAAAAAAAAAAAAAAAAAAAAACTGTATTAAGATGAAAATTGGATCAAAACAACAACAAAACTCAAATTACATTGATACACAAAAACAGCTTTATTCAAAAAATAAAGTACGGCAAAAACAAAAACAAATACATTTTTTTTAATGAAAATTATAACTACTTCATATACTACGAGTCAAAAGTGAGTAAGCAACATGCAATCGTGTTTTCTCTCTTGTGAATCAGTTATTTTTACCGCTAAAATTTGTGAGTAATATTTTTACGATGACAAATCTTTGCATTTACCTTTGTTCAGAGAGGACGCTAATTAAATACAAACGTGTTAAAGTTCAAAAATATTATTATTTTCGAAGTGAAATTTCTTTGGAAACTAGGAAAATTATCGTGGATTTAAGAAAAAAGGAAAAAAAGGAAAAACGTTTCGGGAAATTTTAGAAATTGTAAACAGGCATTACGCGTCGTGTAAAAAAATTATTGACAAATTTGAAAAATGTAAAACATTGGAAAATTTTCCACGGAAAGAGAGACCAAAAAAACTCAACACTAAGAGAAACAAGACAATTTGCGAATGAAGTAAAAAATAGTCCAAGTTCAAACGCCGTCAAAATTGCAGAAAACATTTCGACAACGTTTCGAAAAAGTGTAAGCGCGAGTACCGTTCGTCGCGTATTAAATAAGGCAGGCTTACATGGCAGAAGTGCAAGAAAGCAGCACTTCAAAAATTAACAAACAAAACCGTTTAAAATTTGCAAAAATATATATAAACAATGACATTTCGTTTTGGAAAAACATTTTATTTAGTGATGAAAGCAAATTCGAAATTTTTAAGAGCCATATGAATGAAAAAATTTGGAGAGCCAAAATTGAAGAATTTGCTGAAAAAAGTATATATTAGGCCGGTCGTGAAACATGTGGTCGGTTCAGTGATGGTGTAGGGGTGTGTAGCAGCATCTGGGGTCTGTAATATTGCCTTCATTGATAGTACAATGAGGAAGGAAGATTATCTGAATATTCTCAGGACCAACTTGCAACCGAGCGTAGACAAATTAGGTTTAGCTAGGAATTGGATCTTTCAGCGAGACAATGATCATAAGCATACCTCACGTCTTGTTGAGGAATGGTTGCTTTCTAGGACCCCAAAAGCACCCACGCAATCACCGGACCTTAACCCAATACAACACTTACGGGAGCATTTGGATAGAAGAATTCGACAGAGTATTATTAACAAAGGAAGACCTGAAAAAAGCTATAACAGAAGAATGGTCAAAAATTTCTCCCGATGTTACCAATAAACTGGTAATGTCTATGCCACGTAGACTCAAGAAAGTAATAAAGTCTAAAGGAGGACCAACAAAGTACTAAATTTAATTTTTTTAAGTAATAAATAAGTACATTGGTTGATAGAAATGTATACTGTTTACTCACTTTTGACACGTTACATATGAAGCAGTGATTATGTTCATTAAAAACAAATGTATTTGTTTTTGTTTTTGCCGTACTTTATTTTTTGAATAATTGATCACATTGAATAAAGCTGTTTTTGTGTATAAATGGAATTTGAGTTTTGTTGTTGTTTTGACCCAATTTACATCTTTATACTGTAATCAGACATTTGTTTACTCACTTTTGACGCTCACAGTATATGTACATGCGGTAACCATTTCCAAACCTATCTAATCAAGTTAGTCGATTGAATCAATATTTATGCACTGGCAACAGAATTTGACGCGCACTGACAGATTCAACAAATGTCAAGTTCTTAACTTCAATTAAAGGCAAACAAAACAGAAAGGTTACTCGAACAAACAACATACAAAATAACACAAATTAACAAACCGCCCGTTCCCGTATACCGAAAAATGGGTTTTACGTCAAATGAGCGATCTCCCGAGAGAGTAAACTATTTTCCCACCCTGCCCATTTTAGCACAATACATTTTTGTGGATAGGCTGTTGGTTTTCTGTCAAATGAATTGGTGTGCGTACTGGGATAGGTGAGCACTGACCCATTATCTCTGTGTATGTGTCTCAAATTTTGTTGTTGTTTTCGGTTTCTGAATCGAAATAGGGAATTTGACATTTCTTAATGACAACTTTACACATTTGGTTTAGATGCGTTTCCGTACTTTTCCTCTTTCTGAGAGAGATTTACCCCCACTCCTTAACAACTGACAGACGACTGAGTATAGTACAGAAAGTACTGGAACTCACCTAATGTGTAAGGCTGTCAAAATAATAAGTTTTCCTTCGAATTAAAAAGTTCTTCCTCATAAGCAAACTTTTCAAATAAATTCATTCAAAGCTGACACTAACAGCTGACCTATTCATAATCTTCATGTAATCGTACCCTCAAAAAGATTCTGTTTCAAAAAAAAAACAAACTGCAATTGTCAGCACGTTGCTTGCAAATCCACCAACACATACATTCCCGTCCCCTGTGTCAGAGTACACTTTTCAATTTTCTTCGCGTTAGCAAATGTGCCAAGACATCTCAGTGTGCAGCACATTCTTTGATTGGTTTCACAACTCACAATTGAAATGTCAAGGATTTGTCGCCAATTCAAACAAAAGAGAACGGAAAAATAAATGGTAAACCTTTAACTGTCGGAGAATTTTTCGCGGCGACGAATGAGTGAAACCGTAAAAGTCTACGAAATTCGATTCACGTTTTCAATTAACGTTCACTTAAGAACGACACAGTGTGACGCGGGCAGGTGCTATGTGCTAGGACACGGAAGGCGGAAGGCGGCCTTCGTCAACACAGTCACCCAACCACGCACTGTGCTGACGGAGTGGGTGGAAGAGAAATAGGTTGCCATTGAGATCGAGGAAGGGAGGAGTGAAACTTAATATTTGTGAGAAAAAATTGTATGTAACATAAAAAGTTGCGGGTCGTAAAATCAGACGGATGTGTTGGCTGAAGCTGAATGATTCGATTCGGCAGTTTTCGATATCGGCTGCGTGAGTGTGTGTTATTACATCAGACACCGTAATCCGACAATTAAAATGACCTTAAAATCGACTGTCCCCAGTTTTCATCCTTTAGCATGTGACACGCATTCTTCATCAGATAAATGTACGTCACTGCGTCAGACGTCACTACGCAATCCCACGCGAATCTCGATCTGAGATCCCTACCCCGACGACATGGAATCGACATTTTAATTAAAATTCATCAACAAATGCCATCGACGAGCCCTTAGCCCGATAAGCGTACAGGGTACACATCGACGTGCATTCAACAATTGATCCTTGTGTGTACTTGCTCGCTCCCACGTCGACCCTGAATGGTGAATTCAATGGCGCCCAGACCACCACCCACCTTCGTTGGTAATTTGTTTACGTTTTCCTATGAACGAACACTTTTAAACGTCACATTAAGGAAAATTCAATTAAAGGGCGTCGGCAGGTGCTCGTTGGGGTGGGCTGTGCTGGGTGATCAGCACACTCGATGAGAGGGTGTCAAGTGCCTGGCACTCGGTGCGCACACATCGCGTCAATTTCAGCCACACAGCCTCAGTTTCAGCTTCAGCCTTTGCATCGGCTCCAGCACCCTCAGTCCCGTATTTACCTTCATTAAATTTTTAATGTCATCAAAGGCGTGTACTTCAGCTGCCGATTCGTCACTGGCCTGTGGAGGAAACGAGAAGAGAAGAGAAAGGGAGTACGGTTAGAGACTTTAAATGTAAACGTGAGCAGTGCTCTCTTAAATAATTAAAGGCTGTGTGTGTGGGCTTACTCTAGGCGGGACGCGATCGAGCGAAGTGACTGAGGCTAATGGAGCGTCGGTGAGGAAAGACTTTTTAAGCAGATTCTAAATGGTGAGCTAGAGTTTTTCTTCGAAATCAATCCAGGGAATGTATATATAAATTTGGCGTGGTACATCGTGCTGTTATGGATTCAAGTGGAGGGAGGGAGCATGTCGAGGATGCAATGTCAGTGGGAAGCTGAGTAGCCTAAACAAGATCTAAAAGGCTTTGTACAGATTATATGAGAGCTTTGTATTTTCATTATTCGCACTTCGCTTGCTAGCTTTTAGTTCAACACTCATTGATGCAAAAATAATAATAATATGAACAAAGACCACAACTATCCCGTGGGTTAAACTGTAACCGCTGAATTGTAAGACTTGCCGCAGATATTTCAAAACTGTTTATTTTAATTTTTTTTTTATTTGACATCATTTTAACAATTTCTATAGTTTACAAAATTTGTTTGGAGAGATATGGTTATTGTACCTTACTACTACAAAATTCATAAAATTGGTTACAATAATATCACAGATCTTTTTATACATTTTGAAGGAAAAAGCCATTACAAAAAACCTTCATTAAAACATAATCAAGGTATTTATCCATTGTAGGGACAAAAGAAGTGGTGTTAGGACTATATAACATTAGTATTGAAGTCGAACAAAAAAGTATATATGTATAATATGCGTAAAATTATAAGGAAAGTAAGTACCTTCATAATTATACTAATGACACAAATGAATTGTAAAGATTTATACATATAAAGGAAGAGTATGAAAATAAATATAATCATAAGAAAAATAAGTAATTGCACATATGAGTAAGAATAAATAAAGTTTAAGGGAAATGATTCATTCTATTATTAAATAAATATATACATAGGTAAATACACAACTAAATAAATAAATAAATAAATAAATAAATAAATAAATAAATAAGTAAATAAATATACAAATAAATTAATAAATTAATAACTAAATAAATAAATAAATAACTAAATAAATAAATATATATATACATATAATAAACACAAAAATAAATAATAAAGAGTAAACAAATAGGAATAAATATATGTAAGGGAAAAGAATAGACACGAAAATACAATGTTAACTAGATTGCACAATAATTTAATGCGTTAAATTAGAAATATAGGGATTTTGTGAAGACAAACACGAAAAGTTATATTTGCATCTTAAATTTTCAATTCTTTCTGCTACCATATCAATGCCAGCCAGTTCATGTAAATATTTGGTAGGGAAGAACCATGGGAGGTTTAATATTAATTTAAGCAATTTGTTTTGTGCAGTCTGTAGCTTTCGCAAGTGACTTATCGCGCAATTACCCCAGACGGGAGACGCATAAAACATAATGGGCAGAAAGATCGCTTTAAAAATTAGAAATTTGTTTGCATTGTTCAGTCTCGAATTTCTGCAAATAAAAGGATAAAGGATACGAATAGTTTTATTAATTTTGTTTTATTATATGAAAACAAAATGTAAGACGCTTGTCCAAGTAAATGCCAAGGTACTTTACGTTAGGTCTCCATTCCAACTGAATTCCATTGATAGTAGGTTTGTTGTTTGTTGTAGACAAGCTTTTCTTTTACGAGTAAAAAAGATAGCTTGTGTTTTACAATCGTTAATTTTGATCCTCCAGTTGTTACAATATTCTTCAATTACATTTATGGCAGATTGTAAGTTGGTTTCAATATTGAAAACAAGTACATTTGATGAATAAATGCAAGTGTCATCGGCAAATAGAGCGATGCTACAGTAAGTCAAACTGGGAAAGTCAGAGGTGTACAGGTTGTATAAAATAGGACCAAGAACGGAACCTTGAGGGACTCCAGCGTTAATTAGTTTGTTTTCAGAAGAGCACCCATTAATGGTAACTTTAAAACTTCGTTGAGATAGGAAAGACTGAATGACTTTTACAAGGTACATAGGGATGTTAACACTTACTAGTTGGTGAATCAAAGCGTCATGCCAAACTGTTATGCTTACTTCATTAAAAAGGAATTGCAACTCACTTTGTAATTCACTTTGTCTTGTCTTCGAAAGCTCGCTATGTAAAGCGCACGGCCAGCTCAATAACAACGATCATTCCAGATATAAATGGTACACTTGCCTAGTTATATACTCGGGTAGGAGGAACTGGAGAAATTTGTGGTTAGGGGCTCAGGTCTATTCTGGGCAGCAAACCAAGAACAACTCCTTAAGAGAACGAACATAAAACAAATCGAGAATATATAATAAAACCAATGGTTGCCAGGGAGACATATCACAGAAACATTTCCCACCTGTTTATCAAACTAGCAAAAAAAAAAACTGCAAACGATTATACGAAGGTTGCCTTTTATATTTCGCGATTGGGCAACCCTAGTGTTGCAATCTGTCAACTGCCAGCTCTATTGTAAAGTTTGACATTTTGAGGTTATACGTACTCAGAATGTTTTGACATACGAGCGCTATTTGTGTCATTTACAGTAACTTAAAAGATTCATCTCGCCCAAAAAATGGAACTAAATCGTGAACATTTTCGTGCATCTTTTTTTTACAACTTTCGACGTGGATTCGTGGTCGCTGTGGCGTAGTGTGTAGAGTGCGACGCTCACACGCCGAAGGGTGTAGGTTCGATTCCCAGTTCAACACCAATTTTTCAAATTTTTCACGGCACCACCTCTTTGGAGCTGCTGCTACACTCAAAGAGTAATAACTGCCTAAGAAAGCTTCCCAAATTTCGCCGTTCGGAGTCGGTAAAAAATAGTAGGTCCCTTCTACTCGTGAGAGAACAATAGCGCGCACAGCACGAGTAGTTGATGAGCAAGCTAGGCCCTGGTCCCCCTATGGACTGTAGCACCAAAAATTATTATTATTAATAAGTACACGCTGGCATGGAGAATAGAATAAGGGATGAAGTCAATTCAATTTTTGGCGATGAAGCTCCATCAAGGACCAGTGTTTATCGATGGTATGGTGATTCAACCGAGGTCGTAGTTCACTCCGGGACGAATTTCGTGAAGGTTGTCCAAAATCAGTTCTTGTTCCGAAACCCTTGATGCTGTGCGCCAACTGATGATCGTCATGTGACCTATTGTGAGATTGAGGCAACCATAGGCATTAGTGGGACCTGCATACATTCAATATTGCATAAACATTTGACCGTCAAGAAAATTTGTTCGCGTTGGATCCCACACAATTTGTCAATCGCTCACAAAAAGGCTCATGTCAATTGGTCGAAAGAAATGCTCCAAAAATACTATCGCGGTGCTTCAAAACACATCTATGACATCGTGACAAGGGATGAATCGTGGATCTACGCTTATGAGCCCAAAAGTGAACACCAGTCGACTGTATGGGTATTTCAAATTGAGCCAAATCCAACAAAAGTTGCTCGCGCCTTTTTGTTCGAAAAAAAAACTGGATATGATGCAACCGAACCACTAGAACAACACAGAACAGTCAATTCTGTGTGGTACACAACCATTTGTTTGCCAGTTGTCTTCCAAGAAATCAGTAAAAAAGCAACCGCCGAAGACGGATCACTCTTCATCACGGCAATGCGAACTCTCAAACATCGGCTCAAACAAGTGCATTTTTGAGCACTGAAAACATCGATTTGATGAGTCATCCGCCGTATAGTCTAGACTTGGCACCGAATAACTTCTTTTTATTCCCGTACGTAAAAAATAAAATGAGAGGTCAACGTTTTTTGACACGTGAAGAAGCGGTTGATGCGTTCAGAATGCATGTTTTGGAGATACCTCAATCAGAGTGGCAAAAGTGCTTCGACAATTGATTCCAACGCATGTAAAAGTGTATAGATCTTAATGGGGAATATTTTGAAAAACAATAAAGCTATTTTCGATGAATAGTAGTTGTTTTTGTTTCCTAATCCCGAAATATAAAAGGCAACCCTCGTACTAAGCGATATTCCGCAATCCACATTTTTGATTGAAATTTTATGGAGAAATCAAGGCACTGTTCGGCCTTGGCATCTCAGGACTTAAATACGATCACCGCATTGTATTCTGACGTATTTTCGGTTGACTCTGACTGTCTTCATACTTAGATAAAGTTTTAAAGGCGGTTATTTACCCTTGTTTGGAAAATATTTTCGTCAACTTTTCAACGTTTCTTACCTGTTGTTAACATGGTTTAGGTGACTATTTTAGAATGCCCAGCGCAATAAATAATTTTGAATGCGGTGGACAATACACAATACTTTAACCAGTGATATACAGTTACTCACATAATTATTGGGCCAAACACTGTTTTTTTTATAAAATCCTAATAAGTACATAAGTGGTCGCCGTGGCGTAGTGGGTAGAGTGCGACGCTCGCACGCCGAGGGGTGTAGGTTCGATTCCCAGCTCAACACCAATTTTTCAAATTTTTCACGGCACCACCTCTTTGGAGCTGCTGCTACACTCAAAGAGTAATAACTGTCTAAGAAAGCTTCTCAAATTTCGCCGTTCGGAGTCGGCAAAAAATAGTAGGTCCCTTTTACTCGTGAGAGAACAATAGCGCGCACAACACGAGTAGTTGCTGAGCAAGCTAGGCCCTGATCCCCCTTTGGACTGTAGCGCCAGCAATTATTATTATTAATAAGTACACGCTGGCATGGAGAATAGCATAAGGGATAAAGTCAATTCATTGCATGTGTTATTCAGCACACATCAACGGCGCCCTATGTCTGTAGGATCCTAAATTAACCGTTTTCGAATGCCGTAAACTTCGCGATGCAAAAAACGACCTTTCAGAATTTTTGGGGCAAATAATCATTAGTTCATTGAAAAGCAAAGAGTAAGCATCTGCCATTGCTTATGGCAGATCTTTCTAAACTGCTAGCGGAACTAAAATTTATTTGTGATTATTTGCATGCAACATTTGCAATATTTTGCAATAATTCCTTTGACATAAGACAGTTGGTAATTTACCATAACGCTCTAGGGGAAAGGCAGAGAAAAATCGCAGAGTGGCTAACCACTCCAAAGAGGACTATCGGCAATATTATTCAATGATTTAACAATGAGCCTAGTCCTTGCCACTCCAAAGAGGAATGTCAGAAATATTATTCGACGATTTAAAATGAAGTTAATCCTGCCCGCCCAAAAATTTTAAGTGAACATGACGAAACATCGAGTATTAGGAACTTAAGGAAAAATAAACGTATTTGTGCTCCGAAACTGGCTGCAAATGTGCTAAATTACTGTAAAAAAAAAATATAAATGCGGGCACTGTTCGTTGAGCTTCTAGGGAGAATGGCTACAACAGTATGGTTGTCAGGAAAAAGCCACTCGCAAGTGAAGTAAATAGAAAAAATAACTAAGCCTTGCCATAACACTTTCAGAATGAGGACTTAGAGTACTGGAAAGCAGTTATTTTTGCAGACGAGAACAAATATACAGTATATGGTTAAGATGTTCATGGAACAATATGGTGCAATGTAAATACAGTGCTCAAATCAGAAAACATATTACCGTCCGTTAAACATGGTGGAGGTTCGGTAATGCTATGGGACTGTACGAGGGGCGTTCAATAAAATCTTGGTATAGGTGAAGCTGTGGTTATATATATAAATAGACTTATTTATCAAGTAATACTATTATTTTAGTGCATTCTTGTAAAATTTCATATAAATGTCATTATTAATTCGCGTTTTATCTCTAGTTAAACAGAATCATAGTGGCAACTAAGACGATGATGGTGAAAATTGAGCATCTCACTAAGCAAGGAAACAGTCAAAAAACTATTCATGAAGAGATGGTGGCTCTTTACCAAGGTTCCGCACCTTCATTATCAACTGTTGAAAAGTGGTCAAGTGAGTTCAAGAGAGGCAGAGAGAGCATTGAAGACGAATCCCGCTCCGGCGCCCCGACTAATGCTTGTACTAAAGAAAGCAGGCTACTGCTTGTGCCGGAGAAAGCATCAAAGAAGTCGAAAAACTTGTTCTTAAGGATGCCCGAATAAAGGTGAAAATGATGGCAGAGATCACCAAGCTTTCAACTGGCACCATTCACACCATTCTTTATGACTATCCTAATCTTTCAAAGGTCAGTGTAAGGTGGGTGCCACGAATGCTCACAGCGCCTCAGAAAACAGTGAGAATCGCATGCTGTAGAGAACTTTGGGAGATGTGTTGTGAGACCGCGGAAGGTGTTATGGATCGAATTGTTACTGGGGACGAAAAATGGGTTTACCACTATGACTCTGAAAGCAAACAAGAGTCCATGCAGTGTTATAAAAAAGGAACAGACTCCCCGAAGAAGTTCAAAGTCACTCCGTCTGCCAGGAAGCTCATGTCCAGAGTTTTTTCGGACTCAAAGGGAATCTTGCCCATTGAGTACAGAGCAAGGTGAAACCATCAACGCCACATACTACGCTTCCACTTTGCATAATTTGCGGGAGGAAATTAAAAAGAAAAGACGGGGTAAACTCTCGTAGCGATAATGTTGCAAACTCGCAGCGGGTGTGTTGCCTCTTCATGACAACGTTCCTGTTCACACGGCGCGAGTTTCCAAGGCTGCTGCGCGAGATCGTGGTTTCGAAGAAATCCAATGCCCATCCTATAGTCCAGACCTTGCCCCTAGTGATTTCTTGTTTCCGGATTTGAAGCAATGTCTTCTTGGAAAAAAAAATTTCGGCAAACTTAACCAGGAAGAAATGAGAACTTTAAAGTACTACCAAGACAATGATACCAAACATAAAGCTAGAGATATACAGGAATGGTTGCTCTATAATTAATGATTGTTGGGACCAGGGCCTAGCTTGTTCATCAACTACTCGTGTTGTGCGCGTTACTGTTCTCTCACGAGTAGGAGGGACCTACACTTTTTTGCCGACTCCGAACAGCGAAGTTTGAGAAGCTTTCTTAAACAGTTATTACTCTTTGAGTGTTGTCAGCAGCTCGAAAGAGGTGGTACCGTGAAAAGATTCGAGGTGTTCAGCCGGGAATCGAACCTAGACCCTTCGGCGTGTGGGCGTCGTACTCTACCCACTACGCCACGGCGGCCACTTGCTCTATAATTGCCCAAAATTATTAAAATAATAATAATAATAAATGTGAATAACTGTATTACCAGGAAAGAAAAGTTTATAGAAGTGTCTAATGTTGAAGCGAGAAAGTAAAAATTACTGTTTTTTCACCTAGTGTAAACACTTTCATGACAAACTGTATGTATTACCGTTTCATCTCTATCAATGTGCTTCAGTTCTTCTTATAAAGTGACTAGCAGTAAGAGTATCACTCTTTCCCGCTGTGCCACGGCGGCAACTATTTCCACTGGAGTTTCTCAATTCTCAAGCTCATGGGGGTAAAGTTTATTGGGTTAAGACCATCGATTGATTTGAAAGTGCCTTCGCTAGACATTAGCTGGGTTAATTGCACAATTAGCGGTAACAGCGATTACTTTTAAATGCCGAGAAATGCTCATCAGACGCATGAAACGTCTGAATTCAGCATTTTCCGCATTGACTTCCAAGGCAACACCGCTCGTAAATTCCATCCAAGTCCTGGCTTAATTCATCATTTCAAACGACCCATCGCGCACCATTTTCAGATCCTCCATCAAACCAATCATTTACACACATTCGCGGTCGTTACACGCATCTCTAAGAGAGTGCGTATGGATTTCGCGTCAATTCACCCATTCGTACTGCATGCGTATGTAACGACCAATTTCCCTCCCAATTTTCCAACTTAACGGCTTCTTTGTGCCGGAACGCCGACCATTCTGAACGCCTCTTTGCTTGAATATGTCGTGCTGTGGGGTGTATTCAAAAACGATAACGGTAAAAACTCACCGATAATAGCTGTAATCCTCGAATGCACACAACCAACCAACACACAGCGACTTGCCAAATGTGGCAAACGTGGATAATATTCCGCAAAACAAGGCGAAATGGAAATTACAGAGCGAATTGATAAATCCAATCAGCATATAAATTCCACCAATACATGGAGACGTGCACACAGGCATGTGTGGGCAGTGTGATGAGACGAATTGAACGCCGTTCGCAAATACGTCTGGTGCTCTGCTTTGCTCATTTTTATTGCCAGAATGTGATATCACTGGTGGGCTGCAGAATATCTGCCGCGGGATGTAGGCCTGCCGCAGATCCATTCCGCATACTTTATCCTTGATAAACCTCCATCCTCAACCGGGTCGACATTAAATTGCAAATTACGCGGCTGACAATTTAAACGAACTATGCATTCGTGATGGGTTTTGAGAACTGGTGGCTGGAAAGCCTTCGCGTGCTCTCCATAAACGTTGTACCAAATGAGGGATTAGTTCAGGAGCAGGTGTAATTAGTTTTGAAAACTTGAATTAATTGTTTGACAAGAATTTGTTGCAGCAAATTGAATTGCGTTGGATTTGTAAACATTTTCATTATCATAGGTGGCTGAAAATTTTTGACAAATTACGCTATTCGTAGTACGATGAATGGACACGAAGCGATGGACCTTCCATCGCTTCGTGTCCTTGTTTTAGAGGGAATAGTTTGACAATGTTCACAGAAACATTTCACTTTTATGAAGACGCGCAATGTATACAATCAGTGATTCACGAAAGCATGCATGAAACATTTATGTCAAACTATATTAAACAGAGAAGTATACTTCCGAGAGCGAAGAAACCTTTAATGAGTCTTGCTCTGCCTTATATTTACGAGGGACGTTCAGTATTTTCTCGATATCGATATGAAGGAAAATGCGAATTAAATTTAAATTGTTTTTTTTTTTTTCAATATAATCTCCCCTAACATCAATGCATTTGTTAACATTCAAAAAAAAGCCTTTTTAAACCCTCAAAGAAATAATTTTTCTCTTTCTCTGCAAAATATCCATTTATTGCCGACTTGAGTTCTTCATCATCCAAAAATCTTTTTCCACGAAGACATTTTTTCAAATCCGGAAACAGGAAATAGTCACTATAGGCAGGGTCTGGACTATAGGGTGGGTGTTGGATTTCTTCGAAACCACAATATCGCGCACCAGCCTTGGAAACTCGCATCGTTTGAACAGGAGCGTTGTCATGAAGAAGCAACACACCCGCTGCGAGTTTACCCCGTTTTTTCTTTTTAATTTCCTCCCGCAAATTATGCAAAGTGGAAGCGTAGGATGTGGCGTTGATGGTTTCACCTTGTTTTGTACTCAATGAGCAAGATTCCCTTTGAGTCCGAAAGAACTCTGGCCATGAGCTTCCCGGCAGACGGAGTGACTTTGAACTTCTTCGGGGAGTCTGCTCCTTTTTTATGCCACTGCATGGACTCTTGTTTGCTTTCAGAGTCATAGTGGTAAGCCTATGTTTCGTCCCCAGTAACAATTGGATCCATAACACCTTCCGCGTTCTCACTACACATCTCCAAGAGCTTTCTACAGCATGCGATTCTCACTTTTTCATGAGGCGCTGTGAGCATTCGTGGCGCCCACCTTGCACTGACCTTTGAAAGGTTAAGATGGTCATAAAGAATGGTGTGAATGGCACCAATTGAAATCTTGGTGATCTTTGCCATCATTTTCACCTTTATTCGGGCATCCTTAAGAACAAGTTTTTCGACTTCTTTGATGCTTTCTCCGGAACAAGCAGTAGCCTGCTTTCTTGCTTTCTTCAGTACAAGCATTAGCCGGGGCGCCGAAGCGGGATTCGTTTTGAATGCTCTCTCTGCCTCTCTTGAACTCACTTGACCACTTTTCAACAGTTGATAATGAGGGTGCAGAACCCTGGTAAACAGCCACCTTCTCTTCATGAATAGTTTTTTGATTGTTTTCTTGCTTAGTGAGAAATTTAATTACAGTGCGATGCTCAATTTTCACCATCATCGTCTCAGTTGAAATTATGGTTCTGTTTAAAGCGAATTAATAATGACATTTATATGAAATTTTACATGAATGCACTTAAATAATAGCATTACTTGATAAATAAGGCAATTTATATAAATTCGCACAGCTTTACCCCGATACGGAGAATATATTGAACGCCCCTCATACTTGCACATGACTGCTAAAACGCTTTAGTTTTATATTTCTAGCAGAAACGTACAAAATAATTACTTTCGAATGAATACAGTCGTGTCCATATTAATTGGGACAAGCAATTTTTTTTTAACTTTTTGATAGCAGGCTATGGTTTGTACGTATTTCTTTTCAAATACACACACTCAGAAAAGTATACATACGGCATGGATTTTCAATATTTTTCTTAAAAGAAACGCAAAACTTGAAATATTTTCCACTAATATTCTTTATTTATATTAAAAAATAATAATAAAACAAAGTAAAACATAATTCATAACAAAACTTAAAAATAATACATTGTTTTTTCATTTTTTAACACTTTGCAGTTCTCACAAAAGTATACATACGATTTTGATAAAAACTAAAAATATAAGAATAGTTAGACTATTAATAAGAAGTATGGCCTCCTTTGGCTTTAATAACTGCAGATAAACGGGAAGGCATGGAAAACGCTAATTTATGAGTAATTTCTGGGCTTATATTACTCCATTCCTCAGTCAGAACTGATTTTAGAATTGAAATTGATGTTACTCGCCTATTCCGAACTTGTTGTTTTAAACGATCCCATAAGTGCTCTATGGCATTTAAGTCAGCACATTGTGGTGGATGTTCCAGTTTATTTTTGATATTATAGAACAGCCATTCCCTTACTAAACCGGATGAGTGCTTAGGATCATTACCTTGTAATAGTATATCTTTGCCCGTTAATTGTAGTTTTTCAACGCTCGGAAGGTAACTATCTTTCAAAATGTCTACGTTCATATGCATATCCATTATTCCATTTATAAACCTAAAACACCAACACCACTTGCTGCCATTGCTCCTAATACCATGACAGATCCACCTCCATGTTTTACGGAAGGAACAACATTTTTTGGTTCAAGCTCGGTGTTCTTTTTTGTTCATACTTTAACGCGGCCATCACCACCAAAAATGTTGAATTTGCATTCGTCGGTGAAAATGACTCGTTCCCAAAACGAAGGGTCTGTAAGATTGTTTACCTCCCTTAAGAACGGTTTTTTTCTTGCCACTCTGCAACGGAGATCCTCTTCTTTTAAACAACGACGAACCGTTTCTGCACTAACAGATACTCCGTATTCATTTCCGATATCTTTTGTAAGTTTAACAGCGCTCTGTTTCGGATTTTCAATCATAGATCGAACAATTTGCCTCTGCATTCTTTTATCCAGCTTCCGGGGACGTCCTAAACGTGGCTTACTTTCAAAAGTACCGGTGTTGTTGAAATTTCATATTATTGTCTGAACCGTTGACTTCGGTAAATTTAAAGATTTCCCAATTTCCGCATATAATTTTCCATCATTTTCTTGCGAATTTCCAATCTTATTTCCTTTGACTTAGGCATTATTTTGTCAAGTTTAAAAAATACTGTCTTCTCTGGTACAGAAATGCGTATTGAATGCAGGGCACTAAAAATGTAAACAGCTCTTCGCAAAAACAATGGAAAATCTAATATTTATTGGGAGTATGTATACTTCTGTGAGAGCTCCAAAGTGTTAAAAACTGAAAAAACAATGTATTATTTTTAAGTTTTGTTATGAATTATGTTTTACTTTGTTTTATTATTATTTTTTAATGTAAATAAATAATATTAGTGGAAAATATTTCAAGTTTTGCGTTTCTTTTAAGAAAAATATTGAAAAATTCATGCCGTATGTATACTTTTGTGAGTGTGTGTATTTTATATAAGTAGGCTATAAATTATATGCTCTTTTTTGAATATTTTTGTTACGCAAAACAACAAAAAATGACGATAAGGTCTTGATAAGGGTCCAAGAATACCGAACAAGTATCGTGAAAAACAGCCCGAAAGAAAAACTTCGACCCGACCATGTCGTTCAAGCAACAGAACACCCTCCCAAAGTCATGTTTTGAGGCTGTTTTACATTTGAAGGCCCTGGAAACCTTAAGCTTATATAATGAACAGCACCAAAAACGCAAAATTTTAACTTAAATGCTACTTCCAACCATTCAGAGGAGACGTTCCGTAGCAAATTCAATTTTCCAACAGCATCTTGCTCCATGTCATACATCAAAAACAATGAAACAGTATTTTGTAAATCACAAAATTGGATTGGCCTGACAACTCTCCTGACCTCCAATTGAGAATCTGTGTGCAATTACTTAAGGAAGGCTCAGAAAGAGAGAATGCATCACAAAAACTAAGCTGATTTCGTCTATTATTGATAATTATTTTCATGACGAAGAAATTCAAAAATATATTGGAACGACTTGTTTTATCAATGCCAAAATTAGTCTTAGTGCGTTGATTCTAAAAAAAGCCAAGGGAGACCGTATAAAATATTAAAATTGACCTGTGTTATTTTTTTCTAATTTTAATTGAAAACTGCGGCTAGAACGTGTTATACCATTCAAAACAACTGATATATGGTGAGGGACATGCAACATCAAAGACTCAGGCAGAACTTCACGTTAGAGAACAGTAACTTCGCGTCTTTTTTTTTTATAATTGACGCGTGCAAAAGGGGTTGCGCGCGAGTAGCCTTAAGTGACCGAATCAAGTCTATCTCGGCTTCACGATACCAAAGTCAAATGCAGAAACACTCTTGCCAATCACTGCCTTCATTTTGGGCTCTTTATTCAATTGAGCTTGGCTTGTCACAAGATTTTATCTTGCCACTCCAGCTATATGGCGCGGATAGACTTTGATTTAAGCGGATGAAGAAGCCCTCTACACACGTTGTGTATAGATTTTCGTCCATAAAGTACGTACTTAAGATTTTTAAGGTTGTCAAATATTTAACATCCGCTTTTTTTCTCTTCATTCAATAGCTCATAAAAAGTGTTACAGTGATCGGATTTAGTTTAAATATGGGCGGGTTTTGTTCGATAATCTGTTTCCATCTAGACGGCAACTTCATAATACCTCCCTCGTAGAAGCCCCCGCCTTATTTGCGAAGAACTCGGACAGCCACTTTTCACAAGCCTCTTTTGAGTTCAATTTCACACCGCCAAGGGCGTTCGCCTTGGACAGGAACCGGTGGTAATCACTTGGCGCTATGTCCGGTATATATGATGGATGCGCTAAAACCTCCCTCTCGAGCTCTTGTAGCTTCTGACGAGTCATTTACGAACCATGTGGTCTGACGTTGTCCTGATGGAACACTACACACTTCGGGTGGAGTTCCGAATAGAACTCACCCCCGATTTCCTTAAAAAAAATTTTTATAGGTAGCCCTGCATATGAGAAGTCCAAATCCGAATGGTTTTTTCCCGCAAATAACGGGAAAGGACGAAAAGGACATTTTTAGTTTTGGTATTCAGGACTTAATATCTTCGAAACGGTAAGTCGCATGTGAATAAAACTGAACTTTATCCCACCCTTCCTGTTGGCCAATTCTAGACGCTTCTGGTCGATCGCCTGCTTCAAGCGGTCCAGTTCTTCTCATTTGATGGTAGAATTAAGCGTCTGGCCATTTGGGAGAAGCTCAAAGTGGATGATTCCCTTCTAATTCCATCAAACACAGAGCAAAACCTTCTTGAACGTCAATCCTGCCTTGGACACTGTTTGGGACGATTCACCGGCTTTCAACTACGACAGTTTTCACTTGATATTGTCGTATGTGATAAATTTTTTGTAGCTAGTCACCATCGGCAACAAAAATGGGTCGAGTTCGTTCCGTTTCAGCAGCATATCGCAGGCGTTGATAAGGTCCAGAAGGTTTTTTTGCATCAAATCATGCGGCACCCAAACATCAAGTTTTTTTTGTATCCAGGCTTCTGTAGATGGTTTCAAATGGTTGGGTGATTAACTCCCATCTCTTGAGTGATGTCACGAGATGCCACATGCCGGAATCATGATTTCCATAATTCGATCGGTATTCGTCGTCACAGGTCTTACGCCGAGTAGCTTATCCATGGTGTCGTTTTCACCGGCTCTAAAACGTCAAAACCATTCTTTCGCGGTTCGAAGTGATAGAGTACCATCCCCCAAAACACCATTATTCTCACGAAATGTTTCTCTAGTGGATTTGCCTTTAACGAAGGAAAACTTTAAAGTATCGCAAGTTTCGGCGTTAGTGAACTCCATGTTTACCCGTCTATAACTATTGAACGCAATATCCAAACTAATCATGCATAGCGTCGTTCATAGGTTATGAAGGTAGGTTATGTCAAAACCTTTCAAATGATGTATAGTATTGCCAGATAAGAGCTCATTAGCGCTTTGGACATAGCCGAAAAATTCAAGAGACAAAAAGACGGAAGGGACAACCTTATATTAGATTAAAAAAAACTTTTAAAAACAAAAAAGGCTTGGTTTTCAATAGGTTTACTTTTTTTAAGGTTACGCAAGACTCCTCATCTCGGACACACCACGGAAGCTTCTCTGAATTATTTAACCGTGTTACAAAAATCAACGTTCTATAAGGAATGCTTTTCGTGTTATTTAAAGAACACGAAATTCCATTCAGTTTGAGCTTACAATATTGAATAGTAGTCGGTTGGTAGAATCACATATTGCACTATACTATAGAAGACGTAGCGGAGAGCATACAAATCGAATCATTTTCGGCCTCATAAAAAAATTTGAATTTGAATCTGTGTCACATTTTCAGTGAAAGGGTTGTAAAAAAAAAGATTGTCGCTGTGAAATTTTGTTCAGTGATACAGCCTACGTTAATAAGCAAAAATGTTCATTTTCGAACTGACGAGCAATCGAACAATATATCCATTCATATTGGGGTTTATTTGCCGGTGGAGTCATTTGTCAATACGTCTTCGAAAATGAGGCAACTAAATACGTTACAGGCAATTATAAGTATGTACCGTTCCACGTTTGAGGAATATGTGCTTCTTAAAATGCAAGTGTTCCCGGTGAACTCTGACATCAATAGGAGCACATGTTCAGTAATCACTTAAATAAGCACTTTATTTCACCGGCTATATCACATATTTACAGTGTTCTCTGCGTAAAGTCTCAGGTCTTCAGATATAAGCTAGGTGCACTTGACGCTTTCAGAGATACCAAATGAGCGATCCGAACCTTTCATATTACGAGGACCGCATCAGACGTAGCCAGTGTCAGCATGTCTTGTGTATTTATTTAGACCGAAAAAAGAAAATACTTAGGTTCACTTTGTGCTTTATTTTACATTAAACCTCGCCATGAAGCACCATTTGCATAGCATGACTGTCTGTGTGAACTTCCTCTTCTTGCCGGAACGGGAGCAAAGTCTCAACAGTATCCTCCGAAAGAACTTGAATTTGTGTATAAATGTTTTATCACGTATGCACAGACTTAACACGAGTGTGGTTTTTTAATTTAAAAAAGTTACATATTTCCATGGATACATCAAAGCCTCTGAATTCGTCTTTAAAATACAAACAACATTTTCCCAACACCCCTTCAGCTTTTAACTGGAAACAAACAATGTTCGTCCTTCGCAATGACATCATTTCATGTGAATGGTTAAAATACACATTGAACTGCTTCTTTACAGTTCTTTTCAAGAACCAAGTTTCACACCACTACTTCCAGAACGGAGCAACACGATTTCTTTATTACTCGCCGAACAGCATTGTTTATGTTTGCTGTCATTTGGTGTTGCCCCTGAGTATCGCTATTCCTACATAATTTCGTAAGCGACTATCTATGAAATCGCGTCAGAAATAGCAGAACCTGCACTGCGGAAGGTCCGGTACACAATGCAGTAACCGGCACAAAGGATATACAAGTATGTACATAAATCATCGTTCCTCACGGGACCATGGCGATTGTCTGCTACGCAACTGAAAACAGTCAACAGAAATACATAAATTTTAGCCGAAAATGTGAAAATTTCTTATCTGAATGCCCCCTTGTTCAGGATTACGCCACAATCTATCAAACCTTCCTTAAAAGAACGGTGAAGTATTTTCATCTCTAGAGACCTTCTTGAGAAAGCCAAAATTAATTCCGGGGCCCAATCAAAAGCTAAAAATGAGAACTTTAGGAACCCCAATGCGATCCCAGCTGAATTGACCAAACCGCCCCACAAGTAACACTCCGCTTACGGAATCCTTCAAAACTCCATTAATGCACACAGTTTCCGTTCCTTAGAAGGCAAAAATCGAATCCTACGAGTGCCCGCTCCTCCATAAAAACCACAACAAAAATAATTAATGATTCCGGCTCGGGTCGGAAGCAAAACAGAAAACGGTGTTCATAGGCAATTAACCAGAGCATCGCCTCACGGGAGGTTAGCATTAATAAATCAACAGCAGCCATCCCCTAGCCCAATAAAAGCCCAAACGAATGGCGCATAAAATCAAAACAAAGATACACCGGCGCTGGCGATGCGTACGGATGTGGGAAGCGATATCCATAAACCAGCTGAGATCTTCCTGTCAACAACGCATTGGGAACGCACACCACCTGGTCCTCCCATCATTCAAAACCAATCTCTCCGCGCTCTTGCCTCCTCACAGTCAAAGTAGAAGGCAAGCGGGGCTGGTTGTTGGCATCAATAACCCTTCAACTGAGCAACACGCAACTCTTGCCTCTTCAGAATTTCTTGAAAAGCCTTGTTCAACTCTCACGCAAAATGCAATAGGGTAAAAATAAGCGAAGCGATAGACTTTCCATTCATCCCAACAATCAGTCGGGCTCGGCTCGGTTAAGCCTCGCTGCACAATCCGATTCACATCCTACGAGCCTCCGAGACGGTTCGTTTCAACTTTATACCAAAATGGTTTCCTGAAGCGCCGCCCGATTGTGTAACATTTCCGTTTACCGCACCTGTGGTGCTGTGCTGTAATCCCATGTCACCCTGCCTGAACCCGTCTTTAGGGGTCGTTTGTAATTTTTGATCAGATTTTCTGCTTAATTAGTCCTTTTCTGTGAGCTCGTCCCTCCTGTGAAGTCCCTATTACCGGGGGTATTACAACACCATTATCGGAGACACCCTCTCATTCCATCGCTCCCCCTCTCTCTCGCTCTCGTCTCTTTAAATCTTTTTGACATTTTGTTTTATTTACCACAGCTGTGCTCCGCGCTCGTTCCCTCACAGCGTGGGAGCCGGACGAGTGCTGAACACGATGATGCCGCCCTGTGCTTGGTGATTGATGACTGATGCTGTGTGTGCGTGTGGGGAAATATGTTGAATGGTTTTGCAAAACAAAAAAAAAAATGTCACCCTCGCCTGGTGAACAGGCAGAGGGGCCCTTAGTGAAGACATCTCTCCACTCACTCGCTGCAGTTTGAGTGATTTCGTAATTTTATGCCTCTGACGGGTTCGAGCACAGGAAAATGTTCGCACAGCACAAATGATTGGACATGGCAAGAAGGCGAAAATGTGTGTTATGCTTCCTTTCTCAGTTATAATTTACGCGCCCGATGGGAAATTGAATGCAGCTGCTGCGCAAAAATGGCGTTTTTAAGTTCAATCGTAAAGGGTGCGGATGTAAAATGGTCGGTCCCTACAGGAAATCGACGGAAGATTTCAAAAATTACAAGAAAAACATCTTTGCACGACAAGAGCTTGCTGAATCTGATGAAATATTCTCTGTGGAAACAAACAATGCTCTGCTCATCTTTAGCCGTTAACGGGGGAACCGCAAGCTTTAATTGAATAATATGCAATGTGTTTACAATTTAAAATCTTTCAAGAGAACGACAGAGCCATCCTTGTTCTCAAGCGATATGCATATGACAAGAAAGGAGCTTGCATCCAACTGAGCCCTGATACGATGAAAATGCAATAGTTTCAAGTGGACTGCAAGTTGATTCTGAAACGTCACAAACACTGGACCGTTTTCAAACGAAGGAGAAATGAAATGTTATATTCAGAATAAAAAGCTGCTAGTCTCTGCCAGAAATATATGTAAAGCTTTACTTGAAATTCGACTCTGCAATTTCATTCAGATTCTGAGGAAGTTATTGAAAAGAAAGCCCAGTCTGGAGACACAATGCATTGTTACTACACAAATTAAAATACAGTGTCCAGCATAAGCCATGGTTCTCAAATTGCTCCCATTGAAAGCTTTGAAAGAAAAGAAAACTTAAGGACTTAATTTTCATGCGTTAATTTATTTATTATTTATTATGTGGTCGCCGTGGCGTAGTGGGTAGAGTGCGACGCTCACACGCCGAAGGGTGTAGGTTCGACTCCCAGCTTAACACCAATTTTTCTAATATTTCACGGCACCACCTCTTTCGAGCTGCTGACAACACTCAAAGAGTAATAACTGTCTAAGAAAGCTTCTCAAATTTCGCCGTTCGGAGTCGGTAAAAAACTGTGGGTCCCTTCTACTGGTGAGAGAACAGTAGCGCGCATAACTCGAGTAGGTGATGAGCAGGCTAGGCCCTGGTCCCCCTTTGGACTGTAGCGCCAACAATTATTATTAATTTATTTATTATGAGAAAACCTTATTGTCTGGTTTAAAGGGTGATTTTTTTGCTATTATCTTTTTGGCAAACTGGTTTAAACAGCTGACGCACGTTTCGTGTTTTGTTTCACTGTCAAACATCTTCAATTTGGTCTATAATTTAACCATGAATCGTCTTTCAGACGAACAACGCTTGCGAATTATTGAATTTTATTATCAAAATGCGTGCTCTGTTAAGAAAGTTAAGAAAGTTCATCGCGCGGGTTACGTATAACGTAGCTCACCAAATTGTTAAACTGCATTAGCAGAATGCCGAAAAGCAGAAACGCAAAATTGATAAGAAACCGTACTTCTTGTTTGGCTTAGCAATAATATAATATAACGTCAAAAATCGGGTGGTCAAAAATCGAATGTCAAAAATCAGGTGGATTATTTGTTGGATACCCAAGTGTACAGCCAATCTATAGACAGCGGCACTTGTTGTGTTAAAGATTAATAAAGAAATAAATTATTAAGATTGTGCAGCCAAGCTGAGGACAGCGGCACTCAAATAAAAAATTGTATTTAATTTCTCTTGAATTTCCAGCAAATAATTTAAGCCGCGCTTCTTCCATTTTATGGTCCGAAATTGTCGATTTTGGAGTGAATATCAGCCAGAAGCCTTAAAAGAGCAACTAATACATCCAGTCAGAGTTTGGTGCAGTTTATGGGCTGGTGACATCATTGAACCTTACTTCTTCAAAGATGATGCGTATCGTAACGTAACTGTGAATGGTGAGCGCTACCGTGAGATGATATCCAACTTTTTTTTGTCCAAAATGCAAGAGCTTGACTTGCATGACATGTGGTTTCAACAAGACGGTGCCACATGCCACACAGCACGCGCAGCAATGGACTTATTGAGAGGCGAGTTCGGTGAAAACTTTTATTTCACGTTTGAGACCGGTCAATTGGCCTCCTACATCGTGCGATTTAACGCCTTTAGACTATTTTTTGTTGGGCTATGTTAAAGCTCATGTCTATACAGATAAGACCGCTTCAGTTGACACATTGGAAGACAACATTGAAGCATTTATTCTTTTTTTTTTATAATTGACGAGTGCAAAAGGGGTTGCGAGTACCCTTAAGTGACCGGATCAAGTCACAGCACGGGCCGAAGGTATAGAGGAAGAGAGGGAAAGGAGGTACCGATGCACATTGGTTTTAAATGCCTATGGATTGTAATGAGGAGGAAAAATCGAGCAGGGAAGGGCATTCCAGATTCGTGTGGTGCGGCTAAAGAACGAGTCTCTGAATTTGACTGTACGTCCGAAAGAGGGCTTAAGGTGAATTAGGCATTCCTAGCGAGGCGTGTATTGCGGATGAATTCTTGAAGGGGAGGAATGCAACTGGCTAATTCATCTGAGCATTTATTGTAAAAATAGCGATAAAAGAGTGACAACGACGCGACATTACGTCGGTGTTCTAACGAGTCAATCGACTTCGCAATATTACTGTCACCTATAAGTTTTATCGCTCGCTTTTGAATTCTGTCCAGCAGGTGCAGGGAGGTCTTAGAAGCACCTGACCAAATAGGAGCGTTATACTCTAGTTTTGGACGAATGTAGGCCTTGTATATTGTTGCCAAATCAGAGGGGGTAAAGTACTTCTTGCATCGTTTAAGGAAGCCTAGACATTTCGCAGCATTTTTGGCGACCTCAAATATGTGATCGTTCCAACTAATTGTTGGGTTGATGCGCATACCGAGGATGGAAAGTCTTTCGGTTTCAACAAAGCAAGTGCCTTTCATGGATAACGGTTGATTATTTTGTGATCGCTTTAACGACAGTAGACAGCACTGGGTTTTGGAAGCATTAAATTCCACTCTATTCTTGTTTCCCCAATCGATTATGCTGTCAAGGTCGGAATTTAATGTGCTTAACATACGCTGCCGTTCCGAGTCTATGGCCGGAGTGGAGGGACGTGAGCCAAGGAACGAATATGAGAAGCTGAGGGTACTGTCATCAGCGAAGGAATGAATAGGATTAGAGGTCGCAAACAAGAGATCATTTATAAAAATGAAGAAGAGTGTTAGAGACAAAACAGAGCCCTAGGGAGCACCAGCATTAATATGGTGAATATCAGACTTGAATCCATCCAAAACGACTTGTATTGAACGATTCGAAAGGTAATTTCTAATCCATTGAAGAAGAGACTCATCGATCCCAAAAGCACGCATTTTCGACAAAAGAGCCTGATGCCAGACCCTGTCAAATGCCTTTGAAATATCAAGCGCAACAATCTTGCTTTCTCCTAAATTGTGCAAAGATTGGTTCCACTTTTCAGTGAGATATGCCATCAGATCACCAGTGGAACGGTTGCTTCGGAAGCAATATTGCCGGTCATTAAGAAGCTTCCGAGACTCAAGATATTTCTTAAGCTGACGGTTTATCAGCGTTTCCATGACCTTGGAGAGAAGGGACGTTAGTGCTATGGGTCGGTAGGAAGTGGGTGACGAAGATTCGCCTTTTTCAGGGACAGGCTGGACAAATGCAGTTTTCCACTTACTCGGAAAAAGCCCTGAAGAGTAAGACAGATGGAAAAGCTTACGCAGTGGTTTTGCCAGCGTAGAAGAACACCTCTTCAGAAGAACAGGGGGAATACCATCCGGGCCAGCGGATTTATGTATGTTTAGATCTTTAAGTACTCTTGCTACTGTTCGAGTGCGAAAGTGGATTTGCCCCATGGAGAAATTTACGCTCTCAAGTACAGGCGGGGACATAGTGCTACCTGGCAGCGTTGAGCTAGCTGCTAAGTGTTCAGCAAGCAGATTAGCTTTGTCCAAAGAGCTGACAGCTGGGATGTCATTGCAATTGAGCGTTGGGATCGAAGACGAGGCTGAATTCCTTATGCTTCTGCTACCCTTGGGGCATTGTAGAACTTTTTGCCTCAACTTTTGGTCAAAGGAGAATTTAACACGTCTTATTAATGCATTACAGTCATTTCGGATCCGTTTGAACTTATTCCGGGCTTCCTCAGAAGGGTTGGCTTTGTAATCCCGGAAACTCAACTCTCTCATCCTTCATTCGTAAGATACCGGCCGAAATGTTGGAAAGAGTATGCCAAAAATGGACTAAGCGGATGGACCATTTGAGGCGCAGTCAAGGTCAACATTTGCATGAAATAATCTTCAAACATTAAATAATATGGACCGTACTATCGATTTAAAGAAAGATTTCATGCATTATTCTATTTTTTTCTTTTTTTGAAAAAAATTCCTATAGCTTTTAAAAAATCACCCTTCACCAACAGAAAAAATATAAAAACAAATTCCAAACAATAAAACCTTGAAATCTTTAAAAAGGGGTACAAAAGTCTTGGTTCTTCTGCACTTTACCAGTTTTAACTGTTTTAATTTGTAACGGTTCTGTTGGCTTTGTTTTTTTGCATGTAGCTTGAAGTATGACATGTATGTGTGTCAATCAATACAAAGCGATCGGTCGTGCAGGTTAAGGCGAAAGAAATTTTGTTATTTAAAAAACAGCGATGGCCAGGAAAAAAATAACAGTAAATGAGCGTCAAGTAATAATAAGTCGCCATGAGCAAGGTAAAAGTTATGCGGAAATAAATAAAATAGTTGGACGACCCAAATCTATCACACAAAACGTGATCAATAGTTACAATAAGAAAAACCGAATCGAAAACAAAATCAGGTCTGGTCGTCCGCGAAAGCTTACTGAAAGAGATGAAAGAAAAATCGAGAATGTTATAAAAAAAAAGATCCATTCAAAAGTGCTTCAAAGAATGGTGCTGATATAGAGATAAGTTTAAATAAAACAGCTTCTCCGTGTACAGTTGCAAGATCGCTCCAGAGATAGGGGTTTAAGTCGTCCGCACCTCGCAAAAAGCCGTTCGTAAATGAAACAAATTAAAAGAAAAGACTGAACTTTGCGAACGTGTACAAAAATAAATCAAATGAATTTTGGGACAACGTAATATTGTCCGAGGAATCGAAATTCAACATTTTTGGATCAGATGGACGCATGAGAGTGTGGAGAAAACAAGGCGAAGCCTTCAATCCTAACAACACAATTAAAACTGTAAAACACGGTAGCGGTGGTGTATTGATATGGGGGTGTTTGTCATCCAGTGGTGTCGGGAATTTGAAAACCATTGAAGGGATTAATAATAAGGCGGTCTATTTAAACATTTTAAAAAGAAAACTTAAAACAAATTGAAGTGAAACTTGGGATAGTAGACACATTTATCTTTTAATGGGATAAGGACCCCAAATATACTGTCACAAATATTGGGTTGTGGATCGCCTTAACCACGCCCCACATGCTAGTTAATTTCAGTTAGTAACTTATTAAATAGTCTTGGTGCTGCCGTTGTAAAAAAAATTTGAACCACAAGTTTTCCTTGAGAACATTCTGCAAAGAAATTCTATAAATTTCAGTAGACAGAGTACACTCCACTCCACTGCACAGTTTTTTTGTGAAAACATTCCTTTACTTAACGACTGCTATCTTCCAATTTGAGCAGACAATTTTGTGAGATAAGTGTCTCTGTTTCTTAAGCATGAATTTGCACACGGCTCGTTGGGATTTTAATTTTGGATCTAGAAACCAGACGCCAATTAACAATGTACACAAATGTAAAAATTTCGAAGCGACCAATAAAATCCATTTATATCCGTGATTTGTGAAAATCGCTTAATTGCCGCAGGATATCAACAGTCTGACAGCTATAATAATCCACAAGCGGGCACATTGAAGATATAGAGGTTAAACTGTCAAACTACAACTTACAATAAATACATATCCTGTAAATTATAGAGGCACCTAAAACCTGAACTTAATCACTTTTCCCCATCCTTGGCATATCCATTTTTTCAATTAAATTACAGATAACAGAATAACTTGAATTATGTAGAGAATAACAAATGGGTAATAAACCACCACACAACAGATCGATATCCTTGACCATCGCATTTCTGTACAATCAGCTTTTGGTGTCGCTGCCAATCAATGACGACGGCGCACCTAATTAAAACGGATTGACAACGGAATCAATAACATAATCAATCAATCCGATGTCATATGTTGACCACAGTACTTTTGCCATATACATATGAATACATTAACTTATTTTTCTTTTTTTTTTTATTTGATCTAATCAGATCATTTCATGCGACAATTGGGCAGAGTATTCTGAGTGACCATTACATACCTTAGTTACACAAAAAAAAGCCCACATTCCACACCTCCATCGCCCTAGACGAACATTGTATGTACAGTATACATTGTACACCGTGTACATTGTACATCATAGCGTCTGAGAGTTGTGTGGCAAAGGGGTGCAGTTAATTTCGGAAAAGGAAAGCCAAGGCATTTGATTTTATGTAACGACATCAGCGACGTCAATATGACGCAAACTCATCAAACAATAAAATGAAGTCAGCATTACCTTGACCACCGCCAGTGGCTGCAAGGATGCCACACTCACACGAACGACTTTGCCCGTAAAGTTTGTTCAATTTCGATTGTAACACTTAGTCCCAGACGTACTGTTGCGTTCAAATTTTATTGAGCGTACATCATTTCTCAGCAGAGAACTCCCAAAAGATTGTCTAATGGAATATAGGAAATGTCACAATCGTAAAATATCCAATTAACCGTCAAAAGTTGGCAATAAACCAATGAACGGTTTATATCGACAAACAAGACACACTCGTATGTACACATGTCTATAGTCAAAACGAAAAAGACAGGTTACCGAAGGTAAGCTAAAAAGTTTCTTGAAAAATAAATAAGAACTGTCTTCAAGCTATTTTGCAAACATTTCTTTAAAGTTAGTAGTATTAATTGAAAGGAGGAGCCACGACGCAACATATAAAATGTAATTAAAAAGGGTCCCGGAATAAAGTTGCCATCCTGGAAGGATATCATGATGAAAAGTTTGGAAGGTCATGCAAATTAAAAAAGAAAGTTTTTGCTACGAGAGAGCTTGCACACTCGTACTTTAGTCAGGAATTATCATATAAAAAATACATTTCATGAAAAACTGTCGAAAATTTTTCTGTTTTTTTGGTATGCTGCATATGCAAATAATGATTTTTTTTTAAATTTATTCCTTGAAGCTTTTTAAAGTTCTCACTTTGTGAGCTATGACAAATGTGGCCCGAAAAGTGCTTAGGGCGAGTATTCTCTTTGCCGGTGCTATTTTTAATATCCTCCCTTTGTTGCTGGCATACTCACCGGGATCGCTGCAATTGATAATTAGTCGGTTATATGAATACCACATGAATATTGTGCAACTTGGACAAATCCAAGAAATTATAATAATTGCTGGCGCGACAGTCCAAAGGGGGGCCAGGGCCTAGCCTGCTCATCAACTACTCGTGTTGTGCGCGCTACTGTTCTCTCACGAGTAGAAGATACCTACAGTTTTTTGCCGATTCTGAACGGCGAAATTTGAGAAGCTTTCTTAGACAGTTTTTATTCTTTGAGTGTAGCAGCAGCTCCAAAGAGGTGGTGCCGTGAAAAATTCGAAAAATTGGTGTTAAGCTGGGAATCGAACCTAGACCCTTCGGCGTGTGTGCGTCGCACTCTACCCACTACGGCACGGCGACATCACAACTATTAAGAGTTTAATCATTTTAGAAGTTCTCTGTAGTAATGTTATGCCTGTTACTCATTGCGGTCTTGCAGTTTTTAAATAGCCTCTTCGAATTCATTTCGTTCAGTACTGCTATTAATTTCTCACCCGGAAGGACTTTCTACGCAAGAAAGTGTTTCTCCCTCTTGTCTTTCTCTCTCTCTTGTCTCTAACAGTTGAACACTTGCCGATGGAATGTTTAACATCGCCCCTTACTCATAGGTTGTATATGCTGCATAGAATTGGAAGATCATTTTAAAGTGGAACAAAACTTAGGGTCAATAGAAACCCCATTCGATTGAGTGAGTATTTTAACAGACTTAAATTTTAACCGACTACAAACTCATAGTTGGAAAAGTTTCCGTATAGCAGAATAATTTGTTTCACTAAAAACATGATTTTCATTAAGAGAACACTGGTAACACAAAACAGACATGTTTTATATCCCTATCTATTGGTACTGGTGGTCGCCGTGGCGTAGTGGGTAGAGTGTGAAGCTCACACGCCGAAGGGTGTAGGTTCGACTCCCAGCTTAACACCAATTTTTCGAATTTTTCACGGCACCACCTCTTTCGATCTGCTGACAACACTCAAAGAGTAATAACTGTCTAAGAAAGCTTCTCAAAATTTCGCCGTTCGGAGTCGGCAAAAAACTGTAGATCCCTTCTACTCGTGAGAGAACAGTAGCGCGCACAACACGAGTAGTTGATGAGCAAGCTAGGCCCTGGTCCCCCTTTGGACTGTAGCGCCAACACTTAATTATTGGTACAAAATCAAAAAATGTCGGTGTATTTTAAATACCGTTATAGGAACGATCACGTTCTGAGATCACTCCATAGCTACAAAAAACAAGAAAAATTCGGGAGCATAAAATACATTTGTTGTGAACGAGGCCTTATTTTTGTTTTTTTGTTTGTTTGCTATGACATCTGTGAAAAAAAATTTGTATACACCAAGTCATTGGACAGACAACATCATATTTTTTCATCGTATTAAAAAATGTAGAATTTTGTACCAGAAAGTGATGATTTCCGGAAAGCATTAATTTTTTGTTTTCATTTGAAGAAAAGTGCTGCAGAGTCGCATCGAATGCTTGTCGAGGCATATGGTGATCATGCTCTATCAGAAGCAACATGCAAAAGATGGTTTCAACGGTTCAGAAATAATGATTTTGATGTGAGAAATGAAGAACGTGGAAGACCACCAGAAAAGTTTGAAGACGTCGAATTGCAAACGATATTGGATGGAGATGACACTTTCAGTCAATAGCAAATGGCAACAGTATTAAATGTTGCACAACAAACAATTTCTGACTGTTTAAGAGCTATGGGACAAATCCAAAAGTGTGGAAAATGGGTGCCACATGAATTGAATGAAAGACAGATGGAAAACCGAAAAAACACTTGTGAAATTTAGCTTCAAAGACACGAAAGATAATCGGTTTTGCATCGGATTGTTACTGGCGATGAAAAATGAATTTGTTTTAAGAATCCTAAACGGAAAAAATCATGGGTTAATCTGGGACAACTATCAACATCGACTGCAAAACCAGATCGATTCGGCAAGAAGACAATGCTGTGCGTTTGGTGGGATCAGAATGGTGTGCTGTACCACGAGCTCCTAAAACCTGGTGAAACCGTTAATACTGATCGCTACGCACAACAAATGGTCAATTTGAACCATGCATTGATCGAGAAACGACCAGATTGGGCCAGAAGACACGGCAAGGTAATTTTGCTCCATGACAATGCACCTACACACAAAGCAAAACCGGTTCAGGATACAATCAAACCACTTGGCTGGGAGCAGCTACCCCACCCGCCGTATTCACCAGACTTGGGTCCTTCCGACTACCATTTGTTTTCATCGATGGGACACGCATTGGCTGAGCAGCACTTTGATTCCTACGAGGAGGTCGAAAATTGGGTGTCTGATTGGTTTGCTTTAAAAGACGAACAATTTTATTGGCGTGGTGTTCACAAATTGCCAGAAAGGTGGTCAAAATGTGTAGAAAACAATGGCCAATACTTTGAATAAAATGTTTTTACTTTCCCATTAATAATTAGTGTTTTATTTTCATTTCATACCGGTATACCTCGTATGTTAAAAAAGCGAGTTAAAAAATGTCTCAGTTGGGAAATGGAATAAGATATCCACAGAAACAACTTCAAATTGACACATTCCATGCAAAACAGGTTATTTTTAAATACTAATCGTGTTTACAAGTTAATTTTAATTATTTGCATTGACTATAGTTCTAAGAAAATTGTACAAAATGCAACTGTACAACTGATTAGAGAAAACATCGTGAACATAGCCTTTCACAAAGCCAATTTTTGCAATGTTGCAAAAAATATACAATTTTTATCCACCACATTTACCATAACCACTGTATGTTACTGTATACCTCTGTATTCCACTGCATACAACTGTAGGTAGATTAACTGCAGAGTGGCAGAAAACTTTTTGACACGCCTGTCATATAACGTACTTTTCGTAAATGTTCTGAATGTAGATGTATCGTCATCCGACCGTATGATCTATCCGAAATGTCTCCAATTTATGACAAAGAAATGTTACCAATATAAGTCATGCGATTATTCTTTATTGAAGAAGAGCTAGTACAGAGTGGACGTGTCTTTTTATTTTGCTTCGGGTTGTTACTTTTCTTTGAAGATCCTCGTGTTTCTTCAATTACAACTTCGCGAGAATTCCCGATTCCACTACATCGTTAAAGTGCTCATTTGCACTTGACAAGTGACTACAAGAAGCAGACATCGAGGCAAATATTCTTTCCGCCGATCCCGTGCAGACCTTACCGTGGCCGCGTTGATGGCTGTAAAAACTAAGAGACAGGCCTTGATTATGTTGTTTGTTTGCTTTAAATTGTTGGTGATTGCTTCGCTGGATGTACCTGAGCTACAGGTCTTTGGGTTTTCGCAATCACTGCGCCCATCCCGCCCCACCCACAATTATTCAACTTTGAAATCACCTCAAAAGAACAAGTGACCAATAAGAGGAGGTGTGCAAAACAAATGTATTCGTAACAAAAAAAAAATCTCATCGTTAATTTATTTCAACTTCCCGCGGAAAATGTACACGCCGCTGGTGCTTCCTCCTAACGGTCTGCAAAGACACATCATATGTATATCCGTGAATAAATGGAAAACGTTATGACATGCCATTGAGTTGCGAGCAAGAGCAACAAATTAAAAACGCACACCAACTGAACACAGCTTGTTTACGTTACTTTTTGTTGATTTTTTATGTTTTTGCTTTGTGTTCACCTTACCAAAAGAGAAACAATTTGAAACTGATTTTTTTAAATTGATACAATTTGCACATGTTCCGTAGCTTCTCTTGCGCATGAAATGCTGAACCGAGATTGTAGTGTCTGCCGTGCTGATGTTCTGTTGGTGGTTCTTGACAGTTTTGAAATTTTGTTACGGGAATAAATTTATATCTAACAGACGCCCAACCTTTTGAAGTAGGGGATGAGAGAAATGAATGGGAAGTGCCTTTTTGGATATGAATTTCCTACTCAGCTGTGATTGTGCAAAAAATATTTGTTCATTAAGTTTGAGTTCCGGACACCGACTTTTCACGACGAAGGAAAAAGGAAAAAAATGAAAAGGATGTTAAACTAAAGAGTGACAGCTGACGCACGTTTCGTGTTTTATTTCATTGTCAAACCTCTTCAGTTTGGTCTATAATTTAACCATGAATCGTCTTTCAAACGAACAACTTCTTCTTCTTCTTCTTGTGGCGCTACAGTCCGGGGTGGACCTGGGCCTCACCCAACATGCCTCTCCAGCCAGCACGATCTTTCGCCAGCTGTCTCAAGTTGCGCACTCCAAGTTGGCTGAGGTCCTTCTCCACTTGTGTGCGCCACTTTAGTCTAGGTCGTCCACTGTTGCGTTGTCCCAATGGCTCAGATTCAAAGACTTTTCGGGCCGGAGCAATCGTGTCCATCTTAAAAGTTGTATCCGTAGACGCTTGTCCAGGCGCATGTCGCTGTACAGCCCATAGAATTCGTCATTAAATCTTCTCCTCCAGATGCCATCAAGGCAAATAGGACCAAAAATCGCACGCAAAACTTTTCTCTCGAAAAGACTAAGGGCTTCCTCATCCGCCTTTGCTAACGTCCAAAATTCCGCGCCATATAGTAGGACGGGGATGATAAAGCTGTTATATAAAGCAAGCTTAGAGTCCTTCGAGAGAGGGCTTTATTACTCCATTGCCTCTTGAGCCCAAAAAAAGAAAAGAAAAACGAACAACGCTTGCAAATTATTGAATTTTACTATCAAAATGCGTGCTCTGTTAAAAAAGTTATGGTCAAAAATGGACGAAGCTCATTTTTGGCTCAATGGAAGAAGAATTGTCGATTTTGGTGACTATCAGCCAGAAGCTTTGAAAGAGCTACCAATGCATCCAGAAAAAGTCACAGTTTGGTGCGATTTATGGGCTGGTGGCATCGTTGGACCGTACTTCTTCAAAGATGATGCGAATCGTAACGTAACTGTGAATGGTGAGCGCTACCGTGAGATGATATCCAACTTATTTTTGCCCTAAATGCAAGAGCTTGACTTGCCTGACATGTGGTTTCAACAAGACGATGCCACATGTCACACAGCATGCGCAGCAATGGACTTATTGAGAGGCAGGTTCGTTGAAAATTTTTATTAAACGTTCGGATCGGTCAATTGGCCGCCTACATCGTGCGACTTAACGCCTATAGACTATTTTTTGTGGGGCTATGTTAAAGCTCATGTCTATACAGATAAGCCCGCTTCAATTGACACATTGGAAGACAACATTGAAGCATTTATTCGTGAGATACCGGCCGAAATGTTGGAAAGAGTATGCCAAAATTGGACTAAGCGGATGAACCATTTGAGGCGCAGTCAAGGTCAACATTTGCATGAAATGATCTTCAAACATTAAATTATATGGACCGTACTATCGATTCAAAGAAAGATTTCATGCATCGGTGCTGAAGGTGCCGAAAAACCAACCGGAAACGAAATCATACTCATACTCCTATGGAAACCTCTTGTTGAATGCACAGAGTGTGAATCTAATTTAATTGCTTCTCAATTGTTAAAGTACAAGATGTCAACCGAATTACCTTTATAGTATATACAGAGTTTAAAATTCATTCAATTCAACTCAGAAGATACATCACATAAATGCACATAAAAACAAATTTTCAAATTTAACTAGAATCATGATATTGCTGTGGTCTCCAGACACAGCATTTAAATGTTCAATATTTACAGACAACAGCCACGAAAGAGACAAATTGTGGAAACCGCCTGGCCACCTTTTAGCAAATTGTAATATTCTATTCCTCTCACAGGAATGGGTGCTTGGAGCAATTTAATGAGAGTCCACTTTCTGCTTCAGGAAACTCACAGAATACCACTGCGTAAAATGGGTACATTGAGGGGCGTGTTTGTCTAAATGAAGTAATATCAAAATATTTGCTTAGTTGCTCAAGTCATCCTAAAGAAACCTGGTATTCTGATTAATTTTTTAAAGACACTGAAATAGTAATTATCTAAAATGCAAGATTATGAAACTCGTTTTTAATTCTGTCGTACATGCCTTACAAACACATTCCAGAAAACTGTCATTTTTTAAGAAAATAGTCTTTCGGAAGAAGCATAAATTTAACGCGCGTTTATGTGTTTTGACATCTTTGATTTGTTTACTTCTGGGCTACGTGAAATTAGTAGTTTATACCAAAAAGCCGGCATAGATGAGCTCACGGCCAATATTGAACATGAAATAGCCGGAATTTCGGCTAACTGCAAAAATGTTCCCAAAAGTTTGGTTCAACGACTGTACCTCTGCAGACATGCTCATTGTAGTTATGCTAAAGAAATCGAATTTCATACATAATTTTCTCATATTGTATCGAAGACCTGAATCCGATTTCAAGAAATTCCATCTCAATGATGTCTTATACAACGAGGCAAATCGATTAGATTACTATCTTTAGGATTAGGATAGATAAAATCATTTTTAAGCTTTAAATCGAAGACATACGGCACGAGAAATGACTTCGTCAAACATCTTCGGGGCTTATTTAGCCAACATTATGCACCATGAAAGGTGTCTCTAAGCGCCTTTAAGGTCCCCTGAAACATTTCTCTATCTCGACTCCAAAGGACTGATACAGGATACTGAAGGATGTGCTATCATTTTTCAGTCCATACACTGAACAAAAGACGGGCAACTCCAATACGATACCGAACGTCGCTTGTATTCACGAGGAACTTCTTCGGTTCAGTAGGACAATCTCCTTCTGAAATAGGTCACAGTCCGCCAGACAATTTCTTCACTTCTACTTTTAGCTGCATCCAAACCAGACCTCACAATCGCCTTTAACTAGTTACATATGCATTGCTGGCTTAAAAATTTTACTTACTCGTAAGTGACATGTGACATAAGTCCAACCAGTGCAATGAAGGTAAGAACATACAGTTCATTTGGTTTTTACTAACAAATAAATATAAAATAAATTTACTAAAATCAAATTACTTCGTAAAAATTAAATTATTTTTTTATATGAATGGAAATTTTTAACACTATAGCCAGAAATGTCTTTTCTGCTTACGAAAAGGCAAACGGAAAACGGAAAATACAATGGGTTTGCTTGTGAAAACGAAACCATAAAGCATTTTCTTTTGCTGTTTTGAGATATCGAATTGACACTAAAAGTAGCATGGACTATATAAATGTATATATTTTATGGCGCGACTCGGTTCAAAAGAGCCTGTTCTCTCACGAGTAAGAGAGAACTTAGAACAGCGAAGCTTGAGAAGCTGTTAGTGTTGTCAGCAGCTCGAAAGTGGTGTTGCCGTGAAAAATGCGAGGTGTTCTGCCGGGAAACATACCTAGACCTTCGACGTTTGAATGTCGCAATCTATCTACAATGCTACGACCAACACATAGCCACCACTATCTAACACATCACTCAGTAAGTCCCGGCGCCACTTACACAAAATGTGGACTGTTGCGTCATACAATTATTATTATAAACTTAACCTGATTAATAATAATAATTGTTGGCGCGACAATCCACATGGGGATCAGGGCCTAGCTTGCTCATTAACTACTCTTGTTGCGCGCGCTACTGTTCTTTCACGAGTAGAAGGGACCCACAGTTTTTTGCCGACTCCGAACGACGAAGTTTGAGAAGCTTTCTTAGACAGTTATTACTCTTTGAGTGTTGTCAGCAGCTCAAAAAAGGTGGTGCCGTGAAAAATTCGATGCTCAGCCGGGAATCGATCCCAGACCCTTCGGCGTGTGATCGTCGCTTGACTTGATTAGTCTTTTGAATTATGTCTTCACGATTAGTTTATGTAAATTGTGTTACGGAAAATACAAAAATAATTTGTTAGTTTCAATAAAGAAGGGTATAAGTTCTTAGATTGCAGAAGAAAAGCTATCATTCGAAAAAAGTAGGAATTCATTTCTCAACAAAGTCTCCCTTACCTTGATTCTGCTGACGCAGCAATACACCAACTTCTTAAAACCGCCCGAAAATACGTTCTGTAAAAATGTCATTCTTCGGTTAAAGCCACTCATTTGGCTCAAAATAATTCTTGAAAGTAGACTCTTTCAATTCCGAAAGCAAATCATAAGAGCGAACGGAACAGCAATTAGCAGCCTGAGTTTTAGCTTAGAGTACTCGTGAAGAGTCAGTAAGTTAGAATTAAGATCAGAAGATTGTGGTGGTAAGCTAACTTAAAGTACTTCTGCCTAGCATGTAAGAAAATGAATTAATAGAAATAAAAAAAAACAAAAAAAACAGCCTGAGTTTGGAGACGAAGCAGGTATTGTTTAATTTTGTCTTCAAACAGGTGTCGAATCGGTCCAATCATTTGGCACAATAAGGTCCGTCAAACATTTTATGCTTCTCAAATTCGTCAAAGTGAAACTTGTGAATTTCAAAAGTGTGGTTTGTCATCTTTTTGGACATTGGAAAAACGTTCCTCCTATGGCGCGCTTGTCTTTACTGATCAATGTTTTAAAAGTCCTTTGGTCCCAGATGTGCACCAACAATTCCAAGTATTGACGGCGATAACCAAACAAAGGATAAGCTCCTTGAAATTTTGCTTAGACTGCACTAAACATTTTTCTTAAGATTCGAATTTTCATCAGTGTAAACAGACGTAGCATCCTTAGCCCCGACAGCTTTTTAACGCCCAAAATGTGTAGTATGTGACCTTGTGCAGTTGGAATGAACCAAAACTAGCTGAATTTGGATATATAGCTTTTTTCACTGGCTATATGCTAAAAATCCTTTCAATATTGAAAGAATAAAAAGATTAAAAGACGCTTTAGAACATACGCTGTTTTATTGATGCCGCCGCTCGATGTTCTTTCCAAAAACAAGAATCACAAACCGATGTTAGTCTTTTAGATTTTTAAGTCTCGGAACACGCTCTTTTCTAAATGAGATCAAAAATAAACTTTTTAACCACTCCCACGCAACAGAAAGGCAAACCAAGCCGGCGATATCTGACTTACTAACTAGTATGTGACCTTGTGCAGTTGGAATGAACCAAAACTAGCTGAATTTGGATATATAGCTTTTTTCACTGGCTATATGCTAGAAAGCCTTTCAATTTTTAAAGAATAAAAAGATTAAAAGACGCTTCAGAACATACGCTGTTTTAATGATTCCGCCGCTCGATGTTCTTTCCAAAAACAAGAATCATATGACAAACCGATGTTAGTCTTTTAGATTTTTAAGTCTCGAAACACGCTCTTTTCTAAATGAGATCAAAAATAAACTTTTTAACCAATCCCTTACGCAACAGAAAGGCAAACCAAGCCGGCGACATCTGACTTACTAACCGATAAACATAATTTCATCGCCAACGGTTTTCAATTAGAGAATGTATTCCTCCAGAAACCGAACTTTAAATAAATCTAGAACTCGAAACCCTCAACAACTTTTTTCCCCTTTAAATCCGTCTGAAACGCAACCAGCTTCCAAGACATGTCTTGCATTTAAGGAACACTCTCCTCACACTCACCAAAATTCACTGCTCCCGCAACAACTCAGAAACCAACCCAAACTATTTGAAAGCAAACAAGACCATTCCCTAACAAGATTACTACTCCTCATAAACTTTCAATGGCGCTCTAGCCAGTTAGAATCAACCGAGGATTAATTTCGTCTGCATCGACAGAGAGCCACGCAGGATGCATACAGGATCAACAATCAAGATAATCCCAAATGGATTTCAGCATATCGATTCGATGATTCATTACAAGTCCCCACGTGATGTAAGCGAACGTGTCCCCTTGGTGAGCAGTAATCTTCTCGCCGCCGGTGAAAACGAAGCCATCAACTGACCAACCGACGTACACCTAAGCTGGGTGGTGGAATTGGGTAGATGAAGGGGATTCGTCTTAGTTATCCCTTGACTTCCAAGAAAGACGAGCTTCTCAGTTAATAAGATTAAAGGACAGTCCCTTCGTGCAGCTAGACTTTGAAACTGTTTCGATTTTCTTTCTCTTTGTTATCAAAATTTAATTTTTTAACTAAGGCATCAGTCCCTACGCACAAGGGAGATGGAGTTGAAGGTGAACTGTTGATGCTTCCCATCCCGCACAACGTACCTGCCTCTGGAGGATGTAGCTGAATTCGGTTGCAGTGTTTCTGCGACTGTCGCTCATTGTGCGGCTGCTGTTCTGTTCGCAGATCCTTTTTCGGTAACTAGATTTGATTTGGCGAATGCTTTCCCCGCCGCGTTCGTTACGCACAACCAAAACTGATTCAAAGGCTGATGGCACCACTCACACACGACACAAACCGAATCACTGATGTATTTTCCGCGGTTTATTATCACTTTCAGAGGACTTTTTTTAGATTTAGCGGAAAGTGCTTCGCGTTTCTTTTCGGCGTTTGGATTTCGATTCCACTTCAGCGGGTCCTTTTTTTCTGTTGCTCTTTCCTTTCGTTGGTATCCTTCTTGGGAAGAGAAGGGATGTTCACATTTTTTTTGTGGGAATTTACACCGACTAACGGCAATGCACCTGTGAGAGAATTGGTGTGTCTGTGGATGTGTGTGGGTCTGGGATGTCCGTCTGTCTGTCTGTCTGATGTGAAGTGGTTTCGAAGCTTACCCGTCGGATGGGAGACGAATGTGCGGTTGCAAGTTTTATGTAATCCTAGTGTTAAACTTAAGTATGTGTGTGTGTGAGTGTGTATGCTACAAATCAACTGGGTGCACACTAAACACGCAGAGCAAAGTGTGGGAGAGTTGTGAAAGAACTGTATGTCCAGCTGTGGACTACTACTTGCGGAGCGATGGTAACCAAAAGTATGACGGTCGACGTGTGACTGACTCTTGCAGATCACAGAGGACAACTTCCTGTTTGTCCTCAGCACTGTTATACTGCACAAGGTGTGTGCCAGAGAGAGAGAGAGAATAGAGAGAAAGAGTGTGTTGGTTGGTGCAAAGCTTTTGTGAAAATGCGCAGAGTTGCCCTCCCTTCTACTTGGGGAAGAGTAGAACAGTTTGGCCGGCAACCGGGCTCGTCCCTTGATGGTGGGGATGGGTTAAGTTTTTTGCCTTTGTGCTGCTCCTGTGTTCGGGTAGGACATGAACATTGTCATATGGAATTGTTTTGATTGTTATCTTAAAGCGAGGAACATGACATTAGAAAGTTGAACGAGATAAACCGGGCTGTGGAAGAACCCACAAAGGGATAAAGGGGGTTCAAGTTGAGGGGTGTTTCTAGATGTGTGTGTTATGCAAGGTTTTGAATACAGGAAATATGACATTTGCAGCTGCCTGGATTCTTAGACAAAGGAGGGCCAGTGATGGGCGAGTGACTATCTCATCTAAGCAATTCAAATGAAATTCAGCCAAGATTCCATTAAAATCTCATTAGAATCTCGTTTTGACCTAGACGCACTTCAAGTCATGTTCAGAAATTTATGCAAGGTCACTCCTCTTCTTTATGTGGCATGGGGTGTGCAACTCTTTCGCTTTAAAGAAACAAGTGCGCACTGTTTTGTTTACTTTTTATGATATGGATTGGTGGCTGTATATGCGACTAGTTGCTGAAGTGAATGCAAAAGTCAAGTAAGCAACAGCTCGGTAATAGGGGGAAAAGTGCGTCTATGCGACAGACACCGAATCATGCAAAGAAAAAACACAGCTGTAACCGAATATGAAGTGAGCGTCAAGATACAAATGTCTCGATAGGGGACATTTGTTGTGAACGAGCCCTTATTTTTTTTTTTTTTTTTGTTTGCTATGACATCTGTGTATACATCTTTAGTATACATCAGAGATAAGATTGATTCCCTTATCTCTGGTCTACATCAAGTCATTGAACAGACAACATCATATTTTTTCATTGTGTTAAAAATGGTGAATTTTGTACCAGAAAGTGATGATTTGCGGAAAGCATTAATTTTTTGTTTTCATTTGAAGAAAAGTGCTGCAGAGTCGCATCGAATGCTTGTCGAGGCATATGGTGATCATGCTCTATCAGAAGCAACATCCAAACGATGGTTTCAACGGTTCAGAAATAATGATTTTGATGTAAAAAATGAAGAACGTGGAAGACCACCAACAAAGTTTGAAGGCGTCGATTTGCAAACGATATTGGATGGAGATGACACTTTGAGTCAAAAGCAAATGACAGCAATGTTAAATGTTGCACAACAAACAATTTTTGACCGTTTAAAAGCTATGGAAAAGATCCAAAAGTGAGGAAAATGGGTGCCACATGAATTGAATGAAAGACAGATAAAAAGCCGAAAAAAACACTTGTGAAATTTTGCTTCAAAGACACGAAAGAAAATCGGTTTTGCATCGGATTGTTACTGGCGATGAAAAATGGATTTATTTTAAGAATCGTAAACGGAAAAAATCATGCGTTAATCTGGGACAACCATCAACATCGACTGCAAACCCAGATCTATTCGGCAAGAAGACAATGTTGTGTGTTTGATGGGACCAGAAAGGTGTGCTGTACCACGACCTCCTAAAACCTGATAAAACCGTTAATACTGATCGCTATCGACAACAAATGATCAATTTGAACCATACATTGATTGTGAAACGACCAGAATGGGCCAGAAGACACGGCAAGGTAATTTTGCTTCATGACAATGGACCTGCACACACAGCAAAACCGGTTCAGGATACAATCAAAACACTTGGCTGGGAGCAGCTACCCCACCCGCCGTATTCACCAGACTTGGCTCCTTCCGACTACCATTTGTTTTCATCCATGGGACACGCATTGGCTGAGCAGCACTTTGAGTCCTACGAGGAGGTCGAAAATTGGGTGTCTGATTGGTTTGCTTTAAAAGACGAACAATTTTATTGGCGTGGTATTCACAACTTGTCAGAAAGGTGGTCAAAATGTGTAGAAAACAATGGCCAATACTTTGAATAAAATGTTTTTACTTTCCCATTAATAATTAGTGTTTTATTTTCAAAAAAAAAATAAATCGCATAAATCGATGGCGCTATGAGGTCATAAATCAAGTGAAGCAGAGGAAAATAAAACTTTTGGTCTTATGGTTTTTTGGTATGAAAGTGTTGCAAAGCGTATCAACAATTTTTTTAAACCCAAAATCGAATTCGGATTTTTTGACAGTTTTTAGTGAATCGGGTCCGTCGTTTTTCTGCTATCTCTAAGTAGAAAAGACTGCAGAAGACTTGTTGGCATACTAAAGAGTAATTTTACATTCCCTTGTGGGCTTGAGCTAAATAATGAAACTCTCTACGACGCCTATAAAGATGGTAAAGACACTACAGAAAACATCCTTTGCCAATGTCCCGCCTTTATTTGAATCAGTTGGTGACTGTTCGGTGCTGATGTGGCTGGAGCTGAAACTCTAGGATCTTTATTATAAAAGGAGGAGTACCAGTCCACCGGGAGACCAATAATAATAATAATAATTGTGTGGCGCTACAGTCCACAAGGGGACCAAGGCCTAGTTTGCTCATCAACTACTCGTGTTGTGCGCGCTACTATATTCTCAGGAGTAGAAGGGACCTACTATTTTTTGCCGACTCCGAACGGCGAAATTTGAGAAGCTTTTTTCTTAGACAGTTGTTACTCTTTGAGTGTTGTCAGCAACTCGAAAGAGGTGGTGCGGTGAAAAATTCTAGGTGTTAAGCCGGGAATCGAACCCACACCTTCGGCGTGTAAGTGTCGTACTCTACCCATTACGCCACGCCGGCCAGCGGCCGGGAGACCAATACTTTACATTAAATGTAGGCTAGTGCATGGCAGTACAATAGACCAGTTTTTGAGTCTGGGTGCTTCAGTGTAGTGTTTCCAAACCAATCAATTATCGCGTGAATCCGTGAAAACCGATATCCACTGCATGTCAAGTGCTAACATCGTGGATGGAATTTTTTGCTTCATGCTCTGACTTTGAAGCTGACTCGTCTGTCGTTGATCGCTGCATTCAATCTAATCAATGTAAAAAACTCATTTGTCTCCGAATGATGAAGATTCATCAAATGTTTCTTTTTTCGAATTAGTCTCGCGGGTTATACAGCTCAAGTGGAATGATGCAAAGTTTGGCTTTTGATGACACTTCCCGAGGAATTCTCAAAATTATTGAATTCAACGGGCGAACAGGAAGCAACTTACCAAAGATGGAGGGCGCAAATTAACATTCCAATAATTGTGTCAATTATGCCAAGTTTCAAAATAAATTTATTTCAATAGCTTCTCTTGGAAGCCTCTTAGCCAATAAGCTCAGCTCAATTCGAAAAAATAAAAGTGCGTCGTTTTCCTGCATGACGTTCCAAGTCCAATTACTGAACCCTTGAAATGATCTTATTGCCCACGATTGCTTACAACGTTTGGTGTGAAGAGAGAAAATGTCTCGAAACTGATGACTTAAAACACAAAATACAAACGACTTCAAGTGTTTACTTCCATCCAAAACATAGACAGTGATATGCGAATATGGCTTGGTTGAAACTGCTTGAATCTGTATAAGTGCCTTTATTATATGGTTTCAAAATTTTGGTATGACTAACACATGTATAAAATACAACGATGGAGCATGTGAATCGCTGAAAAGGCAGGGTAAGCACTGAAAAGATGAATATCGGAGGAAAAGAAAGTTTGAAATGTGTAAATGAATTCAAGAAGATAGGTCCTGCTGATCAACTCAAAAAACTACGCAGACATATTTTGGAATGTATCACAGAATCTTACCTCGTATGTATGTAAGTCGCCAGGCACATCGAATATGGAGTTCCAATTTGCACCGATGTCATGCAAAGCTCAAATTTCTACCAAAAAGAGGAAGTCACATCTTTGTCTGGTTACTGCTTCACTGGGTCGCTTCGTGTATCTAAATAACGAACCCTATTCGAGTAGACGATCTTCACATTACGACAGATCCTGTCGATTTCAAGGCCGCATCCTGAAAAATACTCAAGAAGTGCAAATCGACATTCACCACCTATTCGTCGATTTCAAGGCCGCATATGACAGGCCGCATATGACAGCTATACAGTGTCATGTCTAGTTTTGGCATTTTTACCAAACTCGTCAGATTGTGTAGGATGACGATCGAGAACTCTCGCTGCTCCGTCAAGGTCGGTAACGAACTCACCGAGACCTTCTATGTCGAAAAAGGTTTTAAACAAAGCAACACACTGTCATGTGACTTTTTCAACATCATCCTCGAGAAGATCGTACGTAACTCACAAGTCAACACCAGACGCACGATCTTTCAAATGTCAGTTTAAATGCTAGCTTACGCTAGCTAGCTGCTAGCTTATGACATTGACGTGATTGAACAAACACAGCGAGGCGTCATTGAGGCGTTTGCTGGCATTGAAGCGAAAGCGGCTAAAATGGGCCTGGCGGTGAATGTGGGCAAAACTAAGTACATGCTGTCATCAGGGAAGGACACACAACATCAACGTCTCGGACAGAGCGTCACACTAGGCAGCAGAAACTTCGAGGGAGTCAAAGACTTCGTCTACTTCGGCTTCGCGGTAAATAGGGACAGCAACATCAGTACCGAAATCAAACTTAGAATCACTCTTGCCAGTCGCTGTTTCTTTGGGCTCAAGAGGTCCTTAAGTAATAAAGCCCTCTCTCGTCAGACTAAGCTCACTTCATGTAACAGCTTAATCGTCCCAGTCCTACTCCATAGCGCGGAAACATGGACGTTACTTAAAGCGAATGAGGAAGCTCTTAGTCTTTTCGAAAGAAATGTTTTGCGTGCGATTTTTGATCCTGTTTGTGTTGATGACATCTGGAGGGGAAGATATAATGAAAAACTCTATGTTCTGTAAAGCAACAGGCGCCTGGTCAAGCGTCTTCAAAAACAACGCTGAAGATGGCTAGGACCTGTGCAGCGTATGGACACAACTGCTCCCGCCAGAAAAGTCTTCGAATCTGAGCCATTGGGACAACGCAGCCGAGAACGGCCTAGGCTAAGATGGCGCACACAAGTGGGGAAGGACCTCAACCAACTTGGAGAGCGCATTTGTAGGCAGCTAGCGAAAGATTGTGCTGGTTGGAGAGACATGTTGGCTGAGGCTCCGGTCCACCCCGGACTGTAGCGCCAAAAGAAGAAGAAGAAGAAAAAAAAAAAAAAAGAAGAAGAAGCAGAAGAAGAAGAAGAAGAAGAAGAAGAAGAAGAAGAAGAAAAAGAAGAAGAAGAAGAAGAAGAAGAATAAGAAGAATAAGAAGAAGAAGAAAAAGAAGAAGAACAAGAAGAAGTAGGAGAAAAAGAAGAAGAAGAAGAATAAGAAGAAGAAGAAGAAGAAAAGGAAGAAGAAGAAGAAGAAGAAAAAGAAGAACAAGAAAAAGAAGAAGAAGAAGAAAAGGAAGAAAAAGAAGAAGAAGAAAAACAAGAGGAAGAAGAAAAAGAAGAAGAAGAAAAAGAAGAAGAAGAAGAAGAAAAAAAAAGAAGAAGAACAAGAAGAAAACATTCGTCTGTAGTAGCTACTAAGAGTTGAATTGAATTTTGATAGACGTCGCCGAAAGCCGCTAAATAGCAGAGGTTATAAAGTAAATCCACAAAAAGGAGCATCACTTCGAGCAAACTTTATAAAATTATCTGAATAACTTTTCGAGTTACATAAATTACATGCGGGTTGACTAGAACTAACAGGACACGCTTCAATTTGTCACATTTATCTATGACTCGCCCAATAATGCGTTAACCCATATTTTCCTTCTTTTCATTCTTAGGGAAGACTGGTGCTAAGGCTATACAATGACCGGATCCAAATGTGCACCAAGACGATCTGTATATGCTTCTCATCCCGTTCGTTGACGTAAGGAACCAACTTCTAGTATTATTCAATTTTAAATAAAGACGTAAATTTCAAAGCAAACCAAGAAAAAACAATTTTACCGTTAATTTTAAAATTACCTTAAGAACCTTACCTACATCATTGTGCACGTCTTTCATCGAACACATGCAAGTTATCCGTACCCATTCATACGTCACATAAACGGCATTTATAAACAAAAACCAATTTAGTTTTATAATCTTTTTGAAACAGATTCACATAGCATTTACTATGAGCTTCACAACAGAAGAATTTGTGTAAACATTAGCTTCCGCTCCACAAGTGTCAATGACAATAAGCTTGTGTACCCTTTCGTACGCCACACAAACAATCAATTGTCACAGAGCACAGAAAAGAATCTGAGTAGGAGGTTGATGTAAACATTAACCTCCGCTCCACAATTGCAGATTTCAATGTCACATAGGGCTTAGAAGAATCTGAGTAGACACAAACTCCTAATTTAAATAGGCTACACTTTCACGGGGAGTTCAGTTGTAATTCAACCATGAAAGAGCTGAGTTGCAATTCAAGACGTGAAAGTTCGTTGAAAACAGTAAAATATTAGAAAAGCAAAGTGTGTTAAATCTGGTCACAATACCTCATTGAATAAGTTCGTTGAAACCAATAAAATATTAAAAAAGCAAAGTGTACTAAGCCTGGTTGCAATATCTTAGTGAATAAGTTCGCAGAAATAGTATAATAAGTAAATAAAGGAAAAGAAAACAAAATTACAACCAGTGTTTCAATCAAAGTCAGTGGAACTTTATTTTTTTGGCAAACACAGGGATAACTTTGTTAATTTGCATACATTGCTGGTGTTTGTTCAAAAATCCAACACTCCACTTTTTTCAGCAGCACTTTCAGAAAAACAAATTGACCTGAAAGCTTTTATAAGACATGAATGAAAAGCCCCGCAATCAAATAAAGCTGCATTCTCAACTTCACAAAGTTGCAAGATGAACTTCAAATCATCCTCAGGTACAAAAGCGAAACTCCTATAAAGGGGAATTGTGTCTGTCCGTATTCACAAATCAGAATTCACAGCAATGAGACTATCAGAAGGGTTACGTGCTATTAACACTTAATTTGGCGTTATTTCGTAAGCAATTTGTTATCAACGCCCGTCCGTAACCGCCGGTTAAACGACGTTCTGGGAGTTGTATTAATTGCAAGTGAATAAGCGAAACGGGAACAGCAATTACGATGAGGCACGTACTCAAGAAATATATGTGTGATTATGAAACCTGTTAGGCCAGCAACGTGGACATACTCAAATACATATTATTAGATGGGGGACGGGTGTCTTAAAAGCCGTCGCACAGGGGTCAAGGATAGGGTGCGTGGATAGGTCAAGGTGAGGGGCAAATTAGTTTCCTGTCAGCGGAAGTGGGCCGATGCTTGGTGAATTTATTTTGACGATTACGTACTTGTTGAACGGAAATAAAATGACTTTCGTATGAAAGCAAGTTTTTATTCGGATAACTCGAGACGAGAAAGGAAGCGGAGTGGATCACTTATATGAAACATAATTACTTAATGAATTCGCCAGCTTAAGAAATTATGCATATCAAAGAAATAAATGCCCAAGGGAATTGTAATTACTTAGGCAAGGCATTTGTACTGCCTGGGAGGGGGAAGTGAATGAAAGTAATAATCTAAGGAAATCTTAAGCTGCTTCCAGGAACTCAAACTGAATTATTTAACCAGACATTGTGAGATATATATTTACCATGGGGCATTCCTTGAAAAAAAGAACTGACAAAGCTAAAGGAGCTATTTAAATAATGCGTCAAATAGTGTATGAAATGATGGTTTAAAATATTTGCCAATGCTTTGTACGAGGATAATTTAAAAATAATAGTTTACAGGCCAATCGAGCTTATACTCTTGGCAACTCAAAGTTTATTGTCACAATTGTGTGGGTATGAAGATTATTCCTGAAAAAGTTAAGAATGTGTCAAATTTGGTGGAGCTACAAACCAGGAGTAATCCCTTCAAGATGCACTAGCGCTTTTGCGTATTTTTGCTCCCTTAAAAGTGCAAATTTTCTACAGTTTAATGGCGACTTCGAATGGCAGCTTGAAAGAACTTTTTCTGTACAACTGAAGCTTTCTAATCATTATCAGCAATTGGAGAAATACTCAAATCAATGTCCATCTTAACCTTCGATGTAGAACTCAAATCACTAATCCACAGCAACAACCTAAAAAATAACACATCCTTATTTTGAAATATGGCGTTCTCAATTTATTGGCAATATCTCGACTTAACTGAATTCACCCAAGAGATTATGTATCGAATGCTGGTGTAAACACCCGGATACCGCGCTCTGCCGCAACCATTTCCCCACGAAACAATGCCCACTTGTTGGCCATTCCTCACCACTGGTCCTCCCGAATCGCCCGTACACGAATCCTTCCCACCGCCACGGGAGCCAGCACAAAACATCGCCTCCTTTAAATCGCCAGGATATTCACGACTGCATTCAGCATACGACATTGCTCCAACCATCACCGCCCGCAACTTGTTGGACACTGCCTTGCTGTTCTCGCTTGTGTATCCCCAACCACTAATCTGCAGCTGCTCACCCACTTGAATCACACTGCTGTTCAACTCAATCGTGTTGATATTAGTTCCGCTAAGCGGCGCTTCCAATTTCAAAATTGCCGCGTCCATATTCAGGGTCTTGTAGTTAAAGTTCTTTGGCACGAATGTGATTGACACCTGTCTAGTTTGTCCGTCAATGCTGCTGAGAAGGGTTATCCCGCCGCGAACCTTGAGGGAATTCGGTGAACGCCCTGCAACGCAGTGACCTGCAGTCAGCACGCAATTCTTTGTAAGCAAAGACCCGCCGCAGTTAAATTGACCGTCTAAATACAGCGCAATCTGATAGGGCAACTTGGAGATGAGCGTTGGAGTGCCCCCCACAACACGCTGCATTGTAGGAGACGTTGCGCCAGTAGTCGCTGGACAGCAGAGGTTACAAAGCAAATTCACAAACAGTAACATCACTTCGCTCAAACTTCATAAAATTAACTAAATAACTTTGCGAGTTACACAAATCACAGGCGGGTTAACTTTAACCGGACGTGCTTCAATTTGTCACATTTATCTGTGTCCAATCATGTGTAATTTGGGTATGGACGCGGGAACACAATTGGTTTTGTGAATACTTATCTCGTATGAATTGGGAGGGGTTGAAGGTCAAAAATATAAAAAGTGTTTGTATTTAAAAATGACCCCAAGGGAAAGGACAATCATTTGTTGATGCTTGATTTTACATTTATTTGCAGGTATTCTTGCCTCTTTCCTGGCGACAACACAAAGCTATCAAGTACACAAATGAAAAGAGTTTTAATTCACTAAACAACAAATGAGCCAAGATACAGGCAAATATGTTTCTTCGATTATAATAATTGTTGGCGGGACCAGGGGACCAGGGCCTAGCTTGCTCATCAACTTCTCGTGTTGTGCGCGCTACTGTTCTCTCACGAGTAGAAGGGACCTACAGTTTTTTGCCGACTCCGAACGGCGAACTTGGAGAAGCTTTCTTAGACAGTTGTTACTCTTAGAGTGTTGTCAGCAGCTCGAACGAGGTGATGCCGTGAAAAATTCGAGGTATTCAGCCGGGAATCGAACCTAGATCCTTCGGCGTGTGAGCGTCGCACTCTCCCCACTATACCACGGCGGACACGTAGTGGGTAGAGGGCGACGATTATGCTTGACTGAATTACTTTGGTGTGTTTTCACAACACGGAACAACCCAACATAATAAGGGAAAACTTTTCTTTTACGTCCCGAAACTAATTATGCATAGTTCATGTGGAGGTACATAAAACCTATACAGTTGTTTGATTTAGACTTAATATACTTATATTCTCCATTCGAATAAAATTAGTCCTTTGAACTTGAACAACAATGAACCACTGGCTTTATGACTTCAAGTTCTTTACGATGATTAAGGACAAGCAGAGATCTACCATGAATCACATCACAATCTGGGAGCAGTCTATCAATCCAAGTTATGATCCCTTTCTCTTGCTATCCCCTTCTGCAGCCAACCTCGAGTTGATTAGAACAAAATAATTAATATTTACAAAAATGTTCAAACTAGATTTCCTGATCACTTATTTGTGAAGTGCTTTTCACTGGAGGATTTTGCGTACTTAAGGGAAGCTGATGATTAGCATGACGCTAATCAAAACGCCATGGCGTAGTGCCGCCGTGGCGTAATGGGTAGAGTGCGACGCTCACACTTCGAAGGTGTAGGTTCGATTTCCAGCTCAACACCAATTTTTCCAATTTTTCACGGCACCACCTCTTTCGAGCTGCTGACAACACTCAAAGAGTAATAACTGTCTAAGAAAGCTTCTCAAATTTCGCCGTTCGGAGTCGGCAAAAAATTGTAGGTCCCTAATACTCGTGAGAGAACAGTAGCGCGCACAGCACGAGCAGTTGATGAGCAAGCTAGGCCCTGGTCCCCCTTTGGACTGTAGCGCCAACAATTATTATTAATTATTAATCAAAACGCTTAGGAAACCGTGCAATTCTCCTTACAGATTTTTTTCCAAAATGTAATAGAAAAAAACAAAGTAGGATTTTAGAAATATCATTCAAAAGTAATTCATAACATGCTGTTCTTAATTTTTCTTTACTCTCTTCGACTGTTATCTCTAAACGACAAGTAGAAGCTGCTGAATTTGCGTTGCATTCAAAACCTATTGTCGTTTCTATTATTTTGTCTCATTCTTACTCGTACCAAGCAGTCAACAAATTGTTAAAGTTTCTTTCGCACCTTATCACACACGCAGGTCGTAACATCAAGACCCCAGCAGTAAATGCAACAAAATACGAGGATATGCCATGTTTTGACATGCACAGGTCATATTTCTTTTATTTCAATTAAACGAATACAAAATATACATTCACATCGATTTATAAAAAAAAAAGTAGAATCATAGAAGTGTGCTATTGCAGGTCCTAGATTAGCACATAAAAGTGGAAACATGTTAAACAGATTCAAATACCAACTTCTGCGCGTCAATGGAAATCATCTCCTTCGACTCACTTATTTCCACATCTCTGCGTGTGAATAACGCAACGATGCAATATTTCCAAGGCTTGGCGTGTTAGCCTCAGCTAATGAACTGCGATCAAGGTTATAAAATTTCACACGGCTGGTCTGTTATTCGAAATCATTGATTTTTATTTAATTTATGACACCTTTTAGTTGGCATAATCGCAGTTCATGTAGTGCACATGAAATCAACAGAAAGGAAAGCATGTTCATTTAGACTGGTTAAGTGCACGTTCATCAACTTTGTCAGTGCTTTGTGCCAAGAAGCGAATGTACTGCTTTACGCCAACCTCGGGAAGTAGTTGTAGAACTACAACTCAAGCTCCGTCCAGAGACTACAAAAGGAAGGGAAGATGAACGTCTATTGCACAACACAAAAAATACAGAGAACTGATAGTCAATTGAAATTTTTGAAATCAAAGTTTGTGATTCTTCATCACACCTTCGACAATAATCTTATCTCCCTTGATTGCATTGAAATTCCATCTGCACCCGTCTCGAATATTTTAGTGCACATACATGTGCAGATAAGCAAAAAAAAATTGAATGTCTGACTTTAATTTAAAAAAAAGTTTTTGGGAACGGCGTAGAAATGAAAGTACGTTTACAAAAGCAAACAAATATTTGAAGTTTGATACAGTGCATCCAACGAGCGAAAAACTTTTTTGTTTCCGAATTGTTTGAAGCCAAGTCTTAAGTATTCTAATGAGCATTCCTGAAAACATATGTCATCTTTGGCTGTGCTAAACTAGGAATAGAGGATAAAGAACTAAAGTACATTGCACCACGAGAACTTGAGATGTAAATTCTATTTTGATGAAAGTATTTGAGACAGTTCTAGAGCTGTCATGTTTGTTTTTTCCTGTTGCTCTTGGATTCAACTTTAAACTTAACCTACTAGTCTTCCTGGAGTGTTACAACAAATGCTACATAACATCGCACGAAATTTGATCCCAAACCAATTAAAAATAAATTTGTTCATCCTTTTTGTATTTTCTACCTCATTCAGACTGAAGTAATTTTCCTATAATGGTGCAAAGACTTGAAGTTTTTTTTTTCAAGAAACATATATTTATATATACTTAACAGCGAAACATGCATGTGTATATATAACTGGAATCAATCCTACATGACCACATAGGACAACATAATAACTTCCTCTTGACCTCGTCAAAAGGGTAAATTTATGTATACATACATATATATATAAAATCTAAATAAAAACAAAAAATAAACAAATGCAATACACTGCCTATTGTCCTAAACATTAAACTAAAGGGTAGCGCGCATAAGTCGCACCTTTAACTTCTTATCAGACTTATACACACGTACATAGAATGAAAGTAACATAAACTAACTGGCAACACTGTACTATAAAGGATCGAATGAGTATTCAAAACCCGGGTTGTTATGCTTGTACTTTGCAATTTCAAACTTTAACTTGGCCGCTTTTATGTCGGCTATACGCTTCAGCTGGTGCTCTATGCCGCTTGTGTCCATGCAAATGTTATTTCGCTGGTTGCTGCTTTGCGCTTCCATTGGGGGCTGTTGATCTTCTGCCGCGGAGATGTTATTTGAACTATCCGCCGTCGCAGCTGCTGTGTGAACGGTGGTAGCGACTACTGGTCGAGAAGTTATGGGTTTTGCTGCGAAGATTCAAGCAATTAATATACATTCCATACACGGAGTACAATGACCTACTTTCGATCACACCTACATCAACAGTTCGTCTCCGTTTTGCTTTTGGCGCGGAATTAACTATTGACTCCACTAGCTCATTTGTTTTCACATCAACCTCCTCTACAGAGTCCTCCTCATTATAGTCATCATCTTCAATGAAAATTCCCTCGATTTCCTCGTCCATTGACTGTGCACTTTCGTTTTTTGCATCATTCTTTGCCTTCGCAGCCTCTTGATGCTTCTTTTCAGCTTCGTACAGGGCCTTCGTGTCCGATTTGAATTCTAGCGTTTGGGCGGATCTTAGGAGAACAGGGGTTTTACCAAAAAGACTTAACGCCTTCACTTCTAGGGGAGACATGGAGATGTCTTTTTCCCCAGATATACTCCGACGGTACTTGCAACGTGTACTGTTTTTCCAATCATTTAAGCGCTAGAAAATACTAATGTAATGATGATTATGTTGCCTAAAGACTTTACCTTTTTCCACTCCTCCGGAGATAGTTGTGGTCCATTGGGGCACGTGTTCAGTCTGCCGGCTAGGTCTCTCCACTTGTTGTTTATGTAGTTTGGTTCTGCTTCGCGGGGAGCTGTACCAGTTCGAAAAATTGGATCTTTCTCCAGCAACTCAATATACATTAGGTATTGATTTATGGACGTTCGCTTTTTCCGTTTGTCCATATCGACCGCACAAAGTTAACCGACACAATAGAGGACGACTGACGACCACTGATTTCGAACAGATTCGCTTGTTATTTATTTTAAGAATTTTTCTCTTGTTTACAGAGACACAATTTACAGAAAAGTAACATTGAACAGATACGAGCAGATAGGGAAGGTAAACACAATGCACAAATGTCAACGAGCTTGTAAAAGGGCGGTGGACGCCATCTTGTTATACCATTTCTTTAAGAAGAAGTAGTATAACTTTTGGGTGAGTACACAATTGACCGAACGCAGAATTTTACTGGTGGAATTTTAATTTTCCATTTTATTTCAATTAAGTTTTCGCTGAAAAGTTAGGAGATGCATAATAATGACATAGAAACTGAATATAACTAATCATGTAATTTAATCTCGATTATTCGGAACTTTTCTTAACGACGATTAAGTCACTTCGTCAATTTACCAACTTCTCAGGATAAGCTAAGTTAAGCTTAGCTCCACTTTGATATTTATAATGAAAAACAAACATGCTTTGAAAGAACGAACGACAGTAAAACACCTGCTTCAAACTAAAGCTTGGAACTAGACAGAATTAGAAGTTTACCAAGTTGTAAGCACTGCCTGAACTATCATTTGTCTGCAATTCTTTTTCCCACTTATTGAGAGGATAAATAAGTGAAATCTGAGAATTGCAATTTCAATGTCCTGCTTCAGTTGCAGTTAATGTCCTTAAAAGGACATGTTCCGGCGCGTTGCGTTGCTTTGCGATGTTTTTTCGACACCCATTCCGATGGGGATTTCGTTATCGATTGCGAACCCGAACCCTGCAGAAATACAAATTAATTAAAGTTCAGAATTTATAAGCGGAATTTCTAAGTGCGGCAAATTCAAACAGCTAGATGTTCATTATAAATTTGTTGGGAAAATTAATGTTACAAAAGCAGGCGAAATTCGTTCTCTGAAATAAATTTTTTAATTAATTAATTAATATCAATAATCAAATGATTTGTTAAAGGTTAACTTGAGTGATTAATCAAATGGCCGATCGCGACGCGCCCGCCCTAGAAAGAAAGATAAAACCCTGAAAAGAAAAGAACAGAATCCTACCTAGCCTCAGGACACCTGTTCGGGTCCTGAGGGGTCCCCTACCTAGCCTCAGAGGCAGCTGTTTGCTGCCTTGAGGGGGTTATGAGAAAACATTATTTGTCGAAAAAGATGTATGTTTGGACATGCATGCCCGATCATGAAAGGATGTAAAAATATAAAAATAAAAATATTGATGAATGGATTGACTTACCGGTACATAAGCGCCTTACTCTGCATTGTGGTGTTCTGCTTGAATGTAGCCTGCACACATTCACTTATACACCTGACCTGGATGCTGGATGCTGGACTGCAATAGGCATAAATAGTTTAAGCTGTATGCGCACTTTCTAGCATAGGATAGGTAGGAAAGGACTTCCGGCTACAACTACTAACTACAGGAGCGAGTCGCCACCTACTAACTACAGAGAGGAAAGCAAACATTTCCGAGAAACGACGAGCGTCTTCGAACTGCCATAAAATAAATTAATAGTTTTGGAAGGCGGTCGCGCTCACAGAAATGTGAGTCCTCTTCCAACTACATCCCCACAAAGCAGCGAGTGCTTTCGAACTCCCATGAATGAAATCTTTAGTTCTGAAAGCACGTCGCGCTAACTAATCAAAAGTGAACTAGATGACCGTTCTTCTTAAGTCGAAGATCATGTCACCAGTCCGCTGTCTACTTTTAGCCTGTTTGCGGCTATGAGCAATTTCGGTGAATGTAACCCCGAACTGAAGTGAAGGCTTGGGCAAACTTGAAGGACAGGACCTCCCAATACTATGAACGAACAGGATGTTGTCTACCTTAATGCGATGCAAACCATCCGTTCGTTGTCTACTCTACTTAAAAGAAAGCGCCCTGCAACCCCGGCTTGTCAAGCTTGATGAGAAGCTTTCCAACTACTACAAACGAACAGAATATTGGCACAATGTGAAGCATTCATCCTTTCGTTATCTACTCTACATCTAAGAGAGCCCTGCAACCCTGGCTAGTCGAGCTTGATGAGAGGCCTTCCGACTACTACAAACGAACAGGATGTTGTCTATCATAATTCGATGCATATCATCCGTTCGTTTTCTAATCTACTTCTAAGAGGAAGGCACTCTTCAACCCTGGCTTGACCAGCTTGATGAGGGGCTCTGTGATTACTACAAGCGAAAAGGATGTTGACAATCACAATGTAAAGCATTCATTTGTTCGTTGTCTACTCTACATCTAAAAGGAAAGCGGCCTGCAACCCTGGCTTGACAAGCTTGATGAGGGGCCTTCATATAACTACTAAGATGAGAAGTGTCCTACACTGTGCCCAACTCCATTCAGTAACTTCAGTGTTACATCACACCAATAGCTCAAGGCGTCAACAAGCTGAGAGCAAGCTTCCGCAAGACTACATAATTAAATACGACTACAGAACCGAACCGAACCGAACCGAACCGAACCGACCCGCCCGTAATCCAAAAGGCAGTGGAGACCTAATTGCTTCGTGGGGGAGATCATGACTTCAGCGGAAGTCCACAAATGTAAACCTGTACCGAACCGCATGCTTGTGCCCGTTGCATGAACGTAAAGTGCCAACCAGTCCAACCTATTCATACACATTACATCGCATAAGAAGCAGGCTTGTCGATAGATTGATTGTATAAACTTATAAAACAAATAAAAAGAAATAAAAAGAGTGTAATTCAACGACGAACGTTCGAATAGAGTCAAAACCCAAACGAAACGCATGGTACGCAAGCTTGTTTGTCTTTCGGAAGCCGAATAATTTTAGTATAATCCCCATGTCGTTCACAATCCTGAGCAACTTCTGCGAGAGTTACTTTAACCAAGAACTGAAAGCGCAGGCAAACTAGGGGAAAGGACCTTCGACAACTACAAATGGACAGGATGTTGTCTATCTTAACGTGATGCATATCATCTGTCCGTTGTCTAACCTACTTGAAGAGGAAGGCGCTCAGCAACCCTGGCTTGACAAGCTTGATGAGAGGCTTTCCGACTACTACATACAAACAGGATGTTGTCTATCATAATTTGATGCATATCATCCTTTTGTTTTCTAATCTACTTCTAAGAGGAAAGCAGCATTCAACACCGGCTTGTCAAGCTTGATGAGAGGCCTTCCGACTACAACGGACAGGTTGTTGTCTATCTTAATGCGATACACACCATCTGTCCGTTGCCTACTCTACTGTAAAAGGTCTCTGCAACTCCGGCTGGACAAGCTTGATGAGAGGCTTTTCGACTACCATGAGCGAAAAAACCGCTCCAAAGAGGAAAGCCCATCAACCCTGGCTTGACAAGCTTGATGAAAGATCTTCAACTTATTATAAGCGAACAATGCGCATCTAAGATAAAAGCCTTTCAACCCCGGCTTGTCAAGCTTGATGAGGGACCTTCCAGCTACTGCAAGCGAACAAAGCGCTTCTAAGAGAAAAGCCTTTCAACCCTGGCTTGTTGTGCTTGATGAGAGACCTTCCAAGCGAACAATGTGCTTCTTTTCGGAAAGACTTTCAACCCTGGCTTGTCAAGCTTGATGAATGGTTTTCCAAATATTATGTATAAGCGATCAAAGTGCTTCTAAAAAGAAAGCCTTTCAACCCTGGTTTTCCAAGCTTGATGAAAGACCTTTCAACTACTGTAAGCGAGAAAGCGCTTTCGAGACGAAAGACTTTCAACCCTGGCTTGGTATACTCGATGAAGGGCCATCTTATTACAGAGAGAACGCTTCTATAAGGAAAACCTGTCAACCCTGGCTTGACGGGCTTGATGAAAGACCTTCTACCTACTACGAGCGAACAAGATGTCATCTATAACATTGTGACGGACATCATCCATCGATCGTTTAATCTTATCCTATGAGGAAGCGCCCATCTTGTCCGACTTGTCTGGCTCCATTCAGCATCTTCAAACGAAGTGCTGTTGGCGCTGACAGGCCCGGAGGAGAGGACTTCCGACTACGAACGGACGGGATGTTCAACATCTTAATGTGATGCATTCCACCCGTCCGTTGTCTAAACTTATACTAGGGGGAAGTGCCCGTCGAGCCAGGCTAGTCTGACTCCATTCAGCAACTTCAAACGAAGTGGTGTTGGCGCTGACAGGCCCGGAGGAGAGGACTTCCGACTACGAACGGACGGGATGTTCAACATCTTAATGTGATGCATTCCACCCGTCCGTTGTCTAAACTTATACAAGGGGGAAGTGCCCGTCGAGCCAAGCTAGTCTGACTCCATTCAGCAACTTCAAACGAAGTGGTGTTGGCGCTGACAGGCCCGGAGGAGAGGACTTCCGACTACGAACGGACGGGATGTTCAACATCTTAATGTGATGCATTCCACCCGTCCGTTGTCTAAACTTATACTAGGGGGAAGTGCCCGTCGAGCCAGGCTAGTCTGACTCCATTCAGCAACTTCAGACGAAGTGCTGTTGGCGCTGACAGGCCCGGAGGAGAGGACTTCCGACTACGAACGGACGGGATGTTCAACATCTTAATGTGATGCATTCCACCCGTCCGTTGTCTAAACTTATACTAAGGGGAAGTGCCCGTCAAGTCCAGCCAGTCCGGCTCCATTCAGCTACTTGAGAAGAAGTGCTGTTGGCGCTGACAGGCTTGGAGGATGAGACTTCCAACTACTACGACCGAAAACGATGATGTCCGTCACAATGTTACTTGTGCCATGAGTTCGTTCCCTACCCTACATCTACATGGAAAGCACTCTTCAACCCCAGTTTGCCTTTTGTCGCTAAACAAGTTCGGTGTAACCCCACATGAAGAGCTCAATAAGTAAACGAGTTTGTAGAACTGAAACATTCGCGACCTCGTTCTAGGAAAGACAAAAGCGGAAATAGTTCCAGAAAAAGAGTCTACCTTCCCTCAGGACACTTGATGTATGACCGAAATCATACGTGTTCGCATCCGGCTATCAACAAAATAAATTCCGCGATGAGAGCTACCGATTTTCGAAAACTTAGAACTTACCCATCGTCGACGAACGGAAAGGACGGTGGATTTTAGTCGCCTCTTACGACAGGCATGCCTACCTCGGGCATATTCTAACCCCTGCCCGAAGGGGTGCTTAACTCGCTCCCGCGCCTAGGTGTCCTTACATACTTTTTTTTGCTCTATATATTTTTAATAATGGTTGGAGTCTCAAACTTTGTCAAGTTTTGATCGTCATCTGAGGCAGCATTTGTCTGCAGTACTTTTTTCCACTTACTATGAGTACAAATAAGTGGATCCTCTGAATTGCAATTTCAATGTCCTGCTTCAGTTGCAGTTAATGTCCTAAAAAGGACATGTTCCGGCGCGTTGCGTTGCTTTGCGATGTTTTTTCGACACCCATTCCGATGGGGATTTCGTTATCGATTGCGAACCCGAACCCTGCAGAAATACAAATTAATTAAAGTTCAGAATTTATAAGCGGAATTTCTAAGTGCGGAAAAATCAAACAGATGTTCATTATAAATTTGTTGGGAAAATTAATGTTACAAAAGCAGGCGAATTTCGTTCTCTGAAATAAATTTTTTAATTAATTAATTAATATCAATAATCAAATGATTTGTCAAAAGGTTAACTTGAGTGATTAATCAAATGGCCGATCACGACGCGCCCGCCCTGAAAAGAAAGATAAAACCCTGAAAAGAAAAGAACAGAATCCTACCTAGCCTCAGGACACCTGTTCGGGTCCTGAGGGGTCCCCTACCTAGCCTCAGAAGCAGCTGTTTGCTGCCTTGAGGGGGTTATGAGGAAACATTATTTGTCGAAAAAGATGTATGTTTGGACATGCATGCCCGATCATGAAAGGATGTAAAAATATAAAAATAAAAATATTGATGAATGGATTGACTTACCGGTACATAAGCGCCTTACTCTGCATTGTGGTGTTCTGCTTGAATGTAGCTTGCACACATTCACTTATACACCTGACCTGGATGCTGGATGCTGGACTGCAATAGGCATAAATAGTTTAAGCTGTATGCGCACTTTCTAGCATAGGATAGGTAGGAAAGGACTTCCGGCTACAACTACTAACTACAGGAGCGAGTCGCCACCTACTAACTACAGAGAGGAAAGCAAACATTTCCGAGAAACGACGAGCGTCTTCGAACTGCCATAAAATAAATTAATAGTTTTGGAAGGCGGTCGCGCTCACAGAAATGTGAGTCCTCTTCCAACTACATCCCCACAAAGCAGCGAGTGCTTTCGAACTCCCATGAATGAAATCTTTAGTTCTGAAAGCACGTCGCGCTAACTAATCAAAAGCGAACTAGATGACCGTTCTTCTTAAGTCGAAGATCATGTCACCAGTCCGCTGTCTACTTTTAGCCTGTTTGCGGCTATGAGCAATTTCGGTGAATGTAACCCCGAACTGAAGTGAAGGCTTGGGCAAACTTGAAGGACAGGACCTCCCAACACTAACGTAACGAACAGGATGTTGTCTATCTTAATGCGATGCAAACCATCCGTTCGTTGTCTACTCTACTTAAAAGAAAGCGCCCTGCAACCCCGGCTTGTCAAGCTTGATGAGAAGCTTTCCAACTACTACAAACGAACAGAATATTGGCACAATGTGAAGCATTCATCCTTTCGTTATCTACTCTACATCTAAGAAAGCCCTGCAACCCTGGCTAGTCAAGCTTGATGAGAGGCCTTCCGACTACTACAAACGAACAGGATGTTGTCTATCATAATTCGATGCATATCATCCGTTCGTTTTCTAATCTACTTCTAAGAGGAAGGCACTCTTCAACCCTGGCTTGACCAGCTTGATGAGGGGCTCTGTGATTACTACAAGCGAAAAGGATGTTGACAATCACAATGTAAAGCATTCATTTGTTCGTTGTCTACTCTACATCTAAAAGGAAAGCGGCCTGCAACCCTGGCTTGACAAGCTTGATGAGGGGCTTTCATATAACTACTAAGATGAGAAGTGTCCTACACTGTGCCCAACTCCATTCAGTAACTTCAGTGTTACTTCACACGAATAGCTCAAGGCATCAACAAACTAACATCAAATAAATGCAACACCACATAAAAAATACAAAAGTATATACTACTATTGGAGGCGACTCGCCCGTTGGTTGTACGAATTGGTCAAGTGCTAGAAACCTGAATACCGAACCGACCCGCCCGTAATCCAAAAGGCAGTGGAGGCCTAATCGCTTCGTAGAGGGGCATGACTTCATCGGAAGTCCGCGAAGGTAAGCATGTACCGAACCGCATGCTTGTAAGCGTTGCATGAACCTTAAGTGTCGACCATTATGAACCATGCCTACCATAAAACGTAAAAAAACAACCTAAAAAGTTAAACAGATATATCGATCGATGGATGGTAATTGAATTGATAGCTTGAAAAACAAAAAAGACGAATTAAAAAACCAAGGGTGCAAATGTACCCTGCGACATGAGTTCAAATAGACAGTACAATCAGAGACAAGCGAAGCACAGACAACAGCTGCCAGCAACCAGCAAGCAGTAAGCAGCAACCAGCAACCAGCAACCAGCAACCAGCAACCAGAAACCTGCAACCAGCAACCAGCAACCAGCAACCAGCATCCAGCATCCAGCATCAACACCATTCAAGTACACGAGTACGGAGCAGGAGAAAAAATACGTAAACGAAGAACACCCACGACGTGCACCCTACGACGATCCGCGACAGACTAAACTCGCTCCCGCGCCTAGGCGGCCTTATATACCCTCAGAGACCCCGATCCGGTGGCTCTTAATTTTTCAAAATTTTAAAATTTTTTATTTTTTTTTTTTTGTCGGATTTCCTGCTCTTTTGAGGAATTTTTGGGGTTTCATGCATTTCTTGGACTATAAAGGACTGTACGAGAATAGGCGCAGATCCGTCTGAACGATTTTAAAGGTTTTCACCAAATTGAAGCATTTTTCATGACGATCGCTAAAATTTTGCATCGATGAAACTTCATTTTGTAAACTTATAAACGGTGCATACGATGGTGTCCAGATTAGTGTCACGTATTAGATTTATGACTACACGTAACAAATATTCAACCAATTCCTTCTTGTTTTACCAAAGTACAGGACATAACCACTTTTACGAAAGACATGCTAGGGCAAGTAAAAAGCAAACGACTACGAAAAATATTTTAAATTTGCTTAAACCGTTTATTCAAGCACACAACAACGACATACAAGGCATATATGATATGCGCAGTTATATATATCCCGGTAATAATTTATACACTTACAAATCAACGACCACCTAGACATTTCTTTCAGCTTATCTTATTTGCTGGATTCCGATTTAAACCTCAGGAGATCTTTGAAAACCTGGCCAATTGAAACATCCTTTCTTTGCCTACGGATTTCTTGCTTCATGAGATTGCATTTCTGAACCTTCTAGGCGACCATTTCCAGAAGTAAAAGGCCTCGACATCACACAGAGAACAATTAAAAGTAATCACAAAGCCCCAACTACAGCGAAATGAATGGTAGGAACTCCTGCCCAGTAGATTCTTGAAAAAAAAAAAAAAAAATAAACCATGTAAGTATAATAAAACACAACGGTATAAATTTTTACAACTACGGATTTCTCGTTTTATTTATAAAATAAAATTAATTTCGTCGCTGGGGCGATAAGAGATGAATGTTGGTTTGTTTCTACTTCGCAGCAGTTCGCTGGACATTTGAAAAGAGCTTCTTTTGTGTGAATCTCCTTCACAAAAAGAATTGATGCATTTGGTTAATAGGCTTACAGACAAAATGTGGGGGAGAAGATGAATGTTTGTATTCTGTGTGGCTTTGTGGTGTGTTCACGTTCCGGTAGCTTAAATACACTTAGATTAACTAGTTTATATTTACTTTAATTATATTTGAACAGTTTTATTTTATTTTTTTTTCTTATTCAGCTTAGAACAACCGTTAACCGGAAATGCTGCAAAACGATTATTTCTTATGTAAAGATTCGCTGGTTGGGATGTTTGTTAGCTATTATGTTTCTCAATCGGTGTCTGAGTAGATCGCCATGTTGGCGTTGAGGTTGGTTGCTGGATCTACTGGCGGTGGTAATGACTGCATGGAAGCTGTTGAGTCTGCGACATGATCGACAGCGGGTGTGATGGTGGTGGCGGTGGTGGTGGTTTCCGCTGTGGATGTGGGGCTGATGCAAGTAGCCTCTTCGGTTGTCTCGTTGTTATCACTAGTTGAGGAGTACGATGTTGGTGATATTGTTGAAGATCTGGACTGTTTAATTATCTCCTTGTGTGAAGAGTCTCCTTCACTTTGCCGATTTTCGTTTGAGCCTGGCGATGAGTAGTTGCATGTGTAATAGCAGTTTATCGGATTCTCTGGATTATCTTGAGGCTCGCTCTTCGTTTCCTGAGAGTTCTCATCCTCGGACGTTGTGTGATTTTTTGGTGATGTTGCACGTCGTTTTCTGCGGGTCGTTTTGCTTTTTGGCGATTTCCTTCTGGTGCGCTTTGTGGCTTTCTTTTTTCTAGCTGCGGCCGATGATTTCGTCGAAGAAGATTTTGAGCTTTTGGTTCGCTTCGACTTTGACGAGGAAGCAAGTTGTCGACGGGATTTTCTACTGCTGCTAGATGTGTTGACTTTTTGCTGGCGGGAACGTTTAAGTGATTGCTTATTGCTGTTGCGGCGTGACTTTGACCAGGAGGTATCCGAATCAGATGCCGAATGAGATGCATCCGAGGTAAAGTACGAGTCCGTACTCGATGAATCCCTGTCGTCCATGTCATCACTGTCGCTTGTTTCTACGTAATGTCTGTAATGTCTTCCTCGAGGTATATTTGGGCGTGTTCCACGGTATCTGCTCTGCAGTCCCGTCGACGTAGATGCACCCTGGTTAAATTCTTCTTTCACTTTTGTCAGCACATTACTTACTTCGTCGTTTGACGGCTTTGGATCGTTAGCAGAAGTACTAGCGGCCGCCTCTCCACTTCCATTTTCCTCCCAATTATCGATTTTCATTTTCTTAGGTGACACAGCATCGTTATATTGAAAGGTATCTGTGTCTGAGTTGGAAGTGCTGAAAGTCTGGTTGTTTGAACTAGGATTTGTTCGCCTTCTTTGAGGTCGCCTTACACGAGTGTTGTGTGTGGACGCCCATTTGGTTATTCCTGACGGCATTGGTGTTGTCTTAGTCTCTTGCACAAATATAACATCGCTGTCGGACTCAGAATTCAAACTGACAAGTTCGGGCGTACGCAAATGTGGTGGCTTCTGTTCCAATACGAACTCGCACTCATCGCTACTGGTTGAGGAGAGAACAATGTTTGTCGGTCTCTCTGCAGTTGGAGCGCTCACTAACTCCACCGTGGATGTGGTTGCGGTGCCTTCGCCGTTGTCACCATTTGCTCCTCGATTATGTGTGGAAAGGTTGATAGCCGATGCTTGTAGTAATGTGGACATTGATGAAGTTGTATACATATTGAATCCACCACCACTGGTGCTGTTGTTTGTAGCGGTCTGTTGTCGGTTTGCTCGCCTACTTGTGCTTGCCTCTTGCTGTGTATCATTGTTTACACTTTCCACATCCGAACCAGCAGACGATGTTGAAGAGAATTCAATTACAATTTCATCCGAGCTATTTGTAGAATACTGGACAACGCGATCATAGCCGTTCATGTCGAATGGACTGCGAGCGAAATTGTTTAGTTCATGTATGAAATGTAAAGTCTTTGTTCCAAGGAATGGTTGCAAACGACGTCTAAATTCAGGCGACAATATGTTGCATGTCAGAAGCATGCTATTGATTTGCTCCATAACAGCCGATACATCGTGATCAGTGTTACGGAGCAGGCAAACTATGTCTCGGTTAATCCATGGCATTAGACGATGAACTTGCGACGGGTTGTCTCTGGAAAATAAAAAAAACGATATTTGTCAGAACTCAATTTGAAAAGCATTCGACAAAGGAGACAAAAGCAGAATAATGGATAGAATTTGATTTTGCATGCAATGGAAACTTGAAATGAAACGGGAATGATATTGAAAATTAAAAAAAGCAGCACCACACGTTTGCAACTGCACGGAGTGAGATGTCATTTGCCCCTTGGGTAAAATCAATTCATTCCATACTTGTGATACGAGAATTTTGAAGCCTCAATCATGCACTAGTTGGTGGTAGGCATTGAAAAAAAAATACTTGCACAACGAAAGTACGTTCAGATCATAGCTTTACCTGTAAAATCTTGCACTACTCTCGCGTAATCTTCCAGTCAAATCCGGCATTGGTAAGGCGTAGAGTTTTCTGTCGTATACATATCGTCGCCAAAGTTGACTCAAACTTCCACTACCCGTTTCGCCTTGAATTGTCTCCTGACTGTACATATCAAGCAGTTGTGCTGCATCGGGCATGACTCGCCTGTCGTACGGACGATATGCATCCCGATTAGTATTTGGAGCGGACGGATGAAATTGGATCCCCGTCAAATCCAGTGTGTTCCTAAACCAAACAAAAAACCTAGAAACAATCTAAACCAACGCAAAGCAAAAATTCATACATTGCCGAATTGTCCATGTAAAGATGCATCCTCCCGTTTATGTTCGTCGGCAACTGAGGGTATAGATGCGCTGGAATCGGAAACGGCGAATAAACATCTGGCACTGGAGACGCCGGTACAGGTTGTTGCACCAAATACTCCTCAAACTGATCCATTGATTTCACATTATGAATGATCGCCTTGAATGTTTGCTTGCATAAGGGACACTCGGGTTTCACCTGCAATGAAATATAAATTTCAGTATTCGACTCCCCATTCACGTGAGTGTGTAGGGTCATGGTTCTTGCCTTGCTCCACTCCAAAAGACACTTAAAACAAAACTGATGCATACACGAGTTGGTAAAACATTTGTTTTTGCATCGTCCCAGACAAATTGCACAGTTTGGTGGTGGTGACTGTGATCCATCGCCTCGTGTGAGTTCAGTCTCCTCGGAGCTGCTCGATGTACTCAGATCAGGTGACTTAATACTCAGCTGAGGTCCCGGCGTTGATGGACATTGCACCTCGGCTATTGCTGGACTATATTCAGGACGAAAATCCAAATCCGAAGATTCGGCCATAATTCTACTAACAGTAGACACAAGCAAAAACAAATGAAGGGAAAAATGAGTAAGAGACTCGCACCACACACGATTAAATAATTGAATACAACGGAGCCAGTTACAAAAAACACTACACACGGATTGGAAAAAATCAATTGAACACCGAGCGAAGTTTTTTTTTCTGCTTGAGCCTGCGAAATTCGTTCGCTTTTCCCACAAAGAAAATCCGGAAAATCGTAATTCACTCGCAAGAAAAACTCCACAAAATGTCTACACAGCTGCTGCTGTTGGGTTTGCTGCTCATGATTACGATTTTATGCTGCTGAGGGCTGGTTCAATTCGAATGACAGCAGAATGTCACTTTTTTCAGAGTTCGATACGGATTTTCACAAGTTTTCGATAATGATTGCGAGGATTTTTCTAAACTTCCAAAAATTAGATGCAAGAGGTATTATTGTATCTGCATGTGTAAAGTAATTGCAAAAATATTCACACTAAAAATCTTAATTTTCACTTGGAAATTTTGAGAGAAACGTAATATTTCGTGAGCTCTAAAATGGGGAATTGTTTCTATCTCGGGGTGGAATGACTGCGTTCGACAACTCGACATGAAATTCGAAGTAAAATAAAAGAGCTAGTGTCGAGCACGACAAGAGAGTGTATTGAATTTGTTGTTGTCGTTTCATTCAAAATGAATTCGAAATTTGCTTCATAGTTCTGTTTGTTTTATTTAGTGGTCCTATAAGTGGTTTTGCTATAATCCTCGAAAAGGGCATGTGCAACGTCTAGAAGGTTCAACGGTTTAAATTCTTCAGAGATCTTCAAATGTAAATTACTTGGGTTAAAAACTACATCTTATAAGGTGATCTAACTGAAGTAATGAATTGTTTGTTTCAAATGAATATCTCTGAATAAGATATACTTGTTAATGGTATGTACATATGATGGCGCTATAAATCATTAATCCAAAAGGAAAAAAAGGAGTTTTTTTTTTAATTATATGATAAAAGATGCGATGGCGTGTCAATAAGGAGCAAATTCTATTAGGAAATACGCTTTAACTGTTTTTTTTTAACGAATAGGATGAACATCGATTAAAGGTGTCTAGTGTCTGCTTGAAATCTATTACAGTTGAACGTGAAGATTGATTGCATATATGAACCTCCGAATTTTGAGGACGCTAAAATGGTTTCAGAAATATATAATGTGTTAGAAAATTTTAAATATCTGAGTGTTTAACCTCGGCTGGAACTGTTAACTGCAGAACATATGAGAAGTACTCTGTTTAGCGTTGGTCTGTCTACTATTGACGTATGACACTACAACTAGATTTGTTCTCTACATTGAAAATATTTCATTTTTTTTTTATATCGGTCCGTTTATTTCTTCTTATTCCTTTTTCTTCTTTACTCTTCTTATTTGCGCCCTGTTTACAAATAATACACAAAGATAATAATTCATTTTAGTGCTCAAACTGCGCACGATTTTCGAAGGATCGACAGGCATCACGTATCTGTGGAATTGTAAGCGGAAATTCAAATCAAAGTGGAATGATGGAACAAGAACTTCTGTGTTATCTCATTTGGTACCGGTCAGAGACCAATAGGGAGACAGTCAACTCCCTAGTCTCACGCCCTTGAATTCATTTTGACAGCGTTTTTTATAACATTTCCTCTCCTGAACAGCTGACGCACAAAAAGATTTTGTTTGTTTTCAAAGGAGAATACGTGTGAACTGTTTATACCGTGGATCTCCTCACTCTTCACACTGTTAGAAGGAGAGGGCATATAAATCAAAACGTAAACATCCGTGAGTAAAGTGAGACAATGTTCGATGATACGTAAATAACTTTCAGAATTTGAGGTTATGTCTACTAGAACACGTAAATAACAGTCAAACGGTCGATTGACAAAGGGGAAATCAGCTGTTTGATCAGCTGTTCAGTTGACCATCTCCGTCCTTATTGGTTTCTGGTACCGGTATTACAAATGTGACATTAGGTCCGTTCCAATTGCTCTGAATTGCTACGAATTTACTCAAAAAACTACGAAAAAGCGTTCCATTAGCTGTTTTTTTGTAGAAGAGAGTGCTTATGAGAAAGCAACCTATTTCCCCTCCCTACGAATTTTTGCCGAAGGAAAAACTGTGGGCAGCAGCACGGCAGCAAATGGCTGTCAAATCGAAAATCAAAAAACCTTTTGACATTTCATATATCTTATATCTGTGTACGAATTTCTGCGAAAAGAGATTTTTATTCAAACTACTCAACTACGAATTTCTGTACACAAATCAATTTGAACAGACGTATTAGGTCCGTTCCAATTGTTCTGAATTGCTTCAAATATCTACGAATTTGCCCGAAAACTCCTGAAAGGCCTTCCATAAGCTGATTTTTTTTTTTGAGCTTACTAGAGAGCTAAATATTTCCCCTCCCTACAAATTTCTATTGAAGAAAAATCTTTGGGCAGCAGAGGGCTGTCAAATCGAAAATGAAAAATCTTTGAAATTGCATATATCTGATAGCTGTTTACGAATTTGTACGAAAAGTCGTTTCACAAGTTTCGGTAGAGAAATTTTTATTTATTTATTTGTTTATGACTTTTTATAGTACTTAACTACTTTTTGTACACAAATGAATTGAAACAGATTTATTCTCTGTATACACCGTAACAATTTTTTTTCCAAATAGAAACTATGCGAAGTTAAGTCCGTAGAGTCCAATTTAAAACGTAGTGAATAATACAATAATAATATATAGGAATAGATTACGGTTACGTATGTATGTGCAAAGACTACCACGGTATAATTAATTTTATCCTATCAAGCCCAATAAATCTGTTTTCATATCCTTCTGAGGAAACCGAACTTACCGTCGTGCATTATGTTACAACAAAGCAACAATCACAAATTGCCTAAAGATGATTTTCCATACCTCACTTGGTTCTTGATGAAAACAATGGTCAACTTTTCTTTAAGATCCATTCACCGATGTTATCCTGTTTTCGGACATCAATATATTCAACTGTTAATTGTCTTGAGTGCAAACGCATTCATTTTGTTGCAAAAACGTTTCAGACCTGTTCACTTCTTTGTGTTTTGTTTACTTTGTAACTTTTAGTTCTTCAGGTTTGTACTTCTTTCTCTTAGATATAACGGTAAGGGAGAGCTTACTCAAGTTCGTGCTAAGAACATCCCCAACATTTGGTGTAGTATGCTGAAAATTGCAATACATTTTACAATACACAGTTTGCTATCCACCTGCTGTAAGCGGTGTTTTGTATATTGTAGAGAAAATAAAACAAAAATATGAGAAGAGAGAGCAAAGAATTGTGCTCGTCTTATTGTCAACACATTTATTGAAAGTCCACAAGCTGATCGACCGGCGCATTCACAAAAGTACTTCCAATCAGATTATTTTCAAGATAATGTAGTTTTGCAAGCTACTTCGAATAAAAATGTAATTTCCCACTAAAATTTAAAAATCTACTCCATTTCCGTTTCAACTTGTTGTCAAAATCATGTGTGAATTGTCAATTTCAATAAACCTAGGAAAATACTTGTCAAAGCAGCAACAGTTCAGTACAAAATCAGAAAAACAAATTCGTTCATCGGTGGAGCTTCAATCGTCTAGGTGGGGGGTTACACTGTGTTGTCCCGGCCCGGAGGTTTATTTTTAATTTTATTCCTCTGAAATGAAAACGATTTAACAGAGTTAAAGTGTTGCAACATTAGAATAATTTGTTAAAATCTTAAAAGCGTATCGATTAAGGTGATCTTTGCGTACAAAGAAAGATGTCAGGCGATGTACAGCCGCGTAAGCGAAAGGATAAAAAGAGGAAACGAGGTGAAATACCGTCTTAACCATTGTCCACTAATTAATTTTATATTTTCATAGCCTATTTTAAGAACAATTTCTCGCTGCTAAATGTTTGTGTTTCGCAAAATACGTTAAGTCGTAGATAAATTTTATATATCTGCTCCATGGTCAGATCAATAGGTGAATTATATAAAGAAATATTGCGGCGAACAAGGAAGAAAAGATAGAACCGCGGTTAAAATTGAATTTTTTTTTCATTATTTATAGTCATATACGAATTTGGCTCAATTTATTTAAAGATTTTTTTTTCCGCTTAAACCATATGGTAATACGCAGGCGAGACAAACTATTCTTTCGGTTCATTTCTGGCAGTTGTCGCAGTGTCTATGATTATGGCCGTTGCTCTCATTGGTCTTTAACGGACAACGTGTTCTTGTTCACATGAATGTGTCTGTTCTTAGTTCCATCCCTTGATTATTTTTGGCCTAAAACAAATCAAAATTTATGGAATTATGTACGAGAAAAAAGGAAATGCGTGATGCCGTGAATTACCGGTGGATTCTTGGATTGTTGCCTTTTGAAAGACGGCGGTTGGGGCGAGATAAGCGATAACGACAAAATGAGATAAAGATTTGTTTGATTTTGTGGCGGTAAACAGTGGTTGTGTTTGCTTTTAAATTGAATTTATGTACGTGCGGGTGAAAAGAGAATGGTATTCAAATTTTTTAGAAAATACTTTGTAAAGATATATTTATTATTTAAAGATAAGGAATCGTTAACTGTTGTGCGAACGCTTAAAATTTACGTGTGGGGCATGGGTAAACAATTAAGTGTTTTGACCATTGACTGTTTTGCGCCCTAGTTTGTTGTGGGGCTTCTGTAGCTTATTGAAAACTGTTACAAAGAAATGCAGTACTTTGAACTATTCTATAAAGCTTTTCAGTGTACGATTGTACTGCTTCTTTTGTTTACCTTTAAGAAATTTTAATCAAAATATTTGTATGAAGCATTTAATAAACACATAATCTTACTGAGTATCGATATAAGTTGACTTATGGCTTGCCTAAGAGACGAAGAACTCAAATTTTTAGAACAACATTCACATTTTGTAGTTTGCAATAGTTTTTCAAAATGAAAATTTTCCGTTTACACTTCCTTATCTAATTACTTTCTGCCATAAATCAAACTTTCTCTCTCAAAAGAGGACATTAAAAACGTGTAGACGTAACGATCTTTGTATTGTCAGTTTCATAGCCCACCCTCATGACCATTCATTACAATCAATTACTTATGGTGCACTTTGAACTCTGAGCGTCTTAATTAATCTCTGCAAACATTCACTGCCTATTAATGCAAACAATGAAAAAACATTATTTTGTGTGTCGATGACTTGCACATATGTTCTTTGAAGAACAATGGTGTTATGTGCAACAAGTCTGCAGAATTTTATTGTTCATGGACATTGCTTTTAGCATACAACTCCTGCACCCGACTGCGCAGCGCAAATAGATTCATCTTTGTTTGCGGAACTAAGCCGGCAACAGTCTGCGGTTTCTTTGTTGGCGGAGTAAACTAAAATGAAACATTGTTTTAGTGAACATTTGTTTTAGTGAAATATATTTGAGAAATATTTCTTTTGAGGTGGTTTCTTGCCCTCAACGCTGTCATCTGTAAGGCAACGAGAGAGTCTAAAATTAATTTTTTGGCCAGAGGCCATCTTTATTGTGAGTGAAAGCAAATAGCTGAGTGTTATGAATTTTTGAATAGCGCAAAGAATATGCTGTACGTACATACGTTGTTTCTTTATTCTACTTACATGAGGATATTGTTTTCTCGTTGGATGTATATTGGTTTTTAGTGTTCAGTGTCTTGACATATTCGTGATTTGAAACGAATTGAAATATGAAGTAAAGCAGCATCTGTTGAAGTTTGTTATTTCATTTAAAAGCAAACTCTCGGAGAAGACAATCCTATATGTCAATTGTTTGTCGTACATGTTCGTGAGAAGCGATGGCCTGATTTGCAATGTAATCTGATTTTATTGCTTCGTTAATCTTAAGCTTATCTATAAAATTTATATGTTCATAAGCATCAACTTTAATATTCCATATTGTGTAGTAACTAACGCAAACTGTTTAACATTTTTATGTGTATTTCAATAGATTCGTTGGATCGCAAGTCTGAGGGTGAAGTAGTATTTTCACGCAAACAAAGCTTACAAGGTAGCCTTAGTTACCCGCAAAGTTTAGATCACTCCTTCACTAATCCAAAACTAACAAAAGCATAATCTTCTTAACATTTCTTAACCATTCCATCTCATGTTCTTCCCATATAACATTTTCAATGTGTTTCATATAGATGACGAGCCAAGGGAACAGCACCAAGGAGTTCATGGCTCGAAAATGGGAAGCGATGATGTGCACTTGCACGTGCAAGGTGACCACGAGACCGGCGGACATTGGTGCGCTAAAATATTCTTCTTCTCACTGCTGGCAATACTGCTGGGACTAGTGGGATTGATAATTCTTGAAAACCGAGGACTGTCCGACTGTAAGTTCTTTGACTTCGACACTCATGCAAACGTTTATTAAATCAACGATTGAATTGTTCAGTGGATACACCTCTGTCGGAGTCAAGGTTCTCAAATTATTTCGACGGATGGGTGGACGAACATCGCGAATCACACGATGAACACGATGCAGTGTCAGCTTCTATAGAACAACACGAACACGGAGATGAACCTTTTGAGGAAGAAGAAGATCACTCTGAAGCAGATGAAGCGGACGACGAGGATGAGGTCGAAGAAAATGATCAGGAGGTTGATGATGTTGGTGAAGATGAAAAAGATACCAACGAAGATGATGAAGAGCAAGACACCGCTTCCGAAGAAGTAGAAGCTGACACGGCAGAGGATGATGATGAAACCCAAGAGGAAGAGAATCAAACCGCTGAAGAGGAAGAAGAGGGTGATGGCGATGACAGTGACAAAACAGTAGAGGAAACCGCTGAGGAAAAACAGGAAGATGAAAAAGATAACGACGAAGATGATGAAGCAAAGGGTGGCGACACTGAAGAAAATGATGACGAAGATGAAACGGCAGAAGAAGTGGAGCCAATTTACACACGTTCAGCCTCTAAGCCGATAAGCTCACAAAAAGACGAGGATGATGCTGACGATGAACCCTTTGAAGAGGTAAGGTTTTAAGTTCTTCCATCTTCAGCCTGTATGGAGCATCTGTTCAATTTGTAGGAGGATGACGATGGCACGTTTGAATCCTTAGAATCTGTCGTTGATAATGATGCTGAAGAGCTACTACTCTTGCAAGAAAAAGCCCGACAACAACAAGCAGGCGCTGAAAAAGACGAACCAAAGCCAGAAAAGGAGCCAACTTCGTACACATCGTCACGTAAGTACATTGATAAAAAAGTTTTTATTTTTTCCAATTGTATGCTTTTCAACTGACGATAGGAGATTGGAAATTGTTTTGGTTACTATTCTTTATGTCGTTGGCGTTCTGAGATCGAACTGATGAATCAGTGATTAAAATCTCACTTCAAATTCGTGTCTACTCTCTAAACGAAGTCATAAAAGATAACATGTCTGCCAGAGATTTGTCTCTTTTGAGATTTTCTAAATTAACTTTGTTGAGACAGTGACAGAAAAACGGTTGTTTCCACGAAAGAAATATAGACGACAAACATGCCTTCCGATGGTTTTTCCTGCTTAAGTACAAGTTGTGAAATTTCTTTGACATCCGTTTTTTACTGAATATTGTTAATGTGAAACTCCCGAGTCCTCATATCGACTCGTCAGAAAGTTAAAAATTTCTAACTTATTGCAACGGTGGTACGATTTTTAGTTAAGTATTAATACTTGTCTTTTAACTAGTATTTTCTATTTTCGTTTATGATGCCGCAGGATTAACATTGAAGTGAAGCAGAAAAAATTACATCGAACTTAAAAAAACATTTTGGGTATATTTTTAGTGTTGTCACCTACCTCTAGAAATTTGATTCTGCTGTTCTATGTTCTTAATGGTTGTTCTGGATCTAAAATCCAAATCAAATCTAAAAAATGTCACAACTGAAATTGTCAAGTATAACGTCAAGTCAAAATTTTGTTGTCAAGCAAGTTATACAAATTTAGTCATGTCCAATTGGTTTTAACGAGAGTTTCATATAATGGGTAAAGTTTGCATCAGATTTGATTTCGTCATTTGGCTATCTTTACTACAACGGCTGCACCAGCACGGGGGTTCTTTAAAATATTGAAAAATCGTAAGCTTAATTATAGCTCGGTTGCTAATAGACACATTTTCTGCATGTGAGTAGAAGAACTATGGTAAAGGAAAACAGCTAAATATGAGTACCGAAGGAGAACAAAACAGTGATTGTAATCGCTGGACATCAAAATTATTACAAGAACAGTCAGAGCGTGATGGTCGTGTAATTATGAGCGCGGTTATTCAACCATCTTGATAAACATCATACCTCTTGGCGCGACAGTCCGCAGGGGGATCAGGCCTAGCTTGCTCATCAACTACTCGTCTTGTGCCTGCTACTCTCTCTCACGAGTAGAAGGGAGCTTCACTTTTTTGCTGACTCCGAACGGCGAAGTTTGAGAAGTTTTCTTAGACAGTTGATAAACAGCAGCGTTAATTATTTATTTCAATAGAATAGGAGGTTAGTTAAGAAGAGATTAACAGATTCGCATCAGATTTTAAATGTTATTTCCATGAATATTAATATGGATGCAATCGGTTATATAAACCATTATTTCCTTTTTTACAATTGTTTGTGAAAGAGTTTCTGAAAATATGTCTGTTCCATTTGTTCCGAAATGCTGCAAATGCCCACGAAAATCGCCGAAAAACCGTCAAAAGACGTTCCATTTGTTGATTTTTTCCCAGAAAAGAGAGCTCATGAGAAAGTAAAATATTTCCTCTCCCTACGAATTTCTACCGAAGAAAATTCTGTGACCAGCAGATGACTGTCAAAGTGAAAATAAAAAAAACTTTTGACATTTCATATATCTGACAGCCGCTTACATATAATACTGCGAATTTCTACCAAAAGTCATTTCACAAGTTTCGGCACAGTTAACCTTTCCAAGAGGAATTTTTACGCAAATTACTCAACTACGAATTTCTGTGCTGAAATGAATTGGAACAGACCTTATGTTTGTGATGTTGAGGCGGGGATTTTTTTAAACACTATACAATAAAATCCATTGCCTTGTCTTAACATCCTTATGCTTATCCTTATCTTATTAGTTTCAAGCAACTGCATAATGGTACGTGTAGAAAAAGTCATAATTTGAAACATACAGAACGCCTAGATTTATGCAACGTTAGTTTGTTTATTCAAGATTCTGATTTTGCTTTTGGCTGGTTGGTTTTCATACGAAATCTGATTGGAAGTAAACAATACCTTTGATTGTGACCACATGCGCCTGTGCGTTCTCTGCGTGCCCTTGCGTAGCCCGAGTTGATTTGGTGAGAAAACCGCGAAAATGCAGTGAAAGTGAAAATCGAAGTAGATTGTTCCACTTTACATTTGATTTACATGCGAATCAAAATAAAAATATCTACAATTTCTGAAATGCTTGAATTAAGGTAGGTACTGTATTAAATTCTGAATCAAATAACCTAAGTCGGAGTATTCCGCACTTGAGTATTCAAAAGACCAGATCGCTTTCACAGCGAGTTTCTTGTAACCTATTTTGTGTATAATGATTGTGACTGCTCTTTGAGTCCTTTGATACAATTTTGTTTAGAGCGTCAACTTCCTCTCTCAATATAATTTGGGCAACTGGAAATCTTTATGAAATAACTTTGCAACTTTACCAGCAGCCAGTGATTTTGTTGCAATCCCTCTCTGGTTTTTCGAGTTTGCTAAAAACAATCACTCAATAATAATAATAATTATATGGCCCGACAGTCCACAGGGGGCCAGGCTCTAGCTTGCCCATCAACCACTTGTGTTGTGCGCGCTTCCGCTCTCCCACGAGTAGAAGGGACTTACCGTTTTTGCCGAAGTTTGAGAAGCTTTTTCTTAGTCATTTATTACGCCTTGAATGTTGTTATCAGCTTGAAAAAGGTGGTGCCGTGAACAATTCGAGGTGTTCAGCAGAACCTGGACTTTCGGCATGTGAGCGTCGCACACTACCCACTACGCCACGGCGGCCACACAATCACTGGTTATTTATGTGATATTCCAAATATGATTTAATCACCGAGAGTGACTTTTATTATAACAATATGAACATTCAGCGATAAGACCAACGATCCCACACAACTTGTCAGTTATTAAAAAAAATTCTCGTGTCGATTGGTCGAAAGAAAAGCTCCAAAATACGATCGCGATGCTTCGAAACTTCGTGACAGCAGATAAATCGTGGACTTACGCGTATGAGCCCGAAAGTAAAGAGTAATCGACTGTATGGGTGTATCAAATTTAGCCAAATCCAACAAAAGTTCCAAGCAAATGGTCGCAAATGTGTCTAACAACGTTGGTCTTATCGCTGAATATTCATATTGTTATTAAGGCTACAATTCTTTTCAACCTAAATGCGGTACACACAAGGCCGTATTCAATTTACAAACCACCATCTAATGATTAATGTGGCACTCATCAAATTATACTATTCCCATTCGCCCATCTCCCGATTCTCTTACATAAACTGGTCTCCGAAATCCCCGCATTAAAGTATGCTTTCCCAGAGCATTCTAGTTCTAAGTTGCGTCACGTATTAAATTTACATAAACATGTACATATATCAACAACAACAGGTAAGAGGTGTATTTTTAAGAACCCAAACACACCAATTGCGTTAGAATTTAGATTCATAAGAAACCAAAAGATACTTATGTATACGATATATGATTTTGTGAAAGAAAGTGCAAATTTGGATGGCGTATTGAAGACAATTAATTTGCGTCCTTTTTTTCAATTAAAATTTTGCAGTTGCGGTTAAATTTGGTGTTGGTGTGGCACTTGCGTTAGTTGCACGCCTTGTATTGATTAGGAAAAATCCGACTACAAGTGAGTTTTCCATGTTTTTTTTCTCCTCATCTATCTAATATGTACTAGCATATCTAGGCTACTAGCAGCAAGCTTTACCGTTTGCTTTGATTTTGTTTAACAAAAAAAAAATGATTGTATATGTAGTTTGCTTTTTTCTTTCGTTTGCATTAATGCAATCGTCCTGGCCCTCAACTGGACACTTTTTTTAAATTGAACTAATTTCTTTTTTTATTGATTTTTGTAAAGCAAAAGCATGTTAATGTAGTTTATGATTTTGTTGACCTAATTTGCACTTTCTTAGGAATTAAATGTAAAACTTTGTAATTCTGTTGTGCCCAATGCTTGTGAATATGTTAACAGCAAAACAAAAGCACAAACCGACCAAGTTAGAGAGTAATATTAATTGTTTGTTGTAAATCGAATATTTTTCGTTGCACCGTTTGAAAAGATGATGACACGCCCACAGAGGTGCACATGAAGCGCCGTATGACAATTGCATCGCCCGAGGACACATTCGACGAGGATGCCGATGAGCTACTGGAATATGGTTAAATATATTCTGCAAATGAGACACAAACAAATTTACGAAGTACCTTGCACCTCATTCCCCATATTTATTTTTTTGTTTAATGTTCAGTTTTGCTGAAATGACTTGTGTTACTTCGTAAATGTTTAATCTCATTTCTAAGTCAAGTGGTATTTGATGGGAGTATCTTTAAAGAACTGCATTCTGGTTTTTTCTTGGTGATCAGACTATTCGGAGGATGATCTACTGAACGCTCATGCTGATGGCGAAGAGGAGTATATAGAGGAAGAAATCGAAGAGGAAGAGGAAATCGAAGTCACAGATGACGAGTACGAGGAAAGGCCGAAATCTGCATATGTCCCGCCTACATTTGAAGAGCTAAACTCAATGTACAGACCAAAACAATCTGTGGACCCATCCACGCAAAACAAAGAGCAAGAAAACAAGGAAAGCCCTTCAAAGTCGTTAACTGATGATGCCTTCGAACCAAAGATAACTAAGACCCAAAGAAATATAGAAAATGCTAAGCCACCAAGTGTGCGTTTTGAGAAATATCACCGAGAGAGCACTCCACCCAAGACAGAAAAAGAAAGAATATCACAATCCCCACCAGCAGTGCCACCTTCAGTCGATCAGAAGATCAGCGAGAGTACGAAGCAACACAGATATGCGGATGAACCAGACGATGACATCGAATACGACGATGAGGATCTTTACGATGAAGAGATGCTGGACGAAGAGGAAGAGGAGGATGTCGCTGACGATGAGGGTGACGAGGATGATCTGTCCGATGTTGATGATTCAGAATTAATGAACCGATTAGAAGCTAAGTATGGCCGCCTGCCCGCAAGAGACTACGATAGTGACGAAGATGTCGACGATCAATCTTGGACAAGTAATTTTGTTTTTATTCATAATTTATCTACGATTTTTAAGTTCATTTATTAGTTTATAAGAATGAAAAAGTGAAATTCAAAAGACAAAACTGTCAATTACTGGAACACGTTAGTTATTGGCCGCTTTGGGGAAAGAGGTTGATAGCTGGTGTTACTTTAGATGTTAGTAAGTGGACATGGGGATGCTTTAGACATAGGCATGACTTCTTTGGTATACACCAAGTTTATAGAACATCAAAAAGAGTGAACGATTATCAAAAGAAAATAGAAACAAAATAGCCCACAATATAAATGTTTTAGTGCGCCATCGGACCTATGCAACCAAAGAAACATTCCATTGCCGGCAGTCGCCTAAAGGTTCAAAGTTGAAAACACAAACCTTTTATTGTTAACACGTTCACTTGCAGCGCGAAGCATTAAGATAAGTACCTATTGTCACATACACCCTTCCCCACATCAGCCTTTCTGATTAATACAAATCAAAAAGCGGGACAATTTATCCATTGTGTCGTTTTCGGTTGTTTAGACTCCCTCAGCTTACTCCGTCTCAGCAATCTCAACTGTCTCTTACCATACAATAAAAAATACAATAGAGAACGCTCCTTTGAAGAAAATCAAGAACACCTCTGTGATAAGTTCGTTCTTAGTTGCTCAATACACCTCTGTGATAAGTTCGTTCTTAGTTGCTCAATACAGCGTGAGGTGAATGTAACACAAATTGCGTGTGTTTCTTAAATTATTCAAGCCAATACACATAAATGACCTTGGACTCAGTTCTTTCGGGGTTCTTATGAAAGATTTAAAATTATGATTCATCTCGAAAAATTTCAGTTAGGATACACTACTGAAAGGTCACGGACATGTCATTTACTCAAAAGAATGAACTTACGCCACACTTTCAAGATTTGGACAGAAATCAAAAATAAATTTAACGAACCTAAAAATGGTTTTAAATAAAATATGTCCTGTTTATTTTAGAAATAAAATCAAGGGGAGGTGGACCACAGTCCATGGACGATGAAGCCTTCGAAGAAGAACTGAGAAGAGCCAACGAGGAAATGCTTCGAGAAGTAAGTAAAGCCGAAAGCTTCAAAGACAACTGAGATAAGAACGGTGACTGATGAAATATTTCTTTCTGAATCATTTATTTGTTTTGTTTTTTAGTTCGGATATCAGTAAAATTACAATAAACAAACAGTCCCTCTCTTAGTTTCTAATTACCATTCTCATGTTTTTGATTTGGTTAAAATTTTATAAATCGAATCATTTTCTACAACTACACGTTTATTTCTATTATTTTGTTTTAACCTTCGATTCAGTTTGAATATGAATTGCATTTTGTTTTCCAAACTTAACATCAGCGTTCTTAAATATTTTGCTCAAATTCATCTCCTCAATCGGATGCGCCAGAGCGCAACTACCCACTTGATAGCGCGGGGTATCCGATTGATGACATGAATACGCATGCTAGTTGTAATATTTACAGATAAAACCTTTTAACAGAAAAAATCGCTTTTTGATGGCTAACATTTGTATTTGTGTTTTTATTTTTGTTTTATTTCTACTGCCTTAACTCGTGATACAACCTGTATCCAATTCCTGCTAAAAAAAATGATGTGTACCATGTGTGCGTGTGATTTTTGTAAATCCCTTGCTGCTCGCGCCCGTTAAATACACAGCGATATAACTCAGCGCTTGCTATGTTTGAATCCCTATCCCAAAAACACCCCGATAAGCACGAAGCGTTCCTTGGGAAGGCGAGAGCTCTTGACAGGCTCTCGGAAATTCGTCGAAGCAATTCAGTCCTTATCGAAGCACTTAACGCCTACAAGAGATATTTGGCTTTCGCCGAGATTATTCCTGATGATAGGCTTTTTGCAGAGGTTGCTCAGCGGTGCATAGATCGAATGCGATTTATCGGTAAGAGGTTTTCCGCAACTAGACGCAGTAATCATTTCAGTCATTCTTTTGCAGGATTGAACATGCAAGCAGTTCCCATCCATGAGATGCTCATTGAAAGATTCCCGGATAATGTGAACTACCGCAATCAGCTGGCTGTCACGTATTTGTTAGTGAATCGGTGAGTTAAATGTAACACATGTCATCCGCACATTCCCACTCAGAATTTTCGAAAATAGCATCCATCGTAATGGCACAGTCTTTCAGATGCAAAAACTGTTCTCGAAGACATTCTCCAGCATTGGCCTTCTGATGGATATGCCTTAGTGCACTATGGATTCGTGCTAAGGAACCTGGATCAGAACCTCGAGCTCGCTGTACAATACCTACGTCGGGGAATTGACACTCACGCGAACGGTACTGAAGACGGCAGGTTCTACTTCCACCTGGGAGACAGTCTGCAGAGATTGGGGCGAGTGGCCGAAGCAAGAGAAGTCTATCGTCGGGGAGCGAACCTGAAATTGTTCCCCTCAGAATATCAGAGATCTCTATACAACGTGAAAACGCTAAAAGCGCAACCTTTTTGGAGCAAACAGGAAACCAGTTACGAGCAGTTCTTTAACAAATTTGAAATGAATTGGCAAAAAATACGCGAAGAAGGCCTAAACGTACTGAACTCGAAAGGAACCTTTCAAGATGAAACGGAAAACTTGCGTGATCAGGGAGATTGGAAGCAATTTGAGCTCTTCTCTCGAGGCCAAAGAAGACATGACAATTGCGCAAAGACACCCTTCACTTGTGGTATTGTTGAAACCTTTCCCGCAGCAAGATACTGTACACGTGGTCAGATAAAGTTCAGTGTAATGCTCCCGGGAACGCATGTATGGCCACATTGTGGTCCCACGAACTGTCGGCTTAGAGCACATTTAGGTTTGAAGGTTCCCCCAGGAACAGAAATTCGTGTCGCCGAGGCGAGAAGGTACAGATTAAGAGATTTATTCATTTTCAGTTTTTTTTTCACTTCCAATCACTTTTCAGGTCATGGGAAGAGGGTAAGTTTCTGATATTTGATGACAGCTTCGAGCATGAGGTGTGGCATAACGGAAGTTCCCTGCGATTGGTCTTAATTGTGGACTTCTGGCATCCAGAATTGACGGAACAACAACGACGAACCTTATCACCAATTTAAACACGAACATGCCTTACAAGGATATCTCACAACAATCAGTATATATCATGAAACACACCCTCCAAATTAGTTCCTTGCTAAACAACGAATTTTGCATCTCAACGCTGCTATCCGGCTGCTGAACCTTTTCTTTTATTATTGTTACTCCGCATTTCACCAAATCGTAGATAGGATTAAGACGAATTTAATTTTCGGATAAAAGATATGTATTGTGTAGAAAAAGTTTTGTATCTCAAGGATTGAAAGCAAATTTAACAAACAATGAACTGTGACTTAAGTATAAATATATGATATCTGTTAATTATCGTATGAATTTACAATAAAAATAGAATTTATTTTTTTTACGTAAAAAAGGAAGCACTTGGAAACGTGTGTAATTTTTTACAAATTTGAGGTGTATAGCTTCCTAGACAACTGTAAACATTTGGGAGAATTTGCAGCATCCGTAGATGTTTGGTTTGTGCTAGGAATGAAAGCGAAAGGTCTATTTGGTGGAGTCAACTCTTATAATAAACGCTCTTTTGCTCAATTATCGCAGTGACGGTGAAAAACGGACTATATCGAGAATAGTGTAGTTTTAGGAAAAACTCAATGCCTTAAAAGGTTCTGTAAAAATAACCCTCACTTGTTATTATAGAACCTGTTTTTTAAGATCACGCATTTCTAATCAAACATTGAATTGCAGTCATAGGTCGGTTAAATTCCTTTGTCAACATACGACAACAGAAGAATGGCTGTTGTTTTGTTGTAATCGCTATGTGACAAAACATTCCTATATCATGTCTCTAGTATTAATCATAAGATTCTTCAAGGTCACATAGAAAATACTGTGGAAGAATTCGCACGACAGCGCGTATCCTTGTTTAACCTCCCTTCTCGACATTGAAGCTTCATTAACAGATTGTTTGCCGTTGAGAGTTCTGCACTGTTCGACTTAACAATATCACAACAACTGGCATAGGTGTGTAGATGTAACAATCAGACAAAGAGGATGTCTATCCTATCGTTTGCTAAACATTATAACCTGCATAGTCGATGCGTTCATGTTACTTTAACGTAAATATATGTCCATATGTCGCTGTGATGAGAATTTTTTCGTCACAGAACGACCTGGTGTAGCAGTTTGATTGAATTGCATTTGTTTCCTTTCCAACCGGAGTATTTCAGTTTCCCAAGAACTGATGACGAAATCTCACTGAAAGTCAATCACCTCAAACAAACGTACCATACAAACGCGCTTCTTTCAATTCTCTTCGCTGATCAAGTTTTAATTCCGGACTCTACATTCTAAGAAATAACTCATATTCTGTTCATCTGAAAACATGCTTTGAGTTCATGTCACCTGTGCCAATTAAATCCAGATTTAAAAAGAAAACACTCGAGTTCAGAATTTCAAACCGACAAACAGGAAATATCGATTAATTTTGCATAGTTGATCGCCAACCGATCGCTTCGGCAGCAAAACAAACAAACAAACAAGAATCTGTTATACTGGCGCGTGTCGGAACTGCATTCGGCCGCTAGCCGCACGTGTCAGTTGTGACATGCGTTCCACACAATATCCGGAAATCGAATCTCAGCCTGAAATTAAACGTCTATCGCAGTTGAAATCCTGTTTGACGAGTTTGTAATCTCTCCAGACATTGCTTCCTTATAAAAGCTGTTTTAGTTTGATTGAGTGTTGTAAACAATGTGCATCTGCGCACGCGCGTCTGACCTGATTTCCTGCCACTGTAATGTGCTGAGAAGTAAAATTGCTGCACTCCATTCTGAGAGTGCATGACATTGAAACGCGCGTCGTCGCTGTGCCAATCAACATTAACGTCATCGTCTCCCAGTTCGACGTCGAAAATAAGATCTCCCACTTCATGCTTCTTTACAATCGCCGAGATGACCCACTAAATGGAAGGCGCTTGCATGCAGGCTATTTTATCAGTGAAATTCCAAGCTCGCGCCCGACGCAGATTATGCAGCACCAGTTTGTTATTTCGGAGTGTTGTGCGTTCAAAAGTGGGTCAAGCTGATTGGCACGTGCTATTGTGTCTGAAGTTACAGAGGCCCGACGGGGGTAAACTGGAAATGAGATTTATTACTGCAGATTGACGCATGTGCACTGATGCAATCAAATGTAATTTTGAGTTTCAGTAAAAGGGATTCCTTTATCAACTAGCAACGCCCTCTTGAACTTAATTGGTTCTGAAGTTCTTTGGAGTAAGATATATGAAAAGTGAACAGCAGTCAATGCATTAATTTGAAGCGTCTGGGTCATACAAATCTCGTTGGAGACTGAAGGATGCATTCAGTATTATATTAATTTGCTCAAGAAGTTTGTCATTTTATGGTGCAATTTTTAGGCACACGTCGAGAAGATCAGATTTATATAATTCTTTCGAAATGTTGAATTCTTAACGCAATTTACTTTGTAATGAATGCTCGTGCAGTCAACTCTGATTGTTCATTTTTTTACTGGAGATATGCATTTCCGAACGAAATAAGATGATGTGCTTAAAAGTTACAAAACATTTTAGTATTCTAATAAAAAAATGTGTTCCTTTCTTAACTACGTCAAATTAGAAATATTGGAACACGGTTTGAGAGTCTCTTATGGGCATTAATAAAACAAATGTATTTTCTTGAACTTCCGGAGAAATACCAGGAAGCATTTTATCAGTACTAAGTTGTCAACTCAACACTTTGTTGGAACGATCACATATTCGAGATCGCCAAAAATGCAGCGAAATGTCTAGGTTCCTTAAAGCGATGTAAGAAATATTTCACTTTCATTTCACCCTGCTGACCTGGCAACAATATATAAGGCGTACATTCGCCCAAAGCTTGAGTATAACGCTCCTATCTGGTCTGGTGCTACTAAGACCTCTCTGCACCTACTAGATAGAATCCAACAGCGAGCGACAAAACTTATTGGTGATAATAATGCTGCGAAGTCAATCGACTCGCTAGAACATCTCTATCATTATTTTATCGCTATTTGAACAAAAAATGCTCTAACGAGTTAGCCAGCTTCATTCCTCAAGAGCCCGCCTCGCTAGGAATACTCACCCGTTCACCCTTAAGTAACGTACAGTTAAGTTTAGAGAGTCGTTCTTCAGCCGCACTACACGAATATGGAATGCTCTTCCCAGCCCAATTTTTTGCCCCCATTGCAATCCACGGGCGTTTAAAACCAATGTGCATCGGTACCTCCTTTCCCTCTCGTCCTCTTTATCTTTAGTGCGCCCCAATTATAAAAAGAAAATCGCAGACGGTTTCATCACTTAGCCTATCCACGGTTAAGCGAAGGTGAAGTATACTTTTATAACACCAACAAGCCGTCTGAAGTCTTTGTTTTCTAAAGATACCAGAAATGCTGCGGGTTTCTTGCTGGCATTTGGAAGCAGACGCTTGGTAAAACTGCATTCTTGAGAGTAATGCCATCAGTCCTTTCATCTATTGTTGCACTAAAGATAAACCCAATTGTCAAAGAAAGTTTAAACCAAGTATGACTACAATCCCAATGTTCACCGATTTGAGTGCTCTTTTGATTCTACCTGGCAAGTTCATCGGCAAGTTTGAAAAAATTAGTTTAGTGCCAATCAATTTAAAGGAAGACTTCCATTCCTGAACAAGCGTAGAGGTGGTAAGAGGGTTGAGAAAGGTCAAGACATTAGCTTGGCTATCGCTTCCATTTATTCATTGTGCACATATGTACAATGGTTAAAGAATTCTAAAATGTGGCCGCCGTGGCATGTTGGGTAAAGTGCAACATAGGTATGTTCCAATTGATTTGTGTATAGAAATTCGTAGTTGAGTAGTTTGGGTAAAAATCTCTTGTGTAGAAATTCGTGGCAGCCATCTGCTACCGTGCTACTGCCCACAGTTTTATTTTCGGCTGAAATTCATAGGGAGGGGAAATATTTTGCTCTCTCTAATGGAACGCTAATGTAACGCTTTTTCGTAGTTCTTCGGGCAAATTCGTAGACATTCGTAGCAAGCATTCAGAGCCATTGGAACGGATCTATTCACACGCCGAGGGTCCAGGTTCGATTCCCGGCTGAACACCTCAAATTTGTACTGCAAAAACTCTTTTAAACTGCTGAACACTCAAAGAGTGATGAAAAAAATAAAAAAAGCTTTTCAAAGTTCATCATTTGATTTGAAGTTTGTAAATAGGTAGCAATTCTGCGAGTGAGTCTGGGTATGCTTGACCTCTTTTCTTTATTGTATTCAATATGTTTATGGCGCCATATTTCCCCAAATTACGTAATTCATTTTTGACAACCTTTCCAGGTCCTGGTTCCTATGTGAACCATGATTTGACGCTATTCTCAGTAATTAGGCCATATCTTCATAGCACACCTATCCCTCGATTTACACGGTACTTGTTTTACACGTTTTCGCTTTTACACGGTTCTCCGAATAAGTTTTTTATTTGTTTTTATCGCACACTTGTTTTTTAATTTTCGATTTACCCGTTTTTCTCAGGAACGTATCTACCGTGTAAATCGTGGGATAAGTGTATTTACTTTCAGATACATTTCTTAATAAACAAGATAAGTACTCAAAAAATATGTTCTAGAAATCCTTACTTTCGCAAAAAATCGATCTTCGAAGCGGTTTGAATTTTTAAGGCGTTTGGAGTAAATGATTAGTCTTGCATTCGAGAGAGATAAAGTGACGGAAATCCTGTGCCACATATGTGTTTTCCACTGTATGTGATATACTAGCATGTGGTGAGGTGTAGTGGGGAAGACCATCGACTCACGAGCCGAACGTGCTACGTCTGATTATATTTTCTCGATAAAAATTCCTTTGATTTGCTGATATCCTGTGTTTGAAATTTTTTTACAATTGCGAAACACGGTAATAAATTTTCAGTGCCCTTCTATTGTCATCAAACAATAGCACGCACAGTTTAAGAAGTTGTTGATGAGGTTAGGTCCTGATATTTCATCGTTAAAGAATTAATATTAAATAAAATAACATAGTTTTGTATTACCACCGAAATAATCTAGATAAACTGATTTTATGTACGGTAGCAACTAGGTCTATCTTGCGCTAACCTCTCAATAAAATTAAAAAAAAAAAGCACCCTACCTTACCGACATTGATCATCAGTTAGCTTACACTATTCGGGGAGAACCTCATATTTCTATGACCAAGATTAATTATAGGCCCGTTCTAATTGCTCTGAATTGCTACGAATGTCTTCGAATTTGCCCGGAAAACTACGAAAAAGCGTTCCGTTAGATGATTTTTTCGTAGAAGAGAGAGCTCATGAGAGGGAAAAATATTTCCCCTCCTTACGAATTTCTGCCTAAGAAATAACCAAGAATGATGTATTACAGTCATTCGTGAGAAAAGACTGTGGGCAGCAGCTCCGCAGCAGATGGCTGTCAAATCGAAAATGTCTGATGTCTGATAGCTGTTTACGAATTTCTCCGAAAAGTCGTTTCACAATTTTCGGCAGGGTTACTCTCTGCAAGATAAATTTTTACCCGAACTACTCAACTACGAATTTCTGTACACAAATCAATTGGAACAGACCTTATGTTTGCTTTCTCCCTTCTGTTAGGTTGTGTTGCACACAAAGCAAAGCAACCGAAGAAGTCGAAACAACTCCTGGAACAGTGCTCTTCATTGTCATAGCTAAAACGTGTTCAAGCGGCGTGCCAATAATTTGCATTGTCAAATCATTGAGCAAGTGTCGAGCTTAAAACTCGTCCTAAACGCCTGGTCCTCCGCGTCGTTGTGCCTTTGAGGTTGTTGGGGTGCTGCTAAATAACCAGCTGATAAGATCGAATACAGAAAAGAGCTCGGGGTAATAATAATAATAATAATTGTTGGCGCTACAGTTCAAAGGGGGACCAGGGCCTAGCTTGCTCATCAACTACTCCGTGTTGTGCGCGCTACTGTTCTCTCACGAGTAGAAGGGACCTACAGTTTTTTGCCGACTCCGAACGGCGAAATTTGAGAAGCTTTCTTAGACAGTTATTACTCTTTGAGTGTTGTCAGCAGCTTGAAAGAGGTGGTGCCGTGAAAAATTCGAAAAATTGGTGTTGAGCTGGGAGTCGAACCTACACCCTTCAGCGTGTGAGCGTCGCACTCTACCCACTACGCCACGGCGACCACAGAAAAGAGCTCGGGGTAGGCCTGAAAAAAAGGTCCTCCAAGAGCTCTGAAATTCCCGTGGTATAGTTGACTCCATCAAAAAGGACTTAGTTGAGAAATATGGTAATGTTCAGTCCGAAACTTTGTAGTCTGAACGGCATGGGGTTCGATTTTTTAACTTACGCTCTTACGCATTTGGCTAACTGAAGATGTTCAAGGTATTAAATATACTTCCATAAATGTTTAGATTGTAGACTACTAAGTGAAAGAAATTTAAAAATTATTTAAACTTAGCCGGAACCCGTTGTTCAACGAGGTGAATCAAGCACCATTGTACTCAGTCAATTAATTTAGCCGGGACTGTGAATTTATTGACGAGACAGTGTGGTGACCACTTTGAAATGAATTTAAGTTTTCAACTTTATCAGTGTCAGTTGTGCAAGTCCAAAAACCCACATTTTATGCGCAAATTCAAGGTTAGTTGCTACGGCAATAAAGACCGTCGTGCGTCGCCACGCTTTCAAATTGCTCGTTTCGGTTTCTTTTCCTTTGGTTAACTCAAGATTAAATCTTAATTGTTTCACATTGGTATCCATCAGCATCAAGAATGAAAAGATAATTTGTCAAACGAAGTGCAAAATGAGCAATAAACATTATTTACTATATGATAGTGCCAGTATGCAACTGTACTGGACCCCTGGGAACTGCTTTAAATCCAGACATTGATTCGAAATGGGTGCCGTCTTGAAATCCTTTGACTTGTTCCTACAAAATCAAAATGATAACTAAATTCGCCGGAAGCAAGTCCTAAACAACAAGTCAATTGTATCTCAGATCCACGTTTGAGACTTCACTGCGATAGTTTTGGCGGCTTACTTTTCTGCTGATTGATTTGAGTAAGACATAGCTATCATCAAACAGACCGTCTGTAGTCCGGATGTCAATTATTTTGTCACCTTAACTCGTTCTATGAAGCACACAGCCGGAGATCTCCTGCAATACAAATCACATTTAAAAGCGTTTTTTTCTGCGAAAATAAACTACGTTGCCGATGGTATCTGAGGCTGTGAATAGAACACCAAATGTGTGCATGGTGCCGAAATTGTCATTCCTCGACATCTACACAATGTATTTAACGATCGGCGATGGTGGCCCCTACTTGATGCTGAATTCAAATTAGAAGAGACATTGTGTGGTGAGTTAGGTCATAGACGTACATATATGTGTATGGTGTCTGTGATCGGTACTCGTTGAACTAGATTTAACGATACAGTGAGGTCATTGATTGGAAAATAAAGATCTTGTCCTAGGTGCAGTTTCATGTGTCAAACAATAAGATATAAAGAGGAGTAAGATTTAGTTAGGGCCTGTGCAAACGGGGTAACGTTGTTGACCGCGCTCAACAGGTTGGGCTGCCAACACTATCCTCAAGTAAAGTTGACATATAAAATTCTAGCAGCGACCCCTGGATTACCATCACACCCATTGTGTGGTAAACCAAGGTATGCAGCGAATAACTCTGCCTAAGGGTAAAATAATAGGCCTGGCCTACTAGTCTTGGGGTCGTCCGTGAGGAAGGCTTCCTTTCCACGTAAAAGCGTAGAGTTTAGAAAAACCGACATGCCTCAGATAGGTACGAATTAACTATTCACAACTCCGTAAACGTTTTAAGAAGAACGATTTTTTTTTTGCATGTGGAATGTGAAGCCCCTAACTGGCCACATGCAGCTGGAGAACTTGCGGAGGCCTTGGACTGCTACAAAGCAGACATAACCGCAATCCAGGAAGTGGGATGGGCCCGGCAAAAAAACGATGAAAACTGCATACAGAGAGAGAAGGCAGCGTTTATTCGAATGCGGATTTGTTGTTCGACTTAGGTAGACTTAGGCAAAAAGTTTTAAGCTATGACTTTGTCAGCGAACGCCTCAGACAATCCGCATCAAGGCTAAATTCGGGAATATCAGCCTAATTTGCACTCCCGCCCCGACAGAGGAGAAGGATGACAACATCAAGGTTGACTCTTATGATCTCATAAAAAGATCATACAATCAATGTCCCAGCTATGATCGTTGTAGGAGATTTCAATGCTTAACTGCGAAAGTAGGACATCTTTGCTGGAGTCATCGGTAACACACTGGTTGTTGGTCTTCGCTTCGGGGTGAAACCTCTCCTTGGCTAGTGCGCAGTTCCCACACCTGAACATTAACAAAGGATTCCCTGATCAATCCACCGTCAATCACTTTGATCACGTTGCGATCGACGTCAGACATTCCTCCAGCATTCTCGATGTCCGAACCTTCGGAGGTGCTATCAAAGACTCGGATCGTCACCATGTTGTAGCCAAGGTAAGAACCCGGATATCGAGAGAGCAACGAAGTCAAAACAGCGTTGATTTGGGAAGACTATAATCGCAACTGATCGTTTGAGCTTTGCCGGTCGAGTCTCCATGAAACACGCTCACAGTTTGGCATTGCCACTTCTTCAACAAGGTGCACCATAAGAAATGTGACCGGAACTGACGCACAGAGTAGCCATTGTCTCATGAGAACGTATTATTTGATTTTCCTTGGCACCCGGAAATTACAAAGGACGAGAACAAATTCAGTTTTGATACCAAAGCTGATATACATGTCCAAATTTCAAAGCTAAAGCATTTATGTATGGCTATACACGCATTTCTATGCGTCTTCATCCTTTGTTCTTCATTATTTGCTTTGTTATCACATGCCGACACAAGTAACTTTTGCTTGTGCTCCTGACTTTGAAGTCACCTGTCCACCATCGAAGATCTTTTTGTTTCTTTAAATTCTCCTCACCTCTAAGAGACCCATTATAATGGACGATACAGTTGCTGAATCAATGAATTCGGTTATAGCGCGTCATATCTGTAGCGCCAGACGATGATCGTACACCACACCCAAGTGTTTCATTGTTGCGGCTTTTATTATCAATTTCGGTCACCGGCAAGAATCCAGAAATCACCTCAATTACTATGTTCCGATCGTCGTCGGATGCAGGGGTGCTCAATAGCCTGGTCACGGGCTGCCTTTAAAACTTTACGGTTCAACGTAATTGCATGAGGCGGACTGCGTCGTCGTCTAATCTGCGTACGTTATCTGCGGTTATTTGCAGAAGTTTGGCTGAGTATTCTCCTCCCGTCGACAACTGCTTGACGTCATTGGACGTAGTGACACTTCACTTCCACACTGTGGACTATTGATTTCGTTAAGGGTGAGTAAATGTATATCTGTGTTTCCGCCATTAATGCAATCTGCAATTCAGCCATTCTGTCTAGACGCACAGGGAGCCTAGGTGTTTATTGTTATTAAGTGCTATCTTTCAGTCAGTCGTCTTGATCTGAAGACGGCGTATATTCACCACCATGCCGGACAATTACATCTCTTGGAATAAATTTGCATGGGTAGACGCTGGCGAAGAATGACGATGACCGACAAAGAGGCACTGCTACGCAAATTGCAACCGCGACTAAAGGCGAATCGAGGACAAAAATGGAATATCTCTTGACGAGTTGGTTTTTTCTGCATTCTTAATGTGATTAATAGGCCATAAGACATGATACACCGATGGCGAAAACGAGGCAAAGATTTTCTGTTTTCTTTTATTTACAGACGCAAATCGAGGTGAGTGGAATCTCGAAGGGCGTTGCGTTTGGTAAGAAAGTAATTTTATTTTAATTTGATCATTCGGGTGTGTGTCTTAGAAAAATGAGAATCATAAACGGAAGAAAAGGTTGTTGCCAAAATTAAAGTGTATCGGACTCAATGAACCATTTGTGAAGGTTCACTGTTTGGGTTTCAAATTTATTTTAGATTCCTGATGAAGCGCCTATTTTACAATTTTGAAATAAATCTTTTCTTGTGCTCTTTTGAATATTTTATGATTGACGCATAAAGGAGATATGATTCTTGTTAAATTTTTTGTAGATATGTTTGGACCCCCTTTTGTCACCTCGTCTTCGGTAAGCGTTTGATGTGCCTGTTGTCCATACATGCGTCTATTTGGAAGAATTGAGTTTCTAAGATCAAATACATTTTCTGTATTATAACTCGAAGTAACGTATGGCTCATTTGGGTCCACAATCCATTTGGAGTTACGATTTGGCGTTGCACTTAACTTATACAGATTTACGGGGAAGCAACGCATCCAAAGGTAACATAAGTCTGATTAGGGCGACTGCGCCAAGTTCTAAAAGTTCGGACTGCTGATCAGCATTTTTTAGTTAGTGCGGATAACCGTCACTGCTGGCAAATGATTCAATTATTGGAGATGGTTCAAGAAGTTCACTTTACTAACACACGCCCTATTTGTCGATTTCAACAACAACGTGCATGAGGCGTGAAAATTAACAGCAGAAGCAAGTTCCTGCAAAAGCACGTTTAGCTTTTGAACAATACCATTGGCTTGATAGAGCGGACACATCGAACGGCCAATGAGGAGTGGTTGGCGTTTACGGAAATTGTTGAGATAGATCTGACGGTACAGGATAAAATAAGAACACATAACAAACATGTTGAGTTAGTCAAGGACTCAATTGTGTCAGTTGTGACTCCGAGATATTTATAGTTCCCAACAATCTCAATTGGACAACTAATTGATTTGTTATAGGAATTATTTCTGTAGAGTATTGGTTCTTGGGTGGCCTTGAATTGTGGACTTCGTATGTGCATCATCTTAGTCTTTGGCGCATTGATCACAAGTCCGTGATCGTGACACCATTTGACTGCCCTGTCAAACTCTTTCTGCATTATTTCGGTTGCCGTATGCAGAGACCGCACCACTATCGCTGTATCGTCTACAAAAGTTTATTTTGTATTGCCAGTTTAAACACTCGTAAGAGCTCGTTAGTGTATAAAATAAACAGAATTGGTCCTAATTTAGATCCTTATGGGACTCCATATTGTACACTTTCGTTCTTACTGCAAGTTTGGTTTATCTTTACACAGAATTGTTTATTGTGTAGATATTCTTTAAACCAATTCGCAACCAATCCTCTTATCCCAGTATGCTCTAGTGCTTCGATTAGCTTGTCATGATTCAGGGTATCAAAAGCTTTACTGAAGTCTACGAATAACACTAAGACATGATGGCTTTTATTTAAGCTTTTGTTGATACAGTTTGCGAATTCACCTAATAACTTGCCAGTACTTTTATTCTTCTGGAATCCACACTGACTTGAGTGTATGAGAGAATTCTTTGCGATAAAATCTTATAGTCTTTTTGCTATAACTTCTTCTAGACATTTTTCGATTACAGGTAAAATCGATATCGGCCTGTAATTGCTGATTTCGCTTTTCACTCCTCCTTTATACACAGGTCGTACTACTGCAGTGTTTAGGCTATTAGGGATTTTCGCTTCGCCTATACTCATATTTATCAACTTACAAACAATTGGAGTAAATATGTCTTGCTTTCTGACGTAATATGGAAATATGTCGTTACAGAATTCCCCGATCTTTTGGAGAGCTCTGCGTATGATTTTCAAACCTTTTTGCGTCAAATATGCACTGTGTTGGTTGTCCCCCAGAAATGTGCATAGACACCTATTCATATTCATCTTTGAAGATAGCTAGGGCCAGTACTGCATATGAACAACAAAGTTGCAAATGGTATTCAAGTCTTGGACTGATGCAACAGCGCAGTGCACAAAGTGGGTTGGAGTGAATAATTGGTGGCAGATAATGATGGAACAACAGAAAGCGTTGCATCTTATTAAACGACAACGCCAATGAGAGTAGGGGGCGAGTTTATAAATAGTTTAGCAAAAAATTGTGAATTGTTCGAACGAAAAAATAACATTTATAGGGAACAACACGTTGACGATTGACGACAATACACATCAAAAGTCATAAGACCCAAATTGAACGAAAAGTACCTGCCTAATAGTGTACATTGGATTTTTTATTTGCAATCGGGGTATCGTTAAATGTGCCCGTTTCTTCTTTTTCACGACATTCAGTAGCGTTCTGCAGTTGTTTGTGCCAAATTTATTTCATTGAGCCCTAGGGATGTACGAGGGGCCTTCAATATATTCTTGGTATCGGGTATCGGTCTGGTGGCATCGGTGACGGTATCGGTGAAGCTGTGGTTATACATATAAATTGACTTATTTGTCAAGTAATACTATTATTTTAGTGCATTCATGTAAAATTTCATATAAATGTAATTGTTAATTCGCATTTTATCTCCAGTTAGAAACAGAATTCAATTGGCAACTGAGACGATGATGGTGAAAATTGAGCATCGCACTGTAATTAAATTTCTCACTAAGCAAGGAAAAAGTCAAAAAACTATTAATGAAGAGATGGTGACTGTTTACCAAGGTTCCGCACCTTCATTTTCAACTGTGCAAAAATGGTCAAGTGAGTTCAAGGGATTCAGAGAGAGAGCACTGAAGACAGCCCCCGCTCCGGGCGCCCCGGCTACTGCTTGTACGGGAGAAAGCATCAAAGAAGTCGAACAACTTGCTCTAGAGGATGCCCGAAAAAAGTTAAAAATTATGGCAGAGATCACCAAGCTTTCAACTGGTACCATTTCTATTCTTCATTACCATCTGAACCTTTCAAAGGACAGTGCAAGGCAAGGGTGCCACGAATGCCAACAGCGCCTCAGAAAAAAGTGAGAATCGTATGCTATAGAGAGCTTTTGTAGATGCGTAGTGAGAACGCGGACGGTGTTATGGATCGAATTGTTACTATGGACGAAACATGGGTTCACCACTATGACCTTGAAAGCAAACAAGAGTCCATGCAGTGGCATAAACAAGGAACAGAACCCGCGGAAAAGTTCGAAGTCACTCCGTCTGCCGGGAAGGTCATGGCCACAGTTTTTTGAGACTCAAAGGGAATCTTGCTCATTAAGTACAAGAAAAAGGTGAAACTATCAACGCCACATCCTACGCAAGGTCACATCCTACAAGGTCACCACTATGACCTTGAAAGCAAACGAGAGTCCATGTAGTGGCAAAAAATAGGAACAGACTCCCCGAAGAAGTTCAAAGTTACTCCGTCTGCCGTGAAGCTCAAGGCCACAGTTTTTTGGGACTCAAAGGGAATCTTGCTCATTGAGTACAAAAAAAAGGTGAAACCATCAACGCCACATTCTACGCTTCCACTTTGCATTATTTGCGTGAGGAAATTAAAAAGAAAAGATGGGGTAAACTCGCAGCGAGTGTGTTGCTTCTTCATGACAACGCTCCTGTTCACACGACGCGAGTTTCCAACGCTGCTGCGCGAGATCGTGGTTTCGAAGAAATCCAACACTCACTCTATAGTCCAGACCTTGCAACTAGTGATTATTTCCTGTTTGCGGATTTGAAAAAATGTCTTCGTGGATAAAGATTTTCGGATGATGAAGAACTAAAGTCGGTAATAAATGGGTATTTTGTTTAAAGGGCTTTTTAAGGGCTTAAAAGAGCTAAAAATCTTAAGATGTAACAAATGCATTGATGTTAGGGGAGATTATATTGAAAAATAAAAACAATTTAAATTAAATTCGCATTTTCCTGCATATCGATACCGAGAATATATTGAACGCCCCTCGTACATGAACAGTATAGAAAGGGCTATTTTTACCCTCAAAGAAATCATTAATCCAGATATTATAATTTTAAAACTTAAAAAAGACATACACAGGACCCGAACCCACCCTGGAACTGCGCGTTTCCTCGGTTAGGGATTTCATCGACGGTTGGGCCCCCCTACAGCACAATCCAGGATGCAGGCTGATCAAGTACATGCTCCTAAACGCCAGCAAGATTTCCGCGGATTTCGTTCTCTCAATATGAAAGACTGCAGACGACTTGTAACATGAAAATGTGGCCCATCATAAGCTTTTAAGCTCGGGAAAAGACCGTTGGGGGTTGGGTTTATTTATCATCCGAGTGCATTTTGCAACGTGAGCGTCAATAGAGTCACGTTCGACTAGCCGCTGGGTATGAAATGTGTTGCTCACTGATGAATGACGCGACGTAGTGTAACTAATCACTTGTGTCCATTGTTAGTCAGAAGATGTGATTTTTTTTCGAATTAAGGACTTCTAGCAGGTCTTTCCCAGCATTCGTGTTTTAACATGCGGTGGCATTTTGCCTGTATTTCGCTGATGCTTCAGCGTAAATTCGAGACATTCCCTTTTGATAGACGACAAACTGCTTAACTGGATGCAGGCTTCCATGCAGGGTTCCATCCCTTTGGCAATATTAAAGTTGAGACCCGATGGCAACCCTTCTAACGCAAATTTGACCTTCTTTCAGGTTTTTCTTCGTAAATCTGAGTCTCAGCCAACATGCTTCTCCAACTAAGCCTTTCTTCGAGAGTTGCCTCCAAGATACTGCAGAGTACTTCCTGTGTCAATGTTCCGCCTTTGCTCGGATAAGGTGGCGGCTGTTTGACTCTGATGTGGTGGGAGCAAGCAGAAGCGCTTCTTGGTTTTCCTTCGAAAGATCAATAAATTACTACCTGCTAGTACAATGGACCAGTTTTCGAGTTTAAGCGCTTCTGTGTAGTGTGTCCCAACCTCAAACAGAAAAAAATTCTCTGTAAACTTCGCAGACATCGGTTTCGATCATCCTGTAAGGATAATCGAACTTGATTGACAAAACAATCATAGTTTTGTTTTTATAAAGAAATCATTTCTGAAATTTTCCGTAGAGCAACTTACACTCTGACTTCTCAAAACCGTTCAGTTAACTTAGAAAACCTTACACAATGGTTACGTATTTGCTGTTCCACGGTCTTTGCTTTCACTCACTAAGTTAATACCAATCAGCCTTGAAGTAAGAAAACAATTGTTATTAATAGAATAGGAATTAAATACAGATATCTACCGTTGGTTGAGTTTTTTCTTGAAGAAGGCCGACGAACGTGTAAAAAGCAGACTTCATGAAAATTGCAGTATATTTGCATAGCGACGCAACAAAAACCTTTAAGCCCCTTTTCTACATAGAAACTTTTGCGTTTTTTTTAACAAGATTGATTTTGCTGAGAGTTAAGTAGGGAGAGAGAAAGACTTTAAATGCTTTCTTATCCATGACCCTGGATAATGCAAGGTAAACAGCAATTATCATTAAATCAACAACGACTAATTCTAGGGAAAATTGTTTGTCGATTCCGAAGGTAACATGCTTGATGACCCTACTCTGTGATGTGTGTGAAGTGCTGACCTTAACGTTCATATAGGTGCGTGTTGTTAAGGAGAGTCTTTAGATCTTTGAATTGTTTTCAATGTGGAGTGCCATTTAAGACATTTCCACTTCAATTATTCATCTTCATTTTCGAGAGCGGGACACCAGTAAATATTAAACTCGAAAAGAGTTCTATTCTCACGGGCGGTTCTTGTGTCAATTCACCCGTAAATGATTGCTTAAGGGGCTCTTGCCACTCTTGGCCTGAGCCCATAATCACCTAATAATCCAAGTGTAATTGACCAATCGTGGAATTTGGACCCGTGGATAGAAGGAAGAAAACAATGTGATAGCTTGGCAAAGTATAATAGCTCAATAACTCTGTGCAAATAGAGGGGTGGCTCGCAGAATGTGTAAGTGGTGCTGGAAATGCTCTTTTACTTGTTTGTAGTGGCAATTGTGGAATATCCACAATCGTTTGGCATAACCGAAGATTGGACTTGTTAAATTCGATGAGTGTGGAAATATTTGAAGAACCAGCAATATTGAAACTGGGTCATTGATAAGGTCAAGAATACGAATTAATTTAAGACAAAGATCTTGCTTGTTTCAGAAGTAACTTTGAAGTTAAATTAAGACAGTGTTTGTACATTTTACAAAGAAGCTGCTTAATCTTCTGCAGCTATGAAAGCAAAGGCAAATAAATAAAAACTTTGAAAAGTTGCTCATTATAAATACATCTGGCGGAAATAAATAATATAAAGTCTGATATCCAACAAACAAAAATACGGAAATCTTTACAAGTTCAAGCTTAACATTTGTTAAAATAACAATTTGATAAATATATGTGTGCTATAAGAACTTCCGTGTAAGCTCCTAATTTAAAACCAATAGCGAGCAAAATAAGCAGGCAAAGCCGACACCAGATCGCGAAACAAGCAAACAGAACCTATTTATACTGTTACACGCGACAAATCAAACATACGCGTAATGAAAAGTTAACTCTTCCTCTATTATAAGCAATAATCTCAAGGAAGGTTTGCTATTTGTGTTGTATGAGAAAATATTTCTGACTCGTCTTAAGCTGACGTTTGAAGATATCTACTGTAAAACATCACTCAATAAGTCCCGGGACTTACCAAAGAAAATACATTTCCTAGATGAAATTCGACTTAATTCATCAACAACCGACACCACTGGCCTCCGTTGCGTAGTGCAACACTCACACGCCAAAGGTGCGGGTTCCACCTTTAGACCCGCGGTAGAAAGGATAGAAAGTGTAGTACAGATCCCCTTATGGGATGCAGTCGGTCTCTGTTTTGCAGCGGGCTATATAGGTATCCATCAGCTGCAACCTATGGCCGACCTACATATCTTAGGTAGTTTTAAGGTAAAGGTAGTTTTAGTTTTTAAGGTAGTGTTAAGGTTAAAAAAAAGGGAATGTATGCGCATATGTACACCTGTGTGTACTCATGTGTATGCTAATGTACATATTTCAATGCAAGTATATATACATGTGTATATTAATATATATATATACATGCTTATAAGTACGTATTCTTAGGTACATTAAGTTATTTGTGTAAGTTAGTATATAAGTTTTAGTAAAAATGTTCTGATATTATGTTTTTTGCAATTTTCTTAATCTTTACTTTTACAGTTAAATTTAAATTAAATTTACATATGAATTGTTAGGTTAAGTCGAAAGACATAGTTTAAGATTAAGTTTAGCTTAGAGTGCCCGCCTGGGGCCAGTATGTTAGTACTAATAACAATGTTCGTCCAACTAGTCTTAAACATTTTTGTCTAGTATGTAAGTTTGATATGAATTAGTGAATAAAAATGAACTGAAAAGAAAGAAGGTCAGGGTTCGAATCCCGAATCTCGAATTTCAATTTTTCACTGCACCACCTCTTTGGAGGTCAAAGAAAAAGCTTCTCAATTTCACCGTTCAGAATCGGCAAAAAACTGTAGGTCCGTTCTACTCGTGAAAAAACAGTAGCGTGCAAAACACGAGCAAGTTGATGAGCTAGGCTCTGGTCCTCTTGTCTAAGAAAAAGCTTCTCAATTTCGCCGTTCGGAATCGACAAAAAATTATAGGTCCCTTCTACTCGTGAGAAAACAGTAGCGCGCACAACACGAGTAAGTTGATGAGCTGAGCCCCTGAGGGCTGTTGGGACATCCAATTATTAACCAAGGCCGCTTTAACAATTCGATACCGTTTCGGCGATCACCTCCTCATTCGAGCCATATTCCGGCGAGCATCTTTTTAAGGTCTGAAAAGAGGAAGAAGACGCTGGGAGTCAGATCTGTAGCAGATGCGGAAGCAATTCAAGGCCCATTTCGTGCAACTTGGCCATGGTAGCCAACGACTTGTGAAGCGGTGCCTTGTCTTAGTGAAAGAGAATTTTTTCCTTTTTATATGGAGCCGTTTTTTCTTTGCAATTTCTTCTTTAAAATGCACCAAAAATGCCATGTAGTATTCGTTGTTGATCATTCTGCCTTTCATAAGGTAGTCGATGAATAAAATTCCGGGCGCATTCCAAAATATAAATGCCATAACCTCACCAGCCGATTTTTGTGCGTTTAGACGTTTTGGGCGTGGTTTATCGGCTGCTGTACCCTCCGCTGACTGCCGATTTGACTCTGGAGTGTACTGGTGATTCAATGTTCCATGCATTGTGACATATGCAAAAAGTCCTGTTTATTCTTTCGAAACAGATCCAAACAGCTCCTAGAATCATCGATACGTTGTTGTTTTTAGTCCAGTGTGAGCAAACGCGGCACGCATTTCAATAACAGCATTCTCATGGACAAATGTTCATGCAAAATAGTGTACACATTGCCTTCTGATATTTTTAAGGTGTCAGCTATCTCACCCAATTTCACTTTGCGGTTTTCCAAAACGCCTTCTGAGATTTTTAAGGTGTCAGCTATCTCACCCAATTTCACTTTGCGGTTTTCCAAAACGATTTTGTGTACTTTTTTGACGTTTTCAGGTGTAAACAACTCAATCGACCTTCCAAAGCATTCAGCATCATTGGTGTCTGTATGGCCACGTTTTAAGCCAGCATACCACCGGCAAAAAGTTGTTTTTGATGTAGCAGAGTTCCTGTACCACTTTTCAAGTCATTGCTGAGCTGGTATTTTTCCCATCAGAACGCAGTGTTTAATCAATACATGAAATTCTGTTTTTTTCCATTGTTTTAGTAATTGCAAGAGTAGCACCACTTGAATCACTGTAACTAATAATAATAATAATTGTTGGCTTGACAGTCCACATGGTTACCAGGGCATAGCTTGCTCATCAACTAATCGTGTTATGCGCGCTATTGTTCTCTCACGAGTAGAAGGGACTTACAGTTTTTTTACCGGCGAAATTTGAGAAGCTTTCTAAGACAGTTATTACTCTTTGAGTGTTGTCTGCAGCTCGAAAGAGGTGGTGCCGTGAAAAATTTGAGGTGTTCAGCTGGGAATCGAACCTACCCCTTCGGCGTGTGAGAGTCGCACTCTACCCACTACGCCACGGCGGCCACGAATCACTGTAACTAGTAACCTAATAATCAGATTGTCATGAAAAATTGCCAGGTATCATTTGAATCATTTATACTTTCTAAAAATAATATGGATTTTTTCTTAGTGGCGACCCCTATATCAGTCCCGGGACAATTTGAGTGATGTGTTACATGTTATTTTGGAACGAATCCAAATCCCAAGCATTCTTTTGATTTCTGGCTAAGCCACGGAGTAATTATAATCGCTGACTAAAGAATTAAGATTGGACATACATATGTATGCCGGTTCATCCTTCATCTTTTTCAATTTCGTTTTGTCGAAGTGGGATCCACCATAAGCAGGTCATCAAATGTTTCAAACCTGGTTTGGTCATTATTTTTCCTTATTAATGTTTCTGCATTTACGTACTTTCTGGCTTAAGAGTTTTGCTTCCAGCGTGTCTATTCTATGGATTTTTCTTTTGTTAGCTATTTATATCCGAAACATACGCTTGTCTTTTGTATTCCTGTTATTTCAATAGGATGGTCGCACTTTTAATGTCTTACGCAGTCGACTTAAGCCTTCGAATGTCTAGATAAACAGGTAAATAAGCCTCCCCATTTTCAAGCGTTAAATCAAATTGATTAGCTTTCACGCATTATTTGACAAATCCTCATTAATTTTTTTTTCTGATAGCCATAGGAAAAGTAAAAGAAAATAAATACAATTCGAGCCTCTTGGCGTTCGTATCTCTTGCTTAGCTAAGACACTGGTTCGAGCACCAATAGGTTGTCCCAGTGTAGGTCTGAATTGCGTAAAAATTAGGTACAATAATACTTTCCTAGTTAGTGCACATGACAAATTGAAAGCCTACTCATGGCGCCATTTGATATCCACCACAACGCGACGCGCTGTTTCGTGACCTCTTCAAAATCGTTCTTGAGAATATCAATAGCTTACGAACGCATTGATTGGGCGAACATTGTGGGCTGTTAATGAAACTTCTCCTGGCGTTGAAGCACTGTCGTCAAGGAAGACACACAAGAACAGACGTCTCGGACAGAGCGTCACATCAGGCAGCAGAAACTTGGAGGTAACCAAGACCTTCGTTTAATTCTGTTTCTGGTAAACAGGAACAACGACATCAGGACCAAAATCAATCACTCTTGCCAATCGTTGCCCCTTCAGGTTCAAGAGACAATTGAAAAATAAAATACTCTTAAGCACGCTTAATAAAACAGCTAGTTCATCGCAATCCTGCTTTATATAGAGGAAAATTGAACGTTACCATAAACGGAAGCTTAGTCTAGAAAAGTTCTGCGCGCAATTTTTGACCCCGTTTGCGCTGATGGCATTTGGCGTAAAAGGTTCAAGGACGAACTTTCATAAAGATCCATATTTTATTTCTTGCATAGTATAACAGTGTTTCGACAAAATTATTTCTGCTGTAGCTTACTCAGACAATTAGTTTTCAAGACCTTACTTCTGAAAAAAAATCGTGTTTTGTGCAGTAATTTCCAATTCAACGTTTAAATATAATTTGGAGGAAAACCATGGAAAAGAACTAAAATCGACGAACTGTATGAACAATAAGGTAGTCAATCGTGATCGGATACAATGCTTAAGATGGCTGGGTCATGTAGAGTGTGGACACTACTGTTTCAGCCTCAAAAGCGTTCGAATCTGAGTCATTGAAACAACGCAGCTGTTTCAATGACTGCAGCAACGCAGCAGGAGAGGTCCAGGTTAAGCCAAAGCAATTTGCTTAAGTATGAACAAAACTTCAAGAATTGTATGTGCAAGTGCTATACTATAATACGAGGGTTGCCTTTTATATTTCGGGATTAGGTAACAAAAACAAATATTGAAAACTGAAACTCACTGAAAATAGCTTTATTGTTTTTCAAAATATTCCCGATCAAAATCTATACACTTTTGCATGCGTTTGAACCAATTGTTGAATCACTTTTGCCACTCTGATTGAGGTATCTCCAAAACATGCATTCTGAACGCATCAACCGCTGCTTCAGGTGACGAAAAACGTTGACTTCTCATTTTATGTTTTACGTACGGGACTAAAAAGAAGTCATTCGGTGCCAAGTTAGGACTATACGGCGGAAGACTCATCAAATCGATGTTTTAAATGCTCAAAAATGCAGTTATTTGAGCCGATGTGTGAGAGCTTGCATTGTTGTGGTGAAGAGTGATCCGTCTTCGTCGGTTAGTTTTCCTGATTTCTTGAAAGACAACTGGCAAACAAATGGTTGTGTACCACACAGAATTGACAGTTCTGCGTTGTTCTAGTGGTACGGTTGGGACATGTCCAGTTTTTCCAACAAAACAGGCGACTATTTGCTCGAAAGTGCTTCGTGCGCGAGCAACTTTTGTTGGATTTGGCTCAATTTGAAACACCCATACAGTCGACTGCTGTTTACTTTCGGGCTCATACGCGTAAATCCACGATTCATCACCTGTCACGATGTCATAGACGTGTTTTGAAGCACCGCGATCGTATTCCTGGAGCATTTCTTTCGACCAATCGACAGGAGGCTTTTTTTGGGCGACTGATAAATTGTGTGGGATCCAAGATGAAGAAAGTTTTTTGACGGTCAAATGTTCATGCAATATTGAATGTATGCTGGTCCCACTAATGCCTAAGGTTGTCTCAATCTCAGGATAGGTCACAAGATTATCTTGCAATATCAGTTGGCGCACAGCATCAATGGTTTCCGGAACAACAACTGATTTTGCACGACCTTCACGAAATTCGTCTTGGAGTCAACTACGACCTCGGTTGAATTCACCATTCCATCGATAAACACTGGTCCTTGATGGAGCTTCCTCGCCAAAAATTGAATTAAGTTCATCGATGCACTGTAGTTAAGGTAATCCACGTCGAAAGTTGTAAAAAATAATCGCACGAAAATTGTCACGATTTAATTTCATTTTTTTGAGAGAGAGAGAATCGAGATGAATCTTTTAAGTTACTGTAAACAACACAAATAGCGCTCGTATGTCAAAACGTTCTGATTACATATAACCTAAAAAATGTCAAACTTTACGATAGAGCTGGCAGTTACCAGATTGCAACACCAGGGTTGCCCAATCCCGAAATATAAAAGGCAACCTTCGTATACGCTATCCACATTTTCGCGGTTAAAGCGGTGTGTTTAGGATCGTTGTCTTGTTGGAAATAAAACGTGTCCCTGATACCCAGTTTCTCGGCGCTTTGGTGTAGGTTTTCATTACATTACACCGCCACATGAGTGGTGGTTTCACAGTTTTAACTGTGGCTTGTGGTTTTGGAATTGAGAGCTTCTCCCTTTTTTCTCCAAACATTGTGTCTACCATCAGAGCCAAAGATGATGAATTTAGACTCATTTTAGTATATGACGTTACCCCAAAAGTTAGTGGTTTTGTTTTCATATCTATTGGCAAATGTTAATCTTTTCTTATTATTAACATCACTGCCAAACGTTTTTTTTACGGGCAACGCAAGTCTTAAATTCAAACCTATGAAGCTATCTTCTAACGGTCCACTCAGAAACTCTTTTGTTTAAGTTTTTGCAATCTCCGTGGCTATTTTTGGAACACTTTTAAAGGGATCTTTTAAAATAATTATTTTTATTTCTCTCTCATCCCTCTGATTTAACTCGCGAGGTTGTCCTGATATAATTACAAAATAAGGCACAAGAAACAAAGCGCTAACGGCTGTTTTTGTAAAATGCAATAAATGAAAACAAAATAAAAGAAATCGAGATAGCTGTTTAATAGCAAAACAGCAGGAACCTACACTTTTATTCGATTAAATTAAAGTATTTTTTTTTAATATGCAGTATATCTCGAGAGTTTTTTTGTTTGTTATCCATGTTATGTAATAAATATAAATCAACTAAATATGCATTATTTTTATAAATTCTTGCTTTTATTTAGCAGATTTTTTTAATCTTACAATTTTTGAAATTGGGTACCTTCACTTATGCTCGTCACTGTACATCCTTTAAATGAGTGATGACCAAAAATTAAAATTGCAACATTTCTATTAGCAATTTTTTTCTATCAAAAGAAGCAACATTGACATTTGCATGAAAGATTGACAAACGAACTCTGTTTCTTTGGTTTGTATGATTTTTTACATGTAAAGAAAGACTTAACATTCTTTCGAATATAAATATAACGAGGAATTGTGAGAGAAATATGCGTGACCACTGCTTTCATTATAATTCATTCGTTCATTACAAAGGTACGAAGCAACCATTATTTATCGAAAGAACGCCCAAAATCGACGACATGGGTGAAAAATCATCATGAAGGAGATAGTGAAGGACCTCGTCTACGTCGAATCTAAGCAGTAAACATTGCGAACAATGTTCGCACCGACATTAAGCGCCAATCGCTGTTTCTTTGGACTTAAGTGGCAATTGATTAGCAAAGCCGTCCTTATCATAAAACAAAGCTTACATTATATAGCACCTTGATTAGCGCTGTCTTAATCATACCTCTATGACGCAGAAGCCTGAGCAATTTCAAGAGCATAACATTAAGAAACCATTGAATTTTTTAAGGAAAAGGTTCCGCGTTCAATAATTGGCCATGTTTGCCATGTTTGCTTTTAGATAAGAAGATGACAGAGAAGAAAGAAGATGACAAAGAGAAGAACATGAGAGAAGATGGAAAATGTCTACTCCATCCCGAAGATTCTTCAACTCCAAATCAGTGAAATAGCCTAATGCAGCACGCTAATTAATCAAAAAGTGTCCACAAGTAAAACAAAAGGAATTCAACCAACTCAACACTTGGCATTGTAAGCAGGCTGAGCCTCAGATCATCAGGTAAACCGATTGTTGTGGAGACCAAAGAGACGATGTAGCCTCCAAGCTACGTGGTGTCGTTGGTCTAATGGCCTTTAATCATTTAAAATCCTTGAAATAACTCGCTCTATAAACCAACTTTTGAGCAATTTGATCATGACACCTTCCGTGACCACAAAGTGATTTTTTTCAGGATGTAATTGTGACTCGTGAAGCACCTGAGGTCTGCTAACTGCCCGATAACGCATGTAATTATACGTAAATACATGTCTGCTACCTGCCCAAATATAAATATAGAAAATGTATTTCTTTTCCACTAATCCCGAGAAGTCAAAGTTACAATAATTGCTTATTTACAAGCGCACTTATCACAGTCTATTAACTGAAAATTAATGTCCGTGTAACTACCTCTACAAGCTAATTGCATTGGTAATTACTTGTCCTTTTGAGTTCAACACATTTTATTATAATTTATTGTTTTTAAAACCCTTTTCTGTAATTGCAATTATTGATTACAGTTTTATTTGCAACCTGTATGAATTCATCGTTATTTTGGTATATTCAAAATATGCTGTCTGCTTAGAATGAAAAGAATTTAGGCGCACAGCTGTAAATTTCGATTTTACAATTATTTACCATACTCTATATTTTGGTATTTAATGAAACCGTATTCAACCAACAAAACATCATAAAAAAAGAAAAAAACACTTTGAGACCAAAAATCTCCTGCTTAACGGATTTGTATACAACAGCGTTCTTAGTTCACTTAGTATATATCATTTGTTTTCAAAAGATAAACTGGAACTTTCGTTGATTTCGTCATGTTCTTCAAAAGGTATCGTAATACTTGTGAAATCGCCTTTTTTCTGGGATTCCCACCTTCCGAGTTGTGCTTCCAAAAAAAACTCATTTTTACCTTGAAAACTCAAATAGTTCTGCGACACACCCCTCTCCAGGCCTGGCCAACCATCCTTAAGCAACAATCATAAATTCCCCAAACCCACTTATCATATTAACCGGATGATGAAAAAGTTCTGGAGTGAACACCTGGCTGGTCTGGAGTGTTTCCCACAAGCTATTTAATTCCACACTTCTGACTTTACTATCATAACGATGTTATGATAGTAACGATGTTATGATAGAATGAAGAAAGTGACACGTGCTTAATTTTTTTCGAGCTGTTTTAAACAGTAAAAAGGATTTGATTTGGAAACGTTTATAAAATTGCCTCTTTTTTGTTTTACTGAATTAATTTGTAGTTAATGAAACTTGTGTAAAGTAAATCCAAAAGAGGGGACAGTTTTGTAAAAGGTGTGAAAGATTCACTTAGTGTAGTTGAAATAAATCTCCTGTTTCTCATCAATGTTTTTTTATGTAGAATTAAAACGATGTGGTCGCCGTGGCCGAGTGAGTAGAGTGCGACGCTCACACGCCGAAGGGTCTAGGTTCGACTCCCAGCTCAACACCAATTATTTCGAATTTAACGGCACCACCTCTTTCGAGCTGCTGACAACACTCAAAGAGTAATAACTGTCTAAGAAAGCTTCTCAAATCTCGCCGTTCGGAGTCGGCAAAAAACTGTAGGTCCCTTCTACTCGTGAGAGAACAGTAGCGCGCACAACACGAGTAGTTGATGAGTAAGCTAGGCCCTGGTCCCCATTTGGACTGTAGCGCCAACAATTTTTATTATTATTAAAACGATGTCTTTTGGACACAAAAATTAAAACCACAAGTAATTTTTAATCTTTTGTTGTTGCAATGTTTACGTTGAATAAATATAAGGGACCAAAGCTGGGCAAGGGGTAGATCTTTTTTGATGTCAATGTGTTCGTTTAAAGTTCTGTTAAGTGTGTTTCGTTGATCAAAAATACGAAGGTTGCCTTTTATATTTCGGGATTGGGCAACCCTGGTGTTGCAATCTGGTAACTGCCAGCTCATCGTAAAGTTTGACAATTTTTAGGTTATATGTAATCAGAACGTTTTGACATACGAGCGTTATTTGTGTTGTTTACAGTAACTTAAAAGATTCATCTCGATTCTCTCTCTCTCTCAAAAAAATGAAATTAAATCGTGACAATTTTCGTGCGATTATTTTTTACAACTTTCGACGTAGATTAACTCAACTACAGTGCATCGATGAACTTAATTCAATTTTTGGCGATGAAGCTCCATCAAGGACCAGTGTTTATCGATGGAATGGTGAATTCAACCGAGGTCGTAGTTGACTCCAAGACGAATTTCGTGAAGGTCGTGCAAAATCAGTTGATGTTCCGGAAACCATTGATGCTGTGCGCCAACTAATATTGCAAGGTCATCTTGTGACCTATCGTGAGATTGAGACAACCTTAGGCATTAGTGGGACCAGCATACATTCAATATTGCATGAACATTTGACCGTCGAAAAAATTTGTTCGCGTTGGATCCCACACAATTTTCAATCGCTCAAAAAAAGGCTCGTGTCGATTGGTCGAAAGTAATGCTCCAGGAATACGATCGCGGTGCTTCAAAACACGTCTATGACATCGTGACAGGTGACGAATCGTGGATTTACGCGTATGAGCCCGAAAGTAAACAGCAGTCGACTGTATGGGTGTTTCAAATTGAGCCAAATCCAACAAAAGTTGCTCGCGCACTTTCGAGCAAATGATCGCTTGTTTTGTCGGAAAAACTGAACATGTCGCAACCGTACCACTAGAATAATGCAGAACAGTCAATTCTGTGTGGTGCACAAATATTTGTTTGCCAGTTGTCTTCCAAGAAATCAGAAAACCAACCGCAGCAGACGGACCACTCTTCACCACAACAATGCGAGCTCTCACACATCGGCTCAACCAATTGCATTTTTGAGCACTCAAAACATCGATTTGATGAGTCATCCGCCGTATAGTCCTGACTTGGCACCGAATAACTTCTTTTTATTCCCGTACGTAAAGATAAAATAAGAGGTCAACGGTTTTCGACACCTGAAGAAGCGGTTGATGCGTTCAGAATGCATGTTTTGGAGATACCTCAATCAGAGTGGCAAAAGTGCTTCGACAATCGGTTCGAACGCATGCTAAAGTGTAAAGATCTTAATGGAGAATATTTTTCGATGATTAATAATTGTTTTTGTTCTCTAATCCCGAAATATATAAGGTAACCCTCGTATAGTTTTAGCAGTTTTAGATAATTAAACAAAAGTACGTGGCAGAAGTAACTTCAACGAGTTTTAGCCCTTCCTCCACATTATAACCATCTCGATTTAGAAATGTAAAACTTACGATTTACTCATCAAATTTACAAAATTCTTAAGTGGACACATGTTTAATCAAAAAACTAGCAAGTTGTCTCCTTTTCCACAATAATGCTCGAAAATTCGAAAGAGCATGCATTTTTTTAAACAGCAGTCAACGGTATTGCATTGTTGGCTGTAATGCTTACTGTAGCATGAAGTAAAATAAGCGGTTTTCTTTCAAAAGGAGACAGCTTAGACGAGAAGTTCCTTAAAGGTAACTTGAGAGTTACGGAGAAGTCAATCCTAGCATTTATTTAAACCGCTTCGAATGCTGTTTTTTCGTTGCCAGACTTACCGAAATAGTTTTTCTTGTTTATATGTATCAGAATTAAAGAATGCATGAATGTATATGAATCTGCTTTAAGAAATATTTTCAATGGTTTCCAACTGCATGTCACTGTTTGGTGATGGACGCCTAACATCTGTGTTTTGTTTTTTATGACGAACTAATTGTTTTCTTGTCTTGCTGTCAGGGATAGAAATGAACTGAACATAATGTATTTTTTTAATTCATCAAAACCACTTATTGCGTCAGATCTTGAATCAGTTTAGATCATTTAATGAATTTTCTATGAATTTCATATGTGTACAACCAGTTGCCCCAATTTCAAAATTTTCAGTTAGTCATCATCATTTTCGTAACACGAGGCACATTTTTTCGGAATAAATCAGATACTCAGGATACGACAGCAAGCTACTCCATGTAAGAAGTATTTAACAAAAACCCCCACCGGGGACTGTTGATAGTATTTCCTTAGCAAACCCCAACAGAGGACTACCGTAATCTGGTTAAATCAATCCATTATTTTCGCTGTCGCAGTCCGTATGCATGGCGCCAATAACTCGAGGCGCCATGTAATTGCGAACTACCACGTGCTCGAATCGCGATAACATCTCAATCAGTTTCAATGACTGTGTGAATTATCAATAGATTATATGCAGATGAATGAATGTGTTCCACGCCCCAAAGAGGGAAAAATTACAGCGACTAACGCGCATAAGCAAACGCTAAGCGTCCAAAACCAATTTGGTGATTCATAGTTGACTATGTCCAGAGATGGAAAAAGGGGGGAGGTGGGGTTGAAAGAGTTCGACCACTCTTAGGGGACCCCTAAGCTCAAGACACCCTTTCTCACTGACCAGTTTAGAATTCAACGCTAACAAGCGCACGACACTCAGCGTAATTCCAAGACGCAGCCAATAATTCACGCTCTGCTGGGGAAGTCGGCGTGTCAGCGCAAATTATCCGAAGCAGTGCCGTTTAGCTGGACAAACGCCGAAGAGACGCGGCGCGACAGGCCACCACATCCATAGCCAAGCAGGTATTGTATGAGAAATCACTTCCAATATATAAGCTCACATCTGGATTGTGTCGAATATCAGTTGCGCGCTCGCGTTCGAACTATTTAAACGTTCTCCTTTTCTCGCTCTCTTTGCTCTCCGCACGCGGGCACCCTTAAATATCTGAAGAACGAAGATAAGCGTGCTGCTGCTGCTGGCCCTCGTTGAGCCGCAGTTCTTAAGTCTCACGAAACCTTCCGTCAAGTGCTGTTGTCTGTGCTCGTGGCAAAATTTACTGTGAAATAGACTACAAAATTTTTGTGATCGTGTGCAACGCCTTAACGTACAGTTCCTGTTCCTGTTCCAGTGGTATCCTCAACTTCCGGAAGAGATTGCTTGTATCTGCTGAGTACGATTCTGAAGGTAAGTGTCCGGTGTTTCCCAAAGTGCGCGTTGATCGTTTTTTGTTTTGATTTTTTGTCGCCGCGAACATGAGAAGTGGCAGCAACGACAAAACAATACCGAAGAGGATTAATTGATTTTGCACCTTCAAGTGGAAAATTAATTGTTGTTGATTTAAGCACATGCTTCTTGGCTACTGGAAGAAGAAACAAAAAAAGAAAAACAAAGAAAAAACAAAAACAAAACGCGTTGGTAGATGATTTTGTTTGTGTATATCTTTGTGCTTTGTGACTTTGGCCGTCGTTTCGACACTCAACAAGTCCAAGACAAATATTTGGCACGAGTCAAATGTATAATTAGGGTCGGTGCTGATGGTGGTGGTGGTAATGGTGTTGATGGAGTTCGTAAGGGAAGTAAAATACGACACGTGTGGATGGGCAAGCTGGACTCGTTTAAATTGTTGTTTAATTGAAAAAGTTTATTCAATAAGAATTTTTGACGGTAAGATTTCGAGATGAGGACTTAATGTCAAAGAAGGTTGAAGCTTTTGAAAAACAGATTTTTTTAAGTGGTCGATTGGTGTCCAGGAAAAAATTGATGAATTGTGAATTTAGCAATGTATACAATTTGGATCGTTAACTAGCCGATTTCAATCGAACTTTATAAAAGTCATAGAGAATTGACGTCAACATCGCAACAATTCATGTAAAATCAGAATATTTGATATTTTAAAAAGAAAGAAGGAAAACTAAACGCGACAACTATTTTTTGTGCAACCTTATATTGCCATTTTTTTGTGGCCGCCGTGGGGTAGTAGGTATAGTGCGACGCTCACACGCCGAAGGGTCTGGGTGCGATTCATGGCTGAATACCTCGAATTTTTCACGGCACCATCTCTTTCGAGCTGCTGACAACACTCAAAGAGTAATAACTGTCTAAGAAAGCTTCTCAAACTTCGCCGTTCGGATTTGCCAAAAAACTGTACGTCCCTTCTACTTGTGAGAGAACAGTAGCGCGCACAACACGAGTAGTTGATGAGCAGCTAGGCCCTGGTCCCCCTGTGGACTGTCGTGTCAACAATTATTATTATTATATACCGCTACTTTTGGTCCATTAGCAGACATTGTACATTGGGAAACATAACTGATTTCCTAAGTCACATTTCTGTGACACAAGGCTTAAGGTTTGTCAACTTACTCCTGTTATTGTTTGCTTTTATTTTACATTAATTAATAAGTTATTTTAAATGAGACGTACCACACGGTTGTTAAAAGAGGTTTATGAGTTTCCTTTCAGAGGGTTAACATTTTGAATTTCAATGCCAGATAGTTTATCCATGAATTATATTTAATAGTTTCCCCAACGGTAACTTTTTCCGTAGATTCGCTTCGTTTAAACAGCAGCCACGAAAATTATCTAACAGTGTCACTCTTAAAGGAAAAAGCCCTTGTATCCGAGAAAACAAATACTTAAGCATTTATTTGTACAGAGTGATAAAGTGTAAATTGAAGTTTTGTTATCAACAAAGTAATGAGACGTCTGGCAGATTGATTGCTTTGTCATTCAAATATCACAGAATTGATTTATATAAAATTTGAAACTTCCGTCAATTTGAGAGTAAGTACATTTTTTTTATTTAATATCACTGTGATTTCCTTGAGAAGCGTTTATTTAGTTCTATGACATGCCCTCCAAATTTAAACATTTAAAGGCAGTGTTATGCTTTACAAATTTGATATTCAAAGCCAGAATAAGCTCCTTTCGTTCGTGATTGATCCACTGCGTAAACGAGGGTTGAAGAAACTCTCTCCTTATGTTTCACAAATTTCGTCACGCTGCACAAATAAATGCTGCACAAACAAAGTCGGTATTGGATTGTAAGCCTCTCCGTTCGGGATGGAAGAAACTCTTCGCTGGTCCCTTATTATATATACAGTAAATTTATATAGAATTTGTGACCATGGCATTGCTCTCGAATTGATTTCCGGAATTCTTCTCATAAGGAATTACTGCAAGTTTTTGGGAATATTAACTTTAATTCTGTGGTTTCGTAACAATTTCTGGTTATAGGCACTATTTCGTGACCGATTCCAAACCGTTGTTAATCGCTCATGGGCAATTTTTGGTTTGACCGATTCCAAACCGTTGTTAATCACTCATGGGCAATTTTTGGTTTGCTAAGTCCAGAGAGAAGCTACCCCCTCTTTTGCGTCGTTAAATTCATGTAAACTCATAAGTGGTAGCGTTTGTAACAAAATCAAACAAATGTCCTCCCTTTGCGTTCAGAAAATACTGTGAAATATATAGACTTATTGAAAAAACAAATAGGCTTGCAGCTTTCTCAAGAAAGTTTTAACTGAATACAAAAATAAATAGGGAATTTTTTGAACTGCTCGTTTGTGTCCATTAAGCAAAGACAGCACCCAGAAGCGTGTTATCAAACATTTCCCTTGATTTCAACTGTCAGTTCTTTAAATCATTCAAACATTATTTCTCATGGAGGAAATGAAAAATGAATCATTGCTTGTGTTCTTCTACACTCTTCAATGGCCAAGTGAAAACCTTAGAAATTTTAAAGCGGCATTTCACAATTTATACTGCCACCAAAATGTTTGGCTTTCGGTAAACAAGTTTATTTGTTGAAAATGAGGTCAAGCATAGTCAAGAAGTTGCGATAAGTAGAATCTGAGATTTCGTACTAAGCAATGTAATGTGTTTCATTAAATGGAAAGCTAGGGAAACAGGAAAGCCAGTGAGAGTGTGAGAGTACACACAGCAGGATTATTACACCATCAAACCAATTACCTATACTCTGCAGATTTGATACAATAATAATGTGTTGGCGCTACAGTCCAAAGGGGGACCAGGGCCTAGCTTGCTCATCAACTACTCGTGTTGTGCGCGCTACTGTTCTCTCACAAGTAGAAGGGCCCTACAGTTTTTGGTCGACTCCGAACTGCTAAATTTGAGAAGCTTTCTCAGACAGTTTGAGTGTTGTCAGCAGCTCGAAAGAGGTGGTGCAGTGAAAAATTGGAAAAATTGGCGTTGAGCTGGGAATCGAACCTAGACCCTTCGGCGTGTGAGCGTCGCACACTACCCACTCAGTTTTGATACATCACAAATAATTCAACATATTTATTTTCATGTTTCTCAGCAAAGACTTCTTACAAGTCATAGAGCATATCTAGGGTATCACTAAGTTCGTGGTAATGCAGAGTTAAATGAAAATTACTTTAAGGTTCGAATGAGTAATTCAAGTGATTTTAGACAAACTGATGTAACCATCAAATACAGTTCTAAAGCTAAGTCCGCCTGGAAGTTTCCACTTTCATTTAAATTCTAGGCTTAAACAGGTACAACCAGATGAAAAGAATTTAATAATTCTAAAGACGCAAATCTGTCAGTAACTAATACAAGCCGTATAGGCGGCTGCGGGATGAGATTCCGCGCATTTATACATACGTCAACATTTATTAGCATCAATTATTGCTACAAAGTTTTGGCACGACTAGCAACAATAAGACTTTTTTTTTTACAAATGCACGCGAACCCAGGCAAGATCTCTTCGCGTGACTTTCAGTGGGATCTTGAAGTAAAAATTAATTACAATTTCATGTAGAATTTATTTGAATACTTGTAAAATATTTGACTTTGTGACGTCATATCATTTAAACTAAAAAAAAACATTATTCATCAAAAATCAAATTAAAGAAATAAATTTCTTGAGAAAAAAAAAACACTGGATTAAATTAAGCTGCGTTTGATAAGTTGTTAGAATTGAGAAGATTTACGTTTACTTTTATTTAATGAATCTAATTCCATCCATATTTTGTGTTTAAAATATTTATATTGAAGGAACTTAAAAATGCATGACACAAATTATTCTCCGTCAGAAGAGACCATACCTCTGTTAATTTTCTAATACCATCTGTAAACAATGAGTTCTCCTTAGCATCGATCCAATTAATCGATTTATTCAAAAGACTCAAACTGTTGACTCTCTAAATCGGTTTGGAATGGTTTTACACAACACAATACCCACCAGATTTCACTATATGAAAAGCTTGGGTGTTTTTCTTAAGCAACGATGTAGACAATAGACGATGCACAGTATGTGTCTTCTTGAGATTATCGTAGTATATCCAATTTTCACTTTCCATAACGACTCAGTCCATCCCCTTCTTCGATGTCTTTCAAGAAACAATACCGAGGTAAAAATAGCCTTTGGATATCTGTTGATTTCAACTCGCACAGCACCCAATTTCCTTGCTTTTGAATAAATCCAATTTGATTCAATCGAATGAAATATTTTTGCTGAGTCGTTACAAAGATGGTGTAAGTTAATTTTGAGTTTGGCAAGAATATTGATGTAGTAAAGCCGCCAATTCCTCACGTTCTTTGTTTTTGATACTAAATCGAAACCTTCTCTACATGATTTATTAGTAGGAGCGAATTCACAGTAAACTAACAGAACTTTAAATTAAGTGGGAAAGTGGGAAGACGCTTATTTTTTATTATATTTTACCAAACTTAAGAAGAGAAAATCACATTCACATTGAGTTTTATCTCAGCAAACAGTAAATAAACAATATATTCAACTAAATTTATATTGCTTCTAGAAGAGTGTCCTTCCTTTAAATATATACGAGGGGCGTTCAATATTTTCTCGGTATCGATATGAAGGAAAATGCGAATTCAATTTAAATCGTTTTTATTTTTCAATATATGGTAATCTCCCCTAACATCAATGCATGTGTTACATCTTGAGATAAGATTTTTTAAACTATCAAAAATTAAATTTCCTCTTTCTCTGCAAAATACACATTTATTGACGACTTGAGTTCTTCATCATCCGAAAATCTTTTTCCACGAAGACATTTTTTTAAATCCGGAAACAGGAAATAATCACTAGGGGCAAGGTCTGGACTATAGGGTGGGTGTTGAATTTCTTCGAAACCACAATCTAGCGCAGCGGCCTGGGAAACTCGCGCGGTGTGAACAGGAGCGTTGTCATGAAGAAGCAACACACGCGCTGCGAGTTTACTCCGTCTTTTCTTTTTAATTTCCTCACGCAAATAATGCAAAGTGGAAGCGTAGGATGAGGCGTTGATGGTTTCACCTTTTTTTTTGTACTCAATGAGCAGGATTCCCTTTGAGTCCCAAAAAACTGTGGCCTTGAGCTTCCCAGCAGACGGAGTAACTTTGAACTTCTTCAGGGACTCTGTTCCTTTTTTATGCCACTGCATGGACTCTTGTTTGCTTTCAAGGCTATAGTGGTGACCTTGTAGGATGTGACCTTGCGTAGGATGTGGCATTGATGGTTTCACCTTTCTTTTGTACTCAATGAGCAAGATTCCCTTTGAGTCCCAAAAAAACTGTGGCCATGAGCTTCCCGGCAGATGGAGTGACTTCGAACTTTTCCGAGGGTTCTGTTCCTTTTTTATGCCACTACATGGACTCTTGTGTACTTTCAGGGTCATAGGGGTGAACCCATGTTTCGTCCATAGTAACAATTCGATCCATAACACCGTCCGCGTTCTCATTACACATCTCCCAAAGCTCTCTATAGCATATGATTCTCACTTTTTTCTAAGGCGCTGTTGGCATTCGTGGCACCCACCTTGCACTGACCTTTGAAAGGTTGAGACGGTCATGAAGAATGGTGTGAATGGTACCAGCTGAAAGCTTGGTAAACTCTGCCAGCATTTTCACCTTTATTCGGACATCCTCAAAAATAAGTTTCTCGACTTCTTTGTTGCTTTCTCCCGAGCAAGCAGTAGCCTGCATTCTTGCTTTCTTCAGTACAAGCATTAGCCGGGGCGCCGAAGCAAGGGTCGTCTTCAATGCCCTTCTCTGTCTCTCTTGACCACTTTTGCATAGTTGATAATGAAGGTGCGGAACCTTGGTAAACAGTCACCATTCTTCATGAATAGTTTTTTGACTTTTTCCTTGCTTAGTGAGAAATTTAATTACAGCGCGATGCTTAATTTTCACCATCATCGTCTCAGTTGCCATTGTGATTCTGTTTACCTAGAGATAAAATACAAATTTACAAACACATTTATATGAGATTTTACATGAATGCACTAAAATAATAGTATTACTTGATAAATAAGTCAATTTATATGTATATCCACAGTTTCACCCCGATACCGAGAATATATCGAACGCCGCTCGTACATATATACATGTATACATATAATTTAATATTTTTTTTTTGATTCACCTCAAAAGTTACGAATCTTGGAAAAGTCTTCATGCTGCCCGCCATTTTATTCAGTTTAAATAAATATTTGCCTTCAAGGTATAACCTTCTATTCTTTATGTCAAAGAAAGTATGTGATATATTTTACAAGAAGAGTCTTTTTTTAGTCGTGCAAAAAGCGTTACCAACAACTTTGACTTCTTGGCTTTTTTACTTCTTTTCAATAAAGCCGTTAAAAAGTCAACTTTGATTAAACAATTCCTGGAATCAATTTATACAACTTGAAAAACAAATTTCTGTCCCAACATAGTAATTCCCTAAGTTAGTAAAATGAAATAGGAAAATGATGATGAGAAATTAAACACTTGTTTAAGAAATGTATTTTTAAGGAATATAAACGATTGTATAAATTTTTTTCCCCGTGGTGCAGTCATACCTTTTTTTAGTGGGCTTGGTTTTTAAAGTATCCAACGTTCTATGGGTTTCCGACTGGATTTCTAACAGTTTTCAAACAAAGTGCACTTTTCTACAGTTCAATTCGGGGCATTTAACAGGTTTCTAAATCTAGTACATTCTGGCATTTTTTCAGTGTTATACATTTTTCCTATTAGTGCCCACGTATTATTTCCGAAGATATGAGCGAAAAGTGATGTATTGGAACTTTAATAAGGTGAAATGAGTTTGAATTTTTGAGAGCAAATGTGTTCTAATTTATCTTCTTTTCAACAGAATATCCTGTTTTATTCATTTTTGTAGTCAACACTGATTTTACTTATTTTTTTTTTCCAACCGTGGAGGCTTAAACTTTTAATCGCCTTACAACTAACGTCGCACCAAAACAATCAATTGAAATTTTGATTCGCTACTTTGCGCGAAAGACGCTGATTTCTATTTTTGAATAGGCCTACCTCTGATAATGATCTTTATGATAGAACAGATCGTTTTGTATGAGACGACTGCTCTACAAATAAAACACGAAACAATCAGCGATCGTAGGTGAATGGATACAAAATAAAATGAATTTTATTTTGGTATTATTATGCTTATTTTGTGCGTCGATTTTGCAAGTGTCTGAAAGTGTTTTTAATTTTTTTGTTTTCAAAGTTAATTATCTCTAGCTTTTCCCCCTTCAGGAGCTCAATGGACAAATCTCTGTAGCCAACACGGCTTCTCTTCAGCTACATCCAAATGTCTGTCTTCCATGTAAAAATGTAGAATCCCCTGTGGAATATACGAAATACAGATTCAATACTATCGGTATGCTCTTAAGACCACTTCACAATTTTAAGTAGGCTTAAAATCTCGCTTTTTAGCAGCAGGAAAAAAGACAAGGCGGAATGTCAACAATAATAATAATAATAATAAGGAAAACCTATTAAAGGGCCGCAGTATCTTCTAAATGGAGCATTTGACTCAAAATTGTATAAAATCCAATGCATGGAGTTACAGTTTTTGAAATAATAATAATAATAATAATAATAATTGTTGGCGCTACAGTCCAAAGGTGGACAAGGGCCTAGCTTGCAACTACTCGTGTTGTGCGCGCTACTGTTGTCCCACTAGTACAAGGGACCTACAGTTTTTTGTCGATTCCGAAAGGCGAAATTTGAGAAGCTTTCTTAGACAGTTATTACTCTTTGAGTGTTGTCAGCAGCTCGAAAGAGGTGGTGCCGTGAAAAATTCGAAAAATTGGTGTTGAGCTGGGAATCGAACCTAGACCCTTCGGCGTGTGAGCGTCCCACTATACTCACTATGCCACGGCGGAATATCAACACCTTTACATTTTTGTCAAGGGTGCGCATTTTATTACTCCGCATCATTTCTAAAAATAATAATTGAAAACGTTTCAAGTCTTTTGTCCGACCATTGCGATTGACAAATGTTGTTAACATCCACAGTTTTCATTCATATTTGCGATGATAAACCTTTACGAAAGGTAAAGCAATAAATTTCTGCAGGCAATAACAAAAATATAGACCAAAGTCATAAACCTAATCAACTGGCAGACGGTTGACTACAAAGAAAGGTAACATGATTGTTATCTTAAATGCGACCCAAACTAGCAGAGCTAGTAGTAATTTTAAAGCAACACTTAATGAAGTCAATTGTTATATCTGAGATTTTTGAAAAGTAATTAAGATAGGTAATCTTGTGCTGATAAGATATTTTAATGTTTTATAATTTAATGTTTTGCTCAGCAATTGTGACTTCAGACATTATTACTTTGTCTGTACATTTATGATTTTCCGGTTAACGCTGTGGATTAAACTTTCTTAAGTAGATTGAATATGACACCTGTTGACGTTGTTTATTTTGTGCTTTCTTCGTTAAGTGGCGCATGCTGTAATGTTCAAATTATCTTTCTAGAATAATGAAGAATTTAGTTGCCTCTTTGGTGAACGTCGTTGCACTGAACGTAAAAATCTTGGTTCGCAACCCTTCGAATTAATTAATGTAATACGAGAGGTACACAAGAAGTGGGCGAAGAAAATTAATTATGTCTGCTATAATTCATTAGGCCTTATAATCTTCAGCAACTGCTCCTAACAATGTTTTGTTTCCAATAGAGGGAACTGACTTTTATGCGGATATCAAAGAAAGATGAGAAATATCTCACGAACAACCAATACTCTGTATGTGCTAACAAAATTGCATGATATCGGATGCAAGAACCTGCTCTCTTCACCTTGTGAGACGACTGATTTATCCGCTAATCCACGCAGCTGCCCGCTAAAACAGAGCAATGACATTGCATTTTCATGGCCACACTGCCACTGCGATTACGATCAAATCTTTAGGTTCAATGCAATTTAAGAGGTTCGATGACATTTATGTATTTACAATCGTTCTGTATTTACAATAGTCGTCGTTGCTTCTTGTAATTGGCATTCCAGGTTTCCTTTTTTATTTTTTTTTGCAGAAAAATTCGCAAAAGAAGATCAGCTTCATTTAATTTTGTTATGGAATGCACATTTTTTGTTCGCTTTTAAGACTTAAAGGCTTTAATAAAAAAAAAAACATGTGAAATGGTAACATAACAAGCAAATTCCTAATGCATGGTCCTCTTTTGTCGTCAACTTAAATTTAGTTGCCAGGAGTGACACAAATTACAATAAGGAAGTCAGAAAAAAGGGTGTATAGAATAAAAAGAAAGTGCATGTTTTTTGTTTTTGATTACCGTAGGTATGCAGAAATTGTATAAGACTGAACTTTTATATTCTTGATATGTATATGGAAACTTCAAAATATTGTTCCCACATACAGTTTACAAAATTGTATGTATGCCGAGATACACTAAACAAAGCCAAACGAAACCTTCTAAGTGTGAGTGCCAACTGCACTTAACCAGGTTTGTGCTAATTAATGCAACATTTAATGAACATTTATGAAAGGATTTTAATTGAAGTAACAACAAGAAATAATTTAGAAAATGAAACTTAAGTTTACTTATAACTTAGACTGCTCCGTTTTTTGCTAGTGTTCTAGAGTTTTTGCCTCCATTTTTCGTCTGTATGTAGACACAAATAATTGCAAAAGAAATGATTTTGAACGGTATGCATTGGTTAACACGAACGTCCTATTTTTTCATACAGTTCACATATTATTGTAGTTTAATTGTAACATCAACATTTTCGTTTTGAAATGTACATTATTTTCGCAGTATTAAAGAAACTTGCATTTAGATCCTTTTTAAATTGTTTTTGTTAAGTTTCACTTTCAAAACTGTTTCTATTTTCTCCTTTGTATTCTATGTAATTGTGGTCGCCGTGGCGTAGTGGGTAGAGTGCGACGCTGACACGCCGAAGTGTCTAGGTTCAACCCCCAGCTCAACACCAATTTTTCGAATTTTTCACGGCTCCACCACTTTCGAGCTGCTGACAACACTCAAAGAGTAATAACTGTCTAAGAAAACTTCTCAAATTTTGCCGTTAGGAGTCGGTGAAAAACTGTATGTCCCTCTACTCGTGAGAGAACAGCAGCGCTCACAACACGGGTCCCCCTTTGGACTGTAGCGCCAACAATTATTATTATTATTATTATTATATGTAATTTCTAAAATTTTATGAAGTCTAAAGTATGAAGAAGAAGAATGAAGTTATGAAGGTGGTAGCCGCTGCTACCAAACAATTTCCAAAAATGTCGTGATGTGATGATGAATTAAGGTTGAGTTCTCAATAGTAAACATTTCATTTAAGAAGAATGTTGAAAAATCCTTCATTATGATCGCAGCTTAAACTATCCCAATTTTTATTGCTTACGCATTTACTACGCTACCGGTCTTTGAGGAGTAGAAGTTATCTAGAGTTTTTTGCCAACTCTCAACAGTGAAGTTTGAGAAGCTTTTTAACACTCTTTGACTGTTGTCAGCAGCTCGAAATAGGTGGTGCCGTGAAAAATTCAAGACGTTCAGCCGGGAAGCGAACTTTGACCTTCGGTGTACAGAGTCGAAATCTACCCACTATGACGCAAATTCATAGTCATTTAAAGTCGACTTAAAAAGAATTTATTCACCTACATGACTTAAAGTAGGTGGCCGCCGTGGCGTAGTGGGTAGAGTGCGACGAATATTTCTCGGCACCACCTCTTTCGAGCTGCTGACAATACTCAAAGAGTAGTAACTGTCCAAGAAAGCTTCTCAAATTTCGCCGTTCGGAGTCGGCAAAAAAATGTAGGTCCCATCTACTCGTGAGAGAACAGTAGCGCGCACAACACGAGTAGTGTATGAGCAAGCTAGGCTCTGGTCCCTCTCTGGACTGTAGCGCCAACAATTATTATTATTAACTTAAAGTAGACTTTTTGTTATTCATAGTCATCTTGTACTTGGCTATTAACTTAAAGTGGACTTTAAATTTAAAACTACTTTGGACAATTTCCTTAATTTTTCCATTATATTTTGCCTCGTCCTGGAAGGGGTTGGCCCGTCAGCGGTAACGTCTTCATTTGGAGACAAAAGGTTACCGGCGTTTTTGGGCCTAAAAACTGTCGCAGTTTGTGGAATACTGGATTCAAAGGCAACGACGGCAGGAGATATTAAAGCGCCAATTGTATCGCTATACGTGCAGAAAACATTCAGTATGATATTGCTGTCGATGAGGATGTTATCATCATCCAATCATGGCTTGTACAAGGACATCTGAAGCATCGACAACTGGTACGGTTACGCAATTTTCAGTAGCCGTTGCTGGTTTCTTTACAGCGATAGCGGACTTTTTTGCGACCATTTTCATTCGCACCCATTGCTGCTTCAATTTATCTACGCAGATCGATCGATCTATAGCCAGCAGCACGCATACTTAACATACTAACAATTAACTCCCAGGCAGCTATTTTTTCTTTGTATCATTTTTATATCATTGCCTCTGTTTTCCACCACTTCCGAATTCTGTTCCACAAGTTGCCGCAGCATTTCCTTTTCCATGAGGTCCCAGTTATTCGATGTGTCTCGTGTTGTCTGCAAGTATACAGTCTTATACTTATACTAAATTTTAAATAATATTTTTTTTACCTCATTTTTTGAATCCATTCTATTGATTTCAATTACATTTTTCTCGGAAAATTTGCAAATTCAAAACAAAAACACCTGAAAGTAATAGATTTCTTGTGAAATATTTTGACATTTGGGTTTGTTCGATGAAATCACTTTACAATAACGATTTTAAGCAGATATTGGTTATGCATAGGCATAAATATGTCTATGAATAACGAAAAGTTAAAGTTGGCTTTTTATTTTAGAGTCGGCTATAACTAAAGTCGACTTTAGACACTATTAATAAGCTGACTATGAATTTGGGTCTTATGCCTTTGTGAAAACATTAAAAAGACTGCGAATCGAATTTCTTTGGAAGTTCTCAATTAATTATGTTTAAAAGAGTTATATAAGATCGACGATCATATGCTTGAACTAAGTGTCCCTCTGCATACATGACCGTGAAGTTTTAGGGAAGATAAAGTAAACTACTGTGGTCGCCGAAGCGTAGTGGGTAGAGTGCGACGCTCACACACCGAAGGTCTAGGTTCGATTCCCAGCTCAACACCAATTTTTCACGGCACCACCTCTTTCGAGCTGCTGACAACACTCAAAGAGTAATAACTGTCTAAGAAAGCTTCTCAAATGTCGCCCTTCGGAGTCCGCAAAAAATGTAGGTCTCTTCTGCTTATGTGAAAACAGTAGCGCGCACAACACGAGTAGTTGATGAGCAAGCTAGGCCCTGGTCCCCCTTTGGACTGTAGCGCCAACAATTATTAATTAAAGTAAACTACAAATAGAATTAAATGTTGACTCAGTTTGCGCACAACGGTATTTGCGTTATAAAACAAAAGCTCCATACAAGTTTTCTCTTTTGCTTTTGGTTTTATGTGGTCAATGGCACGTCGATAATAAAGCACTCATAAAAAATTGCAACAAAAATGGCTTTTCAGAGACGTATGCATCAAATAATTATCGTTACTTCACTGCCCCTATAATTAAGAGGTGAATTAAAAATGTAAATTTATACAAATTGCATAATTTAACTGCATTACAGTGACTTGTTAGCCACCGCAATTTAAAGCTCATTGCAACCACGTGTAGGACATTAAACATTTAAGTATAATTTGTTCGTTCGTCATTAATCAAATAAAAGGGCTCTGGGAACTGGTTTTAAGCACTTTAATTTGTAAAGGCAGTGTGGGGATAATGTTAAGGCAGCTATATTTGGCTGCTGTATTTTGTTCAAAATTGATCACCTTTCAGAAAAAGTTTTAATTGTTTTCTCATTTCGCCTTTTTTCATTTTCAGCCTTTCAAATTAAATGAATTTAAGGACGTGATCAGTTCTGTGAATTTGGCATATCTTTTCTTCGAAATTTATAAGCGCTTGGGATGTTTCATTTTATCATTCCTCATCCAACTCTTGACACAGAATTCTTACTTCTCTCTCGACTAATGCCTTCTTAAGCTCTTAAAGATTATTATCACACCACTAGATAAGTATTATCAAAACATTCAAGAAGGCACACCGAGCAATTAATGTTTACACGCATTTGCGCTTAATGACTGTCCATAAAGTCAGTCCCGCACATGAGAAAATCACACATAAAGCGCCATATAAATTGCCGCCATGAATCATTTCCATTCAGTGACCCGCCCTGCGACATCGTCTCACGTCCGCACTATTTTCTGAAGACCCTACCACAAAATCCAAACCAAGATCGATATGCATATTCCACTTGCTCCATGGACCGACAGAGCACGCCACAGACAGCATGTAAGAGTTTATTAATAGCGGTATTGCGCTATCCCCTGCCCCAACCGGTTGGAGTGGATTCGAATTAGAAGTTGCACGGCAGCGTGTCACATTTTGTCTGGAATCGCAATAAAATTATCGTTAATTATAACGGCTACCAGTGTTGGGGTTGTCGTCTGGCAAATGCCCACCCAACGGTTACATTAGCATATTCATAAAGTTTTCACATCTGGTTTTGCTCGCATTCTTTGATGCTATTCAATTTTTCAGACGGCAATGACTCGACTCCCAACAGCCAGCATGTTGTTGGTTGGACTTGTGCTGCTACTCTTGGAGCCCACGAGCGCCCATCCATCGGAGAAGGTGTGTCTTCCGAAGCTGGGCTGCGTCCGGGGGACTACCATGAAGGGCTACCAAACCGGTGACTTTGAGGCGTTCATGGGAATTCCCTTCGCGAAGCCACCTGTTGGTGATCTGCGGTTCGCTGTAAGTCTTTCGACTTTAGTGCGAAATTCTGAAATTTATGATTTGTATTGTGATTTCAGAATCCCCAGCGTGCGGTGTGGAAGGGAGAATTAAATGCAACTGCACCACGAGCGGACTGCATACAAAAGAATTACCTGCTGCCGGTACCGGTTGTAAGCGGCGAGGAGGACTGCCTGTACCTGAATGTTTTCCGACCAATGGTAAGTGAATTTAGATCATCTGCAAACTTGGCGACAGGCTCATTTGAGATTTCCTTTCCAGATGGAGCATAGGAGGCCTCTGCCTGTGATGGTGTACATTTATGGCGGTGGATTTTTCTCAGGAACTGCTAACCCTCTGATTCATGGACCGGAGTACTTTATGGATACGAAGCGGGTAATTCTCGTCACTGTGGCCTATCGTCTGGGAGCATTAGGTGGGTATTTTAATCTGAACTTAGTTTCATTCATAATTCAGACAATGTGATTATCAAGATGATTATGGAAATGACACAGCGCGTGGATCGATCTTTAATTCATGCGTGCGTCATGGTATTTTCGAATGAGTCACATTTGGACTGGAATGTGTATCTGATATGGTTTGGTTTTTTAATGCGATTGCTTGGCGTTGGAAAGGATTTTTTTGCGCCTTGGGTAGAAATAATGGAAGGCTATTATGCAATGCAAGAACAAGTACTTCTACACTGAAAGTCACAAGCTTAAGTGTGGAATGCAAATTATAAGGGGTTCTCAATTTGAAACATTTTCTTTTCTCCAGTTTTAAGCATTTACATTTTTCGAACACTTGAGAATCGTTGAAACTCTTGCACCAAAGCTTGTGATTATTTCAACAAATTATGCCAGAGTACCAGATGCCACTCTTTTTATGTTTAAAGTATTCATTCCTATTATTTAAGTGTTGATCCGTCCACCAATTTTGAAATTATCTTCATTTGTTGATTTATTTTAGGCTTCTTGTCAACTGGCGATGATAGCATGCCTGGCAATTTCGGCCTCAAGGATCAAAACATGGCGCTAAAGTGGGTGCGAGACAACATTGCATCGTTTGGCGGTAATCCCAAGAGAGTTACTATTTTTGGGCAAAGTGCCGGTGGAGTATCTGTCCACATGCACATACTAAGCAAACTGTCAAAGGGTAGGTCTCGTCTGCATTCACATCCTTTGCAGGAACTTAATTTGTTTCTTTTTGCACATAGGACTGTTCAAAGGTGCCATCTCGATGAGTGGAAGCGCAGCAGCTCCATTCGCAGAGCCAGTTCAAAATCCCCTTGCGCAAGCCCGCAAGCAAGCTGAACTGTGTGGCATTTCAGATGCGGATAAACTTTCGACAAAGAAACTGACAACCGCTCTGAGAAAAATTGATGCCACGCAGCTCGTTAATTCCGGCGATGGTTTTAAGATGTGGAGCGTTGATCCTCTAACCACCTTCCGTCCAGCAATAGAACCCCTGTCTCCTGACGCATTCCTTACCAAGAATCCGAAAGAGATCATAGCCAGTGGGAAATACGCGAAAGTACCCTGGATGACAGGATTTGTACCGAATGAGGGCTCCGTTCGTGCACTGGCGATTCTAGTGAATGACACCCTACGCAACGAGTTCAATGCTGATTTCGACAACATGATGGCAATGGAGATGGATCTGCCACCAAGCAACATGGACGAGAAAATAAAGGACATCACACAATTTTACTTCAACGGCACCCACGAGTTGAATAACAACAATGGTCAAGGTCTAGTTGACGTGCGTTAAAAGAAGCGCCCATCATAAAATCAAGTCTGACTCTCTTCTTTTCCATTTACAGAGCATAACTGATCGCGGTTTCTACCGTCCGCTCTACCAAACTCTCGAGCAATATGTTCAGAATGCCAATTTGAAAGAGGGACCTGTTTATCTTTACAAGTTCAACTACCGCGGCGCAGCTTCCTACTCCGCTGTATATACGGGCAATCTAAAGAACTATGGAGTGGTTCACTGCGATGACCTGATCTACCTCTTTCGATCACCACTGCTCTTTGGCAGGGACTTTGAAAAGTCATCCACGGATGCCATGGTTATCACGGAACTCGTAGACATATATGTCACTTTTGCAGAAGAAGGGTAAGTTCATGAAATTCGACTTAATCACCGAGACTCATCATTCGGGTTTTTTTTATCAGGCGCCCAAAGGGTTCGGAAAAAATGAAGAAGTGCAACAAGGATATGTTACTGCGAAAAAACAGAATTTGCGACTACCAAGAGATCAGAAATTCAGGCGACGGCTTCGAGGTGACAATAAATAGTGCATTTGACAAGTCTGCGCTGACGTTATGGGATCATATACTGCAGCCTACGCCCAACTGATTGCATCCCCATCTGTATTTTAATCACTCCTGCATCATCTTGTGGACATACACACATATGTTTTTTATTTATTTTCATTTCATTTGTATCACTCTTTATGGGAATGTCACAAATTAAAAGTCTGTCTATGCCTAGTAGAATTAAATTCGGGAATAATATTTTAAAGTGCTTTTTGAGTTTTTTGAAATTTGAAAAAGCAAAAAATATCGAACTATATCTTTTTCTGAAATGTCTAAAGTGTCGAAGAGCAAATAACACAAAAACAACGATGAAACATAGCAAGATCCTGAAAAAAAGGTTTTTTGGGATATTGTCCGTGCCCTAGCTCCGGCGGAATCGGAGATGAAATGAAACTTTCCAACTTCAGGATTTATTTTCCTTCGTTATACCAAATCATATCCATCTGGATTGAATTTCGATTGCCCAGATTTATACTTCCAATACAGAGATCTCTTTGCACCCAAAATTTTAGTACAGGTGCGGCGGAGTATAGCATAAGGAATGCTCTTTTTAAATCTCCATATGCGGGATCCACAGGAACTGCATAAAGGTCATGCCACGCCAGCGACGGCAAGAGGCATACAAGACCGTGGATTTGACGATTCAGAGATATGCTAGCATTATGCACCGACTTTTGGAGGTCAATGTCAATTGTGTCCTATGGTTTAAAGATGAAGTTTTGGTAGACTCTAGTGGGTAAAGTGTTACACTCGCATCATCTCCTTCGAGTTGCTGGCAACACTGAAAGAATACTGCTGGCTTTTTACGAAGGTTCTCGAACCACAAGTGAGAGACAAATTGCACGCACAACAGGAAGAAGAAACTCTTACACAAACCAAATTATGGTATGAATTTTTTTACAGCGGTTGTTTTACTTTAGACAGATGCTGCAGTACGTGCATGAACTAAGAGCAGACGTAAACCAAAAAGCACAATTTTATAAATCGCCTACACATTCTTCGCTGATATTCTAAAGCTGAGACCAATGAATAATGTGGACTGCCAAACACAGGTTGTGTCAAAAAGTATTGCATTGTATAAGGACTTAAAATTAAGGAACCAGTGGTAAGTATCGATCTGCCGATACTTGCATACTTGTTAAGATAAGTATTTTAAAGTGAAAATTCGGCTGAATAATTCATGGAGATTGACACATGTGCGTCAAAATTTTGAAATGGACGGAAATTTGTTATAAATTAAGGGAAATTGGGTACGAAGTTTTGTTTGTTTTATATTCATAACGTAATAAGTCAAGAAGCACATTTAAAGCGTCTGTAATTTCTATTTATTTTCTTCAAATGTTCCTCATCGGGACTTTTCCTCTACTCTTCCAGTTTTCCTTCATTTGAATTACTCATTCAGGCAGTTTAGATCAAAGTTTTGTTATCCCTAAACGTGTTTCGAAAGAACTGGTACATACCACGTGGTAAGTCAGTATTCATGAAAATAATTTAGGTTTTATTTGTCGAAGTTTCATTTGAGGGATTTTAAAAATTAATTGGAGGCATTTACAGTCCACACATGGCATTGAAATTGAAGAAGGATTTCATAAGCATCTACTAGTCTGTGTTTTCAGCATTTCGAAAAAAGTTTAGTTGAAGAATCCAGTTGAATCTAGTGTTTAGTTGTGTGTTTAGTTGAAGAATCTAGTTGAAGAGTAACAAAGTCAGTTTTAGGGATTAATAATTAATTCTATGGCGCACAGGGTACCAGGGCCTACCCTGCTCATCAAGTACTCGTGTTGTGCGCGCTACTGTTCTCTGACGAGTAGAAGGGATCTACAGTTTTTTGTTAACTCCAAACTGTTGTTTATGACGCTATCTTAGACAGTTATTACTCTTTGAGTATTGTCAGCAGCTCGAAAGAGGTGGTGCGGTGAAAAATTTGAGGTGTTCCGCCGGGAATCGAACCTAGACCTTCAACCTGTGAGTGTCGAACTCTACCCACTACGTCACGGCAGTCAGGAAGGATTGGCTTGATGTTAAAATGACAACCCTCAATACGATCAAGATCAAGGTCTTCTTATTTCTTATGAAAGAGTTCAATCTAATCCTAACATTTTAAATTCGAATATGCATTCATTCAGGGCCATGTTAAGATTTGAGTTGAGCTGTAATCACGTAACTTTTCGAGCGACTATCGTCCTGACGATCAACCAAAACATTGTTTGTTAAAATTGACCAAATCAATTATTATTATGCAGGGGAAACTGTCTTTCCTTCGTCGGCTTTTTTGGTCACTGTTGATTTTCAATGAAACTAGGTTATTTAATTGTTATTATCCCAACGTTTCGGCAGGAATTGCTGCCTTCATCAGGGGATCTTTTTTATTGAAACAATAAAACAAATTATGTTACATACATGCATAGTGACAATGCAATTTAACAAGTGGAAAATAACTTACATTTATTATGTTGCTTTTACAAATGGATGTGGATGTTAGTCTAAATGTTCTTTAAAATTATCACAAAAAAAAAACAAAATTCACAATGAAACAAAATATTGAGCACTTCAGTGTGTGAAGATAAGTCAAAACGATATAGTTGATAATTTGCATCACATAACCCAGCCACAATCGTCTCGTCTACGGTCAATTTTATACACAGTTTGAGCGCTACTGACCGTAACTATCTCTTGTCATAATTGTGCACACGTAACAAAACAATGAATAACGACTACCTGATACCAGAGATAAGGGAATCAAGGAGATGCTCATCTTAGACCAGTTTTTGCCCCTGGTCCTATGCCTGTCCAATCCATAGATTTTGTAGTTGTGTGAGAAATCCCTTGTATTTACGTCTTCCTTCCGTATAGTCGAATACCTAATAAAAGAGAAACGACTAATAGCCAACAATTGTACTTTATATTATTACAAATTTATGGCTGGCGTTAAATCCTTGCTATCACCATATATCATACTTGCTTATTAAAAGAGTTTAAGCAGTTCTTTGTTTGTTAACTTAATTGCTGTATTGGTGATATTTCAGGTTTATTAGGCAAGATACTTTATTGTCGTTTTGCGTTTTAAGAAAAAATGACCATTACTTGATTTATATTCTCGCCCCCCTAATACTTACGCACCCTTATGATTTTACTCCCTGCCAGGATATATCACCTCAATAACTGCTCAGCTGTTTGCAAACAGCTGATCAAGACAGCTCACACGTATTCACAGACAGGGGTTCATAAAAAACGCTGTCAGTTCACCTCAAAGGGAGGAAGACGAGGGAGTTGAATATCTCCTTGCTTATCTCTGCCTGATAGTACTTATTGTTTTGTTGTCTGTGTACACATTACGAATGAGCGAACGGCTATGCGAGAGCTGCTCATAAAATGTATGAAGTTTGATTTCAGGAAATATTTTTTTAAGTAATTTTGAATGAACATTTCCCTAAGCTGAGGATTATATCCAAAACATTTTGTAATTATTTTTTTTTACTTTTTATTCAAATTTTCAACACTTGTATGCCAGCCCAATGCAAAACGATAGTGAAATAGCTAACGTCAAATACCGGTCGTCAGGGCGAATGCGGTAGGCAGTTTTGAGAATACATGAAGCAATCAAATTGATATCGTTTTGTCGATATCGTTTTTTTGCTTACGCGATGCTAAACTCTCGTTAGAGCGATATTGTCGCACGGGAGTCGTCATCCGTGATTAGACCCCTGGAAGTTCGGAAGGTTGGGTTCCTTCTCGGCCATTGTCCATGTGAGATGGAATGAATTAAATGTCTTAACTCATCTTCAATTTTACAGCACTACCACAACTATTGCATCTTTTCAACACAGAGATGGTCGTTTTTGAATTATCAAAACCGTTTAATGCACCTAATTGTTGGCTATTAATATTTCTTTGTCATATCTCACCGCAACATTACACTTTTGTTTTTGCATTCCAATTTGAAAACCTGAGACACTGCCCATTTGGTTATTTAAAGTGCTTAATTGATTTTGTACCTCGCGTCGCGGAAAATCGCTCAAATATGCTTTCGTAGACGGTAATTTTTTCCTGCTCTGTCACTCGATGCCAAAAGTCATGAAACAGAAACAGAAGCGAAGAGAAATTTGAGTCCATGAATTGGCACGAGTCAACTGCGGAATTAGGGTCGGTGTTGTGTATGGTTAAAGGCACGTGTTTTGCCTTACAGACTACTATAGCGTAAGCAATACCGCAGCGTGAAGAATGTGAACTATTTAGTTGCTCATCGAGGCCTTTTTCACAGTTGTTTTTAACGAAACAAAGTTACGGTTATTGTGTATCAAAATATAATTTTTATGTACATACATATGTCGGGAGGAAAAATTCATGCAGAAAGGGAATCTTTTGCTTTGAAATTAACTAACTACTTTTTGTGTTGGTGATTTGCAACCAAATGGACCATCTTGTTATATACATACATATGTATGGTATATATCTGTAAAATATTTGCCGAGTTTACATTTCTCTTGTCCTTTTGATCATAGAAAGGAGGACAACAATTTCAAAACGTAACGATAAATCGTTTACGATGGACTTAGCCATCAAAACGAGAAAGTACAGTACAGGCTGGAAAACATGTACACCTGTATCTCGGTTTACGAGGTAGATACGTTGATGACAAAACCACGTAAATCGTATCAAAGATTTTTATATGGAAAAACCGCGTAAAGCGAATCCGAATATGAATAAGCTTTTTTAAATATTTATTGAACACAAAAATATAGCTTTATACTGTTAATAATATATAAAAGTATAATTTAAGTAGTCGGATTTTCACGAACGGCTCCAAGACAACGGAGGGTTCTGGAGCTGGGGCCTTCGTGGAAAACGACAACATCAGATTTCACGCCTCCTTAGGTAATTTCGCGATGGTCTTCCAGGCGGAAGCCTTCGCGATCCTAATGGCCACCAACTATATTGTGAAGAATTGGTGGAAGGGAAGAAGTATCTGCGTCTGCAGCGACAGTCAAGCTGTGCTCAAGGCCTTACCCAACCCTTTAACTACTTCCAAGAAAGTTCAAGAATGCAAGTCTTCCCCTAATTTGGTCAACAGGTCGAATTCGCTAAGACTTGTCTGGGTCCCGGGTCATCACGGGATCCTGGGTAACGAGACTGCCGATGAACTAGCTAGGCTAGGTTCAGCAGAGGCATTCGTAGGGCCCGAACCCACCTTGGGACTACCCGCGTCCCTGGTCAGGGCCTCCGTCGATGGTTGGGTCTCTCTACAGCACAACCAGAGATGGTGTAACTCTCCAGGATGCAGGGTGACCAAGAGTAAGAAGCAAGAAATCCGCATCTTTTCTGCTATCTCTAGACAGAAACGAGTGCAGACGAGTTGTTGGCGTACTAACGGGACACTTTACCTTCGCTATGCACCTGAGTCGGCTTGGTCAGGGCCTCCGTCGATGGTTGGGTCTCTCTACAGCACAACCAGAGATGGCGTGACTCTCCAGGATGCAGGGTGACCAAGAGTATGCTCCCAAACGTCAGCAAGAAATCCGCATCTTTTCTGCTATCTCTAGACAGAAAGGAGTGCAGACGAGTTGTTGGCGTACTAATGGGACACTTTACCTTCGCTATGCACCTGAGTCGGCTTGGTCAGGGCCTCCGTCGATGGTTGGGTCTCTCTACAGCACAACCAGAGATGGCGTGACTCTCCAGGATGCAGGGTGACCAAGAGTATGCTCCCAAACGTCAGCAAGAAATCCGCATCTTTTCTGCTATCTCTAGACAGAAATGAGTGCAGACGACTTGTCGGCGTACTAACGGGACACTATGCACCTGAGTCGGCTTGGGCATAGTGATGCCACACTCTGCGAAGTCTGTGGAGAAGGTGAAGACACTTCAGAGCACTTTCTCTGTCAGTGTCCTGCTTTCACTCGTATCAGGTGGAGGTTATTTGGCGCTGATGTGGTGGGAACTGAAAACCTAAGTTCTATATCACAGAGGGGCATCTTGGTTTTTCTTCGGAAAACCAAGAAATTACTTTAATGAAGATTACTGCCTGGTAGTACAATGGACCAGTATTTGAGTCTGAGCGCTCCAGTGTAGTTCATCCCAACCTCCAAAAAAACAAAAACAAAAAATAAAAAAATCATTTTAGTAATAAAAATACATAAAAAATAGGTAAAATGTATTCTATTAAAAAAATTAATGTACTTCATTATAAATAAAACAAAAATTTAAAAAAAGTGCCTATAAATACGGCCATCTCTATTTTTTAGCAAACTTAATCGCTATCAGCTTCAACAAATAGTCTTTTTTACGAAACTGTGTAATATCTGACTCTTTACTGGATAAAATCATCTCATAAGACTCTGCTTATTAAATTGTTGCAATTGCTTTAGTCATGGTTTGAAGACATCTTTCTTTAGGCAAATATTCTGAAATAAGCTTTTGTTGCTTATTTTTATTAATCATATATTTGTAGATTTCTTAATATTGTTTTAATAGGATATTAACATCGAGTGAAAATTTAAGACCACAATCTAAAATAACATCTCCTCCTTGAAATTGGTTTCCTAGTTTTCTTCCTAGTGCAAGTCCCTCGTGAACAAATTTAGCTGTGAATACATTGGGGTCTTTGTTTTCGATGACAGATTCAACGTCATAGTCAACACTATTTTTCTCACAATTTTTAATCTTTTCAAAACTAAATATCAATTATTTTTTTATTCTTACTTTATTTTAAAAACCGCGTAAACCGAGGTGGTCGCCGTGGCTTAAGGGGTAGAGTGCGACGCCCACACGCCGAAGGGTCTAGGTTCGACTCCCAGCTCAACACCAATTTTTCGAGTTTTTCACTGCACCACCTCTTTCGAGCTTCTCACAACACTCAAAGAGTAATAACTGTCTAAAAAAACTTCTCAAACTTCGGCGTTCGGAGTCGGCCAAAAACTGTAGGTCCCTTCTACTCGTGAGAGAACAGTAGCGCGCACAACACGAGTAGTTGATGAGCAAGCTAGGCCCTGGTCCCCCTTTGGACTGTAGCGCCAACAACGAACGGCGAAATTTGACAACCTTTCTTAGACAGTTATTACTCTTTAAGTGTTGTCAGCAACTCGAAAGAGGTGGTGCCGTGAAAAATTCGAAAAATTGGTGTTGAGCTGGGAATCGAACCGACACCCTTCGGCGTGTGAGCGTCGCACTCTACCCACTACGCCACGGCGACCAGTATTTACAGTAACGTAAAAGAAATGACTCTATGCGAAAATTTGACGTTTCCAGCCCTAGAATGAGACAAAGAACAGTTGGTGTATGAGCCAACACTGCCATTGGGAGTTTTTAGTCTTCGTAAGGTAACACAACTGTACAGCGACATGCGCCTGGTCAAGCGTCTACGGATACAACGCTTAAGATGGCTAGGCGATGTAGAGCGTATGGACACCACTGCTCCGGCCCGAAAAGTCTTTGAATCTGAGCCATTGGGACAACGCAACAGAGGCCGACCTAGACTAAAGTGGCGCACACAAGTGGAGAAGGACCTCAACCAACTTGGAGTGCGCAACTGGAGACAGCTGGCGAAAGATCGTGCTGGCTGGAGAGGCATGTTGCCTGAGGACCAGGTCCACCCCGGACTGTTGCGCTACAAGAAGAAGAAGAAGGTAACACAACTGTGACAACAAAACAGTCAACTTCCGTATTTGCCAGATTTTCGATTCGACTTAAACTTATTTCATTTTGCAAGACTTCCTCGCTTTTCACATCTGCACAGCTAGAAAGCCAGTAGGACGCATAGGTTCAACCAGTCGATTATATTCCAGTAAACATTTTTGGGGTGAGCTGTTCAATGTCAGACCCAATCATCTTGCAACGTTTTACAGTGTCAATGGAAGCTGCAATAAATAGAAGCGATTTAAAAACATTCACCTTTAAATGAACGGAGTTACCAGAAACTTCATGCATCTAGCTGTGTCTTATTTTAAATACGTCCAATTACAAATGTGTTGTAATGTTGTCAACAAATGTGTGACAACAAATGTTGTCTTATTTTAAATACGTCCAATTAAAAATGTGTTCATTGTTTGTTTCCTTTCATAAGAGATAATTCGAACAAACGAAGCGTTACTCTCACAAATCGACAAAATTGACAATCAATTCGTCTTACTTCATACCTCAAAAAGTTCTCTATATAAATTTTATGCCGAATTATGAAACGATTCAGTGCTCTGACAACTATTCGGTGAACAATTTAAATTTGTTTTCTTTAAAATTGTTGGATATAGTTTAAGGTTTACAAAAAAAGGTAAATAAAGCAATCATTGCATGGAAGATCTAGTGAGGTTTTTTGATGTATATAAAAACACAATCAATCAAATGCACAAACCGTACGAATCGTTAAGATTTCTAAAGTGGAACGTGTTGATGGAGGTTGCAAGTGGCTGTCTCTTTTTTAAGACTATTCATGATGTAGTACATGTGAACGAGCATTGTTTTCGTTTACTATTTGCAATACAATTTTAAAGAATGTAAATTGTTTGTCCATGTGATGTGTGTGTGTTTATTGCTTCCCATGGTATAAACCACTAAAATTGTTTCTTTAATGTACTCCATTAACAAAATAGCATGCTTACATAGCATATAAGTGCACCAAATTGATTCTCTGCATAAAGCACACTCCCTCGTATACAAAACAAAAACTTCTTAAGTTTCGTCATCGAGGACGTCTTATTTTTGCACCCATTTTACTCATGAGAGAAAAACAACTGAAGCGCTATCTAATTTATTTTTCCAAGGCAGAACTATATGAAGCACTAAGCATTGGAAACAGTTCTTACTTTCTCTATTTTCTGTGCGCAAGTGCCTCGCACGATAAAAATATTTGTAAAGTTGTTCCACATAGTGCTGGGTCTCGAAAATATTTATACACATTACAATCTCCTGCCGCCGTGGCGTAGTGGGTAGAGTGCGACGCTTACACGCCGAAGGGTCTAGGTTTGATTCACGGCTGAACACCTCGAACTTTTCACAGCACCACCACTTTCGAGCTGCTGACAACACTCAAAGTGTAAAATTTGTCTAAGAAAGCTTCTCAAATTTCGCCGTTCGGAGTCGGCAAAAAAAGGTAGGAACAGTAACGCGCACAACACGAGTTATTGATGAGCAAGCTAGGCCCTGGTCACCCTGTGGACTGTCGCGCCAACAACAATTATATTACAATCTCCTGCAATCTCGTTTCAACTGCCCGCTGTGGGAAGCTTCGATCGTTATAAAATGATTCACACACCAAGAATTTTCAGTGGAACAGTCCCAACTTTTCAGTTTGGCAGATTATCAGTACTTGTCTCCCTGTCCAAAATCGAATTTCTACTTTTAGTATTTTCTTTCTCAGTCGGTACCAATATGATCCGCACGTTCGCGTTTGTTGCGTGTTGCTTTCTGCTGCAGGATGTGATTATTGCGGCCCCACGCGTCTGCATTCCGGACTTGGGGTGCGTCCGTGGCAAAGAAATCACCTATCGAGGGAACACATTTGAAGCCTTCATGGGAATTCCTTATGCCAAGAAGCCAGTCAATGATTTACGGTTTGCAGTAAGTTAAGCTTCACCTTTAATCATAGCTGCCTACAATACGTTCCCCTACAGAACCCATTGCCGGAGACATCTTGGCGAGGAGACCTGGATGCCACCCAAGCAAAGGCGGACTGTATCCAAAAGGACTACTTGCTTAAGTCGCGGGCCATATCCGGCGAGGAGGACTGCTTATATTTAAACATTTATCGTCCAAAGGTAAGATGCTCGCAAATCGCACCCGCCGTATGAATTCAGCTTTTCTTTTAGGAAAGGCTGTTCACCTCATGGGCAGTGATGGTGTTCATCCATGGTGGAGGACTATTCTCTGGTTCAGCGAATCCTGAAGTCCTGGGGCCTGAGTACTTCATGGAAAGCAAACAAGTGATGCTTGTCACCTTTTCGTACCGGTTGGGGCCATTCGGTTGGTACAGCTTAGCGGTTTGATGCTGTGATTGAATTGTATTCTTTCAAGGATTCCTGGCGACCTGTGATGAGAATATTCCCGGAAACATGGGCTTTAAGGATCAAAGTTTAGTCCTGAAGTGGGTCAATAAACACATCTCTGCATTCGACGGTCATCCTGGGCATGTGACACTCTTCGGACACGGTGCTGGGGGTGCGGCTGTCCAGTTGCACATGCTAAGCAAACAGTCAAAAGGTTAAACCATTCTTGGCACGTCATCGTAGCTAAATGCTCAATTCTGGCCTTCCGCAGATCTCTTTGAGAGAGCGATAGTGATGAGTGGTAGCGCGGCGTCTCCTCATATGAACGTCGAACCAGATCCCTTGTTGCAGACTCGAAAATTGGCTCGATTTGTGGGAATTCGAGACTCGCACTACCTGCCGAAAACTGAATTGGTGCAAGCACTTCGGGGTATATCCGCGATAAAAATCTTAGAAGCTGTGGATGATCTTAAGGAGTGGGATGTCGATCCTCTCATGCTGTTTCGTCCAGTGATTGAGTTTCCATCCGAAGAGGCCTTCCTCACAGCAGACCCAAAGTACACAATTGCCAGTGGGCAGTATAAGAAATTCACCTGGATGACTGGATTTGTAACCAACGAAGGAGGCTACCGAGGTCTCACCATTTACACCAACGAATCGCTCCGGTTTCAATTCAACAGGCGTTTCAATGAGCGCTTTCTCAGTCTTATGCAGCTGCCACCTTCTGAAAATACTGCCAGGAACATCGACTTGATTAAGAAATACTACTTCGGGACCGCGAATCAGCTCACTGAAGCCAACTACATGAGCTTTTTAAATGTTTGCGCTGGTGGACGATTTTGAGATCGAACTTAATTCGGATTTTCTCTTTTCAGAGCCTTAGCGACCGAATATTTTTGCACCCGTTTATCAAAACCTTGGAGCAATATATCAACAATGCGAATTTGTTTGACGCCCCTGTCTACTTGTACAAATTCAACTATCGTGGTGCAAAGTCGTACTCGAACCTCTACACCGGCAAACTGCTGGATTATGGCGTTGTCCACCAAGATGACTTGTTATACCTCTTTCGGTCGCCTTCGCTCTTCTCGCCGGACTTTTCACAATCGTCGACTGAGGGCAAGGTGGTGAAGGAGATGATCGAGATTTACACTACGTTTGCTACCACCGGGTAAGGCTGTTTGGCTGCCGAGCATATGTTCATGTGATCTGATATTTGGTTTTGCAGCAAGCCGAAGTATCACCAGCGACTGCGACCGTGCAATAGCAAGGCAATGATGCCGCCCGACAGAATATGTGACTACCTAGAGATCACTAACAGAGGCACGACTTTCGTTTCGAGATCTGAAAGTTTGTTCGACAAAACAGGCATCAGGCTTTGGGACAGGATTGTGGAAATATTTGACTGGTGCTTCTACTAGTTTTAATTTGCACATCTATTCTAAGGCGAAATTATAGTGAAAAGAAAATGTATGTGACGTTAATTTGGAGTTGCTGTCATATTTTTGTCTGTCATCCGAATGAGAGTTTTTCTCTTGTACAGAGATAGATGTAGAAAATTATTGGTATCCTTTTTGCTTTCTTTCTACTGGTTGTTTGTATTCTTACCTACATTTGGAAGGTTGAGAACGACAATTTTCAAAGAGGACATTGACATTTTTCTTTAACAATTAACATTGATTGCAAACGATTTCGAAAATATTTTCGGGTTTGTGGAAACTTGTCGAACCATTTGATTGGAGGATTTTTAGCTTTAGTTGTGTGCATTTCTGAACATGATTACATATATTGGATGGACCAGGGCCTAGTTTCTTCATCAACTACTTGGTTTGTGGAGGTACCTACAGTTTTTTGCTTACTCCGAACGGCGAAGTTTGAGAAACTTTTCCAAAGACAAATATTACTATTTGCTTGTTGTCAGAAGACCAACAGAAGTGTTGCCGTCAAAAATTAAAGGTGCTTAACCGAGAATCAAACCTAGACCTTCGGCGTGTGAGTGTCGCACTCTTCCGACTATACCACGGCGGCTACATGTATAGAAATTAATGAGTCTTGTCCATTTAAAAGGGTAATAGGGAGAACACATGTATCGATGCGACAGACAAAAACGCGGTATTTTAATTTGTTGTATACAATGCGGTTACCGTGGCGTAGTGGTAGAGTGCGACGCTCACACGCTGAAGGGTCTAGGTTCGACTCTTAGTTCAACACCAATTTTTCGAATTTTTCACGGTAGTTCATGAGCAAGCTAGGCCCTGCTCAGTTTTTGTTCTGTAGCGTCAACAGTTATTATTATTATTATATATAAAATGGGTTGTTTTGTGATTCTTAATATTGCACATTTTGTCACCATTTTTCATAAATGGCGAGCGCTCAAGGGATTGTTTGATACTCTTAACCGGGATTTAGTCACAGCACCAGGCCATCAAAATACTTGCATTTTGAGGGATGATATCGTTGGACCATTTTTCTTTAACAATCAGTGTTGAGACGAGATTTATGTTAACAGAGGGGGCTATAAAAAAACGTTACGTTTTGGTGACGGTGTTAACTTCTTTTAAACAATGCCGCTAATAATAAATCGTTTGGAACTGTTCGTTGCTAAGAAAAAGTTCAGGTTACAGGGAGAGGCAATAGAAGCTCATTTCATATCACAACAACGCTGCATTAAAGGGTGTCACAAGAACGCAAGATTTCAATCTTAAATAGAACGCTGATATTTAAAAGAAATGCGAATTCTTTATTTTATTGTAAAGTAGGCAGGATGAGGTTATGTGTGGAATAACACATCGGCCAGATGGTCTCCGCGGCTTTGCTGGCACATACGCGATCTTTTAATGAAATTTTCAATAACCGTTTTGCATAAATGCTGCGGTATTTCATTAATGCAGCGTCCAATTTCCTCTATTAAGGGTTGAGTCGTCGTCGTGCTGTGCATGGTCAGCTGTCTTCAGTTCCTGAGTCAATTGAACTTTGTATGCATGAAAATGCAAATCTTTCGTCAAAATTCGCTGCATAGTGGATTTGGAAACACCAATTTGCTGAGCTCGGTGTCGAATTGGGGTGGATGGAGTTTGAGGGACCTCTTCACGTACTGCTGAGATGTTTTCAGTCGATCGACCTGGTCGAAGGCGCGTTGTTGTCTTTACATCAGTTACAGACCCAGTTTAAGCAAATTTTTCTATTAATCGCTTTACAATTGACTCTTTTGGAGCATTATTGTTACCCCAAATTGATCGCAGTTGTGCGAACTCTAGCCACAAAACTTTTACCATTTTGGTAAAACAATTTCACAATGAGAATGCGTTGTTCATTCGTGTAGGGCTCCATTTTTATTAACCATATACCTTCTACTAACAAACAGATGTGGGATTTGGTTTTACGTGACCACCCTTAACGGCTTATATCACGGGGAACCTTTTTCCCAAGAGTCGTAAGCAACGCAAGACTAGACGCCTTAGTTACCCAAGTACCAAACTGGGATCATGCTTGAGGGACACTCACCCCACCTTGGTTTGGTGCGAAGTCTTTCTAAAACCTCTTCCGCTCTCTGGGTCGCAACGCCCGGTTGAGAATGCAACTCCACACCGAGAAGGGATAGTCCCCTAACCGTCTTGCCTAGTTGTGCTTAAATAATGAACTAGACAAGTCAGCACTGTACACTATCCTTGACTTTACCCGCGATATTAGGTGATAAACCACAGCCACCACGATAATCCCACAAGGGGGCCTACCGCACTGTCAGGCTGGAACCGAAGTTCCAGGGGCCCCTGACCTCCCGTGGCAACAGAATATAGCCTCTGGTCAAGCTGTCACTACTACTCAGGTTCCCTCAAAGCCTGGGTCTGTTAGCCGCCATCCAAGATGGTCTTTTCTCCATCAGTGATTCCGTTGACACTATAAATAGTGATACGGCTGTGATTTTGAATCATGTGTCAAGATAGAAAAAATTGTATAAAACAACCCACGAGTATTTAATTCATTTTATTAATTCATAAAAAGGAAAGGAAAAAGCTATTATTAAATATGGAGAATCAGTTCGTTGCACATCCGTACACGTTGACTGCCTGGCACCAACTCCTTCTCCTGACACTAAGACGTTGACACATGTGATTCATAAATCCAGTCGCATAATCTGGTCTACTAACAAACAGTAATAATTGTTCAGATGTCAAACAATGACAGTTCGAAAGGCTCAAAATTTAAATCTTGCGTTCTTGTTGGGACACCCTTTATTAGCCAGCTGCATTCCTCCCCTTTAAGAATTCACCCGCAATAACCGCCTCGCTAGGAATACTCACCCGTTCACCCTTAAGCCCACCTTCGAAGGTACGGTTAAGGTTAGAGACTCGTTCTTTAGCCGCACCACTCGAATGTGGAATGCTCTTCCGAGCCCAACTTTTCCCCCTCATTACAATCCACAGGCATTTAAGACCAATGTCCATCGAAACCTCCTTTCCCTTTCTTCCTTTGGCCCGTACTGTGATTTTATTCTGGTCACTTGAGGGTATAAACTTTCAGGGCGCTCCAATTATAAAAAAACAAATTTGCATTATAGCCAGTAAACCACGTTTGCAACAAGTTTCAAGTAGTGCTTTGACTTGATGACAATTCATAAATTCCGGGAATTGTGTGCAATGTATGGAATACGTAGAGGTCGAGAAATCTCAAGAATTCCCGGGACTCTCGAGAATTACCATAAGTCTCAGTATAGTGTAGTCTTACAGTTGATGACATACGTACACTGCGTGCATGGTGGGAGAGAAATAGAGGCTTGCAAAGTCTATTGTGTGCACCAATAATCGAGGATTTTTTTAAAAGACTGATTGGGACCCGTTCATATTTATCTACGATTAAATTAAAAAAACTAAAAAAATACGAGTCGCTTGTGATATTTAGAAATCTCTCTTTTTTCAGATTCATACATTTCTTCAGGTTGCTTTCGTTAGTTTCCAGGTCTTAAAGCCCTCCAGCAGATGCTTCAGCAGTAGTTAAGAAATTTCAAATCAGCAACACTGTTTGTGCAAACGACGAATGGGTAATAGAAAATTGAATTCACACTCAAATTAGAAAACATCAGCCTTGATAGTCAAATCGTTCCGACTCATAAATCAAAGTGATTTCATATTTTCATATTCACCCTGTCTACGTTGGTCCAATTCAATCCAAAAATCGCACTTGAAACTTGCATGTCGGTGAACAGCATGTCGGTGAACAGCATGTCGGTGAACAGCATGTCGGTGAACAGCATGTCGGTGAATCTTTCCCTGCTTTTTTTGATCGTCATCAGTTCAACTTCTCGCAAGGACTCTCAAATCTTCCAGGCGGCACAAGCATTCGATGACCTCACAAAGTCGGTGACGAAGGATGACTGCATGAATGCTACCAGCAATACAGACATTGTATGAAATGGTTCCTTGACGACCTCGGCCTCCTTTATAAAATATTTTATTCATTCATTCATAATTCATTCATTTCAGAGTGAAAATTGTTGCCATGAAGTCACTTTGCCCGAGATCAACGATCCGAATTCAGCCTGGCGGAAATGCTTGAAGCTTGCCGAGAAAAAAGGACTAGACCGTGCGAGTGAATTGTCAGCCAAAGAGAGAAAAGGTGTCCTTTGGGTAAGTTAACACAACAAATTGCGCAAATTCAGTTTCTAGTCCCTTCCTAGGTTCTTGTGTATTGCTATTACAAGAGAAAGAAATACATCGGCCCGGGGCAGACCTTCAATATGACCCGCATTAAAGCGGATGCAGCTTCTTTGCCAGATCCTTTCGCTTCCAAATTCATCATCGAAATGTATGAAAACTGTGCCCTGAAGGGTAAGTGGCGGTGTGAAACGAATGTACTGTAGTTAAATTTTTGAGGAACAACGTCCATTTCTAGCAAACCAAACTTTGAAAGAGTATCGACATCATAGCCCAGCATCGGCAAACGACAAAAGCTTTCGTCCACGCCAAATGTTCTTTATGTTGGCGTATAGTTGTGTAAATCATTACTCGGAAACAACCGCCTGCCCCTATTTCCACTGGGCTGCGCTGAGCGAAGCCAACAATTCACTGTGCCAACGATATGTGAAGCGGTGCAAACAACTGATGGGAGAAGAGAATCATTAAATAAAAGTCTTCCGACTATTTTCTGTGTTTTCTTTTAGGATGTAGAAAAGACACTAGAACGGCTTCGGTTATGCAAGTGGCAGACGATATTAAAAGACGAAAAACCTAGACGATTTATTCATGGAGCTGGATAGGTAGAATATGGAGCAATAAAAATAAGAAAAGATCCCTTACTGGAAAACTGATGAAATTGTGCTTGGTTTAAGCATCACATAACGTAGTTTATGAAATCCCATCACAAATGTCCAGCAGCTCGCAGTTTTGTGTGAAGCGTTGGCACATTTCTCGTGTGTGTGAGATGGGACGTCAAGTGTGCACTTCTTATCAGATTAGTTTGTTTCAAACTTCAACTGTTTAACCATTTCTATTCTTGTCACTAAAACAGACGGCAACCAAGCTTTAAAAGCAGTTTTCCAACAAACCAGTCTTCTAATGGCCAGGTTTAGTTTCCTTAAAGTCTCCTGTCAAGGTCTTATGTCCTTTGCTCTTCAAATGTGTGCACGAAAAACTTGTCTTCTCATTACATTACCGCTGCTGGTGTTTGTTTTTGAATTTTTTGTTTTTGGAACTGTAGCATTCAGTAAGTGAAAGATGGTGTATGTCTTCTACTTTCTTTTAAAGCTTTGTAAGAGGTTTGGACTGACCATCATATGGTGAAAATATGGATTTCCGTCTTAAAAGGCATTTTAAGAAAATATTTTTCAATTAAACAAGCATCTACGAGGTCTGTTCCAAATTTTATTCGAAAATTGTTTTTTTTTTATATCCATGCGTTGGTACACCCGTCTCGAACATATGTTTATAGCTTCAGCCATATAGAATATTTAGTTTAGGTACGTTCCAATTCGACGACCTTCGTGGTCGCCGTAGCGTAGTGGGTAGAGTGCGCCGAAGGGTCTAGGTTCGACTCCCAGTTCAACACCAATTTTTCTAATATTTCACGGCACCACCTCTTTCGAGCTGCTGACAACACTCAAAGAGTAATAACTGTCTAAGAAAGCTTCTCAAATTTCGCCGTTCGGAGTCGGCAAAAAACTGTAGGTCCCTTCAACTCGTGAGAGAACAGTAGCGCGCACAACACGAGTAGTTGATGAGCAAGTTAGGCCCTGGTTCCCCTTTGGACTGTAGCGCCAACAATTATTATTATTATTTATTATGTTCCAATTCATTTGTGTACAGAAATTTGTAGTTGAGTAGTTTGGGTAAAAATCTCTCTTGGAGAGAGTATGGTAACTCTGCCCATACTTGTGAAACGACTTTTCGTAGAAATTTTTAAAATTAAATGTTAGCAGCTATCAGACATATGAAACTTAGAGGTTTTCTTATTTTCATTATATTTGACAGACATCTGCTGCCCACAAATTTTTCGGCAGAAATTCGTAGGGAGGGAAAGTAAAACTTTCTCATGAGCTCTCTCTTCTATAAAAAAAAATCACCCAATGGAACGTCTTTTGACAGTTTTTCGGCGAATTTCGTCGACATTCGCAGCAATTCAGAGCAATTGGAACAGACCTTTTGTTTGTGAGAGGCATAAAGTTAGGCATGTTTTGCGTGTTTCACAATGTCCTGCTGTCGAAAATAAATGGATCGATGTGCTCCAAAGCCCTTGAAATATTGACTGTGGCAGATGGAAAGTGTATTCTGAGCCAAAAGAAATGTTACCGAGTGGTACACGCTTTTCAAAGACGGTCAATTATTATCACCTTTTTAATGACAACGCTTGCCCTGGAGAAAAAATTCTGAAGATGTCATCACATCAGTTGATTTATGCCATGCAATCGAAAAATTTGGGCATAAAGAGTGTGGCACCGAATTTTGATAAAAAGAATGTCGCATGAGCATCGCTCAAGAAATGTTGAATGATATCAAAGGCGATCCAGGTTGACCTAAAAGGGCAGTAATAGGGGACGAATCGTGGGTATATGGCTATGACACCGAAACTAAAGTCCGTTCCAATTGAACAGCCCACGAGAGCCAAGACCAAAATAAGTACGCTAAGTTTGCAGCAGTACGTTGAATAAGGAGTATTACGAAGGTTGCCCGTTATATTTCGGGATTGAGCAACCCTAGTGTTGCAATCTAACAACTGCCAGCTCTATGGTAAAGTGTGAAATTTTTGAGGTTATACGTACTCAGAACGTTTTGACATACGAGAGCTATTTGTGTTGTTTACAGTAACTTAAAAGATTCATTTCGCCCAAAAAATGGAATTAAATCGTGAAAATTTTCGTGCGATTATTTTTTACAACTTTCGACGTGGATTAACTCAACTACAGTGCATCAATGAACTTAATTCAAATTTTGGCGATGAAGCTTGATCAAGGAACAGTGTTTATCGATGGAATGGTGAATTCAACCGAGGTCGTAGTTCACTCCAAGACGAATTTTGTGAAGGTCGTCCAAAATCAGTTGTTCCGGAAATCATTGATGCTGTGCCCCAACTGATATTCCAAGATCATCATGTGACCTATCGTGAGATTGAGACAACCTTAGGCATTAGTGGGACCAGCATACATTCAATATTGCATGAACATTTGACCGTCAAAAAAATTTCTTCACCTTGGATCCAACACAATTTGTCAATCGCTTGAAATAAGGCTAGTGTCGATTGGTCGAAAGAAATGCTCCAAAAATACAATCTCGGTGCTTCGAAGCACGTCTATGACATCGCGACAGGTTATCACCTGTGGATTTACGCGTATGAGCCCGAAAGTAATCTGCAGTCGAATGTATGGGTGTTTCAAATTGAGCCAAATCCAACAAAAGTTGCTCGCGGACGAAGCGCTTTCGAGCAAATGGTCGCCTGTTTTGTCGGAAAAACTGGACATGTCGCAACCGTACCACTAGAACAACGCAAAACAGTCAATTCTGAATGGAACACTGTCATTTGTTTTCTAATTGTCTTTAAAGAAATCAGGAAAACCAACCGCCGAAGACGGATCACTTTTCACCACAACAATGCGAGCTCTCACACATCGGCTCAACCAATTGCATTTTTTAGCAATCAAAACATCGATTTGATGAGTCATCCGCCGTATAGTCCTGACTTGGCACCAAATGACTTTTTTTTTATTCCCGTACGAAAAAAATAAAATGAGAGGTCAACGGTTTTCGACACCTGAAGAAGCGGTTGATGCTTTCAGAATGCATATTTTGGAGATACCTCAATCAGTGTGGCAAAAGTGCTTCGACAATTGGTTCAAACGCATGCAAAAGTGTATAGATCTTAATGGGGAATATTTTGAAAAACAATAAAGCTATTTTAGAGGATTAATATTTGTTTTTGTTCTCTAATCCCGAAATATAAAACGTATCGTATTTTGAAGTTATCCACCGCGAAGAAAACGTCCAAAATTGTGTAAAAAACAAATCATGACTTTTGCATCACGATAATGCACTCACTCCTCATTTTTTTGGACAATGACAACACCGTTATAATGCCTTAGCCACCTTATTCCCAAGATTTGCCCCGCGACTTTTTTCTCTTCTTAAGAAGGAAGCGTTGGGAGAAGATATAAACATAATTGCTGAGGGAGGTCAAAGGCATACCCTACAGTGCATATCAGAACTGCTTCGAGGATTGGAAAAAACGCTGGCACAAGCTTATTATATATTTAGGGGCTATTTCGGGGATGACAATATGGAAATTGACGGGTAGCTAAATACTTTTTGGGGAAAAAGAAAGTTCATTCATATTTTTTGAACATACCTCGTATATTTTTCAATCTTTCGTTCTTGAACATCTTTTAAGAGGTTAGAACTGGGCACCGCATGCTAAAACGTGTATTACCGCCTTCAGAGGCTTTTTGATAAAATATATTTCAATTTCAAATGTATCTAACTTTTGAAATCAATGGTGTATTTGGTTATGGGGCTTTGTCATACAAATAATCATTTTTTTACATAAAAGGTGTTTTGTTGGAGGTAAAGAGTTTGAAATGAATAAAAAACAAATATGTTTGCTTTAAATTGACATATAATTTACTTTGTTTGAAAGCAAACTTTTCGACATTTCAACTCAAATATAGCTTTTGCTCATAGCCGCCAAAACTACCCAGACGTAGGCGTACCTGAAGATCCAGTATTGCAACGTCTTTTTCCAACATTTGTGTTCGTATATCGGCAATAACACGGCAAGCGTTGTGCACCAACTGGTCAATCGTTTTGGACTAATTGGCGTGGACTAGCGATGTCACTTGTCCCTACAGAAAATTGAAGCACCAGTCTTTGAGGTAAAGCCGTGCGTTTTTTTTTTTTCAATCATTTGTGGTCCCAACTTTGTACATCGTCCGATTAATCAAAAACAAGCACTGAGCTTTATTGAGGGAATATTTTATTTCCTGTAGCGTTTAATTTAGCGTTTATTTATTTTTGTTTCTCCATAATTTAGGCATCTATCAAAAAATGGAGTAATAAGAATATAAGTGTAAAATAATTTGCCTTCACCTAGGATTTTGAGGCACAAACACAAACCAAGCGGAATGACAACAATTTCCACTTCATCGCAGATAGGGTACCTAATGACCTCTCACCATTGGTGATTACCGCTACATTCGCTTCAGCCCATAAAGCTGCCGAATTTTCCGGAACGTCACCTTCCACACGCGAAAACTACAGAAGCTCTTGCCAATTGATAGAGTAGCCTAGCCCAAAATGTCACGTCCGAGGTTTTCGCTTCTTTTAATCCTTCTGCTGTCCCTGACCTTTGTGGTGAGTTCGAGTTTGACCCTTGTGGTTTGGGTTTAATTACACTAAACCTCAACAGGCTGCGTACGAAGAAGAATCAGAAGAGTCAAACGAAGACGATCAGGAGACCTCATCATCCGATGAAACCGATGAAGATGCCGATACAACGCTAATGACAAGCTCAAAGTGTGCGAACGCAGATCAGTTCACCCCATTGGTATGGATGCAAGTGTTCTATAAGAGGAAGGACTTATTTCCGAAGTTTTAGGCTAAAATGTGCTGTCATTACCATCTGCATCTGGACAAGGCATCTGAATATTGCAACACGAATGAAGATCTTAGTGACATAGATTTTTCAACCGAAAAGGGGAAGATAGACGGCACAATGGTAGTTGGGTGGTTTTAATTTTTTAAGGCTGCCACTTTCAATCTGGTTGCATTTTAGAGACTCGTTGGCTGTTTCTTTCGAAGGAAGAATTACATCAAGTCCAGAGACAAACTCAACATGAAGCAAGTGAAGGCAGATGCCGCCAAGTTGAGTGATCCTGCCAAAGCTAAATTCATGATCGATATGTACACAACATGCGAAATAGAAGGTTGGTCTCAGTGAAGTAACTAAATATAATATCTCGCAATAATTGTATTTCTTTTAGGCAAGCGAGCTTTGCAAATGTACGAAGGTTACTCCCGCCACCGGCAATCAAAAAAGGATGCTTTCCCCACTCGCCATCAGATGTACATGCAAGTCATCTACGCCTGTCTAAACAACTTCTTCGTTGAGAAAACGTGCCCTTACTTCTATTGGTTCTCCGAAAACTCCGGCGACAATAGGAAATGCAAGCGGTACGCTCAAGAATGCAAGGCCATTACCAGAAACGGTAGAAAATGAGTTTTGTTATTGATTTGGCTTTAGTTGCTGAAGTGGTTATGGATTTTTGAGCCTGATCAAATACATTCGCTTCATGGCTGTCGAAGTTATATTGATAATATCAGAATATGTGGACATTAAAGATTCTTATGCATCGCAGGAGCGTCCTTGGGAGTTAAGTTTAAATTTTTGTGGCCAAAATTAATGTTTTCCGATTATTTCTTTTGCTCTCAAACAAACTAATTGTTAGCGTCCTTTCCTAGATTTTGGGCAAGAGTTTAATTTTTGCGCGCCCATTGAATTATTTGCTCCGCTTCTTTCACTTCTCTTAAAGTATGTGTGCTTAAACTTAACTTAAAAAAATTCTGCTCTTAAACTGTGTGCCTTTTAACAGTTTCTGGCTATGTTCCGAGTTGAGAGTGGATTAATCTTATCTATCGTTTTGTTTTTGGAAGTGGATTTGGTGCAATTGTAGAAATTGGATGACATTTTGGGTACACACGAAGAAAAGTAATCAGGCGACAATATCAGTAGACTGTGTGGTTGGTTGGAGACGAGGTCACTTAAGGCTTTTTCAAAGCATTTTCTAGAAGTGTACAATTTTGTTGGCAACACTTTTTTCACTAGTATTTATTTTGTTAATTAATCTTTTGTTGATTTTGGTAGGTCGGCCGTTTGCACAAGGCATGTAAGGTATGCCATAATTGGGTGGATACTATTGTAGTTTTCAAGTATGTGTTGAGACATAGTTTTATCCACAAGAACTGGCTGTTGGACGAGATTTAGGGAACGGGATTGCACGGTGGGTACTTCTTTAAAAACGATGTTTGCCAGAACGTTACAGCCAATGATGACCACTTCAGAGGGACTGCTAGTGATTTTTTCTTTCATCAATTGAACAATTATGATGCGCAGGAACTGTGATTTCAAAAAGAAGGCGCAACCCAACAGACTATTCGTACCACGATAGGTTCGTTGAAAGAAACCAGACTGTTCGTACCACGATAGGCTCGTTGAAAGAAACGTTTGGAAATTGCATATTTTCACGATGCAACGTGCGATTATTATACTTATTGCGCTTTGGCAAGTCGAAAGCCAACATTGATAAGTCCGCAATGATCCACGATTTGGAGCTCAGTTATAAATGTGGAAACAATTCATTAAAACTTGAACTAAATTCGTTAGAATACGTTTGAATCAGCCGTAGCAGTGCCCTTACAGAGATCATATTTTAATTATAAAGGCAGAAGAATAAACAAATTTAACATAACCTCACATCTTAATTTTCTTTTTATTTCAAAGCACAGAAAAATACAAAAGGTTATAGAAAAGTAAGGAAAACTGATTCATAGGAAACTAGACGTTAGATTTGTTCGCCTTTGGAAGTTGGCAAAACCTGTAGGTTACTTCTAATCGCAAGAGTACATTATCACGTACAGCTGCTGAGTTAAATCATGTTCCCCTTTGTGAGTTGCTTTACCTCAATTTGGATGGAAAAGCAAGTAATCTTAGCACTGTTTCTGTCATTCCATGTACACATTATAATCGGCCCTTTCTGCCACGTGGAATGTTTGAAGCCGACTGTATTCTTCCAATTGTATACTGGCAACGACGTGACTTGACGAACTCGTATTTATCAACAACAGCAGCTGCTTTTTTGGGACTGAAACGCCAAAGTATCTATGTCAGGAAAAAATATAGACAAGGCGACGCACGACCTCATGAATTTTAAAATATAAGACTAGAAAAGATTCTGCAAATCTCGTTCGGCAGCTCAAACAAATAAGTGAGGACCAGGGCCTAGCTTGCTCATCCCCGGTGTTGTGCCCCCCACTCTTCTCTCACGAGTAGAAGGGACCTGCAGTTTTTTGCCGACTCTGAACGGCGGAGTTTGAGAAGCTTGCTTATGAAAACGCTTCTCAGAAACTTCCCCGTCTGCTTACTACGTCCCAAGGGTCACAAGTTCGCATATCGGTAAAGAGTCTTTGTTGCTCCCGAGCTTTATAATCTATTTGTCTAATACCGTTCGTGTAACGAGGAATCTGTAGATGTTTAAGTTTTCGAAAAGGAAAACAACATTTATTCCCAAGTTGACGCTTAATGTCCTTCATGAAAATACACGTTCCTTTTAAAAGATTAAAAGATTGCATTCGTAAATATTTTCGGTTCACAGAGGATAACTACTCAGCCTTAAGTTAAGCTTTTATTGATTCAAAACTCTGGTAAAACACGGCAAGTCTTCAAATGAACCACAGATACGTCAACCTAGTCTTAAGAAACAAGCTAATAGCTGCATTTAGCTCCAGTTGAGGTTTTTGAATATTGGCTTTGTTTTGGAATGTAGTCCTACAGACCAGTGACCCATGACACCAACCGAACAACATCTTAAACGGCTTGGCTGCTCACAGAGAGATAAGAGTAAGTGCCTACAACAGTCTTCCTGATTGGTTAAGGCATATTTGACAAACAACATTCTTTGCTTGAGCATGAAACCACATATGGTGCATTCAGGAGTCTTCGCTTCCCAGGTTTGAGGTTTTTGTCCAATCTGTAACTTCTAAAAGGAGAAATAAGGTGGTCCTAAATAATTTTGGAAACCTTCATTTTGAAACAACTTGATAAAAAGTAGGTGTGAAATCTGCTTCAATAATTTCCATAATCGTGTTCAAAATGAAAGGAGTGCCTTATCCACCGCTTTTAATTTGTTTATTTTAAAAGGTGGTCGTCGTGGCGTAGTGGGTAGAGTGCGACGCTCACACGCCGAAGGGTCTAGGTTCGATTCCCAGCTCAACACTGATTTTTCGAATTTTTCACGGCCCCACCTCTTTCGAGCTGCTGACAACACTCAAAGAGTAATAACTGTCTAAGAAAGCTTCTCAAATTTCGCCGTTAGGAGTCGGTGAAAAACTGTAGGTCCCTCTACTCGTGAGAGAACAGTAGCGCGCACAACACGAGTAGTTGATGAGTAAGCTAGGCCCTGGTCCCCCTTTGGACTGTAGCGCCAACAATTGTTATTATTATTATTATTATTTCAAAAACTGTAATTCCATGCATTGGATTTTATACAGTTTTGAGTCAAATGCCCCATTTAGAAGATACTGCGGCCCTTTATTAGGTTTTCGTGTGTTTCCTTGATCGCATATATAACCATAACAAAGAAAGATATCATGTGGGTACTGTTTAGTATTTTTATTTTTTTCGATTTGAAGAAATGCTTGTTGCATATAACATTAAAGTTCAGTGAAAAGAAAAATCACGGATTCGTCAACGTTACTGTAATTTATTGACATACACACAAGCCCTACGTGAAAGCTCTACTTTCTTTAAATTTCAGTGCCCCATTATTGCCTTGCATTCCTTAGCATAGCTCATGCAGTCCTTATTCACTTCCAAGCAAGTTCCTCTCCAGTAGAAGTAGGGGCATGAGTTCGTCTTGAAATATTCTTCATAACAACTAAACAGTACAAACATAAATACTTCGTGGCTTGACGAAAAATTCTTCTTAAGTTCGGACCGCTTTCTTTTGAATTCCTTTGCGGATTCCTTCGCTAAAGAATTTAAAGCTCTAGTTTTTAAAAGACACAAAAAGAACAGGAAATCCATTCACTCACCTAAACGCTCACAAGTTGAGTACATATTCACAATAAAGTCAGCTCGCTGAGTATCGTTTAATTTCGATGCATCTGCTATGATTTTATCCATGTCGAGCTTGTCTTTCGACTTCAAGTACTGCTTCTTCTCGTAAAAACATTCAATCAATCTCTGAAAAAGGTACTCTTCATTGAAGTGTTTGAGGGCTTTTGCGATTAGTAACTTACCAAAGATGCTTCGCGCTCACTGCTGTTTGATTCGAAGTCAATGTCTGTGGTGTCCACGTTTTCTGCGCAATACTTCATGTCATTGTCCCAACTTTGGGGATGACAACACATGTGGCTCTACAAAAGATGAAATCATTATTCAAAAGTGGTTGTGCGTGGATTTACGCGACACGTACTAGTTTTTCAGCATGCACTGCGTTCATGCAATTGTATCTGCTCAAGGATTCTACTTTGTTCTCATCACCGTCATTAGTCGAATCTTCTTCCTCGAAAGATTTCTGTCTGCGGGGCATGGTTTTATGTCTTCGATTTTTCTTTTTCGAATGCTTTTTCCATGAGGTCTTCTGTTTACTGCAGGGCGGCAGGTACGCCATTTGATCGTCTTCTGGTTTTGAAGTCGTCATTTCCTCAGTGTCGTCTGTGAGTGAAATCTGTAGGCCTTCATCATTCGTTTTCTGATTCTGATCATTCACAATTTCAGCTCCAACTTCTTTGTCACTAAGTTCAGTGTCGTTAAATTGTTCTGCTCTTGATCCAACGATAGTCGTATTATCTTCCTTTATTTCCGGGCTTTCCGCGACCGCCAAATTCTCACTGTTACCCTCCTGGAAATATTTTTTTCAAAATAAAATAAATTTCGAGTTCAACCTGAAACCGACCACCAGGAAAGATCCAACTATCAAAACCAGGAAAAGACGTGGACCCAACATCCTACGTTGGCTTGCAAATCCAAATTCAGACTGATTTAGAAAACAGATTTTCGAGGTTCCTTAGTAAAAACACAGTCCACTACGGATGAGTGCTTTTAATGGCGGCCATTAATTTGGTTTAATGCCTATAATCCACTTCGATGAATTAGATGTGACAAGCACCACTGCGCGATTTATGACCCAAAGATTTGAACCCAAATTTAACCCTAAATTAAACACAAATCACTAAGAAGTGGCCTTTATTTGCTTCGACAGTGATTTAAACATAATACATCCTATTGTTCAGATCGGTTTCGAATTTTTGGAGAACTAATTGAATGGATGTGCTGATTCTGGACACATTCGTGAATATTCCGGGGAGCTGCTGATCTTCGCACCCGAAGGACGTTACGGCAACGCCAATTATCCCTTCGCCATGCGTGAGTGGACCTCCAATATCACCTGCGCAGAAAGCTCGCACTTCGATAGTTGCCACTGCGCATAGCGCGCTGTCTGGAACATGGCGGATACCTGCGTAGCGTCGGCGACACTCCTCCAAGCTGATAATGCGCACATACGCTCTACGAAGATTGTCGCGCAGGTCTTCCTCCCCATCCACTGATATGCCCCAGCCAGACACGATCCCCCGCACTCCCACCACTGTCGGCTCTGACACCATTTTCTCCGGACGCCCTAGTAGGGCTGCGTCCGAACATAGAATCGCAGCGTCGTTTTCATTCGTCGCCCTATTGCACCCGTTCACAATAAACAGTTCGGATGCCACTTCCCAATACATTTGCCCCTCCCGCAGGAACCTGGATCGCGTAATCAGGGTGTAGTTGGCATTGATGCGATGCGACTCTCCCAAAGGTATCACATCTGTGTCCACACATGAGCACGCGGTCAGAACGCAATGCGATGATACCACTGCTCCCGAACAGTGATAGTTGCCGTTTTTGAAGATTGCCGCGTGGAAAGGTCGTTCGAGAAGTGTTGCCCTCTTTGGTGGTGGGTAGAGGTTGAAGCCTTGGGCGACGGTGACGCAAATCGTGAATATACAAATTTTTGGAGCCCACATTTGTAGTTAACGACGGGCACACTTTGACTGGAGGTTACTGTATGGGAAGGTGTCACGGCGCGTCGGCGTTACGGGTGCGAATGGCTTTGTTTAGACAGATGTTTTCATGGTTTGTGAGAGGCAGTTGAAATCTATTTTAATACAGAGCTAGAAGTTTTCAGTCAACAATTTTTTTGAAATTGTTTTAGACGGAAAACGAGTGCTTTCGATCTATTGTGCTTGCACACCATTAATGTTGTCGCAGTGTCTGAAGTACAGTCGGGTGCAAACCGTACGAAAAGTGGACACAGCCAGGACTGAAAAGTTCTTGAAATGCTTGGTTCAGAGGGTGTGTCTGAAGAACTTTGCTGAACAGCTTTTTAGCACTGATTTGCAGTGTGGCCACGTCTCATGACTGACTCTTGTCTGTCTCCCCCCACCAGTCAGACAAACCTTTTTTAGATTAGGGAAATTCTTTAGCAGACCTACCAAGTATGTCGAAGAGAGGACATGAATGCTCTCTGATATCCGTGTGACAGTGGTTTGCGATGCGCCGAACCAAATTAACAAAGTCGTTTAACTCATACCCTATGTATGTCATTTGAGGTTTATAGGCTTACTTCAACCATCGACTAGGATGTCATGCTAACCTGCGTGGGTGCGAGGAATCAGCATGGCATACTGCTTGAAAAAGCAATTCCTGATAGACACTGATATCACATATACGGTAAGCAGGGCTTTAACAAATATCCAAACCACTTCGGTAATTTCCCAAATATAACGAACACTCGCATCAATCGATGACCCCAACCAGCTCATTTGCTGCAGGCAATGTAGCACGTTAATTAGGCGGAACGTCACACTCGACAAGTAGCAGCAGAAACATTTGCCAATTAAACGTGAAACTTTTGCAAACATTTTACGTTTGAAATGCTCGCATCTTCTAACTTTTATTCTGTCATTGTCAATTGTGGTAAGTCAAGGGCGTGCATTTCTAGAATAAAATGTCTAACACTTCACCAGGTTGCCCACTACGAGGGGAAATCAAAGGAAACAAATGAAGATGATCAGAAAAGTTCGTCATCAAAGGAATTCGTTGGAACCCACCACTCAGTGCCAATGACAGGGTCGAAGTGTAGGAATGCACTGAAGGGTTTATCACTGGTACGGAAGAAAGTCGTCTCTGTGAATGGAAAGTGATATCTTTTGTTTTAGGCAAGGACGTGTTGCCACAAACATATGTATGTTCACAAGGACGTGATTTACTATTCTGACCATTTAAATATCAAACAGGAAATGAGGTCCATGACGAGTTTATAGCGGTAGCTCAGACTCTGCGAAAATGTTACCAACTAATTTTAACCCGATTTCTTTTCAGAGAATTCCAAACTGTTTTTTTTTTTCTAAACACGAATTACATCCAGTCCAAAACCGAAGTAAACATGAAACAAGTGATTTCAGATTCATCAACATTGAACGATCCTGCCAAAGCTAAGTTCATGATCAATATGTTAAAAAATTGCAAAATCGAAGGTATGCACATCTAAAAAATGTTATTAGTAGGTTTTTTTAATTTTTTTTTTTACAGCCAAGGATAAATTGAAGCTATACGATAATTATTGGCATCAGCAGCAATTAACGCCTCGTAAACGTCCGACTAGTTATGAAAAATACATGCAGTACGTCTATTATTGTTTAGATACATTTTTCGAGCATAAAAAGGGTGTCCTTATTCCTATTTGTTCTTCGAAAGTACGGATTGTGATAGGATATACAAAGAAAATGCTCAGAAATGCCAAACCTTAATTGGCAGTGTAGGAAAATAAACATTTTTTAGTTAAACTGCTTTAGTTTGAAATTGTTTTTGCCTTTATTGGATTGGCACGACGTGGAAGTGGACCTTAACCAATATGCCGCATTCACTGACTTATTCTCCCTCCAGTTCTATGTTTCTAATCACGGGCACTCAGTGCGCTTGTGTGCACTATCTTAGACACGGACCCCCTATGTTGTGTTGCCGAATTCGATTTCGCACTTCGGGTCGGTTAAGGTTGTTTAACAATTGCTTTGGTAACAGACAAGCGATGGGCGTTGCTTATTTGTCATAATTTTTTTTGGCAGATGAAGGTCCTTGATTTGAAAACTGACACCATCTATGGTTCATAAAAATAAAATAAATTGAGTGCCTCGCAGTCCACTTGAGACAAAGGCTCAGCTTCTGAAGCAACAGTGTGCGTTCTGCATGCTTTGGCTCTCTCATGAATAAAAGGAAAAATACAATTTACTGCCGACTCCAAAGTGTGACATTTAAGACGTTTTCAGGCAATTTGGATTCGATTTCGTGGACCTGCGCAAATAACTGGATGAACTGATTCTTAGTCCAGCAAGTAAACCTCGTCCGCCATCGTGGTAGTTATGACACATACCTTCTGCCGTCCCTATTCCGGTCAATTATTCTAAAATGAAAACGTTTTGGAAAGCTTATGCGGCGGGAAGGTTGGGTATGGGCTTGTGCACAAGAGGTAAAGTTGTTGATCTCTCTCAATAACACTAATCGCCAGTGTACAGCAGAGATAAAACAGTGAAAAAAGTTCTTAAATTAGGCCAGTTTGAGTACCTTCTGCACTGCGTGTCAAAACTCTGGTTTTTGTAGTTTTTATAGTATTCAACCAAACCACCATAATAATGGCGGCAAAACCATAAATTCGCCTTCTCATTGGTCGAAAACCTATGAATTTGAAAACAAAACAATTGTTAAATAATTTAACTTAGTGGCTGCTCAGCTTAAAAAGGGCGAAGCCAATCAGCTGATCAAAATAGTTCAGAAGTGTTCACATACACTAGTGTATAAGAAATGCTGTCAGTTGAATTCAAAGGGAAGAGAAGGGAGAGTTGTAAATCTCCTTATTTATTCTGGGTGCACAAGTCAATTGCGCATGCAATCATCATGATATGGTGCTGCACATAGGTTCTTTTATAGAGCGTCCCAACGGGAAGTGAACATTAAAGATAACCCAACGGCTAACATAATTTTGATAGAGATGTTAGTTCAAACCAACACTTTGAAGCGTTTATCGCCGTGGAATATAAAGTGTCACCAAAAGAGGCTATTTGATAAAGAATCAAAACACAAAGTACACTACGTTTTCTATTCTGCACAAAGTCAATTCACACATTGTGGGCAGATGACTTCCTTCGTTGGGAGTGGGTGCCTAACCGGCAACCTCATGACTTTCACCAGGTACCGAGAAGTAGACAGTGGTAGTAAAAGTACTCAGAAAGAACCATCAAAGCTTACAGTTTCCGCTTCACCGCAGATGTGACAATTTAAATAAAATCCTACTGATCCGTAACCAATCGCCCAAATTGGTAATAATCGTCACATTCATAATCGCCACATTTCCCCCATGCCATAAAGCTGACAAATTGCTTGGAAATTTATCTTCTAACCGCACCAATAACTTATGCGCTTAGTGACTGACAGTATAATCTAGATCAACATGGCAACACGTCTGAAGTTTTCGCTCCTTTTGATTTTGGGTCTGTCTCTGTCCTTTGTGGTAAGTTAAGGATGTGTCTCGTTGCAATTAAATATGCTTAGCTCCAATAGATTGGTGGCTATGAAGAGGGATCAGAAGAATCAAACGAAGATGGTCAGGAAAATTCATCATCCGATGAAAGCGAAGAAGATGCCGATTTGGTGCCGATGACACGCTCTACGTGTGCGAATGCGTTGTCCGTCCCTCCACTGGTAAGGCGATCTTTTTTCTTGAGAATGGAAAATTATCTCTCACTATAGGCAAAAATGTGCTGCCACGCACACCTGCAACTGGACAAGACCACGCAATACTGTACCCAGCATGAGGATCTAACCAATCTGGATTTGTCCAATAATAAAGACAAAATCGAGGGTATCAGGGTAGGTCGCACATTCTGCAAAGCTTTTAAACATACCTTTCAAGGCTTTTCTCATTTCAGAGACTTGTCGCGTGCTTTTTCCGAAGGAAGAATTACATCAAAGCCAAGAACAGGGTGAACATGAAGCAAGTAAAGGCAGATGCCGCCAAATTGGATGATCCTGTCAAGGCAGAGTTCATGATCGAAATGTACAGAACTTGCGACAAGCAAAGTGAGCATTTTACGGCTGTTTTCCGAATTTCGCGTAGTATAGTAAATTCATTATAGGCAAGAAGAATTTGCTGACATACTGGGATTATGTAAGGCGTCAGGAGAAACCAAAGAAAATGGGTATTCCATCTGATCATCAGATATACATGCAATTGGTCTTTTCGTGTGTGAATTCGTACTTCACACGAGAAAGTTGTCCTTATTTTTATTGGTTCGCTGAAAACCGCATCGAACACAGCAAATGTATACATTATGCGCAAGAGTGTCAAAGGCTAGCCTAAAAGTATGAGAAAATAAATGTTTGGCATCATTTGTCATGAGCATATTTCGTGTTTGTTTTCGAAATAGGAGTGGATAAAGGTGGTTCAAGACTTCGATAAAGATCTTGTGTTGCAACATTTCGCGTTCGTAGCTTCGCAATTGAACAAACAATGGTTCACAGTTCATATGGTACTTTCATAGAATGTTGTCAAATATCTCCCTTCCTTCTTCTTTGCTCTTCATTCAACTGTAGTGGAATAAAATCAAAAAGAGTGATTTATTTTTGTACGTCACTGTTCTTAACGAAAATACCCCAACTACTATCCAGCAAATGTATCGGTTCTACTGATCGGATGATCTATCCGAAAAGTCTCCACTTCTGGACAAAGGTGTTGCTAAATGTAACCCTAGAAGAAATCAGCCTATTATTAAAGAAGTGTTTTTGCAGTGTGGATGTGTGTTGTTTTTTCTAAGGCTCATCAGAATCCGTGGCGTAGTGGGTAGAGTGCGACGCTCACACGCCGACGGGTCTAGGTTCGACTCCCAGCTCAACACCAATTTTTCGAATTTTTCACGGCACCACCTCTTTCGAGCTGCTGAAAACACTCAAAGAGTAATAACTGTCTAAGAAAGCTTCTGAAATTTCGTCGTTCGGAGTCGGCAAAAAACTGTAGGTCCCTTCTACTCGTGAGAGAACAGTAGCGCACACAACATGAGTAGTTGATGAGCAAGCTAGGCCCCGGTCCCCCTTTGGACTGTAGCGCCAACAATTATTATTATTATTCATCAGAATCCCTACACAACATACTTCATAAAAAGTGTTACAGTGATCGGATTTAGTTGAAATATGCGCCGTTTTGTTCGATAATCTGTTTCCATCTAGACGGCACCTTCATAATACACCCCTCGTAGAAGCCCGCCTCCTTATTTGCGAAGAACTTGGATAACCACGTTTTACAAGCCTCTTTTGAGTTCAACTTCACACCGCCAAGGGCGTTTGTCATGGACAGGAACAGGTGGTAATCACTTGGCGCTATGTCCCGGCTATATGGTGGATGCGATAAAACCTCCCATCCGAACTTCCGTAGCTTCTGACGAGTCATCAACGAAGTGTGTGGGCTGGCGTTGTCCTGGTGGAACACTACACCCCTCACGTTGGCCAATTCTGGACGCTTCTGGTCGATCGCCTGCTTCAAGCGGTTCAGTTGTTCGCAATAGTTGGTAGAATTAAGCGTCTGGCTATATGGGAGCAGCTCATAGTGGATGATTCCCTTCTAATCCCACCAAACACACAGAAAAACTTTCCTGGCCGTCAATCCCGGCTTGGCCACTGTTTGGGACGCTTCACCGGCCTTCAACCACGACCGTTTTCGCTGGATATTGTCGTATGTGATCCATTTTTCGTCGCCATCCGCTTCAAAAGTGGGCCGAGTTCGTTCCGTTTCAGCAGCATATCGCAGGCGTTGATTTGGTCCAAAAGGTTTTTTTGCTTCAAATCATGCGACACCCAAACATCAAGCTTTTTTTTGTATCCAGCCTTCTGCAGATGGCTTAAAATGGTTTGGTGACAAACTCCCATCTCCTGGGCGATGTCATGAGATGCCACATGCCGGTCTAACTCGATGGTTTCCATGATTCGATCGGCATTCGTCGTCATAGATCTTCCGCCGGCTAGCTTATTCATGGTGTCGGCTTTGAATCGTCGAAACCATTCCTCCGCGGTTCGAAATGATAGAGTACCATCCCCAAAAATACCATTAATCTTACGGACCGTTTCTCTAGCAAATTTGCTTTAACGAAGGAAAATTTTAAAATAGCGCGAATTTCGGAGTTAGTGGACTCCATGTTTACACGTCTATAAATGTTGAACGCAATATCCAAAGTAATCATGCATAGCGTTGTTGTGTAGGTTATGTCAAGACCTTTCAAATGATGTATATTATTGCTAGATACGAGATCTGTAACGTTTTTCTAAATTCAAAAGAAAAAAAAAGGCCGAAGGGAGATACCTATTACTTAGCTTAAATAAACTTTTTTGGATTAAAATGCCGATTAAAATATAATCTCGAAAATACAACATTCTCATAGAAACTCATATTCTAGGCGAAACGTTTCCTTCCGAAGGATCAATAAGCCGTTCTGGCTCATGTCATTTTCTAACCACTCAGCTCCATGCAACAATACATGAGTGATGTTTATTTTGAAAAGAACACCTTAGGGATTTTGGCCGTGTTTGTTTTGGGCCTTATTTGTTTTCCAGAACGAAATAAGACATATAGGTTGCCAGGTTGTGTAGGATGACGATGGAGTACTCTCGCTGCTCCGTCAAGGTCGTTACCGAACTCACCGAGACCTTCAATGTCAAAAAAGGTTTTAGACAAGGCGACGCCCTGTCATGTGACTTCTTTAACATCATCCTCGAGAAGATCGTGCGTAACTCACAAGTCAACACCAGGGGCACGATCTTCCAGAAGTCAGTTCAATTGCAGCGAGCCGTCAATGAGGCGTTTGCTGGCATTGAAGCAGAAGCGGCTCAAATGGGTCTAGTGGTAAATGAGGGCAAAACGAAGTACATGCTGTCATCAAGGAAGGACACACAACATCGACGTCTCGGATGGACCGTCACACTAGGCAGCAGAAACTTCGAGGTAGTTAAGGACTTCGACTACCTCGGCTCCGCGGTAAACAGGGACAACAACATCAGTACCGAAATCAAACGCAGAATCACTCTTGCCAATCGCTGTTTCTTTGGGCTCAAGAGGCAATTGAGTAATAAAGCCCTCTCTCGAAGGACTAAGCTCGCTTTATATAACAGCTTGATCATCCCCGTCCTACTATATGGCGCAGAATCTTGGACGTTAGCAAAGGCGGATCAGGAAGCCCTTAGTCTCTTCGAGAGAAAAGTTTTGCGTGCGAATTTTGGTCCTGTTTGCGTTGGTGGCACCTGGAGGAGAAGATTTAATGACGAACTCTATAGGCTGTACAGCGACATGTGCCTGGTCAAGCGTCTACGGATACAACGCTTAAGATGGCTAGGCCATGTAGAGCGTATGGACACCACTGCTTCGGCCCGAAAAGTCTTTGAATCCGAGCCATTGGGACAACGCAACAGAGGACGGCCTAGACTAAAGTGGCGCACACAAGTGGAGAAGGACCTCAACCAACTTGGAGTGCGCAACTGGAGACAGCTAGCGAAAGATCGTGCTGGCTGGAGAGGCATGTTGGTTGAGGCCCAGGTCCACCCCGGACTGTAGCGCCACAAGAAGAAGAAGAAGAAGAAGGTTGCCAAGTGCTATTTTGCGTTAGAACTCCATCCAAATATTGTTTGTGACTGAGTGTTTGCTCCACAAATTTGTTTCCTTACTTTTTTTTTAGCATTACTTTACCTTTCGAAAGTTCTCCTTTAGTCGACTACTAAAGTTTGACCAGCCAGTTTCAAATCGTCAATTGCACTGGAATATCTCACTGTTTATACGGTGCAAATATGATCTTGTGGAATTTCGTAGGGTGCATGGCTCTTAGGCATTTTAAACATGAATAGTACAGACGGGAATCAATTGTTTTATTATTTTAATTTCTAATCGTAATGAAAAATTCCATTACATACGAAGATTGCCTTTCTGGCAACTGCCAGCTCTACAACTACAACTACAACAACTTTCGACGTGTATTATGTCAACAACAGTGTATCAATGAACTTAATTCAATTTTTGGCGATGAAGCTCCATCAAGGACCAGTGTTTATCGATGGAATGGTGAATTCAACCGAGGTCGTAGTTGACTCCAAGACGAATTACGTGAAGGTCGTGCAAAATCAGTTGTTGTTCCGCAAACCATTGATGCTGTGCGCCAACTGATATTGCAAGATCGTCATGTGACCTATGGTGAGATTGAGACAACCTTAGGCATTAGTGGAACCAACATACATTCAATATTGCATGAACATTTGACCGTCAAACAAATTTGTTCGCGTTGGATGCCACACAATTTGTGCGAGAAGACAGTTAAAACCCGAGCGCAGCTCTCACCTGTAATTACTATTCCCCTTTCATCCGTCAGTAGATCATCTCATTCGTGATCCAGGGCGCGAAGACTTCCTACTTCTTCTGCTTTATTATCGCCGTTGCTATCGGGACCACAGCGGCTGCTACCACAGCGCGCATCGTTGGTGGCAATATGGCGACAGAATTCATACCCTACCAAGTGGCGTTGTACGTCTCAGATAATTTCGCTTGCGGCGGGTCACTTATTACGAACAGATGTGTTTTAACTGCAGCCCATTGTGTCAGTGAAAAGTCACCAAGCACCTTAAAGATACGCGCTGGAATCAGGAAACTCAGCACCACTGGTGGAGGTTCACGAAAAGTCAGCAAAACGTTTATCCCTACGAATTACAACTCTGCCACTCTTAACATTGACATTGCGGTAATGAGACTGGCCGCACCCACCACAGGAATCAACATTGTACCTATCGCCATGAATACAGAAACCCTGTACGTGGGAGATATGCTGACTGTAAGTGGTTGAGGATTGACAACCGAAACTGGTGCCGTTTCGGACTTGTTGCGGTATGCGGAGGTTCCGGCCGTTGCTTATACTGCTTGCAATGTGAATTACGGTGGCTCGATAACAAACACCATGTTCTGCGCGGGAGAAAGCGCCGGCGGCATTGATGCATGCTCTGGAGATTCTGGTGGTCCCGTCGTGAAGGATGGCAGACAGTATGGCATCGTCTCTTGGGGTAACGGATGTGCTCTCGCTGGCTATCCAGATGTCTACACCAACGTAAAGAAATTGCAACCATGGATTTAAGCTATGAAGGCCGCCCACTGTCAATAAGGCGGCAAAGAAAAAGAGAGAGAAAACAATACATTTGCTTGATGAAGTTTTTGTGTTTTCTTTTTTTTCATTCAATAGGTTTAGTTTGTGCAGAGGTGCATGTACTTTGGAAAATATAAATGAGGTGATATAGCGAGAGACTCATAAGAGTCTAAGGAGTGTTTACTAGGGTGCGCATTTATATAGAAGAGGTGGGCTGAATTTTATTATCAAATGAGCGCTGGCTATATTCTCTTAACACAATTTCGTAGAATTTCAGCCTGAAAAAATAAAACAATTTTTTCCGCAGAGACTACGTTTTCGCATCGCACTTCAGAAATATCTGAAGGCGACAAACACCACAGTATTTTCTATGTTCTAATTTTGAGCACAGTAAGAAAGATTTGGTTTGCAACTTAGATAAGTTCCACTGGGCAAATTTGGTTTAAAAATGAATCAATGTAAGCAGTGACACAAACCGAAATGGTGTATCATGATTATTTCTAGAAAGCACATTTCAAGTTTTTTGGGAGGGAAACATTTAAACTTTCGAAGCACATTCTTCATTTCCTTGTAATTAACCTCGTTGGGTTTTTGAGGTTTGACAGTTTTGATAGAAAATGTTACGTTGTTGTAAATTTACTTCTGTTTCTTTCGGTTCAAGATGCAATTAAGTGGCAAGGCCCTCATCGAAGGAGCAACCTCGCTTTGTAAAGGGCACAGAATTATGGGATCTTGATATCTTCGAGAAGAATGTTTTGCGTGCAAATTTTGTGCCTGTTCGAAATGTGATATTTCGGTATGTCTCATGTGTATGTGAAGTGTCTACCACAACAATCCTAGAGATGGTGAGTCTAAGTATGAATTACTTAACTGCGTCTGAACAGTGTACACGAGTGCAGTAGGACCTTTACCAAACTGGTGTTCATCAACTAAATGTGATGTACATGAGTTGCCCATCAATTATGGATGGCTTTATTATGAAACCATCTATTTTCCACAGATGTCTGTTGAGTAATAACTGTCTAAGAAAGTTTCTCAAATTTCGCGTTCGGCGTCGGCAAAAACCTGTAGGTCCCTTCTACTCGTGAGAGAACAGTAGCGCGCACAACACGAGTAGTTGATGAGCAAGCTGGGCCCTGGTCCCCCTTTGAACTTTAGCGCCAACAATTATTATTATTATGTCTGTCGCCTTGGAAGGCAGACGACCAAGACACACCTCCAAGAAACAAAACAGATGGAGACAAGGAGGAGGATCTCCAGACAAAATCTTCAGAATGTAGACATGCTCCTAATATTCATTAGAAATTTAAGAATTTTTTTTTCTATCCTTTCATATAGAAGACCAAGCGTGGCTTACAGAACACTACCATGTACATACGTTCGCTTACTTTTAGAACCCTTTACATGCTTGTGGAGAGGGCGACTGCAGCTCATTCTTTTACAGGGGTCAGAACTTTGGAAATCCTTGTCTCAGAAGCGCAGACTTTGATTACAGCTTCGCAAGTTATGCATCAGGCTTTAATCTCATATGTTCTGTGTGACATTTAATGTTAATGACTTCAAGTTATTTCACGAATAAGTTGAACATCGAAAAAACCCCAACTCGGTTCGTATTGTTTATTTCTCTCTCGGAATGTGTTTTATTTAAACATTTAATTTGAGCACAAGTTGGAACTACTCACGTCCTTGCTCAGGGCTTCTATGGACATTGTGATGTCTAGGTAGTACAATTACAGATGGTTTCCAAATTTCAGAAAGAAATTCTGGGCAGTTTTTTGTCGCACTAAAAAAATCCTTCCTACTCATTAAAAACTTAAGTGCGGTTGGGCTTAATGATGACACCCTCTTCGACGTCTGTGATGTGGTTCGGGTCGGTGCTGATGTGGTTGGCGCTGAAAACCAGAAACACTTGTTGCTATTCTTTCAGAAGTCTGGTACACTTTGTGACAATTATGTTTGAAATTTAATTTCCTTTGCATGACCATTACCGGCATTTTGCAGAAGTTCAGTCATGAAACCCAATTTCACGCATAAATTGAGCGAAATTGCAATTATTTTACGTTCAATATTGAGTCTGAAAGCATGCACCGTTGCAGGTTTGTTGGAATAGACGAACGACTATACATAGCCTCAAAGAAAACAGTTAAACGCCCTTAAACCCCATGAACAAAGTCATGGGTCGTTCACTACTAGCTAACCTGGTAACAGAAAATCAAACATTTCTGCGTTTTTCCAATATATTTTGTAGATCCCGACGAGATGGTTTTCAAAAGTATGCTCTTGTTTTTTAACACTTGAATTGCATACAGCAAAGAAAATTCAACATGATGCGACAATTGGTGGTTTCGTCAAAGTGGTCATAATGTATAGAAAACAATGGCCAATACCATTGTGCCCATTGTGTTACCTATAATCGAATGCTTTTTCAAAGACAAGAAGAACCAGCCCGGTAGACTGCAACTTGCAAGTTTTTCCTTAACATATTGCGTTATTCGTGTTGTTTGATGCGAAGTGCTATGGTCTTGTCGGAAACCGAATTGATGGTGGGGAAGTATATCCCTATCCTCAATAACGTTAATCGGTTTTTCTTTGAGAATTCTTTCGAAAATTTTACTGACACCACTTAGTAAGCTAATTTGGCGATAGTTGTAAGGGTCCATTGCGGCTTCGAATAGGTACAACTTTTGATATTTTCCAAACAGTTGGGAAGTATCCTAGTTTCAGGCAAGAGTTTATGATGAAATATAGATATTCAATTCCCATCTGTGGAAGTTGATTCAACACGATATTTTGTATTTCATCTAAGCCTTGAGATTTCCGGTTTAGAAGGTTTCGTAAGTGGAATTGAACGTTTTCTTCATTTATATAGCAGTTGGAAGGTAGTGGGGCAGTGCTGGTTTCAATTATGCGTTCAGCGTTGTAAACCATGGAGTCCATAGGGCCAGACACGGTTAAGACGCGATTGTTAAAATGTTCACTCAAGATGTTTGCGAAAACTTCATTCTTATCTTCGTTAGTGATATAAAGGGATGATGGCGTTACAATATGAGGAATGAAGTTACTTTTATTTTTCAAAAGTTTTATTGCATTCCAAAATGGCTTGTTATTCTTTTTTAAGTTAAGGAGACGTGTGTTCCACGAACGATTTCTATGACCCTGAATTTCGTTTTCAATCCTTTTCCGAAGATATCTCATTTTCAGATAGAAAATACTCAGTCTATATCGCTGCCACATCCTTTTATAATAGTTCCTTTCTTTAATTAAGGCGATGACATGACTTGGGAGTGATGTACTTCACACAGTGATATTTTTAATAAGAATAACTTCAGATACGCTCTCATTTACGGAGGATGTAAATTTTTTAACATGTCTATCTATCAGTTCTGGATGGGTAATATTGTCTAGGATAATTGGGATATTTGAAAGTTTCGCTTTAAAATTTTGCCGAAATTTTTTAAAGTTGACATTTTTGTAATCAAGAGACTCTGGATTATTGAAATTCCTTGGAGATGAATTTGGAATCTGATGGCATGGTGATTAAAGGCAAGTGCGTTAAGTAGCAATGCTGGCTGAGTAGCAATGCTCGCAGAATTTAATAATAATTGTTGGCGCTACAGTCCAAAGGGGGACCAGGGCCTAGCTTGCTCATCAATTACTCGTGTTGTGCGCGCTATTGTTCTTTCACGAGTAGAAGAGACTTACAGTTTTTTGCCGACTCCGAACGGCGAAATTTGAGAAAGTTTCTTAGACAGTTATTAGTCTTTGAGTGTTGTCAGCAGCTCGCAGAATTTGTTAGTACTAAATCTAGCACGTATGGAGATTCTCTGTTACCCGGGCGATAATATGTGGACTGAACGCACACACGATAAGTCAGTGAAGCAATGAAGCTCCTGTAGATAGACTCCACAGCCTTTTTGAACTCATCAACTTTTTGAAGAAGAAGGCTCAGCGTTTAGAAAGTAAATTATAATGTTCTGACATTTTCCTAAAATGCGATACAAATAAATAGTGTTAGAAAAACCCAAATAGTCCAACAATATTTGTGGCCTCCAAGAGCCTTTTTAGTCGTTATTCTATCCCCGGTCAATTTGCATACTGATGTCACAAGTTTAAAAATCTCTCCATACTCGAGCATATGCGATATGTCAAGGCTCTTAATCTGTGCTCTGTTTTCCTCAAAAGCACATTAGCAATAATTGCCCATAAGGTTCTTGTCCTGAATGTGAAAATAAACACCTCATGATGTTCTCCTTCTTCTTGTGGCGCTACAGTCCGGGGTGGACCTGGGCCTCAACTTCATGATGTTGCACATGGGCAAAAATCATTACACTCAACTAGATAAACATCGAAATCTACGTAGCTCCAATTGTCACTCAACAGATCCAAACCGCGTCTTTGTATATTGCATGTGCTAAAGGCATCCTGCTCGGAAATGCCATTGTAAATGTTAATAAGCGGTTTAAGCAACCCGTTCCTTGTGGTGTTTTTGTGCATTCCGGTTCTCAAGTTCACATAATCTCTGAGGATACAAGGCCTTTCATGTTTTCCTTCGAAAATTAATTTTTCGTGCGATAATAATACGAAAACTTTATGTAAAACATAATGATTGGACTCAAACCTTGCTCAATTTACTCCGCCTCCTGGCTCAGTATCCGTTTCATTTCTAACCAAAGCTGTGAATGACTGTATCAAAAAAAGTCAAGAATTCCCACCTACACAATATTTAATTAAAGTTTCTTCGCTCATAACGTGTCAAAATGCCCTCACCAGACACTGGGTCCAGCACAATGCGTCTCGTCAAAATCTTTAATTGTTATTAGCCACAGTCACTCAGTTCTTTTGGGTCTGGAACAGAAAGAAATTTTGAACGCAAGAATTAGCCTCAATGCAACGGTAACAAACCGCGTTTTGACATCCCAACCGCAAGACAACAATGTCATGCTGACTTCTCTGCTTGTGTTCCTCTCTTACAGAGATTTCTGTTCATCAAATGTACTGCAGATTCCACCCGCATAAAGTCGCAAAAAGTCAGTTGCTGGAAATTTTCATTTTTTGCTGGCTGTTCAGCTAATCCCTTTTGCGACATGCTTTCTTTGACATCACAACTCAGGGGCTGGCAGTACGGTACGGAGTATTGAAAATAAAGGAAGAAAACAGCAATTTACATCGGTCACTTCGTCTGTGTGACGTGCGGGTGGGGAATGTCTGCTCGGCACGTGAATAGGTTGGCTGTTTCATGAAATAAATTATTAAGTGCGAAAAATGAAATTTTGCGCTGCATTCGCCGGGAATGCGCCTCAGTGTCCTTAATCCGAAACGGCCGCCACGAAGCAAGTTCCGTGTATGTTCTACACTTCTGAAACAGGAGAGAGAATGTGCGGGCATCCGCCACAGTTAAGGCACTTGACAGGGCTTTAATTCGCTGTGGATATATGAAATTCCGTTTTAGCATCGGCAGATGGATAAGGAGTGGTCGCCGTGGCGTAGTGGGTAGAGTGCGACGCTCACACGCCGAAGGGTCTAGGTTCGACTCCCAGTTCAACACCAATTTTTCTAATATTTCACGGCACCACCTCTTTCGAGCTGCTGACAACACTCAAAGAGTAATAACTGTCTAAGAAAACTTCTCAAATTTCACCGTTCGGAGTCGGCAAAAAACTGTAGGTCCCTTCTACTCGTGAGACAACAGTAGCGCGCACAACACGAGTAGTTGATGAGCAAGCTAGGCCCTGGTCCTCCTTTGGACTGTAGCGCCAACAATTATTATTATTATTAGATGGATAAGGATCAGGACCTTTGTTTGGAGGCTAGAGTTGACTTAAATTAGTTTTAGTGCGAACTAAAGTTGAGTGAGGGAGCAATCAATTCAATTCAAGTTCGCAAGAGAAATTCTCGTAATTGTGGCAACCTACCGCGAAAACACACTCAAACTACAAGAGCTTAACCTTGGCCCCGGTTTTAACAGACGTCCTGTCTTGCAGTGAATGAGCTCTTTCCAAACTAAGGATCTTTCACACTGCTTGCACCCCAACTTCTCAGAAAATCCTTTTCCCTAAAAAAACACACAAATAGCATAAAGGGCCTATGCCTGGGTAGAGCAACACCACACTTATGCGTTTATTTTGTAAATAGCCGAATGAGGAAAGTAAGTGATGCGATTGGAATGCGAGGACTACGCAGACAACAGTTTCAGATTCAAAACGTTTCCTGCGGCATGAGTCTCACCCTAGGCACCGCTCTGTGAAAGGTTTTGCACACATACTCTGCAATGCTCTTCAATTTTGTAACTAAGATGACTTGCCCTCCAGAGGCCGCATTGATGGACACATGATACGGCGCACATTCGACAGTCGATTTCGATCGCAAACGGCTTTCAATTAAGTGCCTTTTCAAATCGAATTTGTGCGTATTGTCCCAGTCCAGATCACGACCCATTTGGCATCACTAACGTGTGTATCCTTTCTCTCGCCTTCGCAATTTTTCACTTCTGAGCTTGCATCCACCCATTAAATCTGCCACCGGAAAGCATTTAAAAGCCCAACGCACCCCCTGTCCCCGGAGACCTGCTGTTCAGTTTAAAGCTATAAAACGTGATTTATGCTAATTCTACCTAGAGTATGTTTGTGTGTGTGGAGAGGGGGAGGGGGTGCGTAACTGAGGAAGTGCTGGTTATATAAGTCACCCACTTAGGCACCCAGTGGGCGGGCTGCGTGCTCTACTTCGTTACACTGACCCGATTTAACAGAACTTGCAAGCAACGGACGCAAAAAGGCAAACCACGGCTCCGGTCCTGTGGATCACTTAAGCCCTCCTCGTCCTAGAGATGAGACTTTCCATGGTAAAGTGCTTAAAAGCATTTTCAACGAGTCTTTAATAGCCTCCCATGCCCGGCTTCCTGCGCGCTGAATTCGGGCTACAATGATTACGATGTATAATCGACGGCGTCGCGTCGCCTACAGAACACTCCGGGCAAGCGGAGATAGATTTCAAGTGTAATTCTAATTTGGTGGCAATAAAGTAGGACAGCTGAGTATGAGTTGTGATTCGGGTGTTTTGCTTTTTTTGACAAAATCAATACGTCTTGGGATGAGTCATTCACTGTATTCGTCGAACACTTCTGTGGTGCCCGGCAGGGTGTCCTTGCCCACGACAGATGACTGGAGATCACATGTCATTCACAAGACAAATTGAATGTCTCCGGTGAGAGCAAGTGCCAATAATTCTGATAATTGTTTGCTGCTGCTGGCAATGACTATCGACTTCTCCGAATCGTCGCTCAACTTTGGTGACTGAGGTTTCACTCAGGCCATCATGGATTGACGGATTCCAAGAAAATCGCTTTGTTGTCAACAGAGTGCTTGGTAGAATTAAAAAATTCATTATCGTGGCGCACTATGCATGCTACAGAAGGGGCTGCAGACACACCATCATGCCGCTGTGCTTCGCTTCAATGGGAAAGCATACCCAGTCTTAGGTTGCATATACGCTCAGCTTTAGAGCGTCCTCCAGACTAGCGTCGTCGATTTTCTGAAGATGGTTGCCTACCCTTAGCGCTCACTTATCAAGTGCTGGTTGAGTAGATTCATAAAAGCGTTAATAGGGGTATGCAAGTTCAGGGAACAGTGTGCATTGTTAGCCCGCGAAATCTGTTGACAAAAGTCGATATCTTCGTTCCAATTGACCTTAGCTGGAGGAGGATATGCTTGCTCAGGGGAAAATCAGAAATGCAATTTTGTCATGGGTGCAGTGGTTGTGGTATTTGAAATGAAGTGCTCTTGTGAAATATTTGTCATCTGCAACATTTTATCAAGGTGCCTTTTCTATGTTTGGGCTGAAAAAAGAAAATTTTTCAGAATTTTCATTTTAAAAGTATTCAATCCCTTGATGGCGTTTAAAGTTGATTTTCCTTTCAAATAATTATGACTCAGCCCTTTAATGTTATTCAATATCAAGTTGTGCTAACCTTTGCCATATGGTTTAATGAACATTTTGAAATCCTTCCAAGAGATTTCTTTCTTATCATTGCGTTATTTATGGGTCACTTGATAATCGCTAATCCTTTGGAAGACCACGAAAAAGGAAATATTGCTGACATTTATCACAGAGCGCAACCTTTTGTTTCAGGCGATTAGTGAAAATGTTTCGATATCTTTCCGTAAATGTCACGGAGGTCAGCGAATGCAAATGTCTTTTGGTTTTTGAAAAATGATTTGTCTATAAATCTACATCAATTTAATTCCGGAATCGAAGGGATTCTCGTTTTAATTGATACCACTTTATTATGAAACTGTGGGGTACTTTATAATGAAACTGTGGAAAGTGGCATTTGGTTTTTGACAACGTCATAGAAGCTCTTGAAATTTAACTACCAGGTATACCGGTAGTTTTTTTGAAAATAAAACACTAATTTTAATGGGAAAGTAAAAACATTTTAATCGAAGTATTGGCCATTGTTTTCTACACATTTTGACCCCCTTTCTGGCAATATGTGAATACCACGCCAATAAAATTGTTCGTCTTTTAAAGCAAACCAATCAGACACCCAATTTTCGACCTCCTCGTAGGAATCAAAGTGCCGTCAGCCAATGTATGTCCCATCGATGAAAACAAATGGTAGTCGGAAGCAGCCAAGTCTGGTGAATACGGCGGGTGGGGTAGCTGCTCCCAGCCAAGTGGTTTGATTGTATCCTGAACCGGTTTTGCTTTGTGTGCAGGTGCATTGTCATTGAGAAAAATTACCTTGAAGTGTCTTCTGACCCATTCTGGTCGTTTCTCAATCAATGCATGGTTCAAATTGATCATTTGTTGTCGGTAGCGATCAGTATTAATGGTTTCAACAGGTTTTGGGAGCTCATGGTACAGCACACCTTTCTGGTCCCACCAAACATACAGCATTGTCTTCTTGCCGAATCGATCTGGTTTTGCAGTCGATGTTGATGGTTGTCCCAGATTAACCCATGATTTTTTCCGTTAAGGATTCTTAAAATAAATCCATTTTTCATCACCAGTAACAATCCAATGGAAAGCCGATTTCCTTTCGTGTCTTTGAAGCAAAATTTCACAAGTGTTTTTCGGTTTTCCATCTGATTTTCATTCAATTCATGTGGCACCGATTTTCCACACTTTTGGATCTTTCCCATAGCTTTTAAACGGTCAGAAATAGTTTGTTGTGCAACATTTAACATTGCTGTCATTTGCTTTTGACTCAAAGTGTCATCTCCATCCAATATCGTTTGCAATTCGGCGTCTTCAAACTTTTTTGGTGGTCTTCCACGTTCTTCATTTCTCACATCAAAATCATTATTTCTGAACCGTTGAAACCATCTTTTGCATGTTGCTTCTGATAGAGCATGATCACCATATGCCTCGACAAGCATTCGATGCGACTCTGCAGCACTTTTCTTCAAATGGAAACAAATAATTAATGCTTTCCGCAAATCATCACTTTCTGGTACAAAATTCGACATTTTTTAATACGATGAAAAAATATGATGTTGTCTGTCCAATGACTTGATGTATACTAAATATTTTTCACCCGTATCATAGCAAACAAAAAAGAAAAACAATAAGGGCTCGTTCACAACAAATATTCCCTATCGAGACATTTGTATCTTGACGCTTACTTCATACCAGTATACCTGGTAAGTTTGTTGACTTATTATTTAAAAGTCATAAATTTAAATTTATTTATATATTAATTATATTTTTCGAATTTACCGTTTGTTCGATTTTCAATCTTAAGCAATTTATTTTAAACCTCACTTTTACGTAAACGCAGAATTTAAGAAACGAAACGACCAAAGGAAGCACAAGAATGCGTGCGAGAATGTGCGAGAAATTTCGAGAGTAATAAATAAAGTGAAAATTTGGAAAAAAGGAAAATACTTGGACAGGTTTTCTTTTTCTTAGTTTTTTTTTTGCTTTAGTAAAAACGATGAGTTCTACACCCTTTTTTCGATTTTTCACAGCACCACCTCTTTCGAGCTGCTGACAACACTTAAAGAGTAATAACTGTACAAGAAAAACCTTCTCAAATTTCGCCGTTCGGAATTGGCAAAAAAAACTGTAGGTCCCTTCTATTCGTGAGAAAACAGTTGCGCGCACAACACGAGTATTTGATGAGCAAGCTAGGATGTGGTCCACCTGTGGACTGTACCGCCATACAATATACATATATATATATATATATATATATATATATATATATATATATGTATATATAAATATATATATATATATATATATATATAAAAGCGATGAAGTCAATAACTCATGGAAGGTCTAAGCCTGAGCAGTTGCAGCCTTCGATCGTTGATGTCGGAAGCAAGTTGGTCACATTCTCCGCTTCCGTCTCTCCTTTACAAACTGAAAGACCTAAAAAAGGCTCTCACTTAGAGCATTGTTCTTCAATCGTAACATGTGTCCACCCGATGCACATTCATCGGTGATTTTTATCCTCATGCATAGCATTTGCATCTTCCTGACTCACGTCTGCATATGAATAGATGGACGCCCGTGAAAATTTATTTTTAAAATTCTGTTCGAAATACACATCGAGCAAATTTTGGTTGTATGGATGCATCAATAAAACAACAACTCGTTCAGACATTGTTACTTACATCCACAAAAAATTAATGCTTGGTATCTTTGATATAACAATTTGTCTGTATTTCTTCAAAAACTTTGCTCACCAGAACGCTTTAGGCAATGGTGACCGTTATATGATCATAACATTTCCTGCCTTTTTTTCTTCGTCGATTGATGAATCGTGATGTGTGGGAGTTGTTATTTCGACCAGATGGCGCAATATGTCACACAGTTCGTGCCACAATTGATCTATTCAAAGAAACATTTAGTAACCACGAACTTTCACATAACGGACCGGTGCATTGGTCTCCACGATTTAATGTTTCTTACCTTTTTTTTTGTAAGGTTGGGTGAAATCGAAATTTAACGCTAATAAGCCCGAAACGATTGACCATTTGGACGACAAAATTAGCCGAGTTATTGTCAATATATTGCCACATATATAGGAGAAAAATTGTTCCTTCAAATTAGACTACGTTTGTCCTAGGCGTGACAAGCATATGCCATAAACATTTTAATGCCAAAAGATAGTTTTTCGAGCAAAGTTAATTTCATGTCAACTTAGAGGAACATTTGAGTTTTTTTCTACTTCAAAGTTGTATACCTTTAAGGAAAACATGCGTTAGTTCCAGCAGTCAATAATAATAATTGGTGGCGCTACAGTCCAAAAGGGGACCAGGACCTAGCTTGCGCATTAACTACTCATGTTATGCGCGATATTGTTCTCTCAAGAGTAGAAGGGATCTACAGTTTTTTGCCGACTCCGAACGGTGATGTTTGAGAAGCTTTCTTAGACAGTTATTACTCTTTGAGTGTTGTTAGCCGTTCGAAAGAGGTGGTGCTGTGAAAAATTCGAAAAATTCGAAAATTTTTTGTTTAACTGGGAATCGAACCTAGACCCTTCGGCGTGAGCGTCTCACTCTACCCATTACGCCACGGCGACCACAGTACTAGTAGTTAGTGACGTGAATATAAAGGTAAGGAAGGCACAAGCTCTATTGGCTTGTAGAGAGTCCATAGTTCAACAACACCTTTATTATCAGACAGTCTACAGGAGGCCAGGACCTAGCTTGCACACTGTCATTCGTTGACGAGCAGAAAAGACCTACAGCCTTCTGCCGTTAATTAGTATTCCTTGAATGTTGTCAGCAGCTCCAATGAAATCTTGATGCAGGCGAAGCAAACGACTTCCAACAGCGAGTTTTCTGCGACTTGCTCGTTTTTTTCTAATTTTTAAAGCGCCTGAGCCTGTGCTATAACAGCCTCCTCCATAGAATCCACCAAATAACGATTGCTTCTGAGGAAGTTAAAATTGTCTGCCACAGATTCGGTCTTCCATTTATATATAGTTTGTTGTAAAGGGTTACCCGTATGTTGTTAATCTTGAAGTTTCTTCTAAATTTCTTTCACATGTATTTCAGGCAGTCTTCTTAGGTAGATAGATAGTAATTTATTAGTTTAACAATTAACTCTTACAATTTCAATTTCATTCTTAATAAAATCTTAAAACATGTTGAACAATTTGCTTTTTAAATCGAATAATGTTGGTTTGATTTTTGATATCAGTATTTAAGTTATTGAACAATTGGGCTCCTTTGTATAAAACATTATTTTGTGTTCTATCTCTCCTATATAGGGGTAACCGGAAATCTCCTACATTTCTTAAGTTATAAAAGTGTCGTACATACAGGAAATAGTCCATATTTTAATTTAAAAATAAAAATTAGAACATTCATTTTCAGTCTTTGTTCGATATTCAACCATTTCAACTCGTTTAGCATATCCACACTATAAGATCTTGATCCATATTTAAGTATACATCTCATTGCCCTATTTTGTAAAGTTTGAAGACTGTTAATTTTATTAACATTACATAAAAATAAAATAGAAGAGCAATAGTCAATATGTGGAAGTATAATAGAATTGTAAATATTAATTGCACAGTCTTTTGAAATCTTTTTTCTTATTCTAAATAGGAAGTTTATTTTCTTTGATATTTTTCCACAAATGTAGTCAGCATGCTCGTTAAAAGAAAATTTATTGTCTACAAGTATTCCTAGATATTTAATTTGGCTTACACACTCGATATTATTATTATTTATTTCGACAATTTTTACCAATGCACATACATTTAGTTTTTGAGACATTTAACATTAATCTATTTTTGCATAACCATATATACAAGTTTTCAGCATCAACATTTAATTTCGTTTCACAAGTATTTACATTCTCTCCAACAATATATATTAGCGCATCATCGGCAAACAATGAAACATTTGACAACTTAAGACAATCCTCTAGGTTATTCACATATAATAAAAATAATATCACTCCTAATATTGTTCCTTGCGGCACACCCAGGTTAACTTCTTTAGGCGTTGAAAATTCTCCTCCTAACTTTACTCGTTGTGTTCTTAAGGATGAAAATGACTCAAACCATCTAAGTTCTTTGTCCCTCACACCATACTTATGTAATTTATTTAACATTATAGATCTGTCTACTGTTTCAAATGCTCTTCTTAAATCAAGAAACAGCGCTAGTACCAATTTTCCTGAATCTAGTTCTCTCTTCCATTCATTGAGGACTCAAGCTAAAGCTGTCTCCGTTGAATGGCCTTTCCGGAAACCCGATTGTTTTTCAGAAAGCGTTCCAGATTGTATTAAAAAATGTTCCAGTTGTATGCGTACTACCGTCTCGAGATTTTTTTCATATAGGGGCATCATGTTAATTGGTCGGAATTGCTCTGGTTTTATTGCGTTATTTACTTTTGCCACCGGGATTATAATTGATATCTTCCATGAATTTGGAAAGATGCCTACGGTTAAGGAATAATTTATTATTTTAACTAGCACTGGCAAAATATCATCCTTGCAATCCAAAATCATGCTTGTATTTAGTCCATTTGAATCTTTTTTATTTTTCATATGTTTTATTATTTGCTCTAGTTCTAAAGTATCTATAGTTTTAAATTTCTTTGCACGAAAACATAAACAAAGTGCAAGAGAGCTAAAAAAAGGCACTTATGAATACCCGAATGTGTAAACTCCTTAAAAAAAATGAATAAATGCGCTTAAAACTTCTCCCATGATTTTGAAATCCTTCTCTCACCCAAAAATGCACTCTCAACCCTTCTTCTGACCCCATTCTTTAATTTAATGGGTCCAGTCTCCCTTCAACAAACAAAAAACCCGCATTGTAATTAAAAACATTGCATACACTTCACGGTAAAAGAAGGGAAATAAAAAATTATTTTGAAAGACTTTGCAGGTAATGAAATCTTTCATGTCATGTTTGCTATAGCCATGTTGCTCGCTTGCATTAATGGACAGATGTGCGGCGGTAAATGTGGAGATCATCTTGTGGGTCAAAATGAAAACAACAAAGCCACACACAACGAATACAGAATGTGTGCTACACGGCCGTTGTAGGCGTGGCTACAGGGCAAAGAGAAAAAATTTGCTCGAAAGCTTCAGTACGAAATATTTATTTTCGGTGGGAAATTTGCAAATTGAATGCTTCTCATACGTTGGAACGGCTTTTGTTCGTAGGCAAGTTAATTTGCGTGAGCAGTGTGCATTCAATTCATCATAAAAGGCGCCACTTAACTGACACTGAAGTCTGTAAAGTTCCGAGAACAATGTTTGATTTTTTTGTTTGTTTGTTGCGAACATTCTCAATTCGCTGTTTTGAATAAAAAATTCCTCGAATTTTACCCAAATATAAAGAGTTCTCAACCAAGGTTTCGTGTTGAGAGTATGAGAACTTGGTGTGAATTTTGTTCGGTGTGATAGCAATACACTGGTTTTGGGGGAACCTGTTTGAAAAGTGACCTCCGTTCAACAGCTTTTTGTTATCGATATCGGTGTTAAAATTGTCACAATTTCTAAGAAAAACACAGGCAATATCAGAATATCTGTCATGGAATGCCATGATGCAAAATTATTGACTTATAATTCGAATTTCCGTCAAAATGGATTGGTCTTCACCTCTCCTAAAAAATCTTTTCTTAATAAAAAAAAAATTTCTTAACAAATATTTTGTCAAAAAATAACTTTTTAACAAATATTTGTTATTATAATTGTTTAACAAATATTTGTTAAACAATTATTTTTTTCAGAAAAACGAGGAACCGGGGCGCATTTTTATTTTTTTTCCAAGACTGGTGTTTGAACACCATTTTTTCAGATTAAAAAGAAGTAGATACGACTCTGGAGACGGTTCAGGCCGAAATTTTTAAAATTGTTTCTGAGTTTCCATTTTCTTGCTTTTAACAATGTCTTCCCGCATTCGATATCTGATGGACTGACAGATTTTGGCGTGGACGAGGGGTTCACCTCTCTCACTCGTTGGTTACTCGTAAGCAAACGTATCACGGCAAAATTGGGCTCCACCACTACTTCCAATTACCTTAGCAGAGGCACTCCCCACGGTGGAGTCCTCTCCCCTCTTCTATGGAACATAGAGTCCACGAACTATTACTACTCCTGAAAGGTGAGGGTTGCATATGTGGATGATATTGCTATTGTGGATGATATTGCTATTGCGCTCTCCGGCAAATATCCATCGGTACTTAGAGAACTTATGCAAAATGCTCACTCGCTCTTATCTAAGGTCTTCTTCTTGTTGCGCTACAGTCCGGGGTGGACCTGGGCCTCAACCAACATGCCTCTCCAGCCAGCACGATTTTTCGCCAGATGTCTCCAGTTGCGCACTCCAAGTTGGTTGAGGTCCTTCTCCACTTGTGTGCGCCACTTTAGTCTAGGTCGTCCTCTGTTGCGTTGTCCCAATGGCACGGATTCAAAGACTTTTCAGGCCGGAGCAGTGGTGTCCATACGCTCTACATGACCTAGCCATCTTAAGCGTTGTATCCGTAGACGCTTGACCAGGCGCATGTCGCTGTACAGCCCATAGAATTCGTCATTAAATCTTCTCCTCCAGATGCCAGCAACGCAAATTGGACCAAAAATCGCACGCAAAACTTTTCTCTCGAAGAGCCTAAGGGCTTCCTCATCCGCCTTTGCTAACGTCCAAAATTCCGCGCACTCTCTCGAAGGACTATGCTCGCTTTATATAACAGCTTGATCATCCCCGTCCTATTCCTATCTACGTGGACGAGCAAAACTGGACCAAGCATCAATGGCAAAAAAACAGAACTAGTCCTCTTCACCAGGAAATACAAAGTTCCCCATGTTGACCCACCGACCATCAGCTGCCAGCAACGCTCTTTTTCCGAGACAGCCAAGTTCCTGGGACTTACGCTGGACAAGAAACTCAGCTGGACGGCAAATGTTGCCGAGCGCTTCCGCAAAGCCACGACTGCACTCTACATGTGCAGAAGGGCCATTGGGTCTAGATGGGGTATCCAACCGCACATGATGGCCTGGATCTATACGGCTGTGGTGCGCCCTATCCTACTTTATGGCGTTGCAGTTTGGTGACCTGCACTAGACACAGCCTCCCACAATAACACTATCAGAAAATTCCAGCCACTGGCCTCCATTTGTATCTGCGGTGCTCCAAGAACCACCCCATCGTCATTCTCAACCTTATGCCCATCGATCTGTTTGCCCAACAGGGGGCGGCTTGTACAGCCATAAGACTGATTTCCTCACCATAATGGAACGTGTCCCACGGACACTCAAAAATCTTTCAAAGAGTAAACTTTGCATACCAAATCGTTGACTACGCGGCGCCGAAGGTCTTCTTGACACAGAAATTCCGCACTATGATCCCTGAATGAGAGGTGTGGTCGGCTAACCCACAATGGGTTGCTGACGCTACGTGCATCTCCATCGATGGATCAAAAACAAACGAAGACGTTGGTTGCGGAGTCTACTCTGAGGAACTTAACTTTAGTCTAAAATTCACACTTCCCAATCACTGTATCTGAAGTAAAAGCCATTCGCGAAGCACTGTCTTGGCTAAAGAGGAATAGAATATCCTCAGCTGATATCCTTATTCTTTCGCATAGTCAGGCAGCACTCAGAGCCCTGGAATCTGTCTCATCAAACTCTAAAACGGTCATGAACTGCCGCACATCCATAGATGAGATGGCTGAGCAGTTCAATATATGCCTGTGCTGGGTACCAAGTCACAGAGATATTCCGGTTAACTGTATAGCAGACGAATTGGCCAGGCTTGCCACAACGCAACCACTACTTCGGTATCCCTCTCGCCACATGCAAGTCAGGACTGCACTTGAACGCAATCCATCAGACTAATCAAAGTGGTCTAACCATAATCTTTGTCGCGCCTCCAAGGAGGTGTGGCCCTCTCTTGAACCCAAATGCTCTAGACTGCTACTATCGCTCAAAAGAACAGATATAAGCCAGGTCATGGGAGCCATAACCGTCAACCTGAAGTCGATCAAACCTGCTGGAGCGGACGGACTGTCCGCAGAACTATTTAAAGCAGCTGGAGATGATCTGGTTGGGCACATGCACCAGCTCATCTGTAAGATATGGTCCGAGGAAAGCATGTCCGATGAGTGGAATCTCAGCTTCTTTTGCTCGGTTCACAAGAAAGGAGACTCCTTGGACTGCGTCAACTACCGAGGGATTAGTCTCCTCAACATCGCCTGCCGTATTGTGTGAGCCTTTGACCGTTTGTCCATAACCCGATAGGTCCCTTTCAGTGTGGTTTCAGACCAGGGAATTCCACAATAGACCAGATCTTCACTTTGCGCTAGACCTTGGAAAAGACCCAAGAAATGCAAATTGACACTCACCACCTATTCGTCGATTTCAAGGCCGCATATGACATTGTGCATAGAGACGAGCTATACAGTGCCATGTCTAGTTTTGGCATTCCCCCCAAAATTGTCGGATTGTGTAGGCTGACGATGGAGAACTCTCGCTGCTCCGTCAAGATCGGTAACGAACTCAGCGAGGCCTTCAATGTAAAAAAAGGATTTAGACAAGTCGAGGAACTGTCTTGTGACTTCTTTAACATCATCCTCGAGAAGATTGTGCGTAGCTCACAAGTCAACACCAGAGGCACGATCTTCCAGAAGTCAGTTCAATTGTTAGCTTACGCTGATGACATTGACGTGATTGGAGTGGAATCTCAGCTTCTTTTGCCCGGTTCACAAGAAAGGAGACTCCTTGGACTGCGTCAACTACCGAGGGATTAGTCTCCTCAACATCGCTTGCCGTATTGTGTGAGTCTTTGACCGTTTGTCCATAACCCGATAGGTCCCTTTTAGTGTAGTTTCAGACCAGGGAAGTCCACAATAGACCAGATCTTCACTTTGCGCTAGACCCTGGAAAAGACCCAAGAAATGCAAATTGACACTCACCACCTATTCTTCGATTTCAAGGCTGCATATGACATTGTGCATAGAGACGAGCTATACAGTGCCATATCTAGTTTTGGCATTCCCACCAAAATCGTCGGATTGTGTAGGATGACGATGGAGGCCTTCAATGTCAAAAAAGGATTTAGACAAGGCGAGCAACTGCCTTGTGACTTCTTTACATCATCCTCGAGAAGATTGTGCGTAGCTCACAAGTCAACACCAGAGGCACGATCTTCCAGAAGTCAGTTCAATTGATAGCTAACGCTGATGACACGATCTTCCAGAAGTCAGTTCAATTGCTAGCTAACGCTGCTGACATTGACGTAATTGGACGAACACAGCGAGCCGTCAATGAGGCGTTTGCTGGCATTGAAGCGGAAGCGGCTAAAATGGGTCTGGCGGTAAATGAGGGCAAAACAAAATGCATGCTGTCATCAAGAAAGGACACACAACATAGACGTCTCGGACAGAGCGTCACACTAGACAGCAGAAACTTCGAGGTAGTCAAGGATTTCATCTACCTCGGAACGCAGAATCACTTTTGCCAATCGCTGTTTCTCAAGAGGCAATTGTGTAATAAAGCCCTCTCTCGAAGGACTAAGCTCGCTTTATATAACAGCTTGATCATCCTACTTGATCGTCCTACTTTATAGTGCGGACACTTGGACGTTAGCAAAAGGGGATGAGGAACCCCTTAGTCTTCTCGAGAGAAAAGTTTTGATTGCGATTTTTGGTTCTGTTTGCGTTGATGGCATCTGGGGGAGAATATTTAACGACGAACTTAATGGGCTGTACAGTGACATGCGCCTGGTCAAGTGTCTACCGATACAACGCTTAACATGGCTGAGCCATGTAGAGCGTATGGACACCATTGCTCGGGACCGAAAAGTTTTTGAATCCGAGAAATTGGGATAACGCAACAGAGAACGACCTAGACTAAGGTGGCGAACACAAGTGGAGAAGGACCTCAACCAACTTGGAGTGCGCAAGTGGAGACATCTGGCGAAAGATCGTGCTGGCTGGAGAGGCATGTTGGGTGAAGCCCAGGTCCACCCCGGACTGTAGCGCCATAAGAAGAAAAAGAAGACTTAATTCTCGTATGGATCCTGGAGTATCACGAACTAATGGGGAATGAAATTGACGGTGAACTTGGTAGGCAAAGATTAGAGTCATTCGTAGGGGCCAAACTCATTTCGGAACCACCCGTGTCCTTGGTAATGGTGGAGACGGTTGGATCTCCCGACACCACAATCACATATGATGTGACTCTTAAGGCTGACCAAATGTATGTTCTCTAACATGAGCAAGAAAACCTATTCGTTTTTTTCTTTTTTCCTTCTACCTGGTAGCACTATAAACCAGTATTTCAGTCTGAGTGCTCCAGTGCAGTGTTTCCCAAAGTCCGACAAAAAATAGCATATGCGACCTGAATACTTATAAGAACGACAGTTGTGTCTCTTTGAGTGTTGTCGGCACCTCGAAGAAAGTGGAGCAGTAACATATGAGGCGTTCAGTCCAGGATTCGAGTCTGGAACATTCGTGTGATTGTCTCACCTTACGCACTACGCCATGCTGCCGTGACATTGTGTGACGTTCCCATTCAGAAATTAAATCTTTAAAAATAACATCCATTTCGTATGAGGAATGAATATGAATGTATTCAATGCACTTGGAATTGGCCGGAAACAAAACATAAACATGTTTTCAGATACACGAATCCAAATAAACACTTGCCGCAGCTTCCGGCCCAACCTTTCCTCCCTTGGGTGCACATTAAACATTTAAAGACAGACTTAATGCAGCATTCTCTCAGCAATAACAGCCTCATGAGCAAATGACTCCGTAAACGACTCCATAAACAAGATATTTCGAAGAAACGAATTTTTCACATCCAGCACGCGCTGTTTATCATTATGCAAATTATACTGCCTAAAAGTAATTACATACACAGAGAGCAGGAGATGCCTGGGGAAATTTTAATCCTTAATGGTTCTGGGGGCAGTCTCCTTTCCCCGAGACCATGCATAAAATTCAATGTGATCTCGCACATGCTCTCACTCGCGCCCCTCTCATCTGTCATCATCGGCGTCAATTAGGAAAAGGGATCTCTTCTATTACGGCTTGTTGATTTTAAATGAATTTTGTGGTCCATTGCCTAAGTCAATAAATCATATGTTGCCACATCGATTATTGCCAGGCTAGATAGGAAGATAGAGGTAGGAGGGTAGGAATTCAGTCCATTCTGAAATTTTGAGATGCAAGACAAATGCAAAACACAGGTTGCTATCCTTTGAATTTTATTTATTTCTCCTTCTCTTCACCTTCTCATACAAACTCATTGAGTGCGGTTTATGATTAGACCTTATGATACGGTTATTAGTAAAATGGATCAAATTGTTGCATTTTGTTCTCTTTTTCGGCCGCTGGGACTTGTGTGGGGTCGCAGCTAACACTGTGTTTTATTTTTTGTATTTAATATAAATTCTTAATTAATTTTCCAATTTAATTTAATTTATTTTTTAATATTAACTGGATCACAATTCACTTTGCATCGAATTTGTATATTTATCATACACCTTGTCTATGTGTACCTATACAATGTAAACACGTTATAATAACTACAATGTTTTTAACAGTAATAAGGTTTTGAGTAAAAAATAAAAATGTTTTAATTAATTATTTAATACATTCCTGTTTCATTTTGTTTTGTTCTGTTTGTTTGTTTATTTCTTTTGCTTCACAAAAACTCTTATGTGATAAAATTATGTCTAATGAATGTATATGTACACCGTGATGTGCCACAAACATATTTCTTGTTTGTATTATTTTTTTTTTTCTAAAGAAAATTATTGTCAAACAATAAAACTAATGACTGTGGGTCTACGGAATCATTCAACACAATTTGTGCGCTTGATGATGGAGACAATGACTGTCTGACTGATATTTATTGTTTTTACAGAGTTCACTGGAAGAAATTAATAATTGCGATCTATTGGTATGCCAAAGGAGCAGCTGTGCTGAGTCGGAAGAGAATTCATGCCACAGAGCAGCAAATGTCGACTGCTTGTGGTCATATAAATTGTTCTACATTCCTAAGAAAATCCATAAAGACACTTTGTTTGATATCTCAGCCAACAGAGTTTCTCCTATTCCGTGAACAAAAACTTGAGTAAAGGGAAGGGGGGATTGCCTTATCGTGGAAACAAAAGCTTGCGAGAGATGAATACATTGCACCATAAACATAAATGTTGCAGGAGAGTTGGGGGACTATTCAAGTTTATGTGAAAGAAATTGTAATTAAGAATAGAAAATGATGTTTATTTTTGTCCACAGAAGCTGAAAACAGGTGACGAAGGATCATACTTTTTGGGGAAATTTGTGCACTGAGAACCGACTGTATCATGAACTAATGTGACAGGGGAAGTTCCGATTGAGGGCTATATGAACAATTTTTCACCAGTAGATACCTTTGCTGAAAAACAAGATGACATTGTAGTTCATAAACGACGAGAAACTTGTTTATGCATCAAACCCAAGCACAATAGTTCACAAGCGGACTACTACCTACCTCAAGCAAATCCACGCTTTGTGAGTGCTAAAGTTCTTCCAGGATTAGAAGTCACCTGAAGTTCTTTGCCATCGACCCTGGGACCTTCGACGTGTGATTGTCGGACTTAATTCACTACGTCACGGCGGCGCTCTATTTTATCTTACAAAGGTAGTGACAAACCCTCAGTTTAATACTGTCTCTTAAATGTCTAGATGATGTGAGTGTATTTTAAACTCTTCTGATTCAAAATCACATCCGTAACACTATTATAAGCCTCAACGGTGCAATGGCGATGGCTACAAGATTACACGACTACGACTTCAAGAGCCCGACTGCCTAGAAACTACGCGGAATCCCTTGGAACTTCAATTAAAGTCTGGCCGTGCACTAGGCCTCGTAGTGGGAGTTTCATGGTATCTGTGGGTAAAAACCAATATCGCCACAGACAAGGGATAGGTATTTTTGTATTTGATTTTATTCAGTAGCAGAATCAATAGTGTATACATGTAGTAGATAATTTTGTTTAGAGATAAAGGACATTTTTCCTTTACAACTAAGAATTCATAGGATTATTAATGAAATGTGGCCGCCGTGGCGTAGTGGGTAGAGTGCGACGCTCACACGCCGAATGGGGGAGGTTCGATCCCCAGCTCAACACCAATTTTTCGAATATTTCACTGCACCACCTCTTTCGAGCTGCTGACAACACTCAAAGAGTAATAACTGTCTAAGAAATCTTCTCAAATTTCGCCATTCGGAGTCGAAAACTGTAGGTCCCTTCTACTCGTGAGAGAACAGTAGCGCGCACAACAAGAGTAGTTGATGAGCAAGCTAGGCCCTGGTCCCCCTGTGGACTGTAGCGCCAACAATTATTATTATTATTAATGAAAACAGCATGAGATTAAGTATGAATAACAGTACAAGAGAAAGCTACAAGTAAGACCCTTAAACAAGGGAAAGATGTACTATGCTAACTGTTCCGAAGTCAGACTAGGCGGTTAGGGGAAGTCAGACTAGCCGATTAGGGAAAGCAAATGAAGGGTGGAGTTGGATCCTCAAACAAGTTCTGCGATCCAATGAGTGGTTGAGGTTTTAAAAAGAAAGTACAGCAACTGCCCCTCAAGTATATTCCCAGTTTGGAACTTCTGCAGCTAAGACGTCAAGTCTTGTATTATGTACACATCTTTGGAAAACGGACTCTGTGGAGTAAGGGAAAAAGCCAGGTGATTATGTTAATCCAAATCGCTTATCTGTCTTCCAGATTTAAGAAACAAAATACACTCTCCGTTTTCACAGAACCACATTTAGAGCTATAGGACATTACAGCTCCAGCTCGAAAAGTTTTCGTTTCAAATTGAAACAAAATTATGGTGAACGTCCTCGATTGAAATGGTGCACACAAATACCTCAACCAGCTCAGTCGCAACTGGTGATCGACCGCATATTTGTAAGGTCCAGATCCACCTCGAACTGCAGCGCCAAACAACGAAGAAGAAGGAGATGACTTAAAATCCAACTTAATTTTATAACTGAGAGTATTCATAAGAAATCAGTCACGAGTGTATATTGACATTAAAGACAATTACCAGTAATCGTCATATCAAAGAAGGAAAGAAAAGAAATCGCTAGGAAACCTTATAACAAATGACTGACAACTGAACTAACTTCATGAATTACAGAGCTACCGGGTGGAGGAATGTAAGCAATGAGTTAGTGAGTTAGTGGACGTATCCCTGTGTTTAGTTCTAACAGATATTTCAATTTGTTGTGGCCACCGTGGCGTAGTGGGTAGAGTGCGACTCTCACACGCCGAAGGGTCTAGTTTCGATTCCCGGCTCGAATTTTTCACGGCACCACCTCTATCGAGCTGCTGACAACACTCAAAGAGTAATAATTGCCTAAGAAGAAGCTTCTCAAATTTCGCCGTTCGGAGTCGGCAAAAAACTGTAGGTTCCTTCTACTCGTTAGAGAATAGTAGCGCGCACAACACGAGTAGTTGATGAGCAAGCTAGACGCTGGTCCCCTGTGGACTGTTGCGCCATACATTTTACTTTGTTAGAAGTGCTACAACGTTTGTGTAGATACATACGCTAAGCGGCAATACTACAACTTGTACTCAACGAATGGCAATCAGTACGCAGATTTTCTCGCCAAATTGAAACAAGTCATTTTTCAGCGATGAGCTATGATTTTTCACCTATGACAAGACTGACTCTGGTGCTATGTCCCAAGGACTTACATTTGGAGTCTCGTCAAACTATATTTGTGTTATGATGATTTTTTAATACTTTACTTAGACGCGGCCTATATACAATAAATTTCATTCCTTAAAAACTGAATTTAAATTGTGCTATTAGGGTGTCAACAACTTGACATTATTTCGAAAACATTGACTTTATAATAATTGACCCACGACTAACGACCACGACGAACACGTCGGATGGGTCAACTTTATGAACGAAGGAATTCATGTAATCTTATTTGAATTGTGAAATGTTTGAAAGACACTTTTAATCGATTCAACAAGCGATTAAGCCTGGCACTGTGGAAGATATAAAAGCGGAATGTTGCATAAGTGAAACAATAACACAAAAGCAAGAGGGCTACATGGTCGCCGTGGCTTAGTGGGTAGAATGCGACGCTCACACGCCGAAGAGTCTAGGTTCGACTACCAGCTCAACACAAATTTTTCGAATTTTTCAAGGCACCACCTCTTTCGAGCTGCAGACATCACACAAAGAGTAATAACTGTCTAAGAAAGCTTCTCAAACTTCGCCGTTCGTAGTCGGCAAAAAACTGTGGGTCCCTTCTACTCGTGAGAGAACAGTAGCGCGCACAACACGAGTAGTTGATGCGCAAGCTAGGGCCTGGTCCCCCATTGGACTGTAGCGCCAACAATTATTAAGAGGGCTACATATTTTTACAAAACATTCTTACACTCGGGCAGAAAAGTTCCACATACGCCCGAGTGTTCAACATCAGTTGCACTCGGGAATATTTAAAAAAAAAGTATTAAACATTCTACACACGATTTTTCATCAACCGATTGAAAAGAAATGTGTGCCAATGGAGGTTAATTGCAATGGCCGCGGGCTAACATGCAAAGCTTCAATCGAACTCCTAGTGTGTGTGTAAGCTGTCTCATTTCCATTATTAACTATCACCGAAAAAGAAAATCAAAAAGGAATGCATTCACTTGTTTCGCCCTAAACTTTTTAAAATATAAGTTATTGAATTTCCCAGAACAAATCATTTCTGGGAATGATGGTAAAAGGCAATCGCCCTTTGTTTCTCTGTCTGGATATACACTTTAAACATGAGTTGACATTTTTGCTTTTTCTTGAGAATCTATCAACCCAATCCATCCTTCAAAAGGGAAAAGTTCATCCTCGTGAGAAATTTTCAATTACGGTTTCCAGAGAATTCAAAATGTCTGAACAGCTTTCGTTCATGGATAACATTGCAGTTAAAACATGGAATGCAGTTGTTTTCTTAGAATGCATTTATTGGAAAAAAATAAGTAAAGAAAGTCAAAATGTATGAAGACAAACAAGTTTGATAAAGTAAGAAAATAGTTCAAGAGAAGCAGAAATGACTCCATATTCCAGACAAATCGGAGTTATGAAGTTTGAAAGAGTTCGATTAGTTCTTAATACTTTCAACAGTTTTCCGTCAGGTCACAAATAATTTGAATGAGATCTTTCGCTGGTGATTTTATCTCAATGTTAAGTCGCTGGAATTTAATAGTTGCGCATTTTCACTTTGACTTAAAGTTTTCAGGGAAACCTGGTATATTTTCAGCAATATTGAATCCCAATGACCTGGAAATGTGGGTTCTTCAGAAAATGACATTCCAAGCATCTGAAGTTCTAAAACCATCACGATTCGAAAGTCTTACTTTCGTCTTACTTTCAGTGAATAAATGGATAAAGTTGGTTGTTCCCAAAATGTTTGCTCTAGAGGGAAGATATCCTCCATGAATGTGATACGAAAGTTTTTCGGGATTAGGCAACCCTAGTGTTACAATTTGGTAATTGCCACCTCTATTGTAAAGTTTGATATTTTTGAGGTTATATGTACTCAGAACGTTTTGACATACGAAAGCTATTTGTATTGTTTACAGTAACTTAAAAGATTCATCTCGCCCAAAAAATGGAATTAAATCGTGAAAATTTTCGTGTGATAATTTTTTACAACTTTCGACGGATTAACTCAACAACAGTGCATCGAGGAACTTAATTCAATTATTGGCGATGAAGCTCCATCAAGGACCAGAGTTTATCGATGGTATGGTGAATTCAACCGAGGTCGTAGTTCATTCCAAGACGAATTTCGTGGAGGTTGTCCAAAATCAGTTGTTTTTCCGGAAACAATTGATGCTGTGCGCCAACTGATATTGCAAGATCCTCATGTGACCTAGCGTGAGATTGAGACAATCTTAGTGGAACCAGAAGACAATTAATATTGCATGATCATTTGACCGTCAAAAATATTTGTTCGCGTTGGATGCCACACAATTTGTTAATCGCTCAAAAAAAGGCTCGTGTCGATTGGTCGAAATAAATGCTCTAAAAATACGATCGTGGTGCTTCGAAACACTTCTATGACATTGTAACGGGTGATGAATCGTGGATTTACGCGTATGAGCCCAAAAGTAAACAGCAGTCGACTGTATGGTTATTTCAAATTGAGGCAAATCCAACAAAAGATGCTCGCGCACGAAGCAGTTCCAAGCAAATGGTCGTCTGTGTTTTTTGAAAAAACAGGACATGTCGCAACCGTACCACTAGAACAAAGTAGAACTGTCAATTCTGAGTGGTACACAACCATTTGTTTGCCAGTCGTCTTCCGTCTCCGGCGGTTGGTTTTCCAGAATCAGGAAGACCGAAGACGGATCACTCTTCATCACGACAATGCGATTTCTCACACATCGGCTCAACCAACTGCATTTTTGAGCATTTAAAACATCGATTTGATGAGTTATCCGCCGTATAGCCCTAACTTTTCGCCGAATGACTTCTTTTCATTCCCGTACGCAAAAAATAAAATGAGAGATTATCGTTTTTTGACACCTGAAGAAGCGGTTGATGTGCTCAGAATTCATGTTTTGGAGATACCTCAATCAGAGTGGCAAAAGTGCTTCGACAATTGGTTCAAACGCATGCAAAAGTGTATAGATCTTAATGGGGAATATTTTGAGAAAGAATAAAGCTATTTTCGATGATGAATATTTGTTTTTGTTCTCTAATCCCGAAATATAAAAGGCTACCGTCGTATAGATTGCTTGGAGAGCACACAGGTACTAGTCTTGGCGCTATACAAGCAAATTGTTTTTGCTTATAGCATTTCCATATGTATTTAGCCAAGCGATTGTAGACTGATTGGTGGGAAAAGGTTTTATAGCGTTTAAAGGGAAGTTAAAAATGCATAAAGTTAATCTAAGAGTCTTAAGTTGTTCCAGCAAAGAATTTACATTTTCTGCTTCGGGGAATGAAACTACACAACACACAAAGTAAAGCGAAGCATTACATTTATTTTATGTCTTCCATTTACTTGATGCACTATTATACCCCAAAGGCAGTGTCTAAGATTTACAAGAAATCAAGATTGACAACAGAATTTCGTTGTCATGGAGTCTCAAACTGATGCAACTCCTGTCCGGCACAGTAAGAATATATTAAGGAGCACTACATTATGAATGGATTGCAACGTCAGTTTCAAAACCAGACGTAGAACTAGTTTTGCTTATTTTTCATCAGGATTTACTGGCAATTGAGTTATAACATTGACCTACTGCGTCCTATTGTATTATGTAAAAATGTAGGCACTATTAGAATCGTTAGGGAAAGTTTCTTTTTAGGTTATAAGAGAAAAGTTTTGCCTTAAAAATGCAATCTTTTCGCTCAATGGGCTGCAGACACCTAGTCAAGCTTTAATAAATACATATCCATAAGTAAAAGCACGCTTCAAGCTGAAAGAATCTTCGACTTCGAGTTATTGGAACAAAGTAAGAAAGAGCTACCAAATCTAAGATTGTGGGTCGTAGTGGCTTTCAACCGGCTTGATTGGTTTGAAGCAGATGGTGGAATAACGTGCTGGAAGCAAATGTCGAATAGCACTCATATTTACCGCAACTGTAGACCTAACCAAAGAAGATGAAGCAAACTGAAACTTGCACACATAAATCGGGGAGGCGTAGTCTGCCAGATAAAAGCGTCTCTTTCTCCTTATAAACACACTGAACCATTCAGACGTGCGCCCCTAGGAACCAAGTTTATGCTTAAGCAAAAGGAGGGGATTTAGTTCCCTGACTAGAACAAACATTATCTTTTCTTCGCAGAAGAAGACTGCTGCAGCTCAAAGCAAAACACAGTCTTCACAAAAAATGATGTACATGGCGGAATTGTGACAACTCACTTTTGGGCTATGAATACACGTTCTGTGACAATTGTGAGTATTTGTCAAAAATCAACAAAAAGATAAGTGAAACTGCTCGCCAATATCTGGAATGATAGATCCCACCTTCTCGGATATTGTTTATTTTTTAAAGTTTCAGCCACGTCCGCGATATTCTGGAGAGTAAGTGGCATAATTTTCAATGCAATTACAACCATAAAGGGAAAAGTCATCAACGTCTAGCATCCTAATCAACTACTCGCTTCTTAGGTGCTCAGCTTCCCACATGCATAGAGGCTATCAGTTTGTCAAACCAAACTCTTCAACATAAATTTTAAAGACAGAAGTGCAAAACGTGCTGGAAACTTAGGCGTTGTTTTGTTTTCAAACATGGATTTAACGTTTTCAATTCGAAAATGATATGAATTACTAACTCACTACTCCTCAAATTGATTCCAAAGATTATTACTCAGAACAAAAACTCACATAGTCGATAAGAATTTAGTCTCAGTTCTTAAGATTGATAAATAATTAATAATTGGGTGGCGCTACTGACCACAAGGGACCAGGGCTTAGCTTGCTCATCAACTACTCGTGTTGTGCGCGCTACTGTTCGTAGAACGGATCTACAGTTTTTTGCCGAACATCGAAGTTTGAGAAGCTTTTTCTTAGACATTTATTAATTCTTGAATGTTGTCAGCAGCTGGAACGAGGTGGCGCCGTGAAATATTCGAGGTGTCCAGCCGGGAATCGAACCTGGACCTTCGGTGTGTGAGTGTCGCACTCTACCCACTACGCCACGGCGTCCACTGATTGTTTGCGAATGATAAATTGTTTCTCTTGTCGCAACGCCTTAGTAGGCTAAAGTGTACATGTTGGTACAAACAAGCTCATAATTAGTTAACGACTGTTAGTTTTAAAAGTCAAATATTTGTGGGTTGCAAATTCAGAAACCAAGATCTGTTACACTTTATAGGTTAGCAAATATTTGCGCTCATTTGGCGCCAATCCAGTGGGGCCCAAGTTGAGACACTCAACTCAATTCAATCCTTTCATTCCCGAACTCAAAGTTTAAATAGTTTCAATTAAACTTGAATCAAATGCTTATCCTCATTCCATATGTGCGATTCTTCATAATTAATTTTAATTACATGTTTCTCTGGCAAAGCAAATATTTGCACAACAAACTTTGTGAAAGTCTCCTGCCCTTGTGATTCTTTGAAATAAATTTTCCTCACCACCATGACGGTACAACCTGACAATTCAAATTGACAACTTTTCATAGTTTTGCTATAACTATAACAACATTTTTTGCAACAACATTTTGCTATAACTATAACAACATTTTTCTGTATTTAATTAATGTCGATCCTGAAGCACTAAGAATAGGAGAAAACTTTTAGAGACAAACAAACAAAACTGCGAGTCTGATATAAAACAGGAAAATATTTATAACTCTTGTTGAATTGAAAAGTTTTGCTAAAATGCCGCAACTTTTACAACTCAAAAGCCTTGCTGAAAAAAAGATACAAACAAGATTATCTAGATAAGTGGAAACAAATCCTAAACATGTGTGATTGAAACAGAATACACTGAAAATATTTTTAATTGGCTTTTATATAATACATTCTGCTCCTTCACAATCGGAAAGACTGGCAATTATTTCATAAGTGCTCAAGTGGTTTTTATGGATTTCGAAAATTACAAATAAATGAAGTGACCCTTCAGTTCTCAAACTCCACTATTTTCGGCTTAAACAATGCCAAATTTAAGAACCTTTGTTTATGGCATACACCCCAAGACCACAACTCGTTCCCACAGAGTAAGTTTAATTAATGTAGTCGGATTGTCACGGACGACTTTAACACGACAGAGGGATCTGGAGCTGGGGCCTTTGTGAGAGACGATAACATTAGACGTCACAGCTCCTTAGGTAATTTCGCGTGGGTCTCCCAGGCGGAAACGTTTGCGATCCTAATGGCCACTTACTATATTAGGAAGAATAGGCGGAACGTGCGAAGCATCTGTGTTTGTAGTGACACAACTTGGTTGTCACTACAGACACAGACTTAAGGTCATACTCAAACCTTTAATCACTTCCACGACAGTCCAAAAATGCAAGTCTTCCCTTAATTTGGCCAGCACTTAGGCTTGTCTGCGTTCCGGGACACCACGGGATCATGGGCAATAAGATTGCCGGTGAACTAGCTAGGCAAGGCTCAAAAAAGGCATTCATAGAGCCTGAACACATTTTGGAAGTACACGCATCCTTGGTTAGGACTTCCGTCGTCGGTTGAATCTCCTAACAGCACAACAAGAGGTCGCTTGACCCTCCAGGGTACAGGATGACCAAGTGCATGCTTCCAAACATTAGTACGAAATCCGCGGCTTTTCTGTTATCTTTGACAGAAATGAGTGCAGTAGGCTTGTCGGCGTACTAACGGGAACGCTAAGAACCTAAGTTGGCTTGAGGTTAGTAAAAGCACCCTTTGCAACGCCTGTGGAAAAGGTGAAGGAACTTCAGAGCACATTCTCTGCCAAGGTCCCGCTTTTGCTCGTATCAGTTTGCGGCTGTTTGGGGCTGATGTGAGAAATGAAAACCTTAGCTCTTTATAGCAGAAGTGCCTTGTGGATTTTCTTTGGAAAACCAAGAACTTAAGGATCTAAACATACACACATCCTCTGGCCCGGATGGTATACCCCCTGTTCTTCTGAAGAGGTGTTCTTCTACGCTGGCAAGACCATTGCGTAAGCTTTTCCATCTGTCCTACTCTTCAGGACTCTTTCCGAGTAAGTGGAAAACTGCACTTGTCCAGCCCGTCCCTAAAAAGGGCGAATGTTCGTCACCCAACTCCTACCGACCCATAGCACTAACGTCTCTCCAAGGTCATGGAAACGCTGATAAACCGTCAGCTTATGAAATATCTTGAGTCCCGGAAGCTTCTTAATGACCCGCAGAACGGCTTCCGAAGCAACCGTTCCACTGGTGATCTGATGGCATACCTCACTGAAAAGTGGAACCAATCTTTGCACAATGTAGGAGAAAGCAAGATTGTTACGCTTGATGTTTCAAAGGCATTTGACAGGGTCTGGCATCAGCCTCTCTTGTCGAAAATACGTGCTTTTGGGATCGATGAGTCTCTTCTTCAATGGATTAGAAATAACCTTTCGAATCGTTCAATACAAGTCGTTTTGGATGGATTCAAGTCTGATATTCACCATATTAATGCTGGTGTTCCCCAGGGCTCAATTTTGTCTCCGACACTCTTCCTCATTCTTATAAATGATCTCTTGTCTGCTACTCCTAATCCTATTCATTCCTACGGTGATGGCAGTACCCTCAGCTTTTCATATTCGTTCCTTGACTCACGTCCCTCCACTTCGGCCACAGACTCGGAACGGCAGTGTATGTTAAGCACATTAAATTCCGACCTTGACAGCATAATCGATTGGGGAAATAAGAATAAAGTGGAATTTAATGCTTACAAAACCCAGTGCTGTGTACTGTCGTTAAAGCGATCACAAAATAGTAAGCCGTTATCCATGAACGGCACTTGCGTTGTTGAAACCGAAAGACTTTCCATCCTCGGTATGTGTATCAACCCAACAATTAGTTGGAATGATCACATATTCGAGGTCGCCAAAAGTGCTGCGAAATGTCTAAGTTTCCTTAAACGATGCAAGAAGTACTTTACCCCCTCTGATCTGGCTACAATATACAAGGCATACATACGCCCAAAATTTGAGTATAACGCTCCTATCTCGTCAGGTGCTTCTAAGACCTCCCTGCACCTGCTGGATAGAATTCAAAAGCGAGCAATAAAACTTATAGGTGACAGTAATATTGCGAAGTCGATTGACTCGTTAGAACACCGACGTAATGTCGCGTCGTTGTCACCCTTTTATCGTTATTTCAACAAGAGATGCTCAGATGAATTAGTCAGTTGCATTCTTCCCCTTCAAGAATTCACCCGCAATACACGCCTGGCTAGGAATGCCCACCGATTCACCCTCAAGCCCTCTTTCGGACGTACAGTCAAATTCACGAAGCTTGTTCTTTAGCTGCACCACACGAATCTGGAATGCTCTTCCCAGCTCGATTTTTCCTCCTCATTACAATATGCAGGCATTTAAAACCAATGTGCATCGGTACCTCCTCTCCCTCTCTATACCTTCGTACCGTGCTGTGACTTGATCCGATCACTTAAGAGTACTCGCAACCCCTTTTGCACGCGTCAATTATAAAAAAAACACATTAACTGAAGGTTACTGCCTGGTTGTACAATGAACTAGTCTTTGAGTTCAGTGCAGTGTATCCCAACCTCGGAAAAAAGGTTAGATGTTCAGAGAGATATTCAGCCGGGAATCGAACCTAGACCCGTCGGCGGGTGAGCGTCGCACTCTACAAACTACATCACGACGGCCACAGTAAGAAACTTAAAACTGTTATTTCAAGCCTTTCAGAGCCTACTATCCAAGTTCCATAATAGGAATACATTTAATCAACAAAAGAAAATTTTATTTGTGTTTTAGAAGTAGCCAAACTTTGCTTTGAACTTTTAAGATAGCACTCTGACATATCAATTAATTTTGTTTTAACATTTCGATTTGCCAAATGGCGTGTCCAATGGAGTTTCAGTGTGCATCAACCACGTAGAGATGTGTGTCCTAAACAAATTTGGAAATATTTAATTTAATATAATTTTTGAAACTTCGTGTGAAAGCCACAAGCTGATCCTTTTTGACAAGGAGGCCTGAGATGACGTTAACAACTGTCCTAACATTCCCATCAAAGGTTGATGAAATTTTTTCGATTTCAAATGTTAATGAAATATATTATTATTAATAAATATTATTAATATTATTAATAAAATTATATTATTATTAACAAAATCTTTTTCATCAAGATTTCAATCCAACTTAACATTACCTTCAAAGTGAAAAAGGTTCTTTATCAAAAAAAATGTAACCAATACAGCTTTGATGTGAAAATAAATGAATGTCTGGTGGGGTTCATTAAACCATGATTTTGGTCCTTACAAGTAGCACAGGTCGTTGAAATGCCATTAGAAAGCAAGGAAAAGACACATTAGAAGATCTCTGTTTACTATAGATATGTGTAAAATACGGTGCAAAAGTGATATATTTGTTTACAAAATTTGAAAGAATTCAAAACCTTCTGTAGTTGAAAAGTATAAATGAGCTAAATACTTGAACAAGCCTTTTTTCTAAAACTATATTTTTTATACTTTCCTAATCATGTAGAGGACGGATTCGCCGATTATACTCAAATGCATGGGGGCAGAAAGCCCATTCACTCGCATGGAATTATCTCTCACCCCGATCATTAATCTTCAAACAGTTTGTTTCATAAACTGCGAAAAATCAAAACTTGTCATTCATTTCAAAATAATTGAGCGTTCGATGTATTTAAGTAAATAGGTTAAATTGCCGCCGATTTTTTTTTTATTTAATCAACTAATAGAATAGATAGGGTATCAATTTTTCGCAGGGCTCTTTAAAAATACAATTGCGCATCCCTTAAATTTAAAAATGTTTAAGCCTCAATTTTCCTACCTCCTTGGCTCTTGCAAAAAGAGGTCAAAAAATGCTCACAAATCAGACCATCAAACCCTCAGCATCGCGTGTTTGCAGCAGAAATTTGAGTAATTCAATGACTTTTTCTGCCTCGGTTTGATGTTAGAAAGAATGAACGCCTCGACAACAAAATAAATGCAGAACATCCTATAGTTATAGTTTTTCTAGTCGAATTTTGATTTCTTTAAAGACATTCATGCAGATACACGATAAATGTCCTCATCCGATCCAATCGCATACAAAATGAGCTCCAGGGGATGTTGGGAAAATTTTTGCATACAGTTTGAACACAAGGAAAAATCTGGAGTTGTTGAAAGAATGACCAATATTTCACAATCTACCTTTACCGTACTTTTAATTGATCTTTGCATTGGCAACACCTAAAGCGGTCGCATCAAGAATACATTTTAAAAGGAGCGCGGCGAAATGATCTAAGCTATGGAACGGTTATTGTAAGCAGAACATAATATAGTTTAACCATGGCAACACAGACTGAGGAAATTATTGTCTGGGACTCAGAATATCCTACGAGACAACATATAGGAAAATCCTATTTTTACCAAATACCGACTTGAGAAACATAATCCCTTCTTTCACATTTTCATTTTCCAAATGAAGCTCAAATGAACCCGTTTTTGAAATACTCTTATCATCCGACAGTCAGCAACGAGAATAAAATTTCTCAAGCAGGGTGAAGTTATTTAAGACGTACACATTTCTTTGTTTAATTGGAACGAAAAGCAAACAATTTGAATTAGGAATGTTTTCTAAAACTGACTTTTTTAAGAGTTTGAAACCTCTGTGACCCCTTAAAGCTAAGAGATATGAAAATTCTTTCTATGTTAAGTTCCTATTCAACCATCCCTTTGCACTACAAAAAAAGGAAATAGATAACTCTAGCAAATTCTAGCAGTATTGGTCAGATTGAACAAACAAAGATTTTTCTTTTAATTTTTGTTGTACTCTAAGATCGTTTAAAAAATAAAATCGAATTAACATTTGCGTCTTAAGTCAACAACTTCTCAAAACAAAAATAATTTAATTTAATTATTTTCTAACCCGCATTTTCATTTATTAAATTCTTAAATTCACATTTATATTAATTTCATGGAAAATGTTTCATTTTTAAACATTTAAATTTTTGTTATATATATATTTTTTTATAAGTGAAAACCTAATAAGTAATTAACTATTCAGTTTTGTCGAAAAATGTTCTCTTCTCGTGAGTGCTTATTTTTTCAAATAATTTTGATTTTATTTCCAAGGAAATGTGTTTTTATTTCATTTCGTCTTATAACTTTTTTTTTTACTTCATTATGAATTTCATATATGAATTGTTACTTATTTTTTTGTTTTTATAAAAAAAACACTCTCAGTGTAGTATTTTTGACCATTCTGAAAATTTATTGAACGTTGCAGTCATCGCCGGCGGCGTTATTTATTTGCTGCTTAGTTTTCCTGGACGCCCTCCGGATAAGGGAACTGAAAATAAAAACAAAATTTATTTTAGCAAATTTACCATACAAAACATTTACATTCGATGTGGGGAAATTATGAGTAAAAAAATACGAAGAACAGAACTTACAATACATTAATAATTTATCTATAAGGTTGTCAATATCTCCCTTCTGCTTTTTTATAATAATAATAATTGTTGATGCTACAGTCCAAAGGGGGACCAGGGCCTAGCTTGCTCATCAACTACTCGTGTTGTACGCGCTACTGTTCTCTCACGAGTAGAAGGGACCTACAGTTTTTTGCCGACTCCGAACGGCGAAATTTGAGAAGCTTTCTTAGACAGTTATTACTCTTCGAGTGATGTCAGCAGCTCGAAAGAGGTGGTGCCGTGAAAAAATCGAAAAATTGGTGTTGAGCTGGGAGTCGAACCTGTACCCTTCGGTGTGTGAGTGTCGCACTCTACCCACTACGCCACGGCGACCACCTGCTTTTTTGCTCTTCATTTAATGCTTCATAAAAAATGTTACAGTGTTCGGATTTAATTCAAATATGCACCGTTTTGTTCTACAATCTGTGTCCATCTAGACGGCAACTTCATAATACCCCCTTCGTAGAAGGCCACCTCCTTAATTACGAAAAACTCGGACAATTCAAAAGACAAAAAGGCAACTTTGACTTTCATAAATAATACTTATGAGAAGCTATTCCAATAAATCGCGAATCAGAGTGGAACGTAAAAAGCGCACAGGAAGAGAGAGTTTTGAAGATTCTACGTCCCCTTGGTCTACATTGACAATTTTCATACAAGACGTCAAAACTGTTAGAAAGTAAAATAAGTCCATTTGGGTTTACTCGTTCCTAGCCATTTTGTGAAGATATTTTTATTTACACAAATAAGAATTAAATACAAAATGTAATAGGGAAAATAAAAGGAAAATATGGCAAGAACTCATAGAATATAATTTTACAATGGAAATACTTTTAGTGAACCGCTGTCACAGGAGTAGTTTGCATAATCCCCTTCCGCAAAATTCAACTTAACATATGCACTGGCAACTGGTCAGCCCTGCAGGAAAGGAGTCCTTAAAAGCTTGAAACTGATAAAGCCACGCCGGCAAAAAGAAGTCGATATAGCGGAGGAAGGAAACATTTACCGTGTAGCAGTTTGGAGTCATATAGGAATCGTGTTACTCAAAACTGCTCAAATAAGGAGTTATTCAGTGATATGTAACAGAAAGGGAATGTTTTTCGATCATAGTAATGCTTGAATACATCTCAGACGACCTGGAACGAATTGATGAATGATTGTGGTTATATTTGAATCTATCCAATGAATAACTTGAACCTCGCACCTAGTTTATGTCCCTGCGAAACTCCCATGACTTCAAAAGTATTAATGGAACCAAAACATTCAGCCAGGTTTTACTCTTAACCACAGAATGGATTCCTGCTCCAATTTTAAAAATATCTAATTTTAAAACAAGAAAACAAAATTTAACCGCCAGAGAAAAATAAACTTCTGTGAGATATTTTATTTCTCTAGAACTGAACGTCATACCTAACAAAGGCACAAACATGTCTCGAAGGCAGACTCACTATCAAAAGGTTTTAATTCATCCCGGTTCTGCAGTTATCAAGGAAAAAGGAAGTAAATGTACCGGTTAAAAATTTCCAGTAACATCGACGTACACGATTAGCCCATTCTTAAGAACCTGTTTTCTAGACAGGACTACTGAACACATTTCATAAAATTTAATTAAATCGGACTTAAGGTTTATTTCCCTTAAAGCAAAAATTTGTTTATATCAAGAATTTCGGCTTTCTTTACAAAGGGTTTCCATCCCATCTTCACCTTCGGGTGTTACCGAAAACATTTGTAAATCTGAACAATAAAACTTGAGAGAGGACTTCTACAAGTTATGACTTCTAAAAGTTTCAACGCAAAGGAGCACCATTTATGTTCACAAGAATTACTGGGATATACATTTTATAGCTGCTTCTGGTAAAAGACGGTCAGTGAAATTCCAAATACTCCTAAAGTTCCCAAAGGGTTGGTTTGTGCAGGAATGCAGTTTGCTGGATGTTGTGAGTAAGAGAAATGTATTTCCCGTACAAAGGCCTCCTTTCTATATTTGTGATCCCTATGTCGGACTTTATTAAATAAAATAAAATGTGCTTCAGATAAAGTCCCTACTCAACGACTTGCGTCCCTATTCGTCCTTACTCGGTTGCGAGACTTATCGCAACCGAAAGACACCTACCCCGGTCTTTGAACCTAGTGGAGAATTGTGGTGGATGCGGATGAAGATGAGGATAAGGATGAGGATGTGGATGAGGATAAGGATGAGGATGAGGATGAGGATGAGGATGAGGATGAGGATGAGGATGAGGATGAGGATGAGGATGAGGATGAGGATGAGGATGAGGATGAGGATGAGGATGAGGATGAGGATGAGGATGAGGATGAGGATGAGGATGAGGATGAGGATGAGGATGAGGATGAGGATGAGGATGAGGATGAGGATGAGGATGAGGATGAGGATGAGGATGAGGATGAGGATGAGGATGAGGATGAGGATGAGGATGAGGATGAGGATGAGGATGAGGATGAGGATGAGGATGAGGATGAGGATGAGGATGAGGATGAGGATGAGGATGAGGATGAGGATGAGGATGAGGATGAGGATGAGGATGAGGATGAGGATGAGGATGAGGATGAGGATGAGGATGAGGATGAGGATGAGGATGAGGATGAGGATGAGGATGAGGATGAGGATGAGGATGAGGATGAGGATGAGGATGAGGATGAGGATGAGGATGAGGATGAGGATGAGGATGAGGATGAGGATGAGGATGAGGATGAGGATGAGGATGAGGATGAGGATGAGGATGAGGATGAGGATGAGGATGAGGATGAGGATGAGGATGAGGATGAGGATGAGGATGAGGATGAGGATGAGGATGAGGATGAGGATGAGGATGAGGATGAGGATGAGGATGAGGATGAGGATGAGGATGAGGATGAGGATGAGGATAAGGATAAGGATGAGGATGAGGATGAGGATGAGGATGAGGATGAGGATGAGGATGAGGATGAGGATGAGGATGAGGATGAGGATGAGGATGAGGATGAGGATGAGGATGAGGATGTGGATGCGGATGTGGATGAGGATGAGGATGAGGATGAGGATGAGGATGAGGATGAGATTTACCACAACTGCTACTTACCGTGATCGTGGTTTCAGTTTTGATTCACCGGCGGAGTCTACAGCCTCGACGATTGTGGACTGACTAGGCTTGCCGTCATTCGAAACCGATGGACTAGAGTTGCGGTTCTTATCTGCAAGTAAACACAAAAATATCATGTACACCATGTGTTGCCACGAACAAGGACCCACAAATTGAACCCGCATCACTGACACCATATCCCAAAACATTTACCTAAGGACCCAAATCCCCTTACTTCATCCTCCTGGTGTGTGTAAGCGGAGAAGCCGACATACATTGCAGACCAGAATGCGTGTAAGAAGGGATCGTCCCTCCTGCAATGTTCACACCCCCATACAGCTATACAGTGTTTACAAAGTACAGCCGAGCCCTATCACTGAGTCGAGAGTTGGGGCGTCAAGCTGGATAGACAAGATGTGATGAAACTTCAAGAATTCCCGTATAATTGTGTTTACAAACTGTTTTAATTAAAATCCCTAGGTGAGATAAGCGCGACAAGGCAGCTGACTACGGCAAATGTGCTTTGAATGAAGGATGGGATTCTGAAGACTGATTAGATCTGCCTTTTTCAATTAACGAAGACTTTGCGAATGTGTTCGAGTTCCTGTGCAGTCAGGCGAAAAGTTGCGAATTATTTTGAATCAAATAGTGTAACAGAAATTATCATTTGTGGTTAACTACCATTCAGACGACCCATTTGTGGGTGCCACAGATGAGTGAGTTTTCATTGATACGATGTGTGATTTTGTGAGATAAACGCATATTTGATGGTGGTCGAGTGAATAGAGCATGAACGGAGATACATTTAGGGAAGTGGTTGAACAGGGGTAGTTGTCTCACGATGGTCGTCTTATAATATCTATTATGTGAATATATTATTCATGTCATCGTACCTTAAACAATTAAGAAGAAACAACAGAAAAATTATTCAAAATGTATTGTCTGCATTTTAAACATGCTTGGAATCTACCATGCTTACACAACAAATAAAGCAGCTTGTTATATCACATTTTAGCCGTGAAAAAGTATGATGTCTGACACAAAATCCGAATTTATGGGAAGCAAATTGTTTCCTTTGATAATTCGTATGGAATTCAGGTGCAAACGTTTGAAATAGACCCCTTAAGGGAAAGGAAAAACTTTCTTCACAAATGAAAAACGCTTTTTAAGGGTACAAGGCCAATCAAGTCAGGGAATCTTTGCTATAGGAAATTAAGGCTTTTGCGCTTCAGTTTCAGTTCAGTTTATTTGTAATTCAGTTGTCGTGCTGAAATAAGCTCTGTGGTCAAAAGATAAAGCTCAGAAAACTTAACAATGTTCTTTCTTTTATTGAAAAGGCTATCTTTAAATAATATCAAGTATTAATGCTTACTCGTAGACGGATGACGAAAAAGGGACAGTTTGATTGAATCTATTAAACTCAACACCTCGAGCCTGTTGATGTTTCACAAGTCGTGAACCTGACTCGTTTGAGTAACCAAGTTGTTAGCGAACTATACTCGACGTATATTCAAATATATGCTTATTAGATGGCGGAAGAATCGACGGAAGAACCAGGGCTTAGCTTTTTTATCAATCGTGCTATGCGCACTACTGTTCTCTCGCGGTTGGAAAGGATCTTAAACGTTTTGCCGACTTCGAACCTTCGGCATTTGAGTGTCGCATTCTACCCATTACACCACGACGGCTATCACATTCGAACTAGCACTCGGCTCATTAAGAGCATGTGACAATGACTGACAGTGGCCTTTCCAGCTCTTTCATAGATTTTTGAAGTTGAAAACTGGAACAAAAAATCAAAGTTGTTGGAAAATTTGTAGCTTCTAAATGTAAGTATTGATACCAGCGGACCATACAACTGATTTTGAAAATTCATAAACCAATATTAATTTTTGATTTCGACCGTACACTGAGGTGTACGTTATGCACTGTGTTCGAAATATATATTTTTTAAAGTAAGTATTTTATCAAGAGATACTTATAAGTTTTCGGACTACTCAATATTGAAAAAGTTTAAGTTTAGGTTTGATTGGGGAAAAAAACTGTCTTGCAAGCTACGTAGTCTGGGACATATCAACATTCAGCTTTATTTTCTATTTCATATTGAAATTTTTAAAGAGGTCAAGTGAGTTCTATAACGAAGGAATAGTTCTCCGTCCAAAAATTTAAGATATCAACAAGGCTGTATCAGCAGTCTTTAGCAAACAAAGCACGAAAAACGTTGTCGGTAGGTATTGGTATATCCGATATAAAATGCATACAAGCAGAACTATTTAAAGCACCTGGAGATCAGTTGGTTGGGCGCATGCACCAGCTCATCTGTAAGATATGGTCGGAGAAAAGCATGCCGATGAGTAGAATCTCAGCGTCGTTTGCCCGGTTCACAAGAAAGGAGACCCCTTTGACTGCGCCAACTACCGAGGGATTAGTCTCCTCAACATCGCTTACAAGATCCTCTCTGCCGTATTTCGTGAGCGTCTGAAACCGTTTGTTCATCACCTGATAGGTCCCTTTGAGTATGATTTTAGACCAGGGAAGTCCACAATAGACCAGATCGTCACATTACGGCAGATCCTGGAAAAGACCCAAGAAATGCAAATTGACATTCACCACCTATTCGTCGATTTTAAGGCCGCATATGACAGTGTGCATAGAGATGAGCTATACAGTGCCATGTCTAGTTTTGGCATACCTATCAAACTCGTCAGATTGTGTAGGAAGACGATGGAGAACTCTCGCTGCTCCGTCAAGGTCGGTACCGAGACCTTAAATGTCAAAAAAGGTTTTAAACAAGGCGACACACTGTTATGTAACTTCTTTAACATCATCCTAGAGAAGATCGTTGGTAACTCACAAGTCAACACCAGAGGCACGATCTTCCAGAAGTCAGCTCCATTGTTAGCTTACCCCGAAGACATTGCGTGATTGGACGAACACTGCAAACCGTCAATGAAGCGTTTGCTGGCATTGAAGCGAAAGCGGCTAAAATGGGTCTGGCGGTAAATGAGGGCAAAACAAAGTGCATCCAGTCATCAAAGAACGACACACAACATCGACGTCTCGGACGGACCGTCTCACTAGGCAGCAGAAACTTCGAGGTAGTCAAGGAATTCGTCTACCTCGGCTCCGCGGTAAACAGGGGCAACAACATCAGTACCGAAATCAAACGCAGAATCTTGAGAATCGCTGTTTCTTTGGGCTCAAGAGGCAATTGAGTAATATAGCTCTCTCTCGAAGGACTAAACTCCCTTTATATAACAGCTTGATCATTTCAGTCCTACTTTATGGCGCGAAATCTTGGATATTAGCAAAATCGGATGAGAAGGCCCTTAGTCTTTTCGAGAGAAAAGTTTTGTGCGAATTTGGTCCTGTTTGCATTGATGGCACCTGGAGGAGAAGATTTAATGACGAACTCTATGGGCTGTACAACGACATGCGCCTGATCAAGCGTCTACGGATACAACGCTTATGGCTAGGCCATGTAGAGCGTATGGACACCACTGCTCGAGCCCGAAAAGTCTTTAAATTCGAGCCATTGGGACAACGCAACAGAGGACAGCCTAAGCTAAGATGGCGCACGCAAGTGGAGAAGGACCCCAACAAACTTGGAGTGCGCAACTGGAGACAGCTGGTGAAAGATCGTGCTGGCTGGAGAGACATGTTGGTTGAGGCCCAGGTCCACCCCGGAGTGTAGCCACTCGAGAAGAATAAGACTAAGAAGAGGAAGAAGAAGAAGAAGAGGAAGAAGAAGAAGAAGAAGAAGAGGAAGAAGAACAAGAAGAAGAAGAAGAAGAAGAAGAGGAAGAAGAACAAGAAGAAGAAGAAGAGGAAGAAGAACAAGAAGAAGAAGAAGAAGAAGAAAACGTAATCGAAGCCCATACTAAACGTTACAAACAACAGACACAAGACTATACATTTTCAACCAGCAAAGCGTTTTTTCAAAAATCATAGCACCGTCCCACTTTACTCCTTTTGTATAAACCTTCTTAAAGTGTGAATATTCAAAATCCAAGAATCCATGTGTACCAAATTCCGTTTCGGGAATTCGTCTGTTGCTTCTTTTCCACACACATCGTCCCAAACATACAGTTGCCAACGTTTCCCTTTAAGACAGCCACACTCTCTCGTTCTTTTATTGCCCATAAAGCACTTCATTAGGATAGTCCATTCCATGGCAAAGCAATTACCCTACACTCCACGCACCCCTGGCAACATTAACGCCATCAGCGTCGAACCAATAAAAATCCATCCACATTACACACTTGGGGGGACATTTTTTGACAAGACCAAACGGCCTCAACTGGATTATTGATTTTACCAATTCGTCGCAATGTCCTTCCGCCGGGGGGAGCCAGAACGTTTGCCCCACAACAGAGTGCCTCATAAATCTTAGATAACGTAATGGATTTACCAAGTGTTTGCTCGCCGTACTGACTCCCAGAAGGATTCTTGGGTTATGTCGCTCTCGCATGAATGCTCCCATCCCTGCAGGTGATGCTACACGTCCCTCCGTGGCGCTGTATTTATAAATCTTGAACTGAGGTTCGCGTGACCAGTGAGGCTTTGTAAAACTGTTGTGTCTGTTCGTAGTGTACAGTTGCGCTGCTTAATTGTAAATTATCATGGAATTGCTGTGAAGGTTAATACTGACAGTCGAGTACACATTGTGATTTTCCTTCGGGAGCACTGATCACGATTAAGTTGCACTCTTCACTTCCGTTCAAAGTAAAAGTGATTGGAGGGAAGTTATTTCGACCCGCAACTGCTTTTAAGTGTTGCACATTACACATGTGAAAGTTGCAATACTACCTTAGGACGTGGTATCATCGATTGAAAAGGGTCTTTGAAATTGAGTGATGGTTTCCTTCGCTACAGAATTGCAGTTCAAATTTTCACAAAATCCCTTGCGACCGTTGACAAGCTTCCCATCAAATCAATTCACACTCGACCTATTCACATCAAATCTCCTTAATTAGTCAGTTCTGCTGGAAAACTCTGCAAATCGAAGCGAATTCCCCCTCCGACACACTTAAGCTGATTGCCGAACATTATCAAGGCATGAGCGCATCACTTTGGTCCTTCGATATCAAAACCAAATACATGACCCATGGAAAGCAAATTACTTCACAACTCAGAGTCGGGTGCGGTCTGCATGAGTGCTCCGAGACATGGGGTCACGAAAACGAGTCGCATATCAACGAAAGCGTCGCCAATTTCGGAGAGTTTCAGACTCTTTCTTTTTATTTTCAGAACCGATGGGGAGACAATGCCGATGTAAGAGGTTAGCATGACAATTTTACATAATGTGCACTGCAAGTTTGTTTAACTGAAGTCTTAGATAATTAGGTCTCCTTAGAAGTGAAAACTCGAGTCTCTGGGCTGGTTTGTGGCGATGGTGGCGATGGTGGTGATGGTGGTGATGGTTGCGTCCAACCGACCGAATCGTGCCGTCTTAATCCATTTTCCGAGACCAGTTCCAGCTAATGATTCATCATTAGAACGACATCTTGTCCGCCTTTCTTTTAATTAAATATTAAATGAATTTGTCCTCCGCTTCTCTATCTCTGCGCAGCACTGTAAGGACTAATCAGGGCCGGGGTTAATTGAAAAGTTTGTTTGCTGTCGATCTATTTTAGAAGAAGGGGTGCCAACACTGAAAGGCATAATATTTCCATTGCAAATTACAAAGCAATGAAATTACATGGCGATGTCGTGTAACTTGTATAAACCCTCTCTCCCGTTCCCTTGTTTACAGCGCAATCCCGTATCGTACCCCTTACGTCTACTTCACTGGAGTTGTTCTGTGTTTCAATTTTCTGTACATTCAACATTTACATATGAATCATACAAGTGATGGGTAAGGATTGAACTGGAAATTTTTTAATGAATCTTGTAAGTTTCCCTTGGGGATTCAGATCGAGACTCAGACATGCTTGTGCCGGGGGTGGAGTGTAACCTTGTTTCATTCTCCCACCACTCGCGAGCCGGTGAAATATCAAGCTCATTAGCAAACACGTTCTGTGAAGTCTGAGCTGTCAAGCTGTATCCGACGATGGTACAATGCACTTTGGAATTGAACTCATGGCCGTCTGCTTGAGTTGGCAAAGTTAATCAATGCTAATAGAATTTTGAAGGAGATACATTTGCAGTTTGTGGTTTGACAGGACGAAGGATTGTGTGGCCTTAAGCAAACTATGTATTTATGCAAGCACACTATGTGTTTTTGCAAAGGAAGCAGAAAAGCAAGCTGATTCTGACTATTATACTCCACTGGACTTTCAGTGTGGTACACATGTTGAAAAACATTTCAAAGGCAAACGAACTGGGTTGGTGCACTCACTAGATTTCTTTTACATTCCATGTGGTCATAGTCTTGGGAAATTCAAAATGGAACACACTTTACGTCATATTGCTTACATCTTATTTTTCTTTCTCAGTGAACATTGAGAATGAACTCTCAAAGCTTATAAAAATATGAATTTAGCAAAATGGTCAGAGTGTGTGAATTGATTGCCTTTTGGTATGCGAGTATTTAAGCAAAAAAAGTGATTCTAAAAATAGATTCTTCGCGAGTGGAATGCAAGCCTACAGTGCACGGGAAGAAATGATATTATTACAAATCTTGTATAATAGCTCATTGCTTACACCATTTTATTGTTCTATGACGAAACCACTTTTTATAATGAAACAAAAACTACCAAATTCGAACAAAACACTTTTTGAAATCTAGAGAAAACAGTTTTAGCGCGAATGGCAATGTATGCAACGTAAGCGAAGAAACAAGGTAACTCGGAATCATTGAAGTAAATAAACTATAAAAATCAAAGGGAAAACTAAATGTAAACAATTGTGAACAAAAAAACAACCCTTGAAGGTTTATTACTTTTTCAGAAATGAGTTAAAATTTAAGATTGTATTTTCGCACGAAGGATACGCCGAGAAAAAACATTCAACACAATATCTGAGTGGGTATGTTCCGCTTAAAAAAGTTCGTCTCTGCATTAGATCAGGGCGTATGATTCATTTACAGAAAAACTGACATACTTTATCCCTCTCAAAGGTTCTTATGGAAATCTTTCTAGTGGTTGCCTTTATATTTCGGGATTGGGCAACCCTAGTGTTGTAATCTGGCAACTACCAGCTCCAACGTTAAGCTTGACATTTTTGAGGTTATACGTACTCAGAACGTTGTGACGTACGAGCGCTATTTGTGTTATTTACAGTAACATAAAAGATTCATCTCGCCCAAAAAAATATAATTGAATCGTGAAAACTTTCGTGCCATTGTTTTTTACAACTTTCGAGGTGAATTAACTCAACCACAGCACATCGATGAACTTAATTTAATTGTTGGCGATGAAGCTCCATCAAGGACCAGTGTTTATCGATGATATGGTGAATTCAAACGAGGTCGTAGTTCACTCCAAGACGAATTTCGTGGAGGTCGTCCAAAATCAGTTGTATTTCCGGAAACCATTGATGCTGTGCGCTAACCGATATTGCAAGATCTTGATGTGACCTATCGTGAGATTGAGACAACCCTAGGCATTAGTGGAACCAACATACATTCAATATTGCATGAACATTTGACCGTCAAAAGAATTTGTTCGCGTTGGATCCCACACAATTTGTCAATCGCTCAAAAAACGGCTCGTAACCATTGGTCGAAAGAAATGCTCCAAAAATACGATCGCTGTTCTTCGAAACACGTCTATGACATGGTGACAAATGATGAATCGTGGACTTACGCGTATGAGCCCGAAAGTAAACAGCAGTCGACTGTACAGGTGTTTCAAATTGAGCCAAATCCAACAAAAGTTGCTCGCGCACGAAGCACTTCCGAGCAAATGGTCCCCTTTTTTTTCGGAAAAACTGGACATGTCGCAACCGTACCACTAGAATAACGCAGAACAGTCAATTCTGAGTGGTACACAACCATTTGTTTGCCAGTTGTCTTCCAAGAAATCAGGGAAACCAATCGCCGAGGACGGATCATTCTTTACCACTACAATGCGAGCTCTCACACATCGGCTCATAAAACTGCATTTTTGAGCACTCAAAACATCGATTTGATAAGTCATCCACCGTAAAGTAATGACTTGGCACCGAAAAAAATTATAATAATTGTATTGCGCGACAGTCCACAGGGGACCAGAGCCTAGCTTACTCATCAACTACTCGTGTTTTGCGCGCAACTGTTCTTTCACGAGGAGAAGGGACCGACAGTTTTTTGCCGACTCCAAACGGCGAATTTTGAGAAGCTTTCTTAGACAGTTATTACTCTTTGAGTGTTGTCAGCAGCTCAAAAGAGGTGGCGCCGTGAAAAATTCGAGGTGTTCAGCCGGGAGTCGAACCTAGACCCTTCGGCGTGTGAGCGTCGCACTTTAACCACTACTTCACTGCGGACTTGACACCGAATGACGTCTTTGAAAATACGTAAAAAATAAATTATAAAAATGAGAGGTCAACGTTTTTCGACACCTGAAGAAGCGGTTGATGTGTTCAGAATGCATGTGTTTTAGATACCTTAATCAGAGTGCAAAAGTGCTTCGACAACTGGTTCAAACGCATGCAAAAGTGTATAAATCTTAATGGGGAATATTTTGAAAAACAATAAAGCTATTTTTTATAATTAATATTTGTTTTTGTTATCTAATCCTGAAATATAAAAGGCAACAATCGCAAACATATTTATAGTTTAATTCGCGCCGTCTGTGTCCGTTTTGAGTCTGAAAACATTACTTTAGACAGAAGTGCAGACAGAAGACACGTTCAACTTTTTTCAAGTTATTTCTCTATCTCTATCGTAATTTATTTTTCAGCCCTAAGTGTAAAAGAAAAACAAGTTGATGATTTTTAATTCTCAAGACGAAAGGCCAAAAGAAGGTTTTTGCTTTCAGATTTCATACGAATTTCAGAGCGATGTATGGTATCTTCATGTATAAATTGCGCAGCTTACCAATTGAGAAAGTTAAAGGAGTTGAAAAGGATGCAGAGTCTTCATCGGGCATGTGTGCATTGAGATCTTACTTTTTTAACCCACTCTCACTTTGTTAAAAATTGACTTAGATCAAGTTATTTAAATATGAGTTAAAGTCCGGTAGTTTTCGGAACTCCTCAATGCAGGAGAAATTAGCGAGAATTTATTTTAGTTAATTCAACCCTTGACGCCCACAACTAACACATTACCAATTCAGGAAGAACAATCACAAACTCAGCAACTGAATAAACAAGAAAATGAAAAGAGGCGAGGTGGTCGAGTGAATTCAACGAAAGTTTTGGCCTGTTGTTTCAATTTCTTTAATATTTTGCTCAACAAAAACTGTTTGTTTTTTAACTTATGTCCAGAAAGCTTCAGAATTCTGCTTTAAGGTTTCTCACAATATCTGTGAATTCTAAATTGAAATAAAGCATAGATTAAGCAAGCATAGAGTTGAGAGGAGCATTTCATAGTCTTGTGTTACGGCTAGAGAACATGTGTCTTAACTTAGCTGGTAAGAATTGACCTGCTAGTTGAAGGTGCTTGAGGCTAACTTTGAGTTAGTTGTGAAACGAACAAATTCCTCAGACACGAAGACCTTTATAAATTTATCATGGTCAATAATTTTTGGTTTTTCACTTGGAACATAAGTCCTTTATGAGAGTATTTGTAGTCAAAATTGACGGAAGCCCTGAACTTCTACAAAGAAGGCATTACCGCCATCAAGGTAGTGCAATGGGACCGTCAGTGAAATTGAAAACGAAAAACTGGTATATCAACAACAGCAATTCCTACAAAGAGAGTATGCAGCACTTGTTTGAATGTGGACTTGTTCATTTGAAGCAGACTTAAGCAAATCAATTATCCAACATTCCTAAAAGTAAACTTTTTCACAAGCAGCATCTGGCCTTTATTCGGTATCTGCTTCATTTTTGTCCTCTTCACGAAGAAGAAAATAGATTCCGATACTAAGGGAGGCATCTTCGATCTCTTAGAAAGAACAAATGATCAATGCCCCATCTGTGACGCTCAGATCTGTCAAGGAAATTTCAAAACTCAACGGAAACAGAAGACATTTTTGTTAGAACCGGACTCAAGCTTGGGAATTTGATTGTTCGGTGAAATGTCTCAATATTAATAAAGGAAGCTTCCATTATCCAGATTCAGCAACTATTTACTTGAAAAACATGCACTCCTCCAGCACTTTCAAAGTCTGAGTCTTCAGAGCCGCGTACAGCGACTCAGAATAGTTAGTTCTGCGAGTGAAGGCAGGAATCAAGAGCAAGATTCGAAACACGATATCAGAGTTTGACGTCTGAAAGCCACAAACCTTTGGAAATATTTTATTGAGTCTTCCTTAGACAGAACTTACATAAGAAAAGCAAAACAGGTCAGTTAAGTAGTTGCTGCTCAATTTTGCGACACCATCTAGAACTAAGCCACAGTTTGATGACCAGTGGAGGCAGGCATTAAAGGCGAAGCTTGAAAGACGAGATCTGTTACTTAATTTTAAGAACAGACCAAAGAGGAAGAGCAGTGGCTTTTTAGAGGAAAAGAAGAAAAAGAGGTGCTATAGCAGAAGTAATAAAGAGATGCTTTGGAAGAAATGTTGTTCGAAAATTTTGAAACAGTCCTAAGGTGGATATACCCGCCTAAGGAGTGGCATTGTGTAGCCAGAATTAAACTAAATATAAGGTTGCCAAATATCTTCCTTCCGCTTTCTTGCTCTTCATTCAATGCCTTATAAAAAGTGTTACAGTGATCGGATTTAGTTCAAATATGCGCCGTTTTGTTCGATAATATATTTCCATCTAGACCGCAACTTCATAATACCCCCTTCGTACAAGCCTCTCTCCTTATTTGCGAAGAACTTGGACAACCACGTTTCACAAGCCTCTTTTGAATTCAACTTCACACCACCAAGGGCGTTTGCCATGGACAGGAACAGGTGGTAATCACTTGGCGCTATTTCCAGGCTATATGGTGGATGCGATAAAACCTCCCATCCGAACTCCAGTAGCTTCTGATGAGTCATCAACAAAGTGTGTGGTCTGGCGTTGTTTTGGAATACTACATCTTTCCTATTAGTTTATTTTGGACGCTTCTGATCGATCGCCTGCTTCAAGCAGTCCAGTTGTTCGCAGTAGATGGTAGAATTCAGCATCTGGGCATATGGGAGCAACTCATAGTGGATGACTCCCTTTCAATCCCACCAAACATACAGCAAAACCTTCTTGGCCGTAAATCTCTTCTTGGCCACTGTTTGGGACCATTCACCGGCCTTTAACCACGACCGTTTTCACTTGATATTGTCATATGTGATAAATTATTTGTAGCTAGTCACCATCGGCTACAAAAATGGGTCGAGTTCGTTCCGTTTCAGCAGCATATCGCAGGCGTTGATCAGGTCCAGAAGGTTTTTTTTTGCATCAAATCATGCGGCACCCAAACATCAAGTTTTTTTTTGTATCTAGGCTTCTGCAGATGGTTTCAAATGGTTTGGTGATTAACTCCCATCTCTTGAGTGATGTCACGAGATGCCACATGCCGGTCTAACTCGATGATTTCCATGATTCGATCGGTATTCGTCGTCAAAGGTTTTCCGCCGGCTGGGTTATTCATGGTGACGTTTTCACAGGCTCTGAATCGTCGAAACCATTCCTCCGCGGTTCGAAGTGATAGAGTATCACCCTCAAAAAGACCATTAATCTCACGGAACGTTTCTCTAGCGGATTTACCTTTAACGAAGGAAAACTTTAAAATAGCGTGAGTGAACTCCATGTTTACACATCTATAACTGTTGAACGCAACATCCAAAGTAATTATGCATAGCGTTGTTTTGTAGGTTATATATATGTAAGCTCTGTAGCGCTTTGTACATAGCCGGGAAATTCAAAAGACTTAAGGGCGGAAGGAAGATATTCGGCAACGTTATAACTTGTAGTGACATCAACAAAATAAGTTCTGCAGACTGTTAAAAGTCGATGACGAACCAAAGACCGCTGTAAGGCAAATTGTTAAACTTACCAAACATTCCTTCTCTAGAAGAAGCCAAACACCCCTTTTTCCAGAAGAAGCTATTCACCCCTTCTCTAGAAAAAGGCGAACTCGGTTGCTTTGACACATGCACCAGTTCATCTGTACGATATGATCAAAGAAAAGTTTTCCTGAAAAGTCATCCGGAAAATTAGAGGCCCAACAACTGTGGTATCAGTCATTTTACCATGGCGTAAAAGTTCACCACTGATGTTTTGGGTTAAAGCCTAAAGCAAACAAAGAAGAATCTGATCTGATGAGTTCCCAATGAGTACAAATTCACACCAAAGACCTTCACCCGGTCCGTGATTGTTTGAGTGCAATGGATGGTGCAAAAAAAAACAAAAATAACAAACTACACAGTGTTGACGGAGTCTACCTATACAATGTCATATCTAAGCTACAACATGTCACAGACAGAAGGTCACAATGGACAGCAGACATTTTGAAATAGTCAAGGACTTTTGCTACATGGGCTTTGCATTTAGCTCTTTAGCACATGACTCAATAAGTCCCGGGACATATAGGGGGCGCCACTAACACAAAATTAATATTAAATTTATAATTTTTGTTAGTGGCGCCCCCTACATGGTATGTACTGGGACTTATCGAGTGATCTGTTATAATAACCTACTCCTATTATTCGTTGTTTCTTTAAGTTCAAGAGGCAAGTGAGCAACAAAGCTCTTTTCGAAAACCCAAACCTGGCTGCGTAAAAAGTCTTGACCAACTATATTTTGCGCAGAAACCTGAAGGTCATTGGACTTTTCAAGAGAAGGGTGCCTCCAGGGATTTTAAGTTGAATTTGCTTTGATGACATCTGGAGGAGAGGACCGTACAGCGAACTCTATGTGCTGCACGATCGTATGCGTCTATTCAAGCGTCTACGAATACAAGATGGGTAGGCCAATCGAATAAATAACACCTTCTTTGAATCCAGGGTGAACCGCGATTCAGATGGCGCACACAAAAAGTGAAAAACCTCAGCCAACTTGGAGTGCGAAATCGGATGTAGTTTACTACCATACTTAGCTGGAGGGGCATATTGGTAGCTGCATAAACCTCCGTCGCACCCTACAAAAAAAAAAGGAAGAAATAAACAAATGTACCCTTGACTTAAAATGAAACAAATTTGAAAGTATCCTCAGCATACAAACATTAAAATCAAAAGAAGGAAAACATTCAACAAAAGATTGAATTCCATGGAAAAACTGATGACACCTCAAAGGTGGAAAAGAATTAACTTGGAAGACTTATCCCATCTTAACTCCACACTTAAGCCTTAGCCCCACAGAAGATGTTTTTGAAGGGTTTAAAACAAGCGAACACAATTAAATTGTATAAGGAATTACATCCCCAATAAGCGCGCCAAATGTCATACACAAAATCTAAGGATTATTGAAATGGTTTGCCTGACTCCACCCGAATGACATCGCGCTAAGCCCATCGATGCGAAATGTGCCTTGTAAAAAACTGTCGGAAGAGCAGCACATGGAAGAAGGATCAAAAGATTAAAATCCAGCAAGATAACCTCGAAAGAACGAACGTGCCCTCGAAACCATTACGTAGACCACTGCATGTTGTTTTCTTCTTTTTTGGGCTCCGAATGTGTGCGCTCTACGAATCTTTGAAAGTAATTCCATGAAATCCTTCATATTTTCCGTTTTTTGGGCGACAGGCTGTGGAGTGCGCCCCTCCCACGGGGCTTAATGCCTTGCAAGCTCGGCTAAATTTTGATGTGTTCGACATAAACAATATCCTGTATCATCGCAGCTCGCAGTTGTCATCGGTGCCATACTGCTTTGGTGGCATTTTACCCAATGTATGGAGAAAAGTAAAAAACCTGAAAGGATGGAGGGAAGTGGGCGGAGAAATTGTGTTCAACTCGAAAATAATAAAGGGATGACCTATTTGCTGCGGACAAAAAAAAAATCCCGCCGAAGGTTTTCCTCGCCCCACAAAAGGACACGCGTATTTGCATTTGGATCTGCCAAATTCGGATTGAAGTGGCACAGGAGAACTTCTGGATGGGATAATGTCTGTTTCTGCGATTGCAACGAGTCGTACATATTCATGTGAGTGAACGATTTGTACAGTCTGTTGCTCATGTTCAAAGGAGTCAACAAAAGAGCGCGTGTTTCCTGCGAAGGGTGCTCAATCCGATAAGCCTCTTCACTGGGGCATGGATCCTTATCGCTTGAATGGGAGAAGATTTCAAAATTGTCAAACTCCCCTATTGATTAGGATCGTATTTTATCAACCCTCCACACGCCGTACTTACTTCTACTTGATGAAGCACTCACGTAAGCTGATGACCTTCGTTTCAGTCCAGTCGTGCTCTCATTATTACCCACCGGGAGGAACCTCGACAGCGATAGCAACGTTTTGAAGAGATCCGTGATATTGTAGTCATCCTTAGCTGAGCATTCCAGAACCTTAGCTCTGAAATTAAAACAGAAACGAAATTAAATCAATTAACTAATCGAATGCAAACAGAATCGTTCAATTTCCATGGAAATTCGAGAATTATACTTCAAAGAAAAAGGACATTTCACAAATTTGTTTCTTTTCGTTTATTTTTCGTTCTCTCCCGGACGGGATTAAGTTACATGTTTGGCAGTCAAATTATTTGACAAAAAAGGAATCCCAGATTTTTGCTATGACTGCCCGTAGTCCGGGGAACGTCCCTCGCATAGTGACGGTGAAGATTTGAACATTTTGTCCGACCCTAAACGAATTTCAGCTTTCAAATGGTTGTTTAATTAACCCTAATGCAGATTGATTTTGTGCGGGGCGGTTTAAGATGAAATAACGGGACGATGATGTTTTGTGGACTAGATTGTCCACACCACATGGTTCACCAACCCTCGAACCTTGAAGAGCACTTCAGTCTAGTCGCGCCATTCTGACATTTAACATGAAAGTGCCCATAGCGTGCATGAGCGATTTTAAAGCACCCCTTAAGAGAGAAAATCGATTTGGGGTTCGCATCATGTGAGCCAGCGCATGTCGTGTCCAATGGCAACAAACAGTCCCTCACTTGAATGGAAATTTCAGTGGAGGGATTTATTTATGCATATAAATAGAAGTTTCTTACTTTTATTCTTTTTTGTCAAAGCGTTTGAAATGTTCTCTGTGGTCTCCACCATGCAGCTGCAAATCGAACAGCAATCAGTTTGTGGCGTTTCGTTTGAGAGATCTGAATAAAGGTTTTCAATTAGCACGCAATGCAGAAACGTTGCGCAACAGAAACGCAGTTCAGAAGAAAATAAATTAACGGTTTCAAGGAAATACTTAAACTTATAGAAGAGAAACGCGAAACGAGTTGCTGATGAGTGTTATTGTTTTTCGATTGTATGAATGTGCATAACAAAATGAACAATGTATTTAATTGGCGTAGGCGAATAAATGAAATAGACCGACCGAATAAATGAATAGACCGACAATTTAAAACCAAACTCTAAGTCTAGATGTGACAGGACAGTTTGACACTCAAGAATCAGCGCTTTTGCGACCTTGCGAAACTCCGTATGACAAATATTACGGTTGTTGATTTTAGAGGTATAAAGCTTTAAGTTGGCAACGTTATTTAAACTGGCGGCCATTTCGTCAGTTTACAGTGATTTATTTTCATGTTTCAAAGATGTTCTAATTTTTTGTATGTACAATAAATAACGACAGGTCAAATCCGAAAACTATAGAGGAATAAAATTGTTAAATCCCCTTAAAAATCTTTGGAGCAATATTGCAAAGGCGGTTTGATACACGGATTAGGAGCAATAAATTATAAAAAAAAATGCACGCGAATTCAAACCCTGGTTACTCAACCGGCTGAACACCTCGCATTTTTCATGGCACCACCTATTTCGACCTGCTGACAACACTCAAAGAGTAATTAATGTCGAAAAAAAAGCTTCTCAAACTTCGCCGTTCGGAGTCCGCAAAATTTTCAGGTTCCTTCTACTCTTGAGAGAACAGTAGCGTGTAGTTGATGGGCAAGCTAGGCCCTGGTCCCCCTGTGGACTGTCGCGCCAACAATTATTATTAATTAATCTAATTTAACAACTATCTTAATCTAACAATATTCCCTTAAATCTTATCTTAAATCTAGATTACTCGATATAATTCGAAATTTTTCACGTAACCTACCCAATGCTAACCTGCTTCCCACAATAACTCCTATCGTTAAATTTTCGAAATAGTAAACCGAAATAATATATGAAAAAGGAAATGAAATAAAAAAAAAACATACACGGATTAGATAGACTGGATTAGAAATTCCATGAACCTTGTATTACAAAAGAAAATTAAACCTCAACCAACCTGGTGAAAGATTATACCATAAACGCTCAAGTGTCTCGATAGGGAACATTTGTTGTGAACGAGACCTTATTTTTTGTTTTTCATTTGTTTGCTATGACATTTGTGAAAAATATTTAGTATACATCAAGTCATTGAACAGATAACAGCATATTTTTCCATCGTGTTAAAAATGTGGAATTATGTTCCAGAAAGTGATGATTTGCAGAAAGCATTCATTTCTTGTTTTCATTTGAAGAAAAGTGCTGCAGAAACGCATCGAATGCTTGTCGAGGCATGTAGTAATCATGCTCTATCAGAAGCAACATGCAAAAGATGGTTTCAACGGTTCAGAAATATTGATTTTGATGTGAGAAATGATTAACGTGGAAGACCACCAAAAAAGTTTGAAGACACCGAATTGCAAACGATATTGGATGGAGATGACACTTTGAGTCAAAAGCAAGTGGCAGCAATGTTAAATGTTGCACAACAAACAATTTCTGACCGTTTAAAAGCTATGGGAAAGATCCAAAAGTGTGGAAAATGGGTGCCACATGAATTGAATGAAAGACAGATGGCAAACCGAAAAAAATACTTGTGAAATTTTGCTTCAAAGACACGAAAGAAAATCGGTTTTGCATCGGACTGTTACTGGTGATGAAAAATAGACTTATTTTAAGAATCCTAAATGGAAAAAATCGTCGCCGTGGTCGCCGTGGCGTAGTGGGTAGAGTGCGTCGCTCACACGCTGAAGGGTCTATGTTCAACTCTTAGATCAACACCAATTTTTTGAATTTTTCACGGCACCACCTCATTCGAGATGCTGACAATACTCAAAGAGTAATAACTGTCTAAGAAAGCTTCTCAAATCTCGCCGTTCGGAGTTGGCAAAAAAGTGTAGTTCCCTTTTACTCGTGAGAGAACAGTAGCGCGCATAACACAAGTGGTTAATGAGCAAATTAGGCCCTGGTCTCCCCTTGGACTGTAGCGCCAACAATTATTATTATTATTATTTGGAAAAACTTATAATTAATCTGGGACAACCATCAACATCGAGTGCAAAACCAGATCGATTCGGCAAGAAGACTATGCTGTGTGTTTGGTGGGACCAGAATGGTGTGCTGTACCACGAGCTCCTAAAACCCGGTGAAACCGTTGATACTGATCGCTACCGACAACAAATGATCAATTTGAACCATGCATTGATCGAGAAACGATTAGAATGGGCCAAAAGACACGGCAAGGTAATTTGCACATTACAATGCACCTGCAAACAAAGTAAAACCGGTTCAGGATACAATCAAAACACACACGCTGGGAGCAGCAACCTCACCAGACTTGGCTCCTTCCGACTACCATTTGTTTTCATCGATGGGACGCGCATTGGTTGAGCAGCCATTTGATTCCTACGAGAAGGTCGAAAAATCGGCGTCTGATTGGTTTGCTTTAAAAAAACGAACAATTTTATTGGCGTGGTATTTACAAATTGCCAGAAAGGGGGTCAAAATGTGTAGAAAACAATGGCCAATACTTTGAATAAAATGTTTTTACTTTCTCAATAATAATTAGTGTTTTATTTTCAAACAAAAATTTCATACCGGTATACCTGGTATTTCTAAATGTGGGATGAAGAAAAAAGGACTCGAAGAGAGAGAACTTCGATCAAAAAACATAAGTTGCAAATTCTAAAGTTGATTTTTTTATTCCGACAGAAAAACAGCAGAACCGACAGAAAGCGACAAACAACATCTATTGTGGAACATGTACAAATCAACCCGCTCAGCATGTTAGAAAGTACTTTAAACTTTACTATGTTGTAGAAAAGTATAAAAAGGATTTTAATTGTGTTTGTGTGTTCTTCAATGTCCACAAATTTATGTAAACAAATTTTCATTACAATTCTTTACTTGGTTTTAAAATTATATTCTTTACAGCCGCAGTTTCTATGATGTATGCTTTCTTCTAAAAATTATGTCGACTTTCAGGTAGGTAACGTCAATGCAGGGAGTTAGTTCATATCGACCGAATCGAAACGCTGGAGGAATCAAAGAAACAGATGTAAAATGTGTGACCATTTTGTGCAGCGTTTTACTTGTCAAATGCTGTTCACCTCACCTCCATTACTTTTCAAAATTCGATGACTTTTGGCACCCTGATATGTTTCCACAACAATGAAGGTGTGTATAGTTTTAATAAATTTCATTATTACGAGTAATCCTTGGCTTCAGTGATTTATATTCTTTCGAAATTAAAACCTGGTTAAAGAAATGACGCATTTAATCCCTGGTGGTCAAAAGTACACGTGAAGAAGACCAGTGAGTTTCAAGTCGATACTGACCATCTTTTCATCGATTTTAAAGCCGCATACGACAGCATTCATCGTAAGGACCTATTCGAAGCGATCCGGTTGTGTCGCAGCACGCTAACACATACGCGGCGCACCGTGCAGTTCGGTTTAAAAACCTCTGAACCGTTCGAGACCTGCACCGGATTTCGGCAAGGAGATGCGCTGTCTTGTGATTTCTTCAATTTGGTACTGGAGAAGATAGTGCAGCGGGACCAAAGTCAACACAGAATTCACTTTGTTCTACAAGTCAGTCCAGCTTTTGGGATATGCTGATGATATTGCCATTATTGTGCGGTCCCAACGCGCCGTAGTGGAAGCTTTCACGGCAATTCAGGAACAGGAGAAACAAACTGGTCTAAAGATCAACGAGGAAAATACCAAATATAAGCAGTCGAGCAAAATACGATCCGTCGCACACCACCTACGCCAAAGCGTTACAATCGACAACTACAATTTCGAGGTAGTAAAGGAGTTTGTATACCTCGAGGCAAACGTAAACTCCACGTATTGGAGATCCGACGTAGAAAAGCCCTTGGCAACCGATGCTATTTCGGTCTATCAAAACAACTGGGCTTGAAAGTCTTGACTCGGAAGACCAAAGTCATGTTCTACAAAACCTTTATTCTGCCAGTCCTGCTTTATGGAGCCGAAAACTGGGCAAGGCGCAAGAAAAATTCTACGTCGGATATATGGTCCCGTCTGCGAGAAAGGCGAATAGAGGAGAAGACACAACAGCGAACTCTACGAGCTGTTCAAGGATGTGGATGTAGTCCGAAAGGCAAAAATCCGTCGACTACACTCGACCACATCAAGCGAATGAACAACAACGCAAAGAGAGTCTGCAAATCCGAGCCTTCTGGTTCGAGAAGGAGAGGAAGACCGAACCTCCGGTACAAAGACCAAGTTTTCGCGGATGACTGCTTGGTCTTGATGACTGGAAGCAGCGTGCCCAGGACCGTCACCGATGAAAGGCAGCAACTGCTCAGGCTCAGATCCTTCATGGTTCGTCTGCTTGATAAGTAAGTAAGTAAGATCAGAGGTACACCACGGATTCAAACGGCGCAGTATGGAAAAGTAAATAAAGGCGAAATTAATTATGTCTACTTCTTCTTCGCGTGGTGTCCGGGGTGGACTTGGGCCTCAATCAACAGCCTCTCCAGCCAACACGAGGTCTCGCTAGTCGCCATCAGTTGCGCACTCCAAGTTAGATAGGGTCCTTCTCCATTATTCCCTAGTGTACACCATCTCAGCTTAGGCCGTCCTCTGTTGTTTTCGTCCCAATCGCTCAAAGGCGTGATGCCCATACGCTCTACAGGGCCTAGCCCTCTTAAGCGTTGTTACCGAAGACGCTTGGCCAGGCACATACCAATGTACAGCCCATAAAGTTGTTCGTTGAATCTACTCATACAAATTTCCTAGACTATCGCGAAGTTTCTGCTGCTTAGTATGACGCTCTGTTCGAGACGTCGAAATTGTACTTTCTTGACATACAGCATATACTTTGTTCTTCCCTCATTTACCGCCGGACTCATTCTAGCCGCTTCCGCTTCATTCCTGGAAAACCTCTCATTGGCTGTTTTCATACCTCTGGTGTTTATTATGAGTCACGTACATAACAGCGCATCATCTTGTCTGAAACTCTTATTATCATTGAAGGTCTCGACGACTTCGTTACCGACCTTGACCGAGCAGCGAGAAATCTCCATCGTCAATCAACACAGTCTGCCGAGTTTGACAGGAATGCCAAACTAAGACATGGCAATGTATAACTCGTTCTTATGCACACTGTCATACATAATAATAATAATAATTGTTGGCGCTACAGTCCAAATGGGGGACCAGGGCCTAGCTTGCTCATCAACTACTCGTGTTGTGCGCGCTTCTTTTCTCTCACGAGTAGAAGGAACCCACAGTTTTTTGCCGACTCCGAACGGCGAAATTTGAGAAGCTTTCTTAGACAGTTATTACTCTTTGTGTGATGTCTGCAGCTCGAAAGAGGTGGTGCCGTGAAAAATTCGAAAAATTTGTGTTGAGCTGGTAGTCGAGCCGAGACCCTTCGGCGTGTAAGCGTCGCACTCTACCCACTACGCCACGGCGACAACACTGTCATGCGCTGCCTTAAAATAGGTCTTTCTAGTATCCGCCGTAAAGTACAGATCTGGTCTATTAATTATGTCTACGCTTGTGAAAAAATGCAAGTCCTACTTTAAAGGGAGCTGCGTAAGATTTTAAAATTAATGAACTTTAAGTTTAGCTCTGTCCCACGGTTTCACTCTCATACAGACGATTTCTTACAGTCTAAACTTGATGGTTTTAGTCTCACTTCACACTCTATGACTTCGAATACCTCCTTTCATTCGCCCAGCACTACGAGAATGAAAACACATTTTAAAATTTAATTTAAATTGACGACCCACCATCCCCTCTCCACCGCAACAGACAAGACCTTAATCCATTGACATGGATGTGGCTTAAAAAATGCAATTATCCTTCATAACAACCACAATAAAAAGCATGACGGCGAAGCGAACGTCAAAGTTCCCTTTCCATGACACCATGCCACCGATCCACACAGATCCGCAAAATAACTTCAATAAATCTCATCCGCCTACCAGAGCTACACTGACATTGACATGGCGACGACGTACACGCCCCGAATTGATGGAATTCCATCACCCGAATGCCTTTGGTTCCATAAAAAGGATACACGACGGTTGTCGACCGAAGCCTCCGGCGTGGTGACATCGAACCTTGGCAGTCATTTTACGACAAGTAATCACACCCACGATTCGCTGCCTTTTATTGGTCAGGCAACATTCGACTGAATTATGCCACGGATGAGCCCTAATCAGGAATTTTCGGAATTTGGAGTTTTCATTTCGTTTTTTGGCAAAATGAGCTGAAATTAATAAAATTGCTTCCCCGAACCAAGTGACGTCCTTGAGGAAACCGCCTTCGCGGGGCACTTGACAGAGCCTCAGATGCGTGACTGAAAGCAGGCGAGTTGAGCTAATTTTCTAAATCTACAGTACACATACGAGTAAATCTAAAATGTGTCGGATTCCGACCACATTTTCGCCCAAAGTACTGACATTCCCCAGAATTCCTTAGAAAACACATCATTTGAACCGCCTATCAGTTCACCTTTCACATTTCACGTTCGTCTGGTAGACTAGAAAGATTTTCGAAAGAAAAGCACTCCTCTCTACTCCTTTCAATTTTTGTGTGATGACCTCGAACAACAGCAACATGGACTTCATATCTGAAGTGAATGTTGTTATTCGTCGAATAATTGGCCGACAGGGAAACCTGTACATCCTTTTGATGTTGCACCCACGGAGGGGCTTCTACCGCAATCCATCGTACGCAAATCAATAAGTGTGCATTCACGGAAATATTGATTGGATGGAAGAAACCCAAGCTCTTGACGGCGGATTGCAAAGGGGTCAATGAACCGATTGCATGCGAGAGGGACAAGTGTACTATGGAGCGATGTGCCCATTCAGCATAGTAGTCAGAGTAGTTTTCAGTAGATCCTTAGAAAGAACCAAATGAAGATCAAGTGTTTTAGGGTTTCCAAAGGATTTGGAAGTCAAAATGATTTGGATGACAATTTGCTTTGGTTTGAGAGTGACAACTGACTTTACGTCTCGGACAACGACCTACAGTGTTAAACATCCTTCACAGATCATCGAGAAACCAATTTACATTCCTTTTGTCTGAAATGTTTCTGAGGCACCCATGGTGCAGCAAAATAAAGGTATGACTGGGGAGTGGGTACAGTGAGTCTTCCCCTTCAATAGCGGCCAGGGTTAGGTTACACATTGGATTGCGTTACAGGCCACAAGGGGCTATGGTCTAGCTTCTTTAACAACTACTCGTGAGCGCTATATTTCAATTACGTAGAGAAATGAAGTACAGTTTTCTTCGCCGACTTTAATAATAACAATTGGATGGCGCAACAGCCCACAAGTGACCAGGGCCTAGCTTGCTCATCAACTACTCGTGTTGTGCGCACTACTGTTCTCGCACGAGTAGAAGGAAAATACAGTTTTTTGTTAGACAGCTATTCCTCTTTGAGTGTTGTCGACAGAGGTGGTTCGAGATGTTTAGCAGAGAATCAAACCTAAACCTGATGCTGTAAGCGGCGCACTCTACCCACTACGACGAGGCGGCCACACTTGACGACTTTGCACGGAAAATTTTAGTTGATTTTCCTTGAATGCCGTAAACAGCTCCAAAAAGGTGGTGCCGTGAAAATGAGAGGTGGTCAGTCCGAGAATCGAACCTCGGACTTTGGCGGATGTTGCGCTTTACCCATTCCGCCACAGTAGGCGGACCACGCATTGGTAAACCCAGACCTGAAGATTTTTATGCAGGAAAAAAAAAAGAAGAAGCTTGCAAACATTTAAGGTGTGTTGAGGGGTCTCGTGGGAGTTCGGGTGGAGGGCGGACAACTTAGGGTATTGGACAGAGAGAAAATAAGACGCGACACTTACTTTAGGACAGTTTATTTGAAAGAGAAAGTTTACATTGGGCCTAAAGCATATTTATAGCCACAAACATTATGTACACAATATGCTAGCAGGAAGATCATCCGATCATGGAAGAAAACTACGCTATTTACTATTGTATCTATTTACTTTTATGAGCAGTGTGTTGGGCAAGAACGACAACACCAATATTAGTGTAATAAATTAATTCGCCTACAGGTACATGTTTATTTTGTAAAAGGAGCGTTATTTGTTTACCTTTAAGTGAACAGAATTAAGCCACAGATCTGATCGAAGCTATAGACCAAGAGAGGAAGTGGAGCAACTGGTGCGACTTGATTTGCAATGACTGTTAATTGAAATAAGGGAAAAAAAAAAAGAGCTAGAAAGAATAGTCCATACAAGAGCGAATGTCTAAACTTAATAGTACATACCAAAAAATGAATTCGGGTGAATTGATGGACATTCCCTAAGAGGCGTGATTGCAGGTTAACGCTTGCAAGGAAGGAATAAACCTAGTTAATTCTTTTCAGCATTTCATATTGAAATATCGATAAAACCGTGATATAGACGCGACATTACGACGACGTTTTAGGGAGTCGGTTGTCATCGCAATATTAATATTTACTATTGTGGCGGAAAGGAAGAAATCACTGATTTCGTTGTACAACACAAAAGCTTTATTTACTTTAAATAAATTAGATCCGCGAGAATCTTCAAAAATACAAAGGGCCAAATGACCGATAGCTCGTTCAATCTGGCCATTTGAAGTGTAGCTCTAAAATTAATTATGTGCATACGACCTAAGCACTTAGTCAGACTGCGAATGATCTGCAAATCGTGCTGGCGTTTTATGCGCACAATTGTACTGCAGACTTTTTCATTTTCCTTGTTTTTCAATTGTTTCCACGTCATTCAATTGTGGGCATGAGTAAGCAGCACGGTACGTTCGTGTAGCACATTTTTAATTTGTTTTTACATAATTTTGTCTTTTCAAATCTTTTTTTATTTTTTCTTTTTCTTTCTTTATTTAATGATAATACGATAATAAACACTGAATCTGTGACAAATCAAGTATACTATAACTAACAACGTAGCTTATATAGTTCACTTAAGTTTACAAACAAAATATATTATATACTGAATAGGATGACTGCTACACTATTATTTTTATCCCTCTCTGTTGTATTCTACCCGTAGATGATGAGAAGTCTTAGGCTCACCCACCTAGATAAGAGTGTTATACACAAACATTGAGTGGATAGTCCATGTTTGGCAATATTTTACTCATACATGCCTTTAGTTGAATTTTTAGGTTAGCTGACGTAATCGAAATGTCATACATTTTGATATTTGACAGTAAAAAAAAAAATTAATCAGTTGTGCAGTTTTTGTTTGGCTATTGAAAAATGGAAAATCAAAACGAACATTTTCGTCAAATTTTACGTTTTATTTCCGCACAGGCGATGACTTGATAAGAAGCATGCACCAGCTCATTTGTAAAATATGGTCGGAGGAAAACAAACCCGATGAATGGAACCTCAGCATTCTTTACCCGATCCATAAGAAAGGATACCCTTTGAACTGTGCCAACTACAAAGGCATCAGTCTCCTTAGTATCGCAGACAAAATCTTATCTGCCACACCGTGTGAACGCCTAAAGTCATTTGTTAACAACTTGGTCGGTCCATACCATTGTTTCTTTAGGTCAGGAAAATTCACCATCACACTACGCAGGAGAAAACCCAGGAGCAACAAATCGATACCCACCACCTCTGCGCAGATTATAGGTTTGGCCGCGTATGATAATATCTATATGGTAGAGACGAGCTATACAGAGCAATATCTAGTTTCGGCATCCCTACCTAACTCGTCTGTTTGTAGGATGACGGTGGAGAATGCACGCTGCTCTATCAAAGTCGGTAAAGACCTAAACGAGACCTTCGATGTCAAAAAAGGATTCATACAAGGCGACGCGCTCTCATGCAACTTTTTCAACATCGTTCTTAAAAGAATTGTTCAGAACTCGAACACCAACCACAGAGGAACAATCTTTCAGAAGTCAGTCCAACTGCTCGCATATGCCGACGATATTGACTATATCGGAAGAACGCAACGTGATGTCAATGGCGCTTTTGTGGGTACTGCAACGGAGGCCACGAAGATTTGTTTAGCGGTTGACGAGGGTAAGAAATGCTCAGAAATGCTGTCAACGAAAAAGCACACCCAACACCAACGTCTCGGTCAGAACGTCACAGCAGACAGATGATGAGGCGTGATGTCAATGGCGCTTTTGTGGGTACTGCAACGGAGTCCGCGAAGATTTGTTTAGCGGCAAATGAGGGTAAGAAATGCTGAGAAATGCTGTCAACGAGAAAGCACACCCAACAACGACGTCTCGGTCAGAACGTCACAGCAGACAGATACAACTTTGTCCACCTAGGCACCGCTATCAATTCAGACAATTACCCAAGCGCTGAAACCAAACGAGGAATAACACTTGCCAATCGCTGCTTCTTTGGGCTAAGAAAGCAGTTGGTAAACAAAGCTCTCTTTCGAAAAACAAATGTAACGCTGGTTAGTTGAGGTCCTTGTGAGCGACACTTTAGTCTAGGTCGTCCTCTGTTGTGTTGTCCCAATAGCACGGATTCAAAGACTTTTTGGGTTGGAGCAGTGGTGTCCATACGCTCTACATGGCCTAGCCATCTTAAGCGTTGTATCCGTAGACACTTGACCAGGCGCATGTCGCTGTACAGCCCATAGAGTTCGTTACTAAATTTTCTCCTCCAGATGCCATTAACCCAAACAGGACTAAAAATCGCACGCAAAACTTTTTTCTCGAAAAGAATAAAGGCTTCCTCATCCGTCTTTGCTAACGTCCATGTTTCCGCGCCATAAAGTAGGACTTGGATGATCAAGCTGTTATATAAAGCGAGCTTAGTCCTTCGAGAGAGGCCAATTGAGTAACAATTGCCTCTTGAGCCCAAAGAAACAGCGATTGGCGGGAGTGATTCTGCGTTTGATTTCGGTACTGATGTTGTTGTCCCTGTTTACCGCGAAGCCAAGGTAGACGAACTCCTTGGCTATCTCGAAGTTTCTGCTGCCTAGTGTGACGCTCTGTCCGAGACGTCGATGTTGTGTGTCCTTCCTTGATGACAGGATGCACTTTGTTTTGCCCTCATTTACCGTCAGACCCATTTTAGCCGCTTCGGCTTCAATGCAAGCAAACGCCTCATTGACGGCACGCAATGTCATCAACGTAAGCTAGAAATTGAACTGACTTCTGGAAAATCGTGCCTCTGGTGTTGACTTGTGAGCTTCGCGCGATCTTCTCGAGGATGATGTGAAAGAAGTTACATGACAGTGCGTCGCTTTGTCTAAAACCTTTTCTGACATTGAAGGTCTCGGTGAGTTCGTTACCGACCCTGACGGCGAAGCGAGAGTTCTCCATCGTAATAATACACAATCTGACGAGTTAGGTAGGAATGCCAAATCTATACATGGCACTGTATGGCTCGTCTCAATGCACACTGTCATATGCGGCTTTGAAATCAACGAGTAGGTGGTGAGTGTCAATTTGCATTTCTTGGGTCTTTTCCAGGATCTGCCGTAATGTGAAGATCTGGTCTATAGTGGACTTCCTTGGCCTGAAACCACACTGATAGGGACCTATCAGGTCATGGACAAACGGTTTCAGACGTTCACACAATGTGGCAGAGAGGAACTTGTATGCGATGCTGAGGAGATTAATCCCTCCCCCTCAAAGGGATCTCCTTTCTTATGAACCGGGAAAGCCACGCTGAAATTCAACTCATCGGGCATGCTCTCCTCCGACCATATCTTACAGATGAGCTGGTGCATGCGCCCAACCAGGTCATCTCCAGCTGCTTTAAATAGTTCTCCGCCCTGGGGAACACCAGCATTTTATGGTGAATATCAGACTTGAACCCATCAAATACAACTTGTTCTTCTGTTTGAACGGTTCGAAGGGTTAATTCTAACCTATTGAAGAATAGATTCATCAACGCCAAAGGCACGCATTTTCGGCAAGAGTACCTACTGCCAGTCTCTGTCAAATGCTAATCTTTAAGGAATTATGATGTTTCCTTAAAGATGACAAAACTTCATTACTCAAAATGGGCAATACATTACAGAATAAAGTTATTTCGTTCCATTAAAAGTCGTCTCAGTTGTCAACCCTATAGCTACCAGAAGGATGTTCGAGTTCTACACATGAAGAATGTGAGTAAGGACAATAACCACAGCTTATATTGTTGCTCTTTAAATGTTCTGTAGCATGCTAAATTCTGAGTATGTCAAGTACGTGGAAATCCTTTCCTAACTTCAACTTTGAATTTTGTATACCAGACATGAAACATACGCCCCAATGCATCAAAATCCTCATCCACCATCCACGTATAAATTCAGCACCCACTCTTTCCTTGTGAGAAACTTCCAAGAAATTGCATTCGTTTAAGTAGGTAAAAGAGACCAACAAAATATTTATTAGCTATGCTCCTGTAAGCGATGGGTCAGGTAATAATTTAACTTTTACCACGAAAATCTCTGCTGAACGGTTCTGATTGAGTCCTTCGGCTACCTTCTTCCGCTTCTTTCTCAGTAAACTTTTCGCAACAAATCTGAGAACTTTTTATGCATATTTTGGGGCGTTTTGATTAACGTTGCTCGAGGAAACAAGTTGCGGGTTTGGGTGAAGTAATTCGTAAAGGACTTAGGGTGCAATCATCGTCGTCCTTGAATCCTTAAAAGAAACGAGCTGATTGAATGTTAAAAGTTGTCTATGAGACGCACGTTAAGAATGAAAAATGGGGTATAAATTCAAATCGGAAAACATTAAACAAAGGATCTCCTTCACGTCCAAGGCGAGCAGAATCCCTGGAAAGATAAGACGGCGTAGATTAATTACCGTTGGAGTTTACAGAATTTTCATTAGGAGGTAACTTTGTTTATTAAGTCAAACATTTATGTGCGCAATCATGGATTTTAAAGTTCAGATGAAGTAGGTCCGTCATTATAAATGACGTTCGGAGCATAAATCCAGCGTGTAGAAAGCACGCGCTATCATTAAAACCAGACACAAATGGCTCACTGACGAAGGTTGTAAAAGGATAGATTTGGTAGAATGTCAAATCGTCAATCCCTAGACTATATCTATATATGTATATAAAATAAATTTTTTTTTTTGTTTGTCCTTTATAGACTCTTAACTGGTAAGAGATAGAGCATTGATGTCTTTGGCAACTTTGTTCAGAATTCTGTCAAAAGGGTTTTGGAACCAAGTTTTGTTTGGGGGGATAGCTCCCTATAGAGATGAAGTTGGGGCCTATGTTCAAAGTACAGCTGATCCTTTTGAGTGATATATCAATCAAAAAGTCTTTGAAAATAAGATTGAGCTTTTTTCCGCAGTTTTTTGGTGGAGAGTACCGTTATAAAGATATGACGCTTTAAAAAGTTTGACCGCCTTTAATTTCCACACAGTTGTGCCTACAAATCTGAAAAATTATGAAAAATCCGTCTCAGTGAATACTTTCAACTAAAATTACTTCAAGCATTCAGGCTTAGACATTTGGGTTATTGGTCAAAATCTTTAAAACATCAATATGAAAATTTTGGAAAATTAAAAACGCAGTAGTAAAGATCTGGGTCAACGCGCTAAGGGAACATAATTATCCAACCATCGTTTCGAATAATAAATTGGAGATATTGCAGGTTAAATGCTTTTTGTTCCCCATATATTTTTTTCGCTGTAACCAGGGAATCGGCACGAGCCTCAGTGGAGTCACGCACATTGTACAATTCAACCCCTAAATACACACACAACGCACACTAGAAGAAGTGATCGTGTGTTGTTTTGGAAAGTATATATGCTTACGCGTACCAAACTCGTCACATTGTGTAGGATGACGATGGAGAACTCTCGCTGCTCCGTTAAGGTCGGTGCCGAACTCACCGAGACCTTCAATGTAAAAAAAGGATTTAGACAAGGCGACGCACTGTCATGTGACTTCTTTACAATCATCCTCGAGAAGATCGTGCGTAACTCACAAGTCAACACCAGAGGCACGATCTTCCAGAAGTCAGTTCAATTCTTAGCTTACGCTGATGACATTGACGTGATTGGACGAACACAGTGAGCCGTCAATGAGGCGTTTGCTGGCATTGAAGAGGAAGCGGCTAAAATGGGTCTGGCGGTAAATGAGGGCAAAACAAAGTACATGCTGTCATCAAGGAAGGACACACAACATCGACGTCTCGGACAGAGCACCACACTAGGCAGCAGAAACTTCGAGGTAGTCAAGGACTTCATCTACCTCGGAACACAGAATCACTTTCGCCAATCGCTGTTTCTTTGGGCTCAAGAGGCAAAAAGCCCTCTCTCGAAGGACTAAACTCCCTTTATATAACAGCTTGATCATCCCAGTCCTACTTTATGGCGCGGAAACTTGTTAACGGATGTTAGCAAAAGCGGATGATGAAGCCCTTAGTCTTTTCGAGAGAAAAGTTTTGCGTGCGCTTTTTGGTTCTGTTTGCGTTGATGGCATCTGAAGGAGAAGATTTAATGACAAAGTCTATGGGCTGTACAGCGACTTGCGCCTGGTCAATCGTCTACGGATACAACGCTTAAGATGGCTAGGCCATGTAGAGCGTATGGACACCACTGCTCGAGCCCGAAAAGTCTTTAAATTAGAGACATTGGGACAACGCAACAGAGGCCGACCTAGACTAAAGCGGCGCACACAAGTGGAGAAGAACCTCAACCAACTTGGAGTGCGCAACTGGAGACAGCTGGCGAAAGATCGTGCTGGCTGGAGAGGCATGTTGTTTGAGGCCCAGGTCCACCCCGGAGTGTAGCGAGACGAGAAGAGTAAGAGTAAGAATAAGAAGAAGAAGAAAAAGAAGCATAAGAAGAAGAAGAAACACAAGAAGAAGAAGAAGAAGAAGAAGAAGAAGAAGAAGAAGAAAAATAAGAAGAAAAATAAGAAGAAAAAGAAGAAGAAGAAGAAGAAGAAGAAGAAAAAGATATGATTACGCGTGCGTAGATACGTGTATGCCCGTGCATAGATTTACCGCTGCTCCAAATCTGAATTTGTATTTGTACATTCAAATACATATGAATACGGTATTTGAATGTAGATTACAGTGTTATTATTTCGTATCAGGTTTGAATGTTAATACCGAATGTTAAACTACTCCAACAATAGCAAATCAATGTCAATATACAATGGAGTACAAAAAATCATTGGAAGCGCTCACTGCACACTAAAGGACTTAAGAGGAAACGAATGTGTTTTCGGAGGTGCGCTAATTTTATAGTTTCGGGTTTTTTAACAAACATTTCACGTTATTCCGCGTTCAACGCTGGCTGACGAACTGAATGCATATTTAAAATTATGTGTTTTATGGCGACATGTGCAGAAACTATACTTATAAACCCAAATTGCAACTTAATGGATCCGCTAAACGTTTTGCAAAACAATAATTGGATGATGGAAATGGTAAATTGACTGTCGCTAAGGTCACACAATGCATCTTAGTGCCACCAGACTTCTGCATATTCGCATCAAATGCAGACGAGCCAATACATACTACATGGCTCAGTGAACGTGCTGTATTAGCAGCCAAAAACAACGATGTCAACTCAATTAATTTCACCATTCAAGGTGAAATACCTTGAATGGAACATATAAATCCATTGATACTGTGATGAACCAAGACGAAGTTGTCAACTATCCAACTGAGTTCTTGAATTCACTTGACTTACCTGACATGCCTCAGCACGTTTTAACATTAAAAATTGGAGTGTCTATCATTTTGCTTCGAAACATTAATCCGTCACGACTTTGCAACGGCACTAGGTTTTCAGTAACAAAAATTATGGCGAATATCATCGAAGCTACTATATTGAATGGAAAATTCAAAGGAGAAGATGTCCCATTGCCTCGCATTCCAATGATCCCAACTGATTTACCATTCCAATTTAAACGCTTGCAGTTTCCAGTGCGACTCGCCTATGCCATTACCATCAACAAGGCACAAGGACAATCCTTACAAGTGTGTGGACTGAATTTAGAAAATCCGTGCTTCTCTCACGGACAACTGTATGTGGCCTGGGCACGCGTCGGAAAGCCTTCTAATTTATTCGTTTATGCCCCAGATAGAAAAACAAAAAATATTGTATGTCAAACAGCACTTCAATAAATAAAAAATAAAAATCTTCTGTTAAGTATATGTATAAACATTAACTTTTTTTTAAATTTGATTTATTTTATGCGTAGCAAAGCGCGCCGGGCATAGCTAGTTGTTACATATTTTGTTTTTGTTAGATTTCGTATTTCAAAAGACCCGCGCGAGGTAAGCAGGAAGCTTTCCACGACAGGTTATTTGCCGAACCTTAGGTATGTGCATTCAGCCCATGTTTTATGATATTTTTGATGAGGGCCTTTTCAAATTTGTTGGGGGTATAATTTAATGGGTCTATAAATTCGTACTCTTTGCTAAGAGATGGCGTAACTTGTATTATTCCATTGGAACATGCGTTGGAAAGCTATTTTCATTGTATGTCATTTCACTGTACATTTGTCATTTGAAGCGTAAACAACAATAATCTCTTTTTACTCAAATATGTCGAACATAAAAATAGCATGAAAAAGTTTATGTTTTTTTGCGGGAAATTCATCCTCATTTGTTTAATATGTAGAACCCTGCTGCCGAAAGCCATCGTATTTTGGTGGAAGTTCGTAGTAAACATGCGCCAGCTGAACGTGCAAGAAGTGGCTTGCACGATAAAAAAGCCAGGATTTTGGCTTAGAAGGCGATTACCGTCCTGGGCAGCCAAGGACAGTTTGAAGTTGAAGAACTTGAAGTACTACTCTGTGAAAATTGTTGCCAAACACAAAACGAGCTCGCAGAATCTTTGGCTGTCACTCAAGAACTTTTTCAAAACGATCAAAGGCAGATGTATATATTCAAAAGCAAGGGTATTGGGTTCCATATGAACTCAACCGTTATATACCCAACATATATTATACAAGATTAAAAACATTTGTGACTGCCGCGTAGTGGACAGAGTGCTACGCTCACTCGCCGAAATTCCAGGTTCGATTCCCAGCTGAACACCTCGAATTTTTCACGGCCTCTTTTGAGCTACTGACAAGACTCAAAGCAAAATTAATGTCGAAGAAGAAGCTTCTCAAACTTTGCCGTTCGGAGTCGGCAAAGAACTGTAGGTCCCTTCTGCTCGTGAGAGAACAGTGGCGCGCACAACACGAGTAGTTGAAGAGCAAGACAGGCCCTGTTCCTTTATGGATTGTCGCGCCACCACATTATTAAAGCTGCTAACATTTTCTTTAAGCGTGACTTTGATACACAACAATCACAAGAAGTTACCAATCTATCCAGAAAACATAAAAACTTGACGTTCGGTTTCCGATCGGCTTTTCATTTTCTAGTGAAAATTGAAAACAACAAATCGCATGTGGCCTTATGCAAATTTCCTCAGAAAATCAAAAACACGAATGGATGACCCTGTTGTTGCTGACAGTTATTGATGGCTTCTTTCTTTTGTCCATTCGCTACGGGCACTCATCAAACCAAAACAAAAACAACTCCCGCCCACCGCACTCACTTTGGTGTCCATAAAGAAAACTTTGAAACAAACAAACCATTTCCACCACAATATGGCACATTGCTTAAAATTGCGGGAAACTCACATTACGTGTGCGTTAAACTTTCCGACGAAATTTGTTGCAATTTATGCCGAGCTTATTGTCGGGCATATCGCGGTCGAAACACCATCAGAAACCGCCATTTCAACGGAAGCGTAATGCATATGGAACATGCAAAACAGTTATTAATCCTCGGAATGCATGTGCAGCCGCAGAAGTGAGTATAAACACAATTAACGTGCCGTTGTCTGTCTCCCTCCTTTGTGCAGCGCTGAGAGGGCGCGCACAAACTGCATTAGCTTGCTCCGCTATGTCCCCTCAAAGGACATGGTATTTTTCTGCAGTAATAAGCGTTGAATTCCGTGCAGGCGACACACAGCACAGACCAGGTATGGACCTTCCGTGTCAACTCTGCATCAACTGAATTAAAGTGTGTGGAGAAGAGTGTAGGCGGCCAGCAAAGTTTCGCTTCAGACCAGAACTCTGTGCTTCATGCAGAAATGTATTTATATTTATTGAGTTTGGGATTGCTTTGGTTTGGTTTGGTTTTTTTTCAAACTTTTGACCGACAGTTAATATAAGCGAAGTGGTGTGGTTTTGGTTTTGCGGTCGCTTGGGTATACGGCGGGCGAGTGACCATGACAAGGTGCCACACCTCTAAGGGTTTATTTAAAGCCGAAGGGAAACTGCGGTTGGCTTTAAGTGACTTCATATATTAATTACAGCCCTGCAACAAGTATGTGGACAACAAACATCCCAATGGGGGAAAGGAAGTTTTGTGCATGGCCTGGGATTTGAGTTTTTAAGACTCGTATGCGGGAAGAGATTCTGGGGGGTACATAACCCGAATCAAAAAACATTAACGGATTGTACGAGGGTTGCCTTTTATATTTCGGGATTGGAAAACAAAAACAAATATTAACCATCGAAAATAGCTTTATTGCTTTTTAAAATATTCCCCCATACACTTTTGCATACGTTTGAAAGAATTGTCGAAGCACTTTTGCCACTCTGATTGAGGTATCTTCTAAACATGCATTCTGAACGCATCGACCGCTTCTTCAGGTGTCGAAAACCGTTGTCCTCTTATTTTATTTTTTACGAACGGAAATAAAAAGAAGTCATTCGGTGTCAAGCCAAGACTATACGGCGGATGACTCATCAAATCGATGTTTTGACTTCTCTAAAATGTAATTGGTTGAGCCGATGTGTGAGAGCTCGCATTGTAGTTGTGAAGAGTGCTCCGTCTTCGGCGGTTTATTTTCCAGATTTCTTGCAAGACAGCTGGCAAACAAATTGTTGTGTACCAGTCAGCATTGACTGTTCTGCGTTGTTGCAGTGGTACGGTTGTCACAAGTCCAGCTTTTTTTCGAAAAAACAGGCGACGATTTGCTTGGAAGTGCGAGCAACTTTTGTTGGATTTGGCTTAATTTGAAACACCCATACTATCAACTGCTATTTACTTTTGGGCTCATACGCGTAAATCCACGATTTATCGTTAACATCATGTCGTAGACGTGTTTCGAAGTACCGCGATCGTATTTTTGGAGCATTTCTTTCGTCCAATCCACACGTGCCTTTCTTTGAGCGATTGACAAATTGTTGTTACACTTTTTTTTCACGAAGATACTTCGGAAAAGAGGGGGGGTTTTGCCGACCAGCTTGGAGAAAAGTCGCGGGATGATTTTGGGAGCCACGCGATTACCCTCTTCTCTTCTTATTGGTTTCCGGAACTAAAATCGCGACTAGATCCGTTCACGGAGACCTTAGTATACAAAGAATCCAATACGCGTTTACAATAATCCCTTTATTAACTAACTCACTTTAATTTAATTGTGGTCGCCATGGCGTAGTGGATAGAGTGCGACGCTCACATCCGGAAGGGTCTAGGTTCTATCCCACCTCAACACTAATTTTTCAAATTTTTCACGGCACCACCTCTTTCGAGCTGCTGACAACACTCAAAGAGTAATAACTGTCTAAGAACACGAGTAGTTGATGAGCAAGCTAGGCCCTATAATTCCAAATTGTTTACTTAACCTACCCAATGCTAACCCTCTTCCCGCAATAACTCCAATCGTTAAATTTGAATTTGAAATGAAATAAAAAAACACATACACGGATTAGATAGATTGGATTATAAATTCCATGAACCTTGTATTACAAAGGAAAATAAAACGTCAATCCAACCAACCTAGTGAAAGATTATACCATAAACGCTCAAGTAAGAGTCAAGATACAAATGTCTCGATAGGGAACATTTCTTGTGAACGAGCCCTTAATTTTTTTTTGTTTGTTTGCTATGACATCTGTGAAAAATATTTAGTATACATCAAGTCATTGAACAGACAACATCATATTTTTTTCATCGTGTTAGAAATGTCGAATTTTGTACCAGAAAGTGATGATTTGCGGAAAGCATTAATTTGTTGTTTTCATTTGAAGAAAAGTGCTGCAGAGTCGCATCGAATGCTTGTCGCAGCATATGGTGATCATGCTCTATCAGAAGTAACATGCAAAAGATGGTTTCAACGGTTCCGAAATAATGATTTTGATGTTAGAAATGAAGAACGTGGAAGACCACCAAAAAAATTTGAAGACGCCGAATCGCAAGCGATATTGGATGGAGATGACACTTTGAGTCAAAAGCAAATGGCAGCAATGTTAAATGTTGCACAACAAACATTTCTGACCGCTTAAAAGCTGTGGGAAAGACCCAAAAGTGTGGAAAGTGGGTGCCACATGAATTAAATGAAAGACGGATGGAAAACCTAAAAACCACTTGTGAAATTTTGCTTCAAAGACACGAAAGAAAAACGGTTTTGCATCGGAATGTTACTGGCGATGAAAAATGGATTTATTTTAAGAATCCTAAACGGAAAAAAATCATGGGTTAACCTGAGGCAACCATTAACATCGACTGCAAAACCAGATCGATTCGGCAAGAAGACAATGCTGTGTGTTTAATAGGACCAGAAAGGTGTGCTGTACCACGATCTCCTAAAACCTAGTGAAACCGTTAATACTAATCGCTACCCACAACACATGATCAAATTGAACCATGCTTTGATCGAGAAACGATCAGAATGGGCCCGAAGACATGGCAAGGTAATTTTGCTCCATGACAATGCACCTGGACACAAAGCAAAACCGGTTCGGGATACAATCAAACCACTTGGCTTTCAGCAGCTACCCCACCCGCCGTATTCACCAGACTTGGCTTCTTCCGACTACAATTTGTTTTCATCGATTGGACACGCATTGGCTGAGCAGCATTTTGATTCCTACGAGGAGGTCGCAAATTGGGTGTCTAATTGGTCTGCTTTAAAAGACGAACAATTGTATTGGCGTTGTATACACAAATTGCCCGAAAGGTGGTCAAAATGTGTAGAAAACAATGGCCAATACTTTGAATAAAATATTTTTACTTTGCCATTAATAATTAGTGTTTTATTTAAAGAAAAAACGCTATACAGGTGTACCGGTATACCGATACATACTATTAAAAGAATTCAGAGCAATTCACCTGTTTGGTGGATTAGTCTCAGGAACAATAATGGCACTCTGCACTTTTCTTTTCTGTTGTACTAATTCCTTTTTTACTACTTTCCGATTTTACTATTTATCTATTATTTTTTTTCCACTTCAACGAAGAGTAACTTCACGCACTCACTCCTTTTTCCTATCCTTCTTTGTTCTCCTTGCTATTTCGACAAGCGATAGAACCCTGACTGGTTATTCGCGAGACTCGCTTTCCCCGTTGGTCAAAGCGAGAGACCTTCACTTAACCAACCAACCGGCTCTACAACTAAGATATTTTCCTAGGGAACCCACAATTTTGCAAAAAAAATAAAAGTCTTTCTCCGTATCTCGTATAGGGGGTTGAACCCACAACCGCCGATTTAACGGGCGATCTCCATCCACATAAGCCACCTCCTCACTCGAAAAATTCTTCGTGTCAAGGAGACTCTTCCTATGGTCGCGGCTCCTGACACTCGGAAGACATTGCCTAATTGTAGGGGAAAACCTTTAACAAGGAAAAGTTATAATCTTGTGTGGGATCCAACGCGAACAAATTTTTTGACGGTCATATGTTCATGCAATATTGAATGTGTACTGGTCCCACTTATGCCTAAGGTTGTCTCAATCTCACGATAGGTCACATGACGATCTTGCAATATCAGTTGGCGCAAAGCATCAATAGTTTCCGGAACAACAACTGATTTTGGACGACCTTCACGAAATTCACCTTGAAGTGAACTACGACCTCGAATGAATTCTTAATACCATACGATAAACGCTGGTCCTTTATGGAGCGTAATTGTCAAAAATTGAATTTAGTTCATCGATGCACTGTTGTTGCATCGAAAGTTTTAAAAAATAATCGCACGAAAATTTTCACAATTCAAATCCATTTTTTGGGCGAGATGAATCTTTTGTGTTACTGTAAACCACACAAATAGCGCTCGTATGCCACAACGTTCTGAGTACGTATAACCTCAAAAATGTCAAACTTTACGATGGAGTTGGCAGTTGCCAGATTGCAACACGAAAGTTGCCCAATCCCGAAATATAAAGAGCAACCTACGTATGTCCATGTGTGACCGTTTTGAATAGGTCACTGGCGACATCAGACATTTCTTGGATATTGTGGACGGTACGTATTGTGCTTCATCTACAATTACGTGGAAAAAAATTGATAATCTTGAATTGGCATACAATACGCAAAATGAAATGGCCCGCATAGGGCCAGTAAGTAGTTTTTAGAAATCATATTAGTCGTGCCTAGGTTAAGCATTTTGTTCCTAGTTTTAAGATAACATTAGTAATATAAAAAATAAAATGCATTTTTAAACTAAACTAAAACGAAATGAAAATGTGTTGAGATTTCGGAGACTTTAAGCATTCACAAGAAAGCGTGAGACATATTTAATATAAAAAATTGGGCATGAGAAGGATCTCCACACGATATCTACCGCATTTTCGCGCTTTGGACAACACGACCTGCTTAAAAATTGGTTGGAGTGTCTGTACAGTCACTTTTGACGCTGACTGTATAACAACTTAACAAAAAAAGACCACACAAAAATTTAGACACGTTTCTGCGTCGGATAGAAATTAAAACCAAATGTGTAGTTTGGGTAGTTTGATAACTTCGACAGTCTTGTGCCAGGTATAGCAACGCTTAACACATCGATTCAAGCTTTCTCTTACAAAAATGGAATTAGAAGGACAATGCGACGTCAAATTTAAACTTTCCAATGAAAGTAGACACAAAAGTCGGATGATTCACCACAAAATTCCATTAATTTTGTTGTTATCATTCCAGCTGACTTAAATTTAATGACACTCATCCACAATCGCCCGAAGTAACACATTAAAAGCATATATCCCTAATTGCTTCAAATAGATTCGTTGTGGAGCGTCACAAAATGGTGAAGTGTTAAAGGCTTAATTATAACCGAATTCATTAAATTAAAACCGCTCCGGGTTGCTTTTTAATTACACCACGGACCGGATGTCGCTCTTAATGCTGAAGAGCAATCAACAATAAATCACACCCACCCCACGTCAACACACACAGGGCCTTTTGGCTACTTACCGCAATTTCGGGAGCTCGCAGTACACCCAGTCGGTGACATCGTCCAAGCCGACCTCTCGATGCGATGACGCCAAATCCGATTTATTGCCTGCTAATACAATTGGAATATCCTGCGAAACGGAGAGTTCTGTTAGCATTCAATTCGAGAGATAATTGCAATGAAATTCAAACATTTGCCACATGCCACCACCCACAGCACACTCCGAGTACTCACTTGAAAATCAGCCCTCTGCTCACGGATCTCCTCGAAGCATTGCTTCACACACAGGAAGCTCGGTGCGGACGTTGTTGCATAGACGAGGAGGAATGCATGTGCCGTTGCTATGGACAGCCGCCGCATTGCGGGAAACTGCATATCTCCAGATGTGTCCAGAATGTCCACCTACAAAGATACATAGGAAATTGGTTGGTTTCGCTCGACTCATTGATGCGGGCAATCGCATGCAGAAATGAACATCGGTTTGTGAATTATTAATACAGTTTAGTTACGGCTCTCAGCTCAAGTTAAGGGCAGGTGGGGACGTGACAAATGTAATTGGCTGGGAATTCTCGGTTCTGGGAAGGTCACTGGGGAATGTAATAGACTCAATGAAATATTTATTCAGCACTGTGGTATGCGGAGGTCAGTAGTGGCGCATCAGCACCTGGGTGGATCGGCATGTATTGCAGTCTTATGGTGCGGGGAGTGAAGACACAACAAATGCCTGGTTGGGGACAAGATCTGTGCAGAAGTCAAGCGAGTAAAACGGAAGATTCAACTTCGTACTTCCTAGTGACTCGAATTTAATACGAAACGTATTTTTCCTTCTGTCTGCACCAACATAGAACTGAAGAAAAGCCTATTAATTTGCAAAAGTTCTCCGGCATTCACACAATGATATCAAAAGCTGTAAACGGGAAACAAAACAAATTTCAAGCAAACTGAAGAAGCACTCGTCAGACAATGTGATTTTCCCTCAATGCAAAGACGCTAAGAACGATATACCTGGTTTCCCCCCGAATTCAGTTCAGTTGTCAAACAAATGACTTCAGGAATAAAATTATCAGGGAGGGGGACTCAGGGGCGATGCGGACAATTGAATGATTTTCAGTATAAAGGCCTGCCCTTTGTTTTGGGCCTACTTTTGCACAATAACTTTAACGCGAAAGGAGAAAAAAATTTACTCAAACAATGACTCTCAGTTTTAAGATGTTGGCGGGAGTTTCGAAGGGGGAAAAATGACAATGGAGAATTCTCGCTGCTCCGTCAAGGTCAGTAACGAACGAAAAAAGAGGCTTAAGACAAGGAAACGCGCAGTCATGCGAATTCTTTGATATCACTCCAGAAATTCATGCGTAACTCACAAGTCGACAGCAGAGGCACGATCTGCAAGCTCACGACGTGATTGGATGAGCACAGCGAGCAGTCAAAGATGTGTTTCCTGGCAGTGAAGCGCAATCGGTCAAAATGGGCTTGGCGGCAAATGAGTGCAAAATAGATTTCATGCTGTCATCGCAAAAGGGCACACAACATCGACGTCTCGGACAGAGCGCCACACTAGGCAGCAGAAACTTCGAGGTAGTCAAGGACTTCGTCTACCTCGGCTTCGCGGTAAATAGGGACAACTACATCAGTACCGAAATCAAGCGCAGAATCACTCTTGCCAATTAATAAATAAAACCCATTTGCAAAAGACTAAGCTAAGCTTATATATAACAGCTTTAAGCTTTACTTATATATAACAGCTTGGCCATCGTACTGTGCACGGGAAAATGGGCTTTACTAAAAGCCCATAAAGAAACCGTCTTTTCAAGAGAAAAGTTCGATTTTTTGTCCTTTTTGCGTTGATGGTATCTGGAGCAGAAGATTTAAAGACAAACTATTGGCTATACATAATAATAATAATTGTTGGCGCTACAGTCCAAAGGGGGACCAGGGCCTAGCTTGCTCATCAACTACTCGTGTTGTGCGAGCTACTGTTCTCTCACGAGTAGAATTGGCTATACGCCACCGCTTAAAATGCGTAGGCCATGTATAGCATATGAACACCACCACTTCGGCCCGAAAAGTCTTCGAAACTGAACCATTGGGAAAACGCAACAGGGGACGGCCTAGGCTAAGGTGGCGCACACAAGTGGAGAAGGACCTCAACAAACTTGGATTGCGCAATTGGAGGCAACTAGCAAAAGACCGCTGGCTGGAGAGGAAGTTGTGTCCTTGTATGGGGAACGCGGAAATAGACCGGAAACTTTTGAACCCAATAACCGAATTTGATGAAATTTGGAATATAGTATCTGTGCCGTAAGATCCTCCTGATAAATGGTTGATAAAGCATAAAGGATAGCAAAGTAATCTTAAGTTAAAATATTGAAAAAAACGCGCTCTTTTTGTTTAATTGCATAAAAAAAAATTAGTAAAAAGTAAATTTAGTCAGTGTATGCTCAAAACAAAGATGGAATTCATATCATTATAAAAAAAAAATTACATTCTATTATAAATTGTAAATCTGAATTTAGTATAACAGGGTTTGCGCTTCACTTGTTAGTGGTTCATGCCCATGATATTTGCGCAATACAAGCATTTCTCTTAGAAGGGAAATCATAGTAAATATTTAAGAAAAAATGCCGAAAAATGTAGAAAAATGCCAGTGATTGCTTTACTTAAACGACTCGTTCTCTTAAAGGCCAAAAAAGTGAATTTTTATTTTTGCAACACCAATAGTAAACATTTCAGGCTTTCAGTAAAATTTGCTTTCCTGTTGGAGCCTCTTGTACCGCTTTTGTTATGCTCCACCAAACAGTAGAAGTACTCCCGCACAAGAAGGGCTTAACAAAAACCCTGGTCTAGAAAACTGGTGAAAAAAACTGTTGATAAAATTTAAAAGCTAAATATACGTCATTTCAAATAAATATAATATTAGATTGATCAAATATCTCCCTTCCGCCTGATTTGTCTTTTGAATTTTCCGGCTATGTTCAGAGCTCATATCTGGCAACACTATACATCATTTGAAACACCTTGACATAACCTACAAAACGACGCTGTACATGATAAGTTTGGATATTGCGTTCAACAGTTATAGACTTGTAAATATGGAGTTCACTAACGCCGAAATTCGCGCTATTTTAAAGTTTACCTTCATCAAAGACAAATCCGCTAGAGATTGTTTTGGAGGATGGTACTCTATCACTTCGAACCGTGGAGGAATGGTTTCGACGATTCAGAGCAGGTGAAAACGACACTATGGATAAGCCAGCCGGCGGAAGATCTGTAACGACGAATACCGATCGAATCATGGAAATCATCTAGTTAGACCGACATGTGGCATCTCATGACATCGCCCAGGAGATAGAAGTTAGTTACCAAACCATTTGAAACCATCTGCAGAAGACTGGGTAGCAAGAAAAAAGCTTGATGTTTGGGTGCCGCATGATTTGACGCAAAAAAACTTTCTGGACCGAATCAATCAATTGGCGAGAGGTCGTGTTGGCTAAAGATGCATGTTGGTTGAAAGCCTGGGTTGAAGCCCAAAACGAAGAAGAAGTTTGAGGAAATTTCGATAAGCTGATAAGCTGAGTACACTCAAAGAAACGGAGTTTGGTTTATACTCTATTTTGAGCGCCATATGACTCCATACCTAAACTGGTTAGACGAATTTATCAGATTTCATCGGTAAAGGTAGGAAATTTGTTGTTCGCGCATTTTATTGACGAGCAACAAACAAATAACAAACAAAACGGCGCTCGACCTCGAAGGGTCTAGGTTCGATTCCCAGCTCAACACAATTTTTTCGAATTTTTCACCACACTTTCGAACTGCTGACAACACTCAAAGAGTAAAAACTGTCCAAGAAAACAGCTTAAATTTCGTTGTTCGGAGTCGGCAAAAAAAAGTAGGTCCCTTGTACTCGTGAGAGAATAGTCGCGCACACAACAGGAGTAGTTGATGAGCAAGCTAGGCTCTGGTCTCCCTGTGGACTGTCGCGCCATACAACTGCCTTTCGCTGGTCCCCCGGTGGACTGTAGCGCTACACCATTATTATTATTAAAATTAAGTACGATTGCCGACTTAAGACGTTTTATCTGCGAGATATCAGTCGCTATGCAACCCCTCAATATGTACAATATGAAGGCTCTATGTATACATCAAACATGAATACAATACTCCCACCTGATGTTGGTCTCCAAAGACCTCGCTTCACTTACTGGACTTACTGGCAAAAGAGTTGGTCCATTCTACTGTACGCTACTGTTGGCCGTACAGTTCAGTCAAAAAGATTGTTCTTTAGTCGTATGGAACGATTATGAAATACCAATCTCACCTTTAGGTTTCCCCCTTTACAATGCGAAGGCACTTAAAACACATGAGCGTTAGAACCCTCTTGCCATCTATCGTCCCATAGTGTATCCTGAGATATTTGGAAACCAACTTATTACCTTGTATTATATCCGTTAGAGCAGAAATAATAAAATACACCAGTCATCAAGAAGAGTCAATTATTGCGAACACTAAATTGCGCCCTTCAAGCTCAGCCTGAGGTGCAGGAGGAATTGGAAATAACCCCCATCCCAAAAGGCACATTATTAACACTGAAGCTTTAGGAACGCCTATCACATTCCCATCACGTTGTATACAGCACCAGTCTTCATGCACAAACCCTCATTTGTCGGTACTTTAATGATCCAAGCAAAGGCGAAGCATTGACAAAGGAAGTGCTCTGCAGGGCCTCCTCGTTCTTTACATGCGACGCAGAGAGTTTCAAAACCAAGCCCAAGCACACTAAATACGCCAACAAGCCGTCTGCAGTCTTGTCTAGAGATAGCAGACACGACGCGGATTTCTTACTAACGTTTGGGAACATGCACTTGGTCAGCCTGCAACCTGGAGAGTCGTGCCATCTCCGGTTGTGCTCTCAAGAGACGCAACTCAGAAGCCCTGACCAAGGTCGCAGCCAGCCCCAGTGTGGGTTCGGCCATATGAACGCCTCTTTTGATCGTTGCCTAGCATGTTACTCGACAAGCTCATTTCTGGTGATTCCGTGCTGTCCCAGGACCGAGACTTAGGGAATACTTACATTCCTGCAAAATTCTAAAAGTGGTATGAGGGGTGAGTAAGGCCTTAAGCACAGCTTGATTGTCGCTACAGACATGTCAAATAGGTGCTGGTTATTAGGATATTTTCGTAAAAGAAGACAGATTCAAGTTTATTTAAGGAAGTGTACAGTCCAATGTTGTCGTTTTCTACGGAAGCCGTAGCTCCATATCCCTCCATCGCCTTGGAGCCTTCCTAATGGCCTACATGCAAAAATTTAACATCACACCAAGTGCTCTAATGCGCTAATGAGCATAAGCAGCAATTTCCCCATTCTGTCAAATCACGCGTTCCCTCAGACAAACATATTAGTGCATTGCCGGGTTGAGTTAGCGCAAAACGTACCTCCAGGCTGAATGCCCTCGCTCAGTTTATTTAACAGATGTTGTGCACGAATGAGAACTTTTTGCTTTTCAAACAAACAAAAACTTCTCAGCCGCACAAAGTCAGTAAACTTTACCTAAACTCCAACCACAATTCACATTCCACGACATTGCCCTTGGCAGAACCAAGCAATCTTCTGCAGTTTCACAGACTTTCTTAATCAAGTTGTCGCTTCCTTCGCTGTGTCATCTAGCAGCGCATCCTTCCTCAAGCTCACAGTGCAGTCGTCCGTAAAATTAAGTTTACCCATCATCACACCGTCACACCGATGGTCCTGCAACCCACGCCACGCACAGCACAGCTGCCAATGCACTTTGAACCCCGTTGCAAAGGAGATAAGTCGATGCCACCTGCGAACAGCTATGAGGATCAAATTAATTATCCCCCACGAATTCACGGCCGGATAGAGGGAAGATTTATCAAATTTCCGCAAGTACCTACTATGCCATAAGGATAAAACGGGATAATCCGCACAAGGTAAGTGGCATCAGATGTAAACGCTTGCCAAACGGGTGCGCCTGGTACTTCATTAAACCTCAATCTGGCAGGCCGACAGAGGAGCAAAGGAGTAGATTCTTAAATCCCATCAACAGATGGTAGGCACCCTCCGCCACCGCATACAAAACAAGATCGGGGAGATTTATTCGCGAATATAAAAGCGAACGACATCGCAAATCCGTGGGCCAAAGCCGATTTGTTCGGCGCCCGTAAACGGGGCACGATATTGACAATAAATGCGAATGTGTTCAGATGGATGCAGGCCATTTGTGGCAATTGGGGACACGTGTTACTTTCTTCCAGGATGCCCGCGAAGGAGAAAGGGTTGTGGGGCGTGTTGAATTTCTGGTCCTTGTCCTGGTGGGCAATAACTTTGAATTTATGGCGGCTGCGTGTAGATAAGCCTTTAGGGATATTATTGCCTATTGGCAATTTGGATTTGTACGTAAATTGTATTTTTATCGCGGCGAAATGTCCTTCAGTGGGGCGTTTCGTTTTGATGTGAGCACTCTGTTGCATGCGGCATGTCAGCATTTCCGAACGTGTTCATGAATTAATGCCAAGTGGCGTTGGTGGCGCACGCTTAAGCGTACATATGTGTGTGAAGTTTTACTGCCAAGATGCTGTTTGCTGTTGCTTTGCTGAAAGGGAAAGAAAGGAATGTTTTGTTCGGCGATTCTGTGCAACCATTACGAAGTTTTGTGGACAGAAGCAGAAGTGTTGAACACATGTCGGAATGTGCAGTTCTCGAAACTGAAATTATGTTTACGACTTCCTTCGGTCGCTGAATTGTTTTCCCAAATCCTTCTCGCGGTTAAGACGTGTCAAGAAGAACTTCAAAGTTCATTGGAATTCTGGGAATTTGTGCCATCAGCGCGCAACACACACATACACACACACTGACGTCGTGCGACATTTGTTTGATCGAAAAGTTAAATTTCTTGTTCTTCCATTATTGGGCCAAATCGCGCTTAATCGTCCAAAACTTTGAGAAAATTGCTAACAATGATGCTTTGGATGACATTTACATTAGCACCAGACGCCAAGGAGACTTATTCAATTTTGCGTAACATCACGCAGACTGCTGTGGTTAAACGGAGGGGAAGCATTTTAATTAAATAAGAATTCACAGCTGCTATCGTGGTCAGTTGATTCAACTTTGTCCCTTCAGCTGATTACCTTTCACATCACGCTTTCGGTAAATGAAAAAATGAGAGCCGCCAATTTTGTTGGAGAATATTTTTGAGGGGCATGAGCAGGGTAGAGGTTTGAGTGTGGATCAAGAGATGGAAACTTAACAAGAAGAGTATCCACCACATCCTGAGAGAAGTTCTATGACTTTACCTAACGAATTTTAGTTTCATGACGTGTAAGTGGTGAAGTGTAAGTGTAAGTGGCAAAATTCAGAAATCAACTCACTCTTAAGCAAACTTAAATTAGTGTCATTACTCATAGCGAATCTGTGCCGTACAAGACAATTAACAGCACAGCGGCAGATTTAACAAATCGCAGTCATCGCCTCTCCGTGACACAATTTCACAGAAAAACTGTAACGCTGCTGCATTCCATTAATTAACACAACCACTATTTCTCACAATCACAATCCTTCGCCAATCCGGTAATTTGCAGCGATCAATCAATCCTCCATCTGAGGTCCTGCCGCTAATGGCTTTGCCACAACCCCAAGAACCTTGCATTTAAGTTTGTGAGAAGAAATCGATATCCTTATGCAATGTCAGCTTCAATGTCCTGATGTAAAGCAAAATAAATCAAAGTCCATGCCACTGTTTTTTTTTTTATTATTTTCCCAATCTCCGTTACACCTCGCTTTCAAAGCACTGCATCACTGATCATCAGCGTCGAATATAAGGCAACACCTAACGAAATTAATTCTCCGCAGGAAAACTGAAACAAAACTAGCAACAACGAAAAAAACAACGTCCTTGGCAATAAGTTTTATTCTTTACTGTAAAACTTTATCCATGATACGATGCTGATGTTTCGAAAATAAAGTTGGTCGTGCAGTTTGAACAGTGCACCGTTAAACGAACGGTTCCGGTTTGCAGCAGACATTGTTTTGCACGAATTTACACTGTTTCGTGTTCGGCGGAAACCGAATGCATACAGCTAATTGACCGTTAAGCTAAACGACAGTGCTATATTGTTGGGCGCCTGTTTTATGAGCGAAAAGTGATGTATTGTGTATTTTAGAAGAATTTCAGTTCTCTCTTACTTCGGAGTTTTGTGGGTTTCTGCAAACAAATTCAAAAGAATTAACAACTTCGTTCAACCAATTTATCATCCCCTATTGTGCTCATCCATACGTCTGAATCATACAAAAAATATAAATTGTTTTTAAAGAATGAAGAAGAACAGCAAATTGTCAGCGCGTGAACATTTTAAACAACATTCCCAGTGCGGTTGACATCTTGTTATGCTCATATAACTATTTCAAAATTAACAAAGACCTCTAGGGGAAGAAGTTGTGGGTATAATCCCAACTATTATGGAATCTCGATTGAAAGTTCACTAAAAGCTGAAAATGAGTGTAAGTTATTCAATTTAATCAATTCACAGAAAAAAGAAAATTTATAAATGACAAATCATGCAAAAATCCACACAATTTACAGTCAAAGTCAGTTTTTGAGCAAATTAAAGAGCGTATTTGTCAAATTTTCACCTCGTACTGTCCAAATTTCATGGTAATGCTGATGATTTGCAAATGTCGATAATGCAGGGATAGATGTGGTAAAAATTTGAGGAAAACTTCTGTTTCTTGAAAAAGTGGTACTCTGTTAGTAAGTTTTTTTCTATTTATCCAAAATTACTACCCAAAACCTTGAATTCACGTTCTGATAGATAAAGTCTAATTTTCACGCACTCTTTTGTCTGCAACGCTTAACTCAAGTTTCATTTTCAGAAGCGTCAGTAAATTGGATTCCACGAAAACTCAATTAACTTTTACTTGAGGCATTCTAAGAAGTGTTGGAAAAATCACAAACCAAATGTCAAATATCGTAACTCTTAAAAGGCCGATATGTAAGCCATTAGGAGAACACTAAGGAGTGATAATAATAGGGATATGCTATTAAATATGTTGTAACAATTTGGAATAGCTGTGGATTCTGATTTTTGAGCAGATTTTCGGATTTCTTTGTCACAGTTGCTTTAAAACAATTTTTCCCTATTCAAAACCACCTTCAATCAAGTTTTGTACATACTGGTTATAATTTTCTACGATTGCTTGTTATTTTAAGTAAAGCTTTGTAATGCCCTCAGTGCTGAACTTGTGTAATTTTTGAGTAAGAAACTTAATTTGATTTTTTTTTTAATTTCCTAGCGCAGTGAGAGTTAGACCGAGATAGACCGAGACAGGATTGCCACAAAATTTTCCAACCAATTTCTGTCAATCATTTCGAACCATCGGTGATGAGTGTTAATTAACTTCATCATTCCGGAAGACTGTTTGCCTATTCTCGATGATTTGTTTAAATAGGTGTAGAAGAAAAAAAAAGTCAATAAAAGGAATCTTGCACCACATACTGTGCCATCATAACATGAATAGTGCTATCCCGTTCTGCCTTAGAAAATTGCAAGCCAACTGTTCAGTTGTACGATCCGAAGTCTCCAAGGTCAAAATGCATTTTTGATATAAATACGTTAATCTTCGCTGGCAGGGGGGATTTTAATAAAGAACGTTTCAATAGTAATAGCTTGAATTTATTTGAAATTTTCCTCAACTACATAGGTGTGTTCCAGTACTTTCTGTACCAAATTCTGAAATCTGTCATTTGTTAAAGAGTGAGGGTATATCTCCCTCAGAAAGAGACAAAGTTCGGGAACGCATTTAAACCATTTGCCATTATGGTTCTGTTTAACTAGAGATAAAAGGCGAATTATGATAATAATCAAATCACATATAAAATTTTACATGAATGCACTAAAATAATAAATAAACTTGACAAATGAGTCAATTTATATACTGTGAGCGTCAAAAGTGAGTAAACAAATATCTGATTACTGTATAAAGATGAAAATTGGGTCAAAACAACAACAAAACTCAAATTCCTTTGATAAACAAAAACAACTTTATTCAATGTGATCAATTATTGAAAAAATAAAGTACGGTAAAAACAATAAGAAATACATTTTTTTAATGAAAAAGTGTCAAGAAAAAGTCAAAAGTGAATAAACTGTATACATTTCTATCAACAAATTTACTTAGTTATTGCTTAAAAAATTAAATTTAGTACTTTGTTGGCCCTCCTTTAGACTTTAATACTTCCTTGAGTCTACGTGGCATAGACATTACCAGTTCATTGGTAACATCGGGGGAAATTTTTAACCATTCTTCTGATATAGCTTTTTTCAGGACTTCCCAATGGTTAGTAGTACTCTGTCGAATTCTTCTATCCAAATGCTCCCATTCTATTGGGTTAAGGTCCGGTGATTGCGGGGGATGATCAAGCTATTTTGGGGTCCTATAAAGCAACCATTCCTTAACTAGACGTGAGGTATGCTTAGGATTATTGTCTTGCTGAAAGATCCAATTCCTAGCTAAACCTAATTTGTCTACGCTCGGTTGCAAGTTGGTCCTGAGAATATTTAGATAATTTTCCTTCCTCATTGTACTATCAATGAAGACAATATTACCGACCCCAAATGCTGCTACACACCCCCACACCATCACTGTACCTCCCCCATGTTTCACGACCGACCTAATATTTTTTTCAGTAAATTCTTCATTTTTTGCTCTCCAAATTTTTTTATTCATGTGGCTCCTAAAAATTTCGAATTTGCTTTCATCACTAAATAAAATGTTTTTTCAAAACGAAATGTCATTGTTTCTCTTTGTGTTAAGTTTTTGGTCTAACTTTTGGCCCAATTTTTATCTTTATACAGTAATCAGATATTTGTTTACTCACTTTTGACGCTCGCAGTATATAATATATGTAGTTTCCGAATTTCACCCAAAAATGCTCATAACCACACATTTTCCTTACAAAAGGCGGCGTGCAACACATCACTCAATAAGACAGGGACTGACATATAGGGGGAGCCACATATTAAAAATTCATACTATATTTAGACAGTACAAACATTCAATTCATGCATGACAATCTGATTATAAGGTTACGAGTTACAGTGCTTCAAATGACGCTACTTTTGTGATTTTTAAAACAATGGAGAATCCACTGCTTTTCGATGAGAAAAAAAAACCGTGCAAGCTCAGTAAAGGCTTGAAAAGTGTTACAGGGATTCCATCAAAAACAACTATTTATCGATGGTGTGCTGACTTTAAACGTGGCTGTACAGACACCAACGATGCTGAAAGCTCTGGAAAGCCAATTGAGGTGATTACACCTGAAAACGTCAAAAAGTACACAAAATCTCTGTGGGAAATCGCATAGTGAAATTGCGTGAGATAGCTGACACCTTAAAGACATCAAAAGGCAGTGTGTACACTGTATTGCATGAATATCTGTTTGTCCATGAAAATGCTGTTTTCGAAATGTGTGGCGCGTTTGCTCACAATGGACCAAAAGCAATAAAGTATCGATAATTCGAAGAGCTCTTTGAAGCTATATCGCCAGAATAAAGAGGACTTTTTGCATTAGTATGTCTCTATGGATAAAATATGGATCCACCAGTACATTCCAGAGTCAAATCGGCAGACAATGAAATGGACAACAGCCGGTGAACCACACCCAAAGCGTTCAAAAACACACAGGTCGACTGGCAGGGTTATGGCATTAGTATTTTGGGACGCGCACGGAATTTTATTCATCGACTATCTTGGGAAAGGCAAAAAGCTCAAAATAGAATATGACGTGGCATTTTTGCTGCATTTGAAGAAATTGCAAGGAACGGTCCTAAATCATTATTTACCCGTAATACCGGCATGAAGTGAGCGTCAAGATACAAATGTCTCGATATTGAACATTTGTTGTCAACGGGCCCTTATATTTGTTTTTTGTTTGTTTGCTATGACATCTGTGTATACATCTTTAGTATACATCAAGTCTTTGAACAGACAACATCATATTTTTTTATCGTGTTAAAAATGTCGAATTTTGTACCAGAAAGTGATGATTTGCGGAAAGCATTAATTTTTTGTTTTCATTTGAAGAAAAGTGCTGCAGAGTCTCATCGAATGCTTGTCGAGGCATATGGTGACCATGCTCTATCAGAAGCAACATGCAAAAGATGGTTTCAACTGTTCAGAAATAAAGATTTTGATGCGAGAAACGAAGAACGTGGAAGACCACCAAAAATGTTTGAAGACGCCGAATCGCAAACGATATTGGATGGAGATGACACTTTGAGTCAAAAGCAAGAGGCAGCAATGTTAAATGTTGCACAACAAACAATTTCTGACCGTTTAAAAGCTATGGGAAAGATCCAAAAGTGTGGAAAGTGGGTGCCACATGAACTAAATGAAAGACAGATGGAAAACCGAAAAAAACAATTGTGAAATTTTGCTTCAAAGACACGAAAGAAAATCGGTTTTGCATCAGATTGTTACTGGCGGTGAAAAATGGATTTATTTTAAGAATCCTAAACGGAAAAAATCATGGGTTAATCTGGGACAACCATCAACATCGACTGCAAAACCAGATCGAATCGGCAAGAAGACAATGCTCTGTGTTTGGTGGGACCAGAGAGGTGTGCTGTATCACGAGCTCCTAAAACCTGGTGAAACCGTTAATACTGATCGCTACCGACAACACATGATCAATTTGAACCATGCATTGATCGAGAGTGGTCGCCGTGGCGTAGTGGGTAGTGTGCGACGCTCACACGCCGAAGGGTCTAGGTTCGTCTCAAAGCTCAACACCAATTTTTCGCATTTTTCACGGCACCACCTCTTTCGAGCTCCTGACAACACTCAAAGAGTAATAACTGTCTAAGGAAGCTTCTCACATCTCGCCGTTCGGAGTCGGCAAAAAACTGTAGGTCCCTTCTACTCGTGAGAGAACAGTAGCGCGCACAACACGAGCGCGATGAGCAAGCTAGGCCCTGGTCCCCCTTTGGACTATAGCGCCATCAATTATTATTATTGATCGAGAAACGACCAGAATGGGAAAAAAGACACGTCAAGGTAATTTTGCTCCATGACAATGCACCTGCACCCCACAAAGCAAAACCGGTTCAGGATACAATCAAATCACTTGGCTGGGAGCAGCTACCCTACCCGTATTCAACAGACTTGGCTCCTTCCGACTGCCATTTGTTTTCATCGATGGGACACGCATTGGCTTAGCAGCACTTTGATTCCTACGAGGAGGTCGAAAATTGGGTGTCTGATTGGTCTGCTTTAAAAGACGAACAATTTTATTGGTGTGGTATTCACAAATTTCCAGAAAGGGGGTCAAAATATGTACAAAACTATGGCCAATACTTTGAATAAAATGATCCTGATCCCATATATATATATATATTTGTATATATGGGATCAGGAGCCAAACGATCTGACCTTACAGTACAATGATATACAAATCACGCGACGAAACAACAGCTAGGATCAGGCGACCAAACTGTAAGACAAAATCATACGAACGCATACACAGAAGACGGACAAACAGACGATGCACACGGACGATCAGATGTACACACACATACCCTTGACAAACGGACACCCTAGCAAGATAAAAGGAAAAATAATAAAAAGAGAACAGAGAGTAGTAGTTGAACTATCGAACTCCTCAGTCGTCACCAAACGCGAAACGATATTTTATAAGTAAATAAATTCTGTAAATCAAAGTATTAAAAGTGAGTTTTATTCCCCGAATCCCATATATATATTATATATATATATATATATATATATATATATAAAAATATATTCAATAGAAACATAATGGTAATTACAGTAGCAAGATAGAAAATTAAGGAATCTATCGTTTTTCTGAGCAAGCTGAGCCAATAAAATTGTAAAATGATTGCATTTAATTTTGAGTAATAAATGTTAAAATAAATAAAATTTACACAAAATGGCTGAAAAGACGTTGCAAGTGATAATTAAAAGCACTGATCTCTTTGTCGTCGGCACAATCAAAACATTCGCATTATACTCATGACGCATAATTTATTGTCCTTGCAGATGAATTCGTGCATGCACCAAACCACCTGGAACATTAATTTGACCTAGCATCTAGGCATAGGTATGTTTCCTGTTGCTTAGCCATTTGCTAATGGCATGCGTGCCAACCATTGTCTGTCTTGGAGTTGAATGAGCCTAGTTCTATGACCTGAATTGCTGCAGCACTTTGTGTGAAGATGGGGATATCCTCCGAGGATACGTCCCCCACTTCAGGCCGAACATTGCTTTGAGAATAGCTATCACTTCAGCATACGTTTCAGGGATTTGGAAGTCTGTGTCAGGGATTTGGAAGTCTGAAGACCCCGCTCACTCTTCGCACTTTAGTTCCTATATTAAAATGAAAATTATTTAAGGCGGAGCCATAGGCTATATATGTGCGTTGCAGCTGCGAATTCCAGTCACACACTTTTACCCTAATTTGCAACGCCCCTTGTGATGTAAAACGGTTTCTTAATTTGCTTGATATTTGCCCCTCCCTCGGCGCAACCAATTCGGAAAATACCGTAACTCTCTCAATCGCTCCACGCTCCACACGCAATCCATGAAACCCCAATTATATTCATAGTTATGCTTATTTAACAAAATTCTACAAAACACCAGTGAATTTTCCTCCACCTGTCCCACGTCTCGACCTTCGCGATCCGTTGTCGAGCGAGGCGTTTTGAGTGCAAGCATCCGTGTTCACTTCGCTGAACAAACGATGTACGAGTATGCATGTAATTTTTTTGTGCTGTTTTTCGATGTTTTTACGGTGCAAACCCATGTTCCCATTGTGAAGAGGGAAAATAAAAACACGATTTTGGGTGTCGCATGGCGCGACAGTCCACTGGGGGCCAGGGCTTAGCTTGCTCATCAACTACTCGTATTGTGCGCGCTACTATTCTTTCACGAGTAGAAAGGACCAACAATTTTTTGCCGATTCCGAATTTGAGAAGCTCTCTTAGACAGTTATTACCCTTTGAGTTTTGTCACCAGCTCGAAAGTGGTGGTACCGTGAAAAATTCAAGATGTTTAGCAGGGAATCGAACCTAGACCTTCGGCGTGTGAGCTTCGCACTACCCACTACTCCACGGCGGCCACGGTCCCATATGAAGAAGAAGAAATAATTCTCTTCCACCAAGACAATGCACCGTGCCACAAGTCGTTGGCTACCATGGTCATATTGCATGAATGGGGCTTTGGATTACTTCCGCACCAACTGTATTCTTCAGATCAGTCCCTCATTGACTTCATTCAGGCCTCAAACAGATGCTCACGGGACAAAATATGACTCGAATGAGGAATTGATTCCCGAAACTGGAAACCTTTTTAGGCCAAGGATAAATCGTTCTATAAAAAAAAGTTGCCAAGTGTTGTTGTTAAATGTATCACTCTTGAGTGAAACTATGTTGATGAATAAAGCCGAATTTTGGCTTATACTTAATTAATGAGCAGTTCTAACACCTTCTACTTCGACCTACAGTCCACACAATTAAGTTTATCGCACAAAATTACAGTCATGCTGTCAGATGTGAAGAATTGAAACACCTTTCTATCAAAGCCATTGGCCTAAATCATCTGCATTTCAACATTCATCTCATGATCGAAGTTGACAAAAAAAGTTTACCATTCCTCCACTTCCAATCATGTTATGTGTACAAGTATTAGATGGCGCCACATTCCACAAGGCGACCAGGATCTAGCTTCCTTATCAAGTCCTTATAATTCATGTTACACTGTTCCTTCACAACGACCTGCTGACTCCGAACGGCGAAAGACAGTTAATAATAATAATTGTTGGCGCAACAGTCCATAGGGATACTTTGAGAGTTGTCAGCAGCGGCGTGTGAGCGTCGCACAGTACCCATTACGCCACAGTGACCAGTGGGTATTGACAGACAGTTACTCGTATAATTTTTTTAGTGTTGTCAGCAGCTCGAAAGGATAGGTGCCGGCACATTCATTCCAAGAGTTGAACTTGAAGCTTTCCACGTGTGAGGGATGCGCTTTATCTACTACACCACGACGCCCTCAAGTCATATCTCTCCAAGTCCACTAAACAGTCCACACAGCATTTCTTGGGGTCAATCTAAACTTAAACTGACCTTCAACCAGTCGATTATTCAAACTTGCAATGCCAGCTCTTCTTCTTTTGGTCCTCAGCTCCAGCAAAGTCTTCGAATTATTTGAAAAGTGCTCACTGCTTTTATAAACATGATATTCAAGCGATGAAAAAATTTCTTTTCGCAAGCTGTATCAATAACTCACGCTTGACTACATTAAGGAGAAGCATAGAACTGACTTCAGCACGAATTTCAGTTTCTCATTCTAACAACTTAGACAGATATTATTTATCGTCGGCGAAGCAAAAGTTTTTATCCACTTCTCCTTAATGAAGAGATCCACGTCGTTTAATATTTGTTTTTTCGTCATTTGACCATATCGGGAAAGTTCATTCATTCACCACGTGACATCACGTGCCGTATTGATACGTCCAAACCAATAACAGATATCAATTAAGGAGCTCCCAAATGGCATTCACTGCTTGCGGTGCAATGGTCCGTGTCGCCCGCAGTGGGATCAATTTTAATTGGAATAATGGTTAACGACCAAACTGCCATCAATCCACGGATTTCCAACATCGTTACCCCGCCCCTCTCACACGTTCAATTTTTCCGCTATAAACGGAAACCTAGCAGGAGCTTTGCCAAACCAGAAGAATTGCGGGATTTCTGCCTGAGCCTGCAACAAACACGCCATGGACGAATTAATTAATGGCGCGCACAATGTTCAATGTTAACGGCTGTTTAACGACACTGATTAGACCTGAATGCGTGCAGACGAGAGCCGGCCAATTTGTAGTGGCTCATAACACGGTCATAAATCGATTCAAGTAAATACCGCAGACTGAGAAGACACTGTAGCAATACAGTGCTGTATGTGTGTATAAGGCACGGAGACGTGGAGTCCTTAAAAGTCTGGCGCCCGGTTAGAGGCCGAAAGACCGTTGTTTTTGTGTTTTCCATTCAGCGGTAGGTAACTGTGTTAAAACAAGTGGAACGGAAATTATTTTTAGCGAGGTGGAGAGCGGGTCGTAGACAATGGAGTAGCAGCAGCATGGCTCGATGGAAACTCTCGATTGTTGAACAGTCCGGCGGCGGCGAATAGGTACCCACACTCATGCAGTGACTTGCGGCTTTTGTGGCAGCCAGTACGTCGGACGCTTGAATAGTTTATTGTTGTGGGAGTGGTGTGCTGTGGCGCTGAAAGTAACGAATTCCATTCAGTTATGCAAATGGATGGAAAAAGTGTTGCGGGTCGTTATTTATCGGGTAGTGCCAGTATTTGAAATTAGCTGCAGACAACTGGGGCATTTGGTAAAGTAAAATGAGATGATTGATTGGGGCTCATGCAAGGCACACGATAGGCTTTTTGGGATTCAGCTCGTTATGCAGTCCGTTTAGTTGTGTGTTTCCTTGTATATGAAAACTCCTGCAGTACCGTTCATTATTGGACAACCTCCATTTATTTGTCGATAAACGAACCATCCCTACTTCAGCTCACAAATCCTCCCTAAAGCCTAAAGGATCAAGGAAACCCAAACTTAATCCACTTTAGTCCAAGCCACTAGCCCCCTCCCCGCCCACAACCGCAGCCACACGAAATAATCCTTGACTGCCTGCCTGCCACAAATGACCAAGTTAACGATTCCCATCTTATTTGTCTGGGAAGTGAAGGGAAATATGAAAAATCAGCCCGTCTGTTGATCAGCCTAAGTGCAGCGCGTCATGTTTGCGAGTGCGGTCGTGCCACTGAGAGACTCCGAAGGACGGCTGCCTTAATCCCGTGATGAGACTAATTTCGAATTAATGATCCCACCTAATCCCCGACCTTCTACATTGGCAAAAACCCTAGCCACACAATCAATACACTTTCCCTTCCTTCTCTTCACTCCACTCGTACCAACACTGTGTGGCAAACCACAGCCGAGGCATGTCCACAGGATTCACTTGTTTGCACAAATCCCTACTGGAGGTATCATCCCACTCGAGGTATCACCTAGTGCAAACTACACGACGCTGGGAGGCGCATCTTTAACATTTCGCTCACCCACCAGCAGTGAAAGGACTTTAGGTGCAGGGTGGTTGGGAGCAGACTTACCTTTAGTGTAACACCGCCTAGGTCGTACTCCCTGTTGTATAAATCCTCCACGGTTGCTCGGTATTTGTCGGTGTATGTTTTGAATAGGAACCGCTTGAGGATGGAACTTTTCCCGACACCGGCGCCGCCAAGTATCACCAGTCTTATGCGTTCTAGGTCTGACATTATTAGATAAACACTTCGGATTTAGTTCGTTTTTTCTTCAGTTGAAAGGAAACTTGAGCTCAAGGGTCACACTGTGTTGGGCGTTTATTACGGCCGTTGTGAGTGCTTGTCGTGCAATCCGAAAAGAAATTTTGCGTTACTGACGCCTTGCCTTATCCCCTGCTCACTGTATTGTGTATGGTTTGTCTGTCGTGGGTGGAGGCGCTTCAGTGTGCTGCTGCTCTTTTCGCAGTGCTGCTCCTGGCTGTGGGTGTAGTAGAAGGGTGACTTTTGTACCTGAATTGGAGATTTTCCATTGCAAGTGTTTTCATGAAAATCGCGGCCCTGTAACGAGATGGAAATATGTTGGTTTAGTGGAAACGTTGAATGGTTAGATGGTAATGGGGTGCTTTTGCAATGAAACAGGATATCTGTTGATCGTTTCGGCAGTGGGAGATGGCAGCATTTACGTGTGTGCTTATTGCAGAGACCAAGATGCGGTCCAACTGCGGCTTACAGTGAAATTCAAGGTGACAGTGTGTGAAGATTAAAAGAGTTTTATTTCAGTATTGAAACTGTAGACAATGTTCATCACTGAAACTGGAACGTCACTTGAAGACTGGAGTTTGGAAAGACAGATAAACTCAAGCTGATACTTGATTTTAAAGCGAAAATTGAAACCGAGAACTAAATTGGTGTGAAGATAAGATCAAACCACACCTATTACTTGAAATGAAATTCCAGCAAGAACGTGACTTCCTCACCATCTGAATTGGATTAAGACCAACTCACCAACTGGACAAAAACAAAACGAAATTGAAACTCCATTTTGAAATTAAAATTCGAGGGAAATTTGAAATGAATCATGGAGTGTTTTGATGAAAACTATTCCGACTTTGAAACCGAGACGAGGATCTCGATTGGGACTCATGCTGAGACATGGAACTGAAGTTCTATTTAAACAGAAAATTAATAAACAGGGCAAATTAATGAAAATTCAAAAGAACAAAAGGAAATTTTTTTCACAGTTCCTAAGGAACGACGATTCGGTGCATCTGTCTGTACAACGTAGTGTCTATCATTCTCTTTTTATGACGCTTGGAATTTCAATCCAAGCTAACCACATATATGTTTCAATTTATGTGTTATGGCCGCCGTGGTGCAGTACGACACTCACACGCAGAAGGTCTAGGTTCGATTCCCGGCTGAAAACCTTGAAAACGGTGCCACCCCTTTCAAGCCGTTGACAATACTCAAAGAGTAATTACTGTCTAGGGCTAAACAAAATACATGCTGTCATAAAGAAAGGACACACAACATCGATGTCTCGGACAGAGCATCACACTAGGTAGCAGAAACTTCGAGGTAGTCAAGGACTTCCTGTACCTCGGCTCCGCGGTAGATAATGACAACAAGATTAGTACCGAAATCAAACGCAGAATCACTCTTGCCAATCGCTGTTTGCTTGGTTTTGACCAATAAAGCCCTCTCTCGAAAAACTAAGCCCGTTTTATATAAAAGCTCAATCATCCCATTCCTACATTATGACGAGGAAATCTGGACGTTACTAAAAGCAGGTGAGGAAGCTGTTAGTCTTTTCGAGAGAAAAGTTCGGTGTGCGATTTTTGGTCCTGTTTGCGTTGATGGCATCTGGAGCAGAAGATTTAACAACGAACTCTATGGGCTGTACAGCGACACACACCTCGTCAAACGTCTTCAGATACAACGCTTAAGATGGATAAGCCATGCAGAGCGGGAGAACAGAGTCATGTAGAGCGAGTCAGAGTCATTGGGACAACGCTACAGAGGACGGCCTAGACCAATATGGCACACACAAGTGTAGAAGGACCTTAACGAACTTGTTGTGCGCAATTGAGGGCAGCTGACAAAAAATCGTGCTGGCTGGAGAGGCATTTTGGTTGAGACCCAGGTCCACCCCGGGCTGCAGTGCCACAAGAAGAAGAGGAAGAACAAAAAATCCATATTATGTTTAGGAAGTACAAATATTCAAATGATACCTGTAAGCTTTTCATGACGATCTAATTGCGAGGTTACAAGTTACAGTGCTTCAAGTGTCGCATCCTTTGTGGTTTTTAAAACAATGGAGGAAACAGAAATTCGTGTGTTGATTAAACACTGTTTTTTGGTGCAGTGATACCGTGCAAGCTCAGTAAAGACTGGAAAAGTGTTACAGGGATTCCGCTCCATCAAAAACAAATAGAGTGAGTAAAATATTTTTTTTGACGCAAATGCCGTGTACATTCAGGTGAAAGTGTTTGTGCAAATACTTTTTTGACCTTATTTTTACTGTTTTTTTTAAATAAATGGAGTAATTTTATATTGATTTGAATCATTTTTGTATTTAATATTAACACTTTTACTACAGTTTCATAATGTGTATTCTATTCAGCTGAAACTTTTCAGATTACACTAAAATCGTTAAAAAACTAGGTGTGCAAATACTTATTTTACCCACTGTATTTGTGGATGGTGTGCTGACTTTGACCGTGGCCGTACAAACACCAACGATGCTGAAAGCTCTTCAAGGCCATTTGAGGTGGCTACACCGGAAAACGTCAAAAAAGTACACAAAATCGTTTTGGCAAACCGCAAACGGAAATTGCGTGAGATAGCTGACTCCTTTAAAACATCAGAAGGAAGTGTGTTAACTATTTTGAAGGAACAGTTTTGCATGAAAAAGCTGTCTAAATGGATGCCGTGTTTGCTTACAATGGACCAAAACCAATAACGTATCGATATAATTCGAAGAGCTCTCTGAAGCTGTTTCGCCAGAATAAACTGGACTTTCTGCATCAGTATGTTACTATGGATAAAACATAGATCCACCAGTATATTCCAGAGTCAAATCGGCAGACAGTGGAGTGGGCAGCACGCCAAAAACATCCCCAAATACAAAGCTCGGCTGGCAAGGTTATGACATACGTATTTTGAGATGCACACCGAATTTTATTCATCGACTATTTTGGAAAACGCAACAGGATTAACAGCGAATACGACAGGGCATTATTGGTGCAATTGAAGGAAGAAATTGAAAAAAGACGGTAGAAGAAGAAAAAATTCTCTTCCACCAAGACAATGCACCGTGTCACAAGTCGTTGGCTACCATGACCATATTGCACGAATGGGCCTTTGGATTGCTTCTGCACCAACTGTATTCTTCAGAACTGACCCTCAGCGTTTCCTACCTCCTTTCAGGCCTCAAAAAGATGGTCGCCGGAAAAAAAAATGACTGAAATGAGGAGGTGATCGCCGAAACTGAAACCTATTTGGAGGCCAGAGATAAATCGTTCTATGAAAAAGGTATCTAAATGTTAGAGCGGCGTTGGTCTGATTGTATTACTCTTGAAAGGAACTTGAAAGAAACTATGTTGAGAAATAAAGTCAAATTTTGTCTGGAAAATATGTTTTTATGGGTAAGTTCCGGCATTTATTATTGTTATATATAAAAAAATTGTTTTTCTTAGGACTGAAGTAAAAATAAGTTTCCTTAATCCATTTCGAAATAGGGCCACTTCCTCCTTTTACTTTCATTGTCTTACAATCTGGAAAAAACGATCCCTGGTAACCCTAATCTTCAAATCGACCGTCAAGTCAGTGATTTTAACCTCCAAAGACTACTTTTGTGGCCACCGTAGCGTAGTGGTTAGAGTGCGACACTCACACGCCGAAGGGTCTAGGCTCGATTCCCGGCTGAACAGTTCGAATTTTTCCCGGCACCACCTCTTTCGAGCTGCTGACAACACTCAAAGACTAATAACTGTCTAAGAAAGCTTCTCAAACTTCACCGTTCGGAGTCGGCAAAAACTGTAGGTTTCTTCTACTCATGAGAGAACAATAGCGCGCACAACACGAGTAGGTGATGAGAGATGGTCCCCCTGTGGACTGTTGCGCCAACAGCTATAGGAAAGTGTTTCTAAAAAAAACACGTAAGATTCAGGAAAAAGCACGAAATCTTTAGTTGAATCGATAGTACGGTCCATATAATTTAATGTTTGAAGATTATTTCATGCAAATGTTGGCCTTGACTGCGCCTAGTCCAATTTTGGCATACTCCTTCCAACATTTCGGCCGGTATCTCACGGAAAAATGCTTCACTGTTGTCTTCCAATGCGTCAATTGAAGCGAGCTTGTCTGTATAAACATAAGCTTTAACATAGCCAAACAAATAGTCTAAAGGCGTTAAATAGCACGATCTAGGCGGCCAATCGACCGGTCCTGAACGTGAAATAAAATGTTCACCGAACTCGCCTCTCAACAAGTCCATTGTTGCGAGTGCTGTGTGGCATGTGGCACTGTCTTGTTGAAACCACATGTCATGCAAGTCAAGCTCTTGCATTTTGGGCAAAAAAAAAGTTGGATATCATCTCACGGTAGCACTCAGCATTCACAGTTACGTTACGGTTAGCATCATCTTTGAAGAAGTACGGTTCAATGATGCCACCAGCCCATAAACCGCACCAAACTGTGAATTTTTCTAGATTCATTGGTGGCTCTTGCAATGCTTCCGGCTGGTATTCACTCCAAAATCGACAATTCTGCTTATTTACGTACCCATTGAGCCAAAAATGACCTTCGTCCATTTTTGATCATAAAATGGAAGAAGCGTGCGATGAACTTTCTTAACAGAGCACGCATTTTGATAATAAAATTCAATAATTTGCAAGCTTTGTTCGTTTGTAAGAAGATTCATGGTTTAATTATAGACCAAACTGAAGATGTTTGCCAGTGAAACAAAACACGAAACGTGCGTCAGCTTCACCCTTTATTACCTTCCTTTATTGTTATTATTAAAGACTAATTTAGTTTTATTGCAGTATGGAGAAGTTTTTCCACATTTATTCTGTTACAGAGGTTTAAAAAAACATCCTTTCATCAATCAATAATTAAATCTTAAATGTTGTTTCTTCTGGTTAGAATCCAGCAAACGTAAAATGTAAAAAAGTAGAAAAAACGAGACAACATTTTCCCTGCGAAGTTTAAATGCAATAAAAAGATGAAAGCATCTCTAACGGCGACGTCATTATCCGGTCGAAAAAGATTTATCCACATTCTTCTTTCCTTTGACAAATCTTTCACATAAAGGAGAGCATATATATTTGCCTTCTGTCATCCAACGGCGCCATTGATGGCAAGAGGAATTCTAATGACGAACAATTTTCGTCCCACGAAATCCGGATCTTGCAGTGATATCTCGTGAAACATTGGCATGTCAAAGCAAACGGCAAAAATAATTATAATTCCTCAGTTGTCTGGACTAGTCCCTCCCCCCTCACTTTCATCATATCAATCGGTCAGCAACTGAAAATCTCATCTGCGAAGACTTTCGCAAATTGAATCGCAAAGAGGCTTATAAAGAGTAGAACAAATTAATGACTGTGCTGAGGACGAACATCTGTGAATATTTCGATTGCTAACAATGTCTGTTTGTATTCATAATCCTCTTTTTAGGGACATCTTCCGATGGACGTACGGAACAGACCCGCAAAAGTTTCAACAAACACTTGTGAATGTTGCACTTTGCGGAATTCATCGCATTCCCTTACCTCATTGAATGCGGTTCTCTCCAAGGTGCAACTGCTTCAACTGTTTTGGAACGTGATTGGGAATTGGACGTGAAATTCAAGTTGGCAATGATTAATGGAATGTCACACACAATTTAAATTTCTGTGTCAATTTTAGAGTGCCGTTGCCAAGAAATGGAGTGTCGGTGAGTAAGTCTGTCGTGTTGCCATGTTTTCAGATTTCCATAAAATTCAACATATCAACGCAAGCTTTGGAAACAAGACATTTAAATATTTTACTCGTATTTAAGTTGTTAAGTCGGAATGAATCCTACATACGAGTGCATAAAGTTGGGGTAAAATTATAAATTCTTCTTTTTTGTATGTTGCTACAGTCCGGGGTGGACCTGGGGCCTCAATCAACATGCTTCTCCATACGACGCGACCTCTCTCCATGCTTGTATGATGCTTACGTCCTGGGTGAAGCTGGGGCCTCAATCAACATGCTTCTCCATACGTCGCGATCTCTCGCCATGCTTGTATGATGCTAAAGTCCTGGGTGAAGCTGGGGCCTCAATCAAAATGCTTCTCCATACGACGCGATCTCTCGCCATGCTTGTATGATGCTAAAGTCCTGGGTGAAGCTGGGGCCTCAATCAACATGCTTCTCCATACGACGCGATCCCTCGCCATGCTGGTATGATGCTAAAGTCCTGGGTGAAGCTGGAGCCTCAATCAAAATGCTTCTCCATACGACGCAGACTCTCGCCAGTGGCCTCGATTTGCGCACTCCAAGTGGGTTGAGGTCTTTCTTCACTTGGGATGCCCCATTTCACCGTCCGATCGTCCTTTTTTGGATTGTCCCAATCGTTCGGAGTCGAAACGACCAATAATTTGATTTTGCTGCTGGAAATCTGTAGATAAAATCTATTCCTTATCGCAAACAGTACCACCAATCTTAAACTGAAACTTGACCACTGTAGAGGTCTTCGGAAATTTCTTAGCAAAATTTTTACTCATATATGCTTTTTTGTCGCCATTTTAAATTTTAATATACTCGAACGAGTTTTCATTAAGAAAGAAGAAAAATACCGCTCGCAAAGTAAGACCAAGCAAAGAATAAATTTTTGACAATCAGAGGTCGTGTGAAATTTTGAGAAAACCGCCAATGTGGCAATTGTTCTATTCTTTGATCGCTACTTCGACGACGAGGAAAGTGTGAAACTAAAACTAAATTTGCTCCGGTCGATGAATCATTCTGAAAATGCCTCCGACGATTCAAAAGGGGTGAAACTTTAGTGTCAAAGACAAGGTGCTTTGTGGATAACTCAGAAAGTTTGAAAATGACAAATTGGAGCCTTTAATAATAATAATAATAATTGTTGACGCGACAGTCCACAGGAGGACCAGGGCCTAGCTTGCTCATCAACTACTCGTGTTGTGCGTGCTACTGTTCTCTCACGAGTAGAAGGGACCTACAGTTTTTTGCCGACACCGAACGGCGAAATTTGAGAAGCTTTCTTAGACAGTTATTACTGTTGGAGTGTTGTCAGTAGCTCGAAAGAGGTGGTGCCCGTGAAAAATTCGAGGTGTGCAGCCGGGAATCGAGCCTAGGCCCTTCGACATGTGAGCGACGCACTCTACCCACTACGCCACGGCAGCCACTTGTGTGTTATTTTATAATAATCCAGTTCCAATGTAGTGGCATCGATACAGTACCACACCGCAAATGCCGCACTGAAAACACTTGATTGAAGTTTTTGATCTTGGATTTGCCAAAAAGTGAGAATATAAGCTCTGTCAAAAACCTTGTGCTTGGCAGTTTTATAACTAGATATTCCTGGATCCATAACAAAGAATAACAAATCGGGGGCTTATTGACGAATAAACATTTCGTCAGTTAAATGGCAGCATAAAAAGTAGAAGTTCTGTGGGAAATTTTGGTCTTATTGAAGTAGAAGTCATCTTATAGTCTGTATGCTGCTGAGGGACTTGTAAAAGTAAATCATGCGAAGGGTCCATGTAGTTCAATTCTTTTGTATATGTCACAATTTACAAGAAGCAGATTCAGAAGGAGACCCTACTCATTCTAGACATGTTGGTAAAAGCTGAGGTTGATCCTGGTTTGCTATGCCAGAATAAGAGGTAACAAATATTTTAATCAGTCTCAATTTCGGCTGGGACTGAGCTGGCTAAAGTACGGCAGTCTTTGAACCCTCTTCAATAAGCTCTTAACTCTTATAATTGACTTCGAGTCAATCCCGAGGAGAAGGACTCTGCCTGGTCTAACTCAACTAGTTCTTAAAGGTGTCATCATTCCCTCTTTTGAGGAAGCCTATCCTGTTATCCTCTATAGAAAAACTTCCTTGGAAACAACACATTGAGACAAAACATTGAGACTTTCAAGGCGCTTTTAGTCTAGTAGCAGTGTAAGTGTAACAATTGTTGGCGCTATAGTCCAAAGGGGGACCAGGACCTAGCTTGCTCTTCAACTACTCGTGTTGTGCGCACTACTGTTCTCTCACAAGTAGAAGGGACCTACAGTTTTTCGCCGACTTCGAACGGCGAAATTTGAGAAGCTTTCTTAGACAGTTATTACTCTTTGAGTGTTGTCAGCAGCTCGAAAGAGGTGGTGCCGTGAAAAATTCGAGGTATGCAGCCGGGAATCGAACCAAGACACTTCGACATGTGAGCGTCTCACTCTACCCACTACGCCACGGCGGCCATAAATCCTTTTCCCCCTGAATATGAACATCGCTTAAAGTATGCGTTCCAATTTAAAATATTTAACCTCCTTAAATAAGAGCTCATCAGCAAAAAGAGAAATACATATTTAAGAATTCATGGTGGGCACAAGTGTCAGTTCAGCACAGCACAACAATCCCGAGCACTTTGAGGACAAAACGTCAAATCCTCTTAGTTCCTTCGAAAAACAAACAATTTTCTTATTCAGTCACAGAATGCGCTCCATCATCTCAAATCTTTCAATTGTTCGCCTAAATTTTCTGATGGTTTACGCATTTCAAACAAAGCTGCATACATTTGCATAATCCTGCCGCACATAGACGAAAAACCAAAAAGGACATATAACCGTTGAAGCAGTGCAGAATTAAGCTTCAACACATCAAGTGGTCTGACACCAGCTTCTTGTATCAAACACAATGGAAGCCCTTGAGCCAACCATCATACTCAAATGCGTAAACTCTGACACTTTGTTCAACAAGCCTTACAGTTAATAAAAAAACCTACAAAAAAAATGACTCATACTCCTCGGGGGAATTTAATATAAATTTTCCGAGTCACTCCAGTCCCCGAAACATTGCGAATAAATTCTAAGCGAAACCACTTTATATCTGACGACCCCTTCCACTTGGTAATTGAACTAAAATTTATGGATCCCGGGCCTGATGGCCATTCAGTGGTTGGAAGTTGCTGGAATTTTCAGATAAACTTTTCGAGTGCAGAGCTAGGCCCCGGCAGCCGGATACTTGAGTCGATATTGCATCCATGGACAGATAAGTAGTACATTCCAGGTGCCTCAGATCACCGTACGGCATATGGTAGGAATTTCCGTTGTGCAGGAACGGAGTGGGAAAACTATGAATATTTTATGCAAGCCATCCGCTTGTTCCTCTCGAGCGTATCGCTGTGTGCATTAACACCCGTCTAGATGTAATGTGTGTGAGGAGTGTGTGTATGAGTGTGTTTATCTTGAAGATACACCTCCCCCCTTCAACCCAAGTCAAAATGACAGAAATGATGGATGAATTATTCAAATGAGCTGGTGGCTCAAAGGAGATAGTTTTACTTTTTTGATGTGCTCGCGCGAAGCGGTTTTGTGACCGAGTTTGCAATTCAGGCGGAGAGTGTGAAATAATCCTGAGGCAATCGCAGCGCAGCATGAGATAAGCATCTTACGTTAAAGATTTTCCAGCTGGATATGTCAAGCCCGTATCCGTTTGTTTCAGTTTTTAGGGGCGGAAGATGGTGACTTGGAGACGCATGGAAGAACGATGCCCGGTTAAAGAATGACGCTTGTGCAGGGAGTTGCAAACGTCTTGATGGCTTTGTGGAAGATGGATTGTGTGGGAAGAATCCAAATTGCATCTGTTGATTTGAGATTCGTTGGTGTGGTGGGATATACGAAGTGCAGATTTGTTACGAGATTGTTTGGAGCGGTGGCATCCTTCTTGATTTTAAAAGGGCTACTACGAGCATTTTAAAATATGGAAAAGTGTAATAAGCGGCTGTTGGAGCGGACGGACTGTCGGCAGAACTATTTAAAGATGGAGATGACCTGGTTGGGCGCATGCACCAGCTCATCTGTAAGATATGGTCAGAGGAGAGCGTGTCCGATGAGTGGAATCTAAGCGCGATTTGCCGGTTCACAAGAAAGGAGATCCCCTTGACAGCGCCAAATACCGAGGGATTAGTCTCCACAGCATCGCATAGAAGATCCTTTCTGCCGTGTTGAACCGTCTGAAACCGTTTTTCCATAACCTGATATTTCCCTATCAGTGTGGTTTCAGGCCAGTTAAGTCCACAATAGACCAGATCGTCACATTATGGGAGATCCTGGAAAAGACTCAAGAAGTGCAAATCGACACTCACCACCGCATTTTAAGGCCGCATATCACAGTGTGCATAGAGACGAGCTATACAGCGTCATGTCTAGGTTTGGCATTCCTACCAAACTCGTCACTCTCGTAACTCTCGCTGCTCCGTCAAGGTCGGTAACGAACTCAACGAGACCTTTAATGTCAAAAAAGGTTTTAGACAAGGCGACGCACTGTCATGTGACTTCGTTAACATCATCCTCGAGAAGATCGTGCGTAACTTACAAGTCAACACCAGAGGCACGATCTTCCAGAAGTCAGCTCCATTATTAGCTTACGCCGAAGACATTGACGTGATTGGACAACACAGCGAGACGTCAATGAAGCGTTTGCTGGCATTGAAGCCGAAGCGGCTAAAATGGGTCTGGCGGTAAATGAGGACAAAACAAAGTGCATGCTGTCATCAAGGAAGGACACGCAACATCGACTTCTCGGACAGAGCGTCACAGCAGAAACTTCGAGGGAATCAGGGACTTCGTGTTCTTCGGCTCCGCGTTGAATAGGGACAACAACATCAGTACCGAAATCAAATACAGAATCACTCTTGCCAATTTCTGTTTCTTCGAGCTCAAGAGGCAATTGAGTAACAAAGCCCTCTCTCAGAGGACTAAGCTCGTTTTATACAACAACTTGATCATCCCAGTCCTACTTTATGGTGCGAAAACTTGGATCTTAGCAAAAGCGGATGAGGAAGCTCTTAGTCTTTTCGAGAAAAAAGTTTTGCGTGCGATTTTTGGTCCTGTTTGCGTTGATGACATCTGGAGGAGAAGATTTATCGACGAACTCTATGGGCTGTACAGCGACATGCGCCTGGTCAAGCGTCTTCGAATACAACGCTTAAGATGGCTAGGCCATGTAGAGCATATGGACACCGCTGCTCCGGCCTGAAAAGTCTTTGAACCCGAGCCATTGGGACAACGCAACAGAGGACGACCTAGACTAAGGTGGCGCACACAAGTGGAGAAGGACCTCAACCAACTTGGAGTGCGCAACTGGAAACAGATGGCGAAAAATCGTGCTGGCTGGAGAGGCATGTTGGTTGAGGCCAAATCCACCCAGACTGTAGCGCCACAAGAATAAGAAGAAGAAAAAGCAGAATATGTATGGCTGCCACTGAAGCACAGACACGAGCACAAATAATGTTGATGTTTCATGGCCCGAAACATGAGAAGATAGTGAAGAGGACTTCGAATCGTAAGATTTCATTCCTCCTCAATTAATCTGCACGCCTTCCGCCATTCGGTGGTTACAACTTTAGCGAGGGAAAATGACTTTTTTTTCACGATGCACTGCGGATAGAAAATTTCAGTGCAACAGTTTTATGGATTAGCCAGTGGCAAGTAGAGAAGTAATTTAGTGCAGCGGTTTCTGAACCCGGCAGGCAATTTGTCTCCAGGATATATTGAAGCCACATACACTGGTCACAAAATCCAAGACATGTTATATATGTGAGTTTGGCAGAAATAGTGAAATACCCTTTTGGAACGTTGTGAGCCACAGAACGAGGAGAGGAAAAGGGAAACAAGAAATAAATTTTATAAATTTTTCGCCTTCTCTAAAATGTTTTGCCTCCTTTACACAATGTTCCAAAGGAAGTTTGATTTCAATTCGGAATTCGCTTTCATTCAAGATTAATGAGATGCTACATCACATATATTAGATAGCTTTCGAATGAGGAGGCCTGAGAAATGCTTTCGAAAACGAAACGAAAAATACAACACGTATACGCCACAGTGTTTGAAGTTTAGAATACTTTTGTTGGACCAAATGATAAGAGCTTTTGAATTAAATAGAGGAAACTGGCCCTTGTCCTGGTCTCTTCACTTATTTTTCTTCTTCACTGATTTAAGGAGAACTTAAAAAAGACAGAAAGCACAGACAATAAAACAAAAAGTGAACAATAGTGCGTTTGCACAACGAAAATTGTTTTTGAATTTTTTTAAAAAACTCGAACTGGATAAATAGTCAGTTTCATCGCGATCCGTAATCGCTAGCGAATTAATAATTATTTCTTAGTTGCACGAACGCTGTGGCCACGGTGGTGCAGTGGGTAGAATGCGACGCTCCCGCGCTAAAGGTCCAGGATCGATTACCGGCTATCCACCGAATTTTTCAGGGCTCCACCCCGAGCTGACAATACGCAAAGAGTAAAATGTTTAAGAAAGAGCTTTTCAAACTTCGCCGTTCGGAACCGGCAAAAAATGTACGTCCCTTCTGCTCGTGAGAGAAAAATTAGGCGCACAATACGAGTAGTTGATGGAGCAAGCTAAGCTCTGGTCCTCCTGTGGAATGTTGCGCCGTACGACAAACGAACGAACGAGTTGTAGGACAGCTACAATCACATCCTGATCACGTCTTGTAGCATTAGTGTCTATAGTTTTTGAATAAATGGTAATGCAATGCATGCTTTTGGAAAATAAATTCTACAATCAAGTTAAAACGCGCTGAGATGCTGTGGGCCATGATTCTTTTCCTTCATGGTGCCGCTTCGGCTTGTTTTTTTTTTTTGTGCAAATTTTTTATTTGACATCTCTTTGGTAATTTTCGAATACCATCTCTAAGAAAAATGTGGCCGTCGTGGCGTAGTGGGTAGAGTGCGACGCTCACACGCCGAAAGGTCTAGGTTCGATTCCCGGCTGAACACATCAAATTTTTAACGGCACCATCACTTTCGAGCTGCTGACAACACTCAAAGAGTAATAATTGTCTAAGAAAGCTTCTCAAACTTCGCCGTTAGGAGTCGGCAAAAAACTGTAGGTCCCTTCTACTCGTGAGAGAACAGTAGCGCGCACAACAGGAGTAGTTGATGAGCAAGCTAGGCCCAGGCCCCCTGTGGACTGTCGCGCCAACAATCATTATCATCTTTAAGAAATGAGACCTCCCTGGCATCGATCCAATCATTAAGTCATTCTTTAAGTTTTTTAAAAGAGCCAAACCAGTGAACGTTTTAGAACTGTCGCAAATCCAGTTTTCGGAAGGAGTAAGGTCTGGAGAATATGGGGTGCTGGTCAAGATCGGGTATTTTTTGGCGGCTACAACCATGTGGGCCCGAGCGTTGTAATGTTTGCAAAATCACCTTGCCTTGACTTTTAATCGCTTCTGGCCGTGTGTGACAGCCCAAATGTATTAGCTGTGGCCGATGACATTTTACATCAATGGTTTCGTTTGGTTCTAGCAACACATAGTCTGGCCTGCAGAGCAGAGAACGGTGTTTGAATCGTAGATGTTGCGAGTGGTTTCGTTTGGATCTAGCAACTCATAGTCTGGCCTGCAGAGCAGAGCATGGCGTTTGAATCGTAGATGTTACGAGTTCAACAGTCCTCCCAACGTGCTTTTTAAACTTTACGTTACAGTAGCAAAGGAACTTTTCATCTCCAGTAACTTACAAATGTTAAACCTTTTCAATGAAGAAGGTAGTCGCTTCCAAGATCAGCCACAATTTGCAGGTGGCGCCATCTTTTGAAATCGCAAAAAAAAAAGAAAAACATTCTTCTTCCTCTTCGGTTGATACCACAGCGGACCTCACTTCAACAATCATCATTCTCCACCGAGGAGCGTTCTGAATCCACCCGTTTTTAGTTTAACACGTCAGTTAATAATAATTGTTGGCGCTGCAGTCCAAAGGGGGACCAGGTCCTAGCTTGCTCATCAACTACTCGTATTGTGCGCGCTACTGTTCTCACACGAGCAGAAGGGACCTACCGTTTTTTGCCAACTCCGAACGGCGGAATTTGAGAAGCTTCTTAGACAGTTATTACTCTTTGAGTGTTGTCAGCAGCTCGAAAGAGGTGGGGCCGTGAAAAATTCGAAAAATTGGTGTTGAGCTGGGAGTCGAACCTAGACTCTTCGGCGTGTGAGCGTCGCACTCTACCCACTACGCCACTGCGATCCAGTTTATTCAGATAATTTGGCACTTGTGGAAGCAATCTAATCCATAAATGTCTTTAATGGTTCAATGGGTCGGATTAAAAGAATTCCCTAGCTCAATAGCCATAGAATCATACATCCAAAGAGATAAGCCCCAGGACCCCCAACAAGGCCCAACTCTCGTTTTCCATAGGACGGAATTCATACACAGAAATATGATTTCGGAACAACAGATCTGGAAAGGGTTTACAAGTCTACGTTCTCCCACCCAGTTGTCCCTTGATTAAATTATTTGCTTGAGTTCTGTATTGATGTAAAATATTTAAAGGACATTTTAAAGGTCGCTTCATCGAATGACATTTTTCGAAATTTTGAAATTTGCAGGGTGTTCAGTTCAGGAATCCAACTCGCTACATCAGCCACGTATTTTCTCAGATCATTTCTAATGGTGAAGGTCTTCTTGTGTTCGAATAATTGGCAATCCTCGCGTTTCCAGTTGCTACAACATCTGTGGTTGCAGCACAAGCAACCTACGCATCCCAAAATCCATTCTCAAGACGCTTTAAAACTAATTCAAAGCCATAAGTGACAGGAAAACAAAGCGCCCAAAGACAGAAAAAAGAAAACATGACACAAAAGTCCGTGTAACATTCCCATTCAAATTCGAAAGAGATTTTGAAAGGAAATCCTAGAGAGCCCCAAACGTGCCTAGAGTTCAATTGAGTCAATTGCGCCGAGTTCACCTTTCCAACGAGAAAACGCAGTTAAAGACCTCTTCAACTCAAAATCGAATCATTTAACACAAAAATGTGTATGCACAGCAGGTCCCATCTTGTCCTCTCTCTCTCTCACTCTTCATTTTTCCATTAGGCTTTCTGTCTCCAGTTCCACTGTTGCTTTATCCCCCACAGACGTTTAGTATGCAAAACTTGTAAAAGTACTCAATTGCGGCGTGGGGACAGCTACAGTTCTGATAACATGCCCGCTAAGCAAACTCTTCACAACATTCAAGATACATTACAATGTTACCCTTACCAGTGTGTGTGCTGCGGTGTGGATGATTGCGAGCGACACTGCGGATGTATGCGATTGTGCAGGGTTCAGGCCTCAACTTCGGGGTGGATTTTGACATGACAACGTCGTATTCATACGTATGCCCGACAGGGGTGCAGAAAAAGTGTCAACGTTTGGTATTGTGTGAAAATGAAAAGCAAACACTTAATGTGTAGGTACTTGGCGACGGCGACGGTGACGGTGGCATCGGGCGAAGAAACAAGTGCGACAGATGCGGCTTTTAACTTAAGCGAAACACTCGTTGCGGACGTTTTCATAAAATGTTGACCAGGCTAAAATGTTCTTATCCCTGCCTTAAATTATTCGCCATGTATCCCTTCGCCCTTGTATGCAAGGACATACCGACGAGTGCATGTGTGTGAAAGCATGTTGTTTTTTGGTGAGTTAAGCGAGGACGTTTTTCCACCCCTCAAGCAGACTAGTCCAGATACTCCATTAAGAGAATGACATCAGATGGTGCTTCTGGTTCAAAAAAAGGTTGAACCTTAAGGCGTTACACTGAACATTTGGTGTTGATCAGAGCCCCCAGTCACACTCTTCTTACGAAAATTACCACCAAACTGTATGGCGTTACATTCATCTTCTGAAAATATGCATACCATTTGTCTCAGTGTACGTACCGATGTTTGTTGAGTTGCTCTTATTGCCCCCATAACCCACAGTGGAGAAATGGAGAAACAGAAAAATGTAGGTGCCCCGCGAAACATGATGGAAAGGACTTCGTATCCTTTCTGCACAGGAAAGCATATGTTAGCGATTTTGTTAAATAGTCTGTCAAGCTCTCCCTGGTGACGAGTGAGTCAGAATTGATTGATTGACGCCCTCCCTCTGGATGGAGGATTCGGGATTGATTACATGGCGGGAGGTAGCTATCAGTCAGAAACCTGCAATTTGATTGAAATGAGATTTATTAGGGGAAACACAAAGCGGTTGAGCAACATCATCAAAGGAAAACCTGAAAAGTTCGATTTCCCTTTGAAGCGAGAGTGCACTAGAGACTGGGGTGATGTGAAAATCATTTCGACTCTGCGAGTATGGGGTTAGGTATCGTTTGGCTAATATTTTCCATCGAGCGTTCAATTTGGAACTGCAAAGAGAAAGGGCGAAGTACCTGTGCAGAGTAGTGATGGGCAAATGAATTAAGGTACAAGGTTGCATGGAAGGCAATCTATTAAAACAGTATCGTACAAAATGTGAATTTTGTGTTTTTCTATTGGTCGCCGTGACGTACTGGATAGAGTGCGACGCCCACATGCCGAAAGTCTAGGTTCAATTCCCGGCTGAATTTTTAACGGCACCACTTATTTCAAGTTACTGGCAACACTCAAAGAGTATTAATTGTCTAAAAAAAACTTCTCAAACTTCGCCGTTCGAAGTCGGCAAAAAACTGCAGGTCCCTTCTACTCGTGAGAGAACAGTACCATGCACAAAGAAAAATTGTCAAGTGATTGTTGTGAATAAGGAATTCAGAACCTGGATGTTTGTTTGTGATTTCAAGTGATTGTTGGGTTCTTGGAAGAGATGCAGTGTTTTTTTTTATCAAATTGAGTCCTCTAAGTTGCAAGGTGTGCATCTACTGAAAAATGTTCTTTGGTTTGCAGAATTTTTAATTTTGCTATTCTGTAAATTCAGTTATAGCATCTTTCTTATAACCCATTTGATTAGGAAAGTCTTTAAATAATTTCGGCTTGCACGTCTTGTGCCTGCATTAATGCAAATTTCAAACTTGCTTCACATCTCCTGTTTTCTCCTTCGTAAGGTGTTTTTATTTACTCACAATGTTTCGATTAAAGTTACGGATTTTTACGTTTGCCTTGTAAATGCTATAGCAACCTAATCTGACTGCGACTGTCGGAGTGGAAGGAATGTCTTTAGGAATTTCATCATAACTGCAAAAAGCTTGTATTTTCTTTAAGGAAACAGTTGGAAAGAGAGCTGCGTAGGTAACAAGGAAGGGCGCATAAAAGTTTCGAGACTAAATGAAAACCTTTTTTCACTTACTCTTGAATCTCTTCAAAAATATCTTTAATAAAATCTCAAAAATCTCTTAAAATCTCAAAGTTGTTGAAAAAGAATTGCACAGGATAATTAATGAACTGTGTTTGGACAATTACCAAATATACCGGTATATATACCTTCCATCTACAGCAGAATGGACGAAATGAAAGATGAGCGGAACCGCTTTCTTGTAACAGACATAGCTTATCAAAATAGACCAATGCTTCTGGAGGAACGAAACCATTATGGCGCACTCTTTCATAGTACTGTGTGTTGGGATACTAAGCTCCCGAAATTAGATTGTCATCGGAGTCCATTGCTCTTGCAGTATATCTGCGAATCGGCTTCAGGATCAAATTATCCACTCTGATCATTTTAGCTCTGTTGTATACGACTTCATTAGAGTAGAACTTCTTGTAGTCGGACCAAGAAGTTCGATAAAGTCGAAGACAGGGCCAAAGGTATGCCCTCTCAAACAACCACATCCTTTCAAACAGGCTAGCTCCCACAATGAACCACACGGGACAGTCATAGTTAAGCTTAGACCTGATAAGCGTCATGTAGCAGATTATCTTAAGTTGGCTGTTGTAAAACAGTCTCTTTGCAAGGGCAAATGTGCCTCGAGCCCTGGTCAGAGCAACATCTAGGTATACCGGTATGAAGTAAGCGCCTAGATACAAATGTCTCAATAGGGAACGACCCCTTATTTGTTTTGTTTGTTTGCTACGACATCTGTGAAAAATATTTAGTATACATCATGTCAGACAGACACAGACAACATCATATTTTTTCATCGTGTTAAAAATGTCGAATTTTGTACCAGAAAGTGATGATTTGCGGAAAATATTAATTTTTTGTTTTCATTTGAAGAAAAGTGCTGCAGAGTCGCTTCGAATGCTTGTCGAGGCATATGGTGATCACGCTCTATCAGAAGCAACATGCAAAAGATTGTTTCAACGGTTCAGAAATAATGATGTGAGAAACGAAGAACGTGGAAGACCACCAAAAAAGTTTGAAGACGCCGAATCGCAAACGATATTGGATGGAGATGACACTTCGAGTCAAAAGCAAATGGCAGCAATGTTAAATGTTGCACAACAAACAATTTCTGACCGTTTAAAAGCTATGGGAAAGATCCAAAAGAGTGAAAGATGGGTGCCACATGAATTGAATGAAAACCGAAAAAACACTTTTGCTTCAAAGACACGAAAGAAAATCGGTTTTGCATCGGATTGTTACTGGCGATGAAAAACGGATTTATGTAAAGAATCCTAAACGGAAAAAATCATGGGTTAATCTGGAATAACCATCAACATCGACTGCAAAACCAGATCAGTTCGGCAAGAAGACAATGCTCTGTGTTTGGGGGGACCAGAAAGGTGTGCTGTACCACGAGCTCCTAAAACCTGGTGAAACCGTTAATACTAATCGCTACCCACAACACATGATCAAATTGAACCATGCTTTGATCGAGAAACGATCAGAATGGGCCAGAAGATACGGCAAGGCAATTCTGCTCCATGACAATGCAACTGCACACAAAGCAAAACCGGTTCAGGATACAATCAAAACATTTGGCTGGGAGCAGCTTCGCCACCCGCCGTATTCACAAGACTTAGCTCCTTCCGACTACCATTTGTTTTCATCGATGGGACACGCATTGGCTGAGCAGCACTTTGATTCCTATGAGGAGGTCGAAAATTGGGTGCCTGATTGGTTTACTCTTAAAGACGAACAATTTTATTGGCGTAGTATTCACAAGGTAGTCAAAATGTGTAGAAAATAATGACCAATACTTTGAATAAAATGTTTTTACTTTCCCATTAATGATTAGTGTTTTATTTTAAAAAAACTCATTTCATACCTGTAAAGCTGGTATATGTCTGCTGATTGTTATGTTACATTCTGACGTGGAGCAGGAACTAAACAAGTGCCTCAAAACCAGTGGGAAAATCTTCCAATACTAACTCCAAAGCCCTTGAATTTATTCAATATGTTTAAAGTTTTTTTTTCTGTTTTGGAGGTTAGGATAAACTACACTGGAGTGCTCAGACTCATATACTGGTCCATTGTACTACCAGGCAGGAACCTTCATTTAATGTAATTTCTTTTACATTGAAGGCCTCGGTGAGTTCGTTGCCGACCTTGACGGAGCGGCGAGAGTTCTCCATCGTCATCCTACACAATCTGACGAGTTTGGTAGGAAAGCCACAACTAGACATGGCACTGCAGACGTAGTCTCTATGCACACTGTCATATGCGGCATTAAAATCAACGAATAGGTGCTGGGTGTCAATTTGCACTTCTTGAGTCTTTTAGAGGATCTGGCGCAAAGTGAAGATCTGGTCTATCGTGGACTTCCCTGACCTGAAACCACACTGATAGGGACTTATCAGGTCATGGACAAACGGTTTCAGATGCTCACACAATACGGGAGAGAGGATCTTGTATCTCCTCTTTTTCCTTCTGAGAAGCCGGTGCTCTTCCCTTATTCTCTGTTCGTAGAGCTCACGAAGAGCCCTCGTTGTTTGATGCAGCGTCGCCTTAGAGGCGTCTTGTTTGGCTGCATGCGCTTGCCTGCACTCGTCCGTCAAACCACGGGTTCGTTCTGGGTGGTGACGTGAAACCCAGCACATCAGTGGGAGCTTCTTTGATGACTTCTTGACAACGCTTCCAGTCTTCTTCTATGTTTAGTGTAGGCAGCTTCGAACTCTGAGCGAGTTTCAGGGAGACTCGGTCGGCAAAGTTCTCAGCAATCGGCTGCGATTGTAGCTTTACGACGTCAAACCGTTTTGGTCTGTCTCGACTCCGTTGCTCTTTCGATATCCGGGTTCTTATCTTGGCTACAACAAGGTGATGATCCGAGCCGATGTTTGCAGCTCGGAAGGTTCGGACATCGATAAATCTGGAGAAGTGCCTGACGTCGATCGCAACGTGATCAATCTGGTTGACGGTTAATTGATCAGGAGATCGCCAGGTCCCTTGTGAATATCCAAGTGTGGGAACCGCGTGCTAGCCACAGAGACGTTCCGCCCCGAGGCGAAGTCCAACAGCCTGAGTCCTTTTCCGGATGTTATGTTGTGCAGGCTGTGTTTGCCGATGACTCCAGCAAAAATGTCCTCCTTTCACAGCTGAGCATTGAACAGCATTTTCAGTTTTATTAAATCAATTCAAAAACTTACTTTAGAATCCTCTTAAAATCCTCAACCCAAAAAATAACTCGCGTTTAGATGTGTAAAATAAGACGCGCATAGAAAAATCTGATGAATGTTTTAACGAATGATATCGAAAAACAAAAAAAAATGTAATTTCCTAATTATTTGTTTTTATTTCTGTTTTATTAAGTTTATTTAAATTTAAGGTTACATTAATATTTAAAAAAACATAGTGGTAATGCCATTTCAAGGCAAATTTATAATTTACATTAAAATTGTAAAAACAAAAATGAGGTGGGGTATCCCTTTGAACTTAACTCAATTAAACTTTATTAAATTAAACGACAATATTTAGCAACTAGTATTTCGAGTATACAAATATTTTACATTATACCTAAAATAGGTCCTTATGTATATTATATTATGTTTTGAAAAAATGCTTCCACATTGTCATAGCCAAGACAAAATAGCCATTTTCTACCTTCTTTTAAAAATGTTACGTAATGGATCGTTGCTCTAATAGACTGTGGAAGTCTATTGAAAAGACGACTTGAAGTTATGTTATAAAAGTTACTTAAGGCAGTTGTTCAGAAAGTCGGAGTTCGATTTTAAGAATTTCTACGTAAATTGTAAATTAAGTTAAAATGAAAATGTGCATCACCTAATCTTATAAAGAATAGTCTTAGGACTTTGTAGCAATATAAATGTCGGATAGAAAGAACTTTCAATACGTTTGAAATAGTCATCAAGAATTATACCTCTAGAGTTGACTACGTTCAAGCCAGTCAAAACAATCATAAATCAGAACTAATGTCAAAAAATTATCTTTTGACTAAGGTAAGCTTTATGTCGATTTAAAGAAACAAATTTAGCTTTATATCTTTCTGAGTTTTTATACATCTAAGACAAACTACCTCTAATTTATTTAATATTTCATTTTATTGGAATATATTGCTTATTCGAAAAGCAATGGCACCCAAAGGGCACGTCATTTTTTCAGAGCAAGTGGCTCAGGCTTTTGAATTTAACATATTTCGCTAAAATTTGAACTCAGAGCACTTAAAGAATTCACCGATAATTTTGCTAATTTTTACAGAAATTTCATGAGGTTACGCTATGAATTTTTATTCATAGAGAAGTTCGCCTAAAATTGGCATTTTATCACCTATTCGAAAGGAAATAAAACTAAAGTATGGCAATTTTTAATGGCTTCATGTAGGCCAATTTCAAAATGTTCAGAATTTTTTTTCAAACTTTCTTAAGCATGAAACAAAATAGTATGGTCTGTCGTTGTTCCCAAAGTATTGATAATTATAAATCCTTTTATATTCAGTGGTATTTCACTGAAACTAAATAATGTGTTAAGTCTTTTGTCGTGTGTGCAAAAATCGAAGCAGAAGACAGAAGACACTGCCACACCACCAGCAGTGGAGGGAGTATTTGAATTAGTGCTATTCGTATTTGAATTAGTGGTCGCCGTGGCGTAGTGGGTAGAGTGCGACGCTCACACGCCGAAGGGTCTAGGTTCGACTCCCAGTTCAACACCAATTTTTCTAATATTTCACGGCACCACCTCTTTCGAGCTGCTGACAACACTCAAAAAGTAATAACTGTCTAAGAAAGCTTCTCAAATTTCGCCGTTCGGAGTCGGCAAAAAACTGTAGGTCCCTTCTACTCGTGAGAGAACAGTAGCGCCTACAACACGAGTAGTTGATGAGCAAGCTAGGCCCTAGTCCCCCTTTGGACTGTAGCGCCAACAATTATTATTATTATTATTATTATTCGGCAGAGCACAAGTGAAAATGTTTTAATTATTTGTTAACTGCGCAAGAACTTGAATTTCTTCGAAACACAACAGCGGAACGTTCGTCCTTCAGTTAATGCTTACAGCACAGCTAAAACTTAGTTTTTACTATGATTGTGATCTTTGTTAAACCAATATCAAGTCGAACACCGACAAAGTCTGTCTATTCTTTCCCTCGTTTACTAATAATAATAATAATAATTCTTGGCGCGACAGTCCACAGGGGGACCAGGGCCTAGCTACTATTCTCTCACGAGTAGAAGGGACCTACAGTTGGTTACCGACTCCGAACGGTGAAGTTTGAGAAGCTTTCTTAGACAGTTCTTACTCTTTGTGTGTTGTCAGCAGCTCGAAAGAGGTGGTCCCGTGAAAAATTCGAGGTGTTCAGTCGCGAGTCGAACCTAGACAATTCGGCATGTGAGCGTCGCACTCTGCCCAATACACGACGGCCACCGTTTACTACTGGGCTAAATGGCTCTCAAAAGATTCACATTTCCAGCTTACAAATGTCGAATGTCCAATGATAAAGCGCATTGATGGCACTTTTAAAGTTTTCAAATATATCCAGCGCATAAGAAAAAAAACGCCCTTTTAAAATTAGCGCCTGTGACACGCCCCGATAGACACATCTAATGACCCGTCAAAACTCATCGTCAACGAGCGTCTTCAAAAAGAAAGAATAAAGAAACTCCCAGCGCAAAGAAAGATCCAAAAACACTCTGATTGATGTGATCTAAGGGTAATAGCTTCGGATATTCCCACCGCCCACCTCCCAATCGGATGAGGTGGCCCTAAGCTGTCCTGTTCGTCTCGTTTTCGCCCCATCGTGATAAAGAAAAATCAATTAATTTTCATGTTTTGTCATTTACACTAACCGAAGTGTCACTAGATCCCGGCCGGCTGGCGGCATTAGTAATAGTCCTGACACGGTCTTTTGACATAATATATGGATTTGTGTCTTGTTCCAGAGGCACTCGGAGGGGGCGAAACGAGAGGACAACTATGTGTGTGCACGCACATTATCATGTTTGTATCCCTGTCGTCTCGAGGGCATACAACGATAAGGTGTCGCCTTGAGATGAAATGTTTTGGGTAATTTGGAGTTGTGAGATGTCTTCGGACACTCCAGAAATCTCGGTGCGGACGTGGCTGTAGGAGAAAGAACTACAACCATCAGGAAATATCCTCGCAGCTCAGCAAAATCGCAATTTAATGACCTGTTCCTCAACCCGGTGGTTGCCAAGGGGAAACAACCTCCTGTTCGGCTTATCCATCGATTGACCTGTTTTTGAAACAGATCTCCTACCGCTTGGATACGTTAAAAATCACAGTAACTTCAAAGCCTGTGTCATCTAAAAGCCGCAGACAATCTCCACTGTCGCCACACGACAAACAGATCAAAATAATGCCACTCGAAGATGAATTTCAAAAGGTTGCTGAGGTCCCAACGGCACAATGCGACACACAAGTCTCTTTAAATCCTTTTCTCAATAAACTTCCACACCAGTGGTATCGTCCGCGTGCGTGCCTGTGTTCCTTTGTCCCCACACAAGCACAATTCCCATGCCAGTGCCGACCGTGTGTGCATGTGCGACCCATTGTGCTCGTAGTCATGTGACGATTTCGTGGCTAATGGCAGATGAAAGGACAAGCAAATTAACGCTTTAGTCGCCACCTCCGAAGAGAGGGAGAGGCGGTAAGTGGGTGTGCGAACGAGCGCACACAGACAAATTGTAGGCCGTAAAGCTAAATGCTCCAGCGCTCTATTTGTGGACCGGAATTCGGCTGAAACATGCAGCCAGCAATGCGGCACTTTACTATTCAGGTCATGTGAGTCGACCCTCAGCGTGTTTTGGGCGGGGTGGAGTTTTTTTTTTTTTTTCAATTCCGCCTCACAGATCTGAGACCTGTGGCACTGATGAAACTCGAATGCTGGTACATGACTTCTCGTAATGTATTACTGATGCTAGACGGTTGCCTTCCTGTATTCCTGACTGACGTGTGTTGCGAATACTCAATGCGTTCTTATGAGTTCTTGGGATATCGACGGCGTCGTGCGGCGCCATAAGACGAAGCGAGTTGAAGTTACACTGCTTTGCTTTTTCGTTTGATTTTCTGTGCGTGTATAAGCTGTTAAGGGCTTTATGCAGGGCACACTTCTCGAATAGATTTGCTCACAATTCACCTCCTTTGATTTGTGTTTTTTTTGTCTGATTTCGAAATGGTGAGAGTTGTTGGGCTAAATAAAAGGCAGCATTTGAAGTCATCAAAGCCTAATGGTGGTGTTCTATTGCCCTACCGGATGAGGAATCGAATGTGATCAGATTTGTTTGATAAGTTAAGGTTATGAAGTGGGGGGAGATTAACTCTACCACTGGCCTCTAGTCCAATCAATATTTCAAAAACGTTCCTTGCTTTCAAGTTAGCTTCATATTTGCTGAAAATCAACCCTGTTGAGACACCCCACTGTTTTGGAAAGCATCTGTAAAGCACGCTTCTACTTGAAGGTAAATAGAGACTCTCAGCACAAACCATTTAAAAGTTCTGTCACCACCACTGTAATAAACTCAAATGGCCCAAAGAAACACCTAGCTCAAGTCAAATTCATGCACAAGGCACACCGCCTCCATTCAGGGCAAGCCCGCACACCCGCACCCAACTCGTCCAACATCAATGACCCGAAAAAAAGGATCCCTGTCAGACTCGCATTCAAGGTCGCCAACTTATGATGTTTATTTTGTTTTATTCAACGATGTTCACCGTTCACTTACACACCGTCAAACACACATGAATAATGGATGCCAAGAAAGCTGTGCCGCCCTAGACAGAAAATGTCCTAAGAGCGTAAACTGAATTCTCTGACACACCCAATGCGAGGCGGGAATGGCTTTCAAGTAAGGAGATTATTTCCTTGTCCTTGCTGAGGAAGTAATCACAAATTAAATCTGTTCATTATTTCGTACTTCGTTCCAATGGAATTGAATGGCATAGACGCTTCTCTGTGCACGGCTCTTGGCTGGGAAGATAGGGGTGGCTTGGTCTTGGTTACATGATCATTTCGCATGTCTTGCTCGTCACGGTGTGCGTAATGATAATATGTATCTTTCGCTCTCATGGTTATGGCGTAAGTAATAAGCCGAAGGCATGTTCGTACATCTTGACGAGGATTCACGGAAGGAAAACATTTTAATCTTATGAATTAAACACAACTACACCCAGTGTACTTACAGGAGACCTTTTCAGACTTATTAATATTTCCCCATTGGGAGCATTCTGCCCGGCCTTTGTGACTTCTCGAGTGCTTTCAGGGAGGGACAACTGAGACTCTCAATTGACAAGCTTAAAGTGGTCCCTAGAAAATTGCGCCGTTCCCAGAGCATTTAAGAATAAGCGGGCAACTGTATATGTAGCCGAAACTATTTGAGCGTTGAATGTCTGCTTACCTCTCAAAACCCCAGTTTCTAAGTTGTATCATTTGGTTAGAATTTAAATTTTCGGAAAATTCACATAAACTAACCCTAAAAGAAAATGTGTTGACATATAATATGCGAGAATAGAACGATGTTCAAACTTTGCCAAGCCAAGCGTCGAAAAATCAGAAACAAAATGAGAGCAATACAAAGAGAGGTAGATAGCTTTATTTCGTTTTAAATTTACAATGGCTTTCTTATTTCAAAATATACTATTAATTACAGAGATTTGATATTTTTATTATATATCTTTCTTCTGAGAAGTTATTGCAAAAATTTTAAAAAGGAAACTAGACAAGAATTAGAATTTTGAAGGAAACACGACAAAACCTTCAGTATAAGTTAAAAAAAAAAATAATAAATAAATAACTACAAATTAATTAATAAAATCAAATAAATAAATTAATAAGCACATAAATGAATAAATAACTAATTAAATTCAATTAATAATTAAAATGAAAATAAAAAAATAAATAAATAAACGGGCAAACAAATTAATAAATAAAGAATTAAATCATACATTCTGACTAGTAGTTGCAAACAGAATGATCTGTTTAGGCGATTGTCAGCAAAAGCGAGAGAATTCATATACTTTTCAGTGATTTTGGATATTCTCTCTGACACAAATTCTACACCAACTCTTTTATGAAGGTGTAAAGTAGGACAATCCCATGGTAAGTTTAATAATTACTTTAGAACTTTATTTTGAGCTACTTGTTATTTTTTAATGTGGCAATGGGCGGAGTTTCAACAAACTGAACAATCATAAAGAAGGATAGCTTGAAATATAACTTTAAATATAATTATTTTATTTCTTATACCGGTATGAAGCGCCAAGAATGTCTCGATAGGGAACATTTGTTGTGAACGAGCCCTTAGTTTTTTTTTGTTTGTTTGCTATGACATCTGTGAAAAATATTTAGTATACAGCAAGTCATTGAACAGACAACATAATATTTTTCCATCGTGTTAACAATGTCGATTTTTTTACCAGAAAGTAATGATTTGCGGAAAGCATTAATTTTTTGTTTTCATTTGAAGAAAAGTGCTGCAGAGTCGCATCGAATGCTTGTCGAGGCATATGGTGATCATGCTCTATCAGAAGCAACATGCAAAAGAAGGTTTCAACGGTTCAGAAATAATGATTTTGATGTGAGAAACAAAGAACGTGGAAGATTACCAAAAAAGTTTGAAGACGCCGAATTGCACACGATATTGGATGGAGATGACACTTTGAGTCAAAAACACGTGGCAGCAATGTTAAATGTTGCACAACAAACAATTTCTGACCGTTTAAAAGCTATGGGAACGATCCAAAAGTGTGGAAAGTGGGTGCCACATGAATTGAATGAAAGACAGATGAAAACCCGAAAACACACTTGTGAAATTTTGCTTCAAAGACACGAAAGCAAATCGGTTTTGCATCCGATTGTTATTGGCGATGAAAAATGGATTTATTTTAAGAATCCTAAACGGAAAAAATCATGGGTTAATCTGGGACAACCATCAACATCGACTGCAAAACCAGATCAGTTCGGCAAGAAGACAATGCTGTGTGTTTAGTGGTACCAGAAAGGTGGGCTGTACCACGAACTCCTAAAACCTGGTGAAACCGTTAATACTGATCGCTACCGACAACAAATGATCAATTTGAACCATGCATTGATCGAGAGTGGTCGCCGTGGCGTAGTGGGTAGAGTGCGACGCTCACACGCCGAAGGGTCTTGGTTCGTCTCCCAGCTCAACAACAATTTTTCGCATTTTTCACGGCACCACCTCTTTCGAACTGCTGACAACACTCCAACAGTAATAACTGTCTAAGAAAGCTTCTCAAATCTCGCCGTTCGGAGTCGGCAAAAAACTGTAGGTCCCTTCTACTCGTGAGAGAACAGCAGCGCCACAACACGAGTAGTTGATGAGCAAGCTTGGCCCTGGTCCCCCTTTGGACTGTAGCAGCAACAATTATTATTATTGATCGAGAAACGACCAGAATGGGCCAGAAGGCACGGCAAGGTAATTTTGCTCCATGACAATGCACCTGCACACAAAGCAAAACCGGTTCAGGAAGCAATCAAAACACTTGGCTGGGAGCAGCTACCCCACCCGCTGTATTCACCAGACTTGGCCCCTTCCGACTGTCATTTGTTTTCATCGATGGGACACGCATTGGCTGAGCAGCACTTTGATTAATACGAAGAGGTCGAATATTGGGTGTCTTATTGGTTTGCTTTAAAAGACGAACAATTCTATTGATATGGTATACACAAATTGCCAGAAAGGTGGTCAAAATGGGTAGAAACCAATGGCCAATACTTTGAATAAAATGCTTTTACTTTCCCATTAATAATTAGTGTTTTATTTTCAAAAAAATTATAACCTGGTAAATGACCTGAATCTTTGTCGTTGTCCTGAACGCACTTCAACCATTGCGCCACAACGGCGTCGTAAACTAGGGAACCTTACATATTTTGGTCATTTCTTTCACGACATTGTGGACATTCATTGTGCAAAAAGCTTTGGTGCGCTAGTGTAGCTGTACCTCACCTCATTTCAAGGATTGGTAACACAATGAACGGCTGACTTAACATCCAACGAATATCTTTATCGCGAATGAATATTTATGATTCCGGAAATAAACGCAATTGAAATCATAACTGCAACTGTGGCCATATCTTTCAAATCGAATTCAATTCATTGCGCTCGATTTATCCGGCCTGAATTATTCACAAATTTGTGATGGCTTTTAGTAATCCAAATAAACAATTCATAGAATTTCGTTTTTCGTAGTTCCTATTTTTGACTTTTCGAAAACGGGAAAGGTTCAATCATGAAATCGATTGAAACCGTTCGTCCACTATCTACAACTGCCAATTCCCTAACTTGAATCAACTCGTACTTATACCAAACATTGCAAAGGTTTCCAATGTTAGCTTATTTTGCTTTCGAAAATGTAAGAAAAAGCAGTGTCAGATATATGAGTGCCCTTATCGCTAGGGGTAGATGCATGATGGATATGTTTTGATGGAAGGGTTGGAGGGCTGACTTTTTTAAAGGGAAATAACGAAAGAAGGAAGCAAGATGAAATCATGCTGAATGAGAAACTGTGTATCTGCAAATCACAATATCGAATTATTGACTTTGCGACCGAGTGTCTTTCCCTTTCCCGTACAACTCATCGCCGGTAACCACCCCAGCGACCTCCGCAAGGGAAAGCAGTGTTGCAAAGATGAAATATTATAACCAATTATGCGAACATAGCCAATTAGCTCTCAAGGAAACTAATTAATCCCTTCGCCAACAAGGACTACCTCCACAAAGCACAAAACGGAAAGTCAACTTAAAGTTACATTAATACCGCTCCCTCGGCCCATAGCGGACTCACCCCGCACAGCCCTTGAAAAAATACAACACCATCACAGCAGTCAGTTACTGTGCCGCCCAGCGACACGTAGTTTGCCGGAGAGTGCTTGAGTGCAGAGAAGGGAAAACAGCGCGGTCCCTGATTCACGCGAATTAATTAACGCATTTCTTCAAGGTCAGCTCTCCAACTTGCCGTATCGATCTGGATCTTCTCCCTTTGCGAACAAAGTTTTCTCCTGAAGCGAGATTGTAACGAAGATTGCCGAGGAATAGGTCTGAAGCAAATCACACTACCGGGCAAATAAAAATGAGTTTCCATCATCTGCTGAGAAGGGATGAAGTTCTGCCAAACGATTCAATTAATCCTTGCACTCCGTAAACAGCGGACCGTGCCGGGTTCGATTAAATTAATGACCGACCAGGCTGGATGATTAAGATTTCAAGACAAGATCTAAGTCTGAAAATGCATTGCAAGGAATTCCGTGTATGCGGTTCTATACATAAAACTGCCTCCTTCCTCAGGCTCAGGATCTCTGAAGCATTGGGTAATCTAAAAATGTCAACAGCGAGTAAGATACTCCGCCCTGGAGGGCCATACTCATCACTCCTGGAAAACGGAAAACAAGGGAATCCATAAAAACGTAGAAGGTCTCGGGTCAACCTTAATGATTATTGCTTATGGTAGATTGCCAAGTGAAACGCACTATTTGTTTTTGTTTTCTTCTTTTTACTCTGGTTGTCTCTGAGAAAGATATTTCTCCTTTTTTCGGAACGAACAGCAAGCAACGAGCAGAAAATTGGAACATCCCCCGACTGTGCAGGCGATGTGTGATTTTCGAATTTTCCAGAACTCTTAATTTATTGATGGACCAGGCATGACATTCGGATGAGTTTGACCATTCGTGCGTAAATGTTGGGAATTACAATGGCTTTCAAGATTCTGGGAACCGATGGATGCTGGGATATTGAGAAACCGTTTTTTTGGGAAATCTCCACTAGCGGTTCGTAGTTCTGTTCAGTCTACGGTTTGATTCTGATAAAATCCATCCCTCAATTAAGGTCAAATATTGGTTATCAGAAATGGATAAATGGAACATTTTTTGATAAACTTCATTTATTATTTATTTCGACGTTTTTCTTAGCTTGTTTTCAGGTGAAGACATGTCGGATGCAAAGTTTTAAGGTCTCTTAGTGACTTGAGAGAGTCCTTCGAAGGTAGGTATAGTTCTAAGAACAGAAATCAAATGATAAACTGTCTGCCTACTTCAGTTTATGATTTGATTTGTGTTCTTAGGATCTTGATGAGATCATAACATTGCCCAAGGAATTCAACGTTTCATCAAAGGAACTTGCCATCCGTCTAATTCCCTCTCATTACAACGAATGCACTTTAAATAATATCGTTTGGCTTAAAAAAGATGATTTATATTAAAGAACTTCCTCTCACATTCGTCACGAGCGCTCTACTGACTATATTCCTGTCGTATTGGGATCTTCGTATCTTAGTAGACAGATAAATCTTTCTGATTATCGGCTTTTGAAAATCTTCTTTCATGCACCTAACGTTTCGAATTCTTTCGAGTTGCTGACAACGCTAAGTGAAACTCCTCCACTTGTATATTCACTATAGACATAAGATTGTTAACCTTCTACTTCTTCTTTGAGTGGTGCTACAGTTCGGAGTTGACCTGGGCCTCAACCAGCACGATCTCTCGTTGTTCTTCATATGTGTGCGCCACCTTAGCTCAGGCCGTAGTCGATTGCGTTGTCCCAATGGCTCGGATTCGAAGACTTTTCGGGACGGCGCGGTGATGTCAATACGCTCTAAATGGTTGACCCATCTTAAATTTCCACACGGTCCATTAATCTCGAGGTGGAATCTCGAGTCTCGAGATGCAAACAGGACCAAAAACCGTCCTCATCTGAAAATGATGAACATAACAACGAAAAGCTAGGCCTCTGCCTGACCAAACCAACAAATAGTTAGGCGCATATATAGAATAACGAAGAGTAATAAACCGATTTTTGGTCCTGTTTGCGTTGATGGCATCTGGAGGAGAAGATTTATTGACAAACTCTATGGGCTGTACAGCGACATGCTCCTGGTCAAGCATCTACGGATACAACGCTTAAGATGGCTAGGCCATCCATGCCATTGGGACAACGCAATAGAGGACGACCTAGACTAAAGTGGCGCACACAAGTGGAGAAGGACCTCAACCAACTTGGAGTGCGCAACTGGAAACAGCTGGCGAAAGATCGTGCTGGTTGGAGAGGCATGTTGGTTGAGGCCCAGGTCCACCCCGGACTATAGCGCCACAAGAAGAAGAAGAAGAACGAGCCAATCACAGAAGCAACAAAATAACATTTGACGGAAGATAATTGCAAAATGAGGTACGACGCCAGCAGGAAGAAGTGCAATAGTTAAACGTCCCTTCATTGAATAGCGACTGTAGCTTCTACACCGAAATAAAACAAAGGCTTCCGCTGCCAATCGCTACACCTCCTAACTCATGTTTTGATTAAATGAGAAAACAATGTTTTGAAAAAGCAACTTCGCTTAATGTGACACTGTGCTAGTTTCATTCCTTGTTTACGGATATATATAAGTAAGCTCTCGCCGAAAAAAAAATTTGCAGCGATGACGTCTAGAAGAAATGATTTAAGAGGCAAACAACACGAGATGTGCTGCAGAGCTATGCACTTACGATCGCTAACACACGTAGAGTGCATGAGAAGCATTCATCGGGCTCGGAGAAAACTTTTAGTCAAAGGCATTAGCAGGTGTCAAGAAAAGGACTTCAACGAACTTGCACGTTATGCTTGAAGAACAGGTCCCCTCTGAACTGTAGAGAAACTCGTTGAAGAAGTTGAAGTCAAATCATTTTTGTAAAAAAAAGAAAACTATACACTTTCGTCACAGTTCTAAATCTGTTAAGTACTTACCAAATGCTCAATTGAATATCCCATCGCGGTAGAATGAGAATATTTAACTTTTGGAACCTACTTACGTTCCTTAAATGCAGACGCTAGCAAACTCTAACACTAGGTGCTCACATGCATTTTTAAATGACTAAATATATACAACAATACTCTGAATCTAAAGACACACACATGGTGTTTCGTTTTACCGTATTGACGTGTGACTTCAAGCCTAACGAAAAAATCAAATCTATGCCCCCGACTAATTTTTATATGCGAGCTACAAATTAATTCGATTCGTTTTGAAGAGATGGCGCCACCTGCATGTTACGGCTGGTCTTGGAACAGTGTTGGGCAAATTTAGTCGAATAATAACTAATGATTAAATTAGTCATTAGTTGCCTTATTCAAGCGACTAATGATTAATTTTTCATTACTCATGAAAATTATGATTGACCAATAAATTATTCATTATTCGCAGAAATTACTCATGACTAAATCAATCATTATTCATGAGTTATTCATATAAGTTAAACATTAGTCATTAATCACAGCATTCATTCAAGATATAAATCTGTTAAAAAAAAAAACTAAGACAAAGTATTGAGTTATTTCAAATGATAGAGTGGATAACGAACTTTAAAATATTACCGTCGAACTTTCTGTTTTTTGGTGATTTCTTAGCACATAGTTTTTGCAATTTTAGTTTTGCCGCGTAAATACTGTGAGCGTCAAAAGTGAGTAAACAAATATCTGATTACTGTATAAAGATGAAAATTGGGTCAAAACAACAACAAAACTCAAATTCCATTGTTACACAAAAACAGCTTTATTCAATGTGATCAATTATTCAAAAAATAAAGTACGGTAAAAACAAAAACAAATACATTTGTTTGATGGAAATTATAACTACTTCATATATTACGAGTCAAAAGTGAGTGAACAGTATACATTTCTATCAACAAATCTACTTATTTATTGCTTAAAAAATTAAATGTAGTACTCCGTTGGTTCTCCTTTGAACTTTATTACTTACTTGAGTCTACGTGGCATAGACATTACCAGTTTATTGGTAACATCGGGGGAAATTGTTGACCATTCTTCTGTTACAGCTTTTTTTCAGGTCTTCCTAGTGGTTAATAGTACTCTGTCGTATTCTTCTATGCAAATGCTCCCATAAGTGTTCTATTGGGTTAAGGTCCGGTGATTGCGGGGGATGATCAAGTTGTTTTGGGGTCCTATAAAGCAACCATTCCTTAACAAGACGTCAGGTATGCTTAGGATTATTGTCTTGCTGAATGATCCAATTCCTAGCTAAACCTTATTTTTCTACGCTCGGTTGCAAGCTGGTCCTGAGAATATTTAGATAATCTTCCTTCCTCATTGTACTATCAATGAAGGCAAGATTACCGACCCCAGATGCTGCTACACACCCCCACACCATCACTGAACCTCCACCACATTTCAAGACCGACCTAATTTTTTTTTCAGTAAATTCTTCATTTTTTGCTCTCCAAATTTTTTTATTCATATGGCTCTTAGAAATTTCGAATTTGCTTTCATCACTATATAAAATGTTTTGAATAATTGATCACATTGAATAAAGCTGATTTTGTGTATCAATGGAATTTGAGTTTTGTTATTGATTTGACCCAATTTTCATCTTTATACAGTAATCAGATATCTGTTTACTCACTTTTGACGCTCACAGTATATACAGGACTGTGCAAAATAATAGCACCATCTTCGACTTTGTCACTATTATGCTAATTACTTTTCGTATGGCGAGGCAGGTGTCTCATATTTACTGCACAACATCTATTACATCAGTCATTAAACCCATAAACAAGACATTGAAAAATTCATCATCACCAGAAATACAAATATATGCGTAAAGTCCGACATGCCCGCGATTGGTGGTTATTCATGATACAGAGTTAGTCATGACTACACATGAATCATTAATAACCGTCAATCATATGTGTGAATAACGAAAATTCATGAATAAACGTTAGTCATGAATAAATACGGCAAATAAATTATTCATGACTAACGTTTAGTCACGTTTCTTTAGACATTAGGCATTATTTTATTTTGTGCCCAACTCTGTCTTGGAAGCTATTACCTACTCCGTTGGAAAGTTGCGATAATTGTGGCCGCCATGGCGTAGTGGATAGAGTGCGATGCTCACACGCCGAAGGGTCTAGGTTCGATTCCCGGCTAAACACCTCGAATTTTTCACGGAACCACCTCTTTTAAGCTGCTGACAACACTCAAAGAGTAATAACTGTCTAAGAAAGCTTCTTAAATTTCGCCGTTCGAAGTCGGCAAAAAATTGTAGGTCCCTTCTACTCGTGAGAGAACAGAAGCTCGCACAACACGAGTAGTTGATGAGCAAGCTGGGCCCTGGTCGCCCTGTGGACTATTAATTAGTGCACATTAAAATCCTTTTTTGACCAATAACTTCATTTTTTCCATTATTTTTATTTTTGCAAATATTCTGAAAAGTTCTGATTTTCTTTTTAAATGAAAGAGAATTGCAGCTGAAGTCGATGAAGTGCTTATAGAAGCTTAGAGTGAATCAGCTCCAAATGACAATCGTCCAAGGGTCTTAGCCAGACAAAAAAGTTTGAAGTTGAGGAATTGCAGGATCGAAATCCAGAGAGTGAACTCACAAAATCGTTGGAAATGACTCAGCAAATAAATTCCGGTTGGTTAAAGAAATTTGGATTTATTCAAAAGCAAGGAAATCGGGAGTCGTACGAGTTCAAACCGAGAAATGTCGAATGGCAACTTTTCATCTGGGAACTGTTTCAATTGATAAAGGAGTTAAAAAGTGCACAGCGCAATGGCCTGACTTTTTTTTAATTTTTATTTTTTTGAAACAGTGATCTCACTCCTTTTTCGCAATCTGAGGCTTGCAAATTAATTTTTTTTAAAATATTATCTTTTATCAGAATACAAATGTTTTTGATTCAGGTTTTAAGTTCATAGAGGGCTCCTGCATTTTAAAAGAAACTCTACTTTCGTCGACGCTATATTGTTAAGCATAGAATGTGACGTTTGGTTGTCATTTACCACCCCAGTGTCTTGCTCAATTCACGAGATTCTCGTGTCGAGCATACTGAAGTCTCTATTTGCAAATTTTACAATGTGAAGTTCAATGTTTCAAATTCAACCCGAATCGATATCCTGCAAATATTCCCTCGTTTTTCTTTTCCCTAATGAACACCAGTCTGCTACAATCATTCCTTTTAAAGTTAAATCAACCGATTACCTGATGTATACCTCAAAACACACATAAAACATTCATGTTAAGGTAGCCCACCGACGTCCCTCGTGGCCGGGCACATCCACACCAACATGGCCTGAGATCAATATCTGTCTTGATTCGCATGTTTCGCCACCACCACAACAGACATATGGTTTCGTGTTCGTTTCGAAACCCACACAAATCATTTCGGCCAGGACTATTTTTACAAAGGATACACCTTTCCATTGGAAGAGTAAATAAAACGTAATTATTGCCCAGTCTTATAGTGAGGAATACACGCTTCTATGGAACCGATATGCTTTTGTCGGGACTCGAGTTAGACATCCTTCCGCCCCTTCTCCCTGAGGAGGGCACATGCCCGACCGTTCATTTGTTTAAAGAGGACAGCGATGTACCCTTTTTAACTTTTTTTCCCACTGCCCGTCCTTTCTCGAATAAGCACACACACATATATATATATATGAACTTAGTTAAGGTTTCCATTTCTATGATTTACGACCTTGCCAAGGTGAAATATAACTCGGTCCCTCCGCAGCAAGAATAGAAAAACGGATGTAACTGCCCGCAAAAGATCCGGAAACAAAATATGACGGTCATTCTTTGATTAAGAACCTGCTCTGATTTATTCGCTGCTGAGCAGCTGCCTGTCTGCAGGTCATCTTGAGCATCACCAGCAATCATTTACGGGCCCTGAATATTTATATCAATTAAGTTTAATTGAATACTAGAGCAGAGCTGCGATGTGGGAAAGTCGGGCGACTGGAATTTAAATTGAATAACCAAGGCTGAAGGCATTTCCTGGCCGTCTGGTGGCCCCTGTACCTCATGATGGCTGGCACATCTCCTTATATGGAGCCAGGCCTACTACACAACGACAAATGACAACGGTGGTAGGAAGAGCATAGGACAGACAGCACTTATATACAAACGGACGACAATGTACACGTACTGTTAACGCAGCACACACGTTCATAAGTCCTAGCATTGGAATTTATTTCTGAAAAAAAAAGAATAACCCAACCAGCAATGCACCATCGATAACAGGGACACGGTTGGGTGTCGAGCAAGAGCAATAAAAGCAACACAACCAACACACGCATGACAGGAGCCTCCGCAACGATAAATGAATATTTATAAGACAGCGAGACAAAAGACACGTTTCGGAATATAGCCCTCGAGGACGATAACTTTGCACAAATTGCAGTGATGTGCGCAGTGAACTGAACGAAAGTAAGTGAAGTTGAACTGCCCTATTCACCTGTCTCCGTGGGGACATAAAAATTGACTGCGAACATCGAGTGAGGCAACATCCGCCGGGGGCAAAAAACGGTATTCGAAAAAATATTAAATGTTGAAAATGAAAGCGTCGGAGTTGTGCCAATGCAGATACACGGCTGAAAAGTGATTCTTGGAACTAAACCTAGTCCGTCAAACGAGCTCATCGAGTAAATGATGACACTTCCAGGAGCTGACTGAATAAAGTATTCGGCGGGTGAAAATGGAGAAGTTCCGTGGGCTTGCATTGAAAAATGACTCATGAAAGAGAAGACCTTAGCTACTCAGTCTTCACAGAGACTGTCGCCGGAGCATAAAAAAAATAAAACCCATTTTGCACTCGCAATTTGTACGGAGAAACGTGATCATCAAAGTGCGTCATCTTCCTTGCTCATCGGTAAATACATGACTGTTGGACTGCGAGAAAAAATTTAATTTGTGCGATGGCGACCTCGTTCAGATATTCAGTTTATTTCAATTATTATTACTATTTCATCGTGTTTGAAGCAGATGGAAGAACTTGAGTCGCTTGTAGATTCTACAGTCAATGACAGAGTTTCGTTTCACTCTACCCACCATGCCACGGCGGCCACATCCGCCATAAAGTCAATGTAAATATGCTTATTTTGAAATTAAAAATTTATCACCCGTATAACGTCCGATTTCAAGCAAACTAAAGCTACCACAGCTGGCTGTCATGGTTTAGTTTATATGCGGCTCGAAATTCCCATTACTGGCTGTCAAAAACAAAACGGAACGGACACAATTTTGCAAATTGAAGACAAAATTATGCATATTTCCATAGTCACAGACCTCATCTCTCTTCCGTATGGACGCCTACGTTCAGCATGTCAAAGTCAATAAAGACACCAACTCTAGACATCCTCGTTTCCGCATTCAAATGACAGTGTGACGCATTGAAAGCGAATTCAAATGCCACGAAAACCTAATAAACTTCCCCCTCCCATGTCCCCAGGCCTCCCATAACAGAGCTTCCCCTAACGAGCCGATTCTCTCCCACTAATAGCCCCCGCACAAGTCAAATTATATTTGAAAACTTCCGGCGGGCTTCGCGAACGAAAAAAAAATGCCAAAATTAAAACCCTCAAAAAATCATCTGTCAATGTACCAATAAGACTTCGCCCGCAAGGTTCCCCCCGTTATAATGAGTCCAAAATCCGGGATCTCCAGAAAGCGCCCCACGCACCGAGCTCAAAAGAAATGCAAATCTCCTCACCGAAAAAAAAGGGGAGAAAAATTAGATTTAATCGTCATCAGGGCCGCCTTCGGCACTACAGCACCCCAGATTTTTTCCACTCACTGCCAGCTTTCTTTCTAATTATTCCGTTCCAGGCGAAAATAATTGATGTAAATGCGATGTAAATTCAATGGAGGCTCCTTCGCACCAGGAGCACTACTACTGGACGGAAGGACGGTGAACGCCACCGCAGAAGCCGTGAGGGAAATCAATATCCTCGTTGCGGACACATTACAATGAATCTCCATAAGAATAGGCAATAATAAGGAGCTCTGAAATGGCAAAAGAACAGCAAACATGAAAATTTTCAAAATAAATTAATTTATCATAATTTAATGTTGTGTGCGTGTGAAATGTTCCGCTAACGATCCTAACGAGCATTGCACGACGCCATCCGGATGCTTATGATGATGATTTCGAAGAACATGGCACCACAGCATCAGCCAGGGCGATACGTCAGTGACAGTGCACTTCCAGCTGGAGTGTCGTGTGTAGTCTCGTTGTCAACCAGGCCCAGGATCGATGTTGGCACACACTCCAGTCCAAATGGGTTTGTTCGCATTTGGCTGGCGGCGGTGATGACTACGACGACGACGGCACAAGCGGCGGCGGTGTCGGCGGCATGCAACAGCAGCGCCGTCGTGTACGAGTGAATATATAGGTTAATCGTATTTGGAAATACAATTGCGTCCCCCGTCACTTTGCGTCCCATCTCAGCGCCACGATAACGACAACAATGAGGGGGAAATCGATACTTAGCCCTGTAGATGGATGCCAGTCGAAAGAGAACAGCATGCACTTCGTGGAGAGGGTGTTGGAATAGAATTTTTCATTCCCTTTGACGACGAACGCGTGAAGGAGGCTAAGGTATTCCGAGAAACAATAGAGAAGTGCGGAATGCTTGATTGCAATGAGCCCCGCGAAGCAATTTCTTATAATTCGTGGGTAGGAGATGGAGCTGGGAGATTGAATTTGTTTGAAGTGCGAGAGAGCCCTTAGAATGAACGAATGTGTCTTGGCACTGTTTTGATGGGGAATTTGAGTTCGCTAGAAAGGGATCTTCTTTGGATTAGCTCTGATCCCTGCGAGAGAAAAGGAGCTCCGCGTAGTCCTTACAACTTCAATTACTTTACATGAACACGCATCGCATATGATTCTCAACAGTATTGGAACGTTTTTGTTTAAAATTTAACGTGACGTAGAGAGTAAATTAGTATCTTATGGGGAGAACCGCATGTTTGAACCACGACCTGAACAAACTGCATCCTTTGTAGAAACAAACTGCATCCTTTGTAGACCATGTTTAAATTGTGTTAAGACTTAGATGGGCCATCAGTTCAAGGGATGAGGAACCATCATTCAGATGACCACAATTACTGAGTACAAACAATCTATGAAAAAAGCCCACCGGATCGGAAACGTGTGGATCCCACTCCATCGTGAGAGAGCATGCAAAAAACGACTATTTGCTGAAGAAGCTAGACCCCGGTCTCCTGGCGAATTGGTATTTCCTATTTTATATTTTCCTACTTTATAGCCGATAGGAAAAAAGTTCACCTTAATGTTGTGACCACATTCAGGACTAAATCCCTGCATGTGCCAATAAGAAAACTACTTAAATCTCGCTATTTGCAATTTTTCTCGAGTAAAAATTACATATCGACAGTGCGTGCCAGCCAACAAGCTTAGCCTTAATTGCCTTCTCTCTGTATCGTCACACGATTTATTTGGTGTTCTCCTCAAAGTTTAAAAGCAGGTTCTAAGAACTCTTCTGACAAAATAATGTGGAAACATGCACATAGTCAGATACCTCGGGGTCTGGTCCAGGTATTACCGTATGAAAGGAGCGTTTTTTTTTTTGAAAATAAAACACTAATTATTAATGGGTAAGTAAAAACATTTTATTCAAAGTATTGGCCATTGGTTTCTACACATTTTGACCACCTTTCTGGCAGTTTGTGAATACCACGCCAATCAAATTGTTCGTCTTTTTTAAGCAAACCAATCAAACACCCAATTTTCGACCTCCACGTAGAAATCAAAGTGCTGCTCAGCCAATGCGTGTCCCATCGATGAAAACAAATGGAAGTCGGAAGGAGCCAAGTCTGGTGAATACGGCGGGTGGAGAAGTTGCTCCCAGCCAAGTGTTTTGATTGTATCCTGAACCGGTTTTGATTTGTGTGCAGGTGCATTGTCATGGAGCAAAATTACCTTGCCGTGCCTTCTGGCCCATTCTGGTCGTTTCTCGATCAATAATAATAATTGTTGGCGCTACAGTCCAAAGGGGGACCAGGGCCTAGCTTGCTCATCAACTACTCGTGTTGTGCGCGCTACTGTTCTCTCACGAGTAGAAGGGACTTACAGTTTTTTGACGACTCCGAACGGAGAAATTTGAGAAGCTTTCTTAGACAGTTATTTTTCTTTGAGTGTTTTCAGCAGCTCGAAAGAGGTGGTGCCGTGAAAAATTCGAAAAATTAGTGTTGAACTGGGAGTCGAACCTACACCTTTCGGCGTTGGAGCGTCGCACCCTACCCACTACGCCACGGCGACCACTCTCGATCAATGCATAGTTCAAATTGATCATGTGTTATCGGTAGCGATCAGTATTAACGGTTTCACCAGGTTTTAGGAGCTCGTAGTACAGCACACTTTTCTGGTCCCACCAAACACACAGCAGTGTCTTCTTGCCGAATCGAACTGGTTTGATGGTTGTCCCAGATTAACCCATGATTTTTTCCACTTAGGATTCTTAAAATAAATCCATTTTTCACCGCCAGTAACAATCTGATGCAAAACCGATTTTCTTTCGTGTCTTTGAAGCAAAATTTCACAAGTGTTTTTTCGGTTTTCCATCTGTCTTTCATTCAATTCATGTGGCACCCATTTTCCACACTTTTGGATCTTTCCCATAGCTCAGAAATTGTTTGTTGTGCAACATTTAACATTGCTGCCATTTGCTTTTGACTCAAAGTGTCATCTCCATCCAATATCGTTTGCGATTCGGCGTCTTCAAACTTTTTTGGTGGTCTTCCACGTTCTTCGTTTCTCGCATCAAAATCATTATTTCTGAACCGCTGAAACCATCTTTTGCATGTTGCTTCTGATAGAGCATGATCACCATATGCCTCGACAAGCATTCGAAGCGACTCTGCAGCACTTTTCTTCAAATGAGAACAAAAAATTAATGCTTTCCGCAAATCATCACTTTCTGGTACAAAATTCGACATTTTTAACACGATGAAAAAATATGATGTTGTCTGTGTCTGTCTGACATGATGTATACTAAATATTTTTCACAGATGTCGTAGCAAACAAACAAAACAAATAAGGGGTCGTTCCCTATCGAGACTTTTGTATCTAGGCGCTCACTTCATACCGGTATACCTAGATGTTGCTCTGACCAGGGCTTGAGGCGCATTTGCCCTTGCAAAGAGACTGGTTTACAACAGCCAACTCGATGCGAGGGTTAAGATAATCTGCTACATGGCCCTCATCAGACCTTTGCTTAAATATGGCTGTCTCGTGTGGTTCAATGTGGGAGCTAGAATAATGGAAAGGATGCGGTTGTTCGAGAGGGTATGCCTTCGGGCCTGTCTTCGACTTTATCGAACTTCTTGGTCCGAGTACAAGAAATTCTACTCTAATGAAGTCGTATACAACAGACCTAAAATGATCAGAGTGGATTATTTCATCCTAAGGCTGATTCGCAGACATACTGCAAGAGCAATGGTATACGATAACAATCTAATTTCGGGGGCTTAGTATGCCAACACACAGTATCATTATAGAGTGCGCCATAATGGTTTCGTTCCTCCAGTACCATTCGTCTATTTTGATAAGCTAGGTCTGTTACAAGACAAGAAAGCGGTACCGCTCATCTTTCATTTCGCCCGCTCTGCTGTGGATGGGTGGCTCTACTATGACCGTTCCGCTGCACGACGAGCTGAGAATAATTTCCTCCGCTTCAGTACAGCGGTATCGAGATGGGATATGCGAGATGTTGCTAAGCAGCATAAATGGTTCTGGTGGCTATCCCTCAACGAACCTCCAAACACTGGGAAGAGAATCCAACGGGGGCTGTCGACTATTGTTTTGCAACGGACCAAATACCAGCTGCAATATTTGGCCGACTTACATATCTTAGCTTAAGATTTTAGATATTAGGTTAAAGTTAGGATCTAAGATAACAAATATTAAAATAAAAATAAAAATAAAATTAAAAAAAAAACAAATAAAAAAGAGATATATATGAGTGTACATTCCATTATACACACATACCGTAACATGATTATGTGCATGTACGCGGTGTGTAAAGGGTATCACCCTCACGAGCAATATTTTTATTATTTTATTTCGATTTTCTTAAAAGTCCTGCAAACTCAACCTTCGACGGCAGCCCTAACCAAAGGTGGTTTTGAGTCCTGTGAATTCCTCTTTTGATATTCGCCTCGCAACTTCTGCGGCAATCTCATTCCCCATAATTTCGTGTCTTAGCAAGGTTAGTCCCCCCACCAAATTAAGGGAAGACTTGTATCCCTGTACTATGTTGAAAGTCGTTGGAGGGTTGAGTTAGGCGCTAAGCACAGATATAGTCGCAGTTACTTCGAGTCCTAGACCTGTTCTTAACAATTTATTTCGTAAGCCTCAGGACCGACAGAACATTACTGAAGGAGGTGTGAAGTTGAATGTTTTCGTTTTTCACGAAGACCTGAGCTCTAGATCCCTCCATCGTCTTGGAACCATCCGTGCGAATCCGAGTACATTCCGTTCCTAGCACAGTTTCTGGTCGGAGCTAGTTCTGGACACAAGGAAAGTCGACTTCGCATAAGCGGAGCAGCTAGATTATTGGTGTGCTCACATCAGACTGCATATCAACGAGAATAATGTCATAGGAGGGATGCGGTACGCGAGGTCTTCAAAGCTCCAATTCGAGTTTGCTCCCTTTTAGTCTGGAGATGGTCTTGACCGTGCATCCAATGAGTTGGATGTCAAAGAAAGGGAGGTAGCAGCCAAAACAGACTTGCATTTGCTCGAAAGTGTCCTTCAACAAACGACTGGTGCATAGGAAAGAATAGGTATCGACATTACCTAATAGATCTAAATAGATTTTTTAGGTGCTAGGTCACAGTTTTTGCCGAAGACACACTTACACTGCAGTGGTCGCCGTGGCGTAGTGGGTAGAGTGCGACGCTCACACGCCGAAGGGTCTAGGTTCGATTCCCAACTCAACACCAATTTTTCGAATTTTTCACGTCACCACCTCTTTCGAGCTGCTGACAACACTCAAAGAGTAATAACTGTCTAAGAAAGCTTCTCAAATTTCGCCGTTCGAAGTCGGCGAAAAACTGTAGGTGCCTTCTACTTGTGAGAGAACAGTAGTGCGCACAACACGAGTAGTTGAAGAGCAAGCTAGGCCCTGGTCCTCATTTGGACTGTAGTGCCAACAATTATTACACTTACACTGCTACTAGACTAAAAGCGCCTTGAAAGTCTCAATGCTTTGTCTGAATATGATGTTTCCAAAGAAGTTTTTCTATAGAGGATAACAGGGTAGGCTTCATCGAAAGAGGGAATGATGACACCTTTGAGAACTAGTTGAGTTAGACGAGGCAGAATCCTCTTCCTCGTAAAGGTAACAACCTTGGTTATAAAAGGATTGACTCGAAGTCTATTATAAGAGTTAAGAGCTTATTGAAGAGGGTTCAAAGACTGCCGTACTTTAGCCAACTCAGTCCCAGCAAAAATTGGGACTGATTAACATATTTGTTACCTCTTATTCTGGCATAGCAGACCAGGATCAACCTCAGCTTTTACCAACATGTCTAGAATGAGTAGGGTCTCCTACTGAATCTGCTTCTTGTAAACTGTGACATGTACAAAGGAATTGAACTACATGGAGCATACAGTCTGTAGGATGACTTCTACGTCAATAAGACAAAAATTTCCCACCGAACTTTACGTTTTTGCTGCCATTCAACTGAAGAAATGCTTCGTTATGTATCTAGGAATATCTAGTTATAAAACTGCCAAGCAGAAGGTTTTTGACAGATCTCACTTTTTGGCAGATCCAAGAACAAAAACTACGCCGTGGAGTAGTGGGTAGAGTGTGACTCGCATACGCCGAAGTTCCAGGTTCGATTCCTAGTTGAGCACCTTGAAATTTTCACGCCACCACCTCTTTCGAGCTGCTGACAACTCTCAAAGAGTAAGAACTGTCTAAGAAAGCTTCTAAAAACTTTGCTGTTCGGAGTCGGCAAAAAAACTGTAGGCCACTCTACTTGTGAGAGAACAGTAGCGCGCACAACACGAGCAGTTGATGAGCAAGCTAAGCACTGGTCCCCCTGTGGACTGTCGTGCCAATAATTATTATTATTATTATAACACAACATGCAGTCTTTTATCCCTTTTCTCATAC